>JAYESA010000007.1:103607991-104889241 GCA_036927795.1 Iris macrosiphon | reverse complement strand
GGACATACCCACGTAATCGTGCCCAAATATCTGGGTGCGAGTCGTGACAGTGGGCCAAAATTCAGATCATCCATCGGATTATCTCGAATCAACATCGTATCATCCAATCGGTCACAGCAAGCCCGGACATAAAATTTTCTAAAATATGTTCAAGCCATAAAAACTTCGTTTAACTCATAATTCGAATTTTCAAATATCAAAATTGAATAAAAATCAAATTTTTTTACAACATGGGAACATTATATTTCACTAATTTTGAGATTTGATAGATCGATTCTGAGAAATACTTTAAAGACGAATTTTGGTAAACCGAAACGTGTCTGAATTCCACCGAACTTAAAACCACTAGGGTGCACGCTAGGCAAGGGTCTCATGTAGCATATAGAACTATGTGATGGAAACTCCAATATCTCTCCTGATATCGAGTTTATCTACCAGGCAAATATCAAGATTAACAAGAAAATCAAAACCTAGCTCAATCCAAAATTTAGAAACATGCATATCGACTAGAATTATGGAAGAAACATATTTAACAAAATAAGTTTTGGAATAAACTAAGCTATCAATACCAAGAAAAGCAAAAAATGATAATAAATACAAGTGTTCAGTAGTCTGGCAAGATGTACTTTCCTACAGTCGAGCTCCCAGCCTAAACCTTCTACTCTACCACCAAGAGGGGTTCAGAAACTACAATCTCAGGTCTTAAGACCAAGCTCCAATCTCCCACGAGAAATGGAGATAAAATAAAAAAGGAGAGGGATGGGGAAGAGAGAAAAAGAAATAAAAAGAAAGGAGAGAGAAAATAAAATAATATGTTTAGAGGGATGAATTAATCGTGACCGTCGGATATGCCACTTCAGTGATTCGCTACTCAAACCAATCAATCTCATCTGTTCATATACAAAACCAAAAAATTAATAGATAATAGGATAAGTCTGAACCAAGAAACCAATGGATAATAGGGTAAATCAAATACTATTCACATAAATATTCGAATACTATTTACGAAAAAATATCCCGGTCAGATTATCCGTCAAAATTTCACGGATCACCGGCGGATCATCCCAATGAAGGAAAAAAGCTCCACTTCAAGAAATTTCAGGGTTCTCCGTTCTACCCACTGATCCTAATAAGAGTCTATGGCAATGCTAAAAGGTCTCTACAAGTCTAGGGTAGTCTGGTGATAAAATATAGTTGTCACAAACTCAGGAAATCAAGATTGTTGCATAAGTCTTTAAGTGTCTTCTCGAAAATAGAAAACCAGAAAATCTCAAGGCACAATACATAAATACGTATTCATATACAAATACAGATATTGTGAGACGAGTCTTACAGCACACCTCTATCAACAGGGTGGAACACGAGTCCAGTCAAAAGAAGCTAGTCAACCTCCAACATTGGCCACAAATCCAACACAGTCCTACGATGAGCAGAGGACGTCCAACCAAACCGATTTCATTGAAGACACCAAGGAACCATATCAAAAAGTCGCTCAATGAAATATGCTACTCCCTTGGGTGGTAGCCAATCTATCGGGTCTGAGTCCAAGGTTGAAAATGTTGAATCAATCTAAGCTTCCTCCGAGATTGTACCTTTCATTGAAGAAAAAGCACACCAACTCACATGAGAAGATGCCAACATCCACATGCAGAATATAAAGACGAAAATAAAAGAGTTGTGGGTACTTTTGATGTCCCAGACGACGCAATAAAGCCCAGCAGCCACAGGCCCTCAACAAACCAACGAAGGCAATCATAAGACCGGCACTACGTTAGTTGCTCCAGAGCCCAAAGATGCAGGAAGGAAGATAATTCACGAAGCCACAATCAAGAGCTTGGAGGCTAAGTTTGTCTTGGTGATCTTAAGCAAGCATAAATGGATATTAGTTAAACTCGTCTTGGTGATGTTGGAATTTCTTGTGATTGATCATTGATTCAGGGTCACGAGACTGGTAACTTAAGAAAATTTGAGTAGTTTATAATTTGGCTGAAAAGGATATGTAAGATTAAAATAATTGAAGACTATGAGGATTGCATTAATTGGTTAATTAATTCTAAGTTGATCTTGACTATACGAGTGAATCGGATAGATAAAAATTGAGTATAATTAGATCATAGAAAATTTATGACTTATGATTGGTGCTTGAAATTTTATGACTTAAAATTGGGATTGAGACTTATAGGTTGTGATTGAGGATTGAGATTTACGACTTGGGATTGGAGATCGAGATTCATGTTTAGTTATTTTTTTAGATTTACCATATAGATTAAGAATTTTGACTATAAGAGTTGCTTGGATTGATTTCATTGATTATAAGATAAGTCAAGAATGATTATTGGGTAGATTAGTCCTAGGAAGAGACCTTGTTGGATATACTTCAACCCTTAAATTATTGATCATAATGATGTTAGCAGGCTGTTATGAGTTGGTTCCTTAGTATTTTTGAGTTAGAGGTATTTTCCTTTGTCTAGGTAGAGTCCCTCTAGATTATGGGATATGGTTTGACCTTAGGACATAGGATGGATATAGTAATTTATGGTTATTCGAGGGAGATGGGTGATCATGATGTTTAAGTGTGACTAATGAGTTAGTTAGCCTAGTGGTTAAGCAGACGTCCAAATATTTAGTGCTAGGAGTCAATAATATGACCTTAAGAAGAGTTACCTAGATGTATTTGTAAACCCCCTCAATTAATTCTACAGATAGTCAGGGATAGATTGAAAAATTTTGGTTTAGCAGCAGATATTGAGGTTTAGAGTTGAGTCATCTATTATTTTATTTAAATTAAAATCCTTGGGGCGCCCTATCATTGTTTAATTATTCGGAGCCCAATATCAGCCCATAAATTCTATCGGACTATTGTACTTCTGACTTGACTCACCAATTTAGGCACTGGACTTTTTCGTCACACAAAAATTGAATTCGTTGTGCTCTAAATTAATTGCACAATTTTCCGTAACCGTAATCCATATTTAATTCCGTGTCGGACACCTGTGCCATTACCCTCAATTTTGAGATACCAACTTAACCCGTTGAGCCGGACCAACTAAAGGGTCCAAGACTGACTCCAAGCCCCCACCATTTTTAACCTTTGTGTCATTTCCAAATTTTGACCCGAAGTGCCCCCATTTAATTTAAAAGCGCAGGACACTTTAATTTTATTTTAATCGGGGATACCAATTTTGCCTAATCCTATTTTAATCCCTAATTAATCCCGATGGCCATTAAATTAAACCCGTGCCAAACACCCAATACCCCCTCACCATGCAAATTACCAAAAATAATTTTCTCTACAATTTTTGCATTATTTTATGGGTTCGTGCAATTTCCCGAATTTAAAGGGGTTAATTGTAATTTATTGATTTTAGGTGTCCTCACCCCATTGGCCAAGACCAAATGGAGAGATTACCATTTGTTGACCGTAGTCAACATCTCTCCCACTCCATTCCTCATGAAGAAATAATTTTTACTCATGTGAAATCCTATCCCTCTATTTTAAATGGGAACATCTCCACCCTCCATCCAATGCACCCCTCCCTATAAAAACCATCACCCTCACAACTCCCAAACAGGCCCTAATCACAAGGAGCCTAGAAACCCCCCTCTCTCTCTCTCCTCCCTCCTCCATATTTTTATTCTCCATACAAACTCCTTCCCCTTCAAAACTTCTTCTTCTTCCTTTATTCTTCTTCTTCTTCCTTTCATCTATTTGAGAGAACCTCCGATTGACGACTGATTTCACTCCGATGAACTCTGGTCTGCGACTGGCAACCGACTCCACTGATCCCCGACTCCGGCGGACTGCAGCACCGTACGGCTCTGGACTGCAGCACCCTACGGCGGCTCCGGTCTGCAGCAGTCCCCCGCTCCGGCCTGCTGTGTACCCGAATCACCAACACAACAGCCACCCCCTTGGCTCATCCTCTCCGACTTCCCTGGCCGATTCCCCCCGTGACCCGTCCGGCCAGTGAAGCTTCCCCGACTCCGGCGACTGTGCGGTCCCCTCGACTCCACGGTGCTGTCTCCTCCGCCGCTCCGATCCAGTTCCACCCCGCTGCTCTGATCCAGTTCCACCCCGCCACTCCGATCCAGTTCCACCCCCGACTCAGGCAGTGCAGCTGACCCGCTGTTCTTTCTCCGGCACTGCGCAGTGCGGCTGACCCACCCGGTAGTGCACATTCTCCCCCGCAGCGTCCGGTGGTGCAGCACCCCGTCCGGCCGACCTCCCTGTCCGGTCCCATTATTATCACCACCACCACTATCCTGTCATCATCATCACCACCACTCGGCCCCACCCCGCAGCCACCCTCCACCGGCCGTGCTCCGTCATCATCAACCTCGTCGAGGTCGACTCTCCCCCTCTCTTGATTTTATTCCAGATTTCCATATTGTTTTAATAGGGATTTATTTACATATATTCATGTGTTAATACTAGCTAGGGTTTAGGTTTCAATATGGTATATGATGTAGTATTTTGAGCATATATGTAGATATAGTTGTTAGGGTTTAATGGTTATATTGTTGGCATATATATGGATGTGTGGATTTAGCTAGGGTTGGTGTTTATTAATATTGTGTAGTGGTGGTGAAGTATAAATAATCATGTGTTCCTAGTGATAATTAATATCTGTGTTGAATAAGGTGAATGTGATTAATGTTAACGTTGAATAAGGTGAATGTGATTTAGGTTAATGATGACTAAGGCCAATGATGATTAAGGTGAATGTGGAATATAATGACTTAAGATCAAGGTTTATTGGTGAACTTGGGGATTTACTCGTCATCAGTATATTAAAAATGTATTTGAATGATAGACATTGAGATTTAGGGTTTAACATATTTATTTATGTGCATGGAAATCTGTATGGACGAACAGTGATTGTGGGTAAAATGATACTGAGGGTTGAGGAAGACCTAATACTTAATAAGTAAATACTATCAGGGATTGAGCATACCTGGACTACTGAACCATGTGATGAATATGGTAAGAATAAGCATTAGTCGATTAGAGTATACAGATGACTAGTTGATTGTTGTACCGGATCGATAGTCAACCGTGGTCAACCCCCTAGCAACTTGTCCCTGTGAGTCGTAGCTGAGACTGAGTTTAGGTGTAGAGATGTGTCGCATCCCTATCTGTCGCGGAATAGATTTTTGATTACTGGTTTGTATCTCATCTCTAGGTACTGCGGGGCCTGAGGACTTAGACGTGGTACCGGATCCCCGACATCTGCAGCCGCACGCAGGCAAGTGTACCATGCCACCTTGTATTTTAGATTATAGATATTTGTTGTTCTTTATGTACATTATGCACGTATTTATGTTGACGCTCGATACTTCGCGTCCGGATCATAACTAGGTGCTGACGTTCGTCATAATATCTTAGAATAATTGTTAGATGCTTGGTAGTACCTCGATGCACGTACCTGAGTACATTGACACCCAGGACACACTCATACACTGTGATCGTGCCAGATTCTTGCATCCTGATATTGACATCATGACCAGAGACTGGGAAGACCGTAGGGTCGCGTATGTTGAGTTATTTCTGTGTGTTGAGACTGTAGATAGAGGTTCAGGTTCAGCGCACAATCGTTGACCGCTTGGGAAGGGGAAGACAGTTACTAGACGTTTGGGCTCCTCTACACGTGCTTATATATGTATGTAGTATCTATGTAGTGATCCTATATCTAGTATAGTGGTATCACCCATGTGACTCTTTGCCCGGAGCTGCGGTATGTCCCGTGTGTTTCCTTGTCCGGAGCTACGGTTTTATTTTAGAAAGCCCACACGTCGAACATTGTCTTAAAACTGTGTCACACTTGTTTGGTTATGATAGAAGTACCATGTTGTTACACTTGTACTTTTTTATAAACTTGGCATGCTGTATTTTTGTAACTGATGATTTCCCTCAAGAAGAAGATGAAAGCCCACGCGTCGAATATCGTTATCCTTGTTTCTCGTCCCCTATTGTTCGGGAAGATGAATGCTTGTGACTGATGATTTCCCTCCAGAAGAAGATCGTAGTCCAGACGACAGAAGACAGAATTCGTATAACATTCTCTGAGAAGATTGTTACCCGGAGTAGGATAGAATGATTGGTTCTTTTAGATTCTAGAATTAGTATGGAAGGATAGCAAGAGAGTTGGACCCAGTAGTACCCTACCCGTGCTTGAGGTAGCAGTGATCTTGGAAGTACTGAGAGCTAGAAGGATTTTTTATCATGACCAAGAATAATTTATGGAAATACATAGCTTGATGATGGAAACTAGTGGTTGTATATGATAGCAATGCTATGAACGAAGATTATGAGCCAGAGGAGATAAAAAAAATTTAGGATCTCACTTGGAAGATATGGATCAGATTCCAGGAATTCTAGTATGTGCCTGAGTGATACCATTATTGTACTTGTGACTTAGAGAGATGAATAATGAAAGAAGAAATTCGAGGAATAAAATTTTAGGGAAAACCTTGAGGAGAAGAGAAATTATACATTAGGCAAGGAAATATTTCCTTTTGAGGATTGCCATTGAAAATAGAACAGGAGAATTTATCTTGAGGTTAAAGACTAGACTATGACATTATCCTAGACATGGATTGGTTGAGCCAATACCACGCAATGCTTGATTGCCGTCGTAGTTGTGTCATCCTTAGACCACCGAATTACCCTGAGTTTGAGTTTCTTCAGAGAGCCTGGGAGCATGGTGCCCATCTACCTTAGGGGTATACAACGCAAGAGGTGAACCAGTATACCACCATATTATATCAGGGTTTGAAGATGTGTTTCAAGATCTTTTAGGACTGCCACCTGATAGAAAGAGTTTTTGCAGAGTTGACTCCAAGAGCCGAGCCAGTTATTTTTTCGTCTTCAGACTAGCACCGATAGAGTTGGTTGAGTTGAAAGTCCATAGTAGAGGACCTCTTAGACAAGGGTTTCAGTCGAGCTAGTATTTCTCCATGGGGAGTACCCATCGTATGGTACTGAAGAAGGACGAGACAGTACGTTTGCGTATTGATTTCAGGGACGGTATGCTTGTGTATCAATTACAGGGCACTAAATGTTGTAACGATATTGAACAAGTATGCATCGTAGCACATCGATGATTTATTTGGATCAGCTAAGTGTATTCGCGAGGATCAATCTCAGATCATGCTATCATCTGATCAAGGTACGAAAAGAGGACATCCAGAAGATGGCCTTTCGGATGAAGTATGGCCACTATGAGTTTTTAGTCATGTCGTTTGGTTTAACCAACGTGCCAGCTGTATTTATGTGTTTGATGAACAATGTCTTCCACCAGTACTTAGACAAGTTCATGGTGGTATTTATCGACGACATCTTGGTATATTCCAAGAGCCAGGAGGAGCATGAGAAGCATCTCAGGATCGTGATGGAGACGCTGAGGCATGAGAGGCTGTACGCCAAGCTCAAAAAATATGAGTTTTGCCTGGATAGAGTACCATTTTTGGGGCACATAATCATCGGAGATGGACTATCAGTTGACCCGGAGAAGATAGCTGCAATTGAAACATGGCCTACCCCTACGTCAGTTACAGAGGTTAGGAGTTTCCTCGGACTTGTCGAATATTATCGGAGGTTCGTGGAATACTTCTCGAGGATAGCTGCGCCTATGACACGACTGACGCGTAAAGGCGAGGAGTTTATCTGGACCGACGAATGTCAGGCGGCTTTCGATGAGCTGGAGAAGCGTCTGACATCAGCACCGATTTTGACACTACCTTCAGGATCAAGAGGATTTGTAGTATACAGTGATGCGTCTGGGAGCGGATTAGGATGTATACTGATTCAACACGGCAAGGTGATAGCCTACGCATCGAGACAGCTGAGAGTTCATGAGAAGAACTATCCGATGCACGACTTGGAGCTAGCTGCAGTGATATTTGCACTAAAACTATGGAGACATTACCTTTATAGTGAGCGTGTTAAGATTTACACAGATCATAAAAGCCTGAAGTACGTCTACACGCAGAAGGAGCTCAACATGAGGCAGAGGTACTGGCTAGAATTTATGACAGATTATAATATCGAGTTGCAGTACCACCCTGTCAAGGCGAATATAGTAGCAGATGCCTTAATCTGGAAGCCTCTGGCATATCTTTATGACTCAATGCCAGTTGTTAGATGATCTCCAGGAACTTGGAATAGAGATTGTACTGCCAGGCATGGATGGTCAGATGGCCAGTCTCGAGGTTCAGTCTACACTAATTGAGAGGATCAAGGCAACCCTGTCTACAGATGCAAGATTTTGACTTCTATGAGAGATGACAGAGGCCAGCATGCAGACGGGACTTAGGATTCATGAAGACAGAACGTTGAGGTGTGGAGATCGCCTATATGTTCCTAGTGGCTAGCTACGCCAAGAGTTGATGACCGAGGCACATAGCTCAATTTATTCCATTCATCCCGGGGGTACGAAGATGTACCGAGACTTGAGGCAGCATTTCTAGTGGCATGGGATGAAGAAAGAAATTGCAAGGTTCGTGGTGAAATATTTAGTTTGTCAGTAAGTCAAGGCTGAACATCAGAGGACTGCAGGTTTAATTGCAGCCACTTTCCATTCCCGAGTGGAAGTGGGAACACATTACCATGGACTTCATCACAGGATTCCCGCGGAGCCCTAGCGGGAAGGATATAGTTTGGGTTGTCGTAGACAGACTCACCAAGTCTGCACATTTCTTGCCTTTCAGAGTTGGGCAATCCACAGAGATATTAGCTGACATGTATATGAGGCTGATAGTACGATACATGGAGCGCCTGTCAGCATCGTATCGGATCGTTATTCCAGATTCACGTTGCATTTTTGGCGGAGTATGCAGGAGAGCCTAGGAACTCATCTCAAGTTCAGCATTGCATATCATCCACAGACTGATGGTCAGTCAGAGCACACGATACAAATATTAGAGGATATGTTGAGAGCGTGCATGATTGATTTTGGAGGATCTTGGAAGGACCACCTACACTTGGTGGAATTCTTCTACAATAACGGCTGCCAGGCTAGCATACAGATGACACCTTATGAGGCACTGTACGGCAGGAAATATAGGTCACCGGTATGTTGGAGTGACGTGGGAGAGCGTCGGATACTTGGTCCAAAGTTGGTGACTTAGACAGTGGAGAAAGTTAAGCAGATTCGGAGCCACTTGCGTGCAGCACAGGACAGACAGAAACATTGGGCAGATGCGCACCGCAGACCCTCGGAGGTCAAGGAGGGTGATCAGGCATTTTTGAAGATATCGCCTACTCATGGTACCCTCAGATTCGGAGGCAGAGGCAAGCTGAGTCCGAGGTACATCGGGCCTTTTGACATCTTGGAACGAGTCGGCGAAGTGGCTTACCGTCTTGCATTACCTCCATCATTAGAGGGAGTACATGATGTATTTTACGTATCACAACTGAGAAGACATGTCGCAAACCTAGTCACGTGCTTGATCATTCGGAGATTACAGTCGGGCCTAGCCTATCTTACGAAGAGCAGCCAGTTGAGATCCTCGATCGCAGCGAGAAGACTTTGAGAGGTCAGACTATTCGACTGGTCAGAGTTGCATGGAAGAACCATTCACCCGGCGAATCTACTTGGGAGCGAGAGGATTCTATTCGGCAGCATTTTCCGTACTTATTTGAGGAGCAAGGTACGAATTTACGTACGGCAATTGATTACTAGTTGTTTTAAAACTCTTTTAGCTATTATCGTGCTTTACTTTTAATTTCGGGGACAAAATTTTTCTAAGTTGGGAAGAATGTAAACCCCCTCAATTAATTCTATAGATAGTCAGGGATAGATTGGAAAATTTTGGTTTAGCAGCAGATATTGAGGTTTAGAGTTGAGTCATCTATTATTTTATTTAAATTAAAATCCTTGGGGCGTCCTATCATTGTTTAATTATTCGGAGCCCAATATCAGTCCATAAATTCCATCGGACTATTGTATTTCTGACTTGACTCGCCAATTTAGGCACTGGACTTTTCCGTCACACAAAAATTGAATTCGTTGTGCTCTAAATTAATTGCATAATTTTTCGTAACCGTAATCCATATTTAATTTCGTGTCGGACACCTGTGTCGTTACCCTCAATTTTGAGATACCAACTTAACCCGTTGAGCCGGACCAACTAAAGGGTCCAAGACTGACTCCAAGCCCCCACCATTTTTGACCTTATGTCATTTCCAAATTTTGACCCGAAGTGCCCCCATTTAATTTAAAAGCGCGGGACACTTTAATTCTATTTTAATCGGGGATACCAATTTTGCCTAATCATATTTTAATCCCCAATTAATCCCGATGGCCATTAAATTAAACCCGTGCCAAACACCCAATACCCCCTCACCATGCAAATCACCAAAAATAATTTTCTTCATAATTTTTGCATCATTTTATGTGTTCGTACAATTTCCCGAATTTAAGGGGCTTAATTGCAATTTATTGATTTTAGGTATCCTCACCCCATTGGCCAAGACCAAATGGAGAGGTTACCATTTGTTGACCGTAGTCAACATCTCTCCCACTCCATTCCTCATGAAGAAATAATTTTTATTCATGTGAAATCCTAGTTCTCTATTTTAAATGGGAACATCTCCACCCTCCATCCAATGCACCCCTCCCTATAAAAACCATCACCATCACCCTCACAACTCCCAAGCAGGCCCTAATCCCAAGGAGCCTAGAAACCTCCCTCATCTCTCTCTCTCTCTCTCTCCTCCCTCCTCCATATTTTTATTCTCCATACAAACTCCTCACCCTTCAAAACTTCTTCTTCTTCCTTTATTCTTCTTCTTCTTCCTTTCATCTCTCTGAGAGAACATCCGATCGGCGACTGATTTCACTTCGACGAACTCCGGTCTGCGACTGGCAACCGACTCCACTGATCCCCGACTCCGGCGGACTGCAGCACACTACGGCGGCTCCGGTCTGCAGCAGTCCCCCGCTCCGGCCTACTGTGTACCCGAATCACCAACACAACAGCCACCCCCTTGACTCTTCCTCTCCGAGTTCCCCTGCCGATTCCCCCTGTGACCCGTCCGGCCAGTGAAGCTTCCCCGACTCCGACGACTGTGCGGTCCTCTCGACTCTACGGCGCTGTCTCCCTTGTCGTTCTGATCCAGTTCCACCCCGCCGCTCCGATCCAGTTCCACCCCCGACTCCGGCAGTGCAGCTGAACCGTTGTTCTCCCTCCAGCATTGCGCAGTGCAGCTGACCCGCCCGGCAGTGCACATTCTTCCCCGCAGCGTCCGGCAGTGCAGCACCCCGTCTGGCCGACCTCCCTGTCCGGTCCGATTATCATCACCACCACCACCATCCTGTCATCATCATCACCACCACTCGGCACCACCCCGCGGCCACCCTCCACCGGCCGTGCTCCGTCATCATCAACCTCGTCGAGGTCGACTCTCCCCCTCTCTTGATTTTATTCCAGATTTCCATATTATTTTAATAGGGATTTATTTACATATATTCATGTGTTAATACTAGCTAGGGTTTAGGTTTCAATATGGTATATGATGTAGTATTTTGAGCATATATGTAGATATAGTTGTTAGGGTTTAATGGTTATATTGTTGGCATATATATGGATGTGTGGATTTAGCTAGGGTTGGTATTTATTAATATTGTGTAGTGGTGGTGAAGTATAAATAATTATGTGTTCCTAGTGATAATTAATGTCCGTGTTGAATAAGGTGAATATGATTAATGTTAACGTTGAATAAGGTTAATATGATTTAGGTTAATGATGACTAAGGCCAATGATGATTAAGGTGAATGTGGAATATAATGACTTGAGATCAAGGTTTAATGGTGAACTTGGAGATTTACTCGTCATCAGTATATTAAAAATGTATTTGAATGATAGACATTAAGATTTAGGGTTTAACATATTTATTTATGTGCATGGAAATCTGTATGGATGAACAGTGATTGTGGGTGAAATGATACTGAGGGTTGAGGAAGACCTAATACTTAATAATTAAATACTGTCAGGGATTGAGCATACCTGGACTACTGAACCATGTAATGAATATGGTAAGAATGAGGATTGGTCGATAAGAGTGTACGGATGACTAGTTGATTGCTGTATCGGACCGATAGTCAACCGTGGTCAACCCCCTAGCGACTTGTCCCTATGAGTCGTAGCTGAGACTGAGTTTAGGTATAGATGTGTGTCGCATCCCTATCTGTCGTGGAATAGATTTTTGATTACTGGTTTGTATCTTATCTCTAGGTACTGCGGGGCCTGAGGACTTAGACGTGGTACCGGATCCCCGACATCTGCAGCCGCACGCAGGCAAGTGTACCATGCCACCCTGTATTTCAGATTATAGATATTTGTTGTTCTTTATGTACATTGTGCACGTATTTATGTTGACGCTCGATACTTCGTGTCTGGATCATAACCGGGTGCTGACGTTCGTCGTAATATCTTAGAATAATTGTTAGATGCTTGGTAGTACCTCGATGCACGTACCTGAGTATATCGACACCCCAGGACACACTCATATACTGTGATCGTGCCAGATTTCTGTATCCTGATACTGACATCATGACCTGAGACTGGGACGACCGTAGGGTTGCGTCTGTTGAGTTATTTCTGTGTGTCGAGACTGTAGATAGAGGTTCAGGTTCAGTGCACAATCGTTGACCGCTTGGGAAGGGGAAGACAGTTACTAGACGTTTGGGCTCCTCTGCACACGCTTATATATGTATATAGTATCTATGTAGTGATCCTGTATCTAGTGTAGTGGTATCACCCGTGTGACACTTTGCCCGGAGCTGCGGTACATCCCGTGTGTTTCCGTGTCCGGAGCTACGATTTTATTTTAGAAAGCCCACGCATCGAATATTGTCTTCAAACTGTGTCACACTTGTTTGGTTATGATAGAAGTACCCTGTTGTTGCACTTGTACTTTTATGTATACTTGGCATGCTATATTTTTGTACCTTGTTACGTCCCTCTGAGGACCTGGTTCCCTGCCAGTTTTGCAGCATAGATGATTACGGAGCATTTGGAGTGGCTGTTGGAGTTGCATGTCTTGCGAGCATGGTACCAGGTACTCACATCTTATCTACCGGTATTATGGTTATTTTACATTGATTATTCATCTACTGTTGTAGCCTAGTTTTTATAGACTCATACTTCTTCTCGAGTCTATTCGAGTTAGTGTGTTATTGGGCGGCCGACTCTAGCACATATAGCTCTTTCTTGTATACTGTGGTACATTGTGGATTGAGACATAGAAGTTTACATTTATGGGATATCTAGATAGTGCCCTTATATTTTATAACTTATACGTATACGAGTCAGACCAGAGTCTGGTCGAATACGTAGCTGGCGTGTCACGTATTCCTGGTCCTACGTATTTTGGGACTGGGGCGTGACAGTATTACATTAGAATAGAGTTGGGATAGTAAGATTGAAAGATAAGAGCAGGAAGTGATTTGGTTCAACTTCGTATTGAGTTAACTAACTCTTTAAATATTAAATAATCAAATAGGTCTCCTATATTGTTGTCATACACACACATGTAATGGTGTAGTCAACTAAGACTCAACATTTTAAATGTAACTAAGTGAACTATTATAGATTAACACTATATAACAATAGCACATATACTATAGTATAAATATGTATACTAAAAATGTGGACTTCATCGGCTGCTTATCCATGTCTTCGCCATATAAAAATAAGAACATTATATTTGCTTTGACTTCGTATCTCAATATTGTCTTTCTTAGCAGGTAGTATTTATTCTCTCAAATATCTTTGATTCTACCTTTCGATTAGCTAGGTATCGGCCTACTCCTACACTTGTACCGCTTCTGTCACTACCACATTTTAGATTAGGGGTATTTTCGTCTTTTCATAATTTAATGTGTCAATGATTTCATGATAATTATTTATATTTAAATTGTTGTGATTTTATTTGATTTTTGTACTTTACCGTTGCTTCGATAATTAGGGCGCTACACTAACCACTGCATTCCAACTAATTTCACACCCTTGTCCTAGACATGCCAGACTTTTATTTTGATCTGTGTGTGACTCATAACTATGCCATGATGTGCTTCATTTTAGTCGCACAACATTCGTCGCAAACGACTATATTTAATTCGATATAAATCCAACTTTGTATCCTTGTACGTTTCAATCGAAATTGGAGACACAATCTCGACCCATTTTGAGCAACCCAAATTAGGGTAATATTCTATTCTGAGTCTACTTCATTCATGACACTTGTATCCCACTTAATTTTAGTCCCTTGTGCTTCTAATTAATTTTAGAACACCAATGACATTTATTTTAATTAAATTAAACCAAAAACCTAACTTTGTGCAATTTTCCAATTGTTGGGCACTTTTATGCAAAAGTACATTAAGGTGTCCACCCCGTTGGACACAACACATGAAGAAAACCATTTCTCCTTCATGTGAATTTTTTCATAATTTTTGGAAGTGTGTAACTCAACATCAACCTCCTTAAACCATGGCCCTCCAAACTTTGAACCAAATGCAATCCTAACCATTCATTTTTGAATCCATTTTAAACCTAGCCCTTGAAATATCTCCATGTCAAGCCCTTTTCCCAAGGAGTGTTGACCAAGCCCTAATTCTAGGTCAACCCAATGCACTATACTTATATATAAATATTCTTTACTTTTCCTTTTCTTTTTCCTATAAACTATACACAGCCGACCCTAACCATCCTTCCCTGTTCACCCTTCATCCCCCATCCTTCACCCGCCGGAGTCCTGACTAAACCTTGCCAGAGTTCATTTATCCCTTTCCCGTTCGCCTACACGACCGGAGACTCCTCCACATGCCACCCTTCCCGTCCGTCCTCGTCGCCTCCACACGACGCTGCACCCTGCTGACCTGCCGGAGCACCTGATCGACACCCTTCCCGTCTGCCCCCTCGCCATCCTTCGCTCGACCAAAACCGATCGGATCACAACCGTCGACCCCGCCTCTCCTTTCTCCTCCTCGTCGAACAGAGGCTGTTGTCCACCTGAACACCGGAGACTCACCCCATCGATAACCCACCTGCACGATGGAAGACCGCTGCACTCGCCTGAGAATACTGCACCCGCTACACCTGAGCACGCGACACCTGCTCAACCGAAGAGGCCGTGAACCTCGTGAGCCCCTAACCCGCTCGACTGAACCGAGCACCCCGTCGACGACCTCGACACGAATGCCTCGTCCCGCGTAGACAGGTTCGAGTTCTCCCTCTTGCGTACATGTACACGTACACACATACACGTAGTTCTCATTAGTATGCATACGTATTTTAGCTATGTTAATATACGTATATTGTATATTTGGTATAATTGGTATATATATATTTATATAATATATGAATTCAATTAGTATATATGTATAGTATATGTATTCCCTTAGTATATGTTTAATATGTATATAATTGGTATATATATATATATATACATATATATATATAGTATATGAATTCAATTAGTGTATATACATATATATATATATATATATATATATATATATATATATATATATATATATATATATATATATATATATATATTGTATATGTATTTAATTGGTGAATATGTATATTGTAAGTATTAATGTTATATGCTAGTTTAGACTATGTATAATTATATATGTACTAGGTGACCCGAGTGTAATTACGGATATCCCGTAGTTACATTAACCTGTGACCATGTGAATTGTTAGAAGACTGCCATATGTACACTGACGTACAGGCAAGACCCGTATTAATTGACTGACTGTTATACACAGCAATTACAGGCATGATCCGTGCAACTAGACCCACACTTGACCCTGTAGATGACAAGTGTCACCCCCTAGCGTAGTCTCTGAGTTCATTGTGTTTTAATTGTTTGTGTTAATGTAATGTCTGATGCAATATTATATTATATGATATGTCTATAGGACTGTTGGATCATTCAGACGAGATCCCAAAAACAGGATATTGGTATTGTCAGCTAAGGACCACAGGCAAGTACATTCTCTGACAGTTTTCATTATGTTAATTATCTCTATAATTCTAGTTGTATAGCGTACATAATTCTGACACTGTTGTTTAAACGAGTTGGCATCATCGAGACCTGTCACGAGAAGTTGTGATTTGGAATCCATCGTGCTAGATGGGAAAACGAGAAAATATTAGTAGCTTATGTGATCATACCCAACTCAACATGCATCATAGCTCACCCATACCTCACGTCGGTACAGCCTAACCATTACATGCCTCATAGCCTGTTATATGTGATTAGCCTGACTATTGCTCGCATCATAGCTATCAGGATGGTTAGCCTAACCTTACATGAATCATAGCTAATCATATGTAACAAGCCTGATCAGTCCCAAGTCGATCACATGATATGCTAATGTTTCACACACTTAGCTAAATATTCTTGACATGTATCTCTAGTACATTGATCTAGTATCCTTTATGTTCTAGTTATTGTTCTAATACTCACTTATATTCTAGTTCATTGTTCTAACATGCACTTGCATTTCTATTCATTGCTAGATGTACATTGATGATGATATGCTCCAGTATTCCTTTATTCCAGTATTTCTTATTGCCAGTATTCATATCTATCTTGTATTTTTTTATACTGTGTTATAGTTTTTATCAATATATGTGGAACTGTTGTTAGTGCTTGTACTTCGCTTCAATCCTGACTGGATATTTTTCCAGAGGATCTTAAGGACTTATGTTCCACACATTACAGACCAGGTATAGATGCAGACTACACACCAGAGATCTTAGAGGAGACTATTCCTTTGGAGGAGACGCTACCTGCAATTATTTAGACAGCATTCCTTTTATGCATTGAGACTTATTTGAGGTTATTTTAGTTTGTGTTTAGACTTATTCTTAGTTTATGTTTGGACTTGTGGAGACTTTATGTCAGACAGCTAGACTGCGGTTTATCTTTATTTGAGACATGGTGTTTAACTATGTCATTCTTCTTATCTTTTATCGTGCCTTTATACTCTTATAGATGTTGTGATTGAGTTTGCATTATGAGCTATTGTGAGATGTATATTGTCCTCCTTATGGAGTTGATATCATTGACAGGTTGTTAGTTATGTTAGTAGCTATTGTGACCTAGACAGCATTCTACCGCCGATGCTACGGCGTAGGCTGAACGTACCCACGACTCATGCCCAAATTCTGGGTGCGGGTCGTGACAGCTTCTCTCTTTAAGGATAAAGACACTAAAATTGAATACTCCTCAGACTAATTAGAACTTTACCATACTTACATAACTATTAGGAACGAAATATCGAATATGTTTTGCCAAACTAAGAGATCGTGATAGAACCGAAGAAAAGAAGCGCAAACCAATTTGCCAAAACTATAAAGAAATTATAATGCAAACACAATCATTTTTGACGTAGAAAACTCTTGTAAGAAAAACCACGGGATAACCGGAATCCAACCTTGGTAAAGCCTTCACTAATGAAATAAAAAATTATACCCTCTAAAAACTTGTCCACCCGATCCAAACGGATCACCAAATTTACTTAAAGTAATAAAAATAGATTACTAAAGGTTACCGAAGATGAGATAACGAAAATCAATCACTGATGATCTCCCCAAAATAATTTCTCTTCGAAATAGCCACCAATCCCTTCTTTCTCTTCTTTGAAAGTTACAAACTTGAGAACTCTTTCCTTTTGATCTCTCTCTGGTAGATGACGATCTTCTGATAATGGATTAGGGTTAGGAAAGAACTATTTAAATTTCCCAAATCCTGTAAGCATCTAGACCATTCATTTAGATCCAACGATTTTAATAAAATACCTATTTTAGCCTTTAGCCCTGACAATAGTATAGCTTCGGTATATACGTAGTTGTATACATATGGGATACCAAAAAATTCTCTCTTTGAGTGTAAATAGTTATGGAACAAAAATATATCAAATCGATATACCTTTGGTATGCCTCTCTGATACTACTTTTGTAATGTAAGTCTGACACGCATTCAAACGTGCCATATTTGTCGCCTTTGATTTTCAGAGCTTCTCCGACACACGGATGGCTCTCGTTGAAATCTGTCATATTCTCCATATAGGTTGGGAACCCTTACCAATACCAGCACATATCTCCCATCCTAACTAAGTGAAGGAGCTTGTCATTCTGACGATCCTCTTATTGTACTCAAATTTCCTCCTTGGTAGAACCTTCATGAGCATATCAACTATATTGTCCAACATATGAACCATCTCAGGCATGGCATCCTTCGCCTCAAGCATATACTGCTTTTGCTTAAGCATATTATGAAATGTCGAATTCTTCCCAAGGTGCAATATGCTTGGAGCGATTATGAAATGCTGGATTCTTCCTAAGATGAATAGTACTTTAGCTATCACAAAGCAAAATATAATGCTCTTGCTTAAGCCTCATTTCTTCTAGAAACTTCTATATCCATAACAACTCATTGCAAGTCTCAGTCTACAATAAAGTATGCCTCTATCTTAGACAAAAGAACATACTTCTTAACTGCGACTACCATGAAACTATTCCATCAGCAAACATCATGACATAGACCGAAGTTGATCTTCTAGTATCTACATCCCCAGCCATACAGTGTCGGGTATACCAAACCAGCTTTGGCTTGTCACTACTAAATGAAAGCTTCCAATCAGCAGTGCCCTAAAGATACCGAAGAATCCACTTAACTGCACTCCAATATACCTCCCCTGGATTGGAAAAATACTTGCTAAATATACCAATAGTGTGAGCAATATCTGGTTTTGTACACACCATAGCATACATGAGACTCTCCACAGCTGAAGCATATGACTCGTTGTATATCTTCCTTTCCTCGGTAGATGGACACTGCTCTATAGTGAGCGTAAACTGAGATGCAAGAGGATTTATTACTTTTTCAACCCATCAATCCCAAAATGCTGAAGTACTAGGTGAATGTACTTATTTTGGAACAACCAAAGCAACTTGGACTCTCTCTATCTCTCTCTCTCTCTTTCTCTCTCTCTTTATCGACTGATCTCCATCTCCAAAATTGTATTTGTTGTTCCAAAATCCTTCATAAAGAAGATTGTGCCCATTGGCACTTCAATTCAGCTATCTTTGTGGCATTTTAACCCACAAATTATATATCATCAACATAGAGCAACAAAATAATAAAATTATCCTCTACAAATTTCCCTATAAATATAGTAGTTCGATGTCGTACGTGCATAATCATGCTCCCTCATAAATGACTCAAACTCTTTATCCCACTGTCGCGGAGCCTGCTTCAGACAATACCAGCTCTTCTTCAACCGGTAGACTAAATTTGACTTGTCCTTCTCCCAGAATCTCTCTGGATGCTCCATGTATAATTTTACCTCTAAATTATCGTGGAGGAATTCTATATTCACGTCTATCTGTTCAATCTCTAAATTAAAATTGGCTTCTAAATCTAGCACCATCCGAATAAATGACAACTTGATAACTGACAATAATATTTGATCGAAATCCATGCTCTTCTATTAATCGTAACCTTTGACCACCAGCCTCACATTATATTGAGGGCGAGTAGCATCTTATGTTTGTTTTACTTTGAATACCCAACGATTCTTCAAACATTTCTTGTCCTTTAGCAATTGTACCAGATCATAAGTAGAGTTTGCTTATAGAAACTCATATCTTCCTACATGGCCTATATCTACTCATGTCTTATTCGTCTTCCATCGCCTCTATGAAGCTTTCGGGTTCTCCTTCGTCAGCTAATAGCACATACTCTTCTAGCGAGTACCTCGTAGATGGTTGACATTTTCTTATGCTCCTTCTTAGAGGAACCTTTGGTATTGGTTGTATTGATAACCTAATTACTTTTATGAACTTTCTCCTTGGTATTCTCATCCTCCTAAGGGTCACGTTGATGATCATTAGTAGGCTGATGAACCAATGTTGGGTGTAACTCTATGTACTACATTCCCCATAACTAGATTATCTTCAATGTTCTCTATAAATACCTCAAAATATGATGACTCTAACTCAGACAAATCCTCAGTCTCAGAAGCCATCTCTGAATCTTGAGTTTTGGTCATGATATGATTCTTGTCAAATATTATGTCCCTACTTTTATAGAACTTTTCATCCATTGGACCATAGAGTCTATACCTGAACTCATCCCGACCATATCCAATAAAGACGTACTACCTCATCTTCAGCTCAAGCTTGAACCTCTCATCCTTTGATACTTGTACGAAGGCCTTATACCTAAATACTCGAAGGTGACTGTATGATGGCTCCTTGTCATACCATACTTTATCAGGCACATCACCCTATAAAGGATCACTAAGAGATAAATTAATAGCATAAGTAGCAGTGTTGAGGGACCCACCCCAATAACTGTCTAGTAAATTTGTCTCTGTGAACAAATATCGTACCCTCTCCATTAGTGTCATGTTCATATGTTCGAGATGAGGTATCTTTGGTACAGTCTTCTGGTGTTGAATCCCTTATTCTTTGTAATATGCTTCAAGGGGACCAATGTATTCACCGCTATTGTCTGACCGAGCATACTTTAACTTCTTGTCCGTTTTCCATTCAACGACGGCCTGAAACTCGTTGAAAGTATGCAACACAAGATCCTTGATCTTTTATAGTATAGACCCAAACTTTTTTGGAATGGTCATATATAAAATTTATAAAATAAGAAGCACCAATAATAGTTTTTACCTTCATTGGACAATAGACGTCTGAGTGAACCTACTCGAGCAATGTCGGTTTCCTTGAAGTTGGGTGACTTTGGAAAGAAATCTTATTTTTCTTTCCATCCATACATGTGTGCATCTCTCTAATTTTGTAGTCTTAAACCCCATAATCACTTTCATGTTCAACAAATAGCTCATTTCTTTCTCGCTGATATGGCTAAGCCGCTTGTACCATAATTCGGTAGATGCATTAATGACTACATTCACCTCATGTACCCATGTGCGCTCCTTCCATATAGTAGAGGCCGGACTTCTTGTTTCCTCTGCCAATCATCAACTATCGTTTGGACAGCTTCCACTAATAGTTTACAAAGAGATTCATCATCCAATCTTCCTACCGATACCAGGTTAAAATGGATACTAGGGACATTGATGAACACCTTTGAGCACAAGTATTGCTCATGTATTTATCTTTAAATACACATCTCCTACAACAACAGCCTTTGACACATTCTCATTATATATTTTCAACACTCCACAGTCTCATGTTATGTATGTGGCAAATAATACCCTGTTGTGAGATACGTGTGCCGAAGCTCCTGAGTCCACCAGCCAAGAATTGTCATCGCAGATGAGGTTTATGATCACCTCATCACCTACAATAATGGCATCGTCTCTATGTGATGAGATAGTCATTTTTGTGTTCTCAATCTGATTCTCCTTCTCGTCCTTTTTCTCTCTTTTTTAAGCAAAATAGTTCCGCTTAATGTGGTCCTTCTTCCATAATGGTAATACTCAAAATTCTCGTACCGATTCTTGGACTTGCTTCTGCTCTTCTCTCTGCCACCTCCCGGATCCTTGATTTTACTCCTGTCTCGGCTCTCTAAAACAAGCACATCTGAATGGAATGTGGATGAAGTGCCTTGAGATTTTCTCCATATCACTTCATTAATACCCCGCACTTGGCGAACTCTAGACTAACCATGTCTTCTAGAACAGAATTGATCATGGACACTCTTACAATTTCTCATAAGTTTGGTAATGTACATAGCAACCAAAGTCCATATACTTCATCGTTGAATTTACTCTCATAGAGGATAACTGATCAACCACATCCTGATACTCACCAAAGTGATTCATAGTGGACGAACCATCCTTGTACCTGAGACCCATTATCTGTCGAATCATGAACAATTTATTTACCCCAATCTTCTTCGCATACGAGGATTCCATCTTCTTCCATAATGTCCTTGCATGATCAATATTGGCGATGTAATTATCTACATTCTCGTTCATGAATTTCCTGTTCAAATTTATTGCTAGGTTTCTCAGAAGCAAATACTGGAAGATGCAGTTTTTTGATAAACAATAAATATTTTATTTTGCTCTACCAATAGTGACAATTGGAACCATTTAGGTTTACCATGCATACCGGCTTCGCATCCATCTCTTCTACTTTGTTTGAATGTCAACTATGACACCTCACAACCTTATTATCCTGATACTTCTCTGAAACCAAAGCTCTGATATCATTCTGTTGGGAACAAAATACAAAAATCATTCTCCCAAACCAATAGACTATGAGAGAACCAAAGAAAAGTCGCACGAACCAATTTGCCAAAATTACAAAGAAAGCACAACGCAAACACAATCACTTTTGACGTGAAAAACTCTTATGGAAAAACCACGGGACGACCAAAGTCCAACCCTAAAAAAGTCTTCACTAATAAAATAGAAGATTATACCCTCTACAAACTTCTCCACCCAATCCAAACGGATCACCGCATCTACTCAAAGTAATAAAAGCGGATTACGAAAGGTTACCGAAGATGAGATGACGAGAAACAATCACCGATGATCTCCCGAGCTATCTTTCTTTGAAATAGCCACCAATTCCTTTTTTCTCTTCTTTGAAAGTTGCAAACTTGAGAACTCTCTCTCTCTCTCTCTCTCTCTCTCTCTCTCTCTCTCTCTCTCTCTTAGATTGTGATAATGGATTAGGGTTAGGAAAGATGTATTAAAAGTCCCATAATTCCGCAAGCATCTGGACCATTGATTTAGCTTGTTAGTTCGTCGGTAGCACTATACCTACGGTATACTGAAAATGTTCTCTTTTAGTCAAAATTGTTCTGGAACGAAATTTTGTCAAATTGGTATACCTTTGGTATCTCTTTGGTACTGTTTTTCAATGAAAGTTAGGCATGCACTCAAATGTGCCACATTTGTCGCCTTCAACTTTTCGAACTTCTCCGACACACGAATGATGCTCGCCATACTCTAGGATATTCTCCACATGGAAATCCCACCCAACACCAACAATAATTTGCCATCTCATCAGTCTCATTCCCTCATCGGTCCTAAATAACATACCCCAATTCTCTATCCTTTCACAAAGAAAAAAATCATTTCTTGCAGTCTTCTAAAGTCTTTGTTTGTATTTATCATGGACTAAGACCACGATAAACTTTATTAGTGAGCTACCGAACATGTCTTTGTTGGTTACACAACCGGAAAAAAGAGAGGCTATTTTGCTTCTCTCCAAGGGTGATAACGTTATCATGGGTACTAATGTCACCTTTCTTTTAACATTAGGCATTCTTCCCTTTGCCATGTACGCACTCTCCAAAACCACCTTGTTCGACTCCGGGCTTGATGACCCGTTAATCAATAATAACCGTAACCGTTGGTTTGTGTTGCATAGGTTTATATTGTACGCATCATATTGGTAATGTTAGCTTGTTAGCTCGATTGCCTACCTTTTTTTGTTCCTACTTACGTACCGCTAAATTTGTTGCTTAGCATCAACTCAGTCCATCTCTATGTTAGCTGGTTGTCTTCTTTTTCTTGTTTTTTTTTTGTTCCTACTTGTGTTCAAGAAACTCGTCGATATCCTAATCCTTTAAGTTACACAACGTATAAGATTATTACTCTTTACTCGTGGCCACGGACATGTTGGTTGACAATAGGTGGTCATTGTCGAGCACAATCTAGATAGTTTTATTGAATGCCTGAAAGTTCATTTCACTGCAAAGAGCTTCATCTAGAGCTATGGGGTTCATCATAAAGATTTTTTTTTTCCTCCAAATGTTGAATTAAACACTGTTTGTCTTCTCCAAACTTCCACAATCAACCACAAGATGACTTATCACAACGATCTTTCGCAATCAGTTTGCAAGCAACCACCTCTTCGTGCGAGAAAGACCCTCTCAGTTGGCAACAATCTCTACTAGGCAATATCCCGCATCTCCACATCGGCTAATGTAATATGGCTACGTTAGTCCTCATTAAGTAGGGGTTCATACCCCACCTTAACAAAGCATCCCAATTTCTTTCTACAATGGCAAAAGGTGTTGTGCTTGGAGCATTAAAGCAAAGTCCTAATCATATAGTTTACAATGGTACATGATCCATCCAAGCCACTGAGTTCAACAATAAGAACAAGGCAACTTGACAACAAATTTAAACTTTAATTGAAAGGATCTGAGTGGTGAAAATAATGTGAAGATATAAGCACAGATCCAAAGAAAATTCCAAATATAACATTAACTAGTGTGATTTCTTCTCACTCAAAATGCTAATGTGATTTCTCTCTATTTATGTGAACATATTAACACATATTGGTATATATATATATACTAAACCAAAACGTGGCACAATTTACATGCCCTATAAAGGGATCTATATAGGCATCCCACTATATTACAGTTGAGGTCCGGAAACTTAAATAGCAAAACCCACGATTTAAAAAATCAACTTTCATAAGGTTAAGTATTCTCATGGCTCCAAGCTTTGCCTGCCATAAGCAATTGCTCCTCAACCACCACTTTTCTGAAGCCTCTCGTATGTTTTTCGCTCAACCTGCATAAGGTTAAGGCCAGCAATAATGAGTATAGAAATAATATGGTAATAACATTAAAACGATTTGCCAACTGCTTGCTATATGACAAGCATGAAGTTTCCTAGTCCTCTCCTTCAAATTCAGCTTTAAACGAAATTATATATTTCACGAATTTGATACAAGTCATTGAGTGCAACATTTTTTAGCAATTTGTTCAATTTGATGCTACATGTCAGAAATGACATGAGCACAAGTACTCCTCGTCAGTTTCTCATAGATGAATACTTGTAAGGCTCAATACCATTGAGAAAGTAAGGGAAATCCCTACTTTCTACAAGAAATTGTAGCGGAATCAACGCAAGAGGGTGGAAAAACAGATCATCACGCTCTAACATGTTGTTTATCATATTCATTAAGGAAATAAAGGAATTCCTAGGGAAGAAGAAAACAAAAAATTGCATCATGCAAATTAGGGTTCATCTCATTCACCAGACCAATGAAGACACATGCCTATTTACAGGCTTTACAGATGTTATGCCCTGACCGGAATTCCAGTAGCGGTACTGCAATTTTTTCAATCAACAACACCTGGCTGGATCTATCCAGCATTGATAACCGAATTTATGGCCCTTCGGTATTCCAATCACTGACAGCTGGATATCTAGTCCCATATTCTAATATAGATGAATGCACTTTCCTATCTAACTTGGAGGGTGCTTTTGGTTTAATGAGCTTTTGGTTTAATGAGCTTAACTGCATGATAAAAAAATTAGGTTTACCTACCTCCAAACTGACTTTCTATGTTTATGATAAGGACTGTATTACTTATGTCTACCTTGGCTAGGGTGTTTGGAATTAGAACAGAGCACAGATGCCAGGTTGACAACAACAACAACAAAGCCTTTATCTCAAAATTTTGGGATCACCTATTTGAATCTTTTTCTTCCATTCAGCTCTTTTAAAAGCCACGTTTCATGAAACAGACCTCAGGTTGGACAGGCGGCAATTAAAAACTTTATCAATATGTTCATGAAGGATACACTGGTCCCCGGTTTCGGGTTCTATTGGGGAAGCTTGGTACTGGAAATATTTATGCTTTACTTTAGACAGAGTGCAGAGTAGCAAGGGAAAGTAGCAGCAAATTTAGATTGCTGCCATAGAAAAAAAAGTCTGTGCAAACGAATATACAGTGGACTGGTAGGTCTATTGTTACACTCCAACTTTCTAGCACCAATAGGAAACAACACAGTCGATATTGAAACCAACTATAAAGACTAGTATACCAACTGGAATAACTGCTTGAATATTCTAGTCCAGCAGCAGAAGCAGAAAACAGTCGTCAGCACAACTGACCGTACAATCGACAGACTCAATTGGATCCAATAGAAATGTTTAAATGCAATGAATTTTCTTGTCATGAGTGAAAAGGGAAACCCTATTTTTATCCTCCTCGGCTCTCTTTTCATCTTTGACCTTCTAAATTTTCTACATTGCAATTTGATCTCTACAGTAACAAAAGATTGAACAATATGTATAAGAACCATGCATATTGACCTAAAGATGGCATAACTGGATAGCCAACTGAGCATTCATTATATGAAAAAGAGGTACATATATCCTAATGAACTTTTATATAATTTAGTGGATACTATAGTTTGTGAAAGATGGAGTCACTAAGACTATGCAAGACCTCAACAATAAACATATACTAAACATAAAATAGGGCACTTGACACTGAGTTAAAACCATTGCTGATCAAGTTCACAGAAAGTATATCACAGAATCGTGACTAAGAGAGATGACAGAGAGACTTCTACTGCTACGATCTCATGTACCTCGTAATGTTGAAACTTGGAAGAATAAAAATCAATGGTAAAAACCAAAGCAACTTAAACAAGCAATCATGAACAGAACAGCTTATATGGATAGAAAAGTACACTTACCTGATGTGTTGCTGGGGAACTTGGTATTGACCTTCCAAGAGAACTTGACAATGTTGGTATCACACCAGGAGTCGGAACATGGGCTAGAGGTGACTTCAAGACAGAAGCCTGATAATAAGGAGAAAGTGGAGATGATATTGGAGTTCGTCGTTGGAAATGAGAGAGAGGTGAAGTTTTTGGCGATTTAGATGACGATCTTCCGGGGGGTACCATATTTATTTTAATCCTGTTAAGGAATATGACTTGCAGTTAGACGGGATGAAAAGAGCAGGAAATTAGAGACACCATATAGTTGAGACTCACTTGTTGTGAACATCAATGTACTCGTCTGTTTCATCCAATATTTCTTCCTTCAAATCACAAGAAAAAGATGTCAGTTATATTTCACTCAATCATTGAAACAGGAATAGAACAACATATAATTCTTGAAAGCGCAAACTGTGCAGCTTATCATGATATCTGGGAAATAGAAAATATTCATGCAGCAACACTTTACAAAGAATAGATAAACCTACCAAAGCTCGTATTTGCAATGATACATAAAATACGACAAGAACAGAATTACAAGGACAACTTTATATGTTTGTACCATCGAACTGTTTCAGACCACTATTAACTGCAAAATGTACTTGCAATTATTCATGTTTAATAGTAAGATATTATTGTTCTAAATACTTTTCTCAAGACTAAGTAATGAAGAGTCGTGGTTCCTGCAATAGAAAAGCTAATGTATCGAGAATATAGAATGTGTAAACTTTACAGATCAAAGGGACAAAAAAACAACAATTGCTGAATCTTTATTTGCCATAATTTTATACACAGAAGGAAAAACATAAAGCATCTCATTGTTTGTAGTTTGTACATGAGAAAGATGTAAATTTACAGCTACATGAGCTTCAATTCATTTGGATAATTCACAACCAAATGATGTCACCGTAACCCACATTCAACCTTATCCATTCCCATGGAAAAATATTGCAATTGGAAAAAACATATTAAGTTAAGACTCAACAAAGTATTTATCAAAGCTTCCTGGGAGACAGTGAACCATGTAAGCAATCATGGTCTGCAAAGAATTCAGTCACCACCTGTTGAGTTATGTGTTAAGTTGAGTTTAGTCCCACATCGGATAGACTAATAGGAAGAGGAGTTAGCCTTTCATATATAATGTACTTCCCTCTCCTCTTAATGAATTAATCTATCATTCACATTATACATGGTATCAGAGCCATAACCCATCCACCTCTCTCACTCTACCCCAAACCCTAGCCGCCAACCCCAAACCCCCCTCCCTTTCAACCCCCCCCCCCCCCCACTCCTGCCCCCCCCCCCCCCCTTGCCCGCTTCCCTGGCGCCCCCTGTCTCCCTGCCGCCAGCACCCCCCCTACCGCCTCCCTGCCACCAGCCCTAACCCTCAGCCGCCGTCCCTCATTCCTGTCTGAACCCTAATTTCCAAAAAAAATAAAAAATAATAATAAGGTCGTATATCGAAGCCATAGGGTAGACAATAATTTGTTTCCACAACCTCTGTTCCTAAATTACAACTTCAGGAGCGTATATTGAAGCCAGAGGGTAGACAATGATTTATTTGCACAACCTCTGTTCCTAGATTACGGCTCCAGGAGTTAACAAAGAGTAGACAACTTGTTTGTTTACGTGGATCTTTGTTTCCGTCCTACTCCGATATCCACATCAGGATCCACACAGAGAGTGACATGGGATACCTCTGTGACCTAGCTTGTGTGATCTCCATACGATCTCTACTTTTTATGCGGGTGCCGGTTCTGGCCACGTTGATAGCACATCGGTAAAGTTGATGTGATTATTAGGGTTGGAAAGATCCAGCGACAGTCGAATCAAGTGCAGGATGACTAACACTGATGCAACTAGCAGTGCTAGTACTACCGGTGTCGGGAACGCATTGGCGGGACCAACGGGCACTGGCACGACGATTTTTTCGATTCGACTCGTCGATCGGCGGTTGGACGGACCAGATGGCTACTCAACATGGAGGAAGAATGTTGAGAAAACACTTCGGAGAATGCGGTTGTCCAAGCATCTGACTGACAACCCTCCAAAGAATACTGATCCCACATTTGAGCAGTGGGAGAGATGATAGTCGACTATTTACACAGTTGATGAACTCAATGGAACCATCGGTAAAGGACATGGTTCAGAACACGGACACAGTAAAAGAGTTATGGGAGGTCATATCGACGACGTTTGATAGAAACGCGACTTGTCTCACTACGACTCGGTCGTCGGCATCTACCGAACGGAACAGGACGACAAGTCTCATAAGGATCACTTTCGGACGTTTAAGGCTATGGTCGATGAAGTTGACTGTGTATTACCTCTAACGACGGATATCAATAAAACAAGGGCTCAACGAGAGCAGCTTCATGTCATGGCATATCTTGCCTCTCTCTCTGTCCTGATGCAGACTCAGCTCGCTCTCAGACCATTGCTGGAGCTGAGGTTCTATCTCTAATGGAAGCTCATTTTCATGTCCTACGGACAGCAAAGGTCGTCGAGACCTCTCCAAGTGATGCTCCCGCTGATCGATCTGCTCTGGGAACCACTCATACTGGATTTCATGGTGGTCGCGGCGGACGACGTGGTGGCCGGAATGTTGTCCGTGATGGTGGACGAGGAATTGGCGGTCGTGATTGAGGTCGACTGCGCACCTGCTTCAACTGTGGTCTACAAGGTCATTTCCAGTGGCAGTGTACTAAAACTCCTGCCGCCAATGTTACCTAAGATATTCCTGATCTTGGCGGCCGATCCGTACAAATGACTGAAGAAGCATATGCAAACTTTGTTGAGTTTCAAGCTCAACGTTGAGATGAAGCTTCTACTTCTTGGTCCACCGCAAGGTACTCAGCGGCATGTGTGGTACAGTCGAAGCAGTGGGTCCTTGATTCTGGTGCGTCTGCTCACTTGACAGGCAACGCAGGTATAATACGAAATTATATACCAGTTGGTCGTATGTCTAATATTACATGTGCCAACGGTGGTTCGCTGACAGTCCGTGAAAAAAGATTTGTTCGTCTTTCTTCGGGACTGTCACTACATTTTGTATTACATACACCTGAAAACCCATTCAGCTTACTCTCAATTAGTCGGATTACTCGTGATATGCATTGCTCGGTAACATTCTTTCCTAATGGTTGTATTTTTAGGACCTAATGACTGGAAAGACTATCTGTAAGGGACGTGTGGCTGAAGGCTTGTATCTGTTTGAAGAACCTTCCTTTGTTGTCTATGTTGGTGTGAAACTTGATTTTTTTGAGTTATACTGTCGGTTAGGACATTCTTCTGTCTAAGCACTCCAAAAAATGTATCCATCTTTAGATGCTTATATTCTTTTCATGTCCAAGCACTCCAGAAAATGTACCCATCTTTAGATGCTTATGTTCTTTCCATTGTGAGTCATATAGTTTTGCTAAGCATCACCGAGTTTCCTATCCAGTCAATCAAAATAAAGTTGATTTCGCTCCTTTCGAGTTGGTGCATTCTGATATATGGAGACCTTGTCCGGTTGAATCTGTGATGGGATTCAAGTACTTTATTACCTTTGTTGATGACTACTCGCATGTCACACTTTTGTTTCTCATAAAAAATTGCTCCGAATTATTTAACATTTGGTACATTTTTTATGCGGAAATCAAAACAAATTTGGTGTTCCGATTAAATACGTTCGCAGTGACAATGGTCGTGGGTATATATCTCATGAGTTTATTTCACATCTGTCTCGGAATGGCATCATCCACCAAACTTCATGTCTTTACACACCACAACAGAATGGTGTGGCTGAACGCAAAAATCACCTCTTAGAAACAACGCGTGCTCTTATGTTCCAAACACGCACTACAAAAAGATTTTGGTCGGAGGTCGTTCTCGCGGCTTGCTATCTAATTAATCGCATGTTGTCGTCTGTTCCCAATGGCGATACTCCCTTCTCTCGGTTATATCCCAAACGAAAGTCGTTTCCTTTATTTCTCTGAATCTTTGGTTGCTTGTACTATGTTATGGATACCCGACCAACTCTTTCTAAACTAGATCCAAAGGCTATCCAATGTATTTTTCTTGGGTATCATAAGGATCAGAAAGGGTATCGATATTTTTCTCCAGTCTTGAAATGATATTTTTCTCTCAGGATGTTACCTTTGTTGAAACTGAGTTTCCTCCACTTCCACAAACTACTGATCCGGCTCCACAAGTTTACCAAGAAGAAAAAATTTTGTTGTTTCCTGTTCAAACACAACAGCCCCCCGTAAGGGTGCCCTCCCCTACCGAGCTAGTCTCCCGGTCCGATGGTCCACACACACCGGCTCCGTTGGTACCAGCATCGTCGGAACGATTTTTGCCGATAGTGTCTATGGATACAGCGCCTTCATACTCCTCTAGCTCCACTGATTTGCTTCCACCTGATCCGCCAGCTCGACCTCGTCGTACATGTCATGATCATCCATTGTACGTTCACAATTACAAAGGGCTTGCGAGCCACACAATCATTAGTAGCGACTATTGATGGGATTCAGATTCCCTATTCTGCAGAGGAGGGTCCTAAACATCCTGGCTGGCATACTGCTATGGAAGAGGAAATGAAAGCACTTCGGAAGAACTATACATGAAAATTGGTTAATTTACCTCATGGTAAGAAGGCAGCGGAATGCAAATCGATGTTCAATATTAAGGTAAAATCGGATGACACTCTTGATCGCCTGAAGGCTCGTCTGGTGGTAAAAGGTTATTCTCAGACCTATGGTTAGGATTATTTTGAGACATTCTTCCGAGTTGCTCGAATGACCTCTGTGTGCGTCCTTTTGGCCTTAGTTGTTCGCTATGACTAGTCGTTGCTACAGCTGGATATAAAGAATGCATTTCTTCATGGAGATCTTGACGAAGAAGTATATGTGGTGCAACCTCCCGGGTTTGTTGCAAGGAAAGGTAAAGTGTGTCATCTGCAGAAGGTCATTTATGGTCTCAAACAATCCCCTCGTGCATGGTTTGATCGTTTCACAAATGTGGTTACTCAGTTTGACATGTGACAATCAAAGAATGATCATTCAGTATTTTACCGTCAGACATTAGCTGGGAGGATATTACTCGGTGTCTATGTAGACGATATTGTGATCACAAGAGACGATAGTCAGGGCATTGCAGAACTAAAAAAGTTTCTAGGAGAACAATTTTAAACGCAGGATTTGGAATCGTTGAGCTATTTTTGGGGCGTAGAAGTCACACGGGGTAAGCGGGACATTGTAATGTCTCAGAGAAAATATGTGTCTGACATCCTAAATGATGCAGGAATGATACAAGCTAAGGGAGCAACCTCGCCCATGGACCCAGGGATAAAGTTACTTCCCGACGAGGGGACACTGATGACCGATCCGGATCAACATTGTCGAGTAGTTGGGAAACTCAACTACTTGGCTGTTATGACTCGTCCAGACATTTTCTTTGCCGTTAGCGTTGCAAGTAGATTCATGTCTTCACCACGAGTTCCATATTGGGAGGCAGTTCTCAGAATTTTGCGCTATCTAGTTCAGAATCCGAGAAAATAAATTCGGATGGAGAATAAGGGGAATACTTATGTTAAGTGCTTTACTGATGCTGACTGGGGTGCCAGTCTTACGTATAGACGGTCTACATCTGGCTACTCGGTCTTCATTGGCGGGAACTTGGTATCATGGAAGAGCAAGATGCAGAGTGTGATCGCACGATCAAGCTCGAAAGCGGAATATCGGATAATTGTTCATGGCACAGCAGAGGTGCTATATCTACAGCATCTTCTACAAGAACTGGGAGAAGAAGCAGGATATAAAGCAATAGATATGTCGTGTGATAACCAGTCTGCTATTCATATTGCTACTAACCCTATATTTCATGAAAGGACAAAGCACATTGAAATCGACATTCACTTTGTTCGTGATGAGTATCAGAAAGGGATGATAAAATTTTACCATATGACGACCGACGATCAGATAGCTGATATATTTACAAAATCTCTTCTAGGTCATCGGGTTCAATTTCTCTGTAACAAGTTGGGCATGATTGACATCTATGCTCCAGCTTGAGAGAGGGTGTTGAGTTGTGTTAAGTTGAGTTTAGTTCCACATCGGGTAGACTAATAGGGAGAGGGGTTAGCCTCTCCTATATAATGTACTCCCCTCTCCTCTTAATGAATTAATCTATCATTCACATTCTACACCACCAAAAATATAGTAGTCCGGTTATGTTTGGTTGGTGAGAAGTGAGACAAAGGAAACGAAAAGAAACAATAAAATGAAAATGGTTATTATTTGTGTGGTTATAGAGGAAAAAAAGGAAAAAAAACTCATATTAATCATTCCCTTCCCCTTCCCCTTCCCCTTCCTCTCTTTCAATTAGGGAAACCATTTTTTTTCTCTTCCAAGACCAGATGAGATTAAAAGTAAAAAATTATTGGTTGTCCCTCTCCATTCCGCTATTCCTTCTAACTTGATCTTTGCTCCAACCTCTCTCCATCATCTCTTTCCAATATTTTTTCTCACAACTTTCTCGGTGAATATTTTAACATTCTCAACTAATCAAAGAAGCAAAAAATTAAAACATTTCTTTTTCTTTTTGTTCTTTCATTTAATTTTCCTTTCCTCCACATTTGCACCAACCAAACAGTCTTAAGCTAAGTAAATTGGGATCAGAAAATGGCCAGTGACTGATTGTGACCCCCTGTGCTCACCTCGAGTTTGCATGAGTCCTTGTGAAGGCAATTATAAGGAAGTGGCTCATTGTGAACCATAGAGTGCCACTTGGCAGCTGGAAGAATCCCATAGTAAACATTTTAGGCTATGTTTACATTTTAGGCTATGTTTTAACACAGCATAGCAACTATGTGGATTCACCGGATTTGAATTCAAAGTCCATCATCACATGCACACAGACTCACACGTCCACCCACCAAGCATACCCACACGCACATATACACAAACATGCACAACATAGGTGCGTAGGCATATCTAGCTACTTCCAGATGCGATTTAACCTATGTTGCATGGATACTCCTTGGGAGGACCGTATCCGCGCTCATATCCATTCCTGACACGTATTGTACACGATACTTCTTTGACACTGCTATCAGATATGGCTCACCTAAGTTTAGGATCCAAAGGTGCCCAAAACATAGTTGACATGTGTGTGATCGTGATAAACATAATTGAAATACGAGAAAGTAACAATAATCCTTTCTAGAACTTTTGCGAACCTAGTTACTATCCAAAACATACTTAAATATAAATACTATTAGGAAATATTGTATTAAACACGTACATATATGTGTTCATGTGTATATGTAATTGTATCCTTGCCGTACGCTTATTCCAAAATTTTCTAAAGTATCTACCATCTTTATCGTGTCCGTATCCAAATTTGTATCCATGTCTATGAAACTTAGGATTTAGACCCTACTGGAAATAATAACATAATATCATCATCAATTTTAACAAGGCATTTTCTTTAGCTTTCCTAGATACTCCTAGATGCTTTTTCAATAAACTAAAAGAATTTTAACCTGGAGCAATTCCTCCATAACATCTTCCATTGTTATGATCCCGACGACTTCTTCATCCAATGAATAACTTGGAAGAGACTCTGAAACATCAAGAATATTGTGTCGTCCTCTCTCTGACTTCTTTGGTTGTGAACGTGCATCTCCATGTTTATCCCCATTACTTCTCGGCAAAGGACTACAAGGTTCTGGGGTATCCTTATCTACAGGGTATGCACTTGTCACTATATCCAAATGCTCAGCTGAAACTAATTGAGATCCATCTCCTGAAAAAATGTTGAATCACATTTAGACCAAAGCTTACATGTTCTTCTATGTATTTTTGACTCCATGTAAAGATAAATGATTCAATATACAAGATACTAACTACAGTTTGATTTATCCAACTGCAGAATGAAGTCACCTAATTGTTGTACCTATAATGTCATCAGATAGTTGTTCTTACCCTGGTTCGCCGCGAATACATCATTCCTGCTTTTCTCCATGTTTGCCCCAATATTTTTTGTGTGTTTCACAACTACAGCCATGTGGCTATGACCTTTCTGAAACTCATTCAGAATGTCGTAAAGAGGAAGATCATCATATACCCTGGTTCAGAGTAATATCTGATGCAGTCAGCCAAATAGGTATGATCCAGAAGTAATATGAAATATAAGCAAATAATCAAGATATTCGTATAAACTTTTCCAGTACTAGTAAAATGAGCTAAAGTGGCTAAAATTTAGGAGCATTGGTGGGCATATATCTGTTAGATTATGAGGGTGGATTGGGAAAACCCCAAATGGAGGATAAATTCATTAATTACTAGGTCTCTATGCCTCTAGGTCAATTATATATAGTACGGATTACAAGAGGGTTCCTCTGTTATCCAATGCGGGGTAAAAGAGGAGCATTGAAGAACAATAACTAAACAAGCAATAATAGCAGGCGAGTTTGAGAACACACACCCTCAAACTCATGTTAGCTCAACCAATTAGAGTTGCCAAGAAGAAATGAGTGTCCCTGCAAAATATGGTCCTAGGTGATAAGATCAGCAATCTACATCTGCGACGTGATGAAAGGAAGAGATCGTCCCAAACAGATAATGATGGAACACAAAATGATAGTGGATCTCAACATGTTTCATGTGCTTGTGAAATGTTGGAGACATTGGCATATGATGGTATTGAGACAATGTGTAGGAGTGGCAACAGAGAGAGTAATGCACATGTTTGCAAGAAGACTTTGAAGCCAGGTGATATGTAGTAGAAGCCATGACAGGATACTCATGACACGATACTGTCTTATATATTTTTTTATTCAATATTCCATATTTGTAGCAATGAAATACTATTGTTCCTTTCCCAGTATGAAATATGTATATAAGAAATGAAAATTACCTGTATCTGTCTTCTCTATAAAGAACCCGAAATACCTTGCTTACATGTCATCAGGAAGTGTATTAACATAAATACGACACTAAGAAGAGGCAGTACAAAAGTAAGAAGAGGCAATACAAAAGTGCTAGAGCAAGATAAATGTAATGTTTTTCTTGTTTCTATGAAACCAAAAGGTCATATAGAAAAACATTGAATCTAATGGTAAATCGCCGATCAAATACATCACCATCCTAGTATCCTAGTGACCACCCATAAAAACGTGTGACTGTAACTATGAGGATACAGGAAAGAATACGGATCTGGTGCTACTGCAGCATAGGTAGCACAGATCCAAGGAAGAGCAGCATTGTGTGCAGCGCGAGGGACCGAGACAAACAGGCTCAGAATATGAACTGCATAGGAGATGCATGACAACTGATAATAGTATAAACCGGACTACCAACCAGATTCCTATAATGATAACGATTAGAGAATCTCTCTCGCCGTCGGGCCATAGCTTGACATTCAACTCAAGCAGTGTACGGCAGTGTACGAGTATCAATAAGATTGTCTCGGTCAAGAATCTTAGCAATAAATATCTGTTGAGAGAAGATAACCTTGTACTAATCAATCGACTTCGCACGAAGAAAGGAATAAAGTAATGCATAAGACCAAGATCCTTTGTCTAAAAGAACCAAACTGTCTATGCAAGTGTTGTTTGACTTGCATAATGTGATCGGAGTCGCTTCCAACAATAACCATATCATTAAGATATAGTAAAAGTAAAGTCCTAGAGGGATGAGAGGCCACTGTGTTGAAGTGGGTGGGGTTCCCAACCTATGTGGAGAATACCCTGGAGTGCGACGAGCGTCATCCATATGTCGAAAAAGCTCGAAAAGTGCATCGAGCACCGTATATTGGAACATTTATGGTAAGCAAATATTATATTGGATTTCCATCTTTAACTTTAATTATATATTTATGATTGGATCTTTCATATATTAACCTTCCATATAATTGGATTTCCAATTTATGGTAAGCTAATTTATGATTTAATTTCCATTAAATATATGATTGAATGTAATTGGATTTACATAAATATTTTTGGCTTCCATATATAGATTTTCATATGGAAATCCTAATTCATGCAAGGGTTTATATAAAGGCTTATGCAATATACAACAACAATGAGAAAAAATAAGAGAGAAAAAAATGTAGCAAGAGTGTCATTACAACTTTTGAGAGGAAAAAGAATGATTGGAGGCCGTTTCGGAGAAGTAGATCAATTTGGAATATTTCTCATTGTCTTTTTTCTCCGTAATTGTAATCTATTTTCTGTTCCAAAAAGTTGCGGTGATCCGTATTGGATCGGTGAGAAGCTTGTAGAGGGTGTAATCTCTTTATTCCATTAGTGAAAGTTCTTCAGGGTTGGACTCCGATCGTCCCGTGGTTTTTTTATCTGAATTTTTCACGTATAAATCTCTCTGTCTGCGATTTGTGTTTGGTATTTTTTTTGTGCGTTTTGCTCGGTTCTCTTGCAGGTACTTTCTGGTTTGGGGAACGGTTTTCGCATTTTGTTCCCAACAGTGTGGTATCAAAGCCGTGTTCTGAAATTTCAGAAGGGTGTCAGGAGTTGACAGGCAAACCAGGGAGGAGAGATGGACGCGAAGCCGGTGAGCATAGTAAACCTGAACGGTACCAACGGAGGAGCAAGATAAAGGATCTGCTATTTGTCAAGAAGCTGCATCTGCTGGTATTTGCTTCCGAGAGGCCCATTGACAAATCCGAAGAGGACTGAAAGTTCGAGCATATACAGGTATGTGGGTACATCAGGCAATTCGTTGACGAGAACGTGTACAACCACGTTGCCAGTATTGAGCACGCGAGGAGACTGTGGGATAAGATGGAATCTTTGTATGCGAAGAAGATCGGGTAAATAAATTGTTCCTGATTCGGATGATGATGGGTCTGCGGTACAAAGATGGAACATCCATTACGAATTATTTGAGTGAATTCCAGGGCGTGGTTGACCAGCTATCCTCGATGGGAGTCAAGTTCGACGATGAGGTTCAGGGACTATGGCTGCTGTGTACATTGGCAGACTTGTGGGAGACCGTACGAGTGTCTATGATCGCATCTGCTACGGAAGGCGTGGTCAGTCTGGAGTTTGCCAAGAGCGGGGTACTGAATGAAGAGATGCGGAGACGTTCTCAGGCTACTTCATCCACATCCCACTCAGAGGCGCTTGTTTCAGAGAGCCACAAAAGGGGTAAAAGCAGGAGTCCAGGGGTAGCAGAGACAAAATCAGGAAAAGGTCCAACGGTCGGTACGAGGACTCGGAGTGTTACCATAAGAAGGGCCACATCAAGCGGAACTGTTTCGCTTGGAAGAGAGAAGAAGGGCGACAAGGGAAAGCAGGACGAGAACACTACAGCGGCGGCCTCGACACCTGGAGGCGATATGATCATTGTTGGTGATGCGGTAGTTATGAACCTCGTCTGCGATGACAACTCTTGGTTGGTGGACTCAGGTGCTTCAGTGCACGTATCTCACAACAGGGCACTATTTGCTACTTACACAACAGGCGACTGTGGAATGTTGAAGATGGGCAATGGAGATGTGTCGAAGGCAGTTGCCATTGGAGATGTGCATTTGAGGACAAAAACGGGTGCAGTTCTTGTTCTGAAAGATGTTCATCATGTCCTTGATATCCGTTTCAACCTGGTGTCGGTTGGAAGGTTGGATGATGAGGGTTTCTTCAATCTCTTCGGGATCAGTCAGTGGAAGCTTTCCAAAGGTTCGATGATGATTGCCAGAGGAAGCAAGAGGTCCGGACTCTACTATATGGAAGGGAGCGCACAGGGGGAACATGAGATGAACCCAGCTACTGATGCGTCTACCGAGTTGTGGCACAGACGGCTCAGCCATATCAGCGAGAAGGGGATGAGCTACTTGGTGAACAGGAAGGTGATTCCAGGGCTAAAGTCTACAAAATTGGATAGGTGCACGCACTGTTTGGCAGGAAAGCAAAATAGGATGTCTTTCCAAAGTCACCCAAGTTCAAGGAAGCCGGCGTTGCTCGAGTTGATTCACTCGGATGTCTGCAATCCTATGAAGGTAAAATCCATTGGTGGTGCCTCTTACTTTGTAACTTTTATAGATGATTGTTCCAGGAAGGTTTAGGTCTATGCCTAAAAGACCAAGGATCAGGTGTTGCCCACTTTCAAGGAGTTTCAGACCTCCGTTGAAAGAAAAACGGACAAGAAGCTGCTATGTGTTCGGTCGGACAATGGCGGTAAATATATCGGTCCATTTGATGCATACTGCAGAGAGAAAGGGATACGACAACAGAAGACTCCGCCAAAGACACCTCAGCTCAATGGTGTAGCGGAGCGGATGAACAGGACGCTGATGGAGAGGGTACGGTGTTTGCTATCAGAAGCAAATTTGTCGGACAGCTATTGGGACGAGGCTCTTTACACAGTTGTTTATATTATTAATTTATCTTCTAGTGCTCCTTTGCAGGGTGATGTGCCTGACAAAGTATGGTACGACAAAGAGCCGTCATACAATCACCTACGAGTGTTTGGTTGCAAGGCCTTCGTGCATGTACCGAAGGACGAGAGATCCAAACTTGAGCCAAAGACGAGGCGGTGCGTCTTTGTCGGTTACGGTCGGGATGAGTTTGGATATAGATTCTACGACCTAGTGGAAAGAAAGCTCTACAGAAGCAGGGACGTGGTATTCGTCGAGGATCAGACCATGACCAACACTCAGGATTCCGAGATGCCTTCTGAGGCTGAGGAATTACCTGAGTTAGAGTCATTTCGCTTCGAGCAGTTTTCAGAGGACATCACAGAGGATTCAGTTATGGGGGAGCCAGTACATGAAGTTGCTCTCAACCTTGTTCATCAGCCTGCTGATGGTGGTCAGGGTGATCTTCAGGAGGATGAACATGCCGAGAAGGCAGTTCCTGAGGAGGAGACTGTTGGTATACAACCAGCACCAGTGGTTCCATTGAGGAGGAGCGATAGAGAGCGTCGACCATCTACGAGATACTCACCGAGTGAGTATGTTCTACTGACTGACGGGGGAATACCCGGAAGTTTCGCAGAGGCTATGGAAGACGAACACGGGCAGGAGTGGATGAAGGCCATGCAGGAGTTAAGTTCCTTGGAGGCCAACTCTACTTATGATCTGGTGCAGTTGCTAAAGGGCAAGAAGGCTTTGAAGAATCGATGGGTGTTCAGAGTGAAGCAGACAGATGATGCTACTCGCCCTCGATACAAAGTGAGGCTGGTAGTTAAAGACTACGGTCAGCGAAAAGACGTAGATTATGATGAGATCTTTTCGCCAGTCGTCAAGCAGTCGTCTATTCGGGTGGTGCTAGCATTGGCAGCCAATTTTGACTTGGAAGTCGAGCAAATGGACGTGAAGACGACATTCCTCCACGATGATCTTGAGGAGTTGTACATGGAGCAACCAGAGGGATTCTGTGAGAAGGGCAAGTCACACTTGGTCTGCCAGTTGAGGAAGAGCTTGTATGGTCTGAAGCATGCTCCGAGGCAGTGGTACAGGAAGTTCGAGTCGTTTATGGGGGAGCATGGTTACGCACGGCCGACGTCGGACCACTGTATATTTGTAAGGTACTTCGCCGAGGATTATTTCATCATTTTACTGCTCTATGTTGATGATATGCTACTGGTGGGTCGGAATGCAACTAGGATAGCGGAGTTGAAGTGCCAACTGGACGCGACCTTCTCTATGAAGGATTTGGGCGCAACGAAGACTATTCTTGGGATGGAGATCAGCCAAAAAAGAGAGACGAAGCTGCTACACTTGTCCCAAAAGAAGTACATTCACCGGATACTTCAGTGTTTCGGGATGGATGGGTCAAAAAAGTAACCCCCTTACGGCTCACTTTAAGTTCACTGAGGAGCAGTGTCCATCTACCGAGGACGAGAAGGAAGATATGGAACGGGTTCCATATGCCTCAGCTGTGGGGAGTCTTATGTATGCTATGGTGTGTACGAGGCCAGACATCGCTCACACAGTTGGCACAGTTAGCAGGTATACTTCTAATCCTGGAAGGGTACATTGGAGTAGGGTCAAGTGATTCTACGATATCTTCAGAGCACTGCCGATTGGAGACTTTCTTTTGGTAGTGACGAGCCGAAGCTGGTTGGGTATACCGACGCTGATATGGCTGGAGATGTAGACACGAGACGATCGACTTCGGGCTATGTGATAATGTTTGCTGGTGGAGCAGTATCGTGACAGTCCGATTTGCTGAAGTGTGTTGCCTTGTCGACGACAGAGGCAGAGTACATTGCGGTGACAGAGGCTTGTAAGGATTTAATGTGGATGAAGAAGCTGTTGCAGAAAATTGAGCTAAAGCAAGAGCAGTATCCTTTGCTTTACGATAGTCAGAGTACTATTCACCTTGTGAAGAAGCTGACATTTCATAGCCGGTCCAAGCACATTGAGACTCGGTATCATTGGATACGAGATGTTGTGGAAAAGAAGGAAGCGACACTTGAGAAGGTTCATACAGATGACAACAGAGCAGACATGTTCATAAAGATTATTCCAAGGAAAAAGTTTGAGTACTGCAGGCGGATCGTCGGGATGACGACCCCCTCCACATAGTTGTAAAGGCGGAGATTTGTTAGAGTGGGTGGGGTTCCCAACCTATGTGGAGAAAATCCCGGAGTGCGACGAGCGTCATCCGTGTGTCGGAAAAGCTCGAAAAGTGCATTGGGCGCCGTATATTGAAACATTTATGGTAAGCAAATATTATATTGGATTTCTATCTTTGACTTTAATTATATATTTATGATTGGATCTTTCATATATTAACTTTCCATATAATTGGATTTCCAATTTATGGTAAGCTAATTTATTATTTAATTTCCATTAAATATATGATTTAATGTAATTGGATTTCCATAAATATTTTTGGCTTCCATATATAGATTTACATATGGAAACACTAATTCATGCAAGGGTTTATATAAAGGCTCATGCAATATACAACATGAGAAAAAATAAGAGAAAAAAATGTGGCAAGAGTGTCATTGCAACTTTGGAGAGAAAAGAATAATTGGAGGCCGTTTCGGAGAAGTAGATCAGTTTGGCGTATTTATCGTCTTTTTTCTCCGTGGTTGTAATCTATTTTCTGTTTCAAAGAGTTACGGTGATCCGTGTTGGATCGGTGAGGAGCTTGTAGAGGGTGTAATCTCTTTATTCCATTAGTGGAGGTTCTTCAGGGTTGGACTCTGATCGTCCCGTGGTTTTTTCCATCTGGGTTTTCCACGTAAAAATCTCTATGTCTGCGATTTATGTTTGGTGTTTTTTGGTTTGTGCGTTTTGCTCGGTTCTCCCGCAGGTACTCTCTGGTTTAGGAAACGGTTTCCACGTTTCGTTCCCAGCACAGTGTTGGGTCATTACGGCTCATGGTGAACCCAATAACATAAATGAAATGGTATATATGAAATTCATGCTCGGGGAGCTTACTTAAGACAGTAGATTTCCTTGCGAAAGTGACAGACCTATCCTAGCAAGTGAGGCAATCCCGGAGAATGTGTCATAAACATCCTTAGCCAAGTCATCATGAAGAAAAAATATCCTACAAATATGAGCCCATGATCGGATAGAAGCAATAGTCAAAAGAATGTGAATGATGGTCGTTATGACAACATGAGTGAAGTCCTCGTTATAATCAATATCGAATTGTTCTTAGAACTCTCGAGCTACAAGACGAGCTTGTACCGATCAATAGTGTCATTTGCAAGTATTTTTTTATCTTATACACCCACACCCATTTACAACTGGTATAGACTTTTCTGATGGAAATGACGTAAGGCTCCAAGTGTGAACCTTCTAAACAGCCTGAAGCTCGTCAGGCATAGCAGCCTTCCAGTCACGTATATCGGCCTCCAAGTCGATACAGGATATTGCAAGAAAATAATAGCAGGATACTCCCGCTGAAGGTGTTTGGCTGCGTATGTTTTGTGAAGGACAACAGACCGTATGTTGGGAAACTTGACCCTAGAGCAGTCAAGTGTCTTCGTGGGCTATTCGGCGACTCAGAAGGGGTACGTGTGCTGGAGCCCAGTAGAGAAGAAGAGGTTTGTGAACATGGATGTTCACTTCAGGGAGCTTGAGCCATACTACCGTCAGGAGGAAACCTCATCCATAGGCAACTCACCTGACACTGAGAGTATGAGGCGAGATAGGGAGACTGGTGAGAGTTTGGTGACCGATTTAGAAGTATGGTATGGAGGAACGGTTGAGGAGGAGAGTGAAGAGGAACAGGGAGAGGAGATGAGAAGTGTTAGGCCCACGGCTCAGGAAAAATTACTTACCTACAGCAGGAAAGGAAAGCAAACTGCATGACCAGTACCTATAGTGCCAGTGCCAAGTCTCTTGTCTACGTCCATCTCGACTCCTGAGACACCTACACCACCACCACCAGATTTTCCTTCAGGTGATATCATTTTTCCTACCCCTCCCACACCATTATCAGTACGGAGGACCACTCGCAGCAACGCGAGAAATCCTCCTGATAGATATGGTTGGAACCTTGTTCAGTTTGTTTCATATGATAACATATCTTCTTCTCATGGAACATTCATTACGTCTTTGGATAGTATTACTGTACCTAACAATTGGCAGGTTGCCAAGAACGATCCAAAGTGGAAAGCGACGATGCACGAGTTAGGGGCTCTTTAGAAGAACCACACTTGGGAACTGGTAAAACTGCTAGAGGAGAAGAGGGCAGTCGAATGCAAGTGGGTCTTTACTGTGAAACAAAACCCAGATGGACAAGTTGAGCGCTACAAGGCTCGACTGGTGGCAAAAGGATACAGTCAGGCATACGGCATTGACTACGACGAGACTTTTGCACCAGTGGCGAAGATGAGCACCGTCAGGACCCTGATTTCTTGGCAGCGAATGGTGGATAGAAGCTACACCAATTGGATGTGAAGAATGTGTTTCTTCATGGGATCTAGTGGAAGAGGTGTACATGGAGATACCATCAGGATTTTGTACTGATAAGACAGTGGGCAAGGTCTGTAGGTTGAAGAAGTCCCTCTATGGACTGAAACAGTCTCCTCGAGCGTGGTTTGACAGATTCAGGAGGGCGATGATAGGGATGGGATATCAGCAGATCAACGCTGATCACACTGTATTTTTCTGTCAGAGTGGAGGCCACATCACTATGCTTGCGGTGTATGTGGACGATATGATTATCACAGGAGATTATGAGCAGGAGATTGCCCAACTCAAGGGAAAGCTTGGCAAGGAGTTCGAGGTGAAGGACCTTGGCCTTCTTCGGTACTTCCTTGGGATTGAGATTGCTCGAGAAGCAGAGGGGATTGTTCTTTCTCAGAGAAAGTATGCGCTGGACCTTCTCACAGAGACAGGAATGTTGGGATGCAAACCTGCAGCAACGTCGATCAATCAGAGGTTCAAGGTGGGTGCTGAGGCTGGAGAACCAGTTGACCGAGATAGATACCAGAGACTGATGGGCAAGTTGATCTATTTGAGCCACACACGTCCTGATATCTGCTTTGCAGTGAGTGTGGTAAGCCACTACATGCATGACCCAAGGAATGGTCATACGGATGCTGTGTACCAGATTCTGAGATACTTGAAGGGTGCCCCGAAAAGGGGCTGATATTCAGAAAGAGTGATTACGTGAACATCGAGGGCTATTGTGACTCTGACTGGGCTAGCTGTGCTGATGACAGGAGGTCTACCTCTGGCTATTGCATATTTATAGGAGACAACTTAGTCTCTTGGAGTAGTAAGAAGCAGTCAGTGGTGGCCAGATCGACAGCTGAAGCGGAGTACAGAGCTTTGGCCTTGGGAGTTGCAGAACTCCTGTGGCTAAAGAGTATGCTGGTGGAGCTAAAGCTGGATCAAGGAGCCAAGATGAAACTGTAGTGTGACAACCAGTCAACCATCAATATTGCCAACAATCCAGTACAGCATAACAGGACCAAACACATCGAGATCGATAGGTTCTTCATCAAGAAGAAGTTGGACAGTGGACTACTGGAGTTAGGCCACACGTTCCAACCAAGGACCAGGTGGCAGATGTAACGCCCCGCAACCGCTAGGAGCGTTACGCTGAGACGGATTGAATGAATCAAATGCTGGTTACATTTGAAATATTGGATTTTGGGAAGAAGGATTAATCGAGTTGGTTTCAATGTGCAGATGGCTAGCGGGTTCGATGGAAATCAGGTGTTCGTTCAGAACATTACAGAATAGCTGAATGGAAGCGATAATGCCGTCTTCCTTAATCCGATCGGTCGGATGATTTGGAGAGCACGGCCTGCTCGCACGGTCATACCAGTTGAGTAGATCGCGCTTGAATCGGACCACGGGTTCAAGGGATTGGCCGTATCGGCAGGACAGGATGCCTAACGGGATCAATCATAGGTGAGTGGGCTCTTTCCCTTCTCCTCTACTCCTTTATGCCTAATAATATGGAAAACACGTAAAAGGCTTGAACACTTGGGCTGAAACATTGGGAATCACTACACTGAGGCGTGCATAGAGTGTACGTCGTTGGCTTGGTAGGATTGTGGCTTGAAATGATTTACGCGTTGGATAGTTGGAGCTTGAGTTGGATTAGTACATTTGAGGCAGTCGGTTGGATACTTGGGATTTTACTTGGACGGTTGGAATGATACATTTGAGGCAATGGGAATATGGGAATATCGAAAATTCGGGCGAGCGAACGTACATCCGTGCGCGAGTATCACTTTGTCGCTTTGTCTTGCAAAGCGAGCAGTTGTGATTCGAAACCGAACAACTGCATCGGCGAGGGTGTTGTGCCGTTTGATGGGGCATCGTGCCACGAATGGGACATTGTGCCACTGAAACGGCATTGTGCCATGGGATTTGCTTCGAGCATGGGTGTTGCACCAATTCGGACTCTGTGTTGAGAAGAGGCATCGTCCCTATGAAACACTTGATATTTTGGTGCCTTGGGCTATATGTTGAGGTCGAGATTTGGATCTCTTGATTGGATATGTTGGAAGAATGGTTATGGATATTTGGTTGGATATCGGTTGAACGAGTCTAGGATCGCTTGGTGGGGCGAGAATGTTCGATCCTCTCGTCATACCTACTGTGTCTGCATAGTCACGGACAACCTGCGTGGCACAGGGTTTGGTTTCCTGGAACGGGATGAGGCACCGGGGCACCGGGACCGTTCCACCATGGAGGAAACAATGGGCATTGCGCGATTGGGCGCAGTGCTGGTAGCCCGATACCACCAGGCGGGAGTAGCTGCCCAACCCTGGATTGGGTAGGATTGCCCTATTGATCTTGGTCCGATCAATGTCCTTCGTGGCTTCTGGCCAGTGACTTCATATAGAATAAATGTTGGTTTGCTTTACTTTGGTTGGTTTGTGCATCGTGTAGGCGCGCCCACCTTGCCTCGGCAAGAGTGTGCACTCGAGATTAGAATATAACTTTGGTTGAGGATGGATATTGAGGCGAGACTGATGGTTCGATATGTTATCGTGCAAGCGATGACATTGAGTTAGACGCGTTGGATATACATAAATGCTTGTCGTTTGGTTTGAGATTGAATGCTTGCATGCGTAAACTGCTTTACTGCTTTCCTTAACATGTCATTCATATGCCATGAAACGAATCTAGGATTCAAATAGAAAGATCACCATATAACTGGTTGCATTCACTATTTTTACTTAGTGTCGGCTTAGGCGAATGGGTTACCCCGCTCACCAGTACGGCTGTGTACTGACCCACGTTTGTGGGCAAATATTTCAGGTACGCAGGCGTAGTGGCGCTGCTTGGATATACGGGACAAGATGTATGAACTGTAAGTACCTTTGTGGGCTAGAGAAATGAGCAAGAGAATTTCATCGTTTTCGTGGCATCGCCTTTGTGGCATTGCCTCGGGGCATTTCATTTGGACCCTATCGTGAGCTTCGCTGCGTATACTCTGATTGTGTGCTTGGTACACAAATTGGCTTCCGCTGTAACTTGGTTGTTTCGATGATAACTTTGGTGTTTGACAACATCGCCTTGTACGAGCGCAACTCCAGGCTCGTACGGCATCACGTCCCGATGGGAACGATTGTCCTGCGGAAGAGCTGCAACGTGGTGATTCACGTTCAGTAGGGACTATCGAGCTTGCGGGAGATTGGGGCATGACAGCAGACAGTCTGACCAAGGAACTTAGCTCTGTAGATATGATTAGAGGATGTGACAAGATGGGCTTAGTGAATATCTTTCGCCCATTTTGAGGAGGAGTGTCAGTATATTAGAATGTATTAGAAGATTTTATGTAAGATTGAGGGTTGTAAGGCTATATATATATATATATATATATATATATATATATATATATATATAGCTAAGAGATTATAATAAAATAGAACTCAAAATATTCTACAAAGCAAGGTTCAAAGTATCGGAATCGGTATCGGACCATTCCTATGAGTATCGGGATCGGCGGTATCGGTAGTATCGGCAGTTTCGGATCGGAGTATCGGATTTTTTGGTATCAGAAAGCAAACAACTATTAGTAAATTATTAACATTTTAGATAATATATTTTATACAATTATGCATAATTTAAAGTATTTTCAGTATTGTTTCTTAGTATTTTTGATATTGAATGAAATAGTAGTCATCCTTGTCGATTGATTTATATGCGATAGATAAGTTTTCCTCTTTTATATGTTTTTACAACCTTATTATGCTTTTACATCCTTTCTAATTGGTCTTTTTAATTCAAATTTTTTTACCGAATTGACTGGAAAAGAGACCTCCAATGTCGGTATCGGTCAGTATCAGGTATCGGTCGGTATCGGATCGGGACATGCCAAACTGTATCGGTATCAGCCGTATCGGATCGGTATCGGCCGATACTTTAAACTATGCTACAAAGTAAAGCCTACATCTTACATCCTCAAGCTGAAGCATTTGATCGTGTCTGATTCTTGGACCTCGGAGTTAATGCTCGTCGTTGTGAATCGACTTCAGAAGAACAACACTCGGTTCGTTCTGACGTAGTGGATTGTACTCACCAACCTCCGAGAAATTTGATTCTTACTTTGAATTTAACTCATACTTTTAAGATCTTATAGGGTTATTTGGTTGTTAGATTAACATTAATCATTGCTTTACATTTAAACTTGCTTGAATCTTAGACTGTTTATCGTGAATTGACCCATCTGGGTGACCTTTAGGTCTTGTCAAGGGTCACATATTATGAAGATAGAAAGAAAAGCGACGTAATGGTTCTTCGAGTGATTATACTATAGTTGAACTTTGCTGGACTATTAGTTATCCGGTTTGAAATGAATGTGTTCGTTTATTTCGACCTCTATGACAAACTCTTCTTTCACTAAAAAAAAAAATAATAAAAATGAATACATCTGCATGCATGCATAAGAAGAGCTCAGAATTAACTACTCGGAGAACACATATCATCACTTCTTTTCTTACTATAGTTGATCTTCTCTGAATACTTAATCAAAATCCTTTTGGTTATCTTCGTTATAATAGGGCAGACATACTATAAGTTAGAGTAGATGGTCATACCGAGGAATTTTCCTTATAGTAACATTTCTAATCGGGACCTCATCTTCTGGACGGCAAGTAATCAAATTCTTAACCTGAAACCAACATAATCCAGATCAAGTAATAACATCTATTCATTCTGAGTAGTCTTTCACATGTAAATGAAGATTTTGAGATTCAAGCATTCTGTATTGTTTTGAAGCATCATCATAAGAAATCTAGTAGTAAAAATATCAGAAAAGAACATGGTAGTTGGGTTTGTTAGTTTATTCTTTAAAAACAAAATTAACTTTGTTTTATCTGCAAAGTAAGTGTAACATGACACCTTTGTTAAGAACACGTCCTGCATTAGGATCATAACAACAATACCCACATATTCTCCGAGTTTGTTATTAAAGAATAAACTAATCAAACTAATCCTGATTCACAATATATCATTATTTTATCTGCAAAATAAATGTAACATGACACCCCAATTATGTTAACAACATGTCCAGCATTAGGATCATAACAACAATAAACCATATGCTCAGAATTGGTTAGTAAAGAATAAACTAGTCTAACCATGAATACTTTGCTGTCTCAAATAGGAAGAGCAAACAAAATTATGTACCCACAAAGGTTTCATTTTCCATAGAAGAAACATCCAGAGATAATAATAATAATAAAGGGGTCAAGTAAACATTGAGAGCTCAAAGTTTTGGAGGAATAAAAAACCAATTTAAGTACTTTATACTTGTCAACTATACTAGCCAGTATGGTTATATATCAAACATAAATTACAGGCTAAAGAAAAAAAATAACAAAACTTGAACAGGTCATCATGAAAATGTATGATTCTTATCATTGTTCTACATTATCTTACTTTATGACTACTATCAGTAGTGTGAATGTAAGAAATATTACTATTTAACATATTACTGCCAATTATGAAGGCCAATGGAGAAAAGACAATAATTTTGGCAACAGACAAATTAAAAAATTTACGAGTTTTAATGAGAAGTAGAAAGAAATATGAAAGGATAAAACTCCAGTGTAAGTGCGCAACTGTTCCGCAATAACTTGGAGATTCCTAAAAGATCTCCATGCTGATCATAATTTCAAACTGTCCATCCATCTTCTATAATTCCTTTTCAAAATTATCTAAGCATTTAATCCAAATAACAAAGACCACAGTAACATCTACTCACCAAAATAAGGCCAATAACATTTGTTGGGCTTCCAGAGTATATCGGCACACGACTATGCCCTTTGGTCATTATTAAACCCAAAGTATGCCTAGCAGAAGATAGAAGTTAACACACAATATACAACAAGAACTGCTAAAAAAATTATCAAGATTCGCATACATGTCGAGCGTAGAGTTTATATCAAGGGTAAAAGTATTAGATATTGCCGTCATAGCATCTTTGGCAGTCTTTTGGGTCATTTCCAGTGCTCCAGTAATAATAGTAGTCTCATCGTGAGTCAGCTCCCCACCCTTCCCTGCCTAGAACCAAATTAAGTAAGATAGCATGCTCATAATGATACTTGCTTCATATTCATATATTCTCAATATGCATAGCTAGCATGTAAAAGATATGATCAGTGCATAAAGAATTTGAATAACTTCATACAAGAAGGCTACAATTCACATGAAACTTAATCTAAATCATCATATTTTCTAGCAATTTATCCATAGAGAGGAATGACAATGGGTAAAGATTTTTCAGTAGTTTTTCCCTTCAAGAGACCATGTTATATGTTAAAAGAATTCTAGCCGCTAAGGCATTACTTTTCCTAATATTCATATTTGACAATACCAAAAGGCCTTAGAACATAAAGATAAGGAGCATATTTCATTAAAGAACACTAAGGGTCGGTTTGAATTGAACTTATGTTTTATGCATGACTCCATTTGGTGCCAAACAAAAGAGACGAGCCAAATGGTTGTCATTCCGAGTGGGTGTCGGTTTAAACATGTCACTCACTATGAGACTCGAATGACCGTTTCCGAAAATCTAGCACAATGAGCATCCCAAAATCGGCCTTGAGCAAATGGGATAAAACGTAACTACAATGATGTATGAGTAAACCTATATTGTAAGCTTAGATCCCACATGATTTAAAAGCATGACACAATAAAGAAATATCATGTTTGGCGCCATAATTAAGTTGGCTCGACTAAGATATTTGACCCACAATCTACCGGCTCAAGCTTTTGGATGCACTCGTTACATAAGATGCATCAAACCATCTAGCCATATTTAAGCCTTTTATGAGGGGTTGCTTGTAATGTCCCGCTCCACGCGGAGACATTGTGTTGGTTTGTTGGCTTGAATAAGCTGGTTGAATTTGACGCTTAATTAATTCGTTTCAATTCTAACTATAAGTTGCTTCCGCGATTGAAAGTCCCTTGACTCTCCTTGATGCTCTATTGAAAGTTTTATACAACAAGTCTATATATGTTGTGATGTTAATGGGTGTATTTATAGACTAGTAATGATACCGAGAAACACCAATAGATGATTTGATACAAAGATATAAAAAGATAATTGGAAAAAGATACTTTGAATGTTGGGAACCATGGAAAGCCAAAAAATATGTTGCAATCGGCGGTGAATAATGATATTATATGTCAGGAAAGAAAGTGTGCCTAAACTTCAATGAATGTGGTCAACAAAAATCTTAAGTTGATTCGTGTATATTGGATTGGTTATATTTCAGAATTTGAGAAAGTGAATATTACGTTTGTGGTCAGCAGGGTCACCACGTCAAGAATAAGTCCGGAATGGACGTTGGACAGTGCAAAAGGGAGAGTATGGTGTAGGAAGTGACTCATTTTTTGAGTGGTATATGTTTCGACCATTTTTGTAATGATAGTGATAAGTCTATCCGTGAGGGATGGGATATTGCCAAGATTTAGTTGAGAATTATGCCTTATGGAATACGATTTCGAGTATCCCTTAATAATTTGGGATTTGTTTGATCAGGAGAAAACTCATGACAGTTTAATATTATGTTGGATAAGAATTCGAAATGTGTAAAATGAATGACTTTGTTGGATAAAATAATATGGATCACATATTGGACAATGATTAGGATTGGTTAGATAAAAAGTCATATAGTGAGTATTAATGTCTTGGTTGCGCAATTGAAAGTTACTTGGGATATTTACTAATGACACTAAGGATTTGGAATTTGTTGATCTTCGGCATAAGGCAACCAAAAGCTAATTTGACCTTAGGTGTGGAATATTTACTCTTATGCTTTATTCGATGGATATTTTCCCTAGTTATATAAGTAATTGATGGAATGGAAAGTGTATCGAGAATTGACTAACATTGACCTTTGAAAATTGTTGCCGGATGAATGATAATTGTGTTGATATATCGGCCGTTGAATTATAGTGTCTTGCTGGAATCTAGCTATATAAAACTAGATGGAACTATTGGTAGTAATAGAATTACCTATAGCTTGGTTAGGTAACCTGAGCATAGCATGAGTGGATATTAGTTAAACTCAGCTTAGTCAATGTTGGAATTTCTTATGATTTATTCAGTAGACTCGGAGTAGTGAATATTATAACACATGGAAATTGTTGGGTCAACCTATAATTTCGCAGGAATGGATGTCGTAAACTCAATTCAGGTAGATGCATATGTGTTGCCCCTTTTATTGTTGATTGGTCTCTGAAGTGATCTTGACTATATGGATAAATTTGTGGTGAAGAATTCGAGTATGATGTGAAAACAAGAAATTATGGTGAGTTATGATTTACGGATTACATAAATGATAAATGAAGATTTACGACTTTAGATTGGCTAAATTTACAGTACGGATTCAGGATTTAGACTATAAGTCATTGGATCAGTTACACCGAATATGTTGTAGTCGTGAATAGATTGGTTGCTAGACGTAATTACCTTGGAAAATATTTTTTACTGGATAGACTTCGACCCTTAAATTATTAATTGTCCTAATGTTAGCAGACTAGTCGATGTTGTTCATTAGTCGTTGTGAGTTAGAAGTATTTTTTCGGTTTGGATTAGAGTCCCATAAACTCGTTGGGTAAGTTTTGGCTTCAGAATATGAAATGACTGCCATACCTTTTTAGTTGTCTATGACATTTTGAGATAGCTAATCTTACTTGTTAGGCAGATAATTTAATGTTGAGCAGCGTTAGGAATCAAGGGGATGGCCTAAAAAAGAGTTGTCTGGGTAAATTGCAATACGAATAGAGATAAATTTAGGAATATTGGAAGGTAAGCCTAGGAATCGATTTGAATTTTTTTTGAAAATTTTGATTGATTACAGTTGGAATGACGGAAATGTATTAGAAGTTGCTAGCTTTATTATTTGTCATTGGATCCGGGATTCTAATTGATAGACTTTGGCTGGGTTAATGGATTTGTATTTAATTTGGTTGGCTGAATGATTATTTTTGAATTATTTTAAATGATTAATTATCAAGTAGGGATTACAGATAAAATTTGTGACAAGATGGATTATTACTTGGAATTGTGCTCTTGGCAAGAGATTGATTGATAATGGTGTGACCCAAGGATTAAATGTTACTAAATTTTGATTGATCTACTACAAGATAATATTGTCCCGGTAAACGAGTTGGAAGATTTGGTTAGCTACATGTAACAATTGAACTTTTGTGTGATGGACGATGTCATAGCAAAATGGGATGAAGGGATTGTATCTTGGTTCATAAAATAGATTGAGCTTTGATGTATCAAGAGTTCTTATCATTGGGTAAAAGTTAACAATTATGATGGATTTATGATCGAAATATCTTGATAGTCAGGTCATGATTTAAATTTTTTGGGAATCAATGATGGCGGTGTTATACTCGTTTGAGAACTGAATAGATGGCGGATTTAACTCTTTAAAAATGTATTAGTCATAGCCGATTAGGCTATTGGGTTGGATTTCACTATTGAGCTTATTTGATCTTTGTTTTGTGGACCATGACATGGTTGAAACTAAACTTGGTTGTAAATGGACTCGTTAGACATTTGGATTGAGATTTGAATTTGAGTAGTGTCCACAGAATTACTTGGACAATGTTGAAAAAGGTGTACAAATGCGACAAACATAGTTTAACTAATTTGAATTGACTGGTACCCTTCCTAGCTGAGCAAATTTTTGGGAGATTTAACTTGTTTTGAAATGATGATTCCTCTCAAGATAATTGGACACCCCTACGATTGAATAAAGATTGGTAATTAAGATATGGGAATTTGATACCACTAAACTTGGAAAGATGGTTAGGTATTACGAAATGAGTAACTTAAAATGTTTGGGAATCGTTGGATCAGGTATGGTTCTAATGTTGAATTGAAATCGAAGAAACGGTTGGTTCATTCTTAAATTGAATTGGTCATAGCTGGACAGATCTAAACAATATGATAAATTTTTGGACTACTCATAAGACTTGGAATGTATAGAATTACGATTAATGGATGGAAGTTGCATTACGAATTCTTGAGGACTTTGATCTTGTCGGTTTTAAGCTAGTTCCTTTATTTCAAGAATGGGTTTAAGTATGGTATCTGAGTAGGTTGCCTAGCCTTGGTAGTTCTATAATGCTTATGTGTTTAGGGTTTAGAGGGTAGTGATTGTGCTACGGAGCCGGAGAGGACGATGAGGTTCCAGCAGGGACTTCACATGGAGATCCTACAACTGGTATAGGGACATGACTACCAGACTTTTGATGTCGTATTGACAGCAGCTAAGAGACACGAGCTTACCATTCAGAGGTTGGCCTCGAGGACTGGAGACCAGAAGAGATCCCATGCTCAGAGTAGTAGAGGAGGAGCAGTACCCCAGACGTCGGTACCATCACCTGGCGTTCGTATCCATGATTCAACGCTGCGGAGGACAGCGGCATCAGTAGTAACGGTACCGGCTCAACAGCTGCAGTCGAAGCAGCAACAGCACCAAGGAGCACCGACAGGTTGTACTTATTGTGGCAAGGGAGACCATACCAGGGATGTGTGTATGGCAGCGAATGGACTGTGCATGAAGTGTGGTAGTCCAGACCACAGGATTGCCACTTGCCCATTGATGCAGAGGCCAGGAGGGCTAGTTCAGCAATTTTCGGCATTGTCAGCACTAGGGGCAGTGCAGTACAGAGGGCCAGCATTAGCAGTGAGGCCTTTACCTCTGCGTCGTTGCCGACGCAGACCCAGATGTATCGTCAGAGGCAGTAACAGATAGCACCACAGCGAGCACAACAGAGTATTCAAGGAATCAGCACCCGGGAGCACCGCAGGGCCAGGGCAAGCATTCACTCTGTCCCTAGAGGAGGCTTTGGCATCAGGCGAATAATAATGTTTGCAGGAGGAGCAATGTCCTGATAGTCATCACGGTTGCAGAAGTGTATAACTTTGTCTACGACGAAGACAGAGTTTAATGCAGTGATAGAAACATGCAAAGAGTGGTTGTTGTTGAATTTTTTTTTTGAAAGAATTAGGGTGAAACAAGAGTAGTACGTGTTGCTTTGCGATAGCCATAGTGCAAAACACCTCGATAAAAATCCTACATTTCATAGCAGGTTGAAACACATCGCTACTTGGTATCATTAGATACGAGACGTGTTGTAGGCGAAGTATATAGATCTTGAGAAGGTTCATGCAAATAATAATGAAGCGGATATGCTCACGAAGATTCTGTTGAGTGGAAGTTTTGAGTTCTGCAGGAAGGTAGTCGGGATGGCGGGCTTGTTCACCTAGTCGGAAATGAAGACATTTGTTAGGGCGGGTTCCCTTTATATATGGAGAATGTCCAGAGACGAATCGAGCATTCCAAAGTCACGAGAAGCTCCGGAGGTAAACTAGTGCAACAGGGTCCGAATATCTTGAGGTGTTGGCCAAATTGGTCCACCGGAATCCAAGTTCGGATATCAGCTCAACGTAGGGGGAGGGGGGGTTCGGTTAGAACATTTAACCAAAAATTTGGCAAAAATTGTCGAAAATCCAGTATGTGCAAGTCAAGTGCGGGTCAAATTTAAAGTGATCTAATTGACTGTCCATATTGCTCCATACTTGAATTATTATGAGAAGCCTATATCAGGGTTCCTAACCTAATTGGAGGCAACACATCCTACAACAATAATATTTTGCCCTTCAAGAGAAGAGAGAGAGTGAAGGCTTGGGATAGAGTCCAAGGAGATTCCGGAGAAATCGTTTGTAGTGCTCGTGTAGTCGGATTTGGCAAAGCAAAGCTTCTACGTGATCTTGTTTCGAGTAACTTGTATCAGTTCTTATTCATTGTCTCTGCTTAAGTAGTTGTTCATGTTCGAAGCAGTGGAAAATGTTTGATAGAAGTAGTATAAGCTTCTATATCCTCGGCGGAGGTTTTTCTGGGTCGAACTCTAGATCGTCCTGTGCGTTTTCTCCCTGTTTTGGTTTACACGTAAAAAAATTTGTGATTGTGTTTTTGCCAGATTCGTTCATTCTTCACCCCTCATGAAGTATTTTCAGTTGGGACCATTTATTCCGCTGCTTTAATCCATTCCCTACATACATGTCATGGGATCTTTAACAATTATATGTGAAATGCTCTTACGAACAAAGGTTTCAATCCATCACGGGATCTTTAACAATTATTTGTGAAGAATGCTCTTATGAACAAAGGTTTCAATCCATTACTAAGGGTGGATACCAATGGGAAGCCTGCATATATAGAAGAAAGGCACAAAATGGGCTCATAAGCTTCATTTGGTCGACTCTATCAGGCTATGCTTCATTCTGGTTACCTACAAGATAAACGTTTACAACAATTTATTTAACAAGAGGGGAGATAATTTATGCATATGTGACCTTAATTAGTTTTACTATCAATTCCATACTTACCATCATCATAGTCCATTTTCCTTCACTAATGCACGTCAACGGCTCAAAAAAAAAATCCGACGGATGTTAAAGCTTTCATAAATGGTTTAATAAATTATTCAAAGTAATTGTTCACACTGTTCTATAAATAATATGTAAGTAACAGCAGGCAATTTTTAAATAATCATGATTTCTTGTATAGCACTTGGCCACTACTAAAGAAAATATTACTATTGAGCTCACCTCATTTCCATGCATATCTACCAGCGTCTTCAACTCAGCCCTTCTCATAAGTGCAAAGTGTCCCTTCCCCAACAGCCAGTCAAGAAGCTGCACACAGATATGAGCCAAAGTTTCAAGACCTTGATCAGGGTAGAAGCAAAAAAAAAAAAAACAGAAAACTCTGCAGTTCTGATTAAAATCTCAAAGATCTCGTTTGTAATGTGAAATTGAAAGTACACAAAATCATGGTTTCAGAGACAAAAGAATAAGGTAGGATAGAAAAATATACAATAACAAGAAAACCTTTGACCCAAATTCTTTGGGGTTTTGTACACAAACCTTTTCAACTAAGCGACAGACCAAGTTTTTCATTGGGGCATCTTTCCAAACTCGCCATGAAAATGTTCCAACATATTTTCTATACACGCTTTGTGCAAAAAATTGCTTTTATATAGAGATTGAAGAAAATAAGCAGCAAACCCAATGCACTCTTTAGCATCATTAAGAATGCACAGCCCCAAAATTCTATTTGTCAATGTTTTTACCTTCCCCAAAATTCATCACAAGGATTAGAGCATCTCCAACCCTATTGTTTGGAATTTGCCACAGAGGAATCAAAACTTTTTATTTCAAAATTCCTTCTCCAATACAAATGTGAAATAAATTGTGAAGTTGACATGGCAATGACATGTCAAAGACAATGTGGAGTTCGTTGTCTAGATCTAGACAATGAACTTCACAATGCTTTACTTTCATATCATCAATTATGAATAAAAAATATTTATAAAAAAAAGGAAGAAGTGGAAAAGTTGTCTTGGAAGTTGGGAGTAGTAGTTTTATTGTCTTCTCAATACTTTTGAATTGGAGAACACTTTCTATCTCATTGTCTTGTGTGAATATAATCTTGCCACATAGAAAAGACATAGAAAAGACATTGTCTTGTGCCTTATGCCACATAGAAATTACAACACAAAACAAGACTATAGGGTTGGAGATGCTCTTATAGAAAAATGAGGGTTTAGACACACTAGACACTGATCGCATAGCTACTCTATACAAGCGATTGGACTTCCATTAAAACGTTGATAATTGCATTAAAGAAATAAATACCGACTAACAATTAACAAAACTAGAAAATTGTTAAAAATTGAAAATAAAAAAAGTCCACCTTACTAATAGGATAAGCTACTGGGTAGAAAAGCAATACAAGCACGCGAACAATTCCGGCCATCTTTGCTCCCACAGCCAGTCCATAGCGCGAACAAATAGCCTGAGGAATAATCTGCAAAATCCCCCCAAAACATACATCCTTACTTAGGTTCCGGACAAATAACAAGAACTGAAATTTCTCCCATCATCACACCCCCACCCACCCACCAGCAGAACAAAAAAAAGGGGGCAAAAGGTGTTTTTACCTCACCGAACGCGAGAATCAGAGTGACGGAGATGAGTATAGCCCCCCAAGCCGGCAGCAGTGCGTCAAGAAATATCGGCAGAGCCTGTAGAGAAGAATCCAATGCATCTTAACATCCGTCCCAATCAATCAATCAATCAATCAATTATTGTCGAAGAGAATCGAAGAGAAAGGGAAGGGAAGAAATAGGGAGGGACCTACTTCCATGGCGAGTGCGTTGCCCATGAGGAGGGTGCAGAGGAGGAGGTGCTGGTTCTTGACGACAGGGAGGATCTTGGCGGCATCAGCGCAGTCCTTCGGCTGTCCGGCCTTAACGAGGACCTCGAGGTCGACGAGGCTGAGGGACATGAGCCCCAGGGTGAGGCCCGACATGATCCCGGCGAACAGCACCAGGCCTACGCTGATCATCAGGTACACCCAGAACATCACCTGGCAGCAAGCCTGGTCGTTGGCCGCCATCTCCTCCCCCACTTGAGAGAAAAAATACAACAAGAACAAAGCTGGGTGGAATTGGATGTTGGAGTGATGATGCTTGCTTTCTGTATTTCAGTTGGGCAAATTGGCAGTCCTTTTAACCACCAGTTGGGGGTCTCTCTATCTTAACTGTAGGACTTCCTTTACTATATCAGTCATTGATAAGACCTCTACTTTCGTGTCGAGTAAAACTTTGTTATAGCACTGTATGACAGGTGGGTTTATATATCGGATTTTTTCATTTTAAGTAATAAAAAATCATATATTTATATAAAACGGGAAATGTTTTGGGTAATTGCGGATTGGGGGACCACTCGCCAACTCAGTTGGCGAGGTGCTGAGTTGGCGAGCATCTCGCCAACTGAGTTGGCGGGGCACTCTCATCGAGAGGCCGCTCGCCAACTCAGTTGGCGGACCATGCACCGTTGGCTTCCCATCCGTTGGGCAACGGCTCCCTCCAACGGCTCTCTCCAACCCCTATAAACACCCCCACCCCCCAAACACTCCTCACACAACACATTCTCCTCCTCCTCCTCCTCATATTTTCACAGCTTCCTCCTCCTATATTTACAGCTTCCTCCTCCTGTTTTCTGTAGCAAAAGTTCTCAACCGTCATGGATCGTAGCGTAAGAATTGTATGCTCGCACGGCCGTAAAGTAAATGGGTTAAATTACGAAGGAGGAGAAAGTATAATTTTTTCAACTTACCCGAATATTAGTTTTGAAAATATACGTAATCATATTATTGAACGTTGTTCTATTCATTATGATTTTATTCTGAAGTCTATTTTCTGTTCTAATTGTTTTTTGATAGATAGTGAAGATGCATGGAATTATATTCTTGAGATTAATTCACAATCACGATATAAAAATATATGTTATTAAAGTAGCAGCAACCTTAGATAGTAGAAATAATGAATATTTTTCTGAATATCAGCATGTTAGTTCGGGTGCTAGTTCTTCTCAACAAATAGTTTCATTTATCCAAGAAGGTCATTCATCAGATGAATCTAACCATGATGATGATAGTGACAGCAACGATGAAAATAGTGATGATTCAGTTGAAAATGTAGATTATACGGTAGATGATGATGTTGTAAAAGCTATCACTGATGAATTATTTAAGGGACAATCATTTCCTAGTCGTTCTCACTTTAGAAGCTTTATAAGTAATTTAGCAATTAAATATAATTTTAGTTGTTCAGCTAGTCTTATGAATAATGCTCGTGGAATTATATATAGTTGTGATCAACCGAATTGTAATTGGAGAGTATATGTCAAATCTATTGGAAATGGCGATATAGTTAAAGTTAGTACATTAGAAAATCGTCATTCTTGTTTAGGAAGACTTAGTACAGGACGTCATCGACTTGCTACCGCTTCATGGATTAAGACCATGATAATTGACATTATTAGAGATAACCAGTCATACAGTCCATCACAAATTGTTAAAGATATATATATGGAGCACCGTATACAAGTTAGTTATTCCAAAGCATGGAGAGCCCGAGAGACAGCATTAGCTGAAATTAATGGTAGTTATGATGAGGCATACGCTAGTCTTGAGGAGTATTGTTATAGAATTATGGAGACAAATCCAGGTAGTACATGTTTTATTAAAACTACCGAAAACAATAGCTTCCAACGAATTTTTATTTGTTTTAAGTCATGTATTGATGGATTTTTAAGTGGATGTTTACCAATTATTAGTACTGATGCTACATTTCTTTCGTCTAAATATCAAGGTATCTTATTTATTGTTTGTGCTCACGATCCTAACTATCAATTATATCCTATAGCTTATGCTGTTGCTGAAGGTGAGAATAGTGATTCTTGGTCTTGGTTTTTAAATTCTCTTAAAATATATTTTGAAAGTTGTTTTAATGATTGGAGTTCAATTTTATTTATATCTGACAAGCAAAAGGGATTAATAAATGTTGTTCGTGCTATTTTTCCTGCATCTCCTCATTTTTATTGTATTCAATATTTTAAACAAAACATGAAAAAAGTTACAAAAGAACCAGTATTTCAACGCTTGTTAGACTCGCTTGCTAGATCATATAATAAAACAGATGCAGAGAGTGTGTTTGATATAATTAAAGCCGAGAACATAGTGTTGTACGATTGGCTTTTTAGTGTAAACGATGAAAGTCGTCGATTTGAACATTGGATAACAGCGTATGCTACTTGTCCTAGATTAGATATTAACACTTCTAATCTTGCTGAATGTTTCAACAGCTGGATTAAGAAATTACGAGATAAGCCAATAACAACACTTCTCGATGGTATTAGAGCCAAGATTATTACACTTCATGACAATCGTAGAAAGTTTGCTGAAAATATAGACACAGATTATTGTCCGAAGATGTTAAAAAATATGGCTTCTATTATCAAAGAGAAGAACCACCTAGAAATATTAGCTATTGATAGTTATAAGTTTGAAATAATAGACAGGGCAACAGGTAGAACCTATATTGTTCATATAACTGACAGAACTTGTACATGTTTTAGATGGTACCATACTTATATACCATGTATACATGCATGTTTTGTTTGTAGATATTGCAATATTAGTATTGATACTTTTTATCCTGCAGTATTTTTGACGCAAAACTTGAAAGCTGTATACGCGCATAAAATGGAGCCAATTCCAGTTCCCTACGAAATCCAAGGTCCTTTGGTAAGAGGACAAATTGGGGTGCCAGATATAAGACGCAAAGCCGGAAGACCAAAGAAGAACCGCATCAGACCCCGGGATTCATCGACCAGAGATCTACGTTGCAGTAATTATGGTGCAATGGGACACAACCGAAAAAGATGTACTAGTCAACCGAGAGATTAAAATAGAATTGTTCAATACCCAAATATTGTAATAAAAACCCATTACAAATCATACAAAAATTTTAATGATACAATGTTTCAAATTATCTACTAATCCTCGTCCTCGTCTTGTTGAGTTTGGGTAGCCAGCGGTGCTGATGGAGTCGAAAAAAATTGTGTGAAAATCTGGTAGCTTTCATCTCCAGCAGTTTGGTAACTCGGATCCGCTCCTGCATACTGGTAACTAGGGCCCGCTCCAGCATACTGGTCACTCGGGCCCGCTCCAGCATACTAGTCACTCGGGCCCGCTCCAGCATACTGGTCACTAGGGCCCGCTTCAGCATACTGCTCACTCGGACCCGCTCCAGCAGTATCCAGCCGCCGCCGACGATGAGAGTGTCTCTGTCGTACTAAGCCGGTCGGATAGTCCGGTGGAAGACGGGATTGTACTGGAGGCATTTCCGGTTCCGGTCCAATACCCAGATGCCGAACACGAGTAACAAGCTCCTCCATAAGACGACGAGTCACATGTTCCTCCATATGAGGTTGTTGTAAATGTTGCTAGTATTCCCCACTCTGAAATTTGAAACATGTAAATTAAAATATTTATCATATCTATGTATATGTATTTTTTAAAGTATAATGAAGTTAAAATATAATGAAGTCATACCAAATCATTCATTCCATCAATAAAAGCACGCATAGTAGAATCGTCTAGGGATCTAGTCTTGAACCTGGGCTCCTCATAGTGGTATACTCGGTTGCTCATAAGAGGGCATCCCCACCATTGTCTGTAGTCCAGGCTACCTATGTCTGCAAAATATAAACAAAATTTTAGCAAACTATTTACACTAAATCAATACGAATAATGAGTAACTTATAACTTACATTCCTCAGCAGAATTTAGTCTAGGAGACATGTCCCTCACACTATAATTCTCGAACCGATTATTCCAGTCAGCAAGACCAATTATTCGTTGTAATGCATTTGATGTCTGATAACCGACTGTCGGTGGATCATCGGGAATTATTGGGGCCATTGCGAATTGCCGAAGAACACGGTCTGCCGGATGGTACATGGTGAACCGATCATATATAATATGACATCTGTGTAAACTAAATGCATAGGATGTCATCTTTATTTCTGGAGCATCTGGTTCACATGAGTACGGTAACCAGGTTACCTATTTAAAGATATTGTATCAATTAGATGTGATGTTTATCTAGGATCAAAACTTAAATAATTTAAAGATATTGATTGCATATTTAAAAATTACCTGATTATACCGCAGTGTATCAAATTGGCTACGATATAGTGATACAGTCCTGTATTGGTAGTGTTGATAATCCACTACGTCTGTAGGCCAGCGCATAGCAACTGGAAATACTCCAACATCACTGAGAATGCTGGTAACAGGCCTACCAATATAAAAGTGCTCGTAGGACCAGAACTATAAAACACAAAAATGACATTAGTACAAACATAATTTGCGTATAAAATTACTCTAACTTTTTAAGGTCTTTAATTCATACCTGTATCAGTGAAATACATCCACAAATACTCTTGCGATTGCATCTGACAAATTCTGTCAGCTGGGCGTACAAAAATGCAAGAGTAGCAGCTCCCCACGCATGCTCAGTAGGTTTTGTCAGATCATCCAAGAATGGTAAAAGCTGCACATTTACCATATTTTCCGATGCATCGGGAAATAGAATTGCACCACATAAACAGAGCAGATACGCTCTAGTGCAACGAATGACCTGGATTTATTAAGTGTTATATAGAATTGCACCACTAAATTAAGTAATAAACAAATTTACTAAAAAAAATACATACCCGATTTTTATCTACATCAACCACCCCATCAATAGTTTGATGTAGGTCTATAAAGTTGCCACGGAGCCATGAAAATTTTACATAATTGCCGTCTTTTAGACCCGAAGGAGGGCTAACACCAAGATAACTCCGGATCAGATCAGATCCCTTTAAGTGCGGATCAAAATATATAGCGTTACCTTTAATAGGTAACCCTAGTATATTTGCCACATCAAAAAGGGTGATCGTCATCTCGCCGAATGGGAGTTGAAAAGTGTTGCGTTCTGGCCACCAACGCTCCGCCAGGCTTACAACTAAATGAAGATCGTGAATTAAATATCTAACACGATCTATATAGTGGAATCCAAAGGATTCCACCAAAGCCATTTGAGCTGGATTAAGCTCCCACGTACGATAATTCCTTTCAGACCGCCAATGTACGTGGATCCGGGTTCGTAAAGCATTATCATGGTCGAATAACTATAAAAATTCTATGCATTAATAAAGTAAACATAGGCATTATAAAAAACATATACATTAATAAAGTTGGCAACTTGTAATTTCAAAAATTACCTCGCCAGTAAAAATCTGAGTAGAAATGTGCTCTTCACGTTGCTTCATAATAAGCGCGGTTGTCGGTCCGCCAGGAATACGACCATCATTGCGGGTAGCCATCGCCAGTAAATATCAAGAGGAGGAGAATGGGGAGTGAGGAGTGTTTAGGGTAGGAGGAGAATGTGGTGTGAGGAGTGTTGGGTGGGGGGGTTTTATAGGAATTTTGGAGTAGGAGAACGTTGGAATAAAGCCGTTGGCCAACGCCTAAAAAGCCAATGTTGCATGGCTCGCCAACTGAGTTGGCGAGCGACCTCTCGATGAGAGCGCCCCGCCAACTCAGTTGGCGAGATGCTCGCCAACTCAGCACCTCGCCAACTGAGTTGGCGAGTGGTCCCCCCATACGCAATTACACAAAACATTTCCCGTTTTATATAAATATATGATTTTTTATTACTTAAAATGAAAAAATCCATTTATATATATATATATATATATATATATATATATATATATATATATATATATATATATATATATAGAGAGAGAGAGAGAGGCTGTGTCAATTTATCAAAGTTTTACTCTTTCGTGTCCTCGAACGTTACACATAAAAGATTTTTTTTCTTTCTGATATGGTTGAAAAATAGTTTAAAATTAAGATTTGTTATATAAGTTTATTTTTAATTAATATTTATTATAGATTTATATATTTTTTAATTATAATTTGTTATGGATATATATGAATAAAAGAAAAGTTTTCGGTTGTGCGTAAGAAAAAAAAAGTTCGTTTTAGAGTATTATTTTTGTAATTTTTTTAGTGAAATAGTGGAGGATTTACAAAAGACTTGGACAGCTGAATTTTGAGTCGTTTCCAAGTCGCATTATATATATATATATATATATATATATATATATATATATATATATATATATATATATATATATATATATATATATATATATATATATTTGATGTCACGACCCGCACCTAATGTAAGGATGCAAGTCGGAAACAACGTCCAGCCTACGCCGCAGAATCGGCGGTAGAACGCTGTCTGGGTAATCTATCTAGCAATATAATGAACTACCAATAATAACAATATACTCAATTATAGATCTAATATAAAAACGAGCATGAATATGATAAAGAATCGAAATAGTCACATACAACTCATGAGTCTAAAATAATACATCAATGAGTCTGAAAGAATGCTAACAAAAAGCTGGAGACAAATCCAGTACAAGAATTACTAAGAAGGTACTAATCCCGGGTCATCTGTCTCAGTCGGGATAAGTCCCTCCTGAGCCAGGGTCTCTGACTCTAAGCCCACAACATCCTGGGGTTCATAAGGTGTAGGGTACCAGTCTTCAGTGTCATCCGGGAAAAATATATCCAGTCAGGAAAGGAGTAGAATACATCTCTAACAGTAGTTCTAATCAATGATAAAAACTATGTAACAGTAAATAGATATGAATATACAAGATGCACAATAGATACGAGAGATACACAATAAGAAAATACTGGAATGAACACAATAATAAACAATATGTCAATGAACAAGAATACTAATGAGTAAGTGTGTGAGTACTAGCTTTAACATGTAATCGACTTGGGAACATGATACAATATATATGGCCTGGCTAATCATACGTGCGGTGTATGATTAACACTATTCAATAACAGTACTTGATACAATGAGGGTATAATCACATATCTACACTAAAGTACTCCCCACCCTCGACTGGTATAATAGATCCAACCACGGTATGCTATGGCACGAGATTCCCCAAGAAGATAGCGACTCTTCCCGAGAATCAGTGTCTGTACATGTACAAGATAACCAATGAAACAATACTTGTACCATATACACCATATACCAAAGAATAACATCTCATGACGAGATTCGGATATACCAATCCGTGTAACCATAGTGTCAAGAGAACATGGATATCTACACTAGATACAATGAACATAGAGGATATCATAAATGAGAAACTATCAGAGAATATACTCGCCTGAAGTCCAAAGAATAGTCTCACAGATGTCTGATACGGTGCCTCGAAGACCTAGATATGGAATACAACATCAATACAAGGTTCCAAAAAAAAAAAAAGTTAAACTAGTCAACTTCTAGGTCAACAAGTCAATTCTAAGTCAAAAGTCAAACTAGGTCAACTCTAAGTCAACTATGGTCAAACTATAGTCAAACTATGGTGTAAACACCAAGAATTTTTTAAAATTTAAAAATAATTTTTTAAAATTTTTCTAGAATTTTTAACTAATTAAAATAAATATTTTCTGGTATTAAATAAATTTTAGGATTTTATATAATATTAAAACATTATGAAAATAATATTTTTGAGTGTAAAATAAATAATTAGACATAGTGTAATTTTTCTAGAATTTATTGGACCTAAAAACTATTTTTTTAAAGACCTAAAAACAAAATTTTTAAATAAACTAAAACAAACCAACCTGAACCGGATTGAACCGAACCGAATCCACCCTAATTGAACCAATCCAAATCCTGAACCAACCCTAATGGGTCGGATTTGAACCGAACCGAACCCGTAACCGAACCCACTGCCCGCTGTCAACAGTAACCCCCAATTCCCGTAACCACCGTATGCCGCCCCAACTTTCCCTCAGCCGTTTTCGCCGCCGCCGTGGCACTCAGCCTCCCCCACGGCCGTTCACCAGCAGCCGCCCCTTCGCCTTTTGCAACCGCCAACGGCTCCACCGCCTCTCCCTCTCCCTCGCCTATATAAGACCCATCCTGAACCCCACAGCCACCGCCATCAACCGCTGACAACCACTCCGGCCACCCCGACCTCCGGCCACCCCCAACAATATGACTCCCCAGCACCACCTTCCTCCGCCGTGGACCCACGACCTCTATTATAATCCGCCGACCCTAGCACCCCGAGCAGCAATCCGCCGCCACTCGAGCTCTCCAGCCATCCGCCTCTCCAGTCCCGGTGACGTCTTCGCGAGCCTGACCTCCGGCGACCACCGGCGAAGAACCCCGACGACCACAACAACCACAGTAGCCGTCGACGATCGGCCGAGCGTCGTCGCGCCGCCTCGTATACGCGTTGAGCAGACGTTACTAACCCCTTGTTCTGGTGAGTCGTTCTCTCTCCTCATCGCGTCAATTTTTAAACGGTCTGATGTGACACGTTCGCTGTGTAACCCTCTCGAAACCCGTATAATTAGTTCGAGGTATCGCGTCCTGTGTCGGTCGCAAACTACGACGCAAAAATAGAAAATAACCCTATTTCTGAAAATTCTGAAATTGGTCCCGAACTCACAAGTTCACGACCGTTTTACGTGCAACCTGTTAACCAATTCTGAATTTTACTTGAACAGTAGTTTAGACCATATAACCAAGTTTTAAACCCTGTATTTAGTTTAATTTATGGTGTTGTAATTTATAATTATTTCCTGGGTGAAAAGGACCAAAAGCTTGGTTATTTAAAAATCCAATTTTCTTGAACTTGGTGCGTCCCGTTAAACGAGGCGACTTGGTCATGTGCGAATTTTATCGAAAGGTGCGTACCGTCAATACGGACGTGTGGGATTTCGCAGAAGTTGATTTGGATGTGCGTGCACACCGGAATCAACGTGTATCCGTCGACAACGCCCCTTATCGGCCATGTTCTGAAACTCGTTGTAACTTCGTGTATGCTCGTCATTTCGAAATAAAACTTGCGTCATCGGACTCGTAGCGATACACTGGTCCTGTGACCCAAGTTTGGTTCGATTCTGAGAACAAACGTTGATAAAATCTCGTATCGTGGGCCCCAAGGCTCCACTTGACGGGCGATTTTGTGATCGGCTCATCAGAATCCAGTTCTGGACATTTTATTGGGTTCGTATCGTCGTTCTAGACTTGTAGACACTATGTTTGACGAATTTGGAGAACTTTGTCTCTAGCACATTTTTCGGTGCGAAGTGGGCCACATGTGGACCCCACTTTGACCAGAAACTGTCAATTTTGCCCCTGTGTCCAAATTGGACTTATGGATAGGCAATCCTAGCTATTTCATATCTTTTGAGCATGATGGTCATGATTATTTCAGCATCTGGAGGAGTACTTGAAGATCCCGCTGATACCGAAGCAACTGTTGGAAATTAAACCCCAGACAAGTGTACCTTGCCAATCTTGTAGTACTTGCTACATAATATTCTCTTGATATATTTATATGATGTATCTGTTCAACCTAGGACCGTGTAACATTACTTAACGTCCGAATAAGATTCGGGTGCCAACGCCATACGCGGAGTTGTGTAACGTCACTAGAGATTAATATCGCGATCCTATACATTTTCGTGCTTGCTATATCAATTACGTCATACCATAGGACACTTTGTCACGCCCCGATCTCCCGCAGGCAATCGGCCGTTCCCGCTAGGCGGGAATCACCCTCGCCAGCGCTCCCGCGGAATGATCGCTTAACCCATCCGGGCGTGATGCCGCACGAGCGTGATCCACGCCCGTACAAGGCCATGGTTCATTGGCTGGCGGCAAGAGTTCTAAGCCACAGAGTCGCACAGAATGTCCGAGTGCAGCGGAGTCATGAACGCATAGGCGATCGGTAACAGGTTCACTGAGTCGACAAATATAGCAGAAGCATTGAAACACAAGTTGAAGTAAAGCAAGCTCTTTTATTGATATAAACTTGTGTTACAGGCGGCGTATAGCCGAGATTACAAGTCGCTCAAGCCTCTCTCTCTGAAACAGTAAAAGCGTGCCAAGTGGCTACAACAGTGGAATGATTGTACAGGCGATGGTCAGGCGACGCTCCAACATTATGTCTTGTATATGTGCTTCAGTCCCGGATGCACCGTTGCAAGGCTTCAGAGGGAACTCCTGGCCTTAGCACGCACGTTGGAGGCATCCGCACCGAACGAGGTTCTTCCGCACCCTGCATACAAACTGGTGGATTATCAGTACATTGAATGCACTGGTGGGGAAGCTACTCGCCCGCTCGACAAATCCAAACACGTAATACAGGTTCCGTGCACAACTATTAAGTTGTCTTTCTAGTTGCCTTAGGATCAGTTTTATGCAAACATTGAATAGCCTAACGTGTCGGGCAGTGCGCCGTGCGATGTTTGAGGAAACACGGCGAGACTTACCAACTTACCATTTCTCCTTCCCTGTCCAAGGCAAATATGATTAATTCAAGCACAGTAAGTATAAACATTCAGGAGGCATAGCATATGCAAATAGGAGGGTTCTTATAACATGATCGTTCAGGTGTTAAGTTATTCATTGATGCTATGCAATAACTCGCACGCGGATAGCCGCTAAGCGAGGATGACTTATTATCTTTTGTTTTACAGGCAAGCATGCATCAGGTTTAAACACACATGGAAATCACATGATGCATTGCAAGCCATATTCACACGATAATCACACGAGGCATTGCAAGCATATACACACGATGATCACTGGCTGATGCCATAATGGACTAGTCAAGGACGTGAATAACATGCAACGAAAAAATACGAGGAGCTCATAAAACATGATGCGTTACAAGTTACCCAGTCCGTACATGATTGACTATAAACACGAAGTCTGCCCGGATCGGATCGGTGCCAGTGCCCCAGCACCGTCCGCAGAACTTATATCCTTGTGCACAAGTTATCCATGATCGAACACGATTATTAATTTACACACGAGCACACGACAAGCAGTAATGCATGATTCATTTAGCTATTGGATATGCACAGTCTCCTAGGCTGCTGTAAGCCCGCACAGGAGGGAGACTTGCAGGGAGGTCCGAATACCTGAATGAGTCTTGCCACTGGAGTATGATTCATTTAGCTATTGGATATGCACAGTCTCCTGGGTTGCTGTAAGCCCGCACAGGAGGGAGACTTGCAGGGAGATCCAAATACCTGAATGAGTCTTGCCACAGGAGTATGATTCTTTACTTGACATGATGCAGTCTCCTGAATCGGGAACTGCCTTGGCGACCTAACGGTCCCGGATACTTGCAGGGTTATTCAGGCACGGAACGACTACGTAGTAGTCTTCCGGGGTTTGGATGAAAACACGGTAACATTCAAGCAGACAAGCATGTGTTTCTAAGGAACATAAGCAGGCACGTTGCTCGGACCGAAGGTAAGCCGAGAATTGAAATCGTTCAGGGACTTAGCATGCGAGGGTCTGAATATAAGCAGTATTTCATTTTTCATGTTCTAGCAAGCAATATGAGTTAGGATTATTCCCTTAGCTAGGTGCGTTGGATTTATTAGCAAGCAGGAGGTTATTCACCTAGCAACTAGCATGAATATTCCAGATTTTATGTGTGCTGGCTAAGCAAAGACAAGTTCACCGTAGCCACCCACCTTAGCGATGATTCACCTCGGTAGAGCGATACGTCTGAGCGAGCCTCTGAAAGTCCAAGCCGGATTCCTGTAGGGGCAAGTCTGGATATCCTTTGCTTCTCGTTTGAGGCAAGGCGGGTCAGGACAGTTGCACTTTTGTCGTTTGAAACGGCAGTCCGCTAGAACGGAACGGGGTGTTACATCCTACCCAACTTAGAAAAAGTCTCGTCCTCGAGACTTACTAAGGACAAACAGTAATCTAGGGTTGAGGCAATCCTAGACAAGTCATTGCACTTATTCATTTGGATCTTCACTTGCACAAGCTTTAAAATCAGCATATCGCTTATACTGGATCGTGCGCACTTTCGAAGAGCCCCTCTAGCGTGAACACGTCAACCAGCTTAGTGATAGCGAAGTCTTAGCACTCGAGTTTCACCTTTTCCTAAGTCTTGGATGGTGCACTAGTTCAAGGCGTCCCTCGAATAGATGCATTCAACCAAACTTAGAGTTAGTAAAAATCGGACAAGCTACTAGCGATACTCTCAAGGGTTCGTACAGGTTGGCATAAAGGCCACTCGCAGCATACAACCAGACAAGCAATCATATCAATCAAAACGCATTTGAAAGTATTTAGACTTATTGTTGGAACATCCCATCGAGGCATTGAGAGAGAGCGTGCACATAACCCACGAACGAGCTTTCGAAACAGAGATATCGAATTAAAGTCCAAAGGCGTAGAAGCCAGGCTCTGATACCATTCTGTCACGCCCCGATCTCCCGCAGGCAATCGGCCGTTCCCGCTAGGCGGAAATCACCCTCGCTAGCGCTCCCGCGGAATGATCGCTTAACCCATCCGGGCGTGATGCCACACGAGCGTGATCCACGCCCGTGCAAGGCCATGGTTCATTGGCTGGCGGCAAGAGTTCTAAGCCACAGAGTCGCACAGAATGTCCGAGTGCAGTGGAGTCATGAACGCATAGGTGATCGGTAACAGGTTCACTGAGTCGACAAATATAGCGGAAGCATTGAAACACAAGTTGAAGTAAAGCAAGCTCTTTTATTGATATAAACTTGTGTTACAGGCGGCGTATAACCGAGATTACAAGTCGCTCAAGCCTCTCTCTCTGAAACAGTAAAAGCGTGCCAAATGGCTACAACAGTGGAATGATTGTACAGGCGATGGTCAGACGACGCTCCAACATTATGTCTTGTATATGTGCTTCAGTCCCGGACGCACCGTTGCAAGGCTTCAGAGGGAACTCCTGGCCTTAGCACGCACGTTGGAGACATCCGCACCGAACGAGGTTCTCCCGCACCCTGCATACAAACTGGTGGATTATCAGTACATTGAATGCACTATGGGGAAGCTACTCGCCCGCTCGACAAATCCAAACACGTAATACAGGTTCCGTGTACAACTATTAAGTTGTCTTTCTAGTTGTCTTAGGATCAGTTTTATGCAAACATTGAATAGCCTAACGTGTCGGCAGTGCGCCGTGCGATGTTTGAGAAAACACGGCGAGACTTACCAACTTACCATTTCTCCTTCCCTGTCCAAGGCAAACATGATTAATTCAAGCACGGTAAGTATAAACATTCAGGAGGCATAGCATATGCAAATAGGAGGGTTCTTATAACATGATCGTTCAGGTGTTAAGTTATTCATTGATGCTATGCAATGACTCGCACGCGGATAGCCGCTAAGCGAGGATGACTTATTATCTTTTGTTTTACAGGCAAGCATGCAGCAGGTTTAAACACACATGAAAATCACACGATGCATTGCAAGCCATATTCACACGATAATCACACGAGGCATTGCAAGCATATACACACGATGATCACTGGCTGATGCCATAATGGACTAGTCAAGGACGTGAATAACATGCAACGAGAAAATACGAGGAGCTCATAAAATACGATGCGTTGCAAGTTACCCAGTCCGCACACGATTGACTATAAACACGAAGTCTGCCCGGATCGGATCGGTGCCAGTGCCCTAGCACCGTCCGTAGAACTTATATCCTTGTGCACAAGTTGTCCATGATCGAACACGATTATTAATTTACACACGAGCACATGACAAGCAGTAATACATGATTCATTTAGCTATTGGATATGCACAGTCTCCTGGGCTGCTGTAAGCCCGCACAGGAGGGAGACTTGTAGGGAGATCCGAATACCTGAATGAGTCTTGCCACTGGAGTATGATTCATTTAGCTATTGGATATGCACAGTCTCCTGGGCTGCTGTAAGCCCGCACAGGAGGGAGACTTGCAGGGAGATCCAAATACCTGAATGAGTCTTGCCACAGGAGTATGATTCTTTACTTGACATGATGCAGTCTCCTGAATCGGGAACTGCCTTGGCGACCTAACGGTCCCGGATACTTGCAGGGTTATTCAGGCACGGAATGACTATGTAGTAGTCTCCCGGGGTTTGGATGAAAACACGGTAACATTCAAGCAGACAAGCATGCATTTCTAAGAAACATAAGCAGGCACGTTGCTCGGACCCGAAGGTAAGCCGAGAGTTGAAATCGTTCAGGGACTTAGCATGCGAGGGTCTGAATATAAGCAGTATTTCATTTTTCATGTTCTAGCAAGCAATATGAGTTGGGATTATTCCCTTAGCTAGGTGCGTTGGATTTATTAGCATGCAGGGGGTTATTCACCTAGCAACTAGCATGAATATTCCAGATTTTATGTGTGTTGGCTAAGCAAAGACAAGTTCACCGTAGCCACCCACCTTAGCGATGATTCGCCTCGGTAGAGCGATACGTCTGAGCGAGCCTCTGAAAGTCCAAGCCAAATTCCTGTAGGGGCAAGTCTGGATATCCTTTGCTTCTCGTTTGAGGCAAGGCGGGTCAGGACAGTTGCACTTTTGCCGTTTGAAACGGCAGTCCACTAAAACGGAACGGGGTGTTACACACTTGACACTATTCATGAGACAAAATTTTCTGAGTTATTCATGGTGATTCTGTATAGGCTATAGGATTTGTGACATAGATATTATATATGCATATCTATCATTATGACTCGTTGCATTAGTTAGAGGTCATGATCTTGCGTGTTATGGACATGAGACGTCGTGGACATGAGACGTGTGATTACATTGGGTGGGGAGAGTCTTACCATATTAAAGGCTGATTATATTATATATAGTTATTCTGGAAGTGCCTTAGACTCTGACACAGAGCTTTGGCATATGTACTGGCCCTTCGAGATAAATGCTGCTATGGGTTTTCTCGACACTGAGCCTATAGTAGTTTCAGCCTGAGTATGATTAATGCTCTTACTTGCATAACACATAGTTGGTTACATAGTTTACCCTATTAATTCATTTATTATTGTATTATATTTACTTTGGCTTGAGTTATTCTTGTACCTTGCTATGTCCCCTGAGGACCTGGAATCCGGATTATGTCCCCAGGTTTAGCAGAGGAGATCTACCCCAAGGTATACGGGACAGGAGCAGACGCTGGAGCTGAACCAATACCAGAGGACGAGGTGATGCCCGAGGATTTCTCCTGAGTATCTGGTTTATTATACTCAGTTGTTTCTATTGTTAGACTCTTATTTCCTGTCTATTGAGCTGTTGTATCAAACTCTTTATCGGGTTGTTCCCTGAGATATTTATTGAGACTTGTTGATTATTATTTCATCTTGATTATTCTGATATTGATTGTATTTATCTTCTGTGGATGAGATTAGTATCGTAGACCTTTATTGTTGTTTTACAGCTTAAGTACACTCTAATGGGTCCATTAAATTAGATTTTGCCCATTGGAGGGTGCTGCTGGCCATTGCCACGTGTCTAGTCCCTCGGTATTTTGGGACTGGGACGTAACATGGTTTTTTTGGTGGCCCATGCAGGTCAACGACTAAATTGTTTCGGTTTTAACTAAGGAACTGAGCAAGCCTGCGATAAGGATAGGATAAGTTATAGGATCTCATCCACTTGATTGAATCATCCTTGATCTCTATATCGGATTCAAATTTATTCTTGACTTGCATCCTGCCTTGATTCCTCTGTTCGCCTCTTATAGTTTATTTTGGATGCAGAGTAATGGATCCACCAGCAAGCAACGAGACTCCCACAGGATCACCACGAGGTGTTGTGGTAACCTACAAAGATGAAGTAACACCAGTGGGTGGAGGTCAATCAGCACAAATAAAGCAATCAAGCAAATCAGCATGCCTCGAGAATCCAGCAAGATGACATTCCACCATCGACGCAGTTTACTCCACCGATGCCTACTTTTCCACCAGGACAGCTTATGGACGAACAATAGATGTTTCAAATATTCTACGCAATAATGCAAGCTCAACAGAAGGTTCATCAAGAAGCCCAGCAAAGCCAAGCTAAGTTCTTTGACGAACTTAGCTCTGAGCTACAGAAATTAATCAGCTACGTTGCAACTACTTCATACACGAACGTCCTTGCTGCAGCACGACCCATGGAGCACGTTACCAGGAGAGAGTCCAGCCTGAAGCGGTCTTTCACATCAGCACTAGCCAGAGCACCACAGGGAGAAGCTACATAGAGATCTTACATGCACCAGCCACCCAGAGCATCTCCGCAGATACTGCCTACATGTTAATATTGTGGCAAGCGAGGCTATTATGAGAGCGAGTGCAGACACAAGTTGGGATTATGCTTGATTTGCAGATCCAACCAATATTTAGCCAAGGATTATCCTGAGCATCGAGAGGGAGCACTAATGTTAAACCGACAAGCTTTACCAAGGCCAGCCTATCCAGCATTGGGAGCACCACAAACGGGAGTGGAAGAAGTCAGACCACCAGCTTCAGGAGGGTATCAGCCGAGGCCACTTTTGGCACCCCAGGCAACACTCTTTCAGCAGGCCCAGCAACAGCAGAGGGCACCACCACAAGGACGCGGACAAGCTTTTGCGATGACAATGGAGAACGCATAGACTCGTGGAGTAGCGAATACACGTAAGATTTAAGTTATTCATAGCTATCTATTCCTAGCATTGCTTTAGCATGTGCCTGTTAATTCATTTCCTTAAGCCTTAAACCTAGTAATTTAAACTTGTTAGTACTTGATACCTAAGTTTTCCTAAGCTGTAGTTTTTCTTGCTCTATCCATATTTCTTTACTCTTGAATTACATCTCTCTCATTGTCTAGGAAACTATTTTTATTCCTTCCCTATGTATTCTGCTTAACCCCCACATTTTTATCGATTTTGATTCTTTATCCCTTGTGTCGTACTACAAACATATTTTGCAACCGTATCATCTCTCCTGATCCGTTATGTTTTATTATTATTTCATTACGAGGACGTAATCCTCTTAAGGAGGGTAGATAATAAACACCCAGAAATTTTCAAAATTAAAAAAAAATTCAGGATTTTTCTAGAATTTTTAACAAATTAAAATAAATGTTTTCTGGTATTAAATAATTTTTGTGATTTTATATAATATTAAAATATTATGAAAATAATATTTTTGAGTGTAAAATAAATAATTAGACATAGTATAATTTTTCTAGAATTTATTGGACCCAAAAACTATTTTTAAAGAACCTAAAAACAAAGTTTTTAAATAAACCAAAATAAACCAACCTGAACCGGATTGAACCGAACCGAACCCACCCTAATTGAACCAACCCAAATCCTGAACCAACCCTAACGGGTCAGATTTGAACCCGACCCGTACCCGCAACCCAAACCCGAACCCACTACCCGTTGTCAACAGTAACCCCCAATTCCCGTAACCCCCGCCTGCCGCCCCGACTTTCCCTCAGCCGTTTCCGCCGCCGCCGTGGCGCTCCGCCTCCCCCGTGTCTGTTCACCAGCAGCCGCCCCTTCACCTCCAGCAATCGCCAACGGCTCCACCGCCTCTCCCTCTCCCCTCGCCTATATAAGACCCCCCGAACCCCACACCACTGCCATCAACCGCTGACAACCACTCCGGCCAACCCTACCTCTGGCCACCCCCAATACCACGACTCCCCAGGACCACCTTCCTCCTCCGTGGAACCACGACCTCCACCGTAATCCGTCGACCCCAGCACCCCGAGCAGCAATCCGTCGCCACTCGAGCTCTCCGGCCATCTGCCTCTCCAGCCCCAGCGACGTCTCCGCTAGCCTGACCTCCGGCGACCATCGGCGAAGAACCCGACGACCATAGCAACCACAGTAGCCGTCGACGACCGGCCGAGCATCGTCGTACCGCCTCGTATACACGTTGAACAGATGTTACCGACCCCTTGTTCTGGTGAGTCATTCTCTCTCCTCATCGCGTCGATTTTTAAATGGTCTGTTGTGACACGTTCGCTGTGTAACCCTCTCGAAACCCGTGCAATTAGTTTGGGGTATCGTGTTATGTGTCAGTCGCAAACTGTAACGCAAAAATAGGAAAATAACCCTATTTCTGAAAATTCAGAAATTGGTTCCGAACTCACAAGTTCACGATCGTTTTGCGTGCAACCTGTTAACTAATTCTGAATTTCACTTAAACAGTAATTTAGACCATATAACCAAGTTTTAAATCCTGTATTTAGTTTAATTTATGTTGTAATTTATAATTATTTTGCGGGTAAAAATGACCAAAAGCTTGGTTATTTAAAAACTCAATTTTCCTGAACTGGGTGCGCCCCGCTAAACGAGATGACTTGGTCGTGTACGAATTTTACCGAAAGGTGCGCACCGTCAATACGGACGTGTGGTATTTTGCAAAAGTTGATTTGGATGTGCGTGCTGATGAGAACATAAAATATCATATTTTTATTCCTTAATATATACTCCTTTATGCTCATTTAATGTGTAAAGATACTCATTACTTTTATATTTTGATTTAGGATGCAATTGGAGTCACTAAAAGCAAAATGGAGCTAATTATCAATTCTGGATAGTTCTGACACCTTATAGAAAAATGGTCATAACTTGCTCATCCGAAGTCCAATTGAGCTGATCCAAATTGATTCGGAAAGCTAAGTGAAAGAGGCACAATTTTGTTGTTTTGATTTTCTCGAGATTCTAGCTACATCATGGACCAAATCACCCTTGAAGTTGAGTCAACTATGCTGTGCACAAAAAGTGGAGTTGAAATTATCATTTCCCAACTTTTTTAAAGATTTTATTTTATTATTTGGGTTGTTGTAAATATTAGAGGATTTGTGGGAAGATATTATGATCTTCAAACACTAATTTAGAGTCTATAAAAGGGATAGAGATCAGGAGGAAAGGAAGAACAACACACAACTCTTCTTCCTCTTCTCTAATATTCTTTTGAAGTTTTCATGAACGTGCGGAGCTAAAAGTCTTGTTGGTCGAAGGAAACAGAAGCCTTGGAATCAATAAAATTGTGAGATCTAAATTATTTTATATGTTTGATTTATGCTTTGAGTATTGAATGTTTTTCTATGCCTACTTTCATGATTGTTTTGTTTAATTACTATGATGCCTACTAGTCTATTATCCATCTCGATCTACTGCTAAATTAGACATCAAATTCGTAATTGTTTGATTTTTCTAATTTATGAAGCAACCAAGATTTAATAAACTGCTTTGTTTTATTAGATCTTAGGAGAAAAACTTTTGACAAAATTAAATTCAACCGCTTGTGCTTGTGTTATTTTGCTTCATCGATCTCTTTGTTCTTTAAGAAATTACTAGATTAAATTTTCAACGCTTGTCTTGGATTATTTAGTAATTAAAGCTAATTAGATCGCTTGTTTCTAATTATCTAAGCCTAAGAGAGATAGGCAATACTTCCAATGGTGAATATTTAAAGTATGATAATTTATGTTTGCATCAATGATCAATTTTAAGATTCCAATGGTGGATGTTGACTGGGACCAACATTTTTTCCTTTGATAATTTTAATACTTTAATTATTTTTAGCTCTTTTTAATTTGCTTTGATCCAAAACTCTCCCCCCATCCTATTTCACATAGCATAAAGATTAACTAATTACTCTCCGTGGGAACGATCCTTACTCTCACTACTACATATTATTTCAAGAGTAAAGGTTTTATTTTTGGGTGCCTACGACAGCACACCAAATTTTGGCACCGTTGCCGGGGAGTAATTTTAGTTAATTTTTGTGCCTTTTGTGATCTTTTCTTATAATTAAATTATTTTGGTTTATTAGCAAATAAAAAAAAACAAAAAACAAATAAAAAAACAAAATTTATTCTCATATACTTTTCTGGATTGCTTGCTATCATTTTATTACTTGTTTATGATTACAACTCGATCTTCTAATCAAAGTGATTTTCAGAGTGATCCAGAAATAGAAAGAACTCTGCGCAGGTTAAGGAAAGGAGCTCAAAGAAACTCTAACGAGAACGACCCTGCTACGGATTCCTTACTCTCTTGCAAATCTAATCCAGAAGAAGAGGAAGTCATAGCTGCAAATAGAACTTTGAAAGAACTTGCAGCCCCTGATTTGAACCAACACCCTTTATGCATTATATTTCTTACTTTAGATGCTACTACTAGTTTTGAATTAAAATCTGGACTAATACATTTATTACCCACTTTTTATGGCCTTACAGGTGAAGATCCTCACAAGCATCTAAAGGAGCTTCATGTGGTATGCACAACTATGAAACCTACGGGGGTATCCGAAGAGCAAATCAAATTAAGAGCCTTTCCGTTTTCTTTAAAGGATTCGGCTAAGGATTGGCTCTATTATCTACCCTCTGGGAGCATTATAACATGGAACGAAATGAAGAGACTATTCTTGGAGAAGTACTTTCCCGCTTCAAGGGCGGCCAATATCCGAAAAGAAATTTGTGGGGTAAGGCAACACAATGCAGAGTCTCTACACGAGTAATGGGAACGTTTTAAAAAATTATGTGCAAGTTGCCCCCATCATCAAATTAGCGAGCAGCTACTTATCCAGTACTTCTACGAAGGCCTTCTACCAACTGATAGATGCATGATAGATGCTGCTAGTGGAGGAGCTTTGGTAGATAAAACTCCTGAGGCCGCAAGAAATTTAATTGCAAATATGGCGGCAAATTCTCAACAATTTGGCACTAGGCTAGATCTTCCATCTAGGCATGCTAACAAGGTAAATATTTCTTCCCTAGAACAACAAATTGCTAGTTTAACATCTCTTGTTCGTCAAATGGCTGTAGGTAACATGCAAACAGCAAAAGCTTGTGAGATTTGTTCAGTAGCAGGATATCCAACTGACATGTGTCCAACTCTTCAAGAGGAGTCCAATGAACAAGTGAATGTGGTAGGTGCTTTCCCTGGACAACCGCAAAGGAAGTACGATCCATATTCAAACACTTACAATCCAGGATGGAGAGATCATCCCAATTTCAACTATGGGAATCCACAAACAAATCATCCTGTCAATCAAAATCGCCCAAGTTACGAACAGTACAAGCAGCCATATCCTAAATAACAACCAAACCAAACTTCTAACTCTGGTATGTCTTTAGAAGATATTGTTAAGTCTCTTGCTACTAATAATTTACAATTTCAACAGGAGACAAGGGCTAGCATTCAAAGCTTAGACAATCAAATAAGCCAAATGGCTACAACAATTAATAAGCTAGAGGCACAAAGTTCTAGAAAACTACCATCTCAAACGATAGTAAATCCAAAAGAAAATGCAAGTGCAATCGTTTTGAGAAGCGGTAAAGAGGTTGACATTCCAGTAAAAGAAGCACCTGCAACGTCAAAACAAGAAGAAGAGAAAAGCACTGTGGTGGACACAAACGTCCCCAATGATGATGAGGTATCCAATTGTAAGTTTCTACCCCTTTGTGATTATAAGCCAGTACCTCCTTTTCCTTAAGCTTTAACAGAATCTAGAAAATTTGAACAAAATAATGAGTTATATGAGACTTTTCATAAATGTGAGATAAATATTCCACTTTTAGATGCTATCAAATAAGTACCTCACTATGCTAAATTTTTAAAAGAATTGTGTACAATAAAGAGGAAACAAAAGCTTAAAGGATATGAAAAGGTAAAAGTTGGGAGAATATTTCTGCAGTAATTCAACGAAAACTCCCTATGAAATGCAAAGATCCTGAGATGTTTACTATCCCTTGTAAGATAGGTAACAATAAATATGAGAAAGCCATGTTAGATTAGGAGCTTCTATCAATGTCATGCCATATTCTATATATGAATCTTTAAATCTTGGACCTCTGAATAAAACTGGTGTTGTGATTCAATTGGCTGATAGATCTAATGCCTATCCTAAGGGAGTAGTCGAGGATGTTCTTATACAAATTGATAATTTAGTTTTTTCTGCTGATTTTTATGTGCTTGATATGGAAAATGGCGATCAAACTGCTCCAATTTTATTAGGAAGACCATTTTTAAAGACATCCAAAACTAAGATAGATGTTCATAGTGGCATATTTACTTTGGAATTTGATGGTAAAATTGTTAAATTTAATATTTATGATGCCATGAAATATCCTGATAATGATAATACTGTTTATTCCATTGATGTGGTTGATTCTTTAGCACAGGATATTTTTGAACTTGATGGCAAAGATGCATTGGAAGTGGCCGTTAGTGAGCATCTTGAAAAAGAGCATAAGGAGTTAGCTTTGAGTTCTGATTTGTAGGAAACTGTTGCAGCATTGAATGATTTTCCAAAAATACAACAATCAGGTAACGTTTCTTATATTTCATTACCAATTTCTAACAAGAGGCCTTTATCCTCTATTTTGCAGGCCCCTATTCCAGAATTGAAGCCTCTCCCTAGTCACCTCAAGTATGTATTCCTTGGAGATGGAGGAACATTACCAGTGATCATCTCCAATAAACTTAGTGCACCACAGGAAGAAAAGCTTATTCAAATCCTTAAGGAGCATAAGACGGCTATTGGTTGGACAATTGAGGATATAAAAGGAATTAGCCCATCTACATGCATGCATCACATCTTACTTGAGGAAGGAGCAAAACCTTCCCGTCAACCGCAAAGAAGATTGAACCCACCCATGATAGAGGTAGTAAAAAAGGAGATCCTAAAACTTCTTGAAGTTGGAGTGATCTATCCTATTTCGGATAGCCAGTGGGTTAGCCCAGTGCAAGTGGTTCCTAAAAAGACCGGGATAACTATCATGAAGAATCAAAATGATGAGTTAGTTCCCACTCGTGTCCAGAATGGGTGGAGGGTTTGTATAGATTATAGAAAATTAAATGCTGAAACCTGAAAGGACCACTTTCCTTTACCTTTTATTAATCAAATGCTTGAAAGGTTAGCTGGTCATTCTTACTATTGTTTTCTTGATGGTTATTCAGGTTATTTTCAAATTGCAATTGCTTCGGAGGATCAAGAAAAGACAACTTTTACGTGCCCATTTAGAACTTTTGCATATCGTCGCATGCCATTCGGTCTTTGCAATGCCCCAGCTACTTTCCAAAGGTGTATGGTTAGCATATTTTTAGACTATGTTGAGCATATTATAGAAGTATTTATGGATGATTTCACAGTTTATGGAGACTCTTTTGATAAATGCTTGCATAACCTTACACTTGTTCTTCAAAGATGCATAGAAACTAATCTTGTGTTAAACTCTGAAAAATGCCATTTTATGGTTGACCAAGGTATAGTTTTGGGTCATATTGTTTCATCTAAGGGAATTAAGGTAGATAAAGCCAAAATCGATATTATTCAATCTTTACCTTATCCCTCCAGTGTGCGGGAAGTTCGTTCTTTTCTTGGACATGCAGGTTTTTACCGAAGATTCATCAAAGACTTCTCCAAAATAGCATTACCTCTTTGCAAGTTGCTACAAAAGGATGTAGAATTTGAATTTGATGAAGCATGTAAAAAGGCATTTGATACACTAAAGAAACTATTAACTTCTACCCCAGTTATCCAGCCCCCTGACTGGAACATGCCTTTCGAGATAATGTGTGATGCAAGTGATTATGCAGTAGGTGCTGTTTTGGGTCAAAGGATTGGAAGAGCATCTCACGCCATTTATTATGCTTCAAGAACTTTGAATGAGGCGCAGAAAAATTATTCTACTACTGAAAAAGAACTTTTAGCTGTTGTTTTTGCTTTAGAAAAATTTTGATCTTATTTGCTTGGTACTAAAGTCATTGTTTATTCTGATCATGCAACTCTTCGCTATTTGATGACGAAAAAAGAGGCAAAACCAAGGTTAATTCGATGGATACTTCTCTTAAGTAAATTTGATTTGGAGATCAAAGACAAAAAAGGGACAGAAAATCGTGTTGCAGATCATTTAAGTCGTTTAGTTCATATGGAGGATGAACTTTGTCTACAAGAAACGTTCCCTAATGAGCAATTGTTTGCTTCAAGTGTGACATTGCCTTGGTATGCAAATATTGTAAATTATTTGGTTACTAATATGTTTACTTCTGGCTTGTCAAAGGCTCAAAGATATAAGATCAAAAGTGATGCCAAATACTATGTATGGGATGACCCATACTTGTGGAAGCACTGTGCAGATCAAGTGATAAGAAGGTGCGTTCATGAAAATGAAATTATTTCAATTCTCACCTTTTGTCATTCTTATGCATGTGGAGGACATTTTGGAGCGAAAAGGACGGCAAGAAAAGTATTAGAATGTGGTTTCTATTGGCCGTCTTTATTTCGTGATTCATATTCTTTTTGTAAAATATGCAACAATTGCCAAAAGACAGGTAATATATCTCAAAGGAATGAAATGCCACAAAATCCTATACTATTTTGTGAAATTTTTGATGTTTGGGGCATAGATTTTATGGGACCGTTTCCTGTATCTTTTGGTTATGTTTATATTTTGCTTGCTGTTGATTATGTATCAAAATGGGTAGAAGCTAAAGCTACTAGGACTGATGATTCTAAAGTTGTTTCAGATTTTATCAAATCCAACATATTCTCCAGATTTGGGATTCCAAGAGCCTTAATAAGTGATCGAGGCACTCACTTTTGCAATCGAACCGTGGAGACATTGCTGAGAAAGTACCATGTGACCCACAAGGTGTCAACTGCCTATCATCCACAAACAAGTGGACAAGCGGAAGTGTCAAATAGAGAGATCAAGTCCATCATTGAAAAGATGGTCAATCCAAGTAGAAAAGATTAGAATTTGCGCTTGGATGATGCTTTGTGGGCGTATAGAACTGCATACAAGACGCCTATCGATATATCACCTTACCGGTTGGTGTTTGGAAAACCATGCCATCTTCCTGTTGAGTTAGAACACAAGGCTTATTGGGCTATCAAGAGTTTCAATATGAAGGCATATGAAAATGGAGAACATAGGAAGTTACAACTACAAGAGTTGGAGGAAATTCGCAATGACGCCTATGAGAATGCTAGAATTTATAAAGAGAAGACGAAGAATTTTCATGACAAGATGATCTCTAGGAAGGTGTTTCAAGTTGGTCAAAAAGTCCTTCTATACCAGTCACGACTTCGTCTGTTTCCGGTTGAAATTCAAAGTTTAGCAACTTCCAAAGTGTTCAAGGTAAATGGCCAAAGGCTCAAGCTTTTCTATGAAGGTTTCAAAGTAGAGAATGTGGATGAATTGGACCTTGAAGATCCAATTTGTATCAATTAAAGGAGGAAACATCCACGACAATAAACAGAGGCAACCTAAGGGGAGTTTGTTCTTATTCTTTTATTTTTATTTTATTTTTTTAATTTTGTCTTTTCCTTGCATTTCACCTTACATTGGGGACAATGTCAGTTTTAAGTGTGGGGGAGGAGATTTACTTTATTTTAAGCATTTTTAGTTCGCTATTTTTCTAAACATAATAATAATAATAATTATTATTATTATTATTATTTTAATAAAAGAATTTTGTTTTTTTGTTTTTTTAATGATTTTTGGTTGTGTATGTCATGAGTAAGATTCAACTAAATTTGAAAAATTCATAACATGATTGAATAAATAATTTTTTTTCAACTTAGAATTAATTAGTCTAGTTATTTTTTATTGAAAATGGTAGTATCTAAATTGGTAGACAAAAGCCAGTGAGGATTTGAGCCTTTAGACTAACACATCAGTCTCATTATTCTTTTATGAGAGATATTCTTCCACTGATTTGTTTCTCTAGAACTTGATTTGATTCTCTTCGAGGTCACATTGACACATGCATGCATGAACATGATTAAGGCCATCTTTGTTATGCGTTACATAAGCCAAATAGCCCACCTTGTAATTAAATTTCTTTTTGTTGAACCCCTTTGAGCTTTATTGCCTTTTTCTTGGTATACCCACATTATAAGCTTTCAACCAATAATATTTATACCTTTACCCAAGTCGTAAAGCTAGTGGAGCATTGTTGATCATTATGATATGTATGGGTGTACGAAAAAATAAGAGTTGGGGTGTCTAAATTTGTGGTTTGGTTACAACCCACAAAATGGAACATATTTTCATACTCAAATTTCCTAAGTTCCATTATTGTTAAAAAAAAGAAAAAAAAAAAAAGAAAAAAAAAGTAAAAAAAAGTAAAAAAAAAGAAAAGAAAAAAAAGGGATGGAAGTTGTTTTATATTATTTAAATGCTTTAAAAGCTAAATTGAAGATGTTGCAAAATGGAGTGATTGATTTTACATGTTTTAAATTGAGATTGAGTTAATTCAATTTTGCTCCACTAGTTTTGATGGCTTTTGAGCTACACTCCCAAATATATTCCACCTTAATCCTAAGCCACGTTATAACCCATAAAAAGTCCTTATGATTTATGTTATGCATGTGATCTCAGTGGTGGAGAATGAGAAGATATGCAAGCTTATGGTAGATCATTTCTTCTGGAATGAATTTGAGTGAAATATATACCTTCAAACACATGAGAGTTGAGTGTTTATTCCCGTGAGGGTCTACCTATTTAGTTTACTCCATTTTCAAGTGAAAATACCTACTAAATAATTAGAAGTTGTTTAAAATATATGTTATGTTATGAGTTTTGAAGAGCTTGGTTATTTTTTTATTTATGATATTGCAACCTTGATTTCTTTTTGAAAAAATAAATTTGAGTTTCGCCCGAGGACGAGCAAAGGTTAAGTGTGGGGGTATTTGATGAGAACATAAAATATCATATTTTTATTCCTTAATATATACTCCTTTATGCTCATTTAATGTCTAAAGATACTCATTACTTTTATATTTTGATTTATGATGCAATTGGAGTCACTAAAAGCAAAATGGAGCTAATTATCAATTCTGGATAGTTCTGACACCTTGTAGCAAAATGGTCATAACTTGCTCATCCGAAGTCCAATTGAGCTGATCCAAATTGATTCGGAAAGCTAAGTGATAGAGGCACAATTTTTCTGTTTTGATTTTCTTGATATTCTGGCTACATCATGGACCAAATCATACTTTAAGTTGAGTCAACTATGCTGTGCACAAAAAGTGGAGTTGAAATTATCATTTCCCAACTTTTTGAAAGATTTTATTTTATTGTTTGGGTTATTGTAACTATTAGAAGATTTGTGGGAAGATATTTTGATCTTCAAACACTAATTTAGAGTCTATAAAAGGGATAGAGATCAGGAGGAAAGGAAGAACAACACACAACTCTTCTTCCTCTTCTCCAATATTCTCTTGAAGTTTTCATGAACGTGCAGAGCTAAAAGTCTTGTTGGTCGAAGGAAACAGAAGCCTTGGAATCAATAAAATTGTGAGATCTAAATTATTTTATATGTTTGATTTATGCTTTGAGTATTGAATGTTTTTCTATGCCTACTTTCATGATTGTTTTGTTTAATTACTAGTTGGCCTACTAGTCTATTATCCATCTCGATCTACTGCTAAATTAGACATCAAATCCGTAATTGTTTGATTTTTCTAATTTATGAAGCAACCAAGATTTAATAAACTGCTTTGTTTTATTAGATCTTAGGAGAAAAACTTTTGACAAAATTAAATTCAACCGCTTGTGCTTGTGTTATTTTGCTTCATCGATCTCTTTGTTCTTTAGGAAATTACTAGATTAAATCTTCAACGCTTGTCTTGGATTATTTAGTAATTAAAGCTAATTAGATCGCTTGTTTCTAATTATCTAAGCCTAAGAGAGATAGGAAATACTTCCAACGGTGAATATTTAAAGTATGATAATTTATGTTTGCATCAATGATCAATTTTAAGATTCCAATGGTGGATATTGACTGAGACCAACATTTTTTTCCTTTGATAATTTTAATACTTTAATTATTTTTAGCTTTTTTTAATTTGCTTTGATCCAAAACTCTCCCCCCATCCTATTTCACATAGCATAAAGATTAACTAATTACTCTCCGTGAGAATGATCCTTACTCTCACTACTACATATTATTTCAAGAGTAAAGGTTTTATTTTTGGGTGCCTACGACAGCACACCACGTGCACACCGGAATCAACGCATATCCGTCGACAACGCCCCGTATCGACCATGTTCTGAAACTCGTTGTAACTTCGTGTGTGCTCGTCATTTCGAAACGAAACTTGCGTCATCGGACTCGTAGCGATACGTTGGTCCTGTGACCCAAGTTTGGTTCGATTCTGAGAACGTTGACAAAATCTCATATTGTGGGCCCCACGGCTCCACTTGAAAGGCAATTTTGTGATCGGCTCGTCGGAATACAGTTCTGGATATTCTGTTGGGTTCGTATCGTCATTCTGGACTTGTAGACCCTAAGTTTGACGAATTTAGAAAACTTTACCTCTGACACATTTTTGGTGCGAAGTTGGCCACATGTGGACCCCGCTTTGACCAAAAACTGTTAATTTTGCCCCTGTCTCCAAATTGGACTTATAGATAGGCAATCCTAGCTATTTTATATCTTCTGAGCATGATGGTCATGATTATTTCAGCATCCGGAGGAGTATTTGAAGATCCCGCTGATACCGAAGCAACTGTTGGAAATCAAACCCTAGGCAAGTGTACCTTGCCAATCTTGTAGTACTTGCTACATAATATTCTCTTGATAATTTATATGATGTATTTGTTCAACCTAGGGCCGTGTGACATTACCTAACGTCCAAATAAGATTCGGGTGCCAACGCCGTACGCGGAGTTGTGTAACATCACTAGAGATTGATATCGCGACCCTATACATTTTTATGCTTGCTATATCAAGTACGTCATACCATAGGACACTTGACACTATTCATGAGACAAAATCTTCTGAGTTATTCATGGTGATTCGGTATAGGCTACAGGATTTGTGACATAGATATTATATATACATATCTATCATTATGACTCGTTGCATTAGTTAGAGGTCATGATCTTGCGTGTTATTGACATGAGAAGTCGTGGACATGAGACATGTGATTACATTGGGTGGGGAGAGTCTTACCATATTAAAGGCTGATTATATTATATATAGTTATTCTGGAAGTGCCTTAGACTCTGACATAGAGCTTTGACACATGTACTGGCCCTTCGAGATAAATGCTGCTATGGTTTTCCCCGACACCGAGCCTATAGTAATTTCAGCTTGAGTATGATTAATGCTCTCACTTGCATAACACATAGCTGATTACATAGTTTACCCTATTGATTCATTTATTATTGTACTGCATTTACTTTGGCTTGAGTTATTCTTGTACCTTGCTATGTCCCCTGAGACCTGGAATCCGGATTATGTCCCCAGGTTTAGCAGAGGAGATCTATCCCGAGGTATACAGGATAGGAGCAGACGCTGGAGCTGAACCAATACCAGAGGACGAGGTGATGCCCGAGGATTTCTCCTGAGTATCTGGTTTATTATACTCAGTTGTTTCTATTGTTAGACTCTTATTTCCTGTCTATTGAACTGTTGTATCAAACTCTTTATCAGGTTTTTCCCCGAGATATTTATTAAGACTTGTTGATTATTATTTCATCTTGATTATTCTGATATTGATTGTATTTATCTTCTGTGGATGAGATTAGTATCGTAGACCTTTATTGTTGTTTTACAGCTTAAGTACACTTTAATGGGTCCATTAAGTTGGGTTTGCCCATTGGAGGGTGCTGCTGGCCATTGCCATGTGTCTAGTCCCTCGGTATTTTGGGACTAGGGCGTGACATATGGTCAACTATGGTCAACTACCTATTTCTAGGTTGCACAAGTCTAACACAAGGATATTGGGTTCAAATACTAAAGTCTAGGTCACAAAAACTATATCTTAAAATACTAGAATACCGTATCTCTGGATATGTAAATCAATAGGTAAAATATCACATATTAATATCAAACAATTATTAATAATATAAAATCCTAATTACAAACATTAAATGGGTACCTTGGTTTTGAACCAACTTGGTATCACAACACTAACCCATAATAGTGATACCCAAACTCAATACCTTGGGTATCCCCAATTACCTTGGTATCTCAAGGTAATACCCAAATACTTGTTTATACTAACTACCCGTAAATATATATATGCTACACTAATTATTATACATATAGTATACTATAATGCAAATAGCAATTTAGGAACATATTTACATATATATTAATTACCACATATATATATATATATAATATTAAGAAACTGTCAAATTGTCGCTAATAACTGCTGCTGACCGTCGCTGAAGTCTATGATACTGCTGATACTCTGCTATTTTAGCGACGGTTCTGTCACTACCACGTTTCGAAAACAGGGGTAATTTTGACTTTTTATAATATTTAATATTATTGTAGTTACAATTTAGTAATTGTATGATAGTATATTTGATTTTAAATAAATGTGTGATATGTAATTAAATCTAGTATTATATACAGTGTTCATTTATTTTAAGCTAGTAGACTTGACCTAGAAGCCCAGTAGATGAAGACCTGTCCAAATTATGAAATTCTGTATTTGATTGATTTATTTAGAATTTAATTCTTGGAGATTTTCATTAATTACCGTAATTTATTTAATTATTGCGCCCTGCCTTTGCTTTGATATTTGGAGTGCTACCCTAGCTTTTGTCTTCCAACAAATTTCACAATCTTGTCCTAGACATGCCCGCCTTTCACTCTGCTATTTTTGCAACTCATAATTATGCTCCCTGTGCCTTATTTCTAGCCGCACAAAAATCGTCGCGGACGTTATTTAATAAATCCCTATTTTGTATCGTTGTGCGTTCCAATTGAAACTGGAGGCAATCTTGACCTATTTTTCGTGCGGCCCAAATTAGGGTAATATTTTGTTCTGAGTCATCTTCATTATTGGTATTGATGACCTGACCTAATTTTGGCTCCATGTACTCCTAATTAATTTTAGAACACAACTTGTATTTATTTCTAATTAAATTGAGGATACTATTTTAACCGATTCTGAAAATCCCAATTTAATTCCAGCACCCTGCTATTTGAGCCCACACCAAACTTACAGCGCCCCCTGACCCTACAAAACACCAGATACCGAATCGCCCGCCAAATTTTCGTCATTTCATGCGTCTGTGCAAATACCCAAATTTTAGGGGGGCTAATTTGCAAATTTGCATTTTTGGTGTCAACACCCATTTGTTTAAACCCATGAGGAACCCCTAATATTTTTAGCATCACCCTCATCCCCACATGAAGAAACCTCATGACCAATCTGGACCACTCATTTAATTGAGTGCATCCTCACCCTCCATCAAACCCTCTCTCCTATATAATGTCTTGTCCCATCAAACCCTAATCCCTAGAAAACCTAGGTTTTTCCCCTCCTCAAGCCTCCATAACCGTAGCCCTCATTCTAACTTTTCCTTTCTTTTTCTCTTCCTTTCTTCTTCTCCTTCTTCCTTCCTTCTTCTTCTTATTGTTTTTTTCTTTCTTCTTTCATTTGAATTCAAATTCAAATTGAGAGAAAAAAAGGGGGGGGGGAACTGGGAACACTGTTCACCCCCCATACTTCATCAGGCCGACTGGGCCCGCGCCCGGCGACGCTGTACTCCGGCCCCGACTTTCCTCCTCTGCTGTGTACAGCCGGCCCCGCTCGCTGCCAACATCACCACCACCACCGGCATCTACTCCCAACTCCCCATCCCCACTGCTCTCCGGCTGAGCCGAACTCCTCCACCTTGATCCCCCGGCTGCACTACTACACTACTCCCCTGCAGTAAACTCCGGCGATCGAGCCGACCACCATCTCCCCCCACAGCTCCGACTGTCCGCTGCTTTCTCTCCGACTCCGGCGAGCGCAGCTCCGTTGCATTCCCTCTTCCTGCTGTGCAACTCCTTCTCCCCCACGCTCGAGTTCCCCGTGGCCGACCGCTCCGGCCCGTAGCTCCCAGTCCGGCGGACTTCCCAGCCAGCTCGACCATCTCCCCACTGGAACTCCGGCCACATCCCATCTCCACCACCATCATCTACTACCATCATCACCACCATTACTCCTCCCCAGTCCGGCGACTCCGGCCGGTGGCCACCCCAGGAACGACCCCCCATCAGTGAGTCTTCTCCTCTCTCCCTCCTTCTTTATATATATATATATATATATATATATATATATATATATATATATATGTATGTATATATATAATGTATTAAAGAGATGTATATGTATTTGTATGTATAATTAATGTGTAGACATATACGCATATACGTATGAGCATATATTAATATATATATATGCATAGCATTTATTTAATTAATGTTTTAAAATACATGAATATGTATAGCATCTATTTAATTAATATTTAAACTCATAATGTATAGTATATATATAATGCATTAGTATGTTAATGTAATTAATGTATTAGTATGGTTAATGTAATGTATTGATAAATTAATTAATGTGTATAATTAATGATGATATGTATATATATATGTATATGTATATATTTAAATATGATTATATATATATACATATATATATATATATATATATATATATATATATATATATATATATATATATATATATATATATATATATATATATATATATATATATATATATATATATATATATATATATACGTATTCTAGTATGTATGATAAAATTGATATATATATTGTATATATATATTGGTTATTTTATATATATGAGATATCTAGTAAATAAAAAAAAACCTAAACTAGTACAAACTAGATTCATATATTAGCATTATGTATTCCTCATATATGGTAGTATTGTATTTATTGGTATATCTGTATATATTTATGTATATATATATAGTATAAGTTTAATTTGGTGAATTAATATTAGTATGTTTTGATAATGATGTTGACAACATCTATATGTATATTCTAAAATATACTTTTGCATATATATGAGTATACGTATGGTTCAACTAGTATGTATGTATATATATATATATATATATACGATGTATGTTTAATTGGTATATATATATGGTATAAATTCAATTTAGTATATACGTAGTTGTATTGCAAATATATATATATGGTAGGTATTAATGATTAAGAACAGGTAATGTGTCTTATATATCTATCTGCTAGGTGATCCTAGGTGACCAGTATCATACCTAGAGAAATCCCGAACTCTGTATTTTTAGACTGTGTTAGTGTAGCATCGGATGCAAATATGGTTTTGCTTTGTGATATATTTCTAGGACTGTTGGTTTATCCAGGAGATATTCTGGAACAGGACACCAATAATTACCAGCTAAGGACCCAAGGCAAGTACATTCTCTTATAATTTCCAATTCCTTGATAATTTCTGTAAATTCAATAATCATGAAATGTTACATCTGAATCCTTGACACTGTGTTACACGGACTAGTATAGCTTGGATCTGCAGTCATGAGATGTTACATTGATTATCGTATTGACATTGTACACGACATGTATATTAGACATCGTACATGATAGATTGGACTTGCTCGTGTATCGTGACGTGTCATGGTTGGATCCACAGTACTAGTTGGGGGCGGGGAAGTAGTTAGTAAGAAATGTGATCATAACCTCTTATTGTAGTGTAGAACAATGTAAGTGTTAATCATGCTCTTCACCCATGATTAGCCAGGCCCTATAGCTATCGTACATGTTCCCAAGCCGATCACATTTTGAAACTACTATTTCAAACACTTAGAATAGATTACAGTTCCTTATTTTAAATCATATACTACATCACCCGTATATGATGCTGTTCCTTGTTCTTTTTATTTTTATTAATGCACTGACTATATCATATTGCCTATTGCCTGTCTCTTTATATTGCATGTCTCTCTTTAATTGCCATTGCATTTATTTCACTGTCTTCTCAGTAGCTAGCATCACATGTTTATTACTTTATAGTCCTTATCAATTTAATGGAACTGTTATTTGAGATTGTACTTTGCTCCTTCCTGACTGAAAATATTTTTCCAGACTATGCCTTAGAGGATCGGTAGCCAACACTTTATGGACCATATGGTGAGTAGCTGCACTTGGGCTTGATAGTTAGTTGTGATTCCGGGAGGCCTAGCCGGAAATTACTATATTTTAGTTAGTTCTTTCAGTAGACTATTTGGTACCGGATTTGTCTCCGACATTTTTATTGAGACTGGGATATTGTTGAGTTTGATTATTACTTTAGACTTGTGTTGTATTTAATTTTGTTTCGCTATCTTATCGTGCTGTAATCCTGTGATTGAGTATGTGTTTATTTTAGTTGTGTCATCCTCCTTATGGAGATTGGATGCTTTTGTGAGATTGGCTAGATAGTATCAAGACCTTGACAGCATTCTACCGCCGATGCTGCGACGTAGGCTGGACGTACTCACGTACTCGTGCCCCAATTCTGGGTACGGGTCGTGATACATTTTTAGTGGTGGCCCATGCAAGTCAGACTTCGCGAAGTTGTGCGATGTCGTAGTAGTGTGGCATCTTTGTTACACTACTGCGTACCTGCGATAGGATCTAGGGCATAGGATACTAGGACGAGAGCGAATACTCAATCACAATTCCTTGAGAGATTCCTGGGATGACCCCTGAGAATCTTGTTAGAATTTTTAATTTAAAATCATTCCCTTGTTCCATCCATTCTCACTTATTGATATTGAATTTGATTGTTGTTGATTAGTTATTAAATTAGGATTTTGGTTTCATAGTAGGGTTGATTTCATATCAAGGTGAATTTACAGACTGATTATGGTATTAACTGATGACGCATGTCGATGAGGACGGTGAGGAAGATTAACACTAGGACTATTGGATTACTAGATATGGATTTAAATTATAATTTGAAGATTGAAAATGAATTACATTTTTGAATTTTGAGAAGTTGAGATATTATGTTATTAAAATTTTATTTTTGAGGATTCAGATTCGATTCAATAAACCTAGACAAGTCTGTAAGAATTTTTTTGTGATTAAGTTTTTCACTTTAGTATTTAGATAATTAACCTTGAGGAAGGTATATGCATTTTACTATAAAAATTTATTCGAGGGATTATTTTGAGGAATTTTATTTAAGGATAAGATTTTATAGTGAGAGAGATATATTAGTATATAGTAGATGAGGTGCATATGTAAGGGTATGTTGGCTTGAGCATGATTGAGATTTCACTGCCAACTGGCTTAGGTGTTCATCTAGGATTGTATTGGAGAGAGCAGTACTTAGTATGGTGTGTTGCATTTGATATGCACTTGAGTGATAAGGATAACTAGTATCAGCGATTGCAGTAGGTAAGGAAGCTAGCAGTGAGTATGTTTCTAGTAGAACTGTGGTACCTAGGGGATAGATGTATCAGACCATGGATATATCTTTGACCTGTGCAATCACAACTAGGAATGTTTATTTCCAATCTTTTACCTTGAATGTTGCTCTTTAGAACTATACTGTCCTTCCTTGATGATATCGCATTTTTGCCTTAATTGATTCTTTGGGATCTGTCTTCAGGATGTCGCCGCAGACACGGTCTATGAGAGCGGGAACATCAGCTTTAGAGGGGTCTGCCACCTCTCCACCTGAGGGACAGACAGCAGTAGTTCCTCCTACATCTTCGATGCACGTAGGAGTATCCGCACTTTTCGGGAATCCTCCTCCCCCACCTGCTCAGAGGATTGCCGCAGCTGTGACGGACAACCTTCCTCCTCCTCCGACTCCGATTCCCGGAGGTTTGCCCATTGATGGGACGCAGATGTTTACCTTGATCCAGGGCATGGTAGATGCTCAGAGAGTGACGGCAGATGCTCAGCGAGTTCAAGCTGAGGCTCAGAGGGTGCAAGCAGAAGCACACCAGGCACAAACCGAGCTGATGAGAGAAAACATGGAGAATGCTCATCAAGTGACTCTCCAAGCTTTGGAGAGAGTAGCACAGTACCAGCAGTTTCCTGGCCAGCAACAGAGAACAGGCACTATAGTAGATTTCAAGAGGATGATGCCTCGAGAGTTTAAAGGCACCGAAGGGATACTCTACGCTGACGACTGGCTAGAGGATATAGAGAGGAGCCTGCGATTAACCCAGATTCCAGAAAACTTGCAGATAGAAGCCGCTGGCAGTCAGATGTTCGATATCGCACTCACGTGGTATCGTACAGAGCCGAGAATTACTGCACAAGGACTTACTTGGGAGACCTTCAAGGAACTCTTCAAGGAGAAGTTCTTTCCCGACGTGGCATTGGGAACCTTGGAAAGTCAGTTTCATGACTTGGTTCAAGAAAATATGTCGGTCGACGAGTACGCTGCAGAATTCTGTAGATTGAGCCATTTTGCATCGTCTATGATTCGGGACCCAGAAGATCGAGCCCGAAAATTTAGAAAGGGACTGACGAGAGAGATTAGGTGGCGTACTTCTGGTCATCGTACCGCCACCTTTGAGGCTATCTTGATGGATGCTTAGATTGCAGAAGAGGATCTGGATCTCAGGCCTAAGAGGAGTCACAATACTTTTGGAGATACGAATGGTAGCACAGGACCAGCCAAGCATCCCCGTATTCAGCACCAACAGCAGTACCAAGTACCATTTCATAGTCAGCAACAACCATGGACCTTTCAGCATCCACCGCAGTACCTAGCACCAGTTCCTATCCAGCAACATCCATGGGCGTATCAGTATCAACAACAGTACCAGGCACCAGTCCGTGTTCAGCAGAATCAGCAACAGCCTCCAAGAGAGACACAGCAGACTTGTCATTTCTGTAAGAAGCCAGGTCACCTTTGGGAGAGCTGTAGAACGAGACTAGGACTTTGTTTGCACTGCGGCGCTGCGGGACATTGAGTAAAGGATTATCTTCTAGCCCCTTATCTTTCCGGCCAGCGCGCAGCTTCAGATTATAGAGATCCAGTTAGACTACCTGTGGAACCGTATATTGCTCAGCACCCGCGAAGGGAACCACCCCAGCAGGGCGGGGCATTTGTGATGACGGTCGAGGAGACCGATACTGCAGGTATTGTGTTAGCAGGTTCTGTTCTTTCCTTCCTTCTGTTCCTATCTATTTGATTGATTGATTGATTCCTTAGTACAATAGTTGTGTGCATAATTTCCTTGTTATAATATAGTTAGTTGTACACCCTGATACAGAGACTGCAATACCATGACGAAAGACACTATGACTGTACATATCCCCTTAGGTTGCATGTTGTATGATTGTAGGAAGGATTTTTCTTGGACCTTGATTATTGGGGTTTGACCATGACGAAGATTCATGAAGGAGTTATGACTTGACAAGAGAGACAAGATGATTAAAATTCGAGAATAAATATTGATTTAAATAGAGGGTTAAGAAATTAACATTGTATAATTGGTGGTTTATTAATTCCAGGAAGATTATGACATATATATATTGGTTATTAAATTTGAAAATTTTGGAAGATTTATCAATATATTTATTTAATTGCGAGTTATGAATTTTAGAATTTTATATGGGATGTTGCAATTAGAGAATCCTTAAGTATCGCATTGTTAAGTATTTTGAGGAAAGACGAAATCGAGGAATAAAATTTTTTGATGGAATAATATTTAAATTCAAATTTGGGACGAGATTTAAATTTTATATGTGCATTGATTAAAATCAAATTATAGGAGTGAATATTAAATTCTGAGTATTGGATTATTAACTAAAACTTTCAAGAAAAATTTTAATAAAAAGGGACTTTGATTCTATTTTGAGGATTTTTTCAGGAATACAAATAATTTCAGAATTTTTGAAAATTGTGAAAAGACCTTGTGGATTATTAACTGATTTCGTGGTAGATGAATTTAAATTTGATGGAAACGATAATGTGTATGAATAAATGCTACTATAAGGATTTTAAATTTCGAGGACGAAATTCTTTTAAGGAGGGTAGACTTGTCACTACCACGTTCCGAAAACAGGGGTATTTTTGACTTTTTATAATATTTAATATTATTGTAGTTACAATTTAGTAATTGCATGATAGTATATTTGATTTTAAATAAATGTGTGATGTGTAATTAAATCTAGTATTATATACAGTGTTCATTTATTTTAAGCTAGTAGACTTGACCTAGAAGCCCAGTAGATGAAGACCTGTCCAAATTGTGGAATTCTGTATTTGATTGATTTATTTAGAATTTAATTCTTGGAGATTTTTATTAATTACCGTAATTTATTTAATTATTGCGCCCTGCCTTTGCTTTGATATTTGGAGCGCTATCCTAGCTTTTGTCTTCCAACAAATTTCAAAATCTTGCCCTAGACATGCCCGCCTTCCATTCTGCTATTTTTGTAACTCATAATTATGCTCCCTGTGCCTTATTTCTAGCCGCACAAAAATCGTCGCGGACGTTATTTAATAAATCCCTATTTTGTATCGTTGTGCGTTCCAATTAAAATTGGAGGCAATCTTGACCTATTTTTCCTGCGGCCCAAATTAGGGTAATATTCTGTTCTGAGTCGTCTTCATTATTGGCATTGATGACCTGACCTGATTTTGGCTCCATGTACTCCTAATTAATTTTAGAACACAACTTGCATTTATTTCTAATTAAATTGAGGATACTATTTTAACCGATTCTGAAAATCCCAATTTAATTCCAGCGCCCTGCTATTTGAGCCCACACCAAACTTACAGCGCCCCCTGACCCTACAAAACACCAGATACCGAATCGCCCGTCAAATTTTCGTTATTTCATGCGTCTGTGCAAATACCCAAATTTCAGGGGGCTAATTTTCAAATTTGTATTTTTGGTGTCAACACCCATTTGTTTAAACCCATGAGAAACCCCTAATATTTTTAGCATCACCCTCATCCCCACATGAAGAAACCTCATGACCAATCTGGACCACTCATTTAATTGAGTGCATCCTCACCCTCCATCAAACCCTCTCTCCTATATAATGTCTTGTCCCATCAAACCCTAATCCCTAGAAAACCTAGGTTTTCCCCCTCCTCAAGCCTCCATAACCGTAGCCCTCATTCTAACTTTTCCTTTCTTCTTCTCTTCCTTTCTTCTTCTCCTTCTTCCTTCCTTCTTCTTCTTCTTATTTTTTTCTTTCTTCTTTCATTTGAATTCAAATTCAAATTGAGAGAAAAGGGGGGGGGGGGAACTGGGAACACTGTTCACCCCCCATACTTCATCCGGCCGACTGGGCTCGCGCCCGATGACGCTGTACTCCGGCCCCCGACTTCCCTTCCCTGCTGTGTATAGCCGGCCCCTCTCGCTGCCAACATCACCACCACCACCGGCACCTACTCCCAACTCCCCATCCCCACTGCTCTCCGGCTGAGCCGAACTCCTCCACCTTGATCCCCCGGCTGCACTACTCCCCTGCAGTAAACTCCGGCGATCGAGCCGACCACCATCTCCCCCCACAGCTCCGACTGTCCGCTGCTTTCTCCCCGACTCCGGCGAGCACAGCTCCGTTGTATTCCCTCTTCCTGCTGTGCAACTCCTTCTCCCCCACGCTCGAGTTCCCCGTAGCCGACCGCTCCGGCCCGTAGCTCCCAGTCCGGCGGACTTCCCAGCCGGCTCGACCATCTCCCCACTGGAACTCCGGCCACATCCCATCTCCACCACCATCATCTACTACCATCATCACCACCATTACTCCTCCCCAGTCCGGCGACTCCGGCCGGTGGCCACCCCAGGAACGACCCCCCATCAGTGAGTCTTCTCCTCTCTCCCTCCTTCTTTATATATATATATATTTATATATATATATATATATATATATATATATATATATATATATGTATATATATAATGTATTAAAGAGATGTATATGTATTTGTATGTATAATTAATGTGTAGACATATACGCATATACGTATGAGCATATATTAATATATATATATGCGTAGCATTTATTTAATTAATGTTTTAAAATACATGAATATGTATAGCATCTATTTAATTAATATTTAAACTCATAATGTATAGTATATATATAATGCATTAGTATGTTAATGTAATTAATGTATTAGTATGGTTAATGTAATGTATTGATAAATTAATTAATGTGTATAATTAATGATGATATGTATATATATATGTACATGTATATATTTAAATATGATTATATATATATATATATATATATATATATATATATATATATATATATATATATATATATATATATATATATATATATACGTATTCTAGTATGTATGATAAAATTGATATATATATTGTATATATATATATATATATATATTGGTTATTTTATATATATGAGATATCTAGTAAATAAAAAAAAACATATACTAGTACAAACTAGATTCATATATTAGCATTATGTATTCCTCATATATGGTAGTATTGTATTTATTGGTATATCTGTATATATTTATGTATATATATATAGTATAAGTTTAATTTGGTGAATTAATATTAGTATGTTTTGATAATGATGTTGACAACATCTATATGTATATTCTAAAATGTACTTTTGCATATATATGAGTATACGTATGGTTCAACTAGTATGTATGTATATATATATACGATGTATGTTTAATTGGTATATATATATGGTATAAATTCAATTTAGTATATACGTAGTTGCATTGCAAATATATATATATTGTAGGTATTAATGATTAAGAACAGGTAATGTGTCTTATATATCTATCTGCTAGGTGATCCTAGGTGACCAGTATCATACCTATAGAAATCCTGAACTCTGTATTTTTAGACTGTGTTAGTGTAGCATCTGATGCAAATGTGGTTTTGCTTTGTGATATATTTCTAGGACTGTTGGTTTATCCAGGAGATATTCTGGAACAGGACACCAATAATTACCAGCTAAGGACCCAAGGCAAGTACATTCTCTTATAATTTCCAATTCCTTGATAATTTCTATAAATTCAATAATCATGAAATGTTACATCTGAATCCTTGACACTGTGTTACACGGACTAGTATAGCTTGGATCTGCAGTCATGAGATGTTACATTGATTATCGTATTGACATTGTACACGACATATATATTAGATATCGTACATGATAGATTGGACTTGCTCGTGTATCGTAACGTGTCATGGTTGGATCCACAGTACTAGTTGGGGGCGGGGAAGTAGTTAGTAAGAAATGTGATCATAACCTCTTATTGTAGTGTAGAACAATGTAAGTGTTAATCATGCTCTTCACCCATGATTAGCCAGGCCCTATAGCTATCGTACATGTTTCCAAGCCGATCACATTTTGAAACTACTATTTCAAACACTTAGAATAGATTATAGTTCCCTATTTTAAATCATATACTACATCACCCGTATATGATGTTGTTCCTTGTTCTTTTCATTTTCATACATGCACTGACTATATCATATTGCCTATTGCCTGTCTCTTTATATTGCCTGTCTCTCTTTAATTGTCATTGTATTTATTTCACTGTCTTCTCAGTAGCTAGCATCACATGTTTATTACTTTATAGTCCTTATAATTTAATGGAACTGTTATTTGAGATTGTACTTTGCTACTTCCTGACTGGAAACATTTTTCCAGACTATGCCTTAGAGGATCGGTAGCCAACACTTTATGGACCATATGGTGAGTAGCTGCACTTGGGCTTGATAGTTAGTTGTGATTCCGGGAGGCCTAGCCGGAAATTACTATATTTTAGTTAGTTCTTTCAGTAGACTATTTGGTACCGGATTTGTCTCCGGCATTTTTATTGAGACTGGGATATTGTTGAGTTTGATTATTACTTTAGACTTGTGTTGTATTTAATTTTGTTTCGCTATCTTATCGTGCTGTAATCCTGTGATTGAGTATGTGTTCATTTTAGTTGTGTCATCCGTGCCTCCTTATGGAGATTGGATGCTTGTGTGAGATTGGCTAGATAGTATCAAGACCTTGACAGCGTTCTACCGCTGATGCTGCGGCGTAGGCTAGACGTACTCGCGTACTCGTGCCCCAATTCCGGGTGCGGGTCGTGACACGTTTTTAGTGGTGGCCCATGCAGGTCAGACTTCGCGAAGTTGTGCGATGTCGTAGTAGTGTGGCATCTTTGTTACACTACTGCGTACCTGCGATAGGATCTAGGACATAGGATACTAGGACGAGAGCGAATACTCAATCACAATTCCTTGAGAGATTCCTGGGATGACCCCTGAGAATCTTGTTAGAATTTTTAATTTAAAATCATTCCCTTGTTCCGTCCATTCTCACTTATTGATATTGAATTTGATTGTTGTTGATTAGTTATTAAATTAGGATTTTGGTTTCATAGTAGGGTTGATTTCATATCAAGGTGAATTTACAGACTGATTATGGTATTAACTAATGACGCATGTCAATGAGGACGGTGAGGAAGATTAACACTAGGACTATTGGATTACTATATATGGATTTAAATTATAATTTGAAGATTGAAAATGAATTGCATTTTTGAATTTTGAGAAGTTGAGATATTATGTTATTAAAATTTTATTTTTGAGGATTCAGATTCGATTCAATAAACCTAGACAAGTCTGTAAGGATTTTTTTGTGATTAAGTTTTTCACTTTAGTATTTAGATAATTAACCTTGAGGAAGGTATACGTATTTTACTATAAAAATTTATTCGAGGGATTATTTTGAAGAATTTTATTTAAGGATAAGATTTTATAGTGAGAGAGATATATTAGTATATAGTAGATGAGGTGCATATGTAAGGGTATGTTGGCTTGAGCATGATTGAGATTTCACTGCCAACTGGCTTAGGTGTTCATCTAGGATTGTATTGGAGAGAGCAGTACTTAGTATGGTGTGTTGCATTTGATATGCACTTGAGTGATAAGGATAACTAGTATCAGCGATTGCAGTAGGTAAGAAAGCTAGCAGTGAGTATGTTTCTAGTAGAACTGTGGTACCTAGGGGATAGATGTATCAGACCATGGATATATCTTTGACCTGTGCAATCACAACTAGGAATATTTATTTCCAATCTTTTACCTTGAATGTTGCTCTTTAGAACTATACTGTCCTTCCTTGATGATATCGCATTTTTGCCTTAATTGATTCTTTGGGATCTGTCTTCAGGATGTCGCCGCAGACACGGTCTATGAGAGCGGGAACATCAGCTTTAGAGGGGTCTGCCACCTCTCCACCTGAGGGACAGACAGCAGTAGTTCCTCCTACATCTCCGATGCACGTAGGAGTATCCGCACTTTTCGGGAATCCTTCTCCCCCACCTGCTCAGAGGATTGCCGCAGCTGTGACGGATAACCTTCCTCCTCCTCCGACTTCGATTCCCGGAGGTTTGCCTATTGATGGGACGCAGATGTTTACCTTGATCCAGGGCATGGTAGATACTCAGAGAGTGACGGCAGATGCTCAGCGAGTTCAAGCTGAGGCTCAGAGGGTGCAAGAAGAAGCACACCAGGCACAAACCGAGCTGATGAGAGAAAACATGGAGAATGCTCATCAAGTGACTCTCCAAGCTTTGGAGAGAGTAGCACAGTACCAGCAGTTTTCTGGCCAGCAACAGAGAACAGGCACTATAGTAGATTTCAAGAGGATGATGCCTCGAGAGTTTAAAGGCACCGAAGGGATACTCTACGCTGACGACTGGCTAGAGGATATAGAGAGGAGCCTGCGATTGACCCAGATTCCAGAAAACTTGCAGATAGAAGCCGCTGGCAGTCAGATGTTCGATATCGCACTCACGTGGTATCGTACAGAGCCGAGAATTACTGCACAAGGACTTACTTGGGAGACCTTCAAGGAACTCTTCAAGGAGAAGTTCTTTCCCGACGTGGCATTGGGAACCTTGGAAAGTCAGTTTCATGACTTGGTTCAAGAAAATATGTCGGTCGACGAGTACGCTGCAGAATTCTGTAGATTGAGCCATTTTGCATTGTCTATGATTTGGGACCCAGAAGATCGAGCCCGAAAATTTAGAAAGGGGCTGACGAGAGAGATTAGGTCGCGTACTTCTGGTCATCGTACCGCCACCTTTGAGGCTATCTTGATGGATGCTCAGATTGCAGAAGAGGATCTGGATCTCAGGCCTAAGAGGGGTCATAATATTTTTGGAGATACGAATGGTAGCACAGGACCAGCCAAGCATCCCCGTATTCAGCACCAACAGCAGTACCAAGTACCATTTCATAGTCAACAACAACCATGGACCTTTCAGCATCCACCGTAGTACCTAGCACCAGTTCCTATCCAGCATCATCCATGGGCGTATCAGTATCAACAACAGTACCAGGCACCAGTCCGTGTTCAGCAGAATCAGCAACAGCCTCCAAGAGAGACACAGCAGACTTGTCATTTCTGTAAGAAGCCAGGTCACCTTTGGGAGAGCTGTAGAACGAGGCTAGGACTTTGTTTGCACTGCGGCGCTGCGGGACATCGAGTAAAGGATTGTCTTCTAGCCCCTTATCTTCCCGGCCAGCGCGCAGCTTCAGATTATAGAGATCCAGTTAGACTACCTGTGGAACCGTATATTGCTCAGCACCCGCGAAGGGAACCACCCCAGCAGGGCGGGGCATTTGCGATGACGGTCGAGGAGACCGATACTGCAGGTAATGTGTTAGCAGGTTCTGTTCTTTCCTTCCTTCTGTTCCTATCTATTTGATTGATTGATTGATTCCTTAGTACAATAGTTGTGTGCATGATTTCCTTGTTATAATATAGTTAGTTGTACACCCTGATACAGAGACTGCAATACCATGACGAAAGACACTATGACTGTACATATCCCCTTAGGTTGCATGTTGTATGATTGTAGGAAGGATTTTTCTTGGACCATGATTATTGGGGTTTGACCATGACGAAGATTCATGAAGGAGTTATGACTTGACAAGAGAGACAAGATGATTAAAATTCGAGGATAAACATTGATTTAAATAGAGGGTTAAGAAATTAACATTGCATAATTGGTGGTTTATTAATTCCAGGAAGATTATGACATATATATATATATATTGGTTATTAAATTTGAAAATTTTGGGAGATTTATTAATATATTTATTTAATTGCGAGTTATGAATTTTAGAATTTTATATGGGATGTTGCAATTAGAGAATCCTTAAGTATCACATTGTTAAGTATTTTGAGGAAAGAGGAAATCGAGGAATAAAATTTTTTGATGGATTAATATTTGAATTCAAATTTGGGACGAGATTTAAATTTTATATGTGCATTGATTAAAATCAAATTAGAGGAGTGAATATTAAATTCTGAGTATTGGATTATTAACTAAAACTTTCAAGGAAAATTTTAATAAAAAGGGACTTTGATTCTATTTCGAAGATTTTTTCAGGAATACAAATAATTTCAGAATTTTTGAAAATTGTGAAAAGACCTTGTGGATTATTAACTGATTTCGTGGTAGATGAATTTAAATTTGATGGAAACGATAATGTGTATGAATAAATGCTACTATGAGGATTTTAAATTTCGAGGACGAAATTCTTTTAAGGAGGGTAGACTTGTCACTACCACGTTCCGAAAACAGGGGTATTTTTGACTTTTTATAATATTTAATATTATTGTAGTTACAATTTAGTAATTGCATGATAGTATATTTGATTTTAAATAAATGTGTGATGTGTAATTAAATCTAGTATTATATACAGTGTTCATTTATTTTAAGCTAGTAGACTTGACCTAGAAGCCCAGTAGATGAAGACCTGTCCAAATTGTGGAATTCTGTATTTGATTGATTTATTTAGAATTTAATTCTTGGAGATTTTTATTAATTACCGTAATTTATTTAATTATTGTGCCCTGTCTTTGCTTTGATATTTGGAGCGCTACCCTAGCTTTTGTCTTCCAACAAATTTCACAATCTTGCCCTGGACATGCCCGCCTTCCATTCTGCTATTTTTGTAACTCATAATTATCTTCCCTGTGCCTTATTTCTAGCCGCACAAAAATCATCGCGGACGTTATTTAATAAATCCCTATTTTGTATCGTTGTGCGTTCCAATTGAAATTGGAGGCAATCTTGACCTATTTTTCGTGTGGCCCAAATTAGGGTAATATTCTGTTCTGAGTCGTCTTCATTATTGGTATTGATGACCTGACCTGATTTTGGCTCCATGTACTCCTAATTAATTTTAGAACACAACTTACATTTATTTCTAATTAAATTGAGGATACTATTTTAACCGATTCTGAAAATCCCAATTTAATTCCAGCGCCCTGCTATTTGAGCCCACACCAAACTTACAGCGCCCCCTGACCCTACAAAACACCAGATACCGAATCGTCCGCCAAATTTTTGTCATTTCATGCGTCTGTGCAAATACCCAAATTTCAGGGGGGCTAATTTGCAAATTTGCATTTTTGGTGTCAACACCCATTTGTTTAAACCCATGAGGAACCCCTAATATTTTTAGCATCACCCTCATCCCCACATGAAGAAACCTCATGACCAATCTGGACCACTCATTTAATTGAGTGCATCCTCACCCTCCATCAAACCCTCTCTCCTATATAATGTCTTGTCCCATCAAACCCTAATCCCTAGAAAACCTAGGTTTTCCCCCTCCTCAAGCCTCCATAACCGTAGCCCTCATTCTAACTTTTCCTTTCTTCTTCTCTTCCTTTTTTCTTCTCCTTCTTCCTTCCTTCTTCTTCTTATTGTTTTTTTCTTTCTTCTTTCATTTGAATTCAAATTCAAATTGAGAGAAAAAGGGGGGGGGGAACTGGGAACACTGTTCACCCCCCATACTTCATCCGGCCGACTGGGCCCGCGCCCGGCGACGCTGTACTCCGGCCCCCGACTTCCCTCCCCTGCTGTGTACAGCCGGCCCCTCTCGCTGCCAACATCACCACCACCACCGGCATCTACTCCCAACTCCCCATCCCCACTGCTCTCCGGCTGAGCCGAACTCCTCCACCTTGATCCCCCGGCTGCACTACTGCACTACTCCCCTGCAGTAAACTTCGGCGATCGAGCCGACCACCATCTCCCCCCACAGCTCCGACTGTCCGCTGCTTTCTCCCAGACTTCGGCGAGCGCAGCTCCGTTGCATTCCCTCTTCCTGATGTGCAACTCCTTCTCCCCCACGCTCGAGTTCCCCGTGGCCGACCGCTCCGGCCCGTAGCTCCCAGTCCGGCGGACTTCCCAGCTAGCTCGACCATCTCCCCACTGGAACTCCGGCCACATCCCATCTCCACCACCATCATCTACTACCATCATCACCACCATTACTCCTCCCCAGTCCGGCGACTCCGGCCGGTGGCCACCCCAGGAATGACCCCCATCAGTGAGTCTTCTCCTCTCTCCCTCCTTCTTTATATATATATATATATATATATATATATAAATATATATATATGTATATATATAATGTATTAAAGAGATATATATGTATTTGTATGTATAATTAATGTGTAGACATATACGCATATACGTATGAGCATATATTAATATATGTATATGCATAGCATTTATTTAATTAATGTTTTAAAATACATGAATATGTATAGCATCTATTTAATTAATATTTAAATTCATAATGTATAGTATATATATAATGCATTAGTATGTTAATGTAATTAATGTATTAGTATGGTTAATGTAATGTATTGATAAATTAATTAATGTGTATAATTAATGATGATATGTATATATATATGTACATGTATATATTTAAATATGATTATATATATATATATATATATACATATTCTAGTATGTATGATAAAATTGATATATATATATTGTATATATATATATATTGGTTATTTTATATATATGAGATATCTAGTAAATAAAAAAAAACATATACTAGTACAAACTAGATTCATATATTAGCATTATGTATTCCTCATATATGGTAGTATTGTATTTATTGGTATATCTGTATATATTTATGTATATATATATAGTATAAGTTTAATTTGGTGAATTAATATTAGTATGTTTTGATAATGATGTTGACAACATCTATATGTATATTCTAAAATGTACTTTTGCATATATATGAGTATACGTATGGTTCAACTAGTATGTATGTATATATATATACGATGTATGTTTAATTGGTATATATATATGGTATAAATTCAATTTAGTATATACGTAGTTGTATTGCAAATATATATATATATATATGGTAGGTATTAATGATTAAGAACAGGTAATGTGTCTTATATATCTATCTGCTAGGTGATCCTAGGTGACCAGTATCATACCTAGAGAAATCCCAAACTCTGTATTTTTAGACTGTGTTAGTGTAGCATCTGATGCAAATGTGGTTTTGCTTTGTGATATGTTTCTAGGACTGTTGGTTTATCCAGGAGATATTCTGGAACAGGACACCAATAATTACCAGCTAAGGACCCAAGGCAAGTACATTCTCTTATAATTTCCAATTCCTTGATAATTTCTATAAATTCAATAATCATGAAATATTACATCTGAATCCTTGACACTGTGTTACACGGACTAGTATAGCTTGGATCTGCAGTCATGAGATGTTACATTGATTATCGTATTGACATTGTACACGACATGTATATTAGACATCGTACATGATAGATTGGACTTGCTCGTGTATCATGATGTATCATGGTTGGATCCACAGTACTAGTTGGGGGCGGAGAAGTAGTTAGTAAGAAATGTGATCATAACCTCTTATTGTAGTGTAGAACAATGTAAGTGTTAATCATGCTCTTCACCCATGATTAGCCAGGCCCTATAGCTATCGTACATGTTCCCAAGCCGATCACATTTTGAAACTACTATTTCAAACACTTAGAATAGATTACAGTTCCCTATTTTAAATCATATACTACATCACCCGTATATGATGCTGTTCCTTGTTCTTTTTATTTTCATACATGCACTGACTATATCATATTGCCTATTGCCTGTCTCTTTATATTGCCTGTCTCTCTTTAATTGCCATTGCATTTATTTCACTGTCTTCTCAGTAGCTAGCATCACATGTTTATTACTTTATAGTCCTTATAATTTAATGGAACTGTTATTTGAGATTGTACTTTGCTCCTTCCTGACTGGAAACATTTTTCCAGACTATGCCTTAGAGGATCGGTAGCCAACACTTTATGGACCATATGGTGAGTAGCTGCACTTGGGCTTGATAGTTAGTTGTGATTCCGGGAGGCCTAGCCAGAAATTACTATATTTTAGTTAGTTCTTTCAGTAGACTATTTGGTACCGGATTTGTCTCCGGCATTTTTATTGAGACTGGGATATTGTTGAGTTTGATTATTACTTTAGACTTGTGTTGTATTTAATTTTGTTTCGCTATCTTATCGTGCTGTAATCCTGTGATTGAGTATGTGTTTATTTTAGTTGTTTCATCCGTGCCTCCTTATGGAGATTGGATGCTTTTTTGAGATTGGCTAGATAGTATCAAGACCTTGACAGCGTTCTACCGTCGATGCTGCGGCATTGGCTGGACGTACTCGCGTACTCGTGCCCCAATTCTGGGTGCGGGTCGTGACAGGTTCTGCTGCTGTCGCTGTTGTTGTTGTATCCTATTGCTATTGCTGCTGCTTTGGCGACGGTTCTGCTGTCGCTAAACTGCTGTTGCTGCTGCTGTTGTATGCTATTGCTGCTACTGCTGTGCTGTTGCAACGCTGCTGCTGTCGCCTTTGCTGCTGTCGCTATATATATATATATACAACTATTCAATATATAACTACTAATATATATATATAATTACTACATATGAAAATGCATACACCCATACATATATACTAATATTTATATATAACTACACATACATGTATACGTATCTATAATCTTAAAATAATATATATAAATATATTATATAAGTATATACATATAATATAACAACTTATATATATATATATATATATATATATATATATATATATATATATATATATATATATATATATATATATATAACCACAACATATATATACTATAATATATATATACATACACTACACTATTAAATAGCTCTTACATATATAGAATAATAGCTACATACAATATACATAAATATATACATAGATCTAAGACACAAAGAAACATAAATATATATCTATATTCATCACCATACACATATCCCCACAACAACCACATATATATATACAATAACTAGTAGATCTTACATAGGTAAAATAATAACTACATAAATATACAACATATATATATAATAGATATATAGATCTATGATATTTAATACATCAATATATGTAACAACAATATATAACAATATATATACATATATACATATATATAATTACACTCCTCCATGAATAAAAACACAAAAGAAATAGATCTACCATTAAATTGCACATCTCATGGAACCTATAACTCCGTATCCTACTAGATCTAGGATACGATTGCGATACGAGTCCACCACACATCCAAACGTACCCCGAAGGACACGAACAAGTCATATATATTATTTATGAACAATATGAAGAGTCAAATAGAAATCTACGTGTCTGTGTCAAAATGTGACATGCTCAAAGTCCCGTGTCGGAGAAAACTCCCCAAATCAACACGTATCACCAAATTGTTAGGATACGACCGACACGTACCCAATTATGGACATGACACTATCCCCAAACACACAAGAACATGCCAAATTGATCTACAGGACCAATTGACATACACAACAAATGTCAATCTCAGAATTCTCCCAAAATTGACATAAAAAATACCATAACTTTCTCAATAGGCCTCCTATGAACACAAAACTAAATCCTATGGATAGACTATGCATATGGGTTGATTTCTCATGGTTAAATCTCATATTTAGAACCTAAATTAAGGGAAAAACTGAATTTTACCTATTAGGAGATGGATTCCCAATGCAACCTCCAAATATGATGAAATTGGCCTCCAACTTGTAGATCATTGCTCCTCTTTGTAGATCCTTGCTTCCTCGTTCTAGATCCTTGCTCTACTAGCCCCAATGGTGATTTGGGAAGAAATTGGTATAAAATTTGGTAGAAAAATAAAGTGAGAATGAAAAATTTTGGTTGAGAGAAATTCTAGATCTAGTTTCCAAATGAAAAGAGGAGAGAGAAATAATTTTCCCTCCCCTCTATATAGGCCGGCCCCCCTTTCCCCTTCCTCAAGTCACTATAAATTGTCCAATATACCCCTTGGGGCCTCTTATGAAGAAATAATTAATCAAGGAAGCTTCTAGTCTAATGGTTTAATTAATTTTAATCCATCTCCTAATCAATGGGCTTTCTAAATGGGCTAAATTCTAACAATTAATACATGTTGGTCCATGAGTCTAAATTAAACTAGTTAGGTCCACTAACACAAGTCCAAAATAAATAACTAACATCTAACAATAATTAAATAATACAACAAATAATTATTTATCATGCACAATATTTAATTAAATATGAAATTACTAAAATACCCTTTTCTAGAAAATGTGGTAGTGACAAGTCTACCCTCCTTAAAATAATTTTGTCCTCGAAATTCAAAGACAAAAACTACCCCCAGAAATAACAGAACATAACAAAAGAACAGAACTAAAGAACAGAACTAACTATGAAAGAACATAGCATAATTAGGACAGAACATACCTCAAGACACAAACAAATATGGATAACACTCTCGTATTTCATCCTTTCTCTCCCAGGTAGACTCCCCCGGAGAGTGATGCCTCCATGCGACGCATACCAAAGGAATAGTATGGTTCCTCAATACCTTCTCTCTCCGATCCAGAATCTCAATTGGCTGCTCTGGATAGCTAAGAGTAGGGCCCACATCTATCTTCGAGTGATCCAATACATGACTAGGATCTGCCACGTACCGTCTCAACTGTGACACGTGAAACATGTTGTGTACTCCCTCTAATGCAGTTGGCAAGTCTAGCCTATAAGCAACTACATTGACCCTTTCTAGAATAGTAAAATGTTCGATGAATCGCGGACTAAGCTTTCCGCCTCCACCGAAGCAAATCGTGCCTCGTGTCGGAGAAATCCTCAGAAACACCAAACCATCCACCTAGAACAAAACACAACCTTTAGAACTTAATATATAACAAACAGCCAATAACAAGCACAAAACAAAATTTAAACTATACCTCGAACTCCAAAGGTCTCCGGTGGCTATCGGCCCAATGCCGCTGTCTGTCCTGCGCCACACGAAGTCTGTCTCTGATCAACTGAACCTTCTTCGCTACATCTACAACCATCTCTGGCCCAAGGAAAACTCTCTCTCCAAGATCGTCCCATGACAAGGGAGTACGACACCTCCGACCGTATAGAGCTTCAAAATGTGACATCTCTATACTAGCCTGATAGCTTTTGTTGTAATCAAATTCTACCAAATAGAGATGGTCCTCCCAAGAACCCCCAAAATCTAGTACACAAGTGCGCAACATATCCTCGAGAGTCTGAATAGTCCTCTCTGACTGCCCATCTGTCTGGGAATGATATGCAGTACTGAACTTGAGTTGAGTGCCTAAACTCTCCTGCAAACTCCTCTAGAAATGAGAAGTGAAATGACTATCCCAATCCGTGACTATGCTGACGGAAACTCCATGTATCCTAACGATCTGCCTCACATACATCTTTGCCAGCTTCTCCGTAGATAAACCCATCTTAAAGGACAAAAAATGGGCCAACTTGGTCAACCTATCAACGATGACCCAAATCGCATCTTTCCCTCCTGGAGATCGTGGAAGTCCGGACATAAAATCCATAGTAATGTGCTTCCACTTCCACTCTGGAATGGGTAATGGCTGAAGTAAACCTCTTGGCCTCTGCCTCTCAGCTTTCACCTGCTGGCACTCTAAGCATCTGGATACAAACTGTGCCACTTCCCTCTTTATGCCATACCACCACACACTCTCTTGCATATCCCGATACATCTTGTTGGCACCTGGATGCATAGAATACTAAGAGCGATACGCTTCCTGTAATACCTTCTCACGTAGCTCCCCACTAGGCACACACAATCTAACTCCATGCCTCAAAGATCCATCCTCAACAATAGTAAAATCATCCTCCAATCCTGCTCTCACCTGAGCTCTGATGCTCCTCAGAGATACATCCTCATACTATGCTGCCTTGATCCTGTCCATCAAATTTGAATGTATCTACAATCCCCATATCTGCATAGCACAACCAGGAACTATCACTTTAATACCCAAGCTCTCCAAGTCCTCCAGCAAATATCGATCCTACGTCAAGAACATAGCTACCGGATACCTACTCAAAGCATCGACAACTACATTAGCTTTCCCAAGATGATATTGCAAAGATATATCAAAATCCTTTATCAGTTCCAACCATCGACGCTGCCTCATGTTCAACTCCTTCTGTGTGAAAACGTACTTTAAGCTTTTGTGGTCTGTGAAGATCTCCACACGCTTTCCGTACAAATAATATTTCCACAACTTCAGGGCAAAGATGACTGCTGCCAACTCTAAATCATGGGTAGGATAGTTTTTTTCATGAGGACACAATTGCCTGGATGCATAGGCAATCACTTTCCTATTCTGCTGAAGAACACAACCCAAATATTTTCCCGATGCATCACTATAAATAGTAAAACCTCCAGACCCTGATGGCAGCATCAAAATAGGAGCAGACGTCAACCTCTTCTTCAATTCCTCAAAAGCAACCTGGCAATCCTCCGTCCAAACAAACTCTATATCCTTCCTGGTGAGTTTGGTCATCGGCTCGGCAATCCTCGAAAAATCTTGCACAAACTTCCTGTAGTAGCCTGTCAATCCCAAGAAACTCCTGATCTCTACTACCGAACTCGAGGTCTTCCAAGATTCTACTGCTGCGATCTTCTTCGGATCCACTGAAATACCATCACCAGTCACAACAAGCCCCAAGAATTCTACCTTATCTACGAAAAACTCACACTTGGACAACTTTCCATACAACTTCTCCTTCCTCAGCACATCCAACATAATCCTCAAATGCTCCTCATGCTCCTCCGGTGTCTTCGAGTATGCGAGTATGTCGTTGATGAACACCACCACGAACTTGTCAAGGTACTGATGGAATTCCTTGTTCATCAAGTTCATAAATATCGCCGGTGCATTAGTCAACCCAAACGGCATCACCATAAACTCGTACTGACCATACCGAGTTCTAAAAGCAGTCTTCGGTATGTCCTCCGGCTTTACCTTTACCTGATGGTAGCCTGATCTCAAATCTATCTTAAAAAATATATTGGCACCACTCAACTGATCGAACAGATCATCAATCTGTGGCAAATGGTACTTATTCTTGATAGTAAGATTATTTAATACCCTGTAATTAATGTACATGCGCACTGATCCATCCTTCTTCGGTACAAACAATACCGGGGCTCCCCACGGTGAAGAACTCGATCTGATAAATCCTTTATTCTATAATTCGTCCACCTGCTTCTTCAGCTCGACCAGCTCACTGTTGTTTACTCTATAGACATGTTGTAAAATTGGTTCTGTACCTGGCACCAAGTCTTTAGAGAATTCAACATCTCGATCTGGTGGCAATCCTGGCAATTCCTCAGGAAACACATCCAAGAACTCTGCTATCAATGGATGTGGTAACTCCTTGTCTTCCACCATAGCTCCACAAATAATGTCTTCTCCCTGCTCCGCAACTCCTCTACCAAACTCGAACTCTGGCTCTCCTGGGGGACCAAACAAAACTCTGCCTCCTCTACAATCTATGCTAGCACGGTGCCTACTCAACCAATCCATCCCGAGTATAATATCGTAGCTCGAAAGTGGCATTATAAGTAGACACACACTCAACTCCCGGCCTCCCAAAATAAATCTCCGATCCTTGCAAATATCATTAACCAAGATAATGCCTCCCCCGGTCACGATCTTGTAAGTCCTAAGCAAAGACTCAGCTACCAAACCATGCTTCAGAGCAAAAAAAATAGATACAAAACTATAGGAAGCACCACTATCAAACAAAGCTAAAGCTGGAATGCTTCAGTTTAGACCCTCATAGAAATGAATAGCCCAAACCTCTGACTCTCTCACCAAATACTCTGCAAATCGTCTTAACCTGCCGAACTCCGCAGCGTACTCCTCCACAGACATGCTCCCCTGGATGAGGCTCTCGAACTGCCTCCCCAAGTCTAGCCTGTCTGTCCGAGCAAAAAACTTTTTCTTGAAGAGGTCCTTGAATACCTCCCAAGACTGTCCTGTGTCAACAAGAATCGGCTCATTCCTGAACCAAGTGCAAGCGACATCGAATAGTTGAAGTCCTACCGCCTCAACCTTTAGATCCTCAGAAAGACGGGACACCCTCATAAGACGCTCAATGTCCTTGAGCCAATCATTAGCATAGACGATGCCCTCCGTCCCCTTGAACACCCTAGGCTCCAGCTTCTTGAAGTCCTGAATGTTGCCTGGCCGAAGCTGAGCAACCTGAGAAGCAACTTACTGCTGGACCGGAACTCCTCTCTCAACTATGGCACGAGCAAGCTGATGAGAACTCTCGATACCCTGCCGTAGAATGTTGGTCTGCCTCTGATGTGCCTCAGACTGAGCCCTATGTGCCTCGAGCATCTCATGAAACAGTATAAACATCTGTATCGCCTCTGCTAGCACAGGAGGTGGAGATGGAAGCCCCTCAGATACAGCTGGCACAATCCTCTAAGTAGGTGGTGGACCTCCGAAAGCAGCTGACACTACAATCATCGGAGAAGTGACTGGTGCAGGCCCTCGGGACGTCGCAGACCTCTCAAAAAATACTCTCCCCTGCTGCGATCTAGTCTTAGGCGGCATACTGAGACAAAGCGAAAGAAAGAATCAATATGGCACATGATGTAAGACACTCAAGGAAAGGACAGTTTAAGAGATCAAGTATCAATATCAAAGGAGAATAGTTGAATGAATCAAAAGAATTTTCCTAGATGTGATTGAGTATTCTCAGCCTATAGCCTATATCCTATATCCTTTCGCAAGCTTGCAGTAGTACAACTAAATCATCGCACTACCACGACATCGCATAGCTTGCGAAGCTTGACCTGCATGGGCCACCACTAAAAATGTGTCACGACCCGCACCAGATGTAAGGATACAAGTCGGAAACAACGCCCAGCCTACGCCGCGAGAATCGGCGGTAGAACGCTATCTGGGTAATCTATCTAGCAATATAATGAACCACCAACGATAACAATATACTCAATCACAGATCTAAGATAAAAATAAGCACGAATATGATAAAGAATCGAAATAGTCACATACAACTCATGAGTCTAAAATAATATATCAATGAGTCTGAAAGAATGCTGACAAATACGCTGGAGACAAATCCAGTACAAGAATTACTAAGAAGGTACTAATCCCGGGTCATCTGTCTCAGTCGGGATAAGTCCCTCCTGAGCTAGGGTCTCTGACTCTAAGCCCACAATATCCTGGGGTCTATAATGTGTAGGGTACTAGTCCTCAGTGCCATCTGAAAAAAATATATCCAGTCAGGAAAGGAGCAGAGTACATCTCTAACATCATTTCTAATCAATGATAAAAACTATGTAACAATAAATAGATATAAATATACAAGATGCACAATAGATATGAGAGATACACAATAAAAAAATACTGGAATAAACACAATAATAAACAATATATCAATGAACAAGAAAACTAATGACTAAGTTGGTGAGTACTAGCTTTAACATGTGATCGACTTGAGAACATGATACAATATATATGGCCTGGCTAATCATACCTGCGGTGTATGATTAACACTATTCAATAATAGTACTTGATACAATGAGGGTACGATCACATATCTACACTAAAGTACTCTCCACCCTCGACTGGTATAATAGATCCAACCATGGTATGCTATGGCACAAGATTCCCTAAGAAGATAATGACTCTTCCCGAGAATCAGTATCTGTACATGTACAAGATAACCAATGAAACAATACTTGCACCATATACACCATATACCAAGGAATAACATCTCATGACGAGATCTGGATATACCAATCCGTGTAACCATAGTGTCAAGAGAACATGGATATCTACACTAGATACAATAAACATAGAGGATATCATAAATAGGAAACTATCAGAGAATGTACTCGCCTGAAGTCCAAAGAATAGTCTCACATATGTCCGATACGGTGCCTTGAAGACCTAGATATAGAATACAACATCAATACAAGATTTCGGAAAGAAAATAAATTAAATTAGTCAACTTCTAGGTCAACAAGTCAATTCTAAGTCAAAATTCAAACTAGGTCAACTCTAAGTCAACTATGGTCAAACTATAGTCAAAATATGGTCAACTATGGTCAACTACATATTTTTAGGTTGTAAAAGTCTAACACAAGGATATTGGGTTCAAATACTCAAGTCTAGGTCACAAAACCTATATCTTAAAATACTAGTATACCGTATCTTTGGATACGTAAATCAGTAGGTAAAATATTACATATTAATATCAAACAATTATTAATAATATAAAATCCTAATTACAAATATTAAATAGGTATCTTGGTTTTGAACCAACTTGGTATCACAATACTAACCCATAATATTGATACCCAAACCCAATACCTTGGGTATCCCCAATTACCTTAGTACTTACCTTGGTATCTCAAGGTAATACCCAAATACTTGTTTATACTAACTACCCGTAAATATATATATGCTACACTAATTATTATACATATAGTATACTATAATGCAAATAGTAATTTAGGAACATATTTACATATATATTAATTACCATATATATATAATATTAAGAAACTATCAAACTGTCGCTAATAACTGCTGCTGACCGTCGCTGAAGTCTCTGATACTGCTGATACTCTGCTGTTTTAGCAACGGTTCTGCTGCTGTCGTTAAACTGCTGTCACTGCTGTTGCTGTATGCTCTTGCTGTTGTTGCTGCTTTGGCGACGGTTCTGCTGTCGCAAAACTGTTGTCGCTGCTGCTGTTATATGCTATTGCTGTTGCTGCTGTGCTGTTGCGACGCTGCTGCTGTCGCCTTTGTTGCTGTCGCTAAAAACACACACACACACACACACACACACACACACACATATATATATATATATATATATATATATATATATATATATATATATGCAACTATACAATCTATAACTACTGATATATATATAATTACTACATATGAATATACATACACCCATACATATATACTCATATTTATATATAACTACACATACATGTATACGTATCTATAATCTTAGAATAATATGTTTACATGTATTATATAAGTATATAGATATAATATAACAACTTATATATATATATATATATATATATATATATATATATATATATATATATATATATATATATATATATATATACATAATATATAATACATAACCACAACATATATACACTATCAAATAGCACTTACATATGTAGAATAATAGCTTCATACAATATACATAAATATATACATAGATCTAAGACACAAAGAAACATAAATATATATCTATATTCATCACCATACACATATCCACACAACAACCACATATGTATATAAAATAACTAGTAGATCTTACATAGGTAAAATAATAACTACATAAATATACACCACATATATATAATAGATATATAGATCTATGATATTTAATACATCAATATATGTAACAATAATATATAACAATATATATATATATATATATATATATATATATATATATATATATATATATATATATATATATATATATATATAATTACACTCCTCCATGAATAAAAACACAAAAGAAATATATCTACCATTAAATTGCACATCTCATGGAATGAATCGCTCCGTATCCCACTAGATCTAGGATACGCTTGCGACACGAGTCCACCACACATCCAAACGTACCCTGAAGGACACGAACAAGTTATATATATTATTTATGAACAATACAAAGAGTCAAATATAAATCTATATGTTCGTGTCAAAATATGACATGCTCAAAGTTCCGTGTTGGAGGGAAAGCCCCCAAATCAACACGTATCACCAAATTATTGGGATACGACCTACACGTACCCAATTATGGATACGATAATAGCCCCAAACACACAAGTACATGCCAAATTGATCTATAGGACGAATTGACACACACAACAAATGTCAATCTCAAAATTCTCCCAAAATTGATACAAAAAGTACCATAACTTTCTCAATAGGACTCCTATGAACACAAAACCAAATCCTATGGGTAGCCTATACATATGGGTTGATTTCTCATGGTTAAATCTCATATTTAGAACCTAAATTAAGGGGAAAAAACTGAATTATACCTATTGGGAGATGGATTTCCAATGCAACCTCCAAATATGATAAAATTGGCCTCCAATTTGTAGATCCTTGCTCCTCTTTGTAGATCCTTGCTTAACTGCTCATTGTTAGTTAAGATAATAGACGCACTTTAGAAGTGGTCTGGAGACTGGCACACTTTTGGAAAGATTGTTACTGCAGATCATTTTTGATGAAATTGACACAACGGCACACTTTTGAAGAAGTAGCCGTGCTGGCATACTTTTGATAAGATTGTCCGTAATGACGCACTTTTGAAGAAGTTGGCACAACGATGCACTTTTGAAAGATTTGGTACAGCAACGCACTTGTGAAGGAGTTGGCACAGCGGCGCACTTTTGAAGGAGTTGGCACAGCGGCGCACTTTTGAAGGAATTGACACAATGATGCACTTTTGGTGAAAGTTGGCATAGCGACACACTTTTGATAAAATTGGCACAGCGGCACACTTTTGAAGAAGTTGGCACAGAGATGCACTGTTGTGCTACATCTTTCTTAAGTTTTACTGTGATTGAGTATTGATTATTATTTTGTCCTTCATTTGGAGTTGAGATATCTTGACAGGTACATATATATTATTTGAGATGTTTAGGTAGTATTGTTGACCTAGACATCATTCTACCGCCGATGCTGTGGCGTAGGCTGGACATACCCACATTCTCGTACCCTTACACCAGGTGCGGGCTGTGACACATTTTTATGGTGGCCCATGCAGGTCCAGGTAGTAGTACTCAGACTTAGAGTATTACTACAAGCTTGCTATAGGATATAGGATATAGGATGAGAGGATACTCAATCAAAACTAAGAATATTTTTAATCTATTAAATTTATTATCTTTACCATTTTGAATAATTGCTTTCTTTGAAATTTAATGTCCTTCCTTAATGCTATCGTATTTTGCGCAATATTGATCCCTTTGTTTGAATCTATCTTCAGGATGCCGCCGAAGACCAAATTAAAGCGCTCTGGAGCAGTTTTAGCGATGTCGGTTACTTCTCCACCTCCTCCAGCTCAAAGAGTTGCCTCACCAGTTTAGGTGGGGGCTTCAGTAGCTTTTGGGGGTGCTCTTCCACCAGTTTCGAGGGTTGTTCCGGCAGTCACGGAGGACCTTCCACCACCACCACCTATGCCAGCTGACGGGACACAGATGTTTTCCATGTTCCAAAAGATGATGGCAGTACAGCAGAGGTAGAAAAATATTATATGTCAAGGCATCGAGAGTGTCCACCAGTTAGCGCTAGAAGTTATGGAAAATATAGCGCTTGTCCAACCGTAGATCGTATCGTCTCATCCTACCCTACACCAGCCGAGTCCAGGTACCATTATTGATTTTAAAAGGATAAGGCCAAGGACTTCAAGGTCACAGAGGGGATCTTGTACGCCGATGATTTGATTGAGGACATAGTGAGAAACCTGTGAATAATACAGATTTTGAAGAGTCTAAAGGTAGAGGCAGCGGGAAGCCAGAAGTTTGACATTGCCTTGAAATGGTTCTGTACGGACCTGAGGATCGCGGTGCCAGGATTGATTTAGATGCTTTTAAAGAGCTTTTCAAGGAAAAGTTCTTTCCAGACTTGGCTCTGAGTGCCCTAGAGAACCAGTTCTAGGACCTTGTCCAGGGGAGTATGACGGTGGATGAGTACGCTGCTGATTTTTGTAGATTGGGAAGATTTATGGAGGTGCAGAACCCCCTAGAGAGAGAGAGAGAGAGAGGAAGTTGCAAAAGGGATTGATCAGGAAGGTCAAATCTCTCACCAGGGGTCATCATACTACGATATTTAAGGATACGCTGATAGATGCTCAAAGGACAGAGGATGACTTGGAGCTCAAATCCAAGAGGGGAAGAGACTTATTCAGAGGAGCTAGCAACAGTGTGAGTCCAGCTAAGCAACCCCATTTTTAATAACAGTGGACCTTTCAGCCATAGCAATTGCAGGATCCAGTTCGTGCACCATTTCAGTAGGTGCCATAATAGCAGCAGCAGGGACAAGTTCAACAGACTCCCACCTATGAATTCTGTAAGAACACAAGCCATATCTGGGAGGTCTATCTGATGAGGTTGGCAGCGTGCTTGTATTATGGCGCAGAGGGACATCAAATAAGAGATTGTTCCATATCTCCTAGTCGTACAGCTCAGAGAGCAGCCCCAGTTCAGAGAGTACCAGCAATGCCACATGTGGGTCTGCAAAGAGGATCTCCATTGCAGACACAGCAGCACAGGTTTGTACACTACCACCAGCAGCAGAGAGGTGCACAACAGGGGCGAGCATTCGCCATGATGGTTGTGGAGACCGAGCCAGTAGGAGATGTTATATCTGGTTCAGTTTTTCTCGATTCTATTCCAGCATATGATTTATTTGATTCTGGTAGTTCCCATAGTTTTGTATCTGTATCTTTTGCTCTTAAGTATCATTTAGAGGCTAAACCTTTGGCTAGGACTTCCAAGATCACGATTGGGGGTGGCATTATCCTGTTCAAAGATGTTTGTAAGGATCAAAGAGTTACACTAGGAGGCCGTGAGTTGTATGTGTGCATACTCATAATGCCACTTTCGAGCTACGATATAGTACTCGGGATGAATTAGTTGAGTAGGCACCATGCTAGTATATATTGTCGTAGAGGCATGGTATTATTTAAACCGCCAGGAGGGACAGAGTTTGAGATTGCCAGAGGAGCAGCAGAGCAGAGCGAGGATGCCATCAGTAGAGCCATGGTGGAAGAGAAGGAGTTATCATATCCGTTGTTAGCAAAATTTATGGATGTTTTACCGAAGGAGTTATCGGGGTTACCGCTAGACCAAGAACTGGAATTCTCTATAGACTTAATGTCAGGCGAAGAGCCGATATCTCAGTACATATATAGAGTTAACAACAGTAAACTAGTGGAGTTGAAAAAATAGGTAGATGAGTTATAGGATAAGGGCTTCATCAGATCCAGTTCATCACCATGGGGTACTCCGGTATTGTTTGTACCGAATAAGGATGGGTCAGTACACATGTGTATCGTCTACAGGGCTCTGAACAATCTCACTATCAAGAACAAATACTCGCTACCGAGGATAGATGATCTCTTTGATCAGTTGAGCAGAGCAAAGGTATTCTCGAAGATAGACTTGAGGTCATGCTACCACTAGGTGAAAGTGAAGAAGGAGGATATTCCGAAGACAGCTTTTCGGACTCGACATGGCCAGTTTGAGTTCATAGTGAAGTCATTTTGGTTGACCAATGCTCCGACGGTATTCATGAATATGATAAACAAGGTGTTCCACCAGTACCATGATAAGTTTGTGGTGGTATTCATTGATGATATTCTGGTGTATTCGAAGACCCCGAAGGGGTATGAGAAGCACATGGGAAAAGTTCTGAAGACTCTCAGGAAGGAAAATCTTTATGGGGAGCTTTCAAATTATGAGTTGTTCCTTTAAAAGGTTGAATTCCTTAGACATGTGGTGACTGGAGATGGGATCTTAGTTGACCCAAAGAAGATTTTAGCAGTGGAGTCATGTTCTACTTCGAGTTCAGTGGCAGAGATCATGAGCTTTCTAGGGCTGTCAGGTTATTACAAGAGATTTGTACAGGACTTCTCCAGGACTGCAGAGCCTATGACTAGGCTGATCAGGAAGGATATAGATTTTTTGTACAGATGATTGTTAGGCCACTTTTGATGAGCTGAAGAGGATATTGACGATAGATCTAGTATTGACGTTGCCATCGAGGTCAGGTGGATTCACTATCTATAGGGATGCTTAAGGGAAGGATTTGGGTTGTGTCTTACAACAGAATGGGAATATGATTGCCTATGATTCCAGACAATTACGTACTCATGAAAAGAACTAACCCACCCATGATTTAGAGTTGGCAACGGTCATATTTGCTCTAAAGTTGTGGAAATACTATCTGTACGGAGAGCGTGTGGAGATCATTATAGACCACAAGCCCTTGAAGTAACTGTTTACATAGAAAGAGCAGAACATTAGACAGTGACGATAGTTTGAGTTGATGAAGGACTTTGACATATCATTGCAGTACCATCCAAGGAAGGCCAACGTAGTCGCTGATGCCTTAAATATGTATCCAGTGGCTATATACTTGATTACAGAAAGATATTTATTGGCCGATCTTGAGAGATTGGGTATTGAGGTGCTAGTTTCTGGTATCAAGATACAGATATGGGGATTACAGATACAGTCTGAGCTGATAGACAGGATCAGGTCTATCCAGTATGATGAAGAGACTCTAAGGAGCATTACGGCACAGGTTCATATAGGATTATTAGAGGACTTCACAATTCCTGATGATGAATCATTATGGCACGGTACCAGACTGTGTGTGCTGGGTGGGGAGTTGCACGAGAAGGTTCTCTAGGAGGCGTATCGATCTCAGTACTCTATTCATCCGGGTGCCAATAAGATGTATAGAGATCTGAAGGAGCATATATGGTGGTTTGGTATAAAGCAGGATGAGGCACTCTTCGTATCCAGGTGTTTAGTATGCCATCATGTAAAGGTGAAGAGGCATAGGCCAGGTAGTTTACTTCACCCTTTATCTATTCCAGAGTGGATTGGGAGCATGTCACCATTAATTTTGTTCCGGGGCTTCCACGTTCTCCAGGAGGGAAAGACACGATTTGGGTCATTGTAGACAGGTTGACAAAATTGGTGCACTTCTTGCCATTCAAAGTGGGTACGTATACAGAGAATCTGTCACTACCATATTTTCTAGGAAAGGATATTTTGGTCATTTCAAAATTAATTAAATATTGTACATGTTATATATTTATTTATTATATTATTTATTTATTGTTAGATGTTATATTTGATTTTGGACTTGTGTTAGTGGACCTAACCAGTTTAGATTAGACTCATGGACCAATATTAATTCTAGTTAGATTTGAGCCCAACAAACAAGCTCATTCATTAGGAGGATGACTTAATTAGTTAAACCATTTGGATTAGAACCTTCTCTCCTTAATTAATTCTTTCATGACAAGCCCAAAGGGGTATTATAGACTTTTTATAGTGACTTGGAGAAGGGGCAAGGCCGGCTATAGGAGAGAGGAGAGAGACTCCCTCTCTCTCTCTCTCTCTCTCTCTCTCTCTCTCTCTCTCTCTCTTTCTCTCTCTCTTAATCCATTCATCTCATTTCTAGATCTAGAATTTCCTTTCCAAATTCTTTTATCCCTATACCAATCCCTACCCAATTTCTCTTCTAATTTCTTCTCTATTCACCATTGGAAGCTATTAGAACAAGGAGGAGGTAATGATCTACAAGAAGAAGGAAGGAGCACAAGTTGAAGGCTCTTGACACTCATTTGGAGACTTACATTGGAAATCCATCTTCTAATAGGTATAATTTAGTTTTTTCTTTCTAATTAGACTCCAAATCTGTAGTTTAATTATTAAGAACCCACCCATGTACTAAGTCTACCCATATGAAGTGGAATTAGGTTCATAGGAGGCCTATGGAAGAAGTTATGGTATATTTTGTGCCAATTTTGGGAGAATTTCGAGATTGGCACATCATGTGTTTATCTATAGGTAATTAGACCAAATTGACATGTGTTTGGTTGTGTGAGACCAGTGTCGTATCCATAATTGGATACATATAGGCCGTATCACGACAATTTGGTGATATAGGTTAATTTGGGAGTTTTTTCCTTTGACACAGGGGTTTGAGCATGTCATATTTTGACAAAGGCACGTAGATAAGTATCTAGCTCTTCGTAGTATTCTAATTTTCATTCTAGACTTGCTCATGTCCTTCGGGATACGTTTGGTGGTGTGGTGGAGCCGTATCGCAAGCGTATCATAGATTGAGTGTGATACGGGTGCGGTGCACTCCACGTGTTTGTGTTTTTGCATTCCAATTCAATTGGACTTGTGTGTAGATATTTAAATATTGCATATATATATATATATATATATATATATATATATATATATGTATGTATATATGTATGTATATGTTAATATTTATATAAATTTATGTGTTGTTCATCTTAGTGTCCGTCTTTGGGGAGGACTGTCACATATGTTGTGAATTAGTAAATGTTGTATCAGTCTTAGGAGTATGGGAGGTAGGGTTATGGCTCAACTACCAAATGATGCTTTAGCGTAAAAAAATAGATACAAAACTATGGGATGCACTATTATCAAACAAAGCTAAAGCTGAAATGGAATCAATATGGCACATGATATATGCATTCAAAGAAGGACAGTTAAAGATCAAATATCAATTTCAAGGAAGAACAGTTGAAATAAATCAATAGAGTTTTTCCTAGATGTGATTGAGTATTCTCAGCCTATAGCCTATATCCTATATCCTATATCTGAAACAGGCTTGTAATAGCACTCAATTCAGAGTACCACTACGAATCGCACTAATTGCGACCTCGAAAACCTGTATGGGCCACCACTAAAAATGCCCAGCCTACGTCGCAGGGCTTGCAAGTAGTGAAGGGATGCAAGTAGAACGATGTTTGGGTAAACTATCTATCTAGCAACTATCTTATTTATGTTATTCCTTCGACCCGCACCCGGTGAAGGGATGCAAGTAGTGAACAACGCCCAGCCTACGTCGCAGCATCGACGGTAGAACACAGTTTGGGTAAACTATCTATCTAGCAATCAAGATATAAATATGCCCCCAATAAAATATGAATACTCAATCACAGATCTATAAGATAGAACAATCGCACGAATATGATAAAAGAACAGAAGAGTCAAATATAACTCATAAGACAAAATAATATCCAATGAGTCAAATAAATATTAATAACTGAGCTGGAGACAAATCTAGTACAAAGAAACTAACTACTATGCTATGAGTCATGGGTCATTTGTCTCAATCGAGTTGAGACCCTCATAAGCCAAGGTCTTTGGCTCTAAGCCAACCACGTCCTGAGGCCCGTAGTGAGTGGGATACCACTCCTCAGTGTCATCAGGGAAAAATATATCCAGTCAGTAAAGGAGCAAAGTACATCTCTAACAGCAGTTCTAATAAATGATATAAACTATGTAACAATAAATAGATGTGAATATACAAGATACAATATACAGATACAAGAGATATGAAATAATAGAAATACTAAAAATAAATACAATAGATGAGCAATATAAAAATAAACAAAAATACTAATAACTAAGTGAGTGATTACCAGCTTTAACATGTGATCGGCTTAGGAACTTACACAAGGATAATGGCCTGGTTAATCATACGTGCGGTGTATGGTCAACACTCACAAGGAACAAGACATGCACAAGGAGGGTATGATCACATATCGATACTAAATACTCTCCGCCCCCGACTGGTATAGTGGATCCAACCATGGTACGTTATGACACGGGATTCACTAGGTAGGTAGCTAGTCTCCCCAAGAATCAATGTCTGTACATGTACAAGAAGAACAAGGAAACAAGGCTTGCAAAAGATACACCATAAATACCAAGGAATAATATCTCATGATAAGATCTGGATATACCAATCCGTGTAACCATCGTGTCAAAAAATCAAGGATATCTAGACTAAATATAAGAGATATAAAGGATATCATAAATGATAAACTATCAGAGAATATACTCACCTGAAATTCGATAAATAGTATCAAAGATGTCTGATACTGTGCCTCGAAAACCTAAATATGGAATATTATATACAAGATTTTGGAATAAAAATAAGTTAAGATAGTCAACTTCTAGGTCATAAAGCTATTTCTAAGTCAAAACAGTCAAATTAGGTCAACTCTAGGTCAAACTAATCAAACTTGATCAAACTAGCTATTTCTAGGTTGAATGAGTCTATTTATAGGATATTGGGTCCATACACTATGTAACTAGGCCATACTAGCTATACTAGGATACTAGAAAACCAACAACATATCGTATCATAAGATACACAATTTATTAGATATGAAAATATTATAATATATATAAACAACAATATATAATACTCCTAACTAAAGTAATGCTAAGTGGATACCTTGGCTTTGAACCAAAAGCAGTATCACACCACCTACACACTTATCTTGATGTGCAAACCCAATACCTTGAGTAAAACCTAATACCTTGACATTACCTTGGTATCACAATATCTAACTTATAACTGTTACCCATACTACTTACTATACAATGTATATTAAACTTATAGCAATACTATACTAAACTATATACTATCATACCCCTTCGGATATTCAATACCCGTACCCAAGATACCTTACTCTCATTATCTCGGTATATCTCAAGATAATCTAGAAATAATATTAACTAATATTAACTAGTGCTTATATATATATATATACACTAACTTATTAACAATATATACATAAAATACTAGCTATATATATATATACACTAACTTATTAACAATATATACATAAAATACTAGCTTATTAATATAAACTAATAACTTTTTATTAGTTTATATTAATAAGCTAGTATTTTATGTATATATTGTTAATAAGTTAGTATATATATATATATATATATATATATATATATATATATATATATATATATATATATATATATATATATATATATATATTACTATTTTACTAACTTACTAGCTTATTAAATAATTCTAGCTTACTAACTTACTAGCTTATTAAATAAGTCATCTAACTAGCTTATTAAACTGCTTTCTACTTCTGCTGACTGCTTCTGCTTTTGATGCTGGTTCTGCTTTCATCTGCTGCTTCTTGGTTTCTGCTTTCTGCTGCTTCTCTCAGCTTTTCACTATTTTTCTCTCACTGCTTTCCATTGCTTTTCTCATTGTTTTCTATTGTTTAAATTACTGTTTTCTATGGTTTCTTCTTTCCTCAAGCTCTCTCTCACACACACACACACACACACACACACACACACACACACACTATATATATATATATATATATATATATATATATATATATATATATATATATATATATATATATATATATATATATATATATTAACATATTAGAGAAGCACATGAACTCATATTTCCCCATTATCACCAACACATCAACAAAATTATAGATCATAAATATAAATATATATACACATATATCTCACATAATAATTATACTTACAATATCTATGTAGAAGCATAAAAAATATGCTGGATAGCTATACGCAGCATGTTGGTGCTGGGTAGCGTAAAAAGATGACTTCAGAGCCATCAGCGTACAACAGAGCTTTTCTGCTAAGTACAGCGTAAAATATAAGCTCAAGGACTATCCGCGTAATGCAGTATGTCCAGGCTGCTTCAGCGTAAAAAGGGTGCTACATCGCCTTTAAGGCATAAAACTCATCCGCTTTAATGCAGCATTGAAGTGTACGAGGAACGCTTCGTATTCCTCGAAATAAACCTGTCAAATCATGCAGTGAACCTGACGTCTGACTCCTGACAAAGAGTACTGCACGACAACCCAGACGACGACTATAATGATGGCGCGGCACAGCGACCCAGACTGTCGTTTAGTGACATTTCTTTGGCATAAACCACTTTTACGCATATAAGAGAATACGCTGCCTAGTTTTACACAGGCAGACGTAAGCTGTTTACGCTCCACAGAAGACAAACATGCTGCCACGTCAAAAGCTGCTCTTCGTACAGGGCTCGAGGCACGTCTCTGCATTTAATGCACAGAATGATGGCAGATCTTCGAGACACGCCTCTGCATTTAATGCGCAGAATGGTGGCAGATCTTCGAGGCACGTATCTTCATTTAATGCACAGAATAGTGGCAGATCTTCGAGGCGCGTATCTACATTTAATACGCAGAATGATGGCAGATTTTTGAGACATGCCTCTGTATTTAATGCGCAGGATGGGGGCAGATCTCTGCATTTAATGCAAGAGATTTGATTATATCTCCAAAAGCCGTAATTTCGGCTAAAACGTCCACATCATCGCTTTTGTGCATTACGCCATCAGGCTATTCTCGGCTATGGGAGCCCGATGTACGCTATCTCCTTGGAATACGCCAATTCAGGCCATATTTGCATTGGTGCGTATTAAAGCTATTATGTCCAGAATTTGCTCAAGCCTCAGTCAAGGAAGGAGGATCAGCTAGCTTCTACGCCCACTCAGCTTCTATGCCTATTCGGCTTCTACGCCCACTCGGCTTCTATGCCTACTCGGCTTCTACGCGTACTCGGCTTCTATGCCGGTTTGATAACTCTTTGGCTTCTACGCCATGGTGACAGTTATTGGCTTCTACGCCAACCTTTTCTACGCGAGGGATAACTACCTACGTGGCTTTTATGCCGTGATCTTCGCAGCAGTTATACGCATTGTCTCTTAATGGGACACGCGTCACACGCTCATTCAAAAGATTATTTATATGTGGGCAACGGTTATTGTAACCATCGCGTAAAAGGGTGTTATACTTTCCACTACCCGACTTCTACGCCGACTGAGTGGTCACTGTCACTAAAACCCTATAAATAGAGACCTCTATTGACAGAGGTCCAAGGGGGAAAAAAGGTCAAAAAATCCTGAGGTAGAGAAAACAGGTCAGAACCAAGGTCAAAGATTCCAAGATCAAGAGAGAAGGTCAAGGAACTAAGAGTCGAAGAGTCTTTGAGAGAGAAGAATCCAGAGCTCAGGCAAAGAGTAGTGATCGACGACTTTGGCATCGAGCATCCACTCTCTTTAGCAACCTTCGACGCTGCTTTCTGTCTTTTACGACACTTCTTCATCATCGTATGGTCCAAGGGACAAAGTGATCGACTGCAGATCAGACTCCTATAGCAATATTTACCCAGATTAAAAATTGTACTCGACATCCTCGTATAGGATTAATTGTACTTCTTGTTTATGAACCTAAGAGCGGGTTTCGTATAAACCTCGTCTTATTTCTTTCGTTTATTATCAAACACAAGATGGCGACTCTGCTGGGGACATCTTTCTCTTCTAATGAGGAAGCAATTGCTCAACACGATGCGGTATCTATGGGATCCGTGAAGAAGACCCTGGTCGTCCAGTTCGACCAGTCTGCCTACGAAGATATGCTTCGAACAGGGGGTAGCTCTCACTCTCTCTCTGTCAAAGACAACAGGAAGCTGCGTAAGGTCTGGATGCCCAAGACATCCCCTACCATTCCTGCCGACTCTCTGATCTCTCCGACCGGCCAGGTTGTAGCTGCACAACCTTCACGCTCTGCACGTAAAACTCAGTCTCCCGTCACTGACAGAATAGACACAACTTCTGGCAATGCCTCAGTGCTAGTCCAGAAGTCTACTTTGCGCTCTGTGCGTAAAACTCAGTCTCTTGTCGCTGACAGGACAGACAGAATTTCTGACAATGCCTTAGCGCCAAATCAGAAATTCCAAACGTGCTTCGCGCGTAAAAATGCATCTGCCCTCCACGGAAAAGCAGATGATCCCTGCAATCTACGCAAGGGAAAGCGAGCTGCGGACTGCTCAACTTCTCGGCCTTTACGCCAGCAAGGAAAGAATCTGTCCGCCCTCCGGATTACGCGAGAGGCTGACGGTCGACTGAGGACATCCTCAGCTTTACGCCAGCCCGAGCAGAGCTCCAAATTACGCCAGGTGAAGCCCCTCAGCGTAAAGAAGGCTCAATTTGCAGAAAGACAAACTCCTCGGGGATTATCCGCTACCCAGATGGCCAGCCTGTTGTATACGGGTGGCACAGGAAGAACTATGGTTTCCAACATCCGCATGCCAACCAATATAAAAAAGAGGAACAAGCCCTCTTTCTCTTCTTCTGTTAAAACTCCTGACTTGCATGAATTTTTGATCCAGAAACGCAAAGACAAGAGTCATAAATAGGCTTCAATTCCCCTAATGGTCAAACGCGGGAAGATCTTGTGGGAAGATGCATCAACATCTAATATCGTCATGACAAGTAGGCCACATAAAGATTCCATCTTTATTATTCCTCCAACTCGCGACGACCAGCATCCAATAGTCTTCGGTCATATGCGGAGCAGCCCGATTATACAGGAAGAATTTTGCGAGTCTGAGGGTGGCAAAATACAAATCCATAGGTATAGCCCACATGCTTTAAAAATTATACAAAGCATGGGTTATGATTTGAGGTTGAAACAAGGCCTCAACTATGGAAAAGGCAGACGAATACCATTGTAGGGGAATTCTTACTGTCAACAAGCTCGTTTTGGGTTGGGGTATACTGCATCTCTTGCAAACTCACAACCTCGAGAGTCTGATCCTGCACAACCAGAGGCAGGACCTTCTAAATCAGCTTTTGTGGACAAATGCCGCGACATGTCTGGGGGTAGCCTACCTCGACAAAATAGGCCAGCATCCAAAGCTGGGGGTAGAATTCCCTCAGAATTCGAAAATGATGCGACGATGACAATCTTCCTAGAAGGACGTAAAACTCAGGCATCGGGAGCCCAAAGACCAAAAGGGACTTTATCCTTCAATGAAGATGACATCATTGAAATCTTCAATATGTTAATAGAGGAACACAAACTTCGGCTACCCAACATCAGATACCCTGAGAGGGTTGGCAAAGTCGATGACCCAGATTATTGTCTCTTCCATCGGTACGTTCATCACCCTACAAGGGCCTGCTATGTACTGAAAAGGAGAATTCAGGAGTTGATCGATGCCAAGGTCATCACTCTACATCTATAAACGAGGGGACGATCACTGCAAATTGATTTTACTTTTTTCGTGACAATTTGCTCCTTCAAGAATATACTTGATGAAGAGTCCCTAAAAATTTCCCCAGTGGATTCTTCAGGACTATCCTCACTCAGGAAAATCATTCCATATCATGTCCGTATTACCTCTGAACTGTTGTCCAAATATTTTATTTCTTCCACCAGAGAGTTTGTCATGTTCGTATTACCTCTGAACAAATCTCCCTGATTCAGGTATCGATTATCATGTTCATATTACCTCTGAATCGGTTGTCATCTCAACTTAGCACCCGTACTTAATTCTAAGTACGCCAGTGGTGTTGAGTCCATAAAAACTGCCATGTCCATATTACCTCTGAGCAGATGTATACCTCCATCCCCGATGGAGTCACAACTCGAGAGTTTGTCATATTCATATTACCTCTGAACAAACCTCCCTGATCCGGCTATCGATTATCATGTTCATATTACCTCTGATATCGGTTGTCATCTCAACTTAGCACCCATACTTAACTCTAAGTACGCCAGTGGTGTTGAGTCCATAAAAACTGCCATGTCCATATTACCTCTGAGTAGATGTATACCTCCATCCCCGATGGAGTCACAACTAGAGAGTTTGTCATGTTCATATTACCTCTGAACAAACTTCCCTGATCCGGCTATCGATTATCATGTTCATATTACCTCTGATAGTGTTTTGTATACAAATTTTAGTTGGAGCATATTCTGTCACGTCCATATAACCTCTGAATAGATATGTCCTGCTGAAGCTTACCGAGAGTATATCACGTCCATATTACCTCTGATATCACTTTCACCCAAACCTATCATTTATATTCCAAAATGATGGGTCCACAAAGTCAGATAAAAACCTCTTTATTATGCCCAGAAAGAGCAAAAGTACATTTAAAAGCAAAAAAGTACATCATTTGGGGGGAGCAGCCAGGTCAAAAATCTGCTGCGCCAGTGCGGTCATCTTCTCAGTCCTGGAGCTTAAAACAATAGTGTGGGCCCGCTCCAGTCGTGCCTCGTCATTGCTCAGGAGGGACAGTTCGGATCTAGCCCGAACAAAAACAGCACAGGCGACTCCTGCACGCGCCAAGTTCTGTTGAGCTAGGCCCAGTCGACCATTCACCACATCTAGAGCTTCCGATGACTGAGAAGCCCACTCCTTTGCCTGAGCGAGTTTTGCTTCTAGTCTGCGGACCCTCGCTATATTCCCTTCATGCTCAGCCTGGAACTTCTTTTGAAGAGGAATGACCTCCTCCAAGACAGCTTTTTCTTCATCCATCTCCTGCTGATGTATCTGGATGGATTTATTTAGGCCTTCCATCTGTTCAGCAAGCTGCGCAGTCAAGGAGTCATATTCAGCCTAGACCAGGTCTTCAATGCTGCCTCGAGATAGCCGCAAATATTCGTTAATGGATTCCTCCAAACCATTAACTATCTGCTCCAGTGTGTCAGCTATCCCAGTGTCGTTGAATTCCCTGATCGGCACTATCGCAAATCGAGAGGAACTCCTTAGCACCTCAAAGCCTAGATTCTTCTCCAACACCATTGATATCAATATTTTCATAGTGGAGTAGAAGATACTAGTATACTGCTCAGTCAGCATGACTAGATCTGCATGAACGCTGGGAGTGGCTACAATATTGGCGAACCTCCCTCCAGGAACGACCGCAGACAATGTTGCCACAGCCGTCGTCTCAACAGATGATACGACAAAAGAAGATGCGCCAATAACGGACGAAATGACCGGCGTACTCAAAGGAGGCATTGTCGCAATGACAGGCTCATCCTCCTCTTGAGATATCGGAACCACTTCGGGCGAGCCGGCACCCGAAAATGTTTTCTCTTCGAAGTCAGGCACCTCCATGTCATCGCCAGGAGCTGAAACAGAGCCAAAAGGCGTGTCAACACTGCCCTCCCCGTAGATGTCTTCCCCTGAAAAGAAGACAAAAGAGAGTTAATATCAAAAGGATGTTAATTTTCCTAAAAAGAGGCATAAAGACGACATTTACCCATGGCCGATGGTGTATATGTCGCGTCTACGGCCAGTACAGCTAAATTATTTCTTAATGATGCTAAGCGAGCTGTCATACCTGGAGAGGGGGGTGTGCTAACTGACATCGACAGGTATTCTTTCGAATCTTCACCCAGATCCAATAGAGGTTCACCAGGTGGAATCTCGCTGGGTGCACCTACAGATGCGGCATAGGTTTCACTCGATGCTGATCTGGATAAAGATATCCTTATTCGGCTCGGCCCCGAAGGCGATCTCGTACCACTACCTGAAGCGGTAGCAGCGATAGCAGCTTCAAGCAGAAATTCTTCGACACCGCCAGCCGGAACTGTGGAGGTTCCCTCTCTAAAAGGTGAGGAACCTTCAATCAAAGAATCGTCCCCGACAGGGGAAGCAACAGGTTCACTTCTAGGAGCCTCATGGCCGGGAATCCTGAGAGGACGACTAACCACCTTCTTCTTCTTCTTGCGAGGGGAAGTCTCATTCAGAACAGGAGCCCTTCGCTTACCAGAGATGACCAAAGCTACTACAGGCGGAGGTATTTTACCCCTCGGTACCGCCAACAGAGGCTCATCTGGATTGACGGAATCTTCACCCTCGTCAGAGGAGACCGAGGGGATTTTGTCTCTTCTCGCAGACTTGGAGGAGGGCATCCTAAAACTTCCATGCATATCAAAATTGTGATGGAAGGTGTTGGTTGCCACATAGAACTGGGCATACAAGTGGAGGATGCGCAGCTCCGTGGAGAGTGAAATGACGGGCACAGTAAAAATTGCTTCAGTGTAACCTATGATGAAGTATCGCCATCCTCTCGCTCCATCAATGAGTCCACTCCTGGACCTGAAGCTGGTGACGGCATTGCCCACATGCAATTGGTCATACCCAAAATGTCTGGCAAACCGACTAGGCAAGTAGGGCTCCAAAAAGCAATGCTCTTCACTTCTGTACAGTAAATGGGAAGGTCTAATACAGACCAACCAATTAAAAGTCTCAGGAGAAAGAACGGTCTTCCCATCGCCTATATCCTGAAGTCTGATCCCCTGTTGATTGAGATGTACAGAGGGGACAATGCAGAAGAGCTTCCAGCTGTGACTGAAATTCAGTGTCCGCCGACAGTCTAAAACTGTGGTCACATTCCAGGAGAAATTCTTGTAATTCAGCAAGAAATTATCCCCCGAACTACTGCCAGAGCCGGGAGACATCACCCTGGGGTTATGGAGAATTAACCATCCCATCAAATACAGGTATGGTAATTCTACCCTGGGAAAGCTATCACGCCGAGTTTTATTGGCAAGCAGCCCGTCAGTAATGGCCCTCAGGCCAGCTTGTATGCGGCACACCATGGCAGGGAGCAAGCCCAGTCTTGCCCCGAACACCAGACGCACGGCAGGCCATAGCGTATTGCGTTGAATGCGGTCCGCAGATGCAATGCCGGGTACCACCAGTCGGCGCAGCCATATAGAGAGGAAGCCAGCCAGTTGAGCTTCCTTGGACAGAGGCATGCGACAATGCCTTAAATAACTGTAGGCCTTAGTGCCTGCAGGATATTTCCCTATCCCTTCGTCGAGAATCTGGTCTGGAGCCCCAGCATCTTCCATAATATCGTCGACTACCTGAGCACTAAGCACGCTCAGAAAGCTCAGAGGCTGATCCTTGCTATCCAAGACTTTATCTGGCTTAGCAGCCCTAGCCCGGTGAAAGAAGAGGTAGGACGCCCATTTATTTGTATGAGCCAAGTCTGAAGGCTCATTTTAAAAGGCGGTGCAAGCAAGGTAGTGGCACATCAGCTCCTGGTATACTGCCACTACCCGAGGGTCTGAATCCCCCAACTCCCGGTTTGTGGGAACATACTCTTTATAAGGAGTATCCCCCATTGGCAGTCTCGAAATCTCTGCCATCTCGTGGAGGGCCAATTCCAACTCCCCCAGTGGAGTGGCGAAAGTCCCAGTGAGCGAGATATATCGCTCCATCAGAGCCAAAAATAGGCTAGGGTTGAGAGGTAACCCAACAATGGTGGCATTCACAGCTGCGAACAGACCAATGCTCTCCAGCTCGGTCTAAAAATGCTTCAGGGCCCAGTCAGCCAAACGAGCCCATCGAAGATTTGTTGGGATGATCCACCCACTTGTCTGAGGGTTAACCTTGGGGTATACTCCTCCGTGCCCCATGAAATCATTGCAAAAAGTCGATAACTGGACCGGCTGGAGTAGTAAACTATCTTCACTCGGGACACTGCCCGGGTATAATCCCCTGAAAGGCATCACCGAGCCGGAAGGGCGACTGATAAATGACCCTTGGCCAGATCCTTTCTGGTAAAATATCTTTCCCTGTCGGCCGTGAAGATCGGGAGTCAGCGCCCATGACATCCTCCTGGGATGTGTGGCATGGAAGAATGCCGAGATGGGGTAGTCTCTCAGCATCTTGGGCAGATACATGACCAAGCCCCCGGCAGGGAAAACTCAGAGTTCTTTCTTGGGCTTCGTCTGGGACTGCTTGTCAATCATGTCCCCGAAGAAAAAAGTCGGCTTTATATATTGGGCCCCGTCTATGTACGTCAGGGGCTCTCCGTTGATCATGTTCAACAGCGTTCGCTCGCCTTGAGCCGATATCAGGATTCCCCTTCCTTCAAGATACTGGGGTCCGGAGATAGGAAATATCACGTGGGACAAATCCTCCAGGTAGTTGGAATGCAGCATCCCGACAGCAGAACCCATCACCTCGGCCAGCGGAGACACATGCAAGTTAACTGCAAAATGCAAGAAAGACACGTCAGTTTCTATACTAGACATTACAATCTTGCAGCATATGCCAAAAATCAACAGTCTGTGCTTTACGCCAAGACTGTAAAGACTTGATCTTTTACGCTGGAATCTTATTCCAAGGCGTAAAATTCAAGACTGGCAGTATACACAAAAAACCTGACAGTCTGTGCTTTTACGCCAAACTGCCAAAGCTTGAGTTATTACGCCAAAATTGTCATCCAGAAGCGTAAAACTCAAATTTTATAGTATACGCCAAGTTTCGACAGTCTGTGCTTTTACGCAAGACTGCAAAAATATGGAGTTTTTACGCTGACACATTAGAAATGTGGGCATAAAAGATGAAACATCTCTGTGCATCATCTTCCTCAAAGAGGCTATCAGCACAGAAGACGACCTAGCGTGTTCACGTACAACATGTACGAAGGATTTTAGTCGTTCTTTTTGTCCCAAAAGCTTTACCTTTAACTCCGGGTGCGCTGCTCGTCGGCGGGATACTTCGTTCAGAATGAAGCTCGCCTTGCCCGACGGAAGTCGCTCTCGCTTGGGCAGAAGAGCAAGAAGAAGAGTCAACCTTCTTTCCCTTAGATGAGGGGATTTGTTTCGGGGCCATTGCTGAAAACTCTGAATGCTCAGAGAGGAAACGAAGGAGAGAACTCGAAGAGTCGAAGGCTTTCTTTTGCAAAAGACAGATGAAAAGTTTTTCTCTGAAAGCCTTGGGATATATATAGAGTTCGGATGGACTCCTCGAATCCTGAACCAAATCCGATAATTAATATTTGGTTATGATTGGGGACTACGTCAGCCTATTACTCAGAGAAGGTGGACAGTCAGCGAATTCGAAAAGTTTTCGTGCAAAGCAGATTTATAGTTTTACGCTAAGGAGCTTTCTACGCTCGACAGCTACAAATCTACGGTTTTACGCTCAGAGGCTATAAGTCTATGGTTTTACGCCCGGATGCTTTTATGCTCGGTAGCTTTTACGCTCGAGAGGCTACAAACCGACGACTTCACGCTCAGAAGCTACAAATCTATGATTTTACGCTCGGTGGCTTTTACGCTCAGAGGCAACAGATCCACAACTTCACTCTCGAAAGACTTACTTTTCAGAGGCTACAAATCTACAGTTTCTATGCCCGGATGCTCTCATGCTCAGCAGCTTTTACGCTCGAGAGGCTACGAACTTATGATTTTATGCTCATCCATATTACAGATCTATGACTTTCCGTATATCTGAGAATATACAGGCCAGAATATGCGTATATCTGAACAATTCTCAAGGCGGTCAATTGCAAGGGTTCACGTAGAAGATACTCCTTCTTGGCCCCAAAATATCCCAAGTACCCAAAGCATACAGAGTTCAACATTGAAAGTGACTCTTCTCCTTGGGTCGATTGAAAGTTCATCCAGAATCCAGTCTGAATATTTCATCTACAGTTCAAGATGGCGACTCAGTTTAACAGCCGTTTCTTGCCCTATTTCAAGGGATTTTTGGGAAATCGTTCTTGAAGATGATGGTCTGAACAAAAATTCTCCTTATCAGAAGTGACGGTTCAGAATTCTACGCAGATCCCCATTCCTAACAGCAAGACAGTTCGAATACTCGACTTAAATGCTAAGCGGCTTTCTGCGCATCCTTAGTTATGCGTAAAAGACAGGACGGGACCTAATACTCTTTCTATCAGAGTCGGAGTAAAGTTACCAGACGTGTCGAAGCTACACATATTCAGGCTTTATCACAGCAAAAAAAAGTATGGCAAAATAATTATATGCACAGAAGAAGACGATTTTTATTAAATCATGATTACATATGAGGGAAATCCAGTCTACAAAGGGTTTTTTCTTTATTTTCATGATTATATATAAGGAAAATCCCTTCTACAAAGGATATCCTCATCGTCATCGGAAGGCCACCCCCAGAATCTGTTCTGCCAGGTTCTCATATTGGTGGAGATCTTCTTTCGTCTTCTTCAGCAGTTAGTCGGTTTCTGCGACCTTTTAACAAAAAATAATTAATGGCGGAAGGATACAAAACTGGGCCTGCCTGAAGTATTCAGAGCCCATCCTCCATACGTCATGACAGATTGAGTTGAGGTATTTAACCCAACTCAATACTCGAGGACAGAGCTAGTCTTTTTGCTCTTGTCCACGAAAGTATCAGAAGAAAATACAGCTTGCAAGATGTATGGTCTAACATGCCCCTTCCTCTCTCCTGGATGAACCGCCATACAAAGTTGCTGATTATCCCGAGCAAAGGAAGCTATGATATCCTTCCATGATCCATCGTTGCAGAGGATATTTGCTCGAAGACGCCTTCTTTTTTGGCTCCTTACATGCTGGAAGAATATGGTCTTCTTCTTCCTCAAGTTAACCCAACGAACTCCGGCGATCATCTCTGTGTGGTGAAGGAAATATGGGAAGAACAGGTTAACTCCTCAGCCTTTATATAGGCAAAAGAGAACACACCAAATCCCAACGAATCTCCAAGAATCCGCCAAGAAATCAGCCTTGAAGAACGAGTCAGACTTGACCGTTTCATGCTTCATTCAAAGCATTTCAAATTACGAGGAATTTGAAAACTTTGAAGAGGGTCTTGTAGAAGCATAAAAAATACGCTGGATAGCTATACGCAACATGTTGGTGCTGGGCAGCATAAAAAGATGACTTTAGAGCCATCAGCATACAACAGAGCTTTTTTGCTAAGTAAAGCGTAAAATATAAGCTCAAGGACTATCCGTGTAATGCAGTATATCCAGGCTGCTTCAGCGTAAAAAGGGTACTACATCGCCTTTACGGCGTAAAACTCATCCGCTTTAATGCAGCATTGAAGTGTACGACGAACGCTTCGTATTCCTCGAAATAAACCTATCAAATCATGTAGTGAACCTGACGTCTGACTCCTGACAAAGAGTACTGCATGACTACCCAGACGACGACTATAATGATGGTGAGACACAGCGGCCCAGACTGTCGTTTAGTGACATTTTCTTGGCGTAAACCGCTTTTACGCATACAAGAGAATACGCTGCCTAGTTTTACACAGGCAGACGTGAGCTGTTTACGCTCCACAGAAGACAAACAGGCTGCCACGTCAAAAGATGCTCTTCGTACAGGGCTCGAGGCACGTCTCTGCATTTAATGCACAGAATGATGGCAGATCTTCGAGACACGCCTCTGCATTTAATGTGCAGAATGGTGGTAGATCTTCGAGGCGCGTATCTGCATTTAATGCACAGAATGGTGGCAGATCTTTAAGGCGCATATCTGCATTTAATGCGCAGAATGATGGCAGATCTTTGAGATATGCCTCTGTATTTAATGTGTAGGATGGGGGCAGATCTCTGCATTTAATGCAAGAGATTTGATTATATCTCCAAAAGCCATAATTTCGGCTAAAACGTCCACATTATCGCTTTTTTACATTACGCCATAAGGCTATTCTCGGCTATGGAAGCACGCTGTAGGCTATCTCCTTGGAATACGCCAACTCAGGCCACATTTGCATTGGTGCATATTAAAGCTATTCGGTCCAGAATTCGCTCAAGCCTCAGTCAAGGAAGGAGGATCAGCTAGCTTCTACGCCCACTCGGCTTCTATGCCTACTCGGCTTCTATGCCCACTCGGCTTCTATGCCTACTCGGCTTCTACGCCTACTCGGCTTCTATGCCGGTTTGATAACTCTTTGGCTTCTACACCATGGTGACAGTTATTGGCTTCTACGCCAACCTTTTCTACGCGAGGGATAACTACCTACATGGCTTTTATGCCGTGATCTTCGCAGCAGTTATACGCATTGTCTCTTAATGGGACACGCGTCACACGCTTATTCAAAAGGTCATTTATACGTGGGCAACGGTTATTATAATCATTACGTAAAATGGTGCTATACTTTCTACTACCCGGCTTCTACGCCGACTGAGTGGTCACTGTCACTAAAACCCTATAAATAGAGACCTCTATTGACAGAGGTCCAAGGGGGAAAAAAGGTCAAAAAATCCTGAGGTAGAGAAAACAGGTCAGAACCAAGGTCAAAGATTCCAAGATCAAGAGAGAAGGTCAAGGAACTAAGAGTCGAAGAGTCTTTGAGAGAGAAGAATCCAGAGCTCAGGCAAAGAGTAGTGATCGACGACTTTGGCATCGAGCATCCACTCTCTTTAGCAATCTTCGACGCTGCTTTCTGTCTTTTACGACACTTCTTCATCATCGTGTGTTCCAAGAGACAAAGTGATCGACTGCAGATCAGACTCCTATAGCAATATTTACCCAGATTAAAAATTATACTCGATATCCTCATATAGGATTAATTGTACTTCTTGTTTGTGAACCTAAGAGCGGGTTTCATATAAACCTCATCTTATTTCTTTCGTTTATTATTAAACAATCTATAATATCTATAATTGAATTAAATTGCAAAGAACAAACACGTGAAGTGCATCGCACCCGTATAACACTAGATCTATTATACGCTTGTGATACGGCTCCACCACACAACCAAACGTATCCCAATAAACACGAGTAAATCTAAAATCATAATTATGAACAATACGAAGAGCTAACTACTCAACTACGTATCCGTGTCAAAATATGACATGCTCAGACCCCCGTGTCAGAAGAAAACCATCAAATCAACCCGTATCTCCAAATTGTCGGAATACGGCCTACACGTATCCAATTTTGGATATAACACTAGCCACACACAATAAAACACATGTCAATTTTGTCTAAATGATCTATTGACAAACACAAGATGTGTCAATTCAAAATTCTTCCAAAATTGACATAAAATACCATATAACTTTCTTTATAGGCCTCCTATGAACCTAATTCCATTTCCTATGGGTAATCTTAGTATATGGGGTGGTTCCTAATGATTAAAATATAAATTTTGAGTCTAATTAGAGGTAAAAAAACTGAATTGTACCTATTAGAAGATAGATTCCTAATAAAACCTCCAAATTGAGTGAAAAAAGCTTCCAACTTGTAGATCCTTGCTCCTCCTTGTTGATTCTGGCTTCCTCCGTGTAGATCCTTACTCTAATAGACTTCAATAATGTTTTGGGAAGGAATTGGGAATAAATTTTGTTAGAATTTGATGTGGGAATGAAGAAATTTGGAAGAAAAAAATTCTAGATCTAGATTGGAAATAAAAAATAAAGAGAGAGAAAATTTCCCCCATTTTTAAATATGGCAGGCGCCTTCCCCCTTCCCCAAGCTACTATGTATAGTCTAAAATATTCCTTGGAGCCTCTCATGAAGAAAATAATTAAGGAAGGAAGGTTCTAGTCTAATTGGTTTAACATAATTAATCATCCTCCTAATGATTGAGCTTTTTATTATGCTTAAATCTAACTAGAATTAAATGTTAGTCCATGGATCTAATCTAAATTAGTTAGGTCCACTAACACAAGTCAAAAATAATATGCTAACATCCAACAATAAATAAATAATACAATAAATAAATTTATAATAAGTAAAATATTTAATTAATTATGAAATGACCAAAATATCCTTTTCCTAGAAAATGTGGTAGTGACATATGTTGTTGTGTGAGTTATATGTTAGAAGAGGGTATGTGTTAGTTATTGGTAATATATGTTAAGTGGTATTTTTGTTATAAGTTAGTATATGGTATAAGTTAGATATTGGTAAGTGAGGCATGTTAGATACTTAATTATATATAGATGGGTGCATCTATAAACCTTAGCTAGTTAGTTGTCTTAGTTTGATAAGTTAGTAAGTATTACTTTTGATACAAACGTAATTGTAGGTATTGGATATGGTTATCAAGATGAGGGTAGCTAGTGTGATACCAAGTTGGTTTAAAGCCAAGATTTTCCATTAGTACTAGTTTAACAAGGAATACTAGTATGCAGTATATTTGTATAATTTATAGAATATTTATATATATATATATTTTTACGTATCTTACGATACGGTATAATACTAGTATCTTATAGAGAGTATAGCCTAGTTACATAGTATATGGACCAATATCCTAGAGATGGACTCATGCAACTTAGAAATAGCTAGTTTGACCAAGTTTGACTACTTAGACCCAAAGTTGACCTAGTTTGACTGTTTTGACCTAGAAATTGCTTTATGACCTATAATTTTACTAGTTTAACTTATATTGATTCCAAAATCTTGTATTGATGTAATATTCCATATTTAGGTCTCCGAGGCACCATTTTGGACATCTTTGATACTGTTTACCGAATTTCAGGCAAGTATATTCTCTGATAGTTTTTTATTTATGATATCCTTTATGTTTCTTGTATTTAGTGTAGATATCCTTGATTTCTTGATATGATGGTTACACGGATTGGTATATCTGGATCTCGTCATCAGATATTATTTCTTGGTATTTATGGTGTATCTTGTGCAAGCCTTGTTCCTCGTTCTTCTTGTACATGTACGAACATTAATTCTTGGGGAGACTAGCTACCTAGCCAGTGAATCCCGTGTCATAACGTACCATGGTTGGATCTACTATACCAGTCAGGGCGAGGAGTGTTAGTATAGATATGTGATCATATCCCTCCTTGTGCATATTCTTGTGAGTGTTGATCATACATCGCACGTATGATTAACTAGGCCCTAATTCTTGTGCAAGTTCCCAAGCCGATCATATGTTGAAGCTAGTACTCACTCACTTAGCTAGTTATATTCTTGATTCTTGTATATGATACTCATTGATCTTGTAGTTACTTATAGTATTCCATATCTTGTATATTTTTTGTACTTGTTCTATTTATCTTGTATTTCTCTCTATTTGTTGTTACATAGTTTTTATCATTTATTGGAACTGCTGTTAGGGGTGTACGTTGCTCCTTTCTTGACTGGATATATTTTTCTCAAATGACACCGAGGAGTGGTATCCCACTCACTACGGGCCTCAGGACGTAGTTGGCTTAGATCCAGAGACTTTAGCTCAAGAGGGACTCATCCCGGTTGAGACAGACGATCCATTACCTGTAGCTCAGTAGATAGGTTTATTATACTGGATTTATCTCCAGCATTTGACATTAGTATTTCTTATTAAATTTTTTGACTCATTGGATATTATTTTTCCTGGTGAGTTGTATTTGACTTATTGGATATTATTTTGCCTGGTGAGTTGTATTTTACTCTTCAGTTCTTTATATCATATTCGTATGATTATTCTATCTTATAGATCTATGATTAAGTATTTATACTTCATTGGTTGCATCATATATTTTGATGATCATTATTGCTAGATAGATAGTTTACACAAACATCATTCTACCGTCGATGCTGTGGCGTAGGCTGGATGTTGTTCACTACTCGTGCCTCTACACCGGTTGCGGGTCATAAAATATTTTTAGTGGTGGCCCATGCAGGTCCTCGAGGTCGCAATTAGTATGATTCGTAGTGGTGCTCTGATTTGAGTACTATTATGAGCCTATTTCAGGAAATCGGATATAGGCTATAGGCTGAGAATACTCAATCACATCTAGGAATTTTTTTTGTTCATTTCAACTGTTATTTCTTGATATTAATATTTGATCTTTAACTATCCTTCTTTGAATATATTATATCATGTGCTATATTGATTCTTTCCTTTCGCTTTGCCTCAGGATGCTGCCTAAGACTCGATCACAGCATAGAGGAGAAGTTTTTGAAAGATCTGCGACTTCCTGAGGGCCTGCACCAGTCACTTCTCTGGTGACTGGCATATCGGCTGCATTTGGGGGTCTACCTCCAGCTCAGAGGACTGTTCCAGCTATATTTGAGGGACTTTCACCTCCACCTTCTGTGCCGACAGATGCGAATAAGGTGTTCGCATTATTTTATAAGATGATGGAGGCTCAGAAGGCCCAGTCAGAGGCTCACCAGAGGCAGAACGACATGTTATGGCAGGGTATTTGTCACCCCCACGTTTCAAATTAGGGGTATTTTTGTCTTTTCATAATTAATGTGTAAATGATTGCGTGATAATTAATTATATTTAAATTGCTGTAATTTTATTTGATTGTTGCACATTACCATTGTTTCGATAATTAGAGCACTACACTAGCCATTGTCTTCCAACTAATTTCACGCCCTTGTCCTAGACGTGCCAGACTGTTATTTTGACCTTTGTGTGGCTCATAACTATGTCTTATTGTGCTTCATTTTAGTTGCATAACATACGTCGCAAATGATTATATTTAATTCTATATAAATCAAACTTTGTATCCTTGTGTGTTCCAATCGAAATTGGAGACACAATCTCGACCCATTTTGAGCAACCCAAATTAGGGTAATATTCTATTCTAAGTCTACTTCATTTATGACACTTGTATCCCACTTAATTTTAGTCCCTTGTACTTCTAATTAATTTTAGAACACAAATTACATTTATTTTAATCAATTAAAAACCATAATTCTAAATTTGTGTAATTTTCTAATTGTTGGGCACTTTCATGCAAAGATGCATTAAGGTATCCATTTCGCTGGACACGACACGTAAATAACCCATTTTTCCCTTCATGTATATTTTTCCATAATTTTTAGGAGTGTGTAATTTAACATCAACCTCCTTAAACCATGGCCCCAAAACCTTGAACCAATGCATCTTAACCTTCCATTTTTAAATCTATTTAAATCCTAGCCGTTGAAAATACCCATGGCAAGGCCCAATTCCAAGAGGGCTTTGACCAAGCCTAATTCTAGGTCAACCCAAAGTCTATAACATATATATATATAACTCATTTTCCTTTACTTTTCTTTTCCTTCTAAACCTAATCCCTATCTCCCTGTCGATCACCATACTCCCTGTTCACCCGTCACGTCGTCGACCTAACCCTCGCCGGATCGAACCCTGACCCTCACCGCCGGACAACCCCTCGACTGAAACCATCCGCCCAAATCGACAACCAGCCATCACCGTTCACATCCCCTCGTCCCGCTGAAACCAACGACCGAGTCATCCCATCTTTAACACGCCGGAACGACGCGACCGACGACCGCCTCTCCATCTTATCGACGACAAACTCACCCTTCCCCGCCTGTACGACATCGTAGAACTCGTCATCTTTGCCTGAACCGATATCCAACTCGCTGAACGTGGCCCTTGCCACCTACTGTCCAGATCACCGCTGAACCCGATCCTGTCTCACGCTGAAGCAGCCCACCGAGCCGACCATCCTGCACCGTCCAAGTCCGCCGTGTACCCCGCCAACTCATTGCACCTGTCGACGACCTGTTGTCCAGACCTGCAGCAACCCGCTGCCACCTTGCTGAAGCCCACGTCGACCGTCGAAACCCGCCGGAGACCCGCTGTCCACGACTGCCCTCAATCGAACACTCCACGACAACCTCGACGCACACGTCTCGTCCCACGTACCCAGGTTCGACTTTCTCCCCCCTTGTGTACATGTACACGTATGCGCACCCACGTATTTTACCATCATATTGCATACTTGCTTAGACATGTTATTTAGTATATGAGGGTATATTGGTATGATTGTATGCACATATTATATATCTATATGTATATGAACCTAATTGGTATGTATGTATGTTATAAGTACTAGTATAGGTTTAAATGTATTTTGGTATGTATATATAAAGTATAACTCTCAATTAGTATAAATATATACATATATCTAATATATTTGTAACCAATGGATATTATGTATATGTTAGTTCATTTATGTACTATGTATTATATGTACTAGATGACTAGAATATGACCACGGATACCCCGTAGTTACATTGACCTGTGACCATGTAGCATGTTAGCAGACTGCCATATGTATACTGACGTACTGGCAAGACCGTATCATCGACTGTCTGTTATGCACAAGCAACTACAGACGTGACACCCCTAGCATAGTCTCTGAGGTTATTATGTTGATTGTGTGTTAGTGTAATGTCTGATGCAGTATTGTGTTATATGATATGTCTATAGGACGGTTGGATCCTTCAGACGATACTTTGGAACCCGGACATTGGTATTGCCAACTAAAGACCACAGGCGAGTACATTCTCTGACAGTTTCTATTATGTTGATTATCTCTATAATTCTTGTTGTATAGCATACATGACTCTGACACTGTTATTTACACGAGTTGGCATTAACGAGACCTGTCACGAGGAGTCATAATTTGGAATCCATGATGCTAGCTGGGAAAAATGGGGAAATAATTGTAGCTTATGTGATCATACCCAAACTTTACATGCATCATAGCTCACCCACACCTCACATCGGTGCATCCTGACCATTACATGCCTCATAGCCTATTATGTGTGACTAGCCTGACTATTGCTCGCATTATAGCTATTCGGATGGTTAGCCTGACCTTACATGAATCATAGCTAGTCATACATAGCAAGCCTGATCAGTCCTAAGCCGATCACATGATATGCTGATGTTTCACACATTTAGTTAGATGTTCTTGACATGTATCTCTAGTATATTGATCTAGCATTCCTTATGTTCTAGTCATGATTCTAGCATTCACATATATACCAGTTCATTGTTCTAGTATGCACTTGTATTTCTATATTCATTGCTAGATGTACATTGATGATGACATATGCTCCAGTACTTCATTATTCCAGCATTTCTTTATTCCAGTACTTTATTATATCCAGTATTTTTTATTGCCAGTATTCATATCTATCTTGTTTTTCTTTATACTGTGTTATAGTTTTTGTCAATATATGTGGAACTGCAGTTAGTGCTTGTACTTCGTTCCAATCATGACTGAATATTTTTTCCAGAGGATCTTGAGGATTTATATACTACACACTATAGACTAGGTATAGATGCAGACTACACACCAGAGATCTTAGAGGAGACTATTCCTTTAGAGGAGATATTACCTGCAGCTATCTAGGCAATATTTATCTTATGCACTGAGACTTATTTGAGGTTTATTGAGTTTATGTTTAGACTTATGTTAAGTTTAATTTGAGACTTGTGCAAACTTTATGTTGGACAGCTAGACTGTGTTTTACCTACATTTGAGACATGGTATTTAACTATGTTATTCTTCTTATCTTTTATCGTGCATTTATACTCTTATAGTGGTTGTGATTGAGTTTACATTTGAGATATTATGAGATTGTATATTGTCCTCCTTATGGAGATTGATATCATTGACAGGTATTTAGTTATGTTAGTATTTATTGAGACCTAGACAGCGTTCTACCGTCGATGCTACGGCGTAGGCTGGATGTACATTCGCACTCATGCCCCTATACTGGGTGCGGGTCGTGACACATTTTTAGTGGTGGCCCATGCAGGTCTAGTTTCACAAATTACGTGATATTGTGGTAGTGTGACAACTTAGTTGTACTGCTACGAGCCTGTGTAGGATATAGGAAATATGATTTAGGATAAGAGTCTGCTCAATCACACTAGGAAATTCTGATCTTCACAATGCTATTCTAATTGATTGCTTCCTTTAGAATTTTTCAGTCCTTCCTTGATAATATCGTATCCATCACCTTAATTAATTCTTTTGATCTATATTCAGGATGCCGCCGAATACTAGATCTATGAGAGTGGGAGCATCAATTTCAGAGAGGTCTGCCACCTCTCAACCTGATGAACAGACACCTGGAGTTCCTTCTATATCTCCTATTCATGTGGGAGTATCTGCAGCTAACGGGATTTCTCCTCCACCTATTCAGAGGATTGCCCCAGCTATGGCGGACAACCTTCCACTACCACCTACACCGATTCCCGAAGAAGTGCCCACTAACGGGGCACAGATGTTCGCATTATTCCAGGGCATGCTAGAGGCCCAGAGAGTGACAGCAGAAGCTCAGTATTTTCAAGATGAGGATCAGAGGGTGCAAGCAGAGGCGCACCAGGCACAGACAGAGCTGATAAGAGAGAGCATAGAGAACGCTCATCAGGTGGCTCTTCAGGCTGTAGAGAGAGTAGCACGACAACAACAACATCCTGGCCAGCAGCACCAGAGGCCTGGTACCATAGTGGACTTTAAGAGGATGATGCCTTGAGAGTTCAAAGGCACTGAAGGAATACTCGATGCTGACGATTGGTTAGAGGACATAAAGAGGAACTTGCGTTTAGCCCAGATTCTGGAGAATCTTCAGATAGAGGCTGCTGGCAGTCAGATATTTGATATCGCGCTGACGTGGTATCATACAGAGTCGAGACTCGCTGTTGAAGGACTTACTTGGGAGGACTTCAAAGAACTCTTCAAGGAGAAGTTCTTTCCTGACGTGGCTTCGGGAGCATTGGAAAGTTAGTTCCATGACTTAGTCCAAGGAAGCATGTCAGTCGACGAATACGCCGCGGAGTTTTGTTGATTGAGTCGATTCACGCCATCGATGATTCGAGACCCAGGAGATATAGCACAAAAATTCAGAAAGGGGTTGAATAGAGAGATCAAGTCTCGTACTTCGGGATGACGTACTGCTACATTTGAGGGTATTCTGATGGATGCCCAGATTGCCAAAGATGACTTAGACCTCAGGCCCAAGAGAGGATGCGACACTTCTGGAACAACATGTGGTAACACAGGACAGGCCAAGCGCCCACACTTTCAACAATAACAACAACAACAGAGGCCATACCAGCAGCAACACCAGCAATAGACACCAGTTCGAGGACACATCCAGCAACAGCAACCACAGAGACAAAATTAGCCCGTTGCCCAGTGTGCATATTGCGGAAAGATGGGGCATACAAGAGACATCTATAGGAAAAGTTTGGGTACTTGCTTGTCATGTGGATCATCAGCACATCAGCTGAGGGACTGTCCAGATGTTCAGACTCGCCAGGGAGGAGGAGCAGGTCAGAGAGGACCAGCCAGAGCACCTACTATACCAGGAGGCCAGCAGAGAGGACCTCCACTTCCACCACAGCAGCAGAGGTTTGCTCAGCACCAGCAGCAGCAGAGAGGAGCACCATAGGGACAAGCTTACGCCATGACTACTAAGGAGGCCTAGCCAGCTGGAGACATAATTTTAGGTTCAGTTTTACTCGATTCTATTCCAGCACTTGCATTATTTGATTCTGGCGCTTCCCATAGTTTTATATCTGTATCTTATGTCCTTAAGCATCATTTAGAAACGGAACCATTAGATAGGACTTACAAGATCACGACAGGAGGAGGCATTATCCTAGTCCGTGATTATTGCAAGGATCGGAGAATGTCATTGGAAGGCCGAGAGTTGAGCGTGTGTTTACTCGTCATGCCACTTCTGGGATACGATATTGTACTCGAAATGGACTGGTTGAGTAAATACCATGCTTCTATAGATTATCACGAAGGTAGAGTAGTATTTCGACCGCCAGGAGAGCCAGAGTTTGAGATCGCCAGAGGAGCAGAGAAGCGGAGCAAAGGCATTTTTTACAGAGCCAGGATAGAAGAAGAAGAGTTGCCATATCCACTGATAGCGGAGTTCCTGGATGTATTTCCAGAGGAGTTGCCAGGTTTGCCGCCAGACAGAGATGTTGAATTCTCTATAGACTTGATACCAGGAGCGGAGCCTATTTCGCAACATGTCTATAGAGTCAACAACAAAGAGTTGGTAGAACTGAAAAAGTAAGTTGAGGAGCTGCAAGACAAAGGTTTCATTAGATCCAGTTTATCGCCATGGGGAGCACCGATATTATTCGTACCAAAGAAGGACGGCATGGTACGCATGTGTATCGACTATAGGGCTCTGAATAACCTCACTATCAAGAACAAATACCCGCTGCCGAGGATAGATGATCTTTTCGATCAGTTGAGCGGAGCGAAGGTATTTTCAAAGATAGACTTGAGGTTAGGCTATCACCAGGTGAAGGTGAAGAGAGAAGACATACCGAATATAGCTTTTCGGACCAGATATGGCTAGTTTGAATTCACGGTAATGCTATTTGGTTTAACCAATGCACCAGCAGTATTTATGAACTTGATGAACAAGGTATTCCACCAGTACCTTGACAAGTTTATAGTGGTGTTTATTGACGACATTCTAATATATTCAAAGACCCCAGAAGAGCACCTGAGGATGGTCTTAGAGACTCTCAGAAGAGGGAAGTTGTACGGGAAGCTTTCAAAGTGTGAGTTCTTCCTTGACAAGGTTAAATTTCTTAGATATATGGTAACAGGTAACGAAATTTTAGTTAACCCAAAGAAGATCGAAGCAGTGGAGTCATGGGCTACCCCAGTTCAATAGCTGAGATCAGGAGCTTTCTCGGACTAGCATGATACTACAGAAGATTCGTACAAGACTTCTCCAAGATTGCAGAGCCAATGACTAGGTTGACCAAGAAAGACGTAGAATTTGTCAAGACAGAAGAATGTTAAGCCGCATTTGATGAGCTGAAGAAGAGATTGACGACAACACCAATTTTGACATTGCCATCAGGGACAGGTAGATTCACTATCTATAGTGATGCTTCAGGAAAAGGTTTGGGATGCGTTCTTCAACAACATGGAAAAGTAATTGTCTATGCTTCAAGACAATTATGCCCTCATAAAAAAAACTACCCCACTCACGATTTGGAGTTAGCAGCAGTTATCTTTGTCCTAAAGCTGTGGAAACACTATCTGTACGGAGAGCGTGTGAAGATCTTCACAGACCATAAGAGCTTGAAGTACGTATTTACACAGAAGAAACTAAACATGAGGCAGAGAAGATGGTTAGAGTTGATGAAAGACTTTGATATTTTATTATAGTACCATCCAGGAAAGGCTAACGTAGTCGCCGACGCCTTGAGCAGGTATCCGATGGAAATGTGCTTGACTTCAGATAGACACTTATTAGTTGATCTTTAGAGCTTGGGAATTAAAGTACTAGTTCCAGGAGTTGAGATTCAGATATGGGGATTATAGATACAATCAGAGCTGATGGACAGAATTAGAGCTGCTCAGTATGATAACGAGACTCTAAGGAATATTAGAGTAAAAGTTCGGACAGGATTGACAGATGACTTCACTATTGCGGATGATGGATCTTTACGGCATAGCACGAGGATGTATGTGCCGAATGGAGAACTGCGCTAAGAGGTTTTGCAGGAAGCACATCGCTCTCAGTACTCGATGCATCCCGGAGCCAACAAGATGTATCGAGATCTGAGGGAGCACGTATAGTGGTATGATATGAAGCGCGAGGTAGCAGGCTTTGTATCCCAATGTTTAGTGTGCCAGCAGGTAAAAGTAGATCGACAAACGCCAGGAGGATTGTTTTAACCTTTACCTATTCCAGAATGGAAGTGGGAGCACGGGACTATGGACTTTGTTTCAGGACTTCCACGTTCTCCAGGAGGAAAGGACGCGATTTGGGTCATCGTGGATAGGTTGACCAAATCAGCCCACTTCCTACCATTCAAAGTGGGTCCCGGAGCCAACAAGATGTATCGAGATCTGAGGGAGCACGTATAGTGGTATGATATGAAGCGCGAGGTAGCAGGCTTTGTATCCCAATGTTTAGTGTGCCAGCAGGTAAAAGTAGATCGACAAACGCCAGGAGGATTGTTTTAACCTTTACCTATTCCAGAATGGAAGTGGGAGCACGGGACTATGGACTTTGTTTCAGGACTTCCACGTTCTCCAGGAGGAAAGGACGCGATTTGGGTCATCGTGGATAGGTTGACCAAATCAGCCCACTTCCTACCATTCAAAGTGGGTGTCACGACCCGCACCCGGTGTAGGGATGCAAGTCGGGAACAACGCCCAGCCTACGCCGCAGCATCGGCGGTAGAACGCTGTCTTGGTCAACTATACTATCTAATTATCTCACTATAAAGCATAAACCTCCAATAATATCTCAACTCCAAGAAGAGAGTAATCAACTTAATTTAACACAATACTCAATCACATTTCTATGGCACGAGAAGATATCACAGAAGTCTAACATAACTAAGCAGTTAAAAATATAACAACAACAAATAGAAATAATATCCAAACACAAATATATGCCGAAAACAAATTCGGTACCAAAATGCTAAAGAGAACTAACTATGCTAACTAGTGAATCCGGCAAAATCTCTCAACAGTCACTCCAGAACTAGTGGGTCCAAGTCTGCACCATCAATAGGCTGAGGTCCGTAGTATGTCGGACACCAATCTCCCGGATCCTCTGAAAAATATTTTCCAGTCAGGAATGGAGCAAAGTACAACCCAATAGCAGTTCCAATTAATTGACAAAAACTATAAAGCAGTAGAATAGAAGATGCTATCTACGATGAGGATATAACTGATAATCAAGAACAATGAAAGAATAGGCAATACTAACAACAGAATATAATCAATGCGTACAAGAATAAAGGAATGAACTATAATGTCAGAATAGAACAAGGTAATCAATGAACTGAATAATGGAATCTATAATAACTATGTGATTTGAGATACTAACTAAATATGTGATCGGCCTGGGAGATTCAATGATTACACTAAGGAGCTAACTCAACCATACGTGAATTGCATGGTTAGTTAGTAGCCAATGATTACACTACTAGCCGATAGTTTCTTGATCACATATTTAATTGGTATTTTCCCCGCCCCGACTGATATGATGGATCGAATCATGACACGTCACTAGCCAATGTATCCAATATTTAATCTACAATATTCAATGTTATCCAATACCAACAAGGACAGTATCCGATACCATCTCCATAATCAAGGTAACATCCCATGACTGACGATCCAATAACAATACCAATTCGTGTAGCATCGTGTCATGAATCATAAGTAACATTTCTAAATACTTGAATTATAGTGGTAATCAAATAATGAAAACTATCAGAGAATGTACTCGCCTGTGGTCCAGAGCAAATGATGAAAAATAATGTCCGAACTGGTGTCACAGACCTATATATGAAATATTGCATTAATACAAGTTTTTGGGAAGAGAAATAAATTAAACTAGTCAACTTTCTAGGTCATAAAGTCATTTCTAAGTCAAAAGTCAAACTAATCAACTCTAAGTCAACTATGGTCAACTATAGTCAAATTAGGGTCAACTACCTATTTCTAGGTTGCATGAGTCTAACTCAAAGATATTGGGCTCACACACTATGAATCTAGGCATACAAGCTACATCTTAGGATACTAAGATACCGTATCTCAGGATACGCAAACAAGGGATAAATATAACACATATGTACATATCAAACAATATTATATATATAAAATCCTAATTACAAATGCTAAATGGATACCTTGGTTTCGAACCAACTTGGTATCGCAATACTATACCTCTATCTTGATATCCAAACCCAATACCTTGATTATCCTCCAATACCTTGATACTTACCTTGGCATCTCAAGGTAAATTCAAAATCTTATTTATACTAACTACCCAACAATAATTATAAACTACTATGTATTCAATATTTATATAATACTATATACCATATTTTAGTTACCTTAATACTAACCCATAATTAGTTTACAACTATCCTATTACTTATGCCAATACCTACTACTCATACCTTGGTATATCTTGATACTTACCTTGGTATCTCAAGGTAATTGCCAAAATCTCATATATATACTAACTACCCATCAATAATTACAAATATTAATCCAATATAACTTTAGTATGTACTAATAGAATAATACTAACTACCAACTACACACTAACTATTAATACATATATACGTACATACATACCTACAAATATATAATATATAAAAGATACTCATAACAATTGATAACTAAAATATACTAACTATTCTAATAAATTTATATGCTACAACTAAATATATACATATATGGTATACTATAATACAAATAGCAATTAGGAACATATATATATATATATATATATATATATATATATATATATATATATATATATATATATATATATTAATTACCATATATATATATATATATATATATATATATATATATATATATTAATATCTAATATATTAAAAACTGTCAAACTGTCGCTAAATACCCTGTCCACTGTCACAGAAAGCTGCTGTGTATATAGATACACTGCAATTTTTGTGACAGTTTTCTGCACTGTCACTAAAAATGGTCGCTGAAGCTTCTGATACTCTGCTGATACACTGTTGTTTCAGCGACAGTTTTTTTGCAACTGTCGCTGACTGCTGTCGCTGAAAAGCTGCTATTATTTGCATTTGTTGCTGCTGTTGCGACACTTCTGGCTCGCTGCTGTCGCTGAAAATATATGTATATATATACAATATATATATAAATACATATATATAATCCACCATATATATTTATATAATATATATTAAATACATATATATAACCCACAATATATATTGATACAATATATATATATAACTATATATAACTATACATACACTTATACATAGTAAATTGTATAAAATACCACATAGTAACATACACACACACATATAGTAATATGTATATATAACTATACATATATATAATCACACAATAATATAAATACATAATAATATATAATATAACTATATATATAACCATATATAAATATATCTACTATATTATATATACATATGCTACCACTTATAAATATATATCTATATACATATATATATATATATAAATGATCATATAATAACTATAAATAATCTAACTACTTAATTAAACATACACATATATTATATAAAATATATACATATATTTACATCCCTAATATATTATAACATATATATTAATGCATGTAGAAGAAAGCTAAATAATATATATTCTATTAATACATAGATCTATGATACAATAAACACTATAATAAATATACATAATATATATATAATATATATAGATAAATACACAATTATAATTCAAGAATTACAGCATAATTAATTAGATCTACACATAAACACACAATAATTGGAGAGTATCATACCGTATCCCACTAGATCTAGGATACGCATGCGACACGAGTCCACCACACATCCAATTGCACCCCGAAGGACACAAATAAATCACATATAATATTTATGAACAAAATAAAGTGTCAAATGTAGATCTATGTGTCCGTGTCAAAATACGACATGTACAAAGTCCCGTGTCGGAGGAAAAATCCCCAAAACAACACGTATCGCCAAATTGTTGGGATACGACCTACACGTACCCAATTGTGGATACGACACTAGCCCCAGACACATAAACATATGCTAAATTGATCTATAGGATCAATTGACACACACAACAAAAGTCATTTTCGAAATTCCCCCAAAATTGACCCGAAAAGTATCATAACTTTCTCCATAGGCCTCCTATGAACACAAAATCAAATTCTATGGGTAGTACATACATATGGGTTGATTATTCATGATTAAATCTCATATTTAGAAGCTATTTTAAGGGAAAAAACTGAATTATACCTAATGGGAGATGGATTTCCAATAAAACCTCCAAAATTGGTAAAATTAGTTTCCAACTTGTCGATCCTTGCTCCTCTTTATAGATCCTTGCTTCCTCCTTCTAGATCATTGCTCTTCTAGTCTCCAATGGTGATTTGGGAAGTAATTGGGTGGAAATTTGGTAGAGATTTGGTAGAATTTGGTTGAGGGAAATTCTAGATCTAGATTTGGAATAAAAAATGAAGAGAGAGAAAGTTTTCATCCCCTTTATATAGGCCTCACTTGCCCCCTCCCTCAAGCTACTATATAAAGTCTAAAATATCCCTTGGGGCCTCTCATGAAGAAATTAATTAAGGAGGGAAGCTTCTAGTCCAATGGTTTAATTAATTTAATCATCCTCCTAATTAATGGGCTTTCTAGTTGGGCTCAATTCTAACAATTAATACATGTTGGTCCATGAGTCTAAACTAAACTAGTTAGGTCAACTAACACAAGTCCAAAAAATAAATCTAATATGCTAATAATAAATAAATAATACAATAAATAAATATTTAACATGCACAATATTTAATTAATTATGAAATGACCAAAATACCCTTTTCTAGAAAATACGGTAGTGACAAGTCTATCCCCCTTAAAATAATTTTGTTCTCGAAATTTAAGAGTGATCGTACTCCTTCTAGGTCAAACCCCCAGCAATTATAGTCTAATAAGGTCTTATCTCACCAAGAACAGTCATATGCAAAGAATAACATGCATGGTCATGGTCTCCACCTGTCTTATTACTGTTGTCTCTGTCAGGGTATTCTATAGCTACAATAACTATATAACATAAGCATCCAAAAGGTACTAAAGAATTAATCAATCAAAATAGATGTAAGGAACAGAAAGAAAGAACAGACTCTCTAACCCATCACCTGTAGTATTGGTCTCCTCGACCGTCTTCGCAAATGCTCTGCCCTGCCGAGGTAGCTCCCTCTGCGGGTGATGAGCAATCTGTGGTGCTACAGGTGGCCTAACTCCACCTCTCTGGCCTCGATCTGTATCCTGGCCTGGACGTTAAAGTGTCCAGAGACAATCCTTCACCATATGCTCCGTTGATCCACAATGTAAGCATGCTCCAAGTCTCTTCCGGCACATCTCCCAAGTGTGCCCAGTCTTCTTGCAATAGGTGCATTGAGGAGCCTGTTGCACTTGTCTCTGAGGTTGCTGTGGTATCTGCTGTACTGGAGCTTGTACTGGAGAAACAATTGGTTCTGGCATCTGATATTGCTGCTGATAGGCTCCGAACTATACTGGAAACTACTGTTGCTGGAACCGCGGCCTCTTTGTCGGTCCCGTACTGCTACTGTCACCCCTAAACATATCACTGTCCCTCTTCGGCTTCAAGTTCCACTCCCTCTCGACCTTGCGTGCCTCCGAAAGTATCTCAGAATACGTCTCGTAGAAAGACAGAATGAGAATCTTGACTTCCCAATTCAGACCCTCGCAGAAACGGATAGCCCGAACTTCTGGCTCTCTCACCAAGTACTCCGCAAATCGGCTCAGCCTCCCGAACTCTGCGGCATACTCCTCTACGGACATGATTCCTTGTGTAAGGCTCTCAAATTGCCTTCCTAATTTCAATCTGTCCGTCCGAGCAAAGAACTTCTTCTTAAAGAGATCCTTGAATATCTCCCAAGACTGCCCCGCATCAGTAAGAATTGGCTCATTCCTGAACCAAGTGTGGGCAACATCGAACTGTTGAAGTCCTACCGCCTCAATCTTCAGATCCTCCGTAAGACGGGACACCTTCATGAGTCGCTCGATATCTTCAAGCCAATCGTCAGCATAGACTATACCTTCTATACCCTTGAAAACTCGAGGCTCAAGCTTCTTGAAATTTTGAATGTTGCCTGGCTTGATCTGAATATCCTGTGGCTGTGGAGGAGCCTCTTTCTGAACTGCTATTATAGCTATCTGATGGGCATTTTCCATACTCTGCCGCATCAAATCTGACTGCCTGTGCTGGGCTTCTATTTGTGCCCTCTGTAATTCCATCATCTCTCTAAACAATGCAACCATCGGCGCAGTATCTCCTGAAAATAGAGGTGGTGGAAGTCCCTCCGAAGCAACTGGAGTAGTCCTTGGAACAGGTGGAGGAGAACCCCCGAAGGCAGCCGAGACTCCTACATGAACTGATGTCGTAGGAGGTACAAACCCTACTACCTGAGTGGAAGATTGAGAGGTGGCAGACCTCGCAGAAACTGCTCCTGATCGATGGGATCTAGTCTCCGGCGGTATCCTGAAGACAGATCGAAACAAAGAAGATCAATTTGACACAAGATAAGATATCATCAAGGAAGGACAACAATATTCAAAGTATTCAGAAGGAATCAAAAGTAGCGATTCAATTCAGATTGGAATTCCTAGTTGTGATTGAGTATCCCTCTCTCATCCTAGTATCATATGTCCTATATCCTATCGCAGGCTCGCAGTAGTACAACTAAGTCGTCGCACTACCACGACATCGCAACATTGCGAAGCCTGACCTGCATGGGCCACCACTAAAAATGTGTCACGACCCGCATCCGGTGTAGGGATGCAAGTCGGGAACAACGTCCAGCCTACGCCACAGCATCGGCGGTAGAACGCTGTCTTGGTCAACTATACTATCTAATTATCTCACTATAAAGCATAAACCTCCAATAATATCTCAACTCCAAGAAGAGAGTAATCAACTTAATTTAACACAATACTCAATCACATTTCTATGGCACGAGAAGATATCACAGAAGTCTAACATAACTAAGCAGTTAAAAATATAACAACAACAAATAGAAATAATATCCAAACACAAATATATGCCGAAAACAAATTCGGTACCAAAATGCTAAAGAGAACTAACTATGCTAACTAGTGAATCCGGCAAAATCTCTCAACAGTCACTCCAGAACTAGTGGGTCCAAGTCTGCACCATCAATAGGCTGAGGTCCGTAGTATGTCGGACACCAATCTCCCGGATCCTCTGAAAAATGTTTTCCAGTCAGGAATGGAGCAAAGTACAACCCAATAGCAGTTCCAATTAATTGATAAAAACTATAAAGCAGTAGAATAGAAGATGCTATCTACGATGAGGATATAACTGATAATCAAGAACAATGAAAGAAGAGGCAATACTAACAACAGAATATAATCAATGCGTACAAGAATAAAGGAATGAACTATAATGTCAGAATAGAACAAGGTAATCAATGAACTGAATAATGGAATCTATAATAACTATGTGATTTGAGATACTAACTAAATATGTGATCGGCCTGGGAGATTCAATGATTACACTAAGGAGCTAACTCAACCATACGTGAATTGCATGGTTAGTTAGTAGCCAATGATTACACTACTAGCCGATAGTTTCTTGATCACATATTTAATTGGTATTTCCCCCGCCCCGACTGATATGATGGATCGAATCATGACACGTCACTAGCCAATGTATCTAATGTTTAATCTACAATATTCAATGTTATCCAATACCAATAAGGACAGTATCCGATACCATCTCCATAATCAAGGTAATATTCCATGACTGACGATCCAATAACAATACCAATCCGTGTAGCATCGTGTCATGAATCATAAGTAACATTTCTAAATACTTGAATTATAGTGGTAATCAAATAATAAAAACTATCAGAGAATGTACTCGCCTGTGGTCCAGAGCAAATGATGAAAAATGATGTCCGAACTGGTGTCACAGACCTATATATGAAATATTGCATTAATACAAGTTTTTGGGAAGAGAAATAAATTAAACTAGTCAACTTTCTAGGTCATAAAGTCATTTCTAAGTCAAAAGTCAAACTAATCAACTCTAAGTCAACTATGGTCAACTATAATCAAATTATGGTCAACTACCTATTTTTAGGTTGCATGAGTCTAACTCAAAGATATTGGGCTCACACACTATGAATCTAGGCATACAAGCTACATCTTAGGATACTAAGATACCGTATCTCAGGATACGCAAACAAGGGATAAATATAACACATATGTACATATCAAACAATATTATATATATAAAATCTTAATTACAAATGCTAAATGGATACCTTGGTTTTGAACCAACTTGGTATCGCAATACTATACCTCTATCTTGATATCCAAACCCAATACCTTGATTATCCTCCAATACCTTGATACTTACCTTGGCATCTCAAGGTAAATTCAAAATCTTATTTATACTAACTACCCAACAATAATTATAAACTACTATGTATTCAATATTTATATAATACTATATACCTTATTTTAGTTACCTTAATACTAACCTATAATTAGTTTACAACTATCCTATTACTTATGCCAATACCTACTACTCATACCTTGGTATATCTTGATACTTACCTTGGTATCTCAAGGTAATTGCCAAAATCTCATATATATACTAACTACCCATCAATAATTACATATATTAATCCAATATAATTTTAGTATGTACTAATAGAATAATACTAACTACCAACTACACACTAACTATTAATACATATATACGTACATACATACCTACAAATATATAATATATAAAAGATACTCATAACAATTGATAACTAAAATATACTAACTATTCTAATAAATTTATATGCTACAACTAAATATATACATATATGGTATACTATAATACAAATAGCAATTAGGAACATATTTATATATATATATATTAATTACCATATATATATATACATATATATCTATATATATATATATTAATATCTAATATATTAAAAACTGTCAAACTGTCGCTAAATACCCTGTCCACTGTCACAGAAAGCTGCTGTGTATATAGATACACTGCAATTTTTGTGACAGTTTTCTGCACTGTCACTAAAAACGGTCGCTGAAGCTTCTGATACACTGTTGTTTCAGCGACAGTTTTTTTGCAACTGTTGCTGACTGCTGTCGCTGAAAAGCTACTATTATTTGCATTTGTTGCTGCTGTTGCGACACTTCTGGCTCGCTGCTGTCGCTGAAAATATATGTATATATATATACAATATATATATAAATACATATATATAATCCACCATATATATTTATATAATATATATTAAATACATATATATAACCCACAATATATATTGATACAATATATATATATATAACTATATATAACTATACATATACTTATACATAGTAAATTATATAAAATACCACATAATAACATACACACACACATATAGTAATATGTATATATAACTATACATATATGTATACATATATATAATCACACAATAATATAAATACATAATAATATATAATATAACTATATATATAACCATATATAAATATATCTACTATATTATATATACATATGCTACCACTTATAAATATATATCTACATACATATATATATATAAATAATCATATAATAACTATAAATAATCTAACTACTTAATTAAACATACACATATATTATATAAAACATATACATATATTTACATCCCTAATATATTATAACATATATATTAATGCATGTAGAAGAAAGCTACATAATATATATTCTATTAATACATAGATCTATGATACAATAAACACTATAATAAATATACATAATATATATATATAATATATATAGATAAATACACAATTATAATTCAAGAATTACAGCATAATTAATTAGATCTACACATAAACACACAACAATTGGAGAGTATCACACCGTATCCCACTAGATCTAGGATACGCATGCGACACGAGTCCACCACACATCCAATTGTACCCCGAAGGACACAAACAAATCACATATAATATTTATGAACAAAATAAAGTGTCAAATGTAGATCTATGTGTCCGTGTCAAAATACGACATGTACAAAGTCCCGTGTCGGAAGGAAAACCCCCAAAATAACACGTATCACCAAATTGTTGGGATACGACCTACACGTACCCAATTGTGGATACGACACTAGCCCCAGACACATAAACATATGCTAAATTGATCTATAGGATCAATTGACACATACAACAAAAGTTATTTTTGAAATTCCTCCAAAATTGACCCAAAAAGTACCATAACTTTCTCCATAGGCCTCCTATGAACACAAAATCAAATTCTATGGGTAGTACATACATATGGGTTGATTATTCATGATTAAATCTCATATTTAGAAGCTATTTTAAGGGAAAAAACTGAATTATACCTAATGGGAGATGGATTTCCAATAAAACCTCCAAAATTGGTCAAATTAGTTTCCAACTTATCGATCCTTGCTCCTCTTTATAGATCCTTGCTTCCTCCTTCTAGATTATTGCTCTTCTAGTCTCCAATGGTGATTTGGGAAGTAATTGGGTGGAAATTTGGTAGAGATTTGGTGGAATTTGGTTGAGGGAAATTCTAGATCTAGATTTGGAATGAAAAATAAAGAGAGAGAAAGTTTTTATCCCCTTTATATAGGCCTCACTTGCCCCCTCCCTCAAACTACTATATAAAGTCTAAAATATCCCTTGGGGCCTCTCATGAAGAAATTAATTAAGGAGGGAAGCTTCTAGTCCAATGGTTTAATTAATTTAATCATCCTCCTAATTAATGGGCTTTCTAGTTGGGCTCAATTCTAATAATTAATACATGTTGGTCCATGAGTCTAAACTAAACTAGTTAGGTCAACTAACACAAGTCCAAAAAATAAATCTAATATGCTAATAATAAATAAATAATACAATAAATAAATATTTAACATGCACAATATTTAATTAATTATGAAATGACCAAAATATCATTTTCTAGAAAATACGGTAGTGACAGTGGGTACAACGACAAAGAAGTTAGCAGAGATGTACGTACAGCAAATTATCAGATTACATAGAGTTTCTGTGAGTATTGTCTCAAATCGGGATAGTCGTTTCACTTTCCATTTCTGGAGGAGTCTGCAGGCTAGCTTGGGCACTCAGCTCAAGTTCAGTACCGCGTATCACCTCCAGACAGATGGGCAGTCTGAAAGGACTATTCAGACTCTTGAAGATATGCTATGCACTTGCGTTTTGGATCTCGGAGGTTCTTGGGAGGATCATCTACACCTAGTAGAGTTTGCTTACAATAACAACTACCAGGCCAGCATTGAGATGTCACTATTCGAGGCTTTATATGGACGAAGGTATCGTACACCGTTATCTTAGGATGATGTTGGAGAGAGAGCTTTGTTAGGACAAGAAATGATCATAGATGCAGCAGAGAAGGTAAAACTTATCAGAGACAGACTGCGAGTGGCGCAGGACAGACATCGGCATTGGGCCGACAGCCACCATAGACCCCTAGAGTTTCAGGTATTGGTTTTATTTTATTGGTTTATGATTATTTTGTTTTAGATTGCATGTTAAGATTATTTGTTCTAGGTTGGCAATTTGGAGTTTCTACGGATTTCTCTGACAAGGGGCACGATTCATTTTAGCAGAGACGGAAAGCTTAGTCCACGATACATCGGGCCCTTCAGTATTCTTGCAAGGGTCGGTGCAGTTGCCTATAGACTTGACTTGTCGCCTGCTCTAGATGGAGTGCATGACGTGTTCTACGTGTCGCAGATGAGAAGATATGTGGCAGATCCTAGTCACGTATTAGATCACTCGGAGATCAAGGTTGGACCGACACTCAGCTATCCTGAATAGCCTGTTGAGATCTTGGATCATAGAGAGAAGGTATTGCGAAACCAGACTATTCCCTTGGTTCGTGTTGCATGGAGATATCACTCTCCAGCAGAGTCAACCTGGGAGAGAGAGGACGAAATACGCGAATAGTATCCGTATCTCTTCGAGACTTGAGGTATATTTCATTATTTGATTTTTGTTCTTGTGCAAGTTTATTTTTAATTTCGAGGACAAAATTCTTTTAAGGAGGGTAGACTTGTCCCCCCACATTTCAGATTAGGGGTATTTTCATCTTTTCATAATTAATGTGTAAATGATTGCGTGATAATTAATTATATTTAAATTGCTATAATTTTATTTGATTGTTGTACATTACCGTTGTTTTGATAATTACAGCACTACACTAGCCATTATCTTCCAACCAATTTCACACCCTTGTCCTAAACGTTTCAGACTGTTATTTTGACCTTTGTGTGGCTCATAACTATCTTGTTGTGCTTTATTTTAGTCGCACAACATTCATCGCAAATGATTATATTTAATTCTATATAAATCAAACTTTGTATCCTTGTGTGTTCTAATCGAAATTGGAGACGCAATCTCGACCCATTTTGAGCAACCCAAATTAGGGTAATATTCTATTCTAAGTCTACTTCATTCATGACACTTGTGTCCCACTTAATTTCAGTTTCTTGTACTTCTAATTAATTTTAGAACACATATTACATTTGTTTTAATCAATTAAAAACCATAATTCTAACTTTGTGTAATTTTCCAATTGTTGGGCACTTTCTTGCAAAGATGCATTAAGGTATCCATCCCATTGGACACGATACGTAAATAACCCATTTTTTCCCTTCATGTATATTTTTCAATAATTTTTAGGAGTGTGTAATTTAACATCAACCTCCTTAAACCATGGCCCCAAAACCTTGAACCAATGCATCTTAACCTTCCATTTTTAAATCTATTTAAATCCTAGATATTAAAAATACCCATGGCAAGGCCCAATTCCAAGAGGGCTTTGACCAAGCCAAATTCTAGGTCAACCCAAAGTCTACAACATATATATATAACTCCTTTTCCTTTACTTTTCTTTTCCTTCTAAACCTAATCCCTATCTCCCTGCCGATCACCATACTCCATGTTCACCCGTCACGCCATCGACCTAACCCTCGCCGGATCGAACCCCGACCCTCACCGCAGGACAACCCCTCAGCTGAAACCATCCGCCCTACTCGACAACCCGCAATCACCGTTCACATCCCCTCGTCCCGCTGAAATCAACGACCGAGTCATCCCATCTTCAATACGCCGGAACGACGCGACCGACGACCGCCTCTCTATCTCGTCGATGACAAACTCACCTCTCCATGCCTGCACGATGCCTTAGAACTCATCATCTTTGCCTGAACCGACGTCCAACTCACTGAATGTGGCACTTGCCACCTGCTGTCCAGATCACCGTTGAACCCGATCCTGCCTCACGCTGAAGCAGCCCACCGAGCCGACCATCCTATACCGTCCAAGTCCGCCGTGTACCCTGCCGACTCGTTGTAGCTATCGACGACCTGCTGTCCAGACCTGCAGCAACCCGCTGCCACCTTGCTGAAGCCCACGTCGACCGTCAAAACCTGCCGGAGACCCGCTGTCCACGACTGCCCTCAACTGGACACTCCGCGATGACCTCGACGCATACGTCTCGTCCCACGTACCCAGGTTCGACTTTCTCCCTCCCCCTCGCGTGCATGTATACGTATGCGCACCTACGTATTTTACCATCGTATTGCATACGTGCTTAGACATGGTATTTAGTATATGAGGGTATATTGGTATGATTGTATGCACATATCATATTCTATATGTATATGAACCTAATTGGTATATATGTATGTTATAAGTACTAGTATAGGTTTAAATGTATTTTGGTATGTATATATAAAGTATAACTCTCAATTAGTATAAATATATATATATATATCTAATATATTTGTAACCAATGGATATTATGTATATGTTAGTTCATATTATGTACTATGTATTATATGTACTAGATGACTAGAATGTGACCACAGATACCCCGTAGTTACATTGACCTGTGACCATGTAGCATGTTAGCAGACTGTCATATGTACACTAACGTACTGGCAAGACCGTATCATCGACTGTCTGTTATGCACAGCAACTACAGACGTGGCACCCCTAGCATAGTCTCTGAGGTTATTGTGTGGATTGTGTGTTAGTGTAATGTCTGATGCAGTATTGTGCTATATGATATGTCTATAGGACTGTTGGATCCTTCAGACGATACTTTGGAACCCGAATATTGGCATTGCCTGCTAAGGACCACATGCGAGTACATTCTTTAACAGTTTCCATTATGTTGATTATCTATATAATTCTTTTTGTATAGCGTACATGACTCTGAAACTGTTATTTATACGAGTTGGCATTATCGAGACCTGTCACAAGGAGTCATGATTTGGAATCCATCATGCTAGCTGGGGAAAACGGGAAAATATTAGTAGCTTATGTGATCATACCCAAACTTTACATGCATCATAGCTCACCCACACCTCACATTGGTGCAGCCTGACCATTACATGCCTCATAGCCTGTTATGTGTGACTAGCCTGACTATTGCTCGCATCATAGCTATCCGGATGGTTAGCCTGACCTTACATGAATCATAGCTAGTCATACATAGCAAGCATGATCAGTCCCAGGCTGATCACATGATATGCTGATGTTTCACACACTTAGTTAGATATTCTTGACATGTATCTCTAGTATATTGATCTAGCATTCCTTATGTTCTAGTCATGATTCTAGCATTCACATATGTACCAGTTCATTGTTCTAGCGTGATATTTCTATACTCATTGCTAGATGTACATTGATGATGATATATGCTCCAGTACTTCATTATTCTAGCATTTCTTTATTCCAGTACTTCATTATGTCCAGTATTTCTTATTGCCAGTATTTATATTATGAGATTGTATATTGTCCTCCTTATGGAGATTGATATCATTGACAGGTATTTAGTTATGTTAGTATTTATTAAGAACTAGACAACGTTCTACCACCGATGCTGTAGCGTAGGCTGGACGTACATTCGCTCTCATGACCCTATACTGGGTGCGGGTCGTGACAGTATTGATAGTGCTTATCAGATTGTCCTTGCTGTAGTAGAGAGAGGATCTCCGGTACTGCAACAGGTTGCTCCGCAGGTTACCCAGCTTCGGTCGGGTAATATTGAGGACATCAAGAAGCTGGAACCTCGGATCTTCAAGGGAATCGAGGGCATCGTTTATGCTGGTGATTGGCTCAAGGATATCGAGCATCTCATGAGAGTGTCCCGTCTTGCTGGGGATCTGAAGGTTGAGGCAGTAGAACTTTAACTGTTTGATATCTCCTACACTTGGTTCAGGAATGAGCCACATCTTGCTGATGTAGGGTAGTCTTGGAAGGTGTTCAAGGACCACTTCAAGAGAAAGCTCTTTGCTCGGGCGTATAGATTATACTTGGAGAGGCAGTTTGAGGGCCTCACTCAGGGGATCATGTCCGTGGAGGAGTACGCCACAGAGTTTGGTAGGCTGAGCTGATTTATGGAATATTTGGTGAGGGAGCCAGAGGTTTAGGCTATCCGCTTTCGCGAGGGTCTGAACTGGGAAATGAAGATCCTCATTCCATCTTTTTATGGGACATGTTTGGAGATACTTGTCGAGACATGCAAGGTTGAGCGGGAGTTCAGCTTGAAACCCAAGAGAGACCGCAATTCTTTTCTGGGGGCTAGTAGCAGCGCAGGGCCTACTAAGTGTCCTCATTTCTAGACTAGGCCTTTTCAACAGCCAGAACAGCACCAGACTACAGCTAGGGTGCCAATTCCCAGGCACCACAGCAGTAGCAGAGACAGTCACAGCAAGCTTTCTACCACTTCTGCAAGAAGCTCGGCCACATCTGGGAAGTTTGCAGGAAGAGATCGGGAGTTTATCTATATTATGGTACCTAGGGGCATCAGTTGAGGGATTGTCCTACCAACCATCATCGTACAGTTCAGGGAGCAACTCTATCTCAGAGAACACATACGAGGCTACCTGCAGTACAACTGAGGGGACCGTCGCTTCTGACCCAACAACAGCATTATTCCCAACACCAGCATCAGGGGGTGCACCTCAAGGACGAGAGTTTGCTTTGACGGTCGAGGAGGCCGAGCCCACTAGAGAGGTCATCGTAGGTTCTGTTCTCCTTAATTATATTCCAACTTTAGCATTGTTTGATAGTCGTGCTTCCCATAGTTTTATATCTGTTTTATTTGCACTAAAGCATCATTTAGTAGCTGAGCTTTTGCTTAGGACTTGTAAGATCATGACCGGGGGATGCATTATCCTGGTTAGTGATATTTACAAAGATCGAAGAGTTACTCTGGGAGGTCGAGAGCTGAGTGCGTGTCTACTTGTAATACCACTTTCGAGATACAATATTGTACTCGGGATAGATTGGTTGAGTAGACACTATGCTAGTATAGATTGCAGAGGAGTTAAGAGTTTTGTTTAGCCCGCCAGGAGAGCCAAAGTTTGAGTTTGCTAGAGGAACTGTATAGCAAAGAGAAGGCATTATCTGTGGAACTATGATGGAAGACAAGGAGTTGTCGCATCCTTTGATAGCAGAGTTCTTGGATGTGTTTCTTGAGGAATTGCTAGGATTGCCGCTAGATAGAGATATTGAGTTCTCTGTAGACTTGGTGCCAGGTACGGAGCCAATTTCACAGCATGTCTATAGAGTGAACAATAGCGACCTGGTCAAGCTGAAGAAGCAAGTGGATGAACTACAGGATAAGGGGTTTATCCGATCCAGTTCTTCACCATGGGAAGTCCCGATATTGTTTGTACCGAAGAAGGATAGATCGGTGTATGTGTTCATCAATTATAGGGCATTAAATACTCACTATCAAGAATAAATACCCGTTGCCATAGATTGATGACCTGTTCGATCAGTTGAGTAGCGCAAATGTATTTTCCAAGATAGATAGACTTGAGATCAGGCTACCACCAGATAAAAGTGAAGTCGGAGGATATTTTGAAGACTGCTTTTAGGACTCGGTATGGCCAGTACAAGTTCATGGTGATGTCGTTTGGGTTGACTAATGTCCCGGTCGTATTTATGAATTTGATGAACAAGGTGTTCCACCAGTACCTTGACAAGTTCGTGGTGGTGTTCATCGATGACATTCTCATATACTCGAAGACACCAAAGGAGCACAAGGAGCATCTATGGATTGTGTTGGATGTGATGAGGAATGAGAAGCTGTATAAGTATGAGTTCTTCCTAGACCAGGTAGAGTTTTTAGGACATGTTGTGACTGGTGATGGAATTTTAGTGGATCCGAAGAAGATCACAGCAGTAGAGTCTTAGGAGACCCCAAGTTCAGTGGCAGAGATCAGGAGTTTCTTGGGACTGACAGGCTACTACAAGAAGTTTGTGTAAGATTTTTTGAGAATTGCCGAGCCGATGACCAAACTTATCAGGAAGGACACGGAGTTTGTTTGGATAGAGGAGTGCCAGGTTGCTTTTGAAGAATTGAAGAAAAGAATAACGTCTGCTCCCATTTTGACGTTGCCATTAGGGTCTGGAGGTTTCACTATCCATAGTGATGCATCGGGGAAAGGGCTGGGTTGTGTTCTTTAGCAGAATAGGAAAGTGATTGCCTATGCATCTAGAAAATTGTGTCCTTACAAGAAGAACTATCCTACCCACAATTTGGAGTTGGCAGCAGTTATATTTGCCTTGAAGTTGTGGAAACACTATTTATACGGAGAGCGTATGGAGATCTTCACAGATCACAAATGCTTAAAGTATGGTTTATCTCAGAAGGAGCTGAACATGAGGCAGCGTCGGTGGCCAGAACTGATGAAAGATTTTGACATCCTTACAATATCATCCAGGGAAAGCCAATATAGTTGTCGATGCCTTCAGCAGGTATCCGGTAGCTATGTTTTTGACGCAGGACCGATATTTGTTGAGTATCTGAAAAGCTTGGGCATTGAGGTGATAGTCCCTGGTTTTTCCATGCAGATGTGGGGGTTGAAGATATACTCAGAGTTGATGGACATGATCAAAGCAACCCATTATGAGGATTTATCTCAAAGGAGCGTCAGAGCTCAGGTGAGAGCAGGATTGGAGGAGGATTTTACCATTGCTGATGATGGTTCTTTGCAGCATGGTACTAGATTATGTGTGCTTAGTAGGGAGTTGCGTGAGGAGGTATTACAAGAAGCGCATGGCTCTCAGTATTATATGCATTTAGGTGCCAATAAGATGAATCGGGATATGCAAGAGAGTCTGTGGTGGTATGGCATGAAGAGGGAGGTGGCACAGTTTGTATCCAGATGCTTAGTGTACCAACAGGTGAAAGACGAAAGGCAGAGGCCAGGTGGATTACTTCAACCATTACCCATTCCAGAGTGAAAGTGGGAGCATATTACTATGGATTTTGTGTCCGGATGTCACTACCACATTTCTAGAAAAGGGTATTTTGGTCATTTGGTAATTAATTAAATATTGTGCATGTTGAATATTTATTTATTTTATTATTATATATTGTTAGCATGTTAGATTTTATTTTTGGACTTATGTGAGTGGACCTAACTAGTTTAGATTAGAACCATGGACCAATATTTAATTTTAGTTAGAATTATGCCCAATAATAAGCCCAATCATTAGGAGGATGATTAATTAGTAAAACCCATTAGACTAGAACCTGTCCTCCTTAATTAATTTCTTCATGAGAGGCCCCAAGAGATATTTTAGACTTTATATAGTAGCTTGAGGGAGGGGGCAAGTGAGGCCTATATAAAGGGGATAAAAACTTTCTTTCTCTTCATTTTTTATTCCAAATCTAGATCTAGAATTTTCCTCAACCAAATTTCTTCATTTCCACATCAATTTCCTACCAAATTTCTTCCCAAATACTTTCTAAATCCTTTCCAAATCATCATTAGAGGTTATTAGATTATGGATCTACAAGAATGATGTAAGGATCTATAAGGAGGAGCAAGAATCTACAAGCTGGAGGCTCTTTTCATCCAATTTGGGGGTTTTATTGGAAATCAATCTTCCAATAGGTACAATCACTTTTTCCCTTTAAATAGACTCTAAATCTATAATTTAATCATAAGGAACCACCCCATATGCTAAGGCTATTCATAGGAATTAGAATTAGGTTCATAAGAGGCCTATGGAGAAAGTTATGGTGTATTTTGTGTCAATTTTGGGAGAATTCCGAGATTGACACGTGTTGTATTTGTTAATTGGTCAATTAGACTAAATTGACATATGTTTGATTATTTGTGGCTAGTGTCGTATCCATAATTGGGTACGTGTAGGCCGTATCCCGATAATTTGGAGATACGATTGATTTGGGGGGGTTTTCTCCGACACGGGAATTTGAGCATGTCACATTTTGACACGGACACATAGATATATAATTGGCTCTTAGTATTGTTAATAAATATTATTTTAGACTTGCTTGTGTCTTTCAGGATACATTTGGTTGTGTGGTAGAGCTGTATCACAAGCGTATCATAGAATGAGTGTGATACGGGTGCGGTGCACTTCACGTGTTTATTTTATTGTATTTTAGATTCAAGTTGACTTGGTAATATCTATTAGAAGGGTATAATTATATGATGGTATGATATATATGTGTATGTATATTTATAGGAGTGTCCATGTTGCATTTGAAGTGTTGGTGGCCATGAGAATAAGTGGATGTATATGCATTTACTAGTATAGTAGTTATGTATACTTAGTGGATATATATATATATATATATATATATAGAGAGAGAGAGAGAGAGAGAGAGAGATATACATATGTATGTATGTGGTATATATATATATATATATATATATATATATATATATATATATATATATATATATATATATATATATGGGTATATATGTATGGTTATTGGTGGTTATATACCCATATATATATAAGTTTGTGATTATACATATATACATAAAGTGTGGTATATAGGTATGTGTGTATGTATATATATATAGATGTGTATGTATATATACATATGAATATGTGTCTCTAAGTGATTATATATATATGATGTATTAGATATGTATAGATGTTTGTTGGTGTTTATAGATATGTATATGTGTGTGCATAGGTGTTTGTATATATGTGTGTGCATAGGTGTTTGTATATATGTGTGTGTATGGATGTGTAGTGAGTAGTGAGTAGTAAGCAGTGTGGGAGAAGATCGGTGTGCAACATCAGCCAACTGCAGCAGTGCGCGAGCAGCGCGCGTGCAGCAGCAGTAGCGGGCAGCAGCAGCAGCAGTGAACGCAGCGGGCTGCTGAGCGCAGCGGGTTGCAGCAGCAGCGTTTGTAACGCAGCAGCAGCTACTAGCATTTTAGCGCTGTAACGATAGTGCAGTTCAACAGTAAGGAGCCAACCTGCAGAATTGAACAACAACAACAATGTGATGCAAGTCAGAGAGACAGCTAGTTAAGGTGTACTTAGTTTCAGTTAGCTTATTAGTGGTTTAGCTAGTTAAGGTTAGTAGTCTAGTTAGTTTATTAAGATTAGTTAATAGTTTAAATAGTATAGCAGTTGTATATATGCATGTTATCTAATAGTTAGTTATTTATATACTTGATTAGATTAGAGAGCTATATGTATATATGTATATATTTAGGATGGTTGTCAAGTGGCAAGTAAAAGCAGGTGTTGATGGATAATTAAGGGTATCAAATTGGTATCAAGGTAAGGTTTTGAGTTGTTAATCTAGAATAATAAGGTAATGGATAGCTAAGGTATATTAAGGTAAGTGATTAGTTAGTTATTGATTAAGTCCAATTAGTTTCATTAATAGTGTAGTAGCTAAGTGCATAATTGGGAGTTATGTATACAGATACTTGTTATCTAATAGTTAGCTATGCATACCTACTAGTTAGACTAATAACTATATGTATGTATGTATGTATGTATGTATGTATGTATGTATGTATGTATGTATGTAGTAAGTAGCTATATGTAGTATTATATATATAAGTATTGTATATGTTGTTAGTATTAGGTATTTAGTAGTGTGTAATAGTTTAGTATGTTAGTTATAGTTTAGTATTGGGTAGTAAGCTATATATTATGATTTGATTTATCTTGTGATACCAAGGTAATATCAAGGTATTTGGTGGATACTCAAGGTACTGAGTTTGAGTATCAAGATGGGTGTGTAGGTAGTGAGATACACATTGGTTTAAGGCCAAGGTATCCGATTCGCATTAGTTAGCTAAGCTCCTATATGTATTATCTTGTGTATATATATAAATTAGTATTTTCATATCTAAAAACTTGTGTATCTTAGGATACGGTATCTTGTTGGTTTTCTAGTGTCTTAGCATAGCTAGTGTGGCCTCGTTACATAGTGTATGGACCTAATATCCTAGAGTTAGACTCATACGACCTAGACATAGCTAGTTTGACCATGTTTGACTAGTTTGGCATAGAGTTGACCTAGTTTGACTGTTTTGACTTAGAAATAGCTTTTTGACCTAGAAGTTGACTAGTTTAACTTATTTTTATTCTAAAATCTTGTATTAATGCAATATTCCATATATAGGTCTGTGTGACACCAGTTCGTACATAGTTTGACATTCATTGCTCTGGACCACAGACGAGTACATTCTTTGATAGTTTCTCATTTATGATATCATCTATGTCTTTTGTATCTAGTATAAATATCCTTGATTTCTTGACACGATGGTCATACGGATTGGTATATTCGAATCTCGTCATGAGATGTTATTCCTTGGTATGTATAGTGTATCTTGTGCAAGTCTTGTTTCCTTGTTCTTCTTGTATATGTACAGATATTGGTTCATGAGGAGAGTAGTGCCCTTCTTGTGAAAACCCGTGTCATGACGTACCATGGTTGGATCCACTATACCAGTCGGGGCGGGGAGTATGTAGTGTAGATATGTGATCATTCCCTCCTTGTGCAAGTCTTGTTCCTTGTGAGTGTTGATCATACACTGCACATATGATTAACTAGGCCATTTACTCTTGTGCAAGTTCCCAAGCCGATCACATGTTAAAGCTGGTACTCACTCACTTAGTCATTAGTATTTCTTGTTCATTCCATATTGCTCATTCTTGTATTTATTTCCAGTATTCCTTTATTACGTATTTCTTATATATGTATATGGCATCTTGTATATTCATATCTATTTATTATTATATAGTCTATATCATTGATTAGAACGACTGTTAAAGATGTACTTCGCTCTATTCCTGACAGAAAAACATTTTTTACAGGATCCCGGGGATTGGTGTCCGACATACTATGGACTTCGACCTATAGATGATGCATACCTTGACCCACTAGTTCTGGAGTGATTGCTGAAAAATTTATCCGGATCACTAGTCTTTCATAGTTAGTTTTCTTTAGCATTTTTGTACCGAATTTATTTTTGGCATATAATTTGAGATTTGGATATTGTTGCTATTGTTGTTGTTATATATTTTTGATTGTATAAGTTATGTTAGACTTCTTTGCTATCTTATCGTGCTATAGACTTGTGATTGAGTATTGTGTTAAATTAAGTTTATTACTCTTTTCTTAGAGTTGAGATACTATTGGCAGATTATACGTGATTGTGAGATAATTAGTTAGTATAGTTTACCTAGACAGTGTTCTACCGCCGATGCTGCAGCGTAGGCAGGACATACCTATGTACTCGTGCCCCTTCATCGGGTGTGGGTCGTGACATCGGACTTCTACGATCTTCAGGAGAAAAAGACTCAATTTGGGTCATCGTTGACAGGTTGACCAAGTCAGCCCACTCTTTGCCTTTCAAGGTGGGTTTATTTACGGAGAAGCTGGCAGAGATGTATGTGAGGCAGATCGTCAGGATACATGGGGTTCCCGTTAGTATAGTCTCGGATCGGGATAGTCTTTTCACTTCCCATTTCTGGAGAAGTTTGCAAGTGAGTTTTGGCATCCAGCTCAAGTTCAGTACTGCATATCACCATTCAGACTCTCGTGGATATACTGCGCACCTGTGTACTAGATTTTGGGGGATCTTGGGAGGACCATCTCCATTTGGTATAATTTGCTTACAATAACAGCTACCAGGCTAGTATAGAGATGTCACCATTTGAGGCTCTATACGGTCGGAGATGTCGTACTCCCTTGTCATAGGAAGATGTTAGAGAGAGAGCTTTGCTAGGGCCAGAGATGGTTGTGGATGCAGCTGAGAAGGTTATGTTGATCAGAGACAGACTTTGAGTGGCGTAGGACAGACAATGGCATTGGGCTGATAGCCACCGGAGACCTTTGGAGTTTGAGGTATAGTTTTAGATTTTTGTTTTGTGTTGATATTAGTTGTTTATTATGGATTAAGTTCTTAAGGTTGTGTTTTGTTCTAGGTTGGAGGTCTGGTATTTCTGAGAATTTCTTTGATACGAGGCATGATTTATTTCAGTAGAGGTGGAAAGCTTAGTCCGTGATTCATTGGACCCTTCAGTATTCTCGAGTGGGTCGGTGCAGTTGCTTACACTAGACTTGCCACCTGCATTGGAGGGAGTGCACAACGTGTTTCACATGTCGTAGTTGAGATGGTACATGGCGTATCCTAGTTACGTATTGGATCAGTCGGAGATAGAGGTGGGCCCTACTCTTAGCTATCTAGAGCAGCTAGTTGAGATTCTGGATCGGAGAGAGAAGGTGCTGAGGAACCAGACCATTCCCTTGGTACGGGTCGCATGGAGGCATCACTCTCCGGGTGAGTCTACCTGGGAGAGGGAGGATAAAATACGAGAGCGTTACCCATATTTGTTTGTACCTTGAGGTATGTTCTTTACTGATTCTGTTTTATTTTTGGGGGTAGTTTCGTCTTTGAATTTTGAGGACAAAATTATTTTAAGGGGGGTAGACTTGTCACTACCATATTTTCTAGGAAAGAATATTTTGGTCATTTTATAATTAATTAAATATTGTGCATGTTGTATATTTATTTATTGTAATATTTATTTATTGTTAGATGTTATATTTAATTTTGGACTTGTGTTAGTGGAACTAACTAGTTTAGATTGGACTCAGGGACCAACATTAATTCTAGTTAGAATTTGAGGCTAACAAACAAGCCCATTCATTAGGAGGATGACTTAATTAGTTAAAATATTTGGATTAGAACCTTCAATCCTTAATTAATTCCTTCATGACAAGCCCCAATGGGAATTATAGCTATTTAAATATTGCATATGAGTTATATATATATATATATATATATATATATATATATATATATATATATATATATATATATATATATTAATGTTTATATAAGTTATTGTGTTGTTCATCTTAGTGTCCTTCTTTGGGGGAAGACTGTCACATATGTTGTGCATTAGTGAATGTTGTATCAGTCTTGGAAGTATAAGAGGTCGGGTTATGGTGAACCACATTAGCAGTAGGTCTGGAGGTGAGCAACACACAGCAAGGTGTGTGAGGGTTGGGTTGCTACTGTCATCAACATGATGAAGGGGTCGGGCAAGTAGCGGTAGCAGCAGTGCTGCTAGGGGCAGTAGCAGCAGCAAGGCTACTAGTGGTAGCAGCTACCATGGTAAGGGGGTCGGGTTTGTAGGTTGGAGTTGTGTAGTTAGTATTTAAGTTAGTAGTTAGTTGGAGATAAGTTTATGTGTGTTAGTGAGTGGAGTTAGATATTAGTAAGAAGTTAGTATTTAATATATGGTTATATGTTGTTGTGTGAGTTATATGTTAGAAGAGGGTATGTATTAGTTATTGGTAATATATGTTAAGTGGTATTTTTGTTATAAGTTAGTATATGGTATAAGTTAGATATTGATAAGTGAGGTATGTTAGATACTTAATTATATATAGATGGGTACATCTATAAACCTTAGCTAGTTAGTTGTCTTAGTTTGATAAGTTAGTAAGTATTGCTTGTGATACCAAGGTAATTGTAGGTATTGGGTATGGATATCAAGATAAGGGTAGCTAGTGCGATACCAAGTTGATTCAAAGCCAAGGTATTCCATTAGTATTAGTTTAACTAGAAATACTAGTATGTAGTATATTTGTATAACTTATAGAATATTTATATATATATATTTACGTATCTTACGATACGATATAGTACTAATATCCTATAGCTAGTATAACCTAGTTACATAGTGTATGGACCCAATATCCTAGAGATGGACTCATATAACCTAAAAATAGCTAGTTTGACCAAGTTTAACTAGTTTGACCCAGAGTTGACCTAGTTTGACTGTTTTGACCTAGAAATGGCTTTATGACCTAAAATTTGACTAGTTTAACTTGTATTCATTCCAAAATCTTGTATTGATATAATATTCCATATTTAGGTATCCGAGGTACCGATTCGGATATCTTTGATACTGTTCACCAAATTCCAGGCAAGTATATTCTCTGATAGTTTCCATTTATGATATCCTTTACGTTTCTTGTATTTAGTGTAGATATCATTAATTTTTTGACACGATGGTTACCCGAATTGGTATATCCAGATCTCGTTATGAGATATTATTCCTTGATATTTTTGGTGTATCTTGTGCAAGCCTTGTTTCTCGTTCTTCTTGTACATGTACAGACATTGATTCTTGGGGAGACTAGCTACCTACCCGTGAATCCCGTATCATAACTTACCATGGTTGGATCCACTATACCAGTCGGGACGGGGAGTGTTAGTGTAGATATGTGATCATAACCCTCCTTGTGCATGTTATTGTGAGTGTTGATCATACACCGCACTTATGATTAACTAGGTCCTAATCCTTGTGCAAGTTCCAAAGCCGATCACATGTTGAAGCTAGTACTCACTTACTTAGCTAGTTGTATTCTTGATTCTTGTATATGATACTCATTGCTATTATAGTTACTCATAGTATTCCATATCTTGTATATTTTTTGCGCTTGTCTATTTATCTTGTATTTGTCTCTATTAACTATTACATAGTTTTTATCATTTATTGGAACTATTGTTAGAGGTGTACTTTGCTCCTTTCCTGACTGGATATATTTTTCTCAGATGACACTGAGGAGTGGTATCCCACTCACTACGGGCCTCAGGACATAGTTGGCTTAGAGCCAGATACTTTGGCTCCGGAGGGACTCATCCCGGTTGAGACAGACGACCCATTACCTGTAGCTCAATAGATAGGTTTATTGTACTGGATTTGTCTTCAGCATTTGACATTAGTATTTTTTTATTATATTTGATGACTCATTGGATATTATTTTGCCTGGTGAGTTGTATTTGACTCATTGGATATTATTTTGCCTGATGAGTTATATTTGACTCTTCAGTTTTTTATATCATATTCGTGCGATTATTCCATCTTATAGATCTGTGATTGAGTATTTATACTTTATTGGTGGCATTATATATCTTGATGATCATTATTTCTAGATAGATAGTTTACCCATATATCATTCTACCGTCGATGCTGCGACGTAGGCTGGATGTTATTCACTATTCGTGCCCCTACACTGTAATGCCCGCAACCGAATGGTGCGTTACGCTGAGTCGGATTGAATGAAACAAATACTGGTTATATTTGATTTGTTGGATTTTGGGAAGAAGTATTGATTAAGTTGGTTTTATGTGCAGATGGCTAGCGGAGTTTGATGGGAATCAGGTGTTCGTTCAGAACAGTACTGAGATAGCTGGATGGAAGCGATAATGTCGTCTTCCTTAGTCCGATCGGTTGGATGATTTGGAGAGCACGGCCTGCTCGCACGATCATACCAGTTGAGTAGATCGCGCTTTGCATCGGACCACGGGTTCAAGGGATTGGCCGTATCGGCAGGACCGGATGCTTAACGAGATCAAACATTATGAGTGGGCTCTTTCCTTTCTCCTCTACTCCTTCATGCCTAATAATATGTAAAACACATAATAGGCTTGAACACTTAGATTGAAACATTGGGAATCACTACACTGAGGCGTGCATAGAGTGTACGTTGTTTGCTTGGATAGAATTTTGGCTTGAATTAATTTGCGCGTATGGATAGTTGGAGCTAGAGTTGGATTATTACATTTGAGGCAGTTGGTTGAATGATTGGGATTATGCTTGGATAGTTGGAATAATATATTGAGGTATTGGGAACATCAAAAATTCGGGCGAGCGAGCATGCATCCGTGCACGATTATCACTTGGGCGCTTTGTCTTACAAAGCGCGCAGTTGTGGTTCGAAACCAAAAAACTACATCGGCGAGGGCATTATGCCACTGTTGGGGCATTGTGCCACAAGATTGTTCTGAGCGTGGGGTGTTGCACCCAATTTGAAATACTGTGTTGAGAAGCGGCATTGTGCCTATGGGATAACTTGAGATTTGGTGCATTGGGCTATATGTTGGAAGAATGGTTATGGATTCTTTGGTTATTGATATTTGGTTGGATATTGGTTGAACGAGTCTAGGATTGCTTGGTGGGGCGAGAATGTTCGATCCTCTCGTCATACCTACTTGGTGTCTGTATGTCACGGACAACTTGTGCACAAGTTTTAGCATTTTTTTGAAATAACATTTCTGGGGCACTGGAACCGTATCGATCCGGAGGGAAATATTTGATTCGTGCTAGTCATGATGCATTACGGGACCTCCAGCGGGGCTTGCTACCCGGGCTGATAGGGCGCACCTTAATGCTTGGAATATGCCCTTTATGGCTTGGCCAGTGACTTCATATAGATAAGAGTTGGTTTACTTTACTTTGGTTGATTCATGCTTTGTGTAGGCGCGGCCACCTTGCCTCGGCAATAGTGTGCACTTTGAGATTGGATTGTACAAGTTGATTGAGGAAGGATATTGAGGCTTGGTTGATGGTTCGATTTATTATCGTGCAAGCGATGGCTTGAGTAGGACGGGTTGCATGCTAGAATCCCTCGAGTTGGTTATGTATTGCTTGTCGTTTGGATTGAGTTGAATACTTGCATGCTTAAACTGCTTTACAGCTTTCCTTAACATTTTATTCCTATGCCATAAAATGAATCTAGGATTCAACTAGAAAGATCACCATATAACTGTTTGTATTCACTATTTACTTAGTGTCGGCTTAGACGAGTGGGTTACCCCACTCACCAGTACGACTGTGTACTGACCCACATTTGTGGGCAATATTTCAGGTACGCAGGTGTAGTGGCGCTGCTTAGATATACGAGACATAATGTATTAACTGTAAGTACCTTTGTGGGCTAGAGAAAGAGCAAGAGTATTCCATCGCCTTCGTGGCATCGCCATTATGGCATTTTATTTGGACCCTTTCGAGAGCTTCGCTGCGTATAGTCTGATGTGTGCTTGGTACACAATAACTTGACTTTTATTACAACTTGGTCATTTCGATGATAACTTTGGTATTTGTCAACATCGCCTTGTACGAGCGCAACTCCAGGCTCGTACGATATCACGTTTCGATGATAACGATTGTCCTGCAAGAGAGCTGCAACGTGGTGATTCACGTTCAGCGGGGACTATTGAGCTTGCGGGAGATTGGGGCATAACAAATTGGTATCAGAGCGCCTGGTTCATTTTCTCAGACTTGGTCCTTCGCTTCATCACAAACTCTAAATAGCTTCCACGTGTCGTCTAGCTCTTGACTCTACTCGGTGCCGCATTGGATATTTCATGCAATAAGTCTATATATTGCTGGTTGTGGCTGCATGTTATTCTTTGTTGCGTTGCTTTTGTTGGTTTTTGTTAGATTACTTAGCCTCATTAGGCATTGTTGCATTCGTGCAGCAAATTGGGTGGCGTTGTTGCATTTGTGCAACAAGTTGAGAGCTTTCGTTGGGTTGGCTTGGCTTGTCGTTCAGGGAGTTTCTGATTGCATCAATGGATCAGTTGGTTAGCATACGAGATTTGGTTATGTGGCATGTTGTGAGTAGAAGCATTCGATGAAGAATGGATCGTTGACGAGTTGCTCGTACAATAAATGTGTGGAACAGTTGGTTATTGGGTTGGACTACTTGGAAGATGATCATTGCACGAGTTGCTCGTATTGCGAAAGTATCAGACGGTTTGAGAATAGTTGGAAGTATTGAGAATGGGATATGGCACGAGTTGCATCACAAGATTGATGGAAAGAATTGGATGATTCAAGCATTGGCTGAGTTTTTTGTCAGACTTGAGTTGGGGATGGCAGGATCACACCTAAGGTATGGTTCGAACAGATCTTGGATCAGTGCAAGAAATCATAATGCGAGTAGCGACTTAATTCGGAGTAGTATATGGGATACCACATATTGAGCAAGGCATTAAAAGTATTTTGGTTAGACATCAATGGGAATTGTCTGAACGATACGGGTAACGGGAATACAAGCTGGTTGGTGCACATCGGTTGAGTTGGAAAGAATGAAAAATGAAGCAATCGAATATTGAATTGAGCAAATGAGAACAGACTTGATGCAAATGAAAGTATAGTTGAACTTGAGGGATGGACGAGATCGGAACAAGCTATGGAAAGTGTGTTTGGAAATTTGAGGGAATGAGGCAGACCAAGTATTTGAAATAGTTGAGATAGTCAGATGGAAAGATGAATAGCAGAGTTCGCTTGCACTATTTGGAAGTTCGGTAGAGCATTCATTGATGCAAAGAGAGTTGAGAATAAGGAACGAACAGTTGGGATACACTTGAGTGAAGCAATGGGTTAATTGATGGATAGTGAGCACAGACTACGATTTTGGGCAACACATTTGAGCTGTTGGTTGAGCAATGAAACACGACTTGGTTTAGAGGGGCAATATGATGGATTTGAACGGGCTTGAAGGATTTTGGATATTGCTGCTCGAGTAGTCGACTCAGGTTTAGCGAAAGTGGAATTTTGGGTAAAACGGTGCAACGATGGTAGACGAATTCTCCGAAAAGACGTGAATAGATTGAGGCAACACAGAAGGCAAAGATTGTGGCAGACAGACTTTTAAAGATAGCTAAATATTGGAGCAAATCATTGTGCTGCTCGAGTAAGTTGGACGTGCATTGTGGGATGCGGCAAACGGATAAAAATTGGAGCAAGTCTTGAGTTTCGAGAATCATTGCAATTGGTAGTGTGAGTAGACGAACATGATAATTCAGAAATTTGACGGATTCAGGGCAAAACGACGGATTGATGGGAATACGGTTTCAACGAGCGCAGTTCTCAAATTATGGCTTGGATAAATAGCAAGACTCTAGGTGGTTAAGCGGCCTTTGTTTCACTACCACGTTCCAGAAACAGGGGTATTTTTGACTTTTTATACATATTTAATATTACGTGTATTTAATTTAAATAATTGTATAAAATGTGTATTTATAATATTATATATATACAGTGTTCTTTAATGTTGAGCTGGTAGACTTGACCTAGAAGCCCACTAGATGAACACCTGACCGAATTATAGGGTTGTGTATTAATTTGTATTAATTAGAATTTAGATTATTTGGGATTGTGATTAATTACCGTGATTTTATTTAATTGTTGCGCCTTACCGTTGCTTCGATATTTGGAGCACTACCCTATCTTTTGTCTTCCAACAAATTTCAAAACCTTGCCCTAGACGTGCCCGCCTTCCATTCTGACCTTTTTGTAAATTATAATTATGCTCTGTCGTGCTTCATTTTAGCCGCACAATATTCATCGCGGACGTTTATTTAATTTCTAAATAAAATTTGACTTTGTATCTTTGTGCGTTCCAATCGAAATTTGAGCCAATCTTGACCCATTTTTCGTGCAACCCAAATTAGGGTAATATTCTGTTCTTAGTCTTCTCCACTAATAATATTTGTGTCACAACTTAATTTTGGCCCCATATACTCCTAATTAATTTTAGAACACCGCTTACATTTATTCTAATTAAATTGGGGATACCAACTTTGACTGATTCCATTTTAACCCTATTTAATCCAGTGCCCCATTAATTGAGCCCATACCAAACATACAATGCCTCCTCACCCTACAAAACACCAAACACCAAATTGCCCACCAATTTTTCATTATTTTATGTGTTTGTGCAAATACCCAAATTTAAGGGGGTTCATTTGTAAATATTGCATTAGGTGTCAACACCCCATTGGTTTAACCAAATGGGGAAGCCCAAAATTTGACTAGTCAACTCAATCCTCTCCATGTATAATTGATTTTCTCCATGACAAATCATGGCCACCCATTCAAAATGGGGCTCATCATCACCACACATCTCCCATCACCTTTCCTATAAAATGTCACATCACCTCACCCTTTCCAACATGCCCTAATCCCCAAACCTAGGAAACAAGCCCCTACCTCTCTTTCTCCTCCCTCCTAACTCAACCGTAGGAAAATTTTCTTTTCTCTTCTTCTTCTTCTCTTCTTCTTCTTCTTCCTTCTTCTTCTCCTTCTTTTTAAATTCAGAAGGGGGGAATCTCCACTGTTCACCTAGCCCGGCCGGCCGAGTCCCGAGCTCCGACCCCGCTCCGTTTTCAGCCGACGAACACCTAAGCCGTGTCACTTCCCTGGGTGCTACAGTGCATCTCCTCGGGCCAACAGTTCGAGCCCGAGCACCTCGACCACTGCTTCTTCCTCGCTCCTCTCTGCACCTCCCCTCTTCCCGACCCCGGCGTCGAGCTCCACCCGGCTCCTCACTGTATCCCCTCTCCGGCCATTAACTCCGACGACGAGCCCGCTCCTACTCCTCCTCAGCCGAGTCGTTCCCCTGCACAGCAGAGCCAACCACCACTGCACTCGACGAGCAGTCGGCCTCCTCCAATACGCAGCTCCACCCCCATCCAGAGCTCCTTCCCCGACGGCTTCCTGCTGCACACGACCACCACCACCAACTGCACCTCGCTCCTACTCCTCTCCTGAACTGACTTCCCGCACCACCACGAGCTATCACCATCACCACCGTATACCACCACCACCTGAAGCTCCACTCTGAACCTCCATCGAGCCTCGCTCCTTCCTGTATTTCCAGTCGACCTGTCCCCTACTCCGGCCAAACTGAAGCAGCTCCACCACCGTCATCAGCAGCTCCACCACCGTCATCAGCAGCTCCACCACCATCATCAGCAGCTCGATCACCACCATCATCATCACTGTGAGAGTCTCCTCCCTCTTTCCCTCCTTCCTTGTTGAGAATTAATTCTATGTAATGTATATATAGGTATGTATTAGTATGTACGTAATAATATATATGTATTCATATATATATGTATATGTATGTATATTGGTTATTTTCATATAGTATATAATTAATAAAATGTATACTGGTATAAATTCATTAGCGTATTAGTATATAGTATATGTATTTTTATTGATATATATATATATATAATGTATTTTTGAACTGGTATATATATACATATGTATACGTATTGTACATGCATCCCTAGTACCCTTTTTTTAATATATGTATATATGTACATAGTGTAATTTGGTTAGTATATATATTTGTATATATATGTAATAGAGTAAATTCATTAAGTGTATATATATATATTATGTATGTATTTAATTGGTAATATATTATAAGTATAATATGTATATTTAAATATATACCTCTACTAGGTAACCCGAGTGTAAATACGGATACCCTGTAACTACACATGACCTTGTGACCCTGTGAACTGTTAGTAGACTGCCATGCGTACATCGACGTACCGGCAAGACCCGTATCTTTGACTGTCTGACTTGCACTGCATTGCAGACACGACACCCGTGCAATTCGACGCACACTTGACCCTAGTTGGCCAGTGTCATACCTAGCGTGGCCCTGAGTTCAGTACATTTTTATTGGGTGCTAGTGAAATGTCTGATGCGATATTATATTTTATGTTATGTCTATAGGACTGTTGGATTATCCAGACGATACTCTGGAACAGGACATTGGTGTTACCAGCTAAGGACCCAAGGCGAGTATATTCTCTGATAATTTTCAATTATTTGATAATATCTATAATTCCAGTATATAAAAATGTTACATCTGATTCTTGACTCTGTGCCACACGGACTAGTATATAGATTGGATCTGCAGTCATCTCGTGTATCGTGACGTATCGTGATTGGATCCACTGTACTAGTTGGGGGCGGGGAAAATATTAGTAGATTATGTGATCATACCCAACTCTACATGCATCATAGCTCACCCCACATCTCACGTCGGGTGCGGCCTGACCATTACATGTCTCATAGCTGTTATATATGATTAGCCTGACCACTAATAGCATCATAGCTAACCAAATGGTTTGCCTGACCTTATATGAATCATAGCTAATTATATGTAACCATCATGATCTTGTCCCAAGCCGATCATATGATAGACTGATATTTCAAACACTTAGAATAGTTATAATTCTCTATTTTAGATCATATACTACATTACCCGTATATGATATTGTACCTCATTCTCTTTGTTTCACATATGCACTGATTGTTTCATATTGTCTATATTGCCTGTCTCTTTACATTGCCTATCTCTTTATTTTGCCATTGCATTTATTCATTATCTTCTCTCAGTATATAGCATTATCTGTTTATTATTTTATAGCCCTTATCAATTAAATAGAAATGTTATTTGAGATGTACTTTGCTCCTTTCTGACTGAAAAATATTTTTTAGACTATGCCTAGAGGACTGGTGTCCGACACTTATGGACCACAGGGTGAGTAGCTGCAGTCTTGGACTTGGTAGTTCAGTTGTGATTCCGGGAGGTTTAGCCATAATCACTAGTTATCTAGTTAGTTCTTTTAGCATATTATTTTTGGTACCGAATTTGTCTCCGGCATACTCTCTGAGACTTGGATTATATTGTTGATGTAGACTACTTCTATTTTTGACTTGTGTTGCATTTTATCTTATTTCTTCGAGATCTTATCGTGCTGTAGTTATGTGATTGAGTATTTTGTTCATATTATATTATGATTATCCGTGTCTCCGTATGGAGTTGGATATCCATATGAGATTGATTAGATAGTATCATGACCTAGACAGCGTTCTACCGCTGATGCTGCGGCTTAGGCCGGACGTACCCACGCTCTCGTGCCCCTATATCGGGTGCGGGTCGTGACACATTTTTAGTGGTGGCCCACGCAGGTCAGACTTCGCAAGTCGTACGATATCGTGGTAGTACGACGTATTAGTTGTACTACTGCGTGCCTGCTATAGAATATAGGATATAGGATACTAGGATAAGAGTGGATACTCAATCACAAAATTCTTGAGAGATTCCTGGGACGACCCCTTGAGAATCTTATTACAATTTCCAATTTAAATCCTTCGCCCTTATTTCCGTCCGTCCTCACTCGTTGATATTGAGTTTGATTCTTGTTGACCAGTTGTTAAATTTAATTCTTGGTATCGTTGTTGAGTTAATTTTTATATCAAGATGAATTTTACGGGCTAAAATTTATGGTATCATCTGATAACATATATTGATGAGGACAGTGAGAAAGGTAAAACGTCTACTTTGGTTATGGAACCTAGAGTTTATCGCAGCCATATTAGCTGTCATGACGAGAACGTAGGAACCTGACTTGGATGTACATATTTTAGTTATGAAATTTAGAGTCTCTCGCAGCCATACCGATTGACGTGGCGAAGATTCTAGATGACATGATTATAGGGTTGTATACCTTAGTTACGGAACCTGTCGTTTATCGCACCTATGCTTACTAGCGTGGCGAGGATTCTAAGTGTCATAATTTCTGACAGACGTGTATGATTATCAGGTTGTATCTTAAATTGGTTCTTAAGGTATCATCTCAACACTTATCTATTTCTGTTATTACAGGACTTTGTTCCATCATTTTCTTTGCTAGCGGTAGCAATACCTTCAGTCCTCAATCCAGTTCCTTTTTAAGCTTCTATTCCTTGAGGATTCCTTGTTAAGTATGATAATTAGTGACTTATAATTATGTCTGTGTCTTGTATTAGTGTTGACTAAGTGTGACTTGTGAGCTTGTAAGTGCTTCTTGGTTGGACATGTGAGCAGTAGGCATTAATCTAGAGTTAACCCGTAGCATGGTACCTTATAGCAATAGCTCTAGGATATGTGTCATTATAGTACTATAAGTGGAAGAAGAGTATAGAGTATCAGTGATAGTTCCAAAGAGTTAGTATCAGAGCCAGCATACCCGTCCTGGATAATCATGATTTTGTAATTGGATGATCTATGTAAACAACTAAGTATCAAGGGAATTGTGTTAAGGATTAATGGAGCATGATGTTCAATTTGATGATTGATACTGGGGGTGTTAAGAATAAATAAATGTATATGCATAAAAGGTTTTAATGAGATGTCATGAGTAGAGAAATATCAGGATTGGTAATGAAAGTGGTGAAGCGTATCACAGATTAGTTTAATAGGCTGTAAGAGATTAAAGGGAAATACATATACATCAATCGAGATGAGGAACCATATACTTGCCCATGAGAGTAAAGTGAAACATGGGTGTTATAGAAGGTGTAAGTAATTCGGGCAGTACAAATTTCAGTACACAGTTAAGAGTTGTAGACAATGGGTGTATTGAGTGCACCTTGAGTATTGGAGACCGTGAGCATTTATATGTATATTTGGGGGTTTGAAATTGAAGAGGGGAAATAAATTTCAATTTTTAAGAATTTTGAGGAGTTGAGATTCTATGTTATTGAATTTTGAGGATTCAAATTTGATTCAATAAACATAGTCAAAGCTATAAAGATTTTAGAAGTGATTAAAGTTTTATTTCGATATTGAGTGTTTGACTTTTGAGGAAGTATATGCCTCTTACTTTAAATCATTCGAGAAGTAAAATTTGATGATTTTATTTGGAGGATTAAATTTTTATGATGGGTAAGAAATATATATTAGTATATGAGTGGATAAAGTGCATACGTAAGGATCTGTTGACTTGGGCATGATTGAGATGGCACTACAAACAGACTTGGGTGTCCATCTAGAGTTGTATTAGAGAGAACAGTACTTAGTATGGTGGGTTTCACTTGGTGTGCACTTGAGGGATAAGAACAACTAGTATGAACAATTGTAGTAGGAAAGAGAACTAGTAGTGGGTGTACTTGTAGTAGAACCGAGGTACCTAAAGGGATAGAGATATCAAACCTTGGATGCATCATTGACCTATGCAATCACAACTAGGAATATTTCCAATCTATTTATCTTGTTATCCTTATTCCTTCTGAATGTTGCTTCTTTAGAACTTTATTGTCCTTCCTTGATGATATCACATTTATTGCCTTAATTGATTCTTTTTGATCTATCTTTAGGATGTCGCCGAAGACACGATCTATGAGAGTAGGAGCACCAGCTTTAGAGGGGTCTGCCACCTCTCCATCTGATGGACAGACATCCATAGTTCCTCCTATAACTCCGATGCATGTGGGAGTATCTTCACTTTTCGGGGGTCCTCCTCCCCCACCTGTTCAGAGGATTGCCGCAGTTGTAACGGACAACCTTCCTCCTTCACCGACTCTGATTTCCGGAGGTGTGCCCATTGACGGGGCACAGATGTTTACTTTGATCCAGGGCATGGTAGATGCCCAGAGAGTGATGGCAGACGCTCAGCGAGTTCAAGCTGAGGCTCAGAGGGTGCAAGCAGAAGCGCACCAGGCACAAACAGAGCTAATGAGAGAGAGCATAGAGAATTCTCACCAGATGGTGCTACAGGCAGTTGAGAGAGTTGCCCAGCAGTATCCTGGCCAGCAGCAGCCAAGGATATTTCAACATAACCACCAGCAGTATCCAGGCCAGCAGCAGCCGAGGACGTTTCAGTATAACCCCCAGCAGTACCAGGCATTGGTTCGTATTCAGCAGGATCAGCAGACTTGTCATTACTGTAAGAAGCCAGGTTATCTTAGGAAAAGCTGTAGAGCGAGGCTAGGACTTTGTTTGTACTGCGGCGCTATGGGACATCGAGTGAGGGATTGTCTTCGAGCTCCTTATCTTCCCGGCCAGCGCGCAGCTCCAAATTATAGAGGTCCAGTTAGGCCACCTGTGGACTGCAGATTGCTCAACACCAGCGGAGGGAGCCACCCCAACAGGGCGGAGCATTTGCGATGACGGTCAAGGAGACCGATACTGCAGGTGACGTGTTAGCAGGTTTTGTTCTTTTCTTTCCTCCTGTCCTCTCTATTGATTGATTGATTGATTCCTGAGTACCATAGTTGTATTCGTGATTTACTTGTTAGAATGTAGATAGTAACACACCTTGACAGAGACTGCAATACCGTGACAAGACAGACCATAGCCAAGCATGTTTCCTCTAGATTGTATGTTGTATGACTGTAGGTAAAATTTTCTCAGACCTTGATTATTGGGGGTTTGACCGTAGTAGATTTAGGAAGAGGTTATGACTTGACAAGAGCGACAAGATAATTAAATTCAAGGATAAACATTAATTTAAATAAAGAGTTAAGAAATTAATATGGTATAATTGATGATTTATCAATTTTAGGAAGATTATGATATAAATTGGTTATTAAAATTTAAGAAAATTAGGGAGATTATCATTATATCTATTTGATTGCAAGATATGAATTTAAAATTTTATATTAGGAGTGTTGCATTTGAAGATTCCATAAGTATCGCATGGTTGAGTATTTTGAGGAAAAAGGAAATCAAGGAATAAAATCATTAATGGATTAGTGTTTAAATTCAAACTTTTCGGATGACATTTCAAATTTTATAAATATATGTTGATTGGAATTAAATTGAAGGATTGGATTTATGGATTAGTATTTTTTTTATGGGATTTCTTAATGTGCATTGAGTGAATTTAAATTAGAAGATTGGATGTTAAATTTTGAGTATTTAATTATTAACTTAAAATTTTTGAGAAAATTGTGATAAAAATGGAATTTGATTTTATTTCGAAGATTTTCAGGAATACAATAATTTCAGAATTTTGAAAATTATAAAATGACAAGGTGGATTATTTCATGATTATGTGGGTTGATGAATTTAACTTTTGATGGAAAATAATATAACGAGTAAATACTACTATTGAGGATCTTGAATTTCGAGGACAAAATTCTTTTAAAGAGGGTAGACTTGTCACTACTACGTTCCAGAAACAGGGGTATTTTTGACTTTTTATACATATTTAATATTGCGTGTATTTAATTTAAATAATTACATGAGATGTGTATTTATAATATTATATATATATATACAATGTTCATTAATGTTGAGCTGGTAGACTTGACCTAGAAGCCCACTAGATGAATACCTGACCTAATTATAGGGTTGTGTATTAATTTGTATTAATTAGAATTTAGATTGTTTGGGATTATGATTAATTATCGTGATTTTATTTAATTGTTGCGCCTTACCATTGCTTCGATATTTGGAGCGCTACCCTATCTTTTGTCTTCCAAAAAATTTCACAACCTTGTCCTAGACGTGCCTGTCTTCCATTCTGACCTTTTTGTAACTCGTAATTATGCTCTGTCGTACTTCATTTTAGCCGCACAATATTCATCGCGGACGTTTATTTAATTTCTAAATAAAATTTGACTTTGTATCATTGTGCGTTCCAATCAAAATTTGAGCCAATCTTGACCCATTTTTTGTGCAACCCAAATTAGGGTAATATTCTGTTCTGAGTCTTCTCCACTAATGATATTTGTGTCCCAACCTAATTTTGGCCCTATGTACTCCTAATTAATTTTAGAACACCGCTTGCATTTATTCTAATTAAATTGGGGATACCAACTTTGACTGATTCCATTTTAACCCTATTTAATCCAGGTGTCCCATTAATTGAGCCCATACCAAACACACAACGCCCCCTCACCCTACAAAACACCAAACACCAAATCACCCACCAATTTTTTATCATTTTATGTGTCTGTGCAAATACCCAAATTTAAGGGGGGGTCATTTGCAAATATTGCATTAGGTGTCAATACCCCATTGGTTTAACCAAATAGAGAAGCCCAAAATTTGACTAGTCAACTCAATCCTCTCCATGTATAATTGATTTTCTCCATGACAAATCCTGGCCACCCATTCAAAATAGGACTCATCATCACCACACATCTCCCATCACCTTTCCTATAAAATATCACATTACCTCACCCTTCCCAACATGCCCTAATCCCCAAACCTAGGAAACAATCCCCCACCTCTCTCTCTCCTCCGTCCTCACTCAACTGTAGGAAAATTTCTTTTTCACTTCTTCTTCTCTTCTTCTTCTTCTTCTTCTTCTTCCTTCTTCTTCTTCTCCTTCTTTTTAAATTCAGAAGGGGGGAAATTTCTACTGTTCACCTAGCCCGGTCGGCCGAGTCCTGAGCTCCGACCCCACTCCGCTTTCAGCCGACGAACACCTCGGCCGTGTCACTTCCCTAGGTGCTACAGTGTATCTCCTCCGGCCAACCGTTCGAGCCCGAGCACCTCGACCACTGCTTCTTCCTCGCTCCTCCCTGCACCTCCCCTCTTCCCGACCCCGGCGTCGAGCTCCACCCGGCTCCTCACTGCATCCCCTCTCCAGGCATTAACTCCGGTGACGAGCCCGCTCCTACTCCTCCTCAGCCGAGCCGTTCCCCTGCATAGCCGAGCCGACCACCACTGCACTCGACGAGCAGCCGGCCTCCTCCAATACGCAGCTCCACCCCCATCCCGAGCTCCTTCCCCGGTGACTTCCTGCTGCACACGACCACCACCACCAACTGCACCTCGCTCCTCCTCCTCTCCTGAACCGACTTCCCGCACCACTACGAGCTATCACCATTACCACCGTATACCACCACCACCTGAAGCTCCACTCTGGCTAAACCTCCATCGAGCCTCGCTCCTCCCTGCATTTTTAGTCGACCTGTCCCCTACTCCGGCCAAACCGAAGCAGCTCCACCACCGTCATCAGCAGCTCGATCACCACCACCATCATCACTGTGAGAGTCTCCTCCCTCTTTCCCTCCTTCCTTGTTGAGAATTAATTCTATGTAATGTATATATAGGTATGTATTAGTATGTACATAATAATATATATATATTCATATATATGTATATGTATGTATATTGGTTATTTTTATATAGTATATAATTAATAAAATATATACTGGTATAAATTCATTAGCGTATTAGTATAAAGTATATGTATTTTTATTGATATATATATATAATGTATTTTCGAACTGGTATATATATATACATATGTATACGTATTGTACATGCATCCCTAGTACCCTTTTTTTAATATATGTATATATGTACATAGTGTAATTTGGTTAGTATATATATGTGTACATATATGTAATAGAGTAAATTCATTAAGTGTATATATATATTATGTATGTATTTAATTAGTAATATATTATGAGTATAATATGTATATTTAAATATATACCTCTACTAGGTAACCCGAGTGTAAATACGGATACCCCGTAACTACACATGACCTTGTGACCCTGTGAACTGTTAGCAGACTGCCATGCGTACATCGACGTACCAGCAAGACCCGTATCTTTGACTGTCTGACTTGCACAGCATTGCAGACACGACACTCGTGCAATTCGACGCACACTTAACCCTAGTTGGCCAGTGTCATACCTAGCGTGGCCCTGAGTTCAGTGCATTTTTATTGGGTGCTAGTGAAATGTCTGATGCGATATTATATTTTATGTTATGTCTATAGGACTGTTGGATCATCCAGACGATACTCTGGAACAGGACATTAGTGTTACCAGCTAAGGACCCAAGGCGAGTACATTCTCTGATAATTTCCAATTATTTGATAATATCTATAATTCCAGTATCTAGAAATGTTACATCTGATTCTTGACTCTGTGCCACACGGACTAGTATATAGATTGGATCTGCAGTCATCTCGTGTATCGTGACGTGTCATGATTGGATCCACTGTACTAGTTGGGGGCGGGGAAAATATTAGTAGATTATGTGATCATACCCAACTCTACATGCATCATGGCTCACCCCACATCTCACGTCGGGTGCGGCCTGACCATTACATGCCTCATAGCTGTTATATATGATTAGCCTGACCACTACTAGCATCATAGCTAACCAAATGGTTAGCCTGACCTTACATTAATCATAGCTAATCATATGTAACCAGCCTGATCTTGTCCCAAGCCGATCACATGATAGACTGATATTTTAAACACTTAGAATAGTTACAGTTCTCTATTTTAGATCATATACTACATCACCCGTATATGATATTGTACCTCGTTCTCTTCGTTTCATATATGCACTGATTGTTTCATATTGTCTATATTGCTTATCTCTTTACATTGCCTGTCTCTTTATTTTGCTATTGCATTTATTCACTGTCTTCTCTCAGTATATAGCATTATCTGTTTATTGTTTTATAGCCCTTATCAATTAAATAGAAATATTATTTAAGATGTACTTTGCTCCTTTCTGACTGGAAAATATTTTCCAGACTATGCCTAGAGGACTGGTGTCCGACACTTATGGACCACAGGGTGAGTAGCTGCAGTCTTGGACTTGGTAGTTCAGTTATGATTCCGGGAGGTTTAGCCGGAATTACTGGTTATCTAGTTAGTTCTTTTAGCATATTATTTTTGGTACCGGATTTGTCTCCGGCATACTCTCTGAGACTTGGATTATATTGTTGATGTAGACTACTTCTATTTTTGACTTATGTTGCATTTTATCTTATTTCTTCGAGATCTTATCGTGTTGTAGTTATGTGATTGAGCATGTTGTTCATATTATATTTGATTATCCGTGTCTCCGTATGGAGTTGGATATCCATGTGAGATTGATTAGATAGTATCATGACCTAGACAATGTTCTACCGCCGATGCTGTGGCGTAGGCTGGACGTACCCACGCTCTCGTGCCCCTATACCGGGTGCGGGTCATGACACTTTGGTTGACAGATCATCAGAGGTAGTGCATAAATTTCTCGAATTCGAATGTTTGATCGGATGGAATGGTTGGATTTTGATTTGGATTTGCAGATGAGATATAGCATAGTTCATAGTAACTGTCCATCGTGATGACTTACAATTATCGAGCGTAGCTTCGGGACAGCTGACCCTAGCGACTTGACCGCCATATCATAGATGAATATTGTAAACCCATAGAACGACCCTTATGGCGGCGCATTTGGGAGTGTGTCAAGGGCAGATGTGAGTAGTGTGTGTTGGAGATTTGGCTTATTGACTGAGTGTTGGATTTGAGAGATCCTTGGGATAGCCTTCAGCTGAAGATGCAGCCGGAAGATTGAAGCGATGGTGGGATTGGCCTAAGTCAACTGATGAGATTCAGAGTCGCAGATTTTTATAGATGGCATCGCCTCTGACTCATCGTGCCCTGGAAGGGAATAACATTCATATGAATTGACGACTGTGAAACTAGCTCGTGAAGTTAAAGCAGCGGCTCGTTCAGATCAAATCTTTGCGAATACTGGAAGGGACAGATTTGCCTCCGATTTACAAGATGCATCAAAACTTAGTCTGGGAAGCATGCTCGTTCAGAAGGCAAAGGTGATATCCTATGCTTCGAGGCAGTAGAAGCAGCACGAAGAACTATTCCATGCGCAACCTAGGAATTGTGGCGAGTGTGTCCACGTTGAAATTGTGGCGACACTATCCCTTTGGCATGGCGGCGAAATCTTCGTGGATCATACGAACCTCAATATAGATGTTCACCCAGTGAGGTATTGGGATGGCAGTAAGATATCTTTGGCTGAGATGATCTAAAAGCAAAGTTAATATTTGGGTAAGTCACCTAGTTGGGGTAGTATCAGTTGAGATGATCGTTCGGTGCACGAGATATATTTGGAGATATTGCTAGTGCGGATTCAGAAATAGTTGGATGGATTGAGTTGGAACACGAACTGATTGAGACGGTAGAAAATCATCATATTTGATAATAGTGCTCTAGCGAATATGTTGGAATGGAGATCAGGATTGGTTCAATTGGGAGTAAAGCAAATGGATGCCTCGGACATAAAGATACCCTTGTAACTTGTTCAAATTTGCTATCGCAAAGCTCGGCTGAAATACATGTATTTTAGGGACGCCTTAAATATGTGTACGATCCAAAACTAAGCTATACGAGGAATTCGTATTGAGCTACAAGGAGGATGTGGGAATTCGGGAATTTGTACGAGCGTTCAGCAGAGCCAGATGCTGAGTCAGGATCGTGAGTATGAGAGTTGCATAGAGTAGAGTTATGAGTTGGACAAGCAGTATGTGATAGGAATGAGTACCAGCACGGTTCATGGACAAACCTGATTTCTAAGTGGTATATTATGTAATGCCCGCAACCGCATGGTGTGTTACGCTGAGTCGGATTGAATGAAACAAATACTGGTTACATTTGATTTGTTGGATTTTGGGAAGAAGTATTGATTGAGTTAATTTTATGTGCAGATGGCTAGCGGAGTTCGATGGGAATCAGGTGTTCGTTCAGAACAATAGTGAGATAGCTGGATGGGAGCGATAATGTCGTCTTCCTTAATCCGATCGGTCGAATGATTTGGAGAGCACGGCCTGCTCGTACGGTAATACCAGTTGAGTAGATCATACTTTGTATCGGACCACGAGTTCAAGGGATTGGCCGTATCGGCAGGACATGATGCTTAAAGGGATCAAACATTGTGAGTGGGCTCTTTTTCTTCTCCTCTACTCCTTCATGCCTAATAATATGGAAAACACGTAATAGGCTTGAACACTTGGATTGAAACATTGGGAATCACTACACTGAGGCATGCATAGAGTGTACGTCATTTGCTTGGATAGAATTTTTGGCTTAAATTGATTTGCGTGTATGGATAGTTGGAGCTAGAGTTGGATTATTACATTTGAGGCAGTTGGTTGAATGATTAGGATTATGCTTGGACAGTTGGAATAATATATTGAGGCATTAGGACCATCGGGAATTCGGACGAGTGAGCGTGCATCCGTGCACGAGTATCACTTGGGCGCTTTGTCTTGCAAAGCGCGCAGTTGTGGTTCAAAACCGAACAACTGTATCGGCGAGGGCATTGTGCCACTGTTAGGGCATTATGCCACGAGATTGTTCTGAGCGTGGGGTGTTGCACCCAATTTGAAATACTGTGTTGAGAAGCGGCATTGTGCCTATGGGATAACTTGAGATTTGGTGCCTTGGGCTATATGTTGGAAGAATGGTTATGGATTCTTTGGTTATTGATATTTGGTTGGATATTGGTTGAACGAATCTAGGATCGCTTGGTGGGGCAAGAATGTTCGATCCTCTCGTCATACCTACTTTGTGTCTGCATGTCACGGACAACTTGTGCACAAGTTTTGGCATTTCCTCGAAACGGCATTTTTGGGGCACTGGAACCATATCGATCCGGAGGGAAATATTTGATTCGTGCTAGTCACGATGCATTACGGGACCTACAGCGGGGGTTGCTACCCAGGCTGATAGGGCATGCCGTAATGCTTGGATATTTCCTTTATGGCTTGTCCAGTGACTTCATATAGATAAGAGTTGGTTTGCTTTACTTTGGTTGGTTTGTGCTTCATGTAGGTGCGGCCACCTTGCCTCGGCAATAGTGTGCACTTTGAGATTGGATTGTACAAGTTGGTTGAGGAAGGATATTGAGGCTTGGTTGATGATTTGATTTGTTATCGTGCAAGCAATGGCTTGAGTAGGACGGGTTGTATGCTAGAATCCTTCGAGTTGGTTATGTATTGCTTGTCGTTTGGATTGAGTTGAATGCTTGCATGCTTAAACTGCTTTACGGCTTTCCTTAACATGTCATTCCTATGCCATGAAATGAATCTAGGATTCAACTAAAAAGATCACCATATAACTGTTTGCATTCACTATTTACTTAGTGTCGGCTTAGACGAGTGGGTTACCCCGCTCACCAGTACGGCTGTGTACTGACCCACATTTGTGGGCAATATTTTAGGTACGCAGGTGTAGTGGCGCTGCTTGGATATACGAGACATGATGTATGAACTGTAAGTACCTTTGTGGGCTAGAGAAAGAGCAAGAGTATTTCATCGCCTTCGTGGCATCGCCTTCGTGGCATTTTATTTGGACCCTATCGAGAGCTTCGCTGTGTATACTCTGATGTGTGCTTGGTACACAATAACTTGACTTTTATTGCAACTTAGTTGTTTCAATGATAACTTTGGTGTTTGTCAACATCGCCTTGTATGAGCGCAACTCCAGGCTCGTATGGCATCACGTTCCGATGAGAACGATTGTCCTACGGGAGAGCTGCAACGTGGTAATTCACGTTCAGCAGGGACTATTGAGCTTGCGGAAGATTGGGGCATGATATACACCGGGTCCGATTCATGACAGAATCTAGCGAATATGTATGTGCGACATATTATCAGGGTGCATGGAGTTCCTATGAGCATCATCTCAGATTGGGATAGCGGCTTTAGATTCGACTTTTGGAAGACTTTGCAAGCTAGCTTGGGCACCCAGCTCAAGTTTAGTACCGCATATCACGTACAGACAGACCAGCAGACGAAGAGGACTATTCAAACTCTCCAGGATACGCTTCATACTTATGTTTTGGATTTAGAGGCTCTTGGGAGGATCATCTTCACATGGTAGAGTTTGCTTACAATAACTGTTACCAGACCAGTATTAAGATGTCACCATTCGAGGCTCTATATGGACGAAGGTGTCGCACTCCTTTATCTTGGGATGATGTTAGTGAGAGAGCCTTTTTTGGACCAGATATGATTATGGATGCATCTAAGAAGGTAAAGCTCATTAGAGATAGACTTCGGGTAGTATAGGACATACATCGATATTGGGCCAATAGTCTCCGGAGACACTTGGATTTTGAGGTATAGGTTTTGTTTGTATTGATTATGATTGCTTTATTTTAGGTTGATTGTTAAGGCTGTATTTTGTTCTAGGTTGGTGATATGGTATTCTTGCGAATTTCTCTGACACGTGCACAATTTTCTTTGGTGGAGGTGGGAAGCTTAGTCCACGGTAAATCGAATCCTTCTGTGTTCTTGCGAGGGTAGGTGCAATGGCCTACACACTCGATTTGTCGTCTACATTGGAGGGAGTACATGATGTGTTCTATGTGTCGCAACTAAGATGGTATGTGGCAAATCCTAGTCACGTATTGGATCACTCAGAGATCGAGGTGAGTCCGACTCTCAGCTATCCAAAGCAGCCAATGGATATTCTGGATCGCATGAAGAAGGTGCTGCAAAATCAGACGATTCCCTTGGTATGCGTCGAATGGAGGCATCACTCTCCGGAAGAGTCTACTTGGGAGAGGGAAGCCGAGATGCGCGAATGATACCCTTATCTGTTTGAGCTATGAGGTAATCTTCTTTGTTGCTATGATTGCTTGTTGTAGTGTTCGTTCTTTCATTAAATTTTGAGGACAAAAAATTGCTAAGGAGGGTAGACTTCACTACCACATTTCTAGTTGAGGGTATTTTTATAAATTTTTATTTATTATATTTAGTGATTAAATATTTATATATTGTACTACTAATTATTTATACTGTATTGTGTTGTTTATATATTTATTAGTTAGGAGCTTGTGTCCTAATTATGTCTATTTGGGTTTTGCATTGGAAATCCATTTCCCAATAGGTATAATTCTGATTTTTCTCCTTAATTAGACTCTAATTCATGCATTTGACCATTAGAGAAACTTTATTGGCTTAGGGCTATCCATAAGAACAAGAACTAGGTTAATATGACTTGTATTGTGACTTCTACATAGGTTTTTGTGTCCAATTTAGGGAAAATCTGAGATTGGGTCATTAGGTTTTTGATAAAATATTTTTTAGGTAATTTTAGAATAAGATTAATGATTTGGAAGGGAGTACGTATCCAAAATTGGGTACGCTGAGTGCGTGTCATGATACGTCGTGGTACGGTATCGTAGGAGGGTATTTGTATGTGTTTTGGATTCTAGCATGCCAAATTATCCATATTGTATTAGAGTAGTTATTATATGTATTATTTATATTGTATTGACTATTTTAGATGAGTTTTATATTGAATTGGGGGTTGAATCATGGTGGATTTGGTTTTATAATGAGTATCATATGATGTCATGGAGGTTGTGGATACTAGGGTGTATAATGTCATTGGGCACTCTAAATGTTTGCTGACTTGTTGAGTGGTGTATCTTTTAGTTGTGTGTTGTATTGGTGTGCTAGTGTTTATATTAGGTGTGGGTATATGTTGTGAAGTGTAAAGTAGGAGATGCATGTGTGTTGGTTTTAGTCTCAAGGGTGGTCAAGTATTAGTACTGTAAGTGTTGTTGGTTTCAGTCATGTGTAATGAATAGGGGTGAGATGTATACAACATCAAATTGGCATAAAGAGGTAATGCCCGATTGGTTTCAGCCGATTACAAGGTATGTTGGTTGGAAGCATTTATGCAGTAGTAGTATCTGTGCACGAATTGATACTTGAATTGGATGTGGTGCACTAATGAGGGAACTTGAGTAGAGGTATAGTCATTTGGTAGCAGTAAGGAGGAACTATCAGGATGGTGTGTACACATTTACATTTGAGCAAGGAGTCCATAGGGTTAGCAGGGAGCTCGGGATACTGAGTATTTGTAGTCTAATATGAACGTGCAGGTAAGTAATGCGGGACTGAGGTTTTAAGCTTTGATGTTTGAGCATTGGTGCAATATTTGAATTCAGATGTTGGGTTTCCTGGGATCCAAGTGAGGATGAGTGAGTGTGTTAATTTGTATCTGCACGGGAGTATAGAGGAGTGTCGAGTTATAGATTTTATAGAGATGGAACTACAGTGGAGACCTGGGTTCGTGGTTATTACAGTTTCCATCTGCAATGGTGATAAGAATGCACCAATAGCTACCAACTTGTGTGGGTGTATTCATGTGAGGGTGTGCATTTATAGGGAGTATATACCGTGTTGGTGCAGGGTGTGTAAAGTGCATTGACAACAAGGGGCAGTTCAAAGGCTTGTGATAAGCAAGCAACTTGGGGGAGGCAATATGCAAGTAGTGTGTAATAAAGGAGCTCTAGTTATGAGCTAGGTGTGAGTCTGTTGTAAGACAAAAGGTAGTATACAGTTGATTAGAAGAGGGGGACTGAGGTGCAGTAAGTTGAGTGTTTGTGTGAGGAATTAGTGATGTGAGGAGTGAGAGTATTAGTAGGAAATCTGAAGACTTGTGGTATATATCAGTTAGAATTTGGAGGTAGCAATTAGAATCAATTGTATAGTTAGTTGTGGGTACTAATATTAGTTGAGGTGTCACTGACACTAGATGTAGGATACACCAATATATGGTGGTTAGTAGTATGTGCACACCAAGACATCAGTTGAGGGTAGATTTGAGGTAAGGACTGATCAGCAAAGGGTATGTAGGGTGTGGGTCTTAGAGTATTGATGAGAACATAAAATATCATATTTTTATTCCTTAATATTTATCTTTTATGCTCATTTGATGTATAAAGATACTCATTATTTTTATATTTTGATCTAGGATGCAATTGGAGTCACTAAATGCAAAATAGAGCTATTTGTCAATTCTGGACAGTTTTAATACATTGTAGAAAAATGGTCATAAATACCACATCTGAAGTCCAATTGAGGTGATTCAAATAAATACGGAAAGCTAAGACACAGAGGTACAATTTTTATGTTTTGAGTTTTCCGATATTCTAGCTGTAACATGGACCAAATTAGGCTTGAAGTTGAGTCAACTATGATGTGCACAAAAATTGGAGCTAAATTAACCATTTTCCTACTTGTTCAATGATTTTATTTTATTGTTTGGGGTGTTGTAACTCTTAGAGGATTTCTGGGAAGATATTATGGGCTTTAAATAACTAATTTAGAGTGTATAAAAGGGGTAGAAATCATAAGGAAAATAGGACAACACACCACTCTTCTCCTTCTTCTCCAACCCTTTCTTTTGGAGTTTTCATAAATATGTGTGGCTAATGTCTTATCGGTGGAAGGAAACAGAAGCCTCGAAATGAATAAAAACTTGTGAGAATTAGTATGTGTTTATATGTTTGATTGTGCTTTGAGTATCGAATGTTTTCTTATGCATATTTCTATGGTTATCTTATTTAATGACTAGGATGCATACTAGTTTATTATTCTTGACAATCTAAAGCTAAATTAGATATCGAATATGTAATTGTTTGATCCCTCTTATTTATGAAGCAACCAAGGTTTAATGAACTACTTTGTTTTATTAGATCTTAGGAGAAATTTTTTCGACAAAATTAAATGCAATCGCTTGTGCTTGTGTTATTTACTTTATCTATCTCATCGAGTTTAATACGATATTAGATTAAACCTTTAGAGCTTGTTTGGGGTTGTTTAGTAGTTAAGATTAATTAGATCACTTATTTTTAATTAATTGTGGCTAAATGAGATAGAAAAATAATTCTAACAATGAATATTCAGAGTACATATCAATATATGTTTGCATCTATGATCAGTTTTAATATTCCAAGGGTGAATTTTGACTTAGACCAATGCCTGTTATTTTGATTTTTCTCAATATTTTACTTGTTCTTCTTAATTAATTTTATTTAATTCAAAGCTTTCCCCCTCTCCAATCCTTATTCACATAGCATAAAAGTAGACTAATTACTCTCCGTGGGAACGATCCTTACTCTCACTACTACATATAATTTTAAGAGTAAAGGTTAAATTATTGGGTGCATATGACAGCACTCTAAATTTTGGCGCCGTTGCCAGAGAGTAATTTTCTATTTCTTTCTTGTAATTAAATATTTTTTTTATTTATTAATACAAAAAAAAGAGTTTGATAACAGGACATGACGGCCAATTCTCAGCAATTTGTTACTTGGCTAGATCTTTCATCTAGGTTTACTGACGAGGTAAATGTTTCTTCCCTAGAACAACAAATTTCTAGTTTAACATCTCTTGTTCTTCAAATGGCTGTAGGTAACATGCAAATGACAAAGGCTTATGGGATTTATTCGGTAGCAGTATATTTAACTGATATGTGCCTAACTCTTCAAGAGGAGCCCAATAAGCAAATAAATGCAGTAGGTGGTTTTCCTGGATAACCGCACAGGAATTACGATCTTTATTCAAACACGTACAATCCAGGCTGGAGAGATCATCCAAATTTTAGCTATGGAAATCCATAATTAAATTAGCTAACCACTCAAAATTGCCAAAGTTACCAGCAATACAAGCAGCAATACCTACAACCGAGCGAAACTTATAATTGTAGTATGTCTTTAGAAGATATTGTTAAGTCTATTTCCATTAATAGTGTGCAATTTCAACAGGAGACAAGGGATAGTATCCAAAGTTTGAACAATCAAATGAGCCAAATGACAACTACAATTAATAAGCTAGAGACACAAAGCTTGAAGAAATTACCATATCAAATGATAGTAAATCCAAAAGAAACTGCAGCTTCAATCATTTTGAGAAGTGGTAAAAATGGAGTAAAAATTGCAAAACGAATATTCCTAATGACGATGTTGTACCGAATGCAAAAAAAAGTTTTAAAACTTGATGGAAAAAATGGAGTAAAAATTTCCATTCGTGGGAATTTTGAGAAAGAACATGAGTTAGCTTTGAGTACTAACTTACAGGAAACTGTTGCAGTGTTGAACGATCTTCCAAAAATACAACAGTCAGGTAACGTTCCATATATTTTGTTACCAATTTTTGACAAGAGGCCTTTATCATATGTTTTGCAGGTATCGATTCTAGACTTGAAAACCTTGCCTAGTTACATCAAGTGTGCATAGAGTCGAGCCAATGACAATATTAAACAAGGGCCTGCTTGGGAGGCAAACTAAGGAAAGTTTGTTTTTATTCTCGCATTTTATTTTTGGTTATTTTTGCCTTTTCTTTACATTTAACCTTACATTTGGGACAATGTCAGTTTTAAATGTGGGGGAGAGAATTTAATATATTTTAAGAATTTTTATTTATTTTTCAAAAAACGTAATTTTTTTAAGAAAAAAATAAAAATATTTATATTATTTTTGTGGTTTTGAAAGATTTCTTTTGTTTTGTGTTATGAGAAAGATTAAACTAAGTCTGAAAAATTCATAACATGATCGAATAAGTACTCTTTTCAACTTAGAATTAAGTGGTCTAGTTATTTTTCTTGAGGATAATAGTGACTAAATTTGGTAGACAAAAGCCAGTGAGGTTTTTAGCCCTTAGACTGACACATCAGTCTCATTATTTTTTCCATAAGAGATATTCTTCCATGAATTTGTTTCTCTAAAACTTGCTTTGATTCTCTTTGAGGTCATATTGACACATGCATGCATAAACATGATTAAGACCCTTTTTGTTATAAGATACATAAGCCAAATAGCATACCTTATAATTAATTTTCCATTTATTGAACCCCTTTGAGCCTTACTGCTTTTATTTTTGTGAACCCACATTACAAAATTTATACTTGAAAAAAAAATATCTTTACCCAAGCCACAAAGCTAGTGGAGCATTGTTTATCATTAATTATATGTATAGGTGTGCAAGAAATAAGTGTGGGGGTGTCTGAATTTATGGTATGGCTATGACTAACAAAATGGAACATATTCTCATTTATAATTTCTTGAGTTCTAATATTGTTCAAAAAATGAGAGAAAAAGAAAATAAAGAAAAAAGAAGAAAAAAAGAAGAAAGGAAAATAAGAAGTAATGAAGAAAGAAGTGAGAGAGGAAAGTGCTTTGATATTACGCTATCTATGTTAATAATTCCTCCTAACGTCCCAATAAAGGGGTATGATTATACATAATATATACTAAAGAAGAAGATGATGAATGGAGTAATTGAGTTTACATGTTTTATATATTAAGCTTGAGTTGATCCATTTTTGCTCAATTATTTTTTAGGGATTTTGAGTTACACTCCCAAATATATTCCACCTTACTCCTAAGTCACGTTACAACCCATGAAAAGTCCTTATGATTTATGTTATGCATGTGATCCCATTAGTGGAGAATAAGAAGATAAAAAAGCTTATGGTAGATGATTTCTTTTGGAATAAATTTGAGTGAAATATATACCTTCTAACACATGAGAGTTGATTATTTATTCTTGTAAGGGCTTACCTATTTGGTTTACTCCATCTTCAAGTGAAAATACTTACTATGTAATTAGAAGTTGTTTAAAAATATATGTTCATGAAATATTATGAGTTTTGAAGAGCTTGCTTATTTTTTATTTATGACATTACAATCTTGACTTTTTTTTGGAAAAATAAATTAGACTTTTGCTCGGGGACGAGCAAAGGTTAAGTGTGGGGGTATTTGATGAGAAAATAAAATATTATATTTTTATTCCTTAATATTTAATCTTTTATGCTCATTAATTTGATGTCTAAAGATACTCTTTATTTTTATATTTTGATCTAGGATGCAATTGGAGTCACTAAATACAAAATGGAGCTATTTGTCAATTATGGACAGTTTTGACACCTTGTAGCAAAATGGTTATAAATCTCTCATACAAAGTCCAATTGAAGTGATTCAATTTGATTCGGAAAGCTAAGACACAGAGGTACAGTTTTTCTTTTTTGAGTTTTGCAAGATTATGGCTTCATCATGGACCAAATCAGGCTCGAAGTTAAGTTAACTATGTTGTGCACGAAAATTGGAGCTAAATTAACCATTTTCCTACTTGTTCAATGATTTTATTTTATTATTTGGGGTGTTGTAACTCTTAGAAGATTTGTAGAAAGATATTGTGGGCTTCAAACAACTAGTTTAGAGTGTATAAAAGGGGTATAAATCATAAGAAAAAGTGGACAACACACTACTCTTCTCCTTCTTCTCCAACCCTTTCTTTTGGAGTTTTCATGAACATGTGTGGTTAAAGTCTTGTTGGTCGAAGGAAACGGAAGCCTCAAAATGAATAAAAAATTGTGAGATCTAATTTGTATTTATATGTTTGATTGTGCTTTGAGTATCGAATGTTTTCTTTTGCATATTTCCATTATTATCTTGTTTAATGACTAGGATGCATACTAGTTTATTATTCTTAACAATCTAATGCTAAATTAGATATCGAATCCGTAATTGTTCGATCCCTCTAATTTGTGAAGCAACCAAGATTTAATTAACTGCTTTGTTTTATTAGATCTTAGAAAGAATTTTTTTGACAAAATTTAATGCAACCGCTTGTGCTTGTGTTGTTTTGTTTCATCGATCACATCGAGTTTAATACGCAACTAGATTAAACCTTTAGCCCTTGTCTGGGATTATTTAGTAGTTATGGTTAATTAGATCAGTTTTAATATTTTGATGGTGAATGTTCAGAGTACATATCAACATATGTTTGCATCTATGATCAGTTTTAATATTCCGATGGTGAATGTTAGACCAATGCATGTTATTCTGATTTCTCTTAATATTTTACTTGTTCTTCTTAATTTGATTTTATTTAATTTAAATCTTTCCCCCTCTCTAATCCTTGTTTACATAGTATAATAGTAGATTAATTACTCTCCATGGGAACGATCCTTACTCTCATTACTACATATAATTTCAAGAGTAAAGGTTTTATTTTTAGGTGCCTACAACATCACTCCAAGTATTGATACCATGTGTTAGTCTAAAGTTAAATGAGTTATGGGGAAAGTTATTATAGAGTATCAGTCAAGGCATACTAGGTATTAGTAGCTATATACATAGAGTATATATATAACTAATGACTAGATATATGAAAGGTATAACCTAGTGATCCCCTAACACTAGTGGTATTAGCTAATATAATCCAATTTTAGCTAGGTATTAGCTAGTGTTAGCTAGAATACCTTGCTATGACTAGTTTTGATCTAGAAGACCTAGTATAGCTAGGTATTGACCTAGATTTACCTAGTTTGACTAGTACGACATAAAAATAACCTAGAAACCACATTCTAGTTTATTTAGGCATGCTTATTACTTCTTTACACCTATTGACATGATATTCATATATAGGTGTGTGTGACACCAGCTCGGATATCTAGTCGTACCATTTTCTCAGGACGAGAGGCGAGTACATTCTCTGACAGTTTCTCATTTATGATATCTTTTATGTTTCTTGTATTTACTATAGATATCCTTGATTTCTTGACACATGGTTACACGAATTTGTATTTTTCGGATCCCGTCATGAGATGTTACACTACCAGAAAAAGTCAAATTAGTGACGCCTAAAAACATCGCTAAATAACCAAAAAACGTCGCTGAGTAAGTTTAGCGACGTAATTAGCGACGTTTTAAAGAAGTCGGAAAAAAGCTAGTCGCTAAACGTCGCTATGCCGACGTTTTTTAGCGACTTTAATGTGTCGTTAAATTTAGCGACGTTTAACGACGCAGCGTCACTAATTAGCGACGTTTATTAAAGTCGCTAAACGTCGCTAATTAGCGACTTATATAGCGATGTTACACCGACATCTTTAATGACCTGGCAATACTGCCATGTCAGCAGTTTGCGATGTACCACGATGATTTTAGCGACTTCGTTAGCGACGTCTTTAGCGACATGTAACAGCATCGCTAATTAGCGACGTAGTTAGCGACGTAAATGAATATCGCTAAACGTCGCTAAACGTTGCTAAAAATATCGCTAATTTTACAGAAAAAATAAAAATAAAATTTACTGAATTATATTTCTGGGTTTGCCAACCCCCTTGGGTTCATTATCAGGTATATGATGGTAGTAGAAATAATTGAATAAGGGACACAGTAGTAGCACCAAGAAGGAAAATTCTAGTGCACTGGGTGAATACAGGCCAAGTATCAGTCATCAGTTATAAACCAAAATATATTAGGAACTATAGGAATATCAGTGAATTAAGACAATACTATCTGTGTTGTGTGTTGGTCTTAATGTGCTCAGAGATAGGAAGAGTGTGTGTATTATAATTCAGTGTGTTTGAGTTTGTACAGGGACTGTGTATTATATTGCAACTTGTATCATTGAACTGGAAAAAAAATAGGGAAAAATAGGCACTGAACACTCAACACCGGTAAAATAACATATTTAATATGAATAATATAATAAAATTTGAAGAAAAGAAAGCATCCAGCAAATCTTATCGTAAAGAATATGGCAAATTTATATCCATAAAATCGCATCCTAAATAATAAAAAAATATAAATATCCAGTAACTAGCTATACTACTACGGATCTGCAGGAGGCTGACCACCGGCGTGCTTGAAGGATAAGAACTGCTCATACTCGTCCCGTGGAATCGACACCGATGTCGTTGGAGAAGGCAGTGACGTCGGTGGAGTCTGTGTTGATGTAGGCGCACCAGGAGGCCGTGCCCGCTCCAAGTCTGTGAGTCGCTGGTTGTAAGAATCCATGGTAGATAATAGCCTTGTACTGCTATGAACCATTGAATCCTGCATCATCGTCAGCCTCTCATCCATCGTTAGCTGTGATGCATGCAACTCCATGATATTGTGGTCTGTCGAGGCTCTAACATTATTTGTCAAATCCCGGAGCTCCGTCATGCTGTGGTCGAGCATATCGAATCGTGCGATGAGCATCGGATCGTCCGCCTGCGGCTGGGACAGGGGCTGCTCCTCCATCCTTCACAGCAACTTGTCACGGAGAGACGCAATTTGACGGTCAACGGCCTCCTAGACGGCCTCCTGGACTCTGGCCGACGACTGCGAGGGCTGTGTGGAATGCGCAGCTGTCGGGGAGGCCCTAGATGACTGCGTCGCAACTAGGGTGCCATAGGAGCCTGTACTGTAGTACGTACCCCTCTGGAGACCACCAGATACGGTCACCCACAGGTCGTCCACCGACGGAGCTGGAGCGGGCTGCGACAAAGTACCAGCCTCTCCAGGTGTAGGTGCACTAGCAGTCGCCCGCTCACGCAGCGTAAGATACTCGGCCTAGAAAGGTTTGGAAACTCGATAATTGCCTAAGTTATATTAAAATTAACACAAAGTAAAGTAATACTTACATAGGTCTGCGAGGCCCTCTCATCAATGAGATTTCAGTCCTTGCGATGGGTGGCCAAGAAGACGGTCATCATGTTTGCATCCTCACCCCTCTGTACCTGTTAAAAATATATTATTTATTACTAAACTTAAACATTTTTTCCATGTACCATTTTATGGTACTTACATTAAAATAATATATTTTAAAAGAAAAAAATATACCAAACGACGAAAATATTCCGTCATCGGAATTGAGCCACCACACCACTTGGCAGCATTCCGCCTAGCTGCCTTGGCCTTCTCAGACCTTTCCTTGTAGCTCGAATCATCGAATCTAGCCCTCATCGCAGTCCACTGCTCAGGCGTGATCCAACCTTGGATCGGTTTTCCAGTACGATCACGAGCCTTCTGGTCATCCAGAGCATCTCGGATAAGCTTGGAGGCAACGGTAGGAAAGAGCCGCTCGATCAACTTGGCCCGGTACGGAGGATAAAAATACGTTTGCTACAATAAATAATTTAGTAAGTTAGCATCACGGATAAGTTATATAATATACATAAATTAGAGGATTTATTTAATATACTTTTACCTGGAAGTGCGCAAACCAAAATTCCTTCCTCTCCTCCGGAGCCTCAGAGTAGTTGATCCAAGGGCCACCGTAGTTGTTCCTCAGAAATTGGCCCAGGCGTCTCTGAACCAACGATGGACGATATCTATACAAAGATAATAATTTAGAATACTGAATAAGTCAATATACGATGAATAAAGAAATACACGATATATATTACACTAAACCATCTAATTGACTTACTTTGTACCGTCGGCCCAAATCTCTGTCCTCGTCTCCTCCGGAGGTGCGCATGGAGAATCTTGCTGATGCTGGGACAACATGGGCATAACCTCCTCAAGATGCTCATCTTTCCCCATGGTTCCGTCAGTAGGAGGAACGCTGGACGAGGGTGTACTATCACGCCTGAAACTACTCGTCCCAACAGTCGAAGATGTGAGTGATCGATATACTGGAGTACTGGGCGACGATGATCCGGAACCAACAGTAGGCAGTACCGGAGGAGCACTCTGTCTACCTCGGGACCTGCCGAATCCTCCACGTCGTCCTGTCATATCTGATAACAACATATGATGAATATAGAGAAACACAAATATATAGTATATTCTACAGTCGAAATGTGATGCATATCTCAAAGCATTCTACAGTCAAAATAGAATACATATATTCGTTAAAATAATACATCTACTTCGTCAATTTTTCAACCTTGATCTACATTCTACAATCAAAATATAGTTACATTCTACAGGCAATATATTTTATTTTCAATCATCTTCAGAAAATTTATCTTGTTCGCCTTCCTCGTCCTCCTCTTCCTCTTCCTCCTCCTCGTCTTTACTTTCATCTACTTCGTCTTCCTCTTCGGATAATTCTACATCTTTTACATTATTACTCGTGTAATGAGTAACTTCCGTTGAGTCCACATCTACAATATTTGTTACAAGAGGTAGATCGTCCTCCTGATAAGCTATTTCATTAATGTCAAAGTTATTTCTAGCTTTAGTCTTGCATACTGCCAACCAATCCGACCTCGCTGTCTTCCGTCTAGGATAAGTTGTGAAGTACACGAGCTGAGCCTGACTTGATAGGACAAATGGTTCGTAGCCTTGATATCTACGCTTGTAGTTTATATCCACAAGGCCATGCTTGTCAATTTTCCAACCTTGATCTTGAATCGGATCGAACCATTCACACCTGAATAGCACGATATTAGCAGGTTCTGTGCCATAATTATATGTCAACTCCACAATCTCTTGTAAGATGCCAAAAAATTAATGCCCGGATTGACGTCTTTGTAGTTCAAAGATTTGATACACAAATAACTATTTTTCGTGGAATCAAGATCTAGAAAGCTTTCTCTGATAGGAGCATTTGTTGACTTGAACCTGAATCCATTCACACAGAAACTTGGCCATATTTTTACGGCAGTAATTGGTCCCTTGGCTAGAGTTCTAATAGATTCAGTCTCGGGTGTTATTAGACAATCGACCTAAATACCAAAGTAGCGATAGTAAGTTATTTATTTTGCAAGTGCAAAAATAAAAAGTAATTACCAAGCATCTTACATATGCGCTCAACCAAGAAGAAAAATGGCATCTCATATCTTGTTCTACTTCTTCGTCTGTTATGTAGGGTCTAACCGACCTCAACTCATCATTATATGTGCTGAAAAATAATGAAGCAACTGCTAATTAGTAGCATAATAGTATCTTATACTATTACATTGAGATGATATAAACGTGGACGTATTAATTACTTACCCCTCTAGCTTCTCCACTTCATTCTCTTCGCAATTGAGTAATATATACAATTGAGCAACCCTTAGCTCATCGTCATTCAAATATCTCTTCTTTATTTTTTTCGAAGGCTTTCCGGACGCATTGAATACTTTGAGTATTGTATCATTAGATTCCTGATATGCGTCATCGTTTCTCGGAGCTTTTGTCCTATTAGTAGCAATATGCGGTTTGAAATACGTCGAGCAAAAGTTTGTAATCTCCTCGAGAACATAAGCTTCACAAATAGAGCCCTCAACCCGTGCCTTGTTTTTTATATTTTCTTTAGGTGATTCAGATGCCGCTCGAAGGGGTACATCCACCGATAACTGACAGGACCACCAACATGTGCCTCATAGGAAAGATAAATTGGCAAATGCTCCATAGAGTCGAAGAATCCAGGAGGAAACACCTTCTCGAGCTTATATAGTATTACCGTAATGTCCTTCTCTTGCTTTTCTAGATGATCGACGAGCAACTTAGTACAACAAAGATCTCTGAAGAATATGCTCAGCTCTGTCAATGGGTCCCAAACGACCTACGGTAAGAATTCTCGAAATGAAATCAGAATTAACCTCTCCATGAATACGTGACAATCGTGGCTCTTCATACCCACCAGTTTGTTCTCCTTGAGGTCGACGCATCTTCTCAAGTTCGACACATACCCGTCTGGAAACTTTAGACCCTGAATCCACCTACAAAGTCTACCTTTATCCTCTTTCTCCAGTGAGAAAACTGACTTAGGTTGCTTTAACTTTCCATTCCCCTCCTCTATCAAATGCAAAGCAGGACGTCTATATATTTCTTCTAAGTCCAACCTGGCCTTCGGATTATCTTTTGTCTTCCCCTTTACCTCCATTACAGTATTAATTATGTTATCAAACACATTCTTCTCGATATGCATGACATCAAGGTTATGTCTGATCAGATTGGTGCTCCAATATGGCAGATCCCAGAATATACTCCTCTTCGTCCAGTTATGGGTGCGACCAAATCCGTCACACTTGTACCCCTTAGCAGGCTCTTCGATAGCATTTGGTAAATCTTTTACCTCTTCCCATATCGTGTATCCAGGCCACCTTGGTGGTGGATTGGCCTTCTCCACAACTCCCGTACGAAAAGTATTCTGATTCCTCCGGTACGGATGATCCTTCGGCAAAAATTGTCGATGACAATCGAAGAAGCACGGTTTGCCTCCGTGTTTCAAACGGAAAGCCTGAGTATGGTCCATACAATACGGACATGAGAGACGACCATGGGTGCTCCATCCCAATAATATTCCATAGGCCAGAAAGTCGTTGATGGTCCACATAAGTGCTGCCCTCATCTGAAATTTCTGCTTTCTAGAAACATCGTACTTGTTGGCACCTACTTCCCACAGCTGATTCAACTCATCTATCAAAGGCTGTAAATACACATCGATGTTCCTCTTCGGATTGTTCGGACCCAGGATAATAATGGTTAGGAACATATACGGAGTCTTCATACACATCCAAGGCGGTAGATTGTACGCAGTGACGATCATAGGCCAACACGAATACTGGGAGCCCGAAAGTTCGAATGGGGTAAAACCGTCAGAGAAGAGCCCCAATCTGATATTATGTGCTTTCTCGGTAAAATATGGATACTTTCGATCAAAGTGCTTCCATGCTTCTCCATCGGATGGATGATCCAATACTCCTTCGATCTGTTTTTGCCTGTGCCAACTCATGTTTTCTGCAGTCTCCTTAACCATAAACAACTACTGCAACCGTGGCGTCAAAGGCAAGTAGTGCATCAAATCGGTAGGCTTTCTTGCACCGACAGACTTTTCTCTAACAGTGGCCTTGTAGCGATCAGCACCACAGAATCTGTATGCATCTTCATCCTTGTTGTCTTTGTAGTACAACATGCATCCGTTGTGATATGTATCGATTTTCTCGTATCCCATCCAAAGCGATCTCACCATCCTCTTAGATCGATAGAAGTCTTTAGGCAACTTTACACCCTCGGGCAAGATCTCTATAATCAAATCGAGCAGTCGATTATAGCATTCTTGCGACATGTTAAAATCGGACTTGATACTCAATAATCTTGTAACCACCTCCAACAGTGAATGATCCTCACAACCAGGATATAGTGGAGTCCTTGTATTCTCCAGCAACTCCATAAACTTTGCAGCATCGGCATTCAGTACCTCCTCAGCTGCATCATAATTGTCCGGATTAAAACTAGGTCCCGTCGTATCATAATTGTCCAGATTGAAACTAGGCCCCGCCGTATCATAAACCATGTTTACCAACCCGTCATCGTAAGCATCATGGTCGTGGACATCCATATACGGCTCCACATAGGGCTCCGACTCCGATGCTAGAGATACAAGTTCTCCGTGCGCGGTCCACTGATAGTAATTCGGCGTGAAGCCCTTCGAGTACAAATGATATGTAACTTCCACTTCTGGATGATATTTCCTGTTGCGACATCTCACACACGGACACTTAATTTTGGTACCGTCCATGTATTGAGGGAACGCCTTGGCGAACTGCAGGAACTGCTGTACACCCTCAATGAATTCATCCCGCATACCACATATGTCATCAGGATGACGGTTGTACATCCACGAACAATGACGCAGATAGTAATTCATATCCATTTCTAAACACATCTGTATAAATGATAGTATGTATCATATAAATTATTACATACAGTGGTTTATCACCTGACTTCATAACTTAACCGTACTATAAAAATCATAACTGATATAATACATACTTTCATTTATCAAAGTCTAAAATAAGCAATATTCAAAACAACTGACCATTTATCAAAGTCTAAAATAAGCAATACTTTCATTTCATAACTGATATAATATATACTTTCATTTGTCAAAGTCCAAGAGCCCTAGATATGGAATATAAATGTTAATGAGTGTTTTAAAATAATAAACAGGGTTAACTAGTTAATGGTGATATTTCTAAGCCACTTCTAGATCCATACTAGTTTATACTAGTCAATACTAGGTTAATACCTTGCTACACTATATCTTCTAGGTCGTAATAAGGAATTCTAGTTTATACTAGTTAATGCCAAGCTAATACTAGTTATTACTAAGTATACTAGTTAATATTAGCTATACTAAATATTACTAGTACAACTTAACTAATATCCTACCTTACCCCAACTCACATCTTAGCTCATAAATGTATGTCACAATAATACCTGATACCATAGTATCAGTTCACTTCACAGCACTGTTGTGCTCTAATTGAACTGCACTGCACTGATCACTCTTGCCAATTAAATCCCTGATACCACAGTATCAGTTAAGGGTTGTATTGGCATGCAACAAGTGACCTGTGAATACCTACCCGATACTTGGCTATACCTTAACCCAAACACATGCCTGCAGACCCTAACTAAGTCTGCAACCTCTGATACTTTGTACTGCTGCTGCTGTGGCTAAATCTTCCCTTCACTTAGTTGTTTCCAACTGCCCTTAGCTACTGCCATGGCTCACAGCAGTTCTTGCTGCTGCCTTGCCATTGCTCAAGCATGCATGTGTTTGATGCTGCTCAAGTGTGCACCAACACTCTCCCACTACAGAAGATGACAGGAACCAATCCCCTCCTCACAGTGCCAACCCGACACCACTGCAACACATTGCCAGCTTGCCTAATGCACTAGGCCAAACTGAATTGAGTTCAGTTCCTGAAGCCTCATAGTTCAGTAGTGATACCAACACAACTCGACTCTTTTACCCTCTCCCACATCAAGCACAGTTAGAAGACACTATGAATACCAACACAGATAACAGTAGCTATATACCTATCTATATAAATATCGAGATACACCTATATATGCATATACTCTTTCATATACAAATAGATAATACACCAATTTACATATACATATCATATGATACTCTAAGGCATAAATAGACACACACACACAACCACTAGTCCAATTCACAAACATTTGGTGTGCAACACCAAGATACTCTAGAATACATCCTTCATACACCACACCACCATGATACCAACCGTTAATTCACATGGACACATCTAATAGATCAAATATTGTATGAATAAACTAATAGTTGACAATATTGAAAAAAATAGATGTATAGGAATCAATCCTGATCAAAAACCCTAACCCTAACCCCAGGTCAAAAAACCTAACCCTAACCCTAGGTCATGATCAGTGTTTGTGTCAGTGTGTGTGTGTGTCGTGTCGTGTCTGTGTCAGTGTCAGTATTTGTGTGAGTGTGTGTGTGTGTGTGTGTGTGTGTGTGTGTGTGTGTGTGTGTGTGTCTGCGTCTGTGTGTGTGTGTGTCGTGTGTGTCTGTCAGTGTCTCTGTGTGTGTGTCGTGTCTGTCAAGTGTGTGTTGTGTCAGTGTCACATGTGTGTGTATGTGTGTGTGAGAGAGAGAAAGAGAGAGAGTTAGGGTTTACCTAGAGCTCAAGGAGGAGGAGGGGGATGCCGGAGTAGCCGCAGCCATGGAGAGCCGGTCGCCGGAGAGGGGGGGTGGGGGAAATCGAAAGGTTTTGAAAACTTTCAAAAATTTTGATAGATGGGGGGAAAGAAAACTGAGCCCTAATTAACCAAAATTTAGCGACATTTAGCGATGTCAAATAAAAATATTGCTAAATTAAAATTTAGCGACGTCAAAGACGTCGCTAAACACGTTGCTAAATATTTTTAATTTATACGTCGCTAATTACGACGCTAAACGTCGCTAAATTAGACATATTAGCGACGTTTAGTGACCTTAATTGAACTTATAGCGACTAATCTTTTAAAATCTTAATAAAAGTCACTAAACGTCGCTAAATGTCGCCATTTAGCGATGTCTAGCGACGTTTTTTATGGAGTCGCTAATTTAGCGACGTTTTTAGATGGAGTCGCTAAAATGCGTCGCTAATCCCGCTTTTTCTAGTAGTGTTATTCCCAGTAGTTCCTGGCGTATTATATACATATCCTGTTGCTCTTATACTTGTATGGACTTTGATTATTGGGGAGACTAGCTACCTTCTCAGAGAATTTCGTGTCGTAACGTGCCATGGTTGGATCCACTAAACCAGTCGGGGGTTGGGGAGTGTTAGTTAGATATGTGATCATACCCATCATACACAAGTATTCCTGTATAAGTACCATGTTAGTGTTAATCATACACCTCACGTGTGATTTGTCAGGCCATAATTCCTGTACAAGTTCCCAAGCCAATCATATGTCGAAGCTAGTACTCACTCACTTAGTTTGTTGTATTTTTTCACTCATGTATATGATTCTCATCTCTCTTGTACTATTTATAATATTTCTATATTCTGTATATTTTCTGCTCATGCTCTATTTATCTTATATATTCTCTCTATTTACTGTTTCATCGTCTTTATCATTTATTTGGAACTGCAGTTAGAGGTGTGCTTCGCTCAATCTTGACTGGATATATTTTTCAGATGATTTAGATGACTGGTATCCTACGTACTATGGACCTCGGGATGTAATATGTGTAGAGTTAGAGATGGTGGCTCAGGAGGAGCCAGTACCAGAAGATGATCAACTAGTTGCAGATGTTTAGACTATTGGATTGGTTATGTCTGAGTTTAGACTTTTGGCATATATTATATTTGAGACTATTGTGCTAGTCTATAATACTTGGATATGAGATATATTTGTGACTGTGATTCATTTCTTTCTTCTATTCAATATCGTGCTACATCTTCCTCTAGTTTTATTGTGATTGAGTATCGATTATTATTATTTTCTCCATTTAGAGTTGAGATATCTTGCCAGGTACATATATATTATGTGAGATGTTTAGATAGTATTGTTGACCTAGACATCGTTCTATTGTTGATGTTGTGACGTAGGCTGGACGTACACACGTTCTTGTACCCTTACACTGGGTACGGGTCGTGATACCCATTCTTTGGTTTAGTGTGGTTCATGGTTTATTTTGTGGGTTGGTTCAAGTTATGAGAGAACCCATGGTTTAAACCTCAAACCCTAGCTATATAACCCAACTTTTTTCTCGCTCTTCCCTTATTCTCTTATTTCTTCTCCTTTTATTTTAGGCAAGTACACCTTGCACGATATGGAGAAACCCTTAAATTTTAATTCTTATTCTTTTCTGGCATTTTATTAGTCTAAAATGCGTAAATTATGATTCTAAACACTTTTAATGTTGGTATTTTTGGCTTTGATGGGTGGATGCGAGTAGATCTATATTTTTTATTTAGGGTTTTCATGGGTTCCATAAATTTTTCTTGGTTTTGATCTATTAAAATATGGTAATCTCGAAAACCAGTTTTTTTAGGTGATAAAGCATTCCATTTCAGGCATTTTGGCTTTTGGTTTACTTGATTTGGAGTTAAAATAAAAAAATTATGAAGGAAACAAGTTTTCGTGTTATTGGAGCTTTTTTCATGGTCGAACTTTCTGTTTCAGAACGATGGAGTATGATACGGCCCAGCAACATGCGCCCTCAAGCATGTGCCCATCTTGTTGGATGCATGACTACTCTGTGTATGTGTTCTAAAGTCAGACGTGTAGTTCCTTGAACGCATAGGAATTTACTAAGGCCATACTCCTTGCGTCCATGCGGCCAAGAGACTATGCGGCCAGAGCCATGCATCTCTTCTTTTTTGGGCTTATGCCTCTGCACGACTTTTGTGACTCTGCATAACTTTTTATGCTTTTGTCTTATCTCCTTGACATTTTTTTACTTGTCACATCAAGTCACGTCAGTCATTTTTCTGACTTATATTTACTACCCGTCACGTAGCACTTGCCCCGATGAGTAGACTTTGCATGTCTATGCGCCCCATATTCTATGTGCCCCCGATTCTTATGCGCCCTGATCGACCATGTGGCCTTGATCTTCATGCGTGCATGCGGTCCCAAGACACATTTATTGATTTATTTTGGTTTGAATGTTCCATTGGACTTTTGATTTATATGTGTAATCTTGATAACTGTGAGAGTATTAGACCCACCTGTATGCCTGACCCGACCACATTTATAGTTTGACCATGCACCAAGTGACTATACCACCTATGTGCATGACTTGACTTATGTGTTGCAATGTGATAGAACTCATGTGATTTACTGTGATTGGTGACTTGACTTGACTCGACCACATGTATCCGAGCTAATTCACTTACTACGTGCTATGTGTTTCTACGTGCTAAGTGTTCCTACGTGCTAAGTGTTCCTACGTGATTATATTACATATTTACGCTGAGGGGTACCTACGTACTACGTGATATGTGATATAATATATTTCTTTCAAGCATGGACAAAATGGTTTAGTCAATTTCCAAGCGTGGCTAGGACTTGTTTGATTGTTGTATTACTCTGGGGTGAATCCAAATTGGACTGCCAAGTGATAAAGTATATTCGTATCTAGCATGTCCATACTATGATGCAACATATTAGGGAAATAACAAGTGACTACGCCATAAGATTTCTGTAACAGTAGGGTTTACTAGGCAACTAAAACATGTAGAGCATTGGGAGGGACAGAATCCTGAGATTGTGATTAATTAGCCACCCCCAAACAATTGTCTGGGTGTATATGCTAGCCCCCATGGATATTATTTAAATCCTCAGAAGTGGATGGCAATATCCGACTATTATATAGTACTATGTATTCTATGCGATCTTAACACGATGGCCTTACGAGGGACCGGTGAATAAATACTACGTCTTATGTGGCAATTCATGGCTCGGCTAGCCCTGATAGCACATAGGTCGATCTGAGGATTCCTATTGTATGCATATAGCTCTAGGATAACCCAGACTCCACATAGTAAGTCGTACAAGTGATTGGCCGATTATGTAACTAAGCTTGATTGTGTATTGTATCTTCTGTTAAATAGTTTAGGGACATGGACTATCATGGTGCGATGGTCTAACCCTTGTCCTTATTTGGTTGTAGTATTAGATTGTTGTATCACGGTAGCCTATGGACAAAAACTACGAGACATAACTATATATATATATATATATATATATATATATATATACATATAAGTTGTCCTTGTTTGGTTGTAGTGTTAGATTGTTGTATCACGGTAGGCTATGGACTGAAACTATGAGACATAACTATATATATATATATATATATATATATATATATATATATATATATATATATATATATATATATATATATATATATATATATGCTTTTATTTCTCACTGGTTTTGTTCCTTCATTTGTGCTTCCTTTGTGGTACTTGCTATTTGGGGTCTAACCCCACTGGTTTTGCATGGCCAGGTTTAGAGCCAACACCCGATGACCCAGCTTACTCCCCCTTGAACAATGGCACCCACCATATGGATGACCGCTGAAGGAGACAAGTGGGTTTCTTAATCACTCGTTATTGTATATTTTTTCCTTTTGGGCATTTAGCCACCGACACTTATTAGCCATAAATCTGGACATTTAGTTTTTTACATGATTATAATTAATCAAGCTGCAGCTGATCATTGTTATGTACTTTTGCTACTCCGTCAGCTTCTCATTTTGTACAACTGCTTTCTAGAATATTTTGGCAGGGCATTGGGGATGCCTTACTTTCTTGTCATATATATTCTATGTTTACTATTCTCATTTGACTGATTGAGATATAAGATGTTTTATGTGACCCTAAGTAACTTACTTGTAGAATGTACCCCCTTTTTTAGTTACAGCTGTGACCGTCGTATGACGTTATATACCGTGTACGGGGTAGCTGGCCTTGTCCGTCTCCGTATTTCGGTACTGGGGTGTGATAAGGTTTTAGTGGTGGCCCATGTAGGTCCTGTATTTTTAGACTTGTGGGGTGTTATGGTCATAGGAGTCTCAATCAAATACGTCCCCTTTGATATTTTGCTTCGTCTTCCTCGATATCAATGCTTGAACTATTAGAACTACTTACTTTATCCTTCCCATCCAGTTCTTGATATTTTTGTCCTTTCTTTAGAGCTTTTTCAGTTGTTGGAGATGCAGTCATGGAAGGACAGGGTTCCCCTGTGCAACAACGAGAGGTAGCACTCGCTCAGAATCAGATCCGGATAGAGCCAGTAGTTGAGCAAGCTGGCACAGTAAAACCAGAAGTGGGACATATTGAGCAACCAACCCCTGAGATCCCCGTACCCCAGTAGTACCAGCGGTACATGACACCTCGGTATTATTAGATATCCTCCGGGGAATGATGGCTATGCGACATCTGTCGCACCCCGATTCCATGGAATCGATAGTCGTCCCCCGGGGCGTGACACTGTGCGTGCCTAGGTTGCGCACCGCACAAGGCTAAGGTATTTTATATAACGAGCATATATTCAGAGTACGCGGATAATTGAAACACAATATTAAAACATAAAAAAGTTCTCTTTATTGATAATGAACATCATTTACAAACTCTTGAACGAGTCGGATAATTGCCCCACGGTCTTAGAAAAGTGGACTCAAAATAAGATAGTTGTCCTGTACATTACATTATTTTACTAAAACTTTAAAATGTTAAAGACCTTTTAGTGAAGCTATTGCCTTCCCACGGAGCTGCATAAGCATGTGGATAAGCTCCTGGAAACTTCAAAATGTTACTTTTGTGGCACAATTTGGGCGTGCCAGTAGGTGGACTGGATTGAGAAGTCTCTTTAGGTTCGTGCAGGATCTCCTTGGTGTGGGGAACCTGTTGCAACGAGGGTCAGTACATCAAAATGCACTGGTGAAGGTGAGCTAACCCAACTATACCAAATCACAAGTTGTTTATATGAAACATGCAAGTTATTTTGTGGTCCTTCTATCTTGCCTTAGTTTATTTTACAAGCAAGCATTACATATGAAAATTTACAGAAATAAGCATGCCACTGTTCGGTGACTTTTACCTGTCCGTCTGAACCACCTGCACAAATACTTACCATGACCTTCCCTACCACGAAGATATAGTTAGCTTGCACAGTTTAAATATATGTGGGGATCACTAGCATGATACCACAATGGATGATTTATAGTCATTAACGAGGATGGTATGCAACAAAAAGCACGTAAGGTGCTACATGCCATCCCGTCCAGCACGTGAGACTATCGTAAAGTTCTGTCCGGATCGGATCGGTGCCAGTGCCCCAGCGACCGTCCGCAGAAACCATAGACCTTGTGCACAAGTTGTCCGTGATCAAACAACGTTCATAGTAAGTTATCAATTGATGCAGTTTAAGGCAACACGAGTATGAGACAAATAGCAAGACATGATTCATTTTGCATAGTCTCCCTGATCAGTTTATTGCATGACAAGGTATGTTCTATACATAGCATAATTTATAGAAGAAGTATATATTCTAACTAAAATTGAAGCATAGAAAGAATATTCTAAATAAACTAGCATCCAATGAGGTAACCGTTCACAAGTTGAAAGACAAGCATAAAGTAGTCCAAGTCTGTTCCTTTTTATCTTGACATCTTTTATTTATTATGGTATCGTTTAATTAAAATAATCAAGAATGCAAGATTTTTAGGTGTGAAGACTTGGAAGAAGGGTCAATTGAATCGAATTAGCCACTCACAAGTTGGTTGGAGAAAGAAAAGGAAAGAGGTGCTTCAAGACTCCGCTCGTACGACGTCTATTGCACGATCACTTGCATTGCCACGAACAGCTGATTAATACCTCTTCTACTCTTTCCAAGCTCTTAATGGAATGAAATTCAACGAACGAAAATAATGAAATCCATCAAAACTGTTCAAAAAAAATGCAAATCCAAAAACCAACTCAAAAGCACGAAAGCAACAAGGCGACAGCGAAAACTAGGTAAGAAAACTTTGCAGCGGAGAGGTCCCTCTTGACTCTGCCGCTAAGTCCATCCTCGGAGCATGGTCCACTAAATATGGGAATCAATTTCGAAGAAGCAAATCCATAACGAGGATAAGATCTTAATTCAATATATCTTGATCGAACGATACCGATTTGTATTTCTTTAGTCGTGCTCCCCAAATAGGGGGAATGGGGCACCACATCATAACCAACTAATAGAAAGTTTTATCCATGAAACTTAGGAATAGAACCTACCATTGTAAAACAATGAAGGAAATCTTTCCTTCATCTCAGACTCAATCTCCCAAGTCGATTCTTAGACCGAATGATTTTTCCAAAGCACGCGCACGAGAGAAATCGAACGACTTTGAAGCAGCTTCTCCTTGTAATCCAAGATCCGCACAGGATGTTCAACATAAGTCAAGTCTGCCTTCAAGTCCAGTTGATCAAGATCCACCACATAACTTGGGTCGTACATGTATTTCCTATGCTGTAAAACGTGGAAGATATTATGCACTTTAGATAGTGACGGTGGCAGGGCAATCTGATATACGACCGGGGTGACTCGCTTAAGTATCTCGAACGGGACGACGAATCTTGGACTTAGCTTCCCTTTTGCTCCAAATTTGGTAACTCTTTGCATGGGCGAGACTTTAAGAAATACTTGATCACCTACTAAAAACTCAAGAGGTTGTTTATACGTGTCTGAGTAGCTTTTCTGACGACTCTGTGCTACCTTCAGCCGTTCACGGATCAAGCGAATTTCTGGGCGGTTTGCTCTACGAGTTCAGGGCTAAGAATTTGCCGTTTACCAACTTTATCCCAATAGATCGGAGATTTGTACTTTTGCACATACAACACCTTATACGGCGCCATCTGAATGCTGGATTGATAGCTATTATTGTATGCAAATTCGACTAACGAAAGATGCATGTCCCAACTTGTCTTCAAGTCCAATACGCAGAGCCGTAATATATCTTCGAGGATTTGGTTGACCCTCTCTGTCTGAGGATGGTAGGCGGAGTTGAACTTCAACTTCATTCCTATTGCTGACTGAAGGCTTTCCCAGAAGCATGATAAGAATCGTCTAACTCGATCGGAGACAATGGATACGGGCACGCCGTGGAGTTGAACAATCTCGTTGAGGTAGATCTAAGCCATGCAGTCGGCACTCCAAGTAACTTTGATAGGCAGAAAGTGAGCTGACTTGGTGAGTCGATCGACGATGACCCAGACGACATCGTTCCCCCGTTGCGTCTTTGGCAAACCAACAATAAAATCTATTATTATGTGTTCCCATTTCTACTCCGGTATAGCAAGGTTCTGCATCTCTCCGCCCAGCTTCTGGTGCTCAGCCTTTACTCTCCGACAAGCCATGTATTATAACACAAATAGTGCCATTTTTATGCCGTGCTACCAAAATATCGTACGGAGGTCTCGATACATCTTTGTGCTACCCGGATGTGAAGTATAACTCGTATAGTGAGCTTCGGTAAGTATCTTATTTCTGAGGTTTGTAACATTAGGAACACACACTCTTTCCTTCACCCGCATCATTTCATCTGTGCTTATCGCAAAGTCGATTGCCTTTCCTGCTGAGATAAGACTTCGCATCTTTTCCAGGAATAGGTCGTCCTTCTGAGTGGACTTTACTTTCTCCAACAAGTCTGGTTTGAGTCACAGCTGAGCCACTTACGCCGCCCTTTTGTATTGATTCAGAGTGTAATATCTAAACTTTCAAGATTCTGTCGCAGCCTGTCATCGATAGCCAAGCTCCCAACGAATACTCCACTCAGCACATCAGCTACAACGTCACCCTTGCCCGGTTTGTATCTGATCATCAAGTCGAAGTCGCTAAGGAGTTCAAGCCATCGTCGTTGCCGTAGATTCAGATCCTTTTGAGTATAAAGATATTTTAGACTTTTATGATCCTTGAAGATCTTGTATGATACACTAAAGAGGTAATGCCTCCACAATTTTAGTGCGAACACCACCGCCGTAAGTTCCAGATCGTGCGATAGATAGTTTTTCTCGTGAGGCTTCAACTGCCTCGACGCAAAGGCTATCACTTTGTCCCTCTACATAAGGATATATCCCAAACCCTTTCCAGAGGCGTCGATATAGATCTTAAAATCACCGGGTCCGTCCGGAAGGGTAAGAATTGGTGCTGAGACAAGTCGCTACTTTAACTCCATGAATGAAGCTTCACAGTCGTCCGTCCACGCGAACGTTACTCCCTTCCGAGTGAGATGAGTCATAGGCGAGGTAATTCTTGCAAAATCTTTTATAAATCTCCTATAGTAGCCTGCTAGACCAAGGAAACTCCGAATGTCGCTAGCTGACTCAGGCCTTTTCTACTTTACGATGGCTTCTACTTTCTTCGGGTCAACAGAGATGCCCTCTACGAAAATAATATGCCCAAGGAAAGATATGTTGTCCAACCAGATCTCACACTTTTCTTCACGTACAACTTATTGTCTCGAAGGGTTTGAAACACCATCGCAGGTATTCTGCGTATTCATCCTTATTCTTCGAGTATACTAAGATATCATCTATGAAAACTACCATAAATTTGTACATAAAGGGTCAGAACACACGGTTCATCAAATCCATAGAAGTGGCATGAGCATTCATTAGTCCAAACGACATAACATGTCACGCCCTGATCTCCCGCAGGCTAAATCGGCTGTTCCCGCTAGGCGAGAATCACCGCGCCAGCGCTCCCGCGGAACGATCGCTTTATCCCATCCGGGCATGATGCTGCACGAGCGTGAGTCACGCCCGTGCAAGGCCGTGGTTCATTGGCTGGCGGTAAGAGTTCTAAGCCACAGAGTTGCACAGATTGTCCGAGTACAGCGGAGTCATAATCGCATAGGCGATTTGGTAACAAGTTTACTTAGTCGACAATATAGCGGAAGCATTGAATAACACAAGTTGAAGTAAAGCAAGCTCTTTATTGATTTAAACAAGTGTTACAGGCGGCGCTTGGCCGAGATTATAATTCGCTCAAGCCTCTCTCTTTGAAACAATAAAAGCGTGCCAAGTGGCTACAATTGTGGAATGATTGTACAGGTGATGTTCAGGCAATGTTCCAATATTATGTCTTGTATATGTGCTTCAGTTCCGGACGCAACGCTCCAACGCTCCGGATATGACTCCTTGTCTTAGCACGTACGAAGGAGGCATCCGCACCGAACGAGGTTCTCCCGCACCCTGCAAACGATCTGGTGGGTTATCAGTACATTGAATGCACTGGTGGGGAGGCTACTCGCTCGCTCAACAAATCTAAACACGTAATATAGGTTTCGTGCACCAACTATTATGTTATCTTTCTAGTTGCCTTAGGATCAGTTTCATGTAAAGATTGAATAGCCTAACTCGTGTGGCAGTGCGTCGTGCGACATGAGAGAAAATACGGTGAGACCTACCAACTTACCATTTGACCTTTCCTGTCCAAGGCAAACAAGTTAATTTGAGCATGAGCATTCATAATAAAAATCAAGGCAATAGCATATGCAAACACGAGAGTCATTATATCAAGATCGTTCAGGTGTTCAGTTATTTTTTTGATGCGATACAATAACTCGTACGCGAATAGCCGCTAAGCGAGGATGACTTATCTATGTGAACAGGTAGCATAGCCATAAAGGACCAATCTATCTTGGGTGAGAGTGGTATGCAACGCTAGGTTCTCGAGGTGAAGTATACCAACCCGCCCGCTCAAGAGACTATCATGATATTCCGTCCGGATCGGATCGGTCCCAGTACCCCGGTGACCGTCCGCGAAACTGTACCCTGTTTCCAAGTTGTCCGCGATATGCAGGTCAGGGTCTTTTAGATTCATTACATTCACTTATTAATTTTTGATTCACTTAGCCATTGGATGTGCACAGTCTCTTGGGCTGAGATAGAGCTCGCTCGAGAGGGACTTGCAGAGGCCTGAATACCTGAATAAGTCTTGCCACAGGAGTATGATTCTTTTACTTGACATGATGTAATCCCCTGGCCCGGGAACTGCCTTGGCGACCTTACGGTCCCAGATACTTTCAGGTACATTCATACATGGAATGACTACTTAGTAGTCTTCCGGGGTTTGGATAAAAATAAGGCAACATACAAGCAGACAAGCATGTATTTGTATAAACACAAGCATTCTGTTAGCTCGGGCCCGAAGGTAAGCCGAGGAGTGAAACCGTATAGGACTTTTCGAGCGACAAGATCTAGGGTAGCATGCAAAGGTCTGAATATAAGCAATATTTCATTTCTATATTCTAGCACAAGCAATATGAGTTGGGATTATTCCCTTAGCTAGGTATGTTGAATTCTTATTAGCATGCAGGGGTTTATTCACCTAGGGACTAGCATGTATCATTCCATATTTTAAGTGTGCTGGCTCAGCAAAGACAAGTTTACCGTAGCCACTCACCTTAGCGATGATTCACCTTGATAGAGTGATATGTCAAGCGAGCCTCAGAAAGCCTAAGCTGAATTCCTGTAGGGACAAGTCTGGATATCCTTTGCCTCAAACGAGTATTCTCGCCTGAGCAAAGTGGGTCGGGACATGCACTTTTGCAGTTTGAATCGACAGTCCGCTTGAGCAGAATGGGGTGTTACATAACAGAAAACTCATAATGGCCATAGCAGTTTCAGAATGCTGACTTTGGCATGTCCTCTGGACTAATCTTCAATTGGTGGTAGCCAGAGCGAAGATCAATTTTTGAGAACATCAATGCTCCTTGCAACTAATCAAAGAGGTCATCTATCCTGGGTAGGGGATACTTGTTTCTGATAGTGACCTTGTTTAGCTCCCGATAGTCTATGCAGAGTCACAATATTCCGTCCTTCTTCTTTACAAAGAGTACAGGTGCTCCCTAAGAAGACACGCTCGGATGAATGTACCCATGGTCTAGCAGTTCCTGAAATTGGCACTTTAACTCCTTTAGTTCAGCATGGGCCATTTTGTACGAAACTTTTGAAATCGATTGGGTATTCAGGAAGGTGTTGATGGTGAACTCGATTTCTCGGTCGGGTGGCATGTCAGGTAGTCCGCTCAGAAATACATCAGAGAACTCTGCCACAACGGAAGAAGACACAACATTTGCGTAATCCAACATCGTATCCCAAACCGACGCCATGATGATATCGTAAAATTCACCATGCAGGCCCTGGACGTATCTTTTGCTGGACTACTTGTGTAGCAGAATTTGACCTCTCCAAGTTGATGGAAGAAGACTCATTTCTCTGCATATTAGATAGTTGCCGAGCAAGCGCCAAGCCAATCCATCCCCAAAATGATGTCGTATTCCCGAACGTCTAGGACTAACACATCGAGCGAGAGTTTCCTTACCCCAATATAGACGTGACCACCTTGACATACTGAACAGACAGGTATTTTTGTACCCGATAGGGTGCTAATACTAAGGTCTAAATATAATGGTGTTATTTCTATATTGTTTTCCATGACAAAATTTGTGGATATAAAGCTATACGTTGCACCAGAATCAAATAGCACATGTGCAGGTATGTTATTAAAAAGCAATATACCTGACACAATTGTGTCCGATGCTAGGGCTTCTTCCCGTGTTATAGTGTACACCCGGCCTTGAGCTTGACGACGCTCTTGTTGTGGCGCAGCTTGGTTGACTTGGGGTATTATGGTAGGATTTGAATGTTGAGGATGGTAAACTGAGTAGCGCGGACAGTCACAAATTCTGTGGTTTGGATCACCACAAATGAGGCATAACCCGAGCTTCTTGCGACAATTGTCTGCCATGTGCCCTGGCTTCTTACAGAAGAAACATGTTTGGTTTAAATTTTCTTTCTGCTGACCGTCATTATTTAGACGCTTTGCAGCATTATTTTCTTTCTCGTTACTATGGCGCTTGTGATTGGAAGTATGCATAGTGTCGGTAACAACTAGAGGATACTACGGTTCAAGAGAAAGGGCATGATTGAGAACTTCCCACATCGTCTGGTATTAGGAAATGACTACGTGCGCATGGATGGCAGGTCGTAGGCCGCCTTTAAATATTTTGGCATGACTTGCCACATCAGGTAAATATGAGCTTGCAAATTTGACAAGCCGGTTGAATTCGACGGAGTACTGCTTCACGGTCATGTTGCCTTGCCGAAGCTGCACGAACTCATTATCCTTTTTTCGACATACCGGAGGGGGTATAAACTCCTCTTCGAACGTGCTACGGAAGGTATCCCAAGCGTTCGTCTCACTTTCTTCATCTACGAAGAGAGACCTTCGGTGCATGTCCCACCAATCGTGCATGTTCAAACGAAGATGTAGTTGAGCACATGCGGCACACTTCTTCTCTGGTGCCTCTAGCAGTTTAAAGTTATCATCAAGCTCTACCAGCCAATCTAGAGCCACGATCGGATCTTCAGTCCCTTTAAATGGCGTATTACAGACCTTCTTGAAGTCGGCAAAGTCGAAGGTAGTCACATCCTTCTTCTTTCGAGTTTGAGGCATTTTGACTTCAGGTGTGGGTTGCTCCACCGGTGTCGCTGCTGTTGCCGCGGAATGGTTGAAGGCTAAGTTCTGAATGATCTATTGTAGGGTATCTACCTGATTTTGTTGGACTGTAAATCGGGCTTCTATATTGCCTTCAAACTTGCTCTGTCGTTCTTCCGCGCGCTTCTCGGCTCGTTCATAATGAGCCTCATCCCTCTGTTGGCTAGCCTCAAGCATCCGTATCATTTGCTCAATCGGGTCGATACGAGGCATGGCTCGCTGGCTTCGAGAACTTTTCGAGGTGCCAGAACTACTTTCTTGGGCTTGTACCTCTGTTTGTACTAGCGCTGATGCTTGCGCTTGAGTCATTCCTTCAAAAGAAGGTAACTTATATCAGGTCCATAATGTATTATGGAATCATTGTATGGAATGTATCTTATTTTGGCCTAACGATTTCAAGAGTTCGCATAGGGAATAGATCGTTAAAGAAACTTTTCTGACACGAGGGTCAACGGAACTTGAAGATGTGCTCTGATACCAATATATCGTGTCCCAATTTTGTGGAATCGATAGTCGTCCCCCGGGGCATGACATCGTGCGTGCCTAGGTTGCGCACCGCACAAGGCTAAGGTATTTTATATAACGAGTACATATTCGGAGTACGTAGATAAATGAAACACAATATTGAAACATGAAAAAGTTTTCTTTATTGATAATGAACATCATTTACAAACTCTTGAACGAGTCGGATAATTATCGCACGGGCTTACAAAAGTGGACTCAAAATGAGATAGCTGTCCTGTACATTAAATCATTTTACTAAAACTTTAAAATATTAAAGACTTTATGGCGAAGCTATCGTCTTCCCACGGAGCTGCATAAGACTGTAGACAAGCTCCTGAAAACTTCAAAATGTTGCTTCTGTGGCACGATTTGGGCATGCCGGTAGGTGGACTAAATCGGGAAGTCACTTTAGGTTAAACTTGTTGCAACGAGGGTCAGTATATCAAAATACACTGGTGAAGGCGAGCTAACCCAACTATACCAAATCAAAAGTTGTTTATATGAAGCATGCAAGTTATTTTGTGGTCCTTCTATCTTGTCTTAGTTTATTTTACAAGCAAGCATTAGATATAAAAATTTACTAAAATAAACAAGCCATCATTCGGTGACTTTTACCTGCTCATCTAAACCACCTGTACAAATACTTACCATGACCTTCCCTGCCACAAAGACATAGTTAGCTTGCACAGTTTAAATATACGTAGGGATCACTAGCATGATGCCACAATAGACAATTTATAGTCATTGACGAGGATGGTATGCAACAAAAATAACGTGAGGTACTATATGCCATCCCGTCCAGCACGTGAGACTATCATAAAGTTTCGTCCGGAACGGATCGGTGCCAGTGCCCCAGCGATTGTCCGTAGGAACCATAGACCTTGTGCACAATTTGTGATCAAATGTCGTTCATACTAAGTTATAAATTGATGTAGTTTAAGGCAACACGAGCATGAGACAAATAGTAAGACATGATTTATTTTGCATAGTCTCCCTGATCCGTTTATTGCATGGCAAGGTATGTTCTATACATAGCACAATTTATAGAAGAAGTATATATTCTAACTAAAATTGAAGCATAAGAAGAACATTCTAAATGAACTAGCATGCAATGAGGTAATCGTTCACAAGTTGAATAACAAGCATAAAATAGTCCAAGTCTATTCATTTTTATCTTGACATCTTTTAGTTATTATGCTATTGTTTGATCAAAAAAATCAAGAATGCAAGATTTTTAGGTGTGAAGACTTGGAAGAATGGTCAACTGAATCAAATTATAGCCGCTCACAAGTGGGTTGGATGAAGGAAAGGAAAGAGGTGCTTCAAGACTTCGCTCGCACGACGTCTACTACAGATCACATGTATTGCTATGAACAGCTGATCAATCCATCTTCTACTCTTTCCAAGCTCGAAATGGAATGCAATTCAACGAATGAAAATAATAAAATTCATCAAAACTGTTTAAGAAAACACAAATCCAAAAACCAACTCAAAAGCACGAAAGCAATAAGGTGACAACAAAAACTAGGCAAAAAAATATTGCAGCGGAGAGGTCCCTCTTGACTCTGCCGCTAAGTCCATCCTCGGGACATGGTCCACTGAATATGAAAATCGATACCGAAGAAGCAAATCCATAACGAGGATAAGATCTTGATTCAATCTATCCTGATCGAACAATACCAATTTATATTTCTTAGTCGCGCTCCCCGAATAGGTGGAACAGGGCACCACAGCATTATCAGATGGTGGTGTAACAACATCAGCAATTTCAATAACAAGAGCATAATGCCTTATTGAGTCAGGGTTTACAGATGACTCTAGAGAGAGGCAGAAGGACTAATTTGGGGGCATCAATTAGATTTTATAAACTTAACCTGAGATAATTCGATGGCACGGAGGATGCCATAACAGTAGATCAATAGTTTCAAGGCATTGAGGTTATTCTAGCAGCAGCGAAGGTTCCAGCTGATGGACAAGTTGACCAGGTCCGACTGTAACTTCAAGGCCTTGCTCATGACTGGTGGACGTTAGTAGAGCTTGGCTTGAGGCATCCTATCTCTTGGGACAGTTTTAGGACTCAATTTTGGGCAAATTATTTTGGAATCGTCGCACAATATGAGCTTCAACAGAGGTTTATCGGTCTCAAGCAGGCCGGTAGGACTGTGGAAGGATATGCAGTAGAATTTTGAAGGTTGAATATATTTGCTCTGACCATGGTGACTACAGAGTCAAACAGAGCAATAAGATTCTGGCAAGGAATTCATCTTGATATTCTACAACTGGTAGAGGGGTACGACTACCAGACTTATGAGGAAGTATTGATAGCATCTCGGAGGTACGAGCTTACCATTCAGAGGTTGTCGGCAAGGACGGAAGGCCAGAAGAGGTCTCATGCTCAGAGTGGAAGAGGAGGAGGAGTACCCTGGATGACAACACCATCACCTGGTATTCGTATCCATGATTCAGAAACACGGAGGATGACAGTTTCGACAGTTAAAGCATCAGCTCGGCAACAGCTGAGGCAGCAACAACAACAGCATTACCAGGGAGCACCGATATGATGTACTTACTGTGGCAAGGAAGGCCACACTAGAGATGTGTGTAGGATAGACAATGGGTTGTGTATGAGATACGATAGTCCAGATCATCGGATTGCCAATTGTCCGATAATGCAGAGGCCAGGAGGGCCAGTCCAACAGTTGCCAACACTGCCAGCACCAGGAGAAGTTCAGCACAGAGTGCCAGCAATAGCAGTACAACCGTTAGCTCAATGTCCATTACCGATGCATGCTCAGATGTACCAATAATAGTAGAATCAATAGCAGGGCTAGCAGCGGCCACAATAACGCTTCCAAGGGAGGCAATAACGAGGAGCGCAACAGGGCAAAGGGCAAGCATTCACTTTATCCTTGGAAGAAGCTTTGGCATCAGGCGATGTGGTGGCAGGTAACATCTCTGTCGTATATTTTTCTGTTCTAGAATTATTTAATTCGGGTGCATCTCATTTATTTATATCTACGCGATATGTGACATGTATTGGACTGGAGTTCGAGGTATTGCCAAAGAGGTTGAATATACTTAGTGTTAATGGGCTCGCAGAAGTTAGTAAAGTGTGTATAGAGTGTTCAGTCGTAGTGTGTGGGCATTCATTACCTGCATGGTTGATCGAGTTCCCTATGGGTAACTTTGACGTTATCCTAGGCATGGACTAGCTGAGCGATAGTCATGCTACGATAAATTGCCATAGGGGTAGGGTATTATTTAGTATCCCAGGCATGGAAGACTTTGCCTTTGATAGATCTGCGGGAGACCAATATGAAGAGAGGACTACAATGGCAATAATAGCAGAAGAACAGCTTCCAAGATTACCCCTAGTAAGAGATGTAGAGTTTTGTATAGAATTGATCCCCAGAGCAGGACCAATATCTTATAAGGTTCACCAGATGGCACTATCAAAACTAGATAAGTTGTACCAGCACATAAAATAGCTGAAGGCAAAAAAGTTTATATGAACTAGTAGATCACCTTGGGGAGCGCTAGTTGTTCTAGTAAAGACGGAGGATGGGATACCACGGTTGTGTATCGACTATAGGCAGATGAACGCAGTAACAGTGAAGAACAATTACCCATTACCAAGAATCGATGATTTGTTTGATCAGTTGAGCAAAGCTAGAGTTTTCTCCAAGATCGACCTCCGGTCAGGATATCCATCAAGTAAGAGTTCAGAAGAAAGACATACCTAAGACAGCATTTAGGTCACAATATGGGCATTATGAATGTCTTAGTTAAGCCATTCGGACTGACAATATTTTTGTATCTGATAAACCGCATCTTCATGCCGTACCTAGATCAGTTCATGGTGGTTTTCATAGACGACATTCTCGTCTACTCTAGTAACAAAGAAGGGCATGAAGAGCATCTTCGAAAGGTCTGACAGAATTTCAGGGAACACCAATTTTATGCAAAGCTCAGCAAGTACGAGTTTTGGTTAGATCATGTATCATTCTAGGGACACATTATCTCGGGAGAAGGAGTGGCAGTAGATCCGAAGAAGGTTAAGGCCATAAAAAGTTGGCCAGTTCCTAAGACGGTAGCTGAAGTCCGTAATTTTCTGGGATTGACAGAATTTTACAGGAGATTTGTGGCAGATTTTGCAAGAATTTCAGCACCATTGACCCGTTTGACGCGCAAGAAGGATATCAACAGAGTGTTAGATAGCCTTCATGGAATTAAAGAAGATAGATTTTGACACCGATTCTAACGTTTCCAATTAGTTCTGGAGGATTTACAGTATATTGTGATGCATATGGCAAGGACTGGAGTTTATATTAATACAACATGGAAGAGTGATAGCCTATGCATCTTGGCAGCTTCAAAATCATGAAAAAAACTATCTAACACACAATTTGGAGTTGACGGCAATGGTATTTGTATTTAAGTTATGGAGGCATTATTTATGTGATGATTGGGTGGAGATATTTACATATCACAACAGCCTGAAGTATGTATTTATCCAAAATGATTTGAACATGAGGCAGAGGAGGTGGTTAGAATTGTTGAAGGATTATGACGTATAAATCCAGTACCATCCAGGTAAGACGAATGTGGTAGCGAATGCTCTAAGCAGGAGAGGTAGTAAATATATATTGACATTGCAACGACATATATTGGAGGATCTTTAAGATATGGGTATTGAGATAGTACTTCCGCATGATGTATGAGTTTTGGCAAGCTTCTAAATATAGTCTACTTTGGTTGAGAGGATTAAGGCAGCTCGGGCATAGGATCCGAAAGTTTAGAAGCTTCGGGCAGAGTACGAGTCTATTCGAAGAAATGAGTTGATGATTAACGAGGATGGAACACTTAGATTCAAAAATCGTCTTTGTGTACCGATCGGAGATATTCGACAAGAAGTCATGACAGAGGCACATAGTTTTCAGTATTTAATTCATCCAGGAGGTACCAAGATGTATCAAGATATCAAGCAACATTTCTGATGGAACGGAATAAAAAGGGAAATAACGCAATTCATTTCTCGATATTTTGTATGTCAGCAAGTGAAGGCTGACCAACAAAGACCAATAGGACTATTACAGCCACTTCCTATTCTGGAGTGGAAGTAAAAGGACATCATGATGGAATTTATGACTGGTTTACCTAGATCCCCGACTGGTTGTGATACAATTTGGGTAATAGTGGATTGACTCATGAAAGTAGCTCATTTTCTTTCTTTTCGAGTAGAACAATCTACAAAGAAGTTGACAAAGATGTACATACGACAAATAGTAAGACATCATGGTATCCCAGTGAGTATCATATCAGATTGAGACACTCGGTTCACTTCACATTTTTGGAAAAATTTGCACTAGAGTTTGGGCACCAAGCTGAGATTCAGTACCGCTTACCATCCTCAAACAAACGGGCAATCATAGAGAACCATCAAAATATTGGAAGATATGTTGCAGGCTTGTACTTTAAATTTTGGAGGGCCTTGGGAAGACCACCTTCATCTTGTCAAGTTCTCATAAAATAATATTTATCAAGCGAGTTTTCAGATGGCCCCCTTCAAAGAACTATATGGGAGAAAGTGCATGTCACCATTAGCATGGGATGATATTGGCGAACGAAAGATGTTAGGCCCAGAAATGATCACGCAGACAATAGAAGTTGTCAAGCAGTCCAGAGAGCAATTTTGGGTTACGAAGGATAGGCATCATCATTGGGCTGATCAGCATTGTAGGCCTTTAGAGTTTTCTGCCGGCGACCACGTGTTCTTGCAGATTTTGTCAACCCACAGAGTCATTAGATTAGAGGTTTGCGAGAAGCGGGTGGACAATATTTCTTATCGTATTGTCCTTCGCCTTTGCTACTGAGGTGCATGATGTATTTCATGTGTCTTAGTATGTAGGTATATCCCGGATCTGAGTCATATCCTCGACCATTCTGAGCTAGTCGTTGGTACCGACTTGTCTTATGAGAAGCAACCTATATCCATTTTAGACCGAAGGAAGAAGGTGCTCAAGAATCAGACTATTCGTCTTCTCCGGGTTGCTTGGGGTTATTATCCTTTGTGAGAGTCGATATAGGAGCGCGAGGATGATATCCGATCTCGGTATCCATACCTATTTGACTCAGAGGGTATATTTGTCCTTATGCCTTCGTATCTTAAATCTCGTAATTTGTTCACCCATGCTATGTGATGTTGCTTTTTTTTATTATATGATTAATTTTTTATTATATTTGTAGATGCACTTGTAGTTAGTATAGTGCTTGTTCTGATTTCTCTAGCTAGCCTTGAGTTTGAATTCTGAGGACAAGATATTTCTAAGGTGGGTATAGATATAACTCCATGTTCCCGATATTTGTATTTGGGGCGTATTATTTCTTGATTGTATGTTTGTTAGGTTGCATGGAGAATAGACCCATTCTTTGGTTTAGTGTGGTTCATGGTTTGTTTTGTGGGTTGGTTTATGTTATGAGAGAACCCATGGTCTAAACCTCAAAGCCTAGCTATATAACCCAACTTCTTTCTCTCTATTATCTTATTCTCTCATTTCTTCTCATTTTATTTTAGGCAAGTATACCTTGCATGATATGGAGAAACCTTTAGTTTTAATCCTTGATCTTTTCTTGCATTTTATTAGTCTAATATGTATATATTATGATTCTAAATACTTTAATGTTGGAGTTTTCGATTTTGAGGGGTGGATGTGAGTATATATACATTTTTAGTTTAGGGTTTTCATGGGTTCCATAAGTTATGTTTGGTTTTGGTCTACTAAAATATGGTATTCTAGAAAACCACTTTTTATATGTGATAAAGCATTCTATTTCAGGCGTTTTGGCTTTTGGTTCACTTGATTTGGAGTTGAAATAAAGTTTTTATGAAGGAAATAATTTTTCGTATTCTTGGAGCTTTTCCATTGCTGAACTTGCTGTTCTGGGATGATGGAGTACCATGCGGCTCAACAACATGCTCCCCTCCAGCATGCAACGAACTTGTTTGAAGCATGACTTCTTTGTGCATGCGTTCTAAAGTCAGACGCATAGTACCTTGAACGCAAGGGAATTCACTAAGGCCATACTCTATACGCCCATGCGGGCAAGAGACTATGCGGCCACGAGCCATGCATCTCTTATTTTTTAGGCGCATACCTCTGTACGACTTTAGTGACTCTATACAACTTTCTATGCTTTTGTCTTATCTTCCTGACATTTTTTGGCTTGTCACATCAAGTCACATCAGTCACTTCTCTGACTTGTATTTATTGTCTGTCACTTAGCACTTGCCCTGATGAGTGGACTTTGTCTTTCTATGCGCACCATATTCCATGCACCCCCGATTCTCATACACCCTGATCGACCATGCGGCCTTGATCTTCATGCGCGCATGCGGCCCCCTGCACACATTTATTGAATTATTTTGGTTTGAATGTTCCATTGGACTTTTGATTCATATGTGTAATCTTGATGACTGTGAGAGTATTAGACCCACCTATGTGCCTGACCCTACCACATGTATAGTTTAACCATGCGCCAAGTGACTATACCACATATGTGCATGACTTGACTTATGTATTGTAATATGATAGAACTCATGTGATTTACTGTGATTAGTGACTTGACACGACCACTTATATCCGTGTTGATACACTTACTACGTGCTATGTGTTCCTACGTGCTAAGTGTTCATACGTGATTATATTACATATTTATACTGAGGGGTACCTACGTGCTATGCGATATATGATATAATAAGATTCCTCTAAGAATGGACAAAATGGTTTAGTCAATTTCCAAGCGTGGCTATGACTTATTTGATTATTGTATTACGCTGGGGTGAATCAAAATTTGATTACCAAGTGACAAAGTGGATTCGTATCTAGTATGTCCGTACTATGGTGCAACATATAAGGGAAATACCATATGACCATGCCATAAGATTTCGGTAACAGTAGGGTTAACTAGGCAACTAAAACATATAGAATATTTGGAGGGACAAAATTCCAAGATCTTGCTTAACTAACCACCACAAATAATTACCTGGTGTGTGCAGGCTGGCCCCAATAAATATTGTTTAAATCCTTATTTGTGGATGGCAATATCCGACTATTATATTGTACTGTATTTTATGTGATCTTAGCACGGTAGCCTTACGAGGGACCGGTACATAAATACTACGTGTTATGCGGTGATTCATGGCTCGGCTAGCCCTGCTAGTACAAGGCTCGATATGAGCATTCCTATTGTACGCATATATCTCTGGGTTAACCCAGACTGCACCTAGTAAGCCATACAAGTGATTGGCCGATTATGTAACTGAGCTTGATTATGTATTGTATCTTCTATTAAATAGTTTAGGGACATGGACTATCATGGTACGATGGTCTAACCCTTATCCTTGTTTGGTTGTTGGGTTAGATTATTGTATCACAGTAGGCTATGGATCGAAACTATAAGACAGAACTATATATATATATATATATATATATATATATATATATATATATATATATATATATATATATATATATATATATATATATATATATGCGTTTATTTTTACTAGTTTTGTTCCTTCATTCGTTCTTCCATTGTGGTACTTGCTATTTGGGGTCTAATACCACTGATTTTGCATGGCCAAGTTTAGAGCCAGCACCAGAGGATCCAGCTTACTTTCCTTTGAACAATGGCGTGCACCAGACGGATGGCCGCTGAAGGACACAAGTGGGTTTCTTAATCACTGCTCATTATTGTATATTTTTCTCCTTAATTATTTCTTTATTAGGAGGATGATTAATTTAATTAAACTATTAGACTAGAACCTTCCCTCCTTAATTATATTTTCATGAGAGGCCCCAATGCGTATAATGGATATTACATAGTAGCTTGAGGGAGGGGCTAAAGGGGCCGGCCAATATAAAGAGGGGAAAAAGTTTCTCTCTCCTCTTTTTATTTTAAAATTAGATCTAGAATTTTCATCAACCAAATTCTTTCATTCCCACATCAATTTACAACAAATTTTATCCCAATTCTTTCCCAAACCATCATTGGAGACTAGTAGAGCAAGGATCTAGAAGGAGGAAGCAAGAATCGACAAAGATGAGCAAGGATCTACAAGTTGAATGCCAATTTTATCAAATTGAGAGGTTGCATTGGGAATCCATCTTCCAATAGATAAAATTTAGTTTTTTTCCCTTTAATTAGGTTCTATATCTAATATTTAACCATGAGAAACCACCCCATATTCATAAGCTACCCATAAGAATTGGAATTAGGTCCATATGAGGCCTATTGAGAAAGTTATGGTGCTTTTTGTGTCAATTTTGGGAGAATTCCGAGATTGACACTTGTTGTGTTTGTCAATTGGTCATATAGACTAAATTGACATGTGTTTGTTTGTTTGTGGCTAGTATCGTATCCACAATTGGATACGTGTAGGTCATATCCCAACAATTTGGTGATGCGTATTAATTTGGGGGTTTTTCCTCCGACACGAGACTTTGTGCATGTTATATTTTGACACGGGCACGTAAATATATAATTGACTCTTCGTATTGATCATATATATTATTTTAGACTTGTTCGTGTCCTTCGGGGTACGTTTGGTGGTGTGGTGGACTCGTATCGCAAGTGTATCATAGATCTAGTGTGATACGGGTGCGATGCACTCCACGTGTTTGTTGTTTTGTATTTCTAGATCCAATTTTCCATTGATCATGACTATTGGTAATGTATACACTCATATGTGTATGTGTGTATGTGTGTGTATATATATATATATATATATATATATATATATATATATATATATATATGTGTGTGTGTGTGTGTGTGTGTGTGTGTGTGTGTGTGTGTGTGTGAATATAGATGTATATGTACTAGTGTATCAAGTATCTATATGCATATATATATATATATATATATATATATATATATATATATATATAGAGAGAGAGAGAGAGAGAGAAAGAGAGAGAGAATAAGGGAGGTGAGATGGCACCTCACTCTAAAAACAAGGATGGCGGTGACGTGGCACAATCTCAACCACACATTTCATAATTAACAATTTGCACTTAACCCCCTCCCCTCGTTTGTGTGGTTGAGATTGTGCCACGTCACCGCCACCTTTGTTTTTAGAGTGAGGTGCCATCCCACCTCCCTTATTCTATATATATATATATATATATATATATATATATATATATATATATATATATATATATATATATATATATATATAACATAACCATATATATATATATATATATATATATATATATATATATATATATATATATATATATATATATATATTCATGCTAGAGAGGAGAGTATATATATATATATATAGGTTGATATATATATAGGTGGGTATATATATATATATATAGTGTAGTGATATCTATACATGGTGTTTATGTAGGTAGATATAAACATAGGTGTTTATACTTGTGGGTGGGTGTTGTGTTGAGAAGAAGGGGCTCAGGACAGGGAGCCATGCACTGCACAGTGCATTAGAGCAGCACAGTGATCAGTGCAGTCATTCAGCAATGTACCAGCAAGCATACCAGCAGCACCATCAACTATAACAACAACAACAGGTGCAGTGGTCCAGCATTAGCATTATAGTGAAACTGCAGTGCAGCAGCAGCAAGCACTGCACTTCAGCAATGCATAGCCGAGCCGCAGCAGCTAGCAGCAAGGGCCACTGCAGTAAGGGAAGAGCCAACTGCAGTAGCAGTAGCCTTTAGCAACCAAGCAGCAGCAGCTAGCAGCAAGGCCTGCATTGCATAACAGCAATGGCTGCAGCAACTTGCATCAGTTCAACTGCAGCAGTGCAATGAATATCCAGCAGAGTACCCAGTAGCAACAACTTCCTATCTTAGTAGAGTATCAGCAAGTTTCAGAGTTAGGTAGTATGGTTAGTTAGTTATTTGATAGCTAGTTTCTAGTAATTAGTCATCTATTTAGTTATCTAGTTGGTTGTTAGTTAACATTTTAGTTATTAGCTAGTTGATAGTTAGTTAAGTTATTTAGTTTAGTTATAGCTATATGTATGTACTTATGATTAATTAGTAAGTTAGATCTATATATATATATACTACTTATGTATCTCTAGCTATGTATATGTATGTATGTATATATGGGTATATGTATTAGTTGCCTTGATGGTTAGTGTAGCATGGTAGTTAGTATCTAATATGCATATTAGTAAATACTAGTAGTTAATATTAGTGAATACTAGAAGTTTATATTAGATGGATATATATATATATATATATATATATATATATATTAGTATATAATTAGTGTTGGGTAGTTAATTATATGCTAGAATAACATTACCTTGGGATACCAAGGTAGATGTTAAGGTTTTGGATCAATACTCAAGGTATTCGAGTTGGGTATTGAGATGGAGGTTTTGTGGTGCGATACCGAGTTGGTTCAAAGCCAAGGTATCCACTTAGCATTTATAATTTGGATTAGTATATTTAATATTGATTGAATATCCATATTATGATATTTCTATATCTCTTGTTTGCGTATCTTGAGATACGGTATCTTAGTGTGTTCATAGTATCCTAGTTAGCTTGTATGACCTAGTTTCATAGTATATGAAACCAATATCCTAGAGATAGACTCATACAACCTAGAAATATGTAGAGTTGACATAATTTGACTGTTTTGACTTAGAAATGGCTTTATGACCTAGAAGTTGACTAGTTTAACTTATTTTTATTCCAAAACCTTGTATTGATATTATATTCCATATCTAGGTCTTCGATGCACCGTACCAGACATCTGTGATACTATTCACCAGACTACAGGTGAGTACATTCTTTGATAGTTTCTCATTTATGATATCCTCTATGTTTATTGTATCTAGTGTAGATATGCTTGATTGTTTGACATGATGGTTACACGGATTAGTATATCCAGATCTCGTCATGAGATGTTATTCCTTTGTATATATGGTGTATCTTGTGCAAGCCTTGTTTTCTTATTTCTTGTATATGTACAGACACTGATTCTCGGGGAGACTAGCTATCTTCTTAGAGAATCCTGTGCCATAGCGTACCATGGTTGGATCCCCTATACCAGTCGGGGGTGGAGAGTATTTTAGTGTAAATATGTGATCATACTCTCCTTGTGCATGTCTTATTCCTTGTGAGTGTTGGTCATACACCGCACGTATGACTAGCCAGGCCCTTATCCTTGTGCAAGTTTCTTGTGCAAGTTCCCAAGCCGATCACATGTTAAAGCTAGTACTCACACAATTAGTCATTAGTATTCTTGTTCATTATCATATTGTTCATTCTTGTATTTATTTCCAGTATTTTCTTTATTGTATATCTCTTGTATCTAATATTGCATCTTGTATATTCATATCTATTTACTGCTACATAGTTTATATCATTGATTAGGACTGCTGTTAGAGATGTACTCTGCTCCTTTCCTGACTGGATATATTTTTCCAGATGACACTGAGGAGTGGTACCCTACTCATTACGGGCCTCGGGATGTTGTGGGCTTAGAGCTAGAGACCCTGGCTCAGGAGGAACTCATCCCGACTGAGACAGATAACCCGGGACTTATAGTATCTTAGAACTCTTTTGTACTGGATTTGTCTCTAGCATATTGTTTAGTTTTCCTCTAACTCATCGATGTTATTATTTTGGCTCATGAGTTGTATTGTAACTATTCTATTCTTTTATCATATTCATGCTCATTTCTATCTTAGATCTATGATTGAGTATATTGACATTATTGGTGGCTTATTATATTGTTAGATAGATTACCCAAACAGCATTCTACCGTCGATTCTGCGGCGTAGGCTGGGCGTTGTTCCCGACTTGCATCCCTACACCGAGTGTGGGTCGTGACACTTGTTAGCCGTAAATTTGGACATTTAGTTTTCTTATATGATTATAGTTAATCCGGCTGCAGCTAATCTTGGTCATGTGCTTTTGCTACTCCGCCAGCTTCTCATTTTGTACAGCTGGTTTCTAAAATATTTTGGTAGGACGTTTGGGACACCATACTTTCTTGTTATATATATTCTATGTTTGTTATCCTTGTTTGACTAATTGAGGCATTAGATATTCTATGTGACCCTAAATGACTTGCTTGTAAAATACACACCCTTGTCTAGTTATAGCCGTGACCGTTGTACGACATTATATACCTTATACGGGGTAGTTGGTCATGTCTGTCTCCCTATTTTGGTACTGGGGCATGACAATCCTGGTGAACAATGCTTCTCTCATTATCATATAACTCAGGCTCAGTTGTGAAAATGTTCCAGCCTGTCATGAAGGCGAGCTCCCTCCTACTGACAGGGATCGTGTCGCATATCCACTTTATCCCTCGATACTTGTGGATCAGGGCATCGGCCGCTACCATGCCCTCATCAGTTTCAGGGGGCATAATAGATTCTTGATGCAAAAAAAGCCAACCCATTAAGTAATGGAAGGAAAGCTCAACCCTGTTGAAATTTTCTTTGCCAAGAGGGTCTTCTACCTTCTTAGCAAAGTCTCGAAGACCACGATGGATATAACAAACCATGGCCGGTAGAAGGGCCAGCTTTTGGCCGAAAGCAGGGAGAATGAGGGTGCGACTGATCTTTTTATTATCTCTGATCCACCCGAGACTAGCAGTTGTGCAGCCAAAGCATCAAATATCCCGCTAATATGGCCTTAGCGAACAGCTTATAGGTATCTATGTAAAAGTAGCTGGGCTCCTCTCCGAGGTCACCAAGCTCATCGAGGGATTTGTCACTTTCCTCCGAGGAACCCTCAATATCCTTACCCTCGTCGGCCAACTTCCTTTGCACCTGAATTAAATCAGCAACTTCTTACTTAGATCGTGGTGCTTGGACATGAACTTTAGTATACCCCTTCGGTTCCAGGAAGAGATAGCGCATCCAAGTCGTTATATGTGGGGAAGCTCACTCAGAAGACTTCTTCGTCTTCGATAATCTCTAAAAAATATCGTTGTGGCACAATAACTCCTGGTACACCACCAGGATCTCTGGATTGTCCACCTTAAACTCTCCAAGTTTTTCATTACTTAGAGTATACTCCTTATAGGATACTTCGCCTGAAAGAAGTTTTAAGACAGCTGTATTTCATGCAAAGCCAACCCTATTTCGCCGCCTGGGTGAAGAAGGTCCCCATGCGTCAATTGTATAGTTCCATCAGGGCAATGAATATGGGTCGGTTCATCTCTAGACCGTAACATGTTTCCCTCACAACAAAGAACAAGTCGGTCGCTCTAAGCTCCCACTCATACTTCTTTAAATTCTACATGGACAGGCGACACCAGGAGGGTTTGTAATGCGCCCAGCTAACAGTCCGCAACTGTCTAGGGGGATAAGACCCCTTCTTCGCAACCTGCGAAGGAAAGTGTTTGCCGCGGATATACTAAGATTCGGTCCCAATTCACTTCCGACGAGGCCAGCATGGAATACGAGGGTGACTCCTTCACACTGAAAAACTTTCCCTTGCTCTTACCGGTCCCACATCGGACATTGCCAATAAGGGTCCCCTTTTGCTCGTGTGTCATGTTCCATCCCATTTACCTCGAGCTCATAATTACACTCAATTCCGATAAGAGTAAGTGACGCTCAAAAGAAGGAAAAGACATCTTCATCCCACGAAAGGAAAAGGACTAGTTCTCCCTGGTTGTCCCTATCTCAGGGTGAGAAGCCTTCAGCACAACCCCAAAAAAAATACAGTTTCTTAAAGAACTGATGACTGACCCTAGCTGGTATCTCCCCCGAGTTCATTTGGCTAAGTAGAAAGGAAGCGGTCTGATCAGCAATCTTCTGTAATCGCTCAGCAGGAAGGCCTTTGTCGATCTAAACTTTGATGGAAGCCACCAAGTCCACGAGATGCATGTTCAGTGGAAGCAGGTTATAGCCAAGAACTAACTCGTAAGAGGGTGCAGAGGGTAAATTCACTACATGTTATGGCCAAGAACTCGATCAGAATCATTGAGAGAACTTATCAATATTATAAGTGAGATACTCATGATGCTGAGTTACTTATGCTGTTGAGCTACCTATGCAGCTGAGCTACCCATACGGCTGAGATACTCATGCGATAAAGTTTTTTATGCGACAGGGTTACCCATGCGTCAGAGTTTGTAAACCCCCTGAATTTTCAAAATTATTAAAACTTGGATTTTTCCAATTTTCTGGAATTTTCTGGGAATTTTCTGAAATTAAAATCAAGGTTCTTAATTATTAAATGATTTTTAATTGTTAATAAATAATATTAATATATCATGAAAATAACATTTTTGGGTGTAAAATGGAAAACTGGACTTAGGGTAATTTTTTTAGATTTTTCTGGGCCTCAAACCTATTTTTAAATACCTCAAAACTATTTTTATTAATTAATTAATTAATTAAACTATTTATATTTATTATTATTTATTTTATTTTTTCTTTTTCTTTTGGGCCCGGCTCGGCCCAGTGGGCCGAGCCCAGCAGCCAGCCCCCAGCCCGCTTTCCTTGCAGGTCGGGCGGGTCTGCCCGGACCCGTTAGCCGCCCGACCCGACCCGGGCGACCCTTTCTCCCCCAGCCCCCACGACCGCCCGCGTCCAGCGCCGGCCTCCGCGTGCAGCGCCGGCCGTTCTGGCCCGCTCCCCGCATCCTCCGCGGCCACGCAGCACCGAGCCCCTCTCCTCCTCCTATTTAAACCTCCCTCTCCTTCTTCTTCTTCCTCCCATCACCCCCCCCCCCGAGTTACTCCGGCCACCTAACCGAAACCCTAGCCCAGAGCTCCACCGCCTCAGAGCTCCGCCGGCGACGCCACTCCCGGCCGACCTCCTCGCCGCGCCTCCGCAAGCAGACCCAGCCCTCCTTCCTCCGCCCCTCGTCGACACAGCAGCAGAGACAGCAACAGCAGCCGCAGCAGCCGCCTCCGCCGCCTCCGGCACCGCTCGACGGGCGATTTTGTGATCGGCTCATCGGAATCCAAATCTGGAAGTTCCGTTGGGTTCGTATTAGCGTTCCTGACCTGTTGACACTAAGTTTGGTGAATTTGGAGACCGATGACCCAGACACGTTTTTTGGTGCAAAGCGGGCCACCGGCGGACCCCGTTTTGACCCGAAACTGCCGTTTTGCCCTTGTCTCCAAATTGGACCCAAGGACAGGCGTTTCTAGCTTTTTGACATCTTCTGAGTGTGTTGGTAATGTCTATTTCAGCTTTTGGACTCATCTCTGGAAATTTCCCCAAGAATAATTAATCAGATCCAAACAACAGGCAAGTACCTGCACTTCAAGTTAAATCTTTATATTGTGATAATTAATTCCCTGCTTTACTAGTACCCTTGATGATTACACCTAGTTTTAGGAATACTAGAATTCATGTCTTGAATATTTGGAGTTCATGTCTTATTTTTTATGTCGGGTGGAAGAATACTAGAAGGCATGTAGTTTACCCTTTCCCTTGTCATGTTTAATAGCTGTTGGTACGCGACTGTACCTCAGCCGGATCTTGATTTTCCCTGTTTAATAGCCATTTATGACAGCCGGATTAGCCTTATAAACCCCTACATGCCAACTATGTATTCTAAAAAAACACAAGTTCACACAGATAGTTTCTGGTCTTGTTATATTTCTTGCTGACTATTGTAGCTTCATTTCCTGTCTCATTTATTCCTGTTTTCTCATATTCTTGTTTACAGCATTAACTCTGAGATATTGATGTTCTTTTATGCAGTTTCTCAACATGATACTCAATTTAATTGTCATAAATATTTAGTTTAATCTTGTTGTGCACTGTGTACTTTGCTCTTTTCCTGACTGGATCTGTTGATTTAGGCGATGATGAGGACCTTGCCCCTACATATTATGGTCCCTATGAGGGTACAGATAATACTTATGAGGAGTCAGATCCCACCCAGGAGACCCCTGCTGCAGAGTAGATAGCAGTAGCTATTTTATTTTTTGCTCTTATCTTAGTAATCGGGTTTGTCCCTGATTTCATTCTGATTTCTGTACTAAACATTTGATTCTGTTGTCGCATTTATTTCCTCTGAAATCTTAAGTATCTATTTCTCATTATTATCTTGCCTATGTTATTTGTGAATGAGCTAGTTAGTTAAATATGGATTTGACATAGACAGCGTACTACCGCCGACTCTGCGGCGTAGGCTGGACGTACCCACGCACTCGTGCCCGAATTTTCGGGTGCGGGTCGTGACACATTTTTGTGGTGGCCCATACAGGTCCTATCCTTAAATAGGGTAATACCCTAGGACAGGGTATGGAATAAGGTTGAGGATTCTAGGAAAAGCTCATTCACAGTATAGGGTCCTTATTTCAATTCTTGATATCATTTCTGCTCAATTTTCCTATCGCCTTTGATTTCCAAGTAATCTATTCTGATCTTCCTATCCCTTAATCTTTCAGAATGGTCCAGACAAGGAACACAGTAGGAGGCACATCAGAATCAGCTGAGCAGAATGTGCCCGAGACTCTTGTACTCCCGTCGCCTCCATCTGTTTCGGCAGTTACTCTGGATGGGGCACAGCTACTTGGAGTGTTCCAGGGACTGGTGGAATCCCAGAAAGAACAGACTGCACTTCTGCGGACCAGCCTCTCAGAAGCTCTTAGGTCCCAGGAGTCGCCACTCAAGAGGCTAGGGAGTGCCAAAGACTTCAAGAATCTTAGACCCCTGGAATTCTACGGAACTGAGGGCATTCTCTATGCCGATGAGTGGATAGAGAATGTCGAGAGACTCCTGAAGACTGCTCGGGTCCCTGATGACCTCAAAGTGGAGTCTGCAAGCCTGCAACTGTTTGACATTGCTTGAACCTGGTTCAGAGATGAACCCCAACTATCTGCTCCTGACCTCACCTGGGAGGACTTCAAGAGGCTATTCAAGAAGAAATTCTACCCCGAAGTGGCTCGGGAAGCTCTCGAAAGCCAATTCGAGAGACTGAAATAAGGTAACCTATCTGTTGATGAGTATACTGCTGAATTTAGCAGGTTAAGCCACTTTGCAGAGTACATGGTTCGTACCCCGGAGGACAGAGCCCGTAGATTCAAGAAGGGGCTGTCTCTGGATATTCGCCTTGCTGTCACCACCAGCCGAGCTCGCACCTATGAGGAAATCTTGAGCGTGGCACAAGGCGTTGAGAGATACATGGGGCATAAACTAAAACGAGAGAGAGATACCGGAAATGCGGGACCCAACAAACGCCCTTTTCAACAGCAACAACAGCAGAGGGCCCCGCAGCAAACTCAGCATCCTCTCCCTCGAGCTCCAGCACCCCAACACCAGGCTCAAGGACAGAACCAACAAGCTGCTGCTTGTAACTTTTGCCAAAAACTAGGTCATACTTGGCAAGTCTGCAGGAAGAGGCTAGGTGCCTGCCTCTACTGCGGCTCAGCAGCGCATCAAATGAGGGACTGTCCAGCTGCTCAAGGATGCACCGCTGCACCCAAGGCTCCAGTCCAGGCCAGGCCCCCAGCAGCACAGCAGAGGGGACCCCCGCTTCCAACACAACAACAACGCTTTGCTCAGCACCAACAGCAGCAACAGAGGGGTGCACCGCAGCAAGGCCGTGCTTATACAATGACTCTGGAAGAAGCTGAAGCCACAGCAGACGTGATCACAGGTTCTGTGCTTATAAATTCAATACCAGCTATTACTTTATTTGACTCTGGAGCTTCACATTCATTCATGTCAGTAGATTTCCTTATGAAGCATAGCTTAATCACTAAACCCCTTAGGAATTGTTATAAGATCATTACCGGTGGAGGAATTATCCCGGTTAGTGATGCCTGTAACAATTGCCCTATTACATTGTGTGGAAGAGAACTGTATGCTAGGCTACTTGTAATGCCAGTCCCCAGTTTTGATATTATACTGGGTATGGATTGGTTGAGTCAACATCATGCCACTATAGACTGCCACAGAGGTAGTGTAATCTTCAGGCCCCCTGACAAGCCAGAATTTGAATTTGCTAGAGGTTCTAGAGAAATGGGTAATAACAAAATTTGTGGAGCCCTAGTAACAAAAGAATTGCCACTACCCATCATCTCTGAATACCTTGATGTCTTCCCTGAGGATCTCCCAGGCTTACCCCCAGACCGAGAAGTTGAATTCTCTATTGACTTAGTGCCAGGAGCAGCACCAGTATCTCAAAATCCTTACAGAATCAACAAGAAGGAGATAATAGAACTAAATGAGCAAATCAAAGATCTAGAAGACAAATGTTTCATTAGGTCTAGTGTCTTACCCTGGGGAGCTCCAGTATTATTTGTGCCCAAGAAGGACGGAACATCCCGAATGTGTATTGACTATAGGGCCTTGAATGCCTTAACAATTAAGAATAAGTATCCCCTGCCCAGGATAGATGACTTATTTGATCAGTTGAGTGGAGCTCGGGTATTTTCAAAGATTGATTTGAGGTCTGGTTACCACCAAGTAAGGGTGAGAAAGGAAGACATCCCTAAAACTGCTTTCAATACCCGGAACGGACACTACAAATTCTTAGTAATGCCGTTCGGGTTGACGAATGCACCAGCAGTTTTTATGAACTTGATGAACAGAGTCTTCCAGCCATACCTAAACAAATTTGTAGTGGTCTTTATTGATGATATTTTGATCTACTCCAAGACCCCCGAAGAACATGAAGAACATTTGAGGCTAGCATTGGAGACTTTGAGGAAGGAAAAACTTTATGGAAAATTATCTAAATATGCATTCTTCCTAGACAAAGTAGAATTATTGGGACATGTTGTGACTGGAGATGGAATAGCAGTAGATCCCAAAAAGATAGCGGCAGTAGAATCCTGGCCCACTCCAGACTCTGTAGCAGAGATTAGAAGTTTCCTGGGACTAGCTGGCTACTATCGGAAGTTTGTGAAGGACTTTGCTAGAATTGCGGAGCCCATGACAAAATTAACAAGGAAGGATGAAGAGTTCACCTGGACTGATGAATGTCAGCATGCTTTTGAAGAATTGAAGAAAAGGCTGACTACCGCCCCTATTCTGACCTTACCTTCTGGAACCGGAGGTTTCGCTATTTATAGTGATGCTTCTGGAAAAGGTCTAGGTTGTGTATTGGAGCAGAACAAGAAGGTAATAGCATATGCCTCTAGACAGCTTCGACCCCATGAAAAGAACTATCCAACTCATGATTTAGAATTGGCAGCTATCATTTTTGCTCTTAAACTATGGAAGCATTATCTTTATGGAGAAAAGGTGGAAATATTTACAGACCATAAAAGTCTAAAATATATCTTCACCCAGAAAGAGCTGAACATGAGGCAAAGAAGGTGGCTGGAACTAATGAAAGACTTTGATATCACCCTTCAATATCATCCTGGGAAGGCCAACGTAGTTGCTGATGCTCTAAGCAGATATCCTATGGCGATGTACTTGACTATGGACAGACACTTGCTCGAGGACTTAGAAAGTTTAGGTATTGAGGTAATTATCCCAGGAAAAGAAGGACAAATGATGAACTTGCAGATTCAGTCTACTTTAATAGACAAGATCAAGGAGACTCAGTTTCAAGACGAAGGGCTGCGAAGCCTTCGAGGTCAAGTGCAAGCTGGATTAGTGGAAGATTTCAGAATTCATGAAGATGGATCACTGAGGCATGGCGATAGATTATGTGTACCTCAAGGAGACATAAGGTAAGAAATTATGCAAGAGGCGCACAGATCACAATACTCTATACATCCAGGAGCCAACAAGATGTACAAGGACCTGAGGATGCATGTTTGGTGGCATGGCATAAAAAGAGAAGTAGCCAGGTTCGTATCTCGTTGTTTAGTGTGCCAGCAAGTCAAGGCAGAAAGACAAAGACCTGGAGGATTGCTTCAACCACTACCCATTCCGGAGTGAAAGTGGGAACATATCACAATAGATTTTGTTTCCGGACTTCCAAGGACACCTAGTAGAAAGGATGCAATCTGGGTGATAGTAGATAAACTGACCAAGTCTGCACATTTTCTACCTTTCAAAGTGGGCCTATCTACAGAGAAGCTGGCAGATTTATATATCAGACATATTGTTAGGTTGCATGGAGTTCCAGTAAGTATTGTCTCCGACCGAGATTCAAGATTCACCTCTCACTTCTGGAAGAGCTTACAAGCCAGTTTGGGGACTCAACTCAAATTCAGCACAGCTTATCATCCCCAAACCGATGGACAATCAGAACGTACAATCCAGACACTTGAAGATATGCTTCGTACATGTGTTCTAGATTTTGGAGGATCCTGGGAAGACTATCTACATCTTGTGGAGTTCTCTTATAACAACAGTTACCAAGCAAGTATTGAGATGACTCCATTTGAAGCTCTGTATGGACGAAGATGTCGTACCCCGCTATCATAGGATGACGTTGGAGAAAGAGCCCTGTTGGGACCAGAGATGGTGATCGATTCAACTGAGAAGGTAAAACAAATAAGGGACAGACTTCGAGTGGCTCAAGACAGGCAACGACATTGGGAAAATAGCCACCGAAGGCCCTTGGAATTTGAGGTAATTAAATTTATGAAATTCAAGTCAATTTAAACATTTTAATTATGGAACTAAGACTTGATTATGACTTTATTAAAGGTTGGAGAAATGGTATTCTTGAAGATTTCCCCGACACGTGGCACCATTAGGTTCGGAAGGAGTGGAAAACTCAGCCCAAGATTTATTGGACCTTTTGGTATTCAGAAGAAAATCGGAGAAGTGGCATACCGACTGGCATTGCCACCCTCTCTGGATGGAGTCCACAACGTCTTTCACGTGTCGCAGCTGAGAAAGTACGTGTCAGACCCCAGCCACATTTTGGATCACTCAGAGCTCGAAGTAGGCCCAAGTTTGACTTACCAAGAGCAACCTGTGGAGATACTGGATCGATCGGAGAAAGTTCTACGGAACCAGGTCATTTTCCTGGTTCGCGTAGCTTGGAAGAACCATTCTCCCGGCGAATCCACCTGGGAGCGAGAAGACGAGATTAGAGAACGCTACCCCTATCTTTTTGAACCCTGAGGTATATTTTAATTCTCGGCCTTTCCTTTCGTGCCTTTGTTATTCTTAAATTTCGAGGACAAAATTTTTATAAGTTGGGTAGGTTGTAAACCCCCTGAATTTTCAAAATTATTAAAACTTGGATTTTTCTAATTTTCTGGAATTTTCTGGGAATTTTTTGAAATTAAAATCAAGGTTCTTAATTATTAAATGATTTTTAATTGTTAATAAATAATATTAATATATCATGGAAATAACATTTTTGGGTGTAAAATGGAAAACCGGACTTAGGGTAATTTTTCTAGATTTTTCTGGATCTCAGACCTATTTTTAAATACCTCAAAACTATTTTTATTAATTAATTAAACTATTTATATTTATTATTATTTATTTTCTTTTTTCTTTTTCTTTTGGGCCCGGCCCGGCCCAGTGGGCCGAGCCCAGCAGCCAGCCCCCAGCCCGCTTTTCTTGCGGGGCGGGCGGGTCTGCCCGGACCCGTTAGCCGCCCGACCCGACCCGGGCGACCCTTTCTCCCCCAGCCCCCACGACCGCCCGCGTCCAGCGCCGGCCTCCGCGCGCAGCGCCGGCCGTTCCGGCCCGCTCCCCGCATCCTCCGCGGCCACGCAGCACCGAGCCCCTCTCCTCCTCCTATTTAAACCTCCCTCTCCTTCTTCTTCTTCCTCCCATTACCCCCCCCCCCGAGTTACTCCGGCCACCTAACCGAAACCCTAGCCCAGAGCTCCGCCGCCTCAGAGCTCCACCGGCGACGCCACTCCCCGCCGACCTCCTCGCCGTGCCGCCGCAAGCCGACCCAGCCCTCCTTCCTCCGTCCCTCGTCGACACAGCAGCGGAGACAGCAACAGCAGCCGCAGCAGCCGCCTCCGCCGCCTCCGGCACCGCTGCCGACCGTCCCCGCACGCCCCTCTCCCCGGCGAACCGCCCTCGACCTCCCCGCCGCCGTGCCGACCACCGGAGCCAGCCGCAGCATCCAGGAAACCCTAACCCTAGGTTCCCTGTGTCCGACACGAGTCGGACACGTGTCGGACTCGGTTCGACCCCGGTTTTCGGGTCTCTTTCAGGTACTCGTAACTTTTTGCCCGTAGCTCCGTTTTTGTTTCCGCAAATTGCGTTGCGAAGCCTGTATAACCCTCTCGGTGCCCGGATAAACCGCTCGGGGCATCGCGTCCTGTGGTGATCGCACACCGCGATCCAAAAACAGGAAAAACCAGATCCTGTTTCACCCCGGAACTGAGTACGCCCCACCAAACGGGATGACTTGGTCGTGTGCGGTCTTCACAGATACGTGCGCGTCGTCGATACGGACGTGTGAGATTTCACGGAAGCTGATTCGGGTGTGCGTGCACACCGGAATCAACGCGTATCCGCGGACATCGCCCCGTATCTGACTTTTTGCAATTCGTCCTAACTTCTTGTACACTCGTCAGATCGAGACGAAACTTGCGCCATCAGACTCGTAGTGATATGCTGGTCCTGTGGGTCAAGTTTGGTTCGATTCTGAGAACGTTGACGAAATCGTGTGTCGCGGGTCCCACAGGCCCCGCTCGACGGGCGATTTTGTGATCGGCTCATCGGAATCCAAATCTGGAAGTTCCTTTGGGTTCGTATCAGCGTTCCTGACCTGTTGACACTAAGTTTGGTGAATTTGGAGATCGATGACCCGGACACGTTTTTTGGTGCAAAGCGGGCCACCGGCGGACCCCGTTTTGACCCGAAACTGCCGTTTTGCCCTTGTCTCCAAATTGGACCCAAGGACAGGCGTTTCTAGCTTTTTGGCATCTTCTGAGCGTATTGGTAATGTCTATTTCAGCTTTTGGACTCATCTTTCCCCAAGAACAATTAATCAGATCCAAACAACAGGCAAGTACCTGCACTTCAAGTTAAATCTTTATATTGTGATAATTAATTTCCTGCTTTACTAGTACCCTTGATGATTACACCTAGTTTTAGGAATACTGGAATTCATGTCTTGAATATTTGGAGTTCATGTCTTGTTTTTCATGTCGGGTGAGAGAATACTAGAAGGCATGTAGTTTACCCTTCCCCTTGTCATGTTTAATAGCTGTTGGTACGCGACTGTACCTCAGCCGGATCTCGATTTTCTCTGTTTAATAGCCATTTATGACGGCCGAATTAGCCTTATAAACCCCTACATGCCAACTATATATTCTAAAATAAACACAAGTTCACACATATAGTTTCTGGTCTTGTTATATTTCTTGCTGACTGTTGTAGCTTCATTTTTTGTCTCATTTATTCCTGTTTTCTCATATTCCTGTTTACAGCATTAACTCTAAGATATTGATGTTCTTTTATGCAGTTTCTCAACATGATACTCAATTTAATTGTCATAAATATTTAGTTTAATCTTGTTGTGCACTGTGTACTTTGCTCCTTTCCTGACTGGATCTGTTGATTTAGGCGATGATGAGGACCTTGCCCCTACATATTATGGTCCCTATGAGGGTACAGATGATACTTATGAGGAGTCAGATCCCACCCAGGAGATCCCTGCTGCAGAGTGGATAGCAGTAGCTATTTTATTTTTTGCTCTTATCTTAGTAATCGGGTTTGTCCCCGATTTCATTCTGATTTCTGTACTAAACATTTGATTCTGTTGTCACATTTATTTCCTCTGAAATCTTAAGTATCTGTTTCTCATTATTATCTTGCCTATGTTATTTGTGAATGAGCTAGTTAGTTAAATATGGATTTGACCTAGACAGCGTACTACCGCCGACTCTGCGGCGTAGGCTGGACGTACCCACGCACTCGTGCCCGAATTTTTGGGTGCGGGTCGTGACAGAGTTGTTCAAGCGACAGGGTTGTTCATGCGGCTGAGATACCCATGCGGTAGTAAAAAGTTAGCGCATGTTCTAGATGAGGGCTCATCCATGAGACTTAAGGTGCAATGTGTCTCTGTGTCCCAAACCCGACTTTTTCTTCTCCAAAAGACCTACCCATGATTGATGGTTGAATATCGGTGGGAAGCAGAGGAGGATCTGCCTCGACAGCGCGACCCTTCCCCTTACCCTTGCCTTTGTCCTTAGGGGCCTTCTTGGCAGCAACAGAGGAGGAAAAATTGAGAGGGGCCATGGCAGCAAGGAAGGAGAAAGAGAGAAGTTAAAGTGTAAAAGATTTTCTATCACCTCAAAGGCCTCTTTATATAGGCGTGAATATGCGGCTCAGGATAATGATGATGGCCATTTCAAATCCAGATCTGCCTTGATCTGCATGATAGTGAGAGATGACGACGATGCCTCGATAATTGAGCTGCTTTATCCACAGTAAACCATTGCCTCAAAGTCCGCGCCAAGAGATAGCTCAGAATCGTAAGAGTTTTGCTCGGAGATTGAGCCAAATCTTGTCATTAAATAAAGATTGGACAGACTGGCATAAACATATATACGACAGTGTGTCCATGCGATAAGTCACCCATGCGGCCAAGACGCTCATCTATGCTTCTTAATTCAGAGTATTCCAAACTTACCAGTTTAAAAAATTTGAAGGGGGTCTTTTAGAAGCATGAAAAATCTAAAAGGAAGCAGGCCGTATAGAGCCCATGTGCCCCCGAGATTAAGACAAGCTGTATAGCTATAAAAGCATCCATGCAGCCCAAACAGTCACGGAGGTAGAAAGTCTCTTAAGATCTCTGACACAACATTAATTACATGACATAAAGTTTTGGCATGGTATTTATTGCCCCGAGCGCTTTGAGAACTGTAAAACACAAAAAGATAGCTTGATGACTTCGTCAGGCGTACAGCACCACATGTTTGCTCATATGCGACCACGACTCCATGTGGCCAAAGTGTTCATCACACCAAAGCCCAAAAGAGAGAACGTATGCGACCAAGACTCCATGCGACCCTCATCTTGTATGATCTTTCTATTACAACCAAAAAAACTTTAAACCATCAGTGCTGACCACGTGTCCATTTGATCAAGTTGCGCACATAATGGGTTAAAATGACAAGGTAGCCTAACCGAGATTTTATCATCTGCATATCCCAACTGAGGCCGTGTAGCAGCCTGCCCATGGCATGCGGCCACAGTTGCAATGGTATTTTATTGAAGGAGCCCCATGCGGCCACCGAACAGAGGCATATACGGCACATATAGCCCGTCAGTAGGATGGCTATAAATAGCAGGATAGCATACCCATAACACGGACAGAGGTAGACACATAGACGCACGGGAGAGAGAACAGAAGAAAGCATTCTCATTCCCTCGTAGGACCGTCAGCGGAGTAAATGAGCCACTATATTATTCGATCTCCATCGTCATACTCTCCATAATCAAAACATTTATAATTAGATTTTTTTGTCTAGGATTTCTTTGTACTCTTTTGTTTGTTAAACACATAAATTTTGTTTCGACTTTGAATCAATGGCAAATAAACTATTATTATAAATTTTCTTTTGGAAGCATAAAATCTTGTGTATATTTAATTTGAGGGAGTAGTGTGATCGAAGGTGGGTTGACCTTACCAATATATAGTTTAATTATTTAGTGGTAAATAAATTATTCAGAGTATTAGAGGAGTTTATTAGATATGGTTGAGAAAAAAAAAATACTATAACAATTTGTTTGGTCGATGATAAGGTATTACTTGAATTATCATATGAATAATGTGACCAGAAGCTTGATTGGAAGACAACGGTTAGTAAAATCTTTAGTAAAATATATTATGAATTTTAAAGTTTTAGGACCTAGTGCGAGTGGTATATGACAAGGTTTATGAGATTGGTAAGATTAATGATTTAGGAATATTGCTTTAAAATATACCAACCTTACTATTGTATATAGGTAGATAAATCTCTGGCATTTGCAGACTTGAATATGTGAATTTAAGTAAAAAAAAAAAAAGGTTTTAGTGTAGAGGAATTTGATTGTGAAGATTTGACTATAAATTGAGGATTGGACTTGAGGTCCCATGTAAACTAAATATTTATGATTATGTGGAAGGCTATATACTTGAATTTGGGTATTTGAGGCTATGTAGGTTTTTTTTTAGGTTAATATTAAGACTTTAAAATTATATTGGTTGGATAAATTACTTAATCATGATAGATCACAAAATCTTAGAATACCCTCTCGCCTGGAGGATATAAAATTATGACACCATACTTAAGTTCGGAATGGACTTTGGGATAAGATAGTAGCCTAGTCGAGTGTACCTTCACTAGTGGGATAGATCTTAAGTAATCAAAAGAATGATATATCGCGAAAGTGGAGGATAGGCAAGGGTGGATAATAATGCAATGAGACATTTAGAAGATTAGATAAGTTTAAACTTGATCAAGACAGATACATCCTATATAGGTTAGACTAGTATTTGAAAGACCAATCAAACTATGATTTGAGAATTATATATTATAAATATAATATGCCAGGTGTCTTACATTTAAGTACCAACTTAACTTTGCCTTGACCCTTACATATTAAGTTAGGTATAAGAGTAGTTAGACGTACTTATAAGAATTGTATAGTTTATCTATAGTTAGAAGGGGGTAAATTGTTAGTCGTACTGTTAAGAAGATATGAGGTATAACTTATAGGAGTATAGCAAAGAGTTTAAGGATTAAATTTATTTTTTTTCTATCTTACATGAGTAGTCATAAATAAGGACTGGGGATTAGAGTTAGACGTCTTACCATAAGTAGACTAGTACCTATAGTTATGATAAACTATTGACCGATATAGGTTACCTATGAATCCCAAGAGATAGTAACTAGAGCAGTTATATTTGAAATTAAGGTACACATAATGGTTATATTTAGGAAGGAATAATATTAGGAGTACTATGTTTAAGGAGAATAATTGAAGAGGGACAAGGATAAAATTGTAGGGAAATTATATTTGTAGAAAGATAGAAATTGAGGAGTGTCATAGATGAATTATGGCTATAATAAGGATTATATATGATGACGTAATCAGGATTACTGGGAGTGCATGATTTAAGCAAGTTGTGTGGCTATAAATTCAACCTTAAGGATCCAGACTCAAAGAACGAATAGGATGGTCAGCTTAAGAGAATAAAATAATATATTATAGTATGATTTAAGAAAGTTGTGTGTAACCACCTAATTTTGGGAGAGGGGTATTTTTTTATTTTAAATTATTGATTGAGAATTATATTAGTGATAATAATAATATTTATTATTATATGAATTGGTTGTGTGCTAGCTAATTAGAATAGACTATATGATTAATGAGTTAGCCTATTAGTTAGACTATATGCTAGTGAACCCAAGTGAACCTAACTAGACTTGACATGACCATTGATCCAATCAATTAGGCTAGTCATGGTTTGACTGATTAAATTAGAGATAATAAAAAGAATATCCTATTCATTAATATTTGAACATTTTCTTTAGTTAATCCCTTAATTAACTAAACCCTTCATGAAATTAATGACAAATAAATTAGACTTTTTGCATTGCCCGGGGGAATGGTAGTGGCCAGCCCTAAAAGGGAAGAGGGAGAATCTCTCTCTCCTCTTCATAATTTACTCATTTTATTCCAAAAGTGTTCTTTCCTAAATTGAGACCAACCTTCACCAAATTCCTTTAATTATACTTTATTCCCTGCTCATTTTTTATCAAGGAGGCCTAGGGACTTGGATTATAAGGAGCACCACTTGAAGAGAAGATTCGAGGAGCTTGTGTCTATTTTGTCTCTACCCGGAGCAGTTTTTATTGGAATTTGACTTTCAATAGGTATAATTCCTATTTTTTCTTCAATTTTATGGTTAATTTAAAGTATTTGATCCTTAGGAACCCTTTCATAGGGAAGGACTACCCATAGGAGGAAGAATTAGGTCCTAATGAGCTATATTATGATAGTTATATTGACTTTTGTGGCCAAATTAGGGAAAAATTTGAGTTTGGGCCATTATGTGTTCATATAAATGTTTTATTAATAATTTTGGAGTGTGATGTATGATTTAATAGTGTATTCATATCCGCAATTGGATACGAGTAGTGTGTATCACGATACATCGTGATACATAGTCATATGAGGAGTATTTCTATGTGTATTGGGTTCTAGCATACTAATTTCTCTATTATGCATTAGAATAGCTATATCCAATATTATTCATACCTTATTTTGTATAATATATGTGTTTTATAACTTTTGTGAGGTGTTCTTGGTGTTCGATGTAGGTATCATGAGAGTATCATGGGGTTTTTATGTATCATAGTGTTATACACTAAAGGTGTATGATGAAATGACTTATTATAGGAAGTGTGTGTTGTGTTATATATATTAGTATAGTGTTAGTATAGTATTAATGATATATTATTATGTGTACTTGAGAGTGAGTACTATGAAGTGTTGGGGTTGGTGTATGTTTGTAATTATGGTATGCATGAGGTATTAGAGTCAGTATTACATTATGAGGGATACTTGTGTGTGTATAAATGGAATTAAGAGGGGGAGACCAGTATGTATTTGGGACATATCAGGGGAGTATGAGGTGTGTGTGGGATAAATAGGATTGTGTGCAACAGGTAAGCAGCAAGAGCAGTGAGGGGAAAGAAATGCAGTAGCAGAGGTGCAGGGATTGCACTGCCTGTGTGCATTGCACATCAGTTGCTTGCAGTACATGGGTGTAAGGGGAATGCATGTGTGTGTATCAGTAGGGGCAGGAGGTATGGTACCCTGTTCCCCCTATTCGGGGAGCGCGGCTAAGAAATACAAATCGACATCGTTCGATCGGGATAGATTGAATCAAGATCTTATCCTTATTATAGATTTGCTTCTTCAGAATCGATTTCCATATTCAGTGGACCGTGCCCTAAGGATGGAGTTAGCGTCATAGTCAAAAGGGACCCTCCGCTGCAAGTTTTTTTGCCTAGTTTTCGCTGTCGCCTTGTTACTTTTGTGCTTTTGAGTTAGTTTTTGGATTTGTATTTTCTTGAACAGTTTCGATGGATTTCATTGCTTTTTTTTTGTTGAACTGCATTTCATTTCAACCTTGGAAAGAGAAGAAGAGGTATTGATCATCTGTTTATGGCAATGCAGGTGATCGTGCAGTAGGCATCACGCGAGCGGACTCTTGAAGTACCCCACTTTCCTTCCCTCTCCCCACCAACTTGTGAGTGGCTATAATTTAATTCAGTTGACCCTTCTTCCAAGTCTTCACATCTAAAAATCTTGCCTTCTTGATTGTTCCGATCAAACGATACCATAATAACTAAAAGATGTCAAGATAAAAAGAAATAGACTTGGATTACTTGTGCATATCAACCAACTTAGAAATGGTTACCTTGTTGCATGCTAGTTCACTTAAAAATGTTCTTTCATAGTGTTTCAATTCAAGTTAGAATGTATACTTCTTCTATAAATATGCTATGTATAGAACACATCTTGCTATACAATAAACTGATCAAGGAGACTATACAAAATGAATCATGCCATGCTACTTGTCTCGTGCTCGTATTAATTTAAATTGTATCAATTGATAACTTAGTATAGACGTCGTTTAATCATGGACAACTTGTGCACAAGGTCATAGTTCCTACGGACGGTCGCTGGGGCACTGGCACCGATCCTATCCGGATGAAACTTTATATTAGTCTCATGTACTTGGACGTGATAGTTTATAGTGCCTCTTGTGCTTTCATTGCATTCCATCCTCATCAATGACTATATCTCATCCTTTATGGCATCATGCCAGTGATCCACACATATATTTAAACTGTGCAAGCTAACTATGTCTTCGTGGCAGGGAAGGTCATGGTAAGTATTTGTGTAGGTGGTTCAGACGGGCAGGTAAAAGTCACCGAATGGTGGCATATTTATTTCAGTAAATTTTTATGTCTAATGCTTGCTTATAAAATGAACTAAAGCAAGATAAAAAGACCACAAATAACTTGCATGCTTCATATAAACAACGTATTGATTGGTATAGTTGGGTTAGCTCGCCTTCACCAGTGTATTTTGATGTACTGACCCTCATTGTAACAGGTTCCCCGTACCAAGGAGATCCTACGAGGAGCTGAAGCGACTTTCCAATCCAGTCCACATACCGGCATGCCCTGATCGTGCCTTAGAAGAAGTGTTTTGAAGATCCAGAAGCTCGTACACATAACTTATGCAACTCCATGGAAAGGCGATAGCTTCGCCTGAAGTTGTCTCTTCTTTTAAAGTTTTAGTAAAAGGATATAATGTACAGGACGACTATCTCATTTGTGTCCACTTTTGTAAGCCCGTGCGGTAATTATCTGACTCGTTTAAGAGTTTGTATAAAGATGTTCATTATTAATAAAGAGAACTTTTCCATGTTTCAACATTTTTTTCAATTATCTGCGTACTCTGAATATGTTCTAGTTATATAAAATACCTTGACTTTGTTTAGGATAATAAACGAGAAAAGATTTGATGAATGCGAAAAATGAGGTCTTGTGCGAAGACCCGCCCTTCTTTTATGTTTATAAACAAGATTGTACAAATTTGATCCTACACGAGGATGTCTAAGTACAATTTATTTAATCTGGGTAAATATTGCTATAGGTGTCTGATCTGCAGTCGATCACTTTAGCCCTTGGACCACACGATGTTGAAGAAGTGCCGTGGAAGACAGGTAGCAGCTTTAAAGGTTGCTAAAGATGGTGGATGCCCGATGCCAAAGTCGTCGATCCCTTCTCTTTGCCTGAGCTCTGGATTCTCCTCTCTCTCTCTCTCTCGACCGTTGGATCTGGTACTAGATCTCTTGATCAGTTTTCAGACCTAACTTCTTTGACCCTCCAATTTGTCGACCTTGTTCCTTATTGATAGAGGTCTCTATTTATAGAGTTTTAGTGACAGTGACCACACAGTCGGCGTAGAAACCGAGTAGTAGAAAGTACAGCACCCTTTTATACGACGGTTTAAAATAACCAATACCTGCATATAAATGATCTTTTGAGTGAGCATGTGACGCGGGTCCAACTATGGGACAGGACGCGTATATCTGCTACGAAGATCACGGCATAGAAGCCACGTAGGTAGTTATCCCTTGTGTGGAAGAGGTTGGCGTAGAAGCCAAATGACTGTCACCATGGCATAGAAGCCAAGTAGGCACAAAAGCCGAGTAGGCATAGAAGCCAAGTAGGCATAGAAGTCGAGCAGGCGTAGAAGCCGAGTGGTCATAGAGGCCGAGGAGGCGTAGAAGCTGAGTGGGCATAGAAGCCGAGTGGGCATAGAAGCCGAGCAGGCGTAGAAGCCGAGTGGGCATAGAAGACGAGCAGGCGTAGAAGCCAAGACGATGTGGACGTTTTAGTCGGAATTACGGCTCTTAGAGATATAATCAAATATTCTGCATTAAATGCAGAGATCTGCCCCCATCCTGTGCATTAAATGCAGAGGCCTGTCTTTAAGATTTGCTATCATTCTGCTCATTAAATGCAGATACGCACCTCGAATCCTGTACGAAGAGTGACTGCTTATGTGGCAGTCTGTTTGCCTTCTGCGGAGCATAAGAAGCTCACGTCTGCCTGTGTAAAACTGGACAGCGTATTCCCTTATATGCGTAAGAGTAGTTTACGCAAAGGAGATGCCACTAAACGACGGTTCGGTGACATTTAATCAAATCTTCTGCATTAAATACGGAGATCCGCCATTATCCTGCTCATTAAATGAGGAGGCATAGTTTGAAGGTCTACCACCCTTCTGTGCCTCAAGTGCAGAGACGTGCCTCGGGCATCTGTCAGTATTCGGCGCCTTAAATGCAGAGACGTGCCTTGAGAAACTGTCACCGCTCTGTGCATAAAATGCAGAGACGTGCCTCGAGCCCTGTACGAAGTGCAGCTTTTGATGTGGCAGGCTGTTTGTCTTCTGCGGAGCGTAAATAGCTCACATCCGCCTGTGTAAAACTAGGCAGCGTATTCCTTCGTATGTGTAAAAGTGGTTTACATAAAGGAAATGGCAGTAAATGACAGCCTGGGTTGCAGTGCCGCGCCATCATCATACCCATCGCCTGGGTAGTCGTGCAGTACTCTTTGTCAGGAGTACAGACGTCAGGTTCATTGTATGCTCTAACAGGTTTATTTCGAAGAACACGAAGCGTTCCTCGTACACTTCAATGCTGTATTAAAAGTGGATGGGTTTTACGCCATGAAGGCGGTGTAGCACCTCTTTTACGTTGAAGCAGCCTGGTCACATTGCACTACACGGATGTTCCTTGAGCTAATATTTTATGCTGTGCTCAGCAGAGATGCTCCGTTGCAAGTTGATGGCTCTGAGGTCATCTTTTTACGCTGCCCTGTATGAACATGCTGCGTATAGCTATCCAGCATATTTTTCATGCTTCTACAAAACCCCCCTTCAAAGCTTTTAAATTCCTCGTAATTTGAAATACTTTGAATGAAGCATGAACCGTTCCTCGTAACTCAAAACGCTCTGAGTGGAGCCTAAAACGGTCAAGCCTGACACGTTTTTTCATGGCTGACTTTATGGCAGAGTTATTGGGGATCAGTGCTCTTTCTCGCCTATAAAAAGGCTGAGGAGTTCTCATGTTCTTCCCACACTTCCTTTATCATACAGAGATGATGGCCGGAGTTCGTCGGGTTGACTTGAGGAAGAAGGAGATCATGCTCTTCCAGCATATAAGGAGCCAAAAAAGACGGCATCTTCGAGCAAATGTCCTCTACAACGATGGATCATGGAAGGATATCATAGCCTCCTTTGCTCGGGATAATCAGCAACTTTGTATGGTGGTTCTTCGAGAGAGAAGAAGGGTCACATTTCTCCATGCAGCTTGCAAGCGGTACCTTCTCCCGTTACCTCCGGGGACGAGAGCAGACAAACTGTAACTGCCGTCCTGGAGTGGCATTGGTTGTAGGGAAGCAGATTTAACCTGCTTTCCTTCTGTTGGAGGATGGGTCTATGCCCAGTTTTGTATCCTCCCGCCGTTGACCCATATGTCAGTCAGTTTGCTGTTACTGACCGACTGCCGGAGAAGATGGATGAAGGATGTCGCCCATGCGAGAACCTGGCTGAAACAGATTCTGGGTGCGATCTTTAAATGAAAATAAGAAACCCTTTGTAGACAGGATTTCCCTCATATGTAACCACGAAAATGGAGAAAAACCCTTGTAGACTAGATTTCCCTCATATGTAATCGTGATTTTAATAAGATCGTTTTCTTCTTCATATGATCATCTTGCCATACTTTGCTGTGAAGTCTGAATATGTGTAGCTTCGACACGTTTAATTCTTTACGCTGACTCTATGTAGAAAGAGTGCTAGGTCCTGTCTTATCTTTTACGCATAACTGAGGATGCACAGAAAGCCGTTTTAGCAGTCGAGTGTTCGAACTGTCCTGCTGTTAGGAACCGCATAGAATTCTGAACTGTTCTTTACTTCTGATAAACAGAATTTTTGTTCAGACCGTCGTCTTCAAGAATGATTTCTCGAAAATCCCTTGGAACAGGGCGAGAACTGGCTGTCAAACTGAGTCGCCATCTTGATTTGGTAGACAAAATATTCAGACTTGATTCTGGATGAACTTCGAATCGACCCATGAAGAAGAGTAATTTTTAATGTTGAACTCTGTATGCTTCGGGTACTTGGGGTATCTTGAGGTCAAGAAGGAGTATCTTCTGTGTGAACTCCTATAATTGACCGCCTTGAGAATCGTTCAGATGTATTGTACTGGCCTGCGCATCTTTCAGATGTGCGGAAAGTCGTTGAGCGTAAAATCATAAGTTCGTTGCCTCTGAGCGTAAAAAAGACACCGAGCGCGAAATCATAGACTTGTAGTTCCTGAGCGTGAAGTCGTAGGTTTGTAGCCTCTCGAGCGTAAAAGTTACCGAGCACAAAGGCATCCGGGCGTAAAACCATAGACTTGTAGCCATTGGAATATAAAACCGTAGATTTGTAGCTGTCGAGCGTAGAAAACTCTTTGGTACAGAACTGTAGATTTGTAGCTTCTGAAAAGAAAATCTTTCGAGCGTGAAGTCATGGATCTGTTGCCTCTGAGCGTAAAAAGCCACCGAGCGTGAGATCATAGATTTGTAGCTGCTGAGCGTGAAGTCGTAGGTTTGTAGCCTCTCGAGCGTAAAAGCTACCGAGCACAAAGGCATCCGGGCGTAAAACCATAGACTTGTAGCCTGTGAGTATAAAACCGTAGATTTGTAGCTGTCGAGCGTAGAAAGCCCCTTAGCATAAAAACCACGTATCTTCCTCGCGCGAAAACTTTTCGAATTCGTTGACTGTTCGCCTTTTCTGAGTGATAGGCTGACGTAGTTTATTAATTAGGAGATTTGGTTCGGGATTCGAGGAGTCCATCTGAACTCTATATATACCCCAAGTTTCTGAGAGAAAAACTTTTCATCCGTCTTCTGCGAAAGAAAGCCTTCGTCTGTTCGAGTTCTTCTTCGTTTCTTCTCCGAGATTTCGAAGTTTCCAGTAATGGCCTCGAAACAATCCTCCTCCACTAAGGGAAAGAAGGTTGATTCTTTTTCTTGTTCTTTTGCTCAAGTGAGAGCGTCTTCGGTCGGGCAAGGCAAACTTTCTTCTGAGCGAAGTATCCCGCCGACGAGCAGTGCACCCGGCCTAAAAGGTAGAGCATTTAGGATGAAGAAGAACGACCGAAAATCATTCGCACATGTTGTATGTGACCGCGCTAGGTCGTCTCCTATACTGATAGCCTCTTTGAGGAAGATGATGCACAGAGACGTTTCATATTTTACGCCCATATTTCTAATGTGTCAGCGCAAAAACTCTATATTTTCGCAGTCCGGCGTAAAAGCTTCGACTGTCGAAAGTTGGCGTATAAAATTTGAGTGTTACGCTTCTGGATGAAGATTCTGGCGTAATACCTCAACTTTATCAGTCTGGCGTAAAGCACAGACTGTATACTGCCAGCCTTGAACTTTACGCTTTTGGAAATGGATTCCAGCGTAATGGTCAAGTTTTTACGGTCTTGGCGTAAAGCACAGACTGTTGATTTTTAGCGTGTGCTGCAAGATCTGTAATGTCTAGTTATAGGAACTAACGTATTTTTCTTGCACTCTTGCAGTTGACTTGCATGTGTCTCCACTAGCCGATGTGATGGGTTCTGTCGCAGGGATGCTGCACTCCAACTATCTGGAGGATCTGTCATACGTGACATTTCCTATCTCCGGGCCGCAGTATCCTGAAGGAAGGAAGATTCTGATATCGGCTCAGGGCGAGCGAATGCTGTTGAGCATGATCAACGGGGAGCCCCTGACGTATATAGATGGGGACCAATACTTAAAGCCGGTCTTCCTCTTCGGGGACATGATTGACAAGCAGTCCCAGACGAAGTCCAATAGAGAACTCTGGGTTTTCCCTGCCGGGAGCTTGGTTTTGTATCTGCCCAAGATGCCGAGAGACTATCCTATCTCGGCTTTCTTTCACGCCACACATCCCAGAAAGATGTAGTGGACGCTGACTTCCGATCTTCACGGCAGGCCGGGGAAGATCTTTCATCTAAAAGGAGCTGACCAGGGGTCATTTGTCAGCCGTCCTTCCGGCAATGTGATGGTGTTCAGGGGATTGTACCCGGGCAGTATCCCGAGTGAAGACAGCTTGGTGATCCAGCCGGTCCAATTACTGACTTTCTGTAATGATTTTATGGGGCACGGGGGAGTATACCCTAAGGTGAACCCTCGGTGCGGTGGGTGGATCACCCCTTCAAACCTTCGATGGGCTCGCTTAGTTGATTGGGCCTTGAAGCATTTTCAGACCGAGTTGGAGAATATTGGTCTGTTTACAGCTGTGAATGCTACCAATGTTGGGTTACCTCCTAACCCTAACCTATTCCTGGCACTGATGGAGCGATATATTTTGCTCACCGGGACTTTCGCCACTCCACTGGGGGAGTTAGGATTGCCCCTTCATGAGATGGAAGAGATCTCGAGACTGCCGATGGGGGATACTCCGTATGAAGAGTATGTTCCTATGAACAGGGAGCTGGGGGATTCAGACCCTCGGGTAGTAGAAGTGTATCAGGAGCTGATGTGCCACTACCTCGCTTGCACCGCTTTTTATGATGAGCCCTTAGATTTGGCTCACATCAGCAAATGGACGTCCTACCTCTTCTTTCACCGGTCTAGAACTGCTAAGCCGGAGAAGGTATTGGAGGGAAAGGATCTGCCTGTGAATCCTCTGAGCACGCTCAATGCTCAGGTAGTCGACGATCTTATGGTAGACGCTGGGGCTCCGGACTTGATCCTCGACGAAGGGATCGGACAGTATCCTGTAGGCACTAAGGCCTATAGTTATTTGAGGCACTGCCGTATGCCACTGTCCAGGGAAGCTCAACTGGCTGGCTTCCTCTCCATATGGCTACGCCGAGTGGTGGTATTTGGTGTCACATCTGTGGACCGCATTCACCGTAATACGCTATAGCCTGCAGTGCGTCTGGTGTTTGGGGCAAGACTGGGCTTGCTCCCTACCATGGTGTGCCACATTCAAGCTGGCCTGAGGGCCATGACTGACGGACTGCTCGCCGATGAGACTCGGCATGATAGCTTTCCCAGGATAGAATTACCATACCTGTATTTGATGGGATGGTTAATTCTTTATAACTCCAGGGTTATGTCTCCCGGCTCCGGTAGTAGTTCGGGGACTAGTTTCTTGTTGAACTACCAGAAGTCTTCCTGGAATGTGACCACAGTTCTAGACTGTCGGCGGGCGCTGGGCCTCAGTCACAGCTGGAAGCTCTTCTGCACTGTCCCCTCCGTACATCGCAATCAATCGGGGATTAGGCTTGAAGATTCTGGTAGAGAGAAGACCAATCTTTCTCCTGAAGCTTTTAATTGGTTGGTCTGCATTAGACCTTCCCATCTACTGTACAGGAGTGAAGACCATTGCTTCTTGGAGCCCTACCTGCCTAGTCGGTTTGCCAGGCAGTTTGGGTATGATCAGTTGCACGTGGGCAACGCCGTCACCAGCTTCCGGTCCAGGGGTGGACTCATTGATGGAGCGAAAGGATGGCGATATTTCCTCATGGGTTGCACTAGAGCAATTTTTACTGTGCTGGTTATCACACTCTCCACGGAGCTGCGCATCCTGCACTCGTATGCCCAGTTCTATGTGGCAACGAACACCTTCTATCGCAATTTTGACATGCATGGAAGTTTTAGGGTGCCCTCTTCCAAGTCTGGGGGAAGAGTGGAAGTCCCCTTAGTCTCTTCCGATGAGAGTGAGGAGTTCGTCAATCCAGATGAGCCTCTGGTGGCGGTATCGAGGGGTGAAGTCCCTCTGCCTGCAGGCCCTTTGGTGATTTCTGGGAAGCGAAGGGCCCCTACTCCGAAGGAGACTTCCCCTCGTAAGAGGAAGAAGAAGATGGTTAATCATCCTCTCCGGATCCTTGGTGTTGAGGCTCCTGGTAGTGAGCTTGCATCTCCCCATGTTGGGGATGATTCTATGATTGGGGGTTCCTTGCCTTTTAGAGAGGGACCCTCTAATGTTCCGGCTGGTGGTACCGGAGAATCTCTGCTGGAGGCTGCCGTCGCTGCTACTGCTTCAAGTAGCGGAACGAGGTCACCTTTGGGGCTGAGAATACCTTTATGTGGCTCAGCATCGGGAGAAACTCCTGCCGTGTCTGCCAGTACATCTGGCGAGATTCCAGCCGATGAGCCTTGGTCGGAATTTGACGAGGACCTGGAAGAGCATTCGCCAGTGCTTCTTAGAGCACCCCCTTCTCCAGGTATAATAGCTTGCCTAGCATCATTAAGGAATGATTTAGCTGTACAGGCTGCAGATGCGACATATATGCCGTCGGCCATAGGTAAATATCGTCTTCACGCCTATTCTTTTAGGAAAGTTAACATTATGCTGATATTAACTTCCTTTCGTCCTCCTTTCAGGGGAAGACCTCTTCGGGGAGGGCAGTGTAGATGCGCCCTTTGGCTCTGGCGGTGACACGGAGGTGGCTGATTTTGAAGAGAAAGCATCTTCGGGTGCCGGCTCGCCTGTCGACGAGGTTCCGATATCTCAAGAGGAGGACGAGCCTGCCATTGCGACAAGGCCTCCTTTGAGTATGCTGGTATCTTCGTCCGGTGTTGGCGCTTCTTCTTTCGTTGCACCACCTGTTGAGGTGATGGCCGTGGCAACATCATCTGCGGATGTTCTCGGAGGGAGATTCGCCAATGTCGAGGCCACCCCCAGCGTCCAACCGGATCTAGCTGTGCTGATCGGGCAGTACACTGATGTCTTCTACACCACTTTAAAAATGTTAATATCAAGGATGTTTGCGAAGAATCTAAGCTTTGCGTCAATGAAGAGGTCCTCCCAGTCGGCGATAATGCCGATTCGAGAATTCGACGATACTGGGCTAGCTGAAACGCTGGAGGAGATAGTTAATGGTTTGAAGCAACACATTAACGAATAGTTGCAGCTAGCTCAAGGCAATGTTAAAGATCTGGTCCAGGCTAAATACGACTCCATGACTGCGCGGCTTGCCAAACAGATGGCAGGCGTAAATAAATCCATCCAGACACATCAGCAGGAGATGGATGAAGAAAAAGTCGTCCTGGAGGAGACCATTGCTCTTCGAAAGAAGTGCCAGGCCGAGCACTAAGGAAATGTAGCGAGGGTCCTCAGGCTGGAAATAAAACTCGCTCAGGCAAAATAATGGGCTTCTCAGTCGTCGGAAGCTCTAGTTGTGGTGGATAGCCGATTGGGCGTAGCACAACAGAACTTGGCGCGTGCAGATGCCGCTCGTGCTGGTTTTCTTCGGGCTAGAGCCGAACTGTCCCTCATGAGCAATGATGAGGCACGACAGGAGCGGGCTCACCATGATGTCTTGGATTCAAGGACTGAGAGGATGGCCGCACTGGCGCAGCAGCTTTGTGACCTGACCGCTCCCCCTAAATAATGTACTTTTGCTTTTGCTTTTTAATGTACTTTTGCTCCTTTTTGGGAATAATAAAGAGGCTTTCATCTGACTTTGTGGACCCATCATTTTGGAATGTAAATGACAGGTTTGGGGTGAAAGTGATATCAGAGGTAATATGGACGTAATATACTCTCGGTAAGTTTTAGCAGGATACATCTATTCGGAGGTTATATGGACATGATAGAATACGATCCCACTAGTTTCGCTTTGGAAGTAGTTTTGTCAGAATGAGATTTTTGCCATATTCCACTTGAGCAGAGGAGGTTAAGCATAGTACCTTTTCAGGAATTTGCCATTGATAGGAGCCATTAGCAGGTCTCCATTAGGCTGGGCTAACCTGTAAGCGCCGTTTGAGAACGTCGTCTCGATCACATAAGGGCCTTCCCATTTGGGCAGGAATTTGCCCTTACTTCTGTGAGTGAGAATCATCGGCCTTCTCACAGCTAAGACTAGCTCGCCGACTTTGAACACCCTTTCCTTCACTTTTTGATTAAAAGCCTTAGAAACGCGTGCTTGGTAGAGCGCGATACGCTATTGAGCTTGGAGGCATTTCTTGTCTAATCCCTCTAGCTCTTGAAGCCTTAACAGGTCATTCTTTTCTTGAATCAGCTCATTAGCCACGGCTATCCTGAATGACAGAATTTGGATCTCGATGGGGAGAACTGCTTCGCTCCCGTAGACTAATAAGAATAGGGTACAACCTGTCGGTGCCCGTACCGTTGTACGGTATGCCCAGAGACATTCTCCCAGTTTCGCATTCCAATCCCTTTTGTTTGAAGAGACGAACTTCTTCAAGAGCTTGATAATGGTTTTGTTGAAAGCTTCCACCAAACCATTAGCAGCAGGATTATATGTCGTAGAGGCGACATTCTGTATCCGATTTTTATCGCAAAATCGATGAAACGCTTGGCTGATGAACTGCGGTCCATTGTCATGGATTATCCTTTGGGGTATCCCGAAGTGATAAATGACATGATGCTTGATGAAGCTGATCACATTAGATGCCTTCACCTCAGCAAGAGGGATCGCTTCTGCCCATTTGGAGAAATAATCCGTGATGGCCAGAATGAACTGGTGACCTCTGGAAGAAGACGGGTGAATAGGACCAATGATATCCATACCCCATGCTTCGAATGGCCAGGACGCAACCGTAGGATGTAGATATTCGGGAGGTTGATGGATAAACTCCGCATGGACCTGACAGGCTCTGACTTGTCTTGCATACTTTATTGCGTCTGTGATCATAGTAGGCCAGTAATAGCCCATTCTCCTGATGCGATCCAGTAACTTAGGACCGGGTTGATGCGCTCCGCATACGCCGTCGTGGGCTTCATGGATAATCTGCTGTGCTTCATCACCAGAGAGACATCATAATAATAGTCCGTCATAAGACCGACGATATAGACATTGTGATAATGCATCGAAATAGAATCGTAATGATCATCTTTTGACGGATACCGCTTCTTTAGGATCCTCTGGCAAGATTTTGTATGCTACAAAATCTATGAAAGGACTTCTCCAGTCTCTCCTGGGAGGATCTGTGTTCACAGCGTAGCTGCATTCGATGTGAAAGTTATTTTTCACACAGAATAAGTCTCTGTTAAGAAGGATTACCAAATTCTGCCTTCTTATAGGGGTAGCTAAATCTGCAGCTAGGCTGGCTAGGGCATCAGTTTCTAGATTCTGAGATCGAGGTATATGCTCTAGGAAGAAACCATTGAACGTCATGGCTATCTCGATCGTTGCACGGTGATAGGGGATGAGGTCTGGATTCCGGACTTCATATATTCCTCTGACTTGATTGACGATCAGCAGAGAATCACCGAAAGCTTCCAGAGATTCGACGCCCAATTCTTTAGCGACTTGGAGGCCGATTAGTAGAGCGTTGTACTCTGCCACATTGTTGGAACAGGGCTCGCTAAGAGATAGATGACGAGCTTATCAGGAGTAACCAGGACAATTCCTACTCCCGAGACCACGTTTCCCCTGGGACCAGTTCCGGAGGCGCCATCGAAGAATAGTTGTCATGCATCACTCTCCATTACGGAATTATATTCTGCAACTTCGTCGGGAATGTCCTCGTATAGCTTAGAGGCCTCCGGGATTGGATGAGCAGCTAGGAAGCCAGCCAGTGCTTGGCCCTTGACGGATTTCTGGGGGACATACACCATGTTATACGGTGTTAATAACATCGCCCAAGTCGCGAGTCGGGAATTAAGAACACTTGGCTTGTTCATCAGTACCCGAAGAGGATTGATCCTGGAGATGATATGAATGGTTTGGCCTGTGACATAGTGTCGCGTCTTCTGGATAGCGAACATCAGAGCCAAGCATTCTTTCTCCACTGGATTGTACTGGTGTTCGGCTCTGACCATTATCCTGTTAAGGTAGTAGATAGCCTGCTCGTGACCCATCTCGTTCTTTTGTGCGAGAAGAGCTCCCAAAGAATGATCCATCGCTCGAACATACAGCACGAATGGTCTTCCCATGACAGGAGGCACCAGAACTGGCGGACTGGTGAGGTAGCGCTTGATATCACCGAACGCTTGCTGACAGGCTTTGTCCCATTCGAAGGATACACCTTTCTTCATGAGACGAGAAAATGGTTGACATCTCCCCGAGAGGTTGGATATGAATCTCCGGATATAAGACAGACGACCTTGAAATCCCTTGAGCTCCCTCAGATTGCGGGGCGGTCGCATTTCTAAGATGGCCTTGACTTTATCAGGGTCCACTTGAATGCCTTTGGCGGTAATAACAAATCTCAGAAATTTGCCACTAGATACACCCAGAAAATCTTTGTAGGATTCATTTTGAGTTAATGTTGGCGCATCAATTCAAATACTGTCTTCAAGTCTTGGATGTGATGATCCTTGAGGCGGCTTTTGACAGCTACGTCTTCCACGTAACACTCCACTGTCTTGCGTAAATGCTCATGGAATATGTTACTCATAGCCCGTTGGTACGTAGCCCCGGCATTCTTCAATCCGAAGGGCATGACCCTATAGCAATATACTCCCAGTGGTATCCGAAAGGCAGTGTGCTTCTCGTCTTCAGGATGCATCTTGATTTGATTGTATCCTAAAAATCCGTCCATGAAAGACATACGTTCAAAATCGCTAGTATTGTCAATCATGACGTCTGTGATGGGAAGAGGAAACTCATCCTTGGGGCAGGCTGCGTTCAGATCTCAGAAATTGATGCAGACTCGTATTTTTCCATTTTTCTTCATGACTGGGACAACATTGGCGACCCAGTCGGGATATTGTTCTTCTCGGATAAAGCCGTAGGCTATCAACTTCTTGACTTCAGTTTCAATGGCGTCCATCATATCCGGGCGGAACCGGCATTGGTGTTGCTTTACAGGCTTCGAATCGGGCAATATGTTAAGCCTATGAGTAGCTACCTTTGGATCAAGGCCTGGCATGTCCTCATAATTCTACGTAAAGACGTCGATATATTCTTTTAGCAGTTGGATAACTTCTTCCCTTTCTGCTTCAGAAAGATTGTTACTGATAAATATCGGCTTTGGCGAAAGTTTATCCCCAATATCAATCTGGATAACTTTGCCTTCAATGGGAGGTTCTCTCTGCTCGAAGCGGAACTCCCATTGTGTATCCATTTGCTGAGCCCAAGCATCATTCTCAAATGGTTCGGATTCTTGTTCGTCTGATTCGAAGGAATCCGTCACTACCATATTTGCTAATAATGTTCATTCGAGAGCATGAGATGAGTCGGAGGGCGCTGAGCCATTTTGAGAGGAGGAAAAGATATCCTCGCTTGACTCAGAAGCTGCGAGGGAGGTGGTATACCCTAACCCGAAATGAGTTCGTTGATAGTAGGGATTGCCGTGCAGCGGCATTCGTCTGCCTTTCCCGTAGTTGAGACCCGGTTCCAGCTTCAAGTTATAACCTATATTTTGCATGATCTTCAGAGCTTGCGGGCTGTATCTGTGAACCTGTATTTTACCGGCATCGTCGTCGGAAGAATCCTCTTGCACCGTCGGTTCATTGTGCATACGACCGAAGACTATCGAATGCTGACTGCTGCAAGTAGGCGGGACAATGAAGATAGAATCCTCATGCAGTCCGTATGTCGTTGTGACATTGGATGATGATGCCACTTCCCATATATACGGATGATAGGAATCTTTAGCTTCCAAGAATTTTTGCGCTATAGGTTCTATATCGTCGTAGGGGGAGGATTCCTGATTTGGAATTTGGGTGTCAATATACTGGAAAAGAGGATATTTATTATCATCTGAAACTCCGTTCCCGGTTGCATTTACATCACTCGGCTGTTTACTATGCCGGAGGTTGATGACCAAGGATGGAGGCTTCTGGTTCAAAGTGATCACTAGAGGATCACCCCCTTTTCCTGATCTGGTTTCGTTCAGGTGGATCATCGTAGGCTCTATGGCTTTTGGACGAGTAGTCCGTCTTTTCACCTTAATTGACAGAGGTTGCTTGGCAGAGGGTTGCTCTGGCTCCCGGTGGGATTCCTTCTCTACTTCGGCTGATACCTCTTCCGTGCAGTCTTGAGAGTACAACACGGCATCAGAGTAGCAGGATTCTACTCCTTTGAATGGGTTCAGGTCAGCAATCTCCGTTTGTACTGTTCCTCGGGCGTCTACATATTTGAAGCATTGGTGTAGAGTTAAAGAAACGATATTGTGGTCGTGGATCCAAGGTCTACCCAGCAAAATGTTATAGGACACCTCTGAATCGATGACGTAACATGTAGCCACATATCTGAGGTTGCCAATCTGGATCCTCAGGCGAATCTTCCCCAACGGCTTACTTCTTCCGGCGTTGAACCCCACGATCGTAGTGGTGGTGTAAGCCAATTCACTGGTAGGAATCCTCAGCGGTCTGAGCAGACTATAAGGAATGATGCTGATCAACGATCCCGGATCTGTGTATCCGGTCGACCTCCATGGAACATATGTACCCGGTGTAATAGAGGGGTCTGTCATGCCTGTTATGTTTCGACAGCATGTCGTCTTGAGTGAAAGTGATGTTTGGGATCACCTCCATCACACTGTGGCATTGAGGACACGCCACGGGTTCTTCGTCAGGGGACTTGAGCTGGGTCAAGTATGCATCTACATGTATCAATGCTTCGCTCAGGGCTTGACGAGTGTCCTGAGAGAGCCTGAGTAGCTCGAAGATGGACAGCCTGGCTGGTGTATTAGCTAGTTGGGCCAGGATGTCGAAGTTGTATGGCTTCTCTAAACCTTTGTTTTGAATATTTTTCACAGGTTTATCAAAGCGCACTTTTTTTTGCTTCCCTTTGTCCGCCAAAGTTGGTCTTGAAGGACCGGCCTCTGGTACGACGGATTTCGGTTCTGAAGGTTTGGCCGCTGAAGCGTCTGCCGATACATCTTCCTGGCTGGCTCCATAGTCCTGGAGGTAGGCTTTCCCTGAGCGGGTTCTAGTAGCTAAGACCTCGTCTTCTGATGCCGAGTGTACCGTAATCATGTGACACAGTTTGTGCTTTGAGTTCTTTTTAGACTTAGCTTTAGCAGCTTGAGTCTCTTTCTCGATTTCTGGCACCAGATCTGGATGAACCCACATAGTCTCGCCTCGCTGGGTAGTTAGTGGTAGCAGGTCGTGATTTTGACCTCTAGTTGGAGAAAGATTAATGATGCTCATCGTCGTCCGGGAAATAGGCGTAACACCGTCCGGGATTTCTTGGGGAGGCAGATTGCCAAATTGCAGGGAGATCATGTTGGCAGTGACCGTCTTCTCGCTGTTGCGCAGAGTGATGGCCTTGGCATCGATCAGCTCCTGGATCTTCCTTTTTAGTATATAACACACCTTGGTGGGGTGGTGTATGTACCTATGGAAGATGCAGTACTTGGGGTTGTTGGTACTGTCGGCCTCATTAGGCCGTCTTACTTCGGAAAGGGTAATCTTGTCGCTTTTGACGAGACATTCGAATATGCTTGGAATATCGTCGTCGTCGAAAGAGTACACCTCGATGGGCCTGGAAGTCCCAGGCTTCGTCTGCGTGGTAGCCACCGTCTTTTGCCTGGACGTGTTGATTGCCAGAGCTTCTTTACCCTTGGAACCCCGAGGATGGTCAATGTTGGAGGATGACCTCTTGCCTTTATCAGAGGCCGAGATCATGATGCCATTATCGCGCGCCTTCTGACTATTGTCCTCCGCAGCTACCGCTGAGATGATGAACGAGGGCCAATCACGGAACTGATATGGTCCTGTGAACACCGAGATCACGGGGAGAAGGTTCTTCCTGCAGATGTCGACCAACGTCGAGTCTGGGACTCCTGGAGGCATTTGCAAAGTGGCTTGATGAAAACGTTCGATAAAAGTATGAACATTCTCTTTTTCCTTCTGCTTGACTTCGATGAGAGAGGACATAGACATGTCCATCCCTCCCTCATAGAATTGCGTAAAGAATAACGCCTTGAAGTCTTCAAAGGAAGTAGTGCAGTTGTCCGCCAGGCTTCGGTACCACTGGTAAGCTACTCCCGAGAGACAGCCCTTGAACACCCGAGTGAGGAGGGCGTCGTTCCCTTGTAACAACACTGTCATCATGCTGAAGTAGTTCATGTATTGACTCGGTGATATTTTTCCCTCGAACAAAGCCATAGTCTGTGGTTTGTATCTTGGAGGAAAAGGGACCTCTTCCCAGATAGCTGGGTAAGGTTGGTTGATTTCCAATTTCTTGAGCTGATCTTTGTGCTTCAGGGCATCAAATTAGGCTTTTAACTCCCGTACTGCCTACATCGGATCTTCAGCCGGTGGCGGGACCATGGAGTGATGAGGAGTTGATTGTATCGCGACCCCGGTGGGAGATAATACGTTCTCCGAGTGAGAAAGCGGAGGAACTGCTGACTCCTGATCTAGAGTAGGCTCTTGGACCGTATTGGATGGTGGTAAGTCCACCCCCACGTGTATCTGAGTTGGAGGAGCCGATGCTAGCGCCATGGCAGCTGCGTGTTGAGTTAGCATCATCTGGTGCATGTTCTCCATCATGGATTGTATTTTCTTCAGAGACGTCTCTAGTATAGTGATGCGCTGCTCAGTATTCCCGGATGGGGAAGCTTCCTCGTGTTCATCTCTAATGGCATAAACTCCCCTCTCTTTGGGTGTCATTGAAAGATTAGTATAGGTCTCTGTAGAAGTTGACTCTATACTTTCGGCGTCTGATTCGGGAGACTGCCGACCCCCGGCATCGGAATCAGAAGTGTACGAAGCTAGTTGTTGCGACCTCGAACGAGTATTTTGGAACACCCCAGCTTCGGTGTTCCTAAGGAGCATGTTGAATCTCCTTCGACTCGGAGTTCTAGAGGGATGACGTCTTGAGCCTGACCCTCCTCTAGGTACGTGTGAAGCCATGTTCATAGATGCATGTGTGGGCTCTTCTTCCTGGAAAGATGGAGAGTAGCTCAACCGGTCAAAAATCGACCGTTTTGCTTCAGAACAGCAACAATTAATTACAATCCTATGACTATTACAATAGTGCTTGCTAGGAGGCGTAACAGACATGCTGGAAGATCCCCTCTCCCTGCGCTTCTGGATCAGATAATTGCGCAGGTCAGTAGGAGCTATAGAAGAAGATGATCACTTGTTCCTTTGTTGGCGTGAAGTTGAGTAGTCCGCCGTATGCTTTCCCTTGCGTAGATTGCAGGGATCATCTACTTTTCCCCGGAAGACAGATGCATTTTTATGCGCGGAGCGCGTTTGTGATTCCTGATTTGGCGCTGAGGCATCATTAGAAATTTTGTCTATTCCGCCAGGGACGGGAGACTGAAATTTATGCTTAGAGCGCGGTTTAGGCTCCTGGACTAGCGCTGAGGCATTATCAGAAGTTTCATCTGTTCTGCCAGGGATGGGAGACTGAATTTTATGCGCAGAGCACGGATTATACTTCTGGGTTAGCGCTGAGGCTTTGCCAGAAGTTTTGTCGGTCCTACCAGAGACAGACGACTGAATTTTACGCGCAAGGCGCGGATTATACTTCTGGGTTAGCGCTGAGGCTTTGCCAGAAGTTTTATCGGTCCTGCCAGAGACAGGCGACTGAATTTTACGCACAAGGCACGGAGGGAGCAAAGCTAGAACCTCATTAGTCGGAGAGATCGGAGAGTCCACAGGAATGGCAGAGGATGTCTTGGCATCCAGACCTTGCGCAGCTTCCTATTGCTTTGGACGGAGAGGGAGTGAGAGCTACCCCCTGCTCGAAGCATGTATTTGTAGGCAGACTGGTCAAACTGGATGACCAGTATCTTCTTTAAGGATCTCACGGATACCGCATCGTGTTGAGCAATAGCTTCCTCATCAGAAGAGAAAGATGTCCCCAGCAGAGTCGCCATCTTGTTTAGGATAATAAACGAGAAAAGATTTGATGAATGCGGAAAACGAGGTCTTGTGCAAAGATCCGCCCTTCTTTTATGTTTACAAACAAGATTATACAAATTTGATCCTACACGAGGATGTCTAAGTACAATTTATTTAATCTGGGTGAATATTGCTATAGGTGTCTGATCTGCAGTCGATCACTTTAGCCCTTGGACCACACGATGTTGAAGAAGTATCATGGAAGACAAGTAGCAGCTTCGAAGGTTGCTAAAGAGGGCGGATGCCCGATGCCAAAGTCGTCGATCCCTTCTCTTTGCCTGAGCTATGGATTCTCCTATCTCTCTCTCTCTCTCGATCGTTGGATCTGGTACTAGATCTCTTGATCAGTTTTTAGACCTAACTTCTTCGACCCTCCAATTTGTCGACCTTCTTCCTCATTGATAGAGGTCTCTATTTATAGAGTTTTAGTGACAGTGACCACACAGTCGGCATAGAAACTGAGTAGTGGAAAGTACAGCACCCTTTTACACGATGGTTTAAAATAACCAATACCTGCGTATAAATGACCTTTCGAGTGAGCATGTAAAGCGTCCAACTAAGGGACAGAACGCGTATATCTACTACGAAGATCACGGCATAGAAGCCACGTAGGTAGCTATCCCTTGTGTGGAAGAGGTTGGCGTAGAAGCCAAATGACTGTCACCATGGCATAGAAGCCAAGTAGGCATAGAAGCTGAGTAGGCATAGAAGCCAATTAGGCATAGAAGCCGAGCAGGCGTAGAAGACGAGTGGTCATAGAGGCCGAGGAGGCGTAGAAGCCGAGTGGGCATAGAAGCCGAGCAGGCGTAGAAGCCGAGTGGGCATAGAAGCCGAGCAGGCGTAGAAGCCGAGACGATGTGGACGTTTTAGCTGGAATTACGACTCTTGGAGATATAATCAAATCTTCTGCATTAAATGCAGAGATCTGCCCCCATCCTGTGCATTAAATGTAGAGGCCTGTCTTTAAGATTTGCCATCATTCTGCTCATTAAATGCAGATACGCGTCTCGAATCCTGTACGAAAAGTGACTGCTGATGTGGCGGTCTGTTTGCCTTCTGTGGAGCGTAAGAAGCTCACGTCTTCCTGTGTAAAACTGGACAGCGTATTCCCTTATATGCGTAAGAGTAGTTTACGCAAAGGGGATACCACTAAACGATGGTTCGGTGACATTTAATCAAATCTCCTGCATTAAATACGAAGATCCACCATTATCCTGCTCATTAAATGAGGAGGCGTGGTTTGAAGGTCTGCCACCCTTCTGTGCCTCAAGTGCAGAGACGTGCCTCGGGCATCTGTCAGTATTCGGCGCTTTAAATGCAGAGACGTGCCTTGAGAAACTGTCACCGCTCTGTGCATAAAATGCAGAGACGTGCCTCGAGCCCTGTACGAAGTACAGCTTTTGATATGGCAGGCTGTTTGTCTTCTGCGGAGCGTAAACAGCTCACATCCGCCTGTGTAAAACTAGGCAGCGTATTCCTTCGTATGTGTAAAAGTGGTTTACGCAAAGGAAATGGCAGTAAATGACAGCCTGGGTTGCAGTGCTGCGCCATCATCATACCCGTCGCCTGGGTAGTCGTGCAGTACTCTTTGTCAGGAGTACAGACGTCAGGTTTATTGCATGCTCTGACAGGTTCATTTTGAAGAACACGAAGCGTTCCTCATACACTTCAATGCTGTATTAAAAGTGGATGGGTTTTACGCCATGAAGGCGATGTAGCACCTCTTTTACGCTGAAGCAGCCTGGTCATATTGCACTACGCGGATGGTCCTTGAGCTTATATTTTACGCTGTGCTTAGCAGAGAAGCTCTGTTGCAAGTTGATGGCTTTGAGGTCATCTTTTTACGCTGCCCTGTATGAACATGCTGCGTATAGCTATCCAGCGTATTTTTTATGCTTCTACAACCTTGTGCATTGCGCAACCTAGGCACGCACGGTGTCACGCCCGGGGGACGACTGTAGATTCTACGGAATTGGGGCATGACAGGAGGAGTTTGGGAGTTGAAGTCTGTAGTAGGATCTTCTATGTACCGTGGGAGTTGCCAGTTGGTGAGAGGGTTAGTTCATGCTGAGTTGATATGGTGGAAGGGATATAATATAATATATATTAGGCGGATACCCTACTGATGTAATATTTGTTGATGCCAGGTTCAAGCAGCAGAGTGTGTGTGTGTATTGAGTTCCATTTTGGATAATTGGTTGGTCAGGGATGGCAAGTGCTTAGTTAGATTGGGTCTGTACACATTGCTTGTGTGTACTATGTACTGTGTCGGGTTGTAGTAGTAGTTGGGGTAGAGAGGATGCCTTTGTATAATCATATATGTATTATATATATATATATATATATATATATATATATATATATATATATATATATATATATATATATATAGGTAAGTATATATATATATATTGTCTGTGGGTATTGCACATGGTAATGGTGAGATGTGTTCCAGCTAAGGGTGTATGTGTTTTTAGTTCAACAGTGAGGAATTATAGTGCAAGTGAGTGAATGTACGTGATAAGATAGAATGATGGGTTAAGGAGTAGAAAGGGATAGGTATTGGTGTCAAATTTAGTGCCAATAGGGAAGATGAGGGTGTATCAATAGTGAGGGTAGCTGCAGTAAGTGAAAATTCACTCTATACTTAAGGTTATGTGCACAGGCTAGGGGAACAGTGCCAATAGGGAAGTTGAGGGGTGTACAAGCTTGGTACAACAGCAGCTCGAGTAGGTAGTAAGGGGACAAGGTCTGTAGTGCAAGTATGTAGGCATGTATCAAGGTATAAGGGGAGGTCTGTGTTGGAGAATACACTGAGTATCAAAGGTATTGAAGAGTATGGTCAAATATAGAATGGGTAATTGATGGTAGTGGTGATGTGAGGGAAAATATACCTATGTACATGAGTGTTTAGATTAAGATGGGCTTTATGCCTGTAAGATGAGGAGCTAGAAATATGTACAAAAATTAGTGTGCCCAGTTAGTGGGTATCAAGCATTAAAATTAGATATTGGACATATCTAGGATATAGGTATAAATATTTGGTATTTGAGTAAGGGTTATATGCAACCTAGAGTTATAGGTGAGTTATACCTTCAGCGTATAACTGAGTGAATATAGTGTGGTGTCCAAGTTAAGGTGTCATGAGCATGGGTACTATAGGTAAGGTAATTGATTAAAGTAAGGTATTAAGTTTGGGTAGAGATAAGGTATTAGCATACACTAAGGTAAGATACAAGGTACTAGTATCAGTTATGGGTAAATGGCTAGGATAATAACTTATATACTAAGGTGATATTAGATACTAGATAATACTAGGATATTTATTGGTTATATATAATTACTTAGTAATATTAGCTAGTACAGCTAATACCTTCAAGGTTGGATCTAGAAACATATGTATGACCTAGTATCACTTAGTATCAACTAGTTTAACCTTGTAACCAACCTAAAAGTTAGATTTGAACCTAAAATCAAGGTATCAACCTAGTTTGACCTAGTTTGACTAGTATGACCTAGTTTTGGCCTAGAAATTATATTTTAGCTTATTTAAGCATGCTTAACACGTCATTACACCAAATCACATAGAATTTTATATATAGGTCAGTGTGACACCAGTTCGGACAAAGTTTGCATCATTTGCTCTGGACCACAGGTGAATACATTCTCCGATAGTTTCTATTATTTGATAATTACTATAATACAAGTATTTAATAATATTTTACCTAATTTTTGACATGATGGTTACACGGATTAGTTGTTATGGATTTCAGTCATGATATATTGTTTCTCACATTTATTGTACACCTCTATCACCCTGCTCATATGTCGACTCCATATTGTATTTCTTGTATCATGATGCGACTTGATTGGGATTTATTGTACTATTGTGGATAGCCAATCTTATTGGATTGATCCATACTATTGCGTTATTGTCGATAGACAATCCTATTGGATTGAGCCGTACTATTTTATTATTGTGGATACCCAAACCTATTGGATTGAGCCGTACTATTACGTTATTATGGATAGCCAATCCTATTGGATTAAGCCATACTAATGCGTTATTGTAGATAGCCAATCCTATTGGATTGAGTCGTACTATTATGTTATTGTGAATATCCAACCTATTGGATTAAGCCGTACTATTATATTATTATGGATAGTCAATCCTATTGGATTGAGCCATACTATTGTGGATAGCCAACCATACGTTACCCGTATGATTGAGCCGTACTATTGTGGATAGCCAACCATACGTTACCCATATGATTGAGCCGTACTATTGTAGATATTGCTTATTGATTATTGATTATTGATTGAACACATATTGGAGTGATATTTCAAAATACTTATTGTAGTATCAGGTCTTCTCTTTATTCTATTTCATAGTGTATTGATATTGCCTTATTGCTCTAGATCACCTGTCTTTCTTTACTTGACATACTATAATATTTGCTCACTATTTTCTCTTCTTGTATTACTTTCACTATTATTGTTTATAATCATTATCAATTAAATGGAACTGCTATTGCATTTTACTCGTTCCAATCTGACTGGATATATTTTTTAGATGATTAATTAGAGGACTAGTGTCCTACTAGGTTGCACTAGTAGTACAAGAGAAGCCAGTACCAGCTGTTGATGAGGATCAACAAGTTATTGTCAGACTTAGCTAGTATTTCATTATTGTACTGGATATGTCGCTAGCTTAGATATTTGAGTTGTTATTCATACTAGATTTGCGATTTGTTGTTAGACTCTAGACTTGGAGATATTGTTGAGACTACTAGTGCTGACTTTGTGATTTATATTCCTTTATATGATATCGTGCCATTATCTTACTCTAGTTTATTATAATTGAGTATTGATTATTATTATATATTGTCATCGTATCCTTCGTATGGAGTTGAGGTATCATTGACAGGTATATATATTATTGTGTGAGATGGATAGATAATATTGTTGACCTAGACATCGTTCTACCACCGATGTTGCGACGTAGGGTGTACGTACCCACGTACTCGTGCCCGATCACCCGGGTACGGGTCTTGATATTGTGTGTCTATAAATTCAACCTTGGTAAGTTATGTTCCATTAATATAATATTGTGTGGTTGGAAGCAACACATGAAGAAACCTGACTCCATGAGTATATGAACTGGTTGGAGTTAAGATATATGAATAATAAAGTAATATAAGATAGGTTCTGGCTTAAGTTTTATTAGTCACATTTTTTTAATCAGATGTTATTCAAGGTAACCAGAATAGTTAGATTATATTCTAGTATGGGTAGGAGTGCAACTCTTCAATCTGTTTAATCATCCAAAATCCTAAAGTGTTCCCTGATCGAAAGTATTATTCGCCATTGACTATACCGCTATCTTTTCATATTATAGTTACTTGTCTTATTTTGCAATCGCAGCCTTGTGATTTTGTTATGACAAATCATTCTAATTAGTTGATATGGTAGAGTATTTGTTCCTTCCCTAGTGTCACCCTCACAATTTCATTCAAGGGTAGTTTGGTAATTGACATGGATAATATTTATTTTAGGATTAATTGTATTTAGTATTATGCATGCATGATTAAATAATTATTGTATTACTTATTTATTTCTAGTTGTAGATTTGTTTTGGACTTGTGTAGTGGACCAAATCCAATTATTAGAATGCATGAACCAACATTTTTGGATGAGTTTAGTTTGAACCCATGAATTAGGCCCATGGATTAGGGGGTTGGATTAATTAGTGAAACCATTAGACTAGAACCATCCCTCCCTAATTAATTTTTTCATGAGAGGCCCCAAGGGGTATTTGAAATATTTTATATTGCTTGGAAGGGGGGTTACATGGCCGACCCATAGAGGAGGAGAGAGAGTGCTCTCTCATTTCAATTTATTCCCAAATTCTTATATCTATAATTTTTCTTTTCCAATTCCCTCCATTCCCTCATCAATTCTCCACCAATTCTTTACCAATCTCTTTCCAAATTCTTCATTAAGGCTTCTACATCAAGGATCTACAAGAAGGAAGCAAGGAGCAAGGAGGAGAAGGCCAAGATCTACAATGAGAGGAGCTACTTGGCATTTGGGGACTTTTTATTGGAAATCCATCTCTCAATAGGTATATTTTAGTTTTTCTCTTTCTAATAGACTCTAGATCTGAGATTTAACCATGAAAAATCAATCCACATGCATAGGCCACCCATAGAAATTGGTTTTAGGTTCATCGAAGATCTACGGTGGAAGTTATGTCCAATTTGGTGCCTATTTTGGAGGAATTCCGAGATTGGCACATGTAATGCTCGTCATTGGGTCTAATAGATCCAATTGATATATGATTGCTTGTTTGTGACTAGTGTCATGTCCAAAATTGGATATGTGTAGGCCGTATCTCGTTAATTTGACGAAATGGGTTGATTTTGGGGGTTTTCCTCTGACACGGGGCCTTGTGCATATCACATTGTGACACAGACATGTAGATACTCTAATTACTATACGTATTATGCATAATTAGTGTATTAGACTTGCTCGTATCCTTCGGAATGTGTTTGGTTGTGTGTTGGAGCCGTATCGCAAGCATATCATAGAGAAAGTGTGCTACGGGTGCGGTGCACTCCACGTGTTTGTTGTTTGGTCCTTTTTGCTATACGTACATGTGTAATTATATATAGATGATAATTAAGTGATATATATATATATATATATATATATATATATATATATATATATATGTATGTATATATATATATGTATGTATATATATATATGTATGTATATATATATATGTATGTATATATTAGTGTATTTGAGTTGGGTATATGTGTGCGTCAATATGTGTATATATATATATATATATATATAAGTGTACTTGTGTTAATATTTATATGTATGAATATATATATATATATATGTGTACTTGTATTTATATGTGTGATGGTATATATATTTTGTGTTTGTGGTTGTGTCAGTGAAGTAGCAGCTATCAACAACAAATAGAAGAAGCAGGGTGCAAGATCGGGCACCTGTAGCATTATGTAGTGAGCAACACTGAGGAGATGCAAGCTTCACAACAGTGTGCGAGGTATCAACTGAGCCAAGGGCAGCAGGGAGAGCACGGTGGATAGCAACTCGAGCAAGCGAAGAGAGCAACAGCCACAGCACAGTGTGGCAGAGTGCAGTATGGCTGTTGTGCCCTGCACAGATGTTGCAGTCGGGTTCAGCGAGTTCATTGTGCAGTTCTCACTGTACAGTATCGGGTTCAGCGAGTCACTGTACAGTTTCCCCGAGCACAGTTCAGTGATTAGTTGTATTCAATGGGTAGCAGTCTGAGATATCATTGTCCTTGTATCAGTTTCAGTAGGTTAGTTTCAGTCTTGGGTTTGGGTATTTGTGGTTTGGTTTAGCAAGGTATAGTTAATTGTTTTAGTTAGTGTTTCAATGCAGTATTAGTTTAATTGTTAGTTGAACTATTAAGTTATCTAGTAGTAGCTAGGATCTATATATATATATATATATATATATATATATATATATATATGTTAGTGTAGATATATATATATGTTAGTAAATAGTTAGCTATGTATGCATATTTTATTAATAGTTAGATATATTATAAAAGTTAGTTATATATATACTTGTATTGGTTGTTATTGTTAGTAGTTAGCCTATATATATTGCTAATAGGTAAGGTATATTAGATAGTTAGTGTGATACTTGATATATATATATATATATATATATATATATATATATATATATATATATATATATATATATATATATATATATATATATATATATATATTATAGTATATTTTATATAGTTAGTATTAGCTTGGTTATATGTAGGTATTAGTTATATGTTAGAGTTGGGTTACCTCAGGATACCAAGGTATTACTAAGGTATTGGGTCGATACCCAAGGTATTTTGTTTGGGTATCGAGATAGGTGCGATACGCATTGGTGCAAGGCCAAGGTATCCTATTTTAATTGATTTGTTATAGTATTATAATATTTGACTTTCATATATATATATAAAATACTATTTTGTATACGGATATTTGCGTATCTTAGGATACAGCTCTTTGAGTGCTTGTTGTTTCTTAGTTTAGCTAGTATAGCATAGCTTCGTAGTGTATCGACTTAGTGACTTGGTGTTAGACTCTTGCAACCTAGATTTCATTGGTTTGACTTAGAAATGGCATATCAACCTAGAATTGCATCAACTTTATTGATTTTCATTCTTGAACCTTGTATTGATGCAACATACCATTTATAGGTTGTGTGATACCAACTTGGGCATCGAGAGACACACCTTGCTCAGGACTTCAGGCGAGTACATTTCTCTGATAGTTTTTAATTCATAATATTGTATATATGCATGTTCTAGAATTGTATACATTGATCCCGACACAGTGATTTCATGGACTGGTACTATATGGATCTCGTCAGGAGATGTTATCCCCTACCGTGTTCAGCGGGTACTCGTATACATTGTATCTCATCTTGTATATTGGGTATTAATTATATTTTATATTCATACACTGCTTGTGTTCAGTGTGCTTATTCGTGTACACCCACTGCTCATATTTAGGGGTTATATTTCGTGTTTGTAGCGTGTCGTGATTGGATCCATCGATATTAGTTGGGGGTGGGAAAGTAGGAGTTGATTATGTGATCAAAGCCATTGTTACATCGTGTATATTCTGGTTGCATACCACACGTGTAATCGTCTTACCTGATCATATTCACCCAACCCGATCACATAATAAACTTGTATTCTGAGGCACATTAGTTAGTTAGTTAGAATACAGTTATTCATCATATTATGATATTCATATTGCTGATCTATATTCTCGTACATTACCTGTATATCTTGTTCATTTATTCATATGTTTAGTGATCTTGAATTTTATTTCTATATCTGTTTATATGCTCGATTTTGTTATTGAAACTGCTTTCAGAGGTATGTACTTCACTCCAATCCTGACTGGATATATTTTTCCAGATGACTGGCTCATAGAGCAGTGTCCCACATTCTACGAGCCACAGGACGACGTACCTATAGAGGATACTCCTATTGACCAGGAGGACTTAGTTGCAGAGCCTGAGGAGGTCTAGATTATATTTGTATTGGATTGTATTAGACTATTATTTTAGTAGATTCACATCTTGTATTATTCTTTCAGATTGTGGATTATATCTTTATTTTTTCCTTCGTTATTCCATTCGTGCATTATTCTTCCTTCGTTTATTTTTTGATTGAGATTAGATATACTTATGAGATACCATATTGCTCCTCCGTTGGGAGTTGAGATGATTGACATGTACCATATTATATTGTTGAGATGTTAGATAGTTAAAAATGACCCAAATAGCGTTCTACCGTTGATGTTGCGGCGTAGGCTGGGCGTAACCACTTACTCGTGCCCGAATATCCGGTGCGGGTCGTGACACATTTTTAGTGATGGCCCATGCAGGTCTCATCTATCCTACGATATCCCACTACTTGCGACTCTAAATAGATATCGTAGTTGTGCTCGTCTAGAGTACTGCTACGAGCCTGCTTTAGGAAACATGATTTAGGCTAAGAGTTTACTCAATCACAACTAGAAAAATTTTAATATCTATTTTGCAAATTCTTGTCTATTGAATATTGCTTTATTTTGAATAAAATTATGTCCTTCTTTGATGATATCGTATCATATTCAATATTAATTCCATATTTTAATCTATCTTCAGGATGCCGCCAAAGACACGTTCCCAGCGATCAGGTGCCGCGATAACGCGATCAGTCACTTCATCACCTATGAGGGCTGCACCCTCAAACGATGGTCCAGTACCTACATTCAGGAGGTCAGCTTCACCGGTCCAGGTGGGCGTATCGGCAGCAGCTTTCGGAGGTGCTCCACCTCCAGTACCGAGGATAGGACAGACAATTTTTGAGGATCTTCTACCTCCACCACCAGTAGTTGATCAGACGCAGATGTTTGTGCTTTTCTAGCAGATGATAGAGGTGCAGCAGCGACAATCAGAGGTCCTGTGACAGAGCGTGGAGAATGCTCACCAGATCGTACTTACAGCAGTTGAGAGAGCTACTACAGCCCAGCCACAGATGGCACCAGCTCAGTTTTTTTTGCATCAACCGAGGCCGGGTACCATCATCGACTTCAAGAGGATGGGCCCGAAGGACTTCAGGGACATAGAGGAGATTATCTATACGGACAAGTGGATCGAGGACATCGAGCGGAACCTGCGGCTGGCGCAGATTCCAGAGGTGCTACAGATAGAGGCAGCGGGTTGTATGATGTTCGATATTGCACTGACATAGTTTCGGACAGACCCGAGGATTGCAGTACCAGGACTCTCTTGGGAAGCCTTCAAAAAGCTTTTCAAGGAGAAGTTTTTCCCAGACGTGGCCCTTACATCTTTGGAGAGTCAGTTCCAGTACCTCGTCCAGGGAGGTATGTCAGTGGACGAGTATGCGACGAATATTGTCGTCTAGGTCACTTCGTGGAGGATCACAACCCTAGAGGCAGAGCAAGGAAGTTCAGGAAGGGCCTGAACCGGGAGGTCGTGCCCAAAACTTAAATTTTATGGATTCTGGACCCCCACACCAATGGAGATCCTACTGCCACCTTCGAGGAGATACTCAGACAGGTGCAAAGAGCAGAGGATGACTTAAAGCTTGGCTCTAAGAGGTCGAAGGACATAGGAGGATCCAGCAACAACACGGGTCCAGCGAAGAAGCCTCACTTCCAGTAGCAGCAGCAGAGGCCTTACCAGCACTTGAGGCAATAGTATCATGGGCCAGCTAGAGCGTCAGCTCAGCAGATGCATCAGATCCAGAGGACAGCAGTTCCTTGCACTTTATGTAAGAAGCAAGGACACGAATGGGTCGCATACAGGATGAGGCTAGGCCAATGCCTATTCTGTGGATTGGAAGATCATCAGTTGCGGGCTTGTCCCAAAGTCCCAGCTCGTCCAACTCAGGGTGGAGGACAGGCACAGAGGACACCCGCTAGACCACCAGCGGTCCAGCAGAGAGGACCTCTTCCACCACAGTAACAGCGGTTTGCCCAGCATCAGCAGCAGAGAGAAACGCAGCGACATGGGTGAGATTTTGCCTTGACTGTCGAGAAGGAGGAGACGGTTGTTGATGTCATCTCAGGTTCAGTTTCTCTCAATTCATTTCCAGCTCATGTTTTGTTCGATTCTGGCGCTTCTCATAGCTTTGTATTTGTATCTTTTGCTTTGAGACATCATCGTGAGTCTGAACCGTTGGCAAGGACTTGCAAGATCATGACCGGGGGTGGCATTATCCTGGTCAGGGATGTTTGCAAGAACCAGAGAGTTTATTTAGGAGGCCGTGAGCTGAGTGTATATTTACTTGTAATGCCACTTCCGAGTTATGATATAGTACTCAGGATGGATTGGTTGAGTAGACATCATGCTAGTATCGATTGTCATGGAGGCAGAGTTCAAATGCCATGATAGCCGGAGTTCAAGTTCGTCCGAGGAGCAGAGCAGAGTGAAGGCAATTTCTGTGGATCTTTGGTAGAAGAGCAGGAGCCGCCACATCCGTTGATTGCGAAGTTCTTCGATGTCTTTCTAGAGGAGTTATCGGGGTTACCGTCGGATAGATATATAGAATTCTCTATAGATTTAGTGCCAGACGCAGAGCCGATATCTCAACACATCTATAGAGTAAACAATAGCGAACTGGCAGAGTTGAAGAAGCAGGTAGATGAGTTACAAGACAAAGGCTTTATCCGTTCCAGTTTATCACTATAGGGTGCTCCAGTACTTTTTCTACCAAAAAGGATGGGTCAGTACGTATGTATATCGACTACAGGACACTTAATAACCTCACTATCAAGAACAAATACCTGTTGTCACGGATTGATGACTTATTTGACCAGTTGAGCGGAGCGAAGGCATTCTCCAAGATAAACTTGAGGTCAGGGTACCATCAGGTGAAAGTGGAGAGGGAAGACATCCCGAAGACAGCTTTTAGGACTCATTATGGGCAGTTCAAGTTCTTGGTGATGCTGTTTGGGTCGACCAATGCCCCGGCAGTGTTCATGAACCTGATGAACATGGTGTTTCATCAGTACCTGAACCAGTTTATGTAGTCTTCATTGATAATATTTTGATATATTTGAAGACCCCAGAGAAGCATGAGCAGCACTTGAGGATAGTTATGAAGACCCTCAGGAAGGAGAAGCTGTATGGCAAGCTATCAAAGTATGAATTCTTCCTTGATAAGGTTGAATTCCTTGGGCATGTCATTACAGGAGATGGAATCTCGGTGGACCCGAAGAAGATCTCATCAGTTGAATCATGGTCTACCCCGAGTTCAGTAGTGTCACTACCATATTTTCTAGGAAAGGATATTTTAGTCATTTGGTAATTAATTAAATATTGTACATGTTGAATATTTATTTATTTATTGTCAGCATGTTAGATTTATTTCTAAACTTGTGTTAGTGGACCTAACTAGTTTAGTTTAGACTCATGGACCAACATTTAATTCTAGTTAGACTTGAGCCCAATAATTAGAAGCCAAATCATTAGGAGGAGGATTAATTATGTTAAACCCATTAGACTAGAACCTTCCCTCCTTAATTAATTTCTTCATGAGAGGCCCCAAGGGGTATTTTAGATTTTACATAGTAGCTTGAGGGAGGGGGCAAGTGAGGCCTATATATAGGGGATAAAAACTTTCTCTCTCTCTTTATTTTTTATTCCAAATCTAGATCTAGAATTTTCGTCAACCAAATTCCATCAAATCTCTACCAAATTCCATCCAATTCCTTCCCAATTCACCATTGGAGACTAGTGGAGCAAGGATCTAGAAGGAGGAAGCATGGATCTACAAAGAGGAGCAAGGATCTACAAGTTGAAGGCTTATACCAATTTTGGAGGTTTTATTGGGAATCCATCTCTCAATATGTACAATTCAGTTTTTCTCCTTAATTTAGGTTCTAAATATGAGAATTAACAATGAGAAATCAACCCATAAGCATAGGCTACCCATAGGATTTGGTTTTATGTTCATTGAGAGTTAACAATGAGAAATCAACCCATAAAGCTATACTTCTACATATGTTGTCACGCCCCAATCCCCAAAATACGTAAGATTAGGACACGTAAGCATGCCAGCCGCATGTATATGGCAACTATAATATATGGAAACCATAACATACGTACGTTGTATTATGAACAATAATTCATAAGTGGTATATTTATCACAAGTTATAGTGTATAATCTAATCTCATCCACAGAAATCAAATAGAGACAAATAACCAATATCTATGAAACTAGATCTCAATATAAAGTATCTAAAGATGACAGTCGGATGAAAATAAATCCACTGCCGAACTAGAATATAAAAGCAACACAATAATGTAAGTACAATAACTCACAATCACTGAGACTCGAAGAGGGGACTCCTCGGAACATAAGTAACCAGTCCGAATCTGCGCTCCTGCGAATACTCAAGAACATCTACACATGAAAATGGACCAGGTCCTTAGAGGGACATAACAAGATACATAGAAGCATGCCATAAAGTAAATACTAAATAAATAAAAGGGGTGCGCTAACCATCTAAGTGAATGCAATTTAAGGACAACTTAGTGTGTATGGGAAGTGTAGGCTAGACATATGCTGACGTAATTCACCAATCGGCATGACTAGCTAGTATATGCCACATATGCCCCCATATAAGGGCGTTGTATAATAACGTCCATCTCTGAAGAGCATGGCATCTGCATAATATAACGTCCATATCACCCCGAAGAGTGTGGCATCTGAATAATATAACGTCCATATCACCCCGAAGAGTGTGGCATCTGCATAGTATATATCGTCCATATCACTCCGTCGAGTGTGGGATCTGAATAAAGGAAGTGGGGTGTCCCATATGCCTATTAGTCGTCCTCCCCGCCCAATGAAGATATACAAGTCGTGAACATGACATGGACATCTCTTACTATAATGCAAGTCTCCATAGAAATAAACAACTAAGCTAAATACCGATACACGTGTTGCTCACACCGATGGACAGTCGAGTATGAGGCATGCGTCCCTACATGAACTCACTCTGTGACGTGTAATGATATGTGTCAAGGCCTGGGGAGTCATACCAATAACTCTACAACTTTAGGTGGGTCTACTAGACACTAGGTCATACACAAGTCCTAACGTCAACGCATTCGTTGACTGCACCCGAGTCTCTCTCGGACGCGCACAGTTATATAATATAAATATGCAACTAATAATATAGAATTTAAACAGTACAACAAGGCAAGGTATACTTACCTAGCAACAGAGCTGCAAAATGTAACGTCCAGATGTCAAACACCAAGTCAGAAACTACGGCCTCAGAATGAACGTCTCCGAATGCTAAAATAAACATCACCAACGTTCCCAAAATAAAAAAAATAGCTAGAAAATATTCCCCTTTCGTCCAATTTGGACACAGGGGCAAAACGGTAATTTCGGGTCAAAGCGGGCTCCACAAGTGGGCCACTTTGCACCGAAAAGTGTGCCAGGGGTAACGGTCTCTAATTGGGATAAATTATAGGTCAAACAAACTTTAAATGTCAGTACGAACTCAACGGATGTGAATTTCGGTGAGCCGAACACAATTTTGTCCAAAAAGTCAACCGTGGGGCCCGCCAATAGACGACTTGATCAACTGTCTCAGAATCGTGTGAAACTTGGGTCACAAGACCAGCGCGATACCACGAGTCTAATGGCGTAAGTTTCGTCGCATTCTGACGAGCGTGCACTAAATACGCAGGGCTTTTGCAAAAGTTATAACACGGGAGATTTTCTGCGGATACGGGCTGATTTCGACGCGCACAAGCTTCCAAATCAGTTTTCGCAAAAAATTACTCGTCCGGTATACTTTGCGCACCTTTTGGTACACTTGGTACACGACGGGGCGGTCCTGTTTGGCGGGACGCGCTCCGTATCATAATTTCTGGAAATCTAAAAAAAGTAGGTTTTCGGGGTTTTCTAATTGGTTTAATTCTACATACAGCAGTTAATAAATTAATGTAAATAACAAAAATTAAACTAGGTTAGGTGGTCTTCGCATACCAACAAGAAAAACCGAATTCAGATTTCTATGGTGGGAGATACGAATCCGTGAACATAGGTAGTTACCGCAGTTTTCTGCGATACCCAAAAGTTACCATTTTTTGGCAACTTGGTCGTTATTTTTGCCTAGGTTTACGTGCTGTTCGAGGTCAACTAACATACAGATATTGAAGGGGGTTAAGTCATGAACATACCGGTGAAGACGGGGTCGAGTTTGGTTGAGCGAGGGCACGGGAAACGGGGCTTGAACACAGGTACGTCACAGTAACTTTCTGCAGTCGCGACGTGGCGTTGATTGCGGTCGACCGGGGTTGGTCGCGGCTGTCTGCGGCGTCTCTGGGGTCTCGGCGGCACGGTGGTTGGAGTCTCTACGGCGCGGGGGTGGAGGTCGTGCTTGGTCGAGATGGTTTAGAGGCGTTAGGGTTTATCAATTATATATATATATATATATATATATATATATATATATATATATATATATATAGCGGGGAAGGGGGGTTCACGCACGGGGGGGGTGTGATGGGGTTGTAGCTGCTGTTGAGTTGTTTCTAAATGGTTGCGGGCAGCAACGGGTTAGGGTAGGGTTATAAGTTAGGTTTTAGATCCATTAAATCTAATTTCTTTTTCTTTTATTTTTTTCATTTCTATTTTTATTTGTTTTCTATTTTCTTTTCTATTATATTTTCTTTTACCAACTATATATATATATATATATATATATATATATATATATATATATATATATATATATAATTCTAGAATTTTATATTGGTGCATACAATAAATCTATCAACTGTCCTCATGGTCTCCTACATAAAAATAATTAGGGACATTATAATTGCTCCACAAAAAAAATCTCTAAATGCATAATTTCCTAAAATAAAATCCAATAAATTTTATTTCTTCTAGTTAGCTAATAATTGCTATAATTCAATTTAATAATTACTTAAATAATTTATACCGTTTTTAGAACTTGGGGTTTTACATTCTACCCAACTTATAAAAATTTTGTCCTCGAAATTAAAACTACGCTATGATAGAAAGTCAAGGATGGTATAAGATAGAGATTTGCAGCTTATTATGTTACTTTCTCCATCCTTACCTCCATGATTTTTCAATTGCCGTGGGAACGTTTGGAGGGCTATAATCTGCATTATAACATGCAAGGCTAAGTTTAAATGAGGGGACGATGTTGCGCATTGCATATTCCGAAAATCATGGAGAAAAACCATATGAATAAAAAATAGGTTTCTTCATGTGTCTTGTCCAATGGTGTGGACACCTTATTACATTTTTGCATAAAAGCGCCCAACAATTAAAAAATTTGCACAAAGATGGAAATTGGATTAATTAATTCAAATTTAATGCGCAAGGTGTTCTGGAATTAATTAGAAGTACATGGGAATAACGTTGGGTGGGACACAAGTATCATGGGCATAGAGAGGCTCAGGATAGAATATTATCCTAATTTGGGTTATACGAAACGGGTCAGGATTGTGTCTCCAATTTTAATTGGAACGAACAAGGATACAAAGTTGGATTTATTTAGAATTAAATAGAAACATTCGCGATGAATATTGTGCGACTAAAATATAGCACAAGAGAGCATAATTATAAGTTATACCGAGGTCAGAATAGAAGGCGGTCACGTCTAGGACAAGGATGTAAAATTTGTAGGAAGACAATGGTTAATGTAGTGCTCCAATTATCGAAGCTACAGAAAGGTGCACTAAGTGATATAATTATTATAAAATTAAATAGAAATGTCGTGTCCTATTTCCAATTGGATACAAACTAGCCCTAGTTTCACTATCTAAGCCAAGTTAGGGCTAATTTTGGGTGATAGAGGGTTTACAATCAACCCAACTAAAATATATATATATATAATTTCCTCCTCAAAATTAAAATAAGGCATAATTTGTTAATTCTCTCACATTCGCATATAAGACAAGTCAATCACAATCTCTTCCAAAATTTAAAATATATTCTAATTCATCGCAATCACTTTCGAAATTAAGGTAACCTCTGTTTAATCAAAATATTGTAACCTCTTCTCGATTTTTAAATAATCGTATCCAAATTTAAGCTAAATCTATATGACATCTTCAAGTTTTGAATAGTCCCCATCAATTTTCACATCACGATCTCCAACTATCATAATCTCCAAAAAAAATAATTCTAATCCAATATTATTCCTATTTTTCCTTATGAATTTTGTATTCTTCAAAATTTTAAATTTAATTCACATCCTCAATATTTCAATTAGGTAATCCAACCATCAAAATTTAAATTTTAATTCAAATCATCAATTTTGGAATTCGATCCATCAATGTTCATGTTTAGAGTTCCATTTATTTTTTTCAAGATTTAAATCGATGATTCAACCTTCAATATTCAAAATTTAAATCATATGCCCAAGTATAAAGGTTTGGTTCGCCATATCAAAGTTTTAAAAATTTATTAAATCATCATCATCTTAATCCTTCTTTTAAAATTTCTCAAAATTAAAATGACTTGAATCTCCCACTCTAATCTTGCTTAATCACAATCTAAAAAAAATTCCTCTCAAGTTAACAATGCAACTTCTACCCAACTTAGAATTTACCTATCTATCATATAAAGCTATACACTTAAGAAAAATATTCCTCAACTTATTTAGTCATGCTATTCGATCCTCAAAAGTTTGAACCCCAACATTTTACTTATGATATGCCCTTAATTACGAAAAATCATCATCAAGTAATGCGATTGGCCTATGGGGTATATCTAGTACTATCTGTATATCAAACTTATACCAAGCACGAGGTTTCATCTTTCCGAAATAAGGAAAGACGGATAACAATAATAAAGAGTTCAAGGGGGAGGTAATAGAATAAAAGTATGGGGATCAAGGCGTTTAAGGAGTTCAAAAAGAATTTTCAAGGCAGTTGTGGATTAAAATCCTATTTGGTAATTTCTTATTCATATGCTCGTGTCAGTACAGTTATGTAACTGATACGATATGCTCAGGCATGCCTAGAGGGCAAGTACATTCGTCTACTAGACACTATATATCTCAATCCACGTAAAGTAGTTATGCGAAGAACGAACCAAGCGCACCAAGGTTAGCTAGACCTTAATACACTGATTCTGAAATGTATTAATGTATGCATCCACTAATACATATATCGTGAACAAGCTCTATAAAAGAATAAGCTTGCAAAACTAGGCTATAAAATAGCAGCATAAGTCAAGGTAGTATATAAAATATAAATGCGCTAGATCATGATGAAATATGGTACAAATAATTCAAGTTCACAAAACAAAACAAAAATAAGACTCTTCAGTCTTTACAGTTGTAGTACTAACACCTTGTCTAAGCTGCTAGTCGACAAAATAGGGGTATGGGCCTTCAAGTTCTACCGTCTGAATAAACACTATCGTCTTATGCTAGTATATAGTTAATGTCGTTCGATTTTACTACAATAATATGTCAAAAGGACTATGTGATACTAGGTTGGGAGGCATACTACTCAACTTATAATAATTATCTAATATTGTGACAGTCTTAAGGGGATTCTACAAAATAATATTGTCCTTGTAAATAAAGCATAAACTCTTATTGGGGTTTACAAGAAAATTATCTTATTATATTATATCGGTAATGGTCACCTTAAGTTTTGATCATAGTGCTCATAGAACAAGTGTCAATAGTAAGAACGAAAGAGCTACTGGTTCTTAAGTGAAAAGAGGATATACCTATATTGGGTTATGGATACGAATTACGCGATTTAAAACTAAGGGTAATCATCAAGTTACAATCTACAAGAACAACTCAAAACATCAAGCTCTAGCTACCAAGCACCTAATTTCAAAGTTCAAGGCTACAACTATAACCCTAGCAAGATATATATCCTAACATACAAGGAATCACTCGGTCTACAATCAGAAGTGTCAGGTAGCACGAGTTGGAAGATGAAGAGAAGCATAATTAGTCATCGCATAATTCATGAGTGCTAAGTTTTTAGGAGAACAAGATATAAACTAAATAGAAAGACTCTAGATGACATCATGGTTTTCCTAGGGGGGTGGTATGCTAATATATGTGTTCGAGGTATGATCAAGGGAAATGTTAGATTTATTCCTCTAGGTTTCCTTAGGTGCCGTCTGCTAATACCAATACAAGAATCTAAATTTATAGTTCTAATACTATCTTACTATGAAAGTTAGGTTTAGTCCTAATGTTAAATCTTGGATTTCTATTGGTTCCTTAATGCTAGGATAAAACGGTGTGGTTAAATTTATAACTAACCCTAGTATTGCCTATACTACTCTTAAGTCATCCCCAATCATCAAGGGATAATGGTTACTCAATTTACAGGTAAAGGATGCTAGGGTTCATTAAGTATTCTAACTCAGGAATGTGTCATTATCCTAGTTGTACTCTTAATAGGAAGGTTACCCTACTTTTTATCTAACAACGGGGACTTCTAAATTCTAGGAGAAGGCTATACTCAAGGAACTATTAGAGAAGCACACGAATCAAGCAGGATGCAATAGTTTAAATAGAACAGATTGAAAGGAATGTGAATCATAGTCAATTGTGGATGAGATCCTATACTCTAATCCTAGGTGCAGGCTTGCTCGGTACAGTAACGTAACCGAGACAATATGCTCTTGACCTGCATGGACCACCACTAAAAATATGTCACGCCCAGTCCCCAAAATACGTAAGACTAGGACACGTAAGCATGCCAGCCGCATGTATATGGCAACTCCAATATATGAAAACCATAACATACGTACACTGTATTATTCTTGTATGAATCTGGGTATGGCATTCCACAGAATCCATCTTAGACATGATGCAACAAAACAAGTTCTAATAGTAATATAAACAAGTTTTAATATATATTCCACAAACAGACTCATGTAAGCCACGACAACAACCAAGCCACATGAAACCAAGTGGAGCCAGGTAAAGCCATGTCTATCCAGATAAAGCCAAGTAAAACTAAGTCAAGCCATGTCCGATGAAACCATGTAAAGTCATGCCAAGTCAAGTCCAGTCAATTATGTCTTCATGTGTAGCCGAGCAAAGACGGGTAAAACCGAGTAAAGCCAAGTCAAGTCATCTGAAGCCATGTAAGTTCATGTCTAGTCAGGTCAAGTCATCACGTGTCCAAACAAAAGTTAGAAGAATCAAAACAAAATTACAAAAACTAAGAATTCCTAAAGAAAGAGCACGATCGGTATACCGTCGGTACAGTCCAGTACACCGTCGGTTTACCGGTCCAGAGATAGAAAAAATACAGCAAGTTTTGGATTTCAATAAATTAGTATACCGTCGGTATACTATAGTATACCATCGGTATGCCATTCCAAGTAGGCAAGAAAGGATCTGGAAAACAAAGTTCCACAAATCGGTATACCGTCGGTATAATGTAGTATACCGTCGGCAAGCCGACCAAGACAAATATCCTGAAGTCGGTTAACAATGTCGGCAATGATCGATATACCATCGGTATGCCGATAAGGTTCACAGAAAATATCTAGAAATCCAAGTCGGTCTAAATCGATATACCGTCGGTATACTGTAGTATACAGTCGGTATGTCGGTTTCTAAGAATAAACATGGTTGAAGTCAAGTCTGATTTCTGTGACCCAAATCAAATCCCGAAAATTACCAGAACCAAGTCTAATAAGAAGTCAAGTCTAGGGTAAGTCTCATATCACAATATGAATTAATTCTCACGGTCACAACTCCGGTACCATTTTCGTTACCGAGTTGCCAAAAAGGGACGGAACAAGATTCTACCATAAATCAAAACCGAAATGGTCACTAGTCTAGAAATCATGATATGAACAACTATAGTAAAGCATGTCTAGCTGAAAAGCAACAACCAAAGTCCAAAAAAGTAAAATGACAGAAAGTAAAAGAAGTTCACGAAATCGGCAAGGTATACTTACCTAAAATGAGCTCACAGCCTAAACCTTTTAGTCCACCACCACAAATGGGTTCATAAACCACATTCAAGGCCTCAAGACCAAGCTCTAAGCTCGAGAGAGAAATGAAGAAGAGAAGAGAGAGAAGGAGAAAGAGATAAATAAATGAAATGAACTGAAGTACTGTTTATAGAGAAGTTCTCGAAAATATCTCGAAAAGTAAAACAAATATCTGCCTGGCAGTATACCGCCGATATACTGTAGTATACCGTCGGTATACCGGTCAGGTAATAAAGTTTTAATTTTAAGAAATTTTGAGCTTCCTCGAGATCAAATAAAATGCAATAAATAGCAAAAAAATATGTATCCGCATAAAATACGAATACTGTGAGACGAGTCTCACAAGTTAGCCTCCCCTATATATATGTAACCCACTCTTCAATAATATTCAACCTATTATTCATTCTCACTCTACAATAGGCTTATAAACTTAAATGAAAAGATGTATCCTAAATTAGGGAAACTACGAGAAAAATAATAATTATTGTTAATCACTTTCTATTTTGTTCGAAAGTAAAATAGTAAATATTAACTACTATACCTAACTTATTCAATACTAGAAAAAAAAAATGAAAAAAAATCCAACATATATTATAATTAGTTGAAATACATGTTAGAAGTAATCTTTAAATAAAAACTTCCTGAATATCTTATATTTCCAAAGCAATATAGAATTTTTATTTATAGTTGTTGCAACCAAAATAGAATTTTTGTGCAACCCAGTCAATTTCGTATTACGCACGATATTAATCGAGTCCCATTCATGGACTACATTAGTATTGAAGGGGTAATAGAACTTGTATTAACGTGTTCGTTCTCGCTAGACTTCAATCAGACTTGTATTATGTTGGATTAATCTCATTGTTGTCTTTTGTTTCATCATCTATATTTTAGTCTTAGTTATTTTTCTATGATTTTTATTCTTGCTTTATCATGGCGGAGATTAGTTAACTTGTCTAATATATAGTAGTTTTGGACTGAATTTCACGTTTATATAATAGAGTATGTTTTGGTAGGACAATAGGGTTCAATCCTCATGATAGTTGTATTAGCTGGTCATTGTTATGTTGTATGGTCCTACACATTTTGGAACTAAAACGTGACAATGTTATGTTGTATGGTCCTACACATTTTGGAACTAAAACGTGACAATGGTTTTGGCAGGAGAACGTCCGAAAAGGTCACATGTGACCGTTAACTAGGGTGAATGACAAATGAAGATTAACTTGCAAAAAGTTGAAAGCCTAAGGTTATTTAAGTGCTCAAAAAAATATTTCAAGATGTTGTTGAGGGTCTTTAGTCTTACGACTAAGTACATAAACTTTTCAGATGTGCAACTTCTTACGGAGTTGTCGGTAACAGTATCATTAAGAAATATGAAGATAGAAAAAGTATAGATATTGGGTTAGTGGCAGACCTGTCAAATATTTTCAGGGGAAGCAAACATGTATTGAATTTTGGAAGAAAATTTTGGGCGATAACAAAAACTAAATTAAAGTAGTTAACGTGGCTTGAATTAACGATCTTTTTCAGTAAAAATGCCATAACCAACCAACTGAACCAAGTAGTTGGTGAACAATTATTGAAAACATTATAACTAACAAAAATTAAATTTAAGATTCTATATAACTAAATTGAAAAGTCCAGGGGAGCGACCATTCTCCTTCGACAAGACTGGATCACCTATATGTGCATGCTGCAAAATTTGAAAACTTTAACTATAAAAAATTTAGGATAGAAAATTATGAGTTATAATACTTAGTTTAGGGTAACAACTAAAATCGTGCAAATGAGAAACATTTCAAGAAACTTCTTCAAAAAAAATAGTAGTCGTTGCACATATATTGTGTGTAATTTCCAGTAAAAAAAGAACATATATATATATATATATATATATATATATATATATATATATATATAGAGAGAGAGAGAGAGAGAGAGAGAGAGAGAGGAGGAGGAGGAGGAGGAGGAGGAGGAGGAGGAGGTTACAATGATTTTAGATTAGTAAATTTAATTAGATAAAAAAATATGTATTACACCAACAAATGAATGTTACGAAAATTTATTTATATAGTAACAAATTTTAACTAAATAACAAATAAGATAAAAAATTTAAAAAAATGCAATAAAAGACAATTTTGCCAATACTGATCGCGACCTGGATGTTTATTTTATTTTTTTAAGCTCCGTGAGATTTTTTTTTTAATTTTTTAAAACAACATTACTAGTGACTTGGGAGAAATGGCATAATGGGGAATTGGGCGGTGCAATTATATTAATGCACACATGCATCTTTAATTAGTAGTTATCTTTTCTACAATATTAACAAAGCTTCGGACATTGAGTTGTTGATGGTTGTGACTTCTGAAGCAGCCGCTTTCTTGTGTGCTGCTGCTCTGAACACTATACTTCTGATTTGCTTTTTATGTGATTATGATCAAATTTTGGTTTTTTTAAGTGCACTCAAGTTTTTTGAGCTACTAGCAAGCCATTGCTCCCAAGTTGTGAGTGCTTCTGGTGATTTGAATGTTATTTATAAATAAATAAATAAAAATTCATTCGAAGCTTAAAATTAAAAATAAATAAACATCCACGTCGCCACTAGTATTGGCAACATATTTCTTTTATTGTTTATTTTAAAAGTTTTTATCTTATTTGTTATTTAGTTAAAATCTATTATTGTATATCAACATTTCTGTTACTGTTATCCGTAAAGTTTTAATTATATGTACTATTATATAATTCAAATACTATAAATATTTGGATTACATAATTTCATAGATAAATTATTTGGATTAATATAGATTCATAGATAAACCAATTTTAACATATGGATAAAAAGGTTATTGATGTCCCACTAATTTAAAATTTAAAATCGTTATTAACCTTCTCCTCTCTTTACGTGTAGTTTCTATTCTGCAACTTTTTCCCTTTCTCTTCTACACTTTCTATTATGTAGTATTCTCTTTCTTTTTTATTTTTTGTTCTATCTGAAGGAAATAAAAGCAAGAAAAAAAAAAAATCTCTCTTCTATTTTTTGTTCTTCAAATCTTAGGCCAACTCAAACTTGGTTGTAAGATCGAAATCACGTCCTTTGGCGATATTTTTATCAATGAGTTCCAAATTGACCTAAAGAATCTGTCAATTATTTTATTTTGATAATCATAATATTTTTTGAATTTGTTGACCTGTTATAACTTACGAATTTTTTCAAAGAAAGGAAGCAATTTTTGCATAATTGCGAAAAAGGAGAGAAGTTTTGGCTAATTACAGTGAGAGGGATAACTCGCCAACTGAGTTGGCTGGCTCAGAGACCGAGAAGAACTCACCAACTCAGTTGGCGGACTTTGGGCACGCTCGCTAACTCAGTTGGCGGGCCATCCGACAGTAATTGCCCCATCGAAGACCCCCCCTGCCTCGGAGACCCTCCCTCTCCCTCGGAGACCTCACCCCCTCCCCTCCCCCAAAACCTCCCACTTCCTCTATAAATCACCCCCCAACTCCTTCTCCTCCTCACCACACTCTCACAACAGCCTCCTCTCCTGACAGCACTCTCCTCTCCCCCACTTCCCTGTCTGCAAGCAGCAAGATCAACTAGAAAAAAATAACCCAAAAATCTAATGTAAGTAAACATATTATTTGTGATATTTTTTAAATCATTGACAGACTTATTATATTTTAGTCGTAAATGATCACAGTTAATTTTTTTTGTAGATGGCTAACCAAAATGACGGTCGTATTCCCGGTGGACCGACTACCGACCTTATTATTAAGCAACGTAAAGACCACATATCTAGTCGGATATTTACTGGAGGTAATTTTTTAAATTATAAGTTTGCAAGTTAAGTAATTTGCACATAAAATATTATGTATATATTTTTTATAGTTATACGACCATGATCTTGGTTTACGAACCCGGATCCATGTACATTGGCGGACCGAAAGAAACTATAGTACGTGGGAGCTAAATTCTATCCAAAAGGCTTTGGTGGAATCGTTTGGATTCCACTATATAGATCGTGTTAGATATTTAATCCATGATGTTCATCTAGTTGTAAGTCTTGCAGAGCGTTGGTGGCCTGAACACAATAGTTTTCAACTCCCATTCGGCGAGATGACGATCACCCTATTTGATGTGGCAAATATACTAGGGTTACCTATTAAAGGTGACGCTATATATTTTGATCCGCACTTAAAGGGATCTGATCTGATCAGGAGGTATTTCGGTGTTACCCCTCCATATGGTATAAAAGACGACAATTTTGTGAAGTTTACATGGTTTTGTGGCAACTTCATGGACCTACATCACACTATTGATGGGGTGGTTGATGTAGATGAAATGTGGGTATGTATTTTAATTAGTAAGATTTATTTATGACTTAATTTAGTATTTATATAACACTTAATATTTTTAGGTCATTCGTTGCACTAGAGCGTATTTGCTCTGTTTATGTGGTGCAATTCTATTTTTTGATGCATCATAAAATATGGTAAATGTGCAGCTTCTACCATTCTTGGATGATTTGACAAAACCTACTCAGCATGCATGGGGAGCTGCTACTCTAGCATTTTTATACGCAATTTTGACAGAATTTGTGAGATCCAGTCGCAAGAGTATTTGTGGATATATTTCACTGATTCGGGTATAAATGAAAGAACCTAAATTAGTTAGATTAGAATACAAATTTTGTTTGTACTAATGTCATATTTTTGTTTTATAGTTCTGATCCTACGAGCACTTCTATATTGGTAGGCATGTTACTAGCATTCTCAGTGATGTTGGAGTCTTTCCGGTTGTTATGCGATGGCCCACAGATGTAGTAGATTATCAACACTATCAATACAGGAGTGTATCACTTTATCGTAGCCAATTTGATACACTGCAATATCATGAGGTAATTATTTAAATATCTGATAAATATTTTTAAATTATTACAGTTTTGATCGTAGATAAACATCATATCCATTTGATATAATGTCATTAAATAGGTTACCTGGTTACCTTACATATATGAAGATGATGCTCCAGAAATCAAGAGGACATCATATTCGTTTAGTTTACACAGATATTATATTATATATGATTGGTTCACCATGTACCATCCGGCAGACCGTGATCTTCAATAATTCGGGATGAGTCAAATAATCCCCGATGATCCACCGACTGTCGGTTATGAGACAACAAATACAATACAACGAATCCTTGGTCTCGTTGCTGATTGGAATAATCGGTTCGAGAATTATAGTATGAGGGACATGTCTCCCGGACTAAGATTTGCTGATGAATGTAAGTTCTAAGTTACTCATTATTCGTATTGATTTAGTGTAAATAGTTTGCTCAAATTTTGTTTACATTATGCAGACATTGGTAACCTGGACTATAGGCAATTGTGGGGATGCCCTCTTATGAGCAACCGAGTATACAAATATGAGGAGCAAAGGTTCAAGAGTAGATCTGTAGATGATTCTACTTTGCGTGCTTTTGTCGATGGCATTTATAATTTGGTATGACTTCATTATACTTTAAAAATTACATATACATATATATGATCAAAACATTAATTTACATCTTTCATATTTCAGAGTGGTGTATACCAACAATATTTGCAACAACCTGAGATAAACCTTCCCCCCACAAAGTCGATTTATTATGGAGGAACTTGTGGCTCGTGTTGATCATCTGGGTATTGGGCGGGAACCTGAAATGCCTCCAGTACAATCACGTCTTCCACCAGACTATCTGACCGGCTTTGTACGACAGAGACACTCTCGTCGTCGTAGGAGGGATGGTGCAGAGGGACCTATTTACCGGTATGCTAGAGCGAGCCCTATTCACCAATATGCTGGAGATATTTTCCAATACTATGCTGGAGCTGGCTCGAGTCACCAGTATGCTGGAGCGGGCCCGAGTCACAAGTATGCTAGAGCAGGCCCTAGTCACCAGTATGTTGGAGCGGGCCCTAGTCACGAGACTGCTGGAGATGAAAGCTACCAGATATTCACACAGTTTTTTCGACTCCATCAGCACCGCTGCCAACCCAAACTCAGCAAGACGATGAGGAGGATGAGTAGATGATTTGTAACAATGTTTGATTGCAATATTTGTATGATTTGTAACAATGTTTGATTGTAATATTTGTCAACTTTCATTATCAGACTCACTATTACAATATTTTTAAGTTTATATTGAACAATTCTATTTTACTCTCTCGGTTGACTAGTACATCTTCTTCGGTTGTGTCCCATCGTACCACAATTACTGCAACGAAGATCTCTCGTCAATGAATCCTGGGGTTTGATGCTATCACGCCCCAGTCCCAAAATATCAAGGGACTAGACACGTGGCAATGGCCAGCAGCACACACCGATGGACAAACCCAATTTAATGGATCCATCGGGGCATACTTAAGCTATATTACAATGATCAGGGTTTACTAATCTCATCCACAGAATAAATACAGCAATATCAATAAAAAGAAATAAATATTAACCAGTCACAAGTAAATAAAATCTGGGAACAATCCGATATTAAGTCTGTTATAAATGTTCTCTTAAACAGGAAATAAAGAGTTTAATTGCCATTTAAACTGAGCATAGGGAAGCAGATGTTCAGGAGAAATCCTCAGCTATTACCTCGTCCTCAGGGTCTGGTACTGCTCCGAGAAGTGCTCCTGTTTCGTACACCTCAGGGTAGATCTCGTCTGCTAATCCTGGGGATATAATCCGGATCCAGGTCCTCAGGGGACATAGCAAGGTACAGATAATACAAGCCAAAATAATGCAGTGCAGCTATAAATGAAACAATAAGGTAAATAAATAACCAGCTAAGTGATATGCAAGTGAGAGTTTTAGTCATACTCAGGCTGAGACTACTACAGGATCAGTGTCGGAGAAACCTATAGCAGTATTTTCTCGAAGGGCCAGAACTTGCGCCAAAGCTCTGTATCAAAGACTAAGACACCTCCAGATGACATTATTTATAATATAATAAGCCTTTGATATGGTAATACTCTCCCCACCCAATGTAATCTCACGTCTCATGTCCATGACACGCAGGATCAAAACTAATGCAATAAGTCAGGATAAAATCTAAGCATGTAAAGATGTCATAAACCGGTATCCTATAGAGAATCACCTTGAATATTTTAGGAAGATTATGTCTCATGATTCGTGTCAGGTGTCCTGGGTATAATGTACTTGATATGGCAAGTACGAGAATATAAATGTCACGATATCCATCTCTAGTTGACCTTACACAACCCCGCATACGGTGTTGGCACCCGACTATTAATCGAAACCTAAGTAAGTCACATGGTCCTAGGTTTAAGCATGTACAACAGTCACAGGAATAAACCAAGAGAACAAAATGAATCAATATACTGCAATTATGGCAAGGTACACTTGCCTGGGGTTTCGGCTCCAATTGTAGCTCTGACTTCAGCGGGATTTGCAGGGAGTACTCCGGTTGCTGAAATAGACATAACCATCAGATCCAGAAAATATCAATCAGCTAGAAACGCCTGTCCTTGAGTCCAATTTGGAGACAAGGACAAAAATAATAATTTCGGGTCAAGGCGGGGTCTACATGTGGGCCGCTTTGCACCGAAAAATGTGTCAGGATCAAAGGTCTCCAAATTCGTTCAACTTAGTGTCAACAAGTCAGGAATAATGATATGAACCCAACGAAACTTCCAAAATTGGATTTCGATGAGCCGATCACAAAATCATCCGTCAAGTGGAGCCTGTGGGGCCCACGATACGCGATTTTGTCAACGTTCTCATAATCGAACCAAACTTGGGTCACAGGACCAGCGTATTGCTACGAGTCCGATGGCGTAAGTTTTGTCTCGATCCGACGTGTGTATACTAAGTTACAGCGAGAACCAAAAAGGACGGATACGGGGCGTTGTCGGCGGATACGCATTGATTCCGGTGTGCACGCACATCCGAATCAATTTCTGCGAAATCCCATACGTCTGTATCGACGGCGCGCACGTATCGGTGAAGACCGCACACGACCAAGTCATCCCGTTTGGCGGGGCGTACTCAGTTCCGGGGTGAAACAGGGCGTTGGTTTTCCTGTTTTTGGATCGCGGTTCGCGATCGCCACAGGACGCGATGCACCGAGCGGGTTGTATGGGCATCGAGGGGGTCATGCAGTCTACGCGATGCAACAGACGGAATTGAAAACGGGGCAGCGAGAAGAGAGATATGGGTACATGAACAGGGTTCCAGAAACCTGAATTCTTCGTGTCCGACACGACACAAGGGACAATGTGTCCTGTGTCCAAGCCGTGTCCTCTCTAGGATTGGGGTTCAGAGGCTTGGGTGGCCGGATGTCGGTGCTGGAGGGCGGCGCCGGTTGGAGGCGGCTCGGCCGGAGCTCACTGGTGGAGGCGTCGGCGGCTCAGGGCGGCGCCGGACGGAGCTAGGCTCGGGGTCGGAGGAGGGCAGGAGGAGGTTCTGGAGGAGGAGGGGAGTCGCCGGCGGAGGTCGGGCGGCTGGGGACAAGCGCAGCGAGGGCGGCGAGGGGCGGAGCTGGAGGAGGGGCTGGGCTAGGGTTCAGGCGGCTTTTGTAGGGAGAGAGGGAGAGGGGAACGGCCGTCCGGTGAGGGAGGCGACGAGGCGGCGGGTGCGGGAGGCCAAGCGGCGCTGCGAGGCGAGAGGGCGACGGGTCAGCCGGCGGCGCGGCCGTTGCGGCGGAGAAGAATCGCCAGGGTCGGGCGGCTGAGCGGTTGGGGAGATGAGGGGTTCGCGGGTTACGGGTGGACGGGTCGGGTCTGGGTATCCGGCCCGATCCAAAAATAAATGCGGGTCGGGTCGGACTAGTGGGTCGGGTCTGGGTTTTGGGCCCAGATCCGACCCAATAAGGATTTGGCTTTAGTTTAAACCGGTTTGGTTCAGCAATTGGTTTGGTTTGGTTTATTTAAAATAAATTCGGTTTATTTTGTTTAAATTAAATAATTAGTTTTTTTAGGGCTTTAAAAATGTTTTCGGGATCCAATAAATTCCCGAAAAATTATCCTATGTCTAGTTTTTTATTTTACACCATAAAATATTATTTTTATAATATTTTAATATTATTTAACATCATTTAAAAATTATTTAATAATTAAAATACCTTGGTTTAATTAGAGAAAAATCTCAGAAAATTCCAAAAAATTGTGAAAAATTCCAAATTAAAAATTCTTGAAAAATCAGGGGGTTTACAGATGCAGTTCTTCTTTGGTCTCCGGCTTTGCGTCTTACATCTGGTACTCCAATTTTTTCTCTAACCAAAGGATCTTGGATCTTTTAGGAAACTGGAATTGGCTCCATTTTTTGTGCGTATACACTTCTCAAGGTCTCCGTCGAAAATACTGCAGGATAAAAACTATCAATAATAATATTGCAATATCTACAAAACAAAACTTGCATGTATGCATGGTATATAAGTATGGTACCATCTAAAACATGTACAAGATCTGTCGGTTATATTAACAATATAGGTTATACTTGTTGCACGGTCTATTATTTCAAACTTATAACTATCAATAGCTAATATTTCTAGGTGATTCTTCTCTTTGATAATACAAGCTATAGTCTTTAACATTTTCGGACAATAATCTGTGTCTATATTTTTAGCATTCTTTCTAAGATTGTCATGAAGTGTAATATTCTTGGCTCTAATACCATTGAGAAGTATTGTTATTGGCTTATCTCATAATTTCTTAATCCATCTATTGAAACATTCAACAAGACTAGAAGTGTTAATATCTAAGCTAGGACAAGTAGCATACGTTGTTATCCAATGTTCAAATCGATGACTTTCATTGTTTACACCAATAAGTCAATCGTACAATATTATGTTCTCGGCTTTAATTATATCAAACACACTCTCTACATCCGTTTCATTATATGATCTAGCAAGCGAGTCTAACAAGTGTTGAAATACTGGTTCTTTCGTAACTTTTTTCATGTTTTGTTTAAAATGCTGAATACAAAAAAAAAATGAGGAGATGCAGGAAAAATAGCATGAACAACATTTATTAATCCTTTTTGCTTATCAGATATAAATGAAATTGTACTCCAATCATTAAAATAACTTTCAAAAGATATTTTAAGAGAGTTTAAAAACTAAGACCAAGAATCACTATTCTCACCTTCAGCAACAGCATAAGCAATAGGATATAATTGATAGTTAAGATCGTGAGCACAAGCAATAAATAAGATATCTTGATATTTAAACGAAAGAAATGTAGCATCAGTACTAATAACCGGTAAACAGCCCCTTAAAAATACGTCAATACATGACTTAAAATAAATAAAAATTCGTTGAAAGCTATTATTTTCGGCAGTTTTAATAAAACATGTACTACCTGAATTTGTCTCCATAATTCTATAACAGTACTCCTCAAAACTAGTGTATGCCTCATCATAACTACCATTAATTTCAGCTAATGCCGTCTCTCGGGCTCTCCAGGCTTTGAAATAATTAACTTGTATATGGTGCTCCCTATATATATCTTTAACAATTTGTGATGGACTATATGACTGATTATCTCTAATAATGTCAATTATCATGGTCTTAATCCATGCAGCGGTAGCTAGTCGATGACGTCCTGTACTAAGTCTCCCTAAACAAGAATGGAGATTTTATAATGTACTAACTTTAACTATATCGTCATTTCCAATGGATTTGACATATACTCTCCAATTATAATTTGGTTGATCACAACTATATATAATTCCACGAGCATTATTCATAACACTAGCTAAACAATTAAAATTATGTTTAATTGCTAAATTACTTATAAAGCTTCTAAAGTAAGAACGGCTAGGAAATGATTGTCCCTTAAATACTCCATCAGTGATAGCTTTTACAATATCATCATCTACCGTATAATCTATATTTTCAACTAAATAATCACTATTTCCATCGTCGTTGTCACTATCATCATCATGGTTAGATTCATCTAATGAATGACCTTCTTGAAAAAATGAAACAATTTGTTGAGAAGAACTAGCACTCGAACTAACATGCTAGTATTCAGAAAAATATTCACTATTTCTATTATCTAATATTGCTGCTACATTAATAACATATATTTTTATATATCGCGATTGTGAATTAATCTCAAAAATATAATTCCATGTATCTTCACTATCTATCAAAAAATAATTAGAACCAAAAATAGACTTCAGAATAAAATCGCAATGAATAGAACAACGTTCAATAATATGATTACGTATATTTTCAAAACTAATATTCGGATAAGTTAAAATTTTTTGGCTTTCTCCTCCTTCGTAATTTAACCCATTTACTTTACCGCCGTGCGAGCATACAATTCTTACGCTACGATCCATGACGGTTGAGAACTTTGCTACAAGAAACTCAGATGAACTTTGGCTGCAGACAGAATATTTTTTTAGTGTTGGAAGGTTTGCTAGAGGCAGAAAGACAGAGAGAGTGCTGGAGGCTTTGCTAGAGGGAAGAGAGCGAGAGTGCTGGATGATTTGATTGAGACATGAAATATATAGAAGTTTTTATTAGCCGTTGTGCAACGGCTATAATCCTCCCCCAACACCCTCAACGACTATAATCCCCTATCCCGAGAAGCCAACGGCCGAAATTAACTTTCCTCCCACTCACTCGCCAACTGAGTTGGCGGGCTCTGTCCCCAACACCCGTAGCTCGCCAACTCAGGTGGCGAGCGTGCCCATTTGCATTTGATCCCGCCAACTGAGTTGACGAGTTGTTCCTCTCTTAGCAAATATCCAAAACTTCTCCCCCTTTTCGCAATTATGCGAAAATTGTTTCTTTTTTTTTTTGAAAAAATCCGTATAACTTACTCACGTGGAGACGTTCGAGATTGTATATTAGCACGGAAGTACGTATTAGCTACAGAAAAAGGATGGACCTTGTATTTACCATGAAAAGAAGGCCCAAGCCCACTACAAGGTTCTACAGGCGGACATCTCAAAATCCATTTCCCGCTCTTTAAAAAGTAAAGAGAACTCACTCCCAAAAAAAAAAAAAAAAAAAAGTAAAGAGAAACTTTCCACAAATCAGCACTCTATAATTCTTGGATTCACGGAAGAAGAGAGAAAGATCGAGGAAAGAAGTAGGAGAATATGTCTTCCGACCCTAACGATGATGTCGATCGACTCTTTGCCTGCTTCAAATGCGGAATCTCCCCTCCTCGTAAGCCCTAATTTTTCTTTTCTTTCGAACCCCTACTTCGGTACTTCCTTGGCCTTTTTTATGCCATTCTTATTTGCTTTCTTTTCTCGCGAACGTTTTTTTGGGGGGTTCAAATTGAAGGATCAGCACTGAAAGTGAGGAAAAAACATGAAGAGAAGTCTAAGAGATCAAGTTTGTCGAGAGGGGAAGCATCTACAATTTTCCCTTCACAGCAAGGGGAACAGAGTTCACCGGAGTCGGAGAATGTACGGTTTGTTCTTCTTACTTCGATTTTAGCTTCGAAAAGGCTCAGTGCTTTATGAAATGTTGGCCATTTAGGTTTAAATTTGGTAATTTTGAAGCTTATCAAAAGTTGCTCCCATATGCTGTTTGTGTATGTTTGTTTAGTCAGCCACTGTCCATGAAAAGCACATGTCAAAAGCCATAAGTTGTTTCATGGAACATGATTTCTCACTGATGGATTTGTTGAAAATAGCCAAATATTAATAAAATGTAAGGGTATAAGATAGGGTTTTAGTAAAAGATAGAGGTTTTTTTTGGTAAAAAAGCTCATGATAAGCTAAAAGAAGCCCCTTTCCCATGAAAAGCAGCTACTTTTCAAAAGAAGAAGAGCTAAATGCAACTTTTATCAAACACACTTATGTATGCTTTCCAAAAGTTTAAGCAGAAGCAGCCTTCGTAATTTATTACTGTAGAGAAATAAAGACTACATTGGGAATAATTGTGATTATCTTCATTGCTTGTTCAGACTATATATATATATATATATATATATATATATATATATATATATATATATATATATACTCATGATAAGCTAAAAGAAGCCCCTTTCCCATGAAAAGCAGCTACTTTTCAAAAGAAGAAGAAGTAAATGCAACTTTTATCAAACACACTTATGTATGCTTTCCAAAAGTTTAAACAGAAGCAGCCTTCGTAATTTATTACTGTAGAGAAATAAAGACTACATTGGGAATAATTGTGATTATCTTCATTGATTGTTCCGACTATATATATATATATATAGGAGGCAAACGTTCCTCGTACAAGTTTATCTAATGCGGGGAGCTGATGATAGACTTCATAGACCCACACACTCAAACATACCCACTAACTCTTAACACCCCCTCATGCAAGATCATGTGAAACATGTCTAGATAAATGAAACTAACTGAAAACTAGAAGAGTTAAATACCATGGTAGAAGTAACAACACCATCCAACAAAGTCCAATAACGTAGGTCGACACATGACACGTAAGAGAATAGCAATAGATGTGGGCACGAGGATGCTAGATCGCGTGTACATGTCATGTCTGTGAACGAGGGTGTTCAAATGAGAATAAATATCGGCGCAACGCGCTGGAAGACAGTGTTATCACGACGCAAGGCACATAGTGTGGTTCAAGGTACAAACGATGTTCAAGGCACAAAATGCATGATGTGGCATGCTCCTTATTGATATGGCCAATCATATCTACAAGAGTATGCATGATTAAAGACTAGAATGTACTAAAGAGATTTTAAAAAAAAAATCCACTTCTTGAATTCGGTTTAACTTGATATCTAGTTTTATGTGATTAAGAGATGAAAGCAAGCTTCTCCTTCATGCAGGCCTGATCTTTGGTTGGATGATCTTAAGCTAATATAGTTTCCGAAAGTGGCAATTGGTCATCAAGGCTAAATGCAAGAATGCTTTCCTGAGCTTGGAATCGGTATCCAATTTATCTGTGGATTTGATGTTGGTGTCCTGTAGTGAACGCGCTCTGTCTAAGGAGCATTTTTTAGTGTCCTTATCCGTCTATGTCTTCGTGCAACATAGGTCTTCACTTAGGTAGTCATGGGCTCAAAGCCTCAAACCAAATACTAGTTTTGTCCCCTGAAGCTATGCCTCTCTTGACTGAGGTATTGTTATGTTGCAATAGTCCTCAAATTGTTTTAAAAGTGACCGAGGTATTGTTATCCTCCAAATGTCCCAGAAATTTCTTTGTTTTTAAAAACCTCCTCCTCGTCCACTTAACCCATACAGAGTTCTCTGTTAGAAACTTCCATAGCAATTAGAGTGCATGAGATTCCTTGATGTCATGGGGCCTAGGGATTCCTAGCGTCCTTCCTCCTGCAAATAATAGTCCAGCCTGTAGCATGTTTTCCCTCTTTCCTTAAGAAGTTCGAGCAAAATTCTTTTTCTTGTCGAAAACACTATATGGTATCTGAAAAGTTTGTAACCAGTAGGACTTGGACAGCAATAATAACAGTCTATCAGCTCCACCCTCCATGTGAAGGATAGCCATTGGTTTTGCCGTCCTTCCCTCTTTCCTGCATAACTCAATCAAGAAGAACATTCCTCATATGAGTCTATCCCTTGTGGGACTAAAGTAACTACATAAACCATTAACTCTCTCTAAATACACATTCTATGAATCACAGTTAGTCTACATCAATGGTCACAGCTGATAGTAATTCTTTTCTTTTCAGCTTGGTGTGTCAACAACTGTTGCGATCAAGATCAAAAGTGGCAGACAGATATCTCCACTTGTATTTTATGGTTCCCCACAAGGTGCTCCTGCTAAGAGACCATCACAACTGTTGCGGTTATTACACGAAATTCATTTTGATCTCAGGGAACAGAATAAACTGATTCCAAGGTATTACGATGGACATATACTAAACTCTGAACACTTGATTTATCTTGAAATACTTGCTAGCTATGTATATTTATGTAGCGGGCATGTTTCTTTTTATTATTGATGCAGTTCAAACTCTCATGCTGATGTAGGGATGAGGTATGGGCTACTTTTCCTAGACAAGAGGAGGCTGTGAGATTTGCTAAAACACACGCACAAGTTTTTGTGTTTAGCTACCAAGATCATTTGAGCGGGAACAGAAGGTTCCTTGTGTCTACATATGATGAATTCTGGAGAAGGTCAAATTTGTTTCTTTACACAATTACATTTGGTTTCTTCATCTCTTCTTCAATGATCGACATTCCTTGATTTTATTCTTTGCAATGAAATTCCACATGGTAAAAACTAGATGAAATAAAAGATAATACAGTCATCCTTGGGTGAACCGGAACAGACTAGCATAAGTGGTCATTACTAAGAAAAATAGAATACATACAAATGTCTGCATCGGTTCCCAAACATTAAGACCTTTTTTTCAAAATAGCAATATTTCCTCTATAGCATTGTTCTCACTACAATTTTCCTTTCAGGTACAAAAGAATGAATCCTAAATTACGACATCACTATGAAGTCATTCAAGAGGTATAGGTTTGCCTTGTGACAATTGTTGAAATAAGGAAATAGCTCTCTAAGACTACTAGTTGTTTCAATTATAATTACTTACTACCGAACTCGAGTGATCATTATGGTTATCGGGGAGAGGTATAAGACCCTGGTTGGGTGGCAGAAGATTGGTGGATCGAGCCACGGGGGCATATTATTCCTTCCATTTATTTGGTGGGAGTTGGGAGCAGTGGGCCCAAAGGCATGCAACGCAGCGTGCACAAAGTCCCGAGCGTTACGCCGGGCATCTAAAAAAAAAAAATAATTACTTACTAATTAATGGATAATCAATTTCATGACCTGACTAAATACCTACCTCCTAAGTTTTCTCGATAATATGCAATATTGCTTGATGTGACCAGTTATATATGATGTCTTGATTTGCTATAGAGTAAATGGAATCCTTGAATTTTTGAGATCGTAGGAAAGTTGATTAGCTTGTTCAACATAGTAGTTAGTTTGTTCCAGCTAGTTGTTATAATTTGTGATTATCTCTTAGCTAATATGTGTTTTACTTTCATCAGAATAATCAATCCTATGAGTTAAGCAATTGAGATCCTTAACATGGTATTAGAGCACTAGGCTCTTTTACCACGATCACCATCTACTGCCACCACTACCACCACATCAGCCCATCATCACTACCACATTGGCCCCCTATCACCACGTCAACCCCCCTATCACGTCCGGTACTTTAAAGGCGTGAGGCGCACTCGAGGCACTAGGGTCTCTGGAACTTAGGCTTGAGGCGCACGACGAGGCATGGGCTTCAGTGAAGCAAGACACATTTTATAATTTTTTTTAATAATATAATTTCAAAAAATTAAACTCATATTTTATCTAATTAATTCATAACATCATTAAAATAGTAAAAGATGGAGTATATTAAAGTATTAATATAACAACTAATGTTTAAACATTGCCAATAGTTAAAAGAAACTACTACTAGTTTACATGGCTGGTCCCGGGGGGGGGGGGAGCATCACGTGCGGTCGCACCCATCCAGGCACAAGGCCTTCATTTTTTCTTTCAAAGTTCAATATATCAGTGTTCTAAAAATCGGACTAGGGGTCTGCCTAAGTGCTAGGCGCCAGCCCACCACACTCTGTTCGGCGGTCCTAGGCGCTAGGTGTCCCTAGGCGGGCCTGTACGGCGCCTAGGAGGCCAGTTTTTGAATTTTTTTGATATATATATATATATATATATATATATATATATATATATATATATATATATAATCGGCCGCCTAGGCGCTAGGTTGACCTTCGGTGCACCGAGTCCGCCTAGCGATTTTTAGAACATTGCAATATTGAATTTTTTCCCCAAATATAGTTTGGAAAATAGCAAAACTTTAAAATTTTGTTGTTGTTGCAGACATTTGAAAATTAGCCAAATATTCAAGTATACTCATGGTCGGTCCTGGGAGAGTAGCCTAGGATTATTTGATTTTTTTTCTTCTAAGGTCAATATATATTGGCCCACAATCGACTTGCACTTTATTCATCAATTCATCACCCATCTCTCCCAATTTATTTATAATTGTATTTTGAGTACTTGTGCATCTTATTGAACACTATACTGTATAAATATTTTTTATCTACATATGAAATTTATGTTTTCATGCAATTGATTTGTAATTTTATTTTGAGTACTTCTAGAGGCCATTTTTTAATTTTCGCACATGAGTTCCAAAATCTCAGGAACGACCCTGCAAGTTCATAATAATAAGAAATTGCCAAAACCCCAAGAAACATCATCATCCATATCATTTGTATCCTTTATCATCGTCGAAGGTTCACAATATTGGCATCAAAATTGGTTTGAGACCTTTCGTATGAGTATCATTATCGGTGGTTTTAGCAGTTTTAGAGGTTCCAGATTGGCGTTTTGGAGTTCTTCCATTTGGGAAGTCAAAATTAATTAGAATAATGATTAAAAATTGGAAAACATTTCATATTTTTAGGCATAATTTTATGTATTATTTGTTATTTCTTGTTAGATTTGAACGAAATAATACTTAGGTTGATGTATACAACTTCGACAAATTGAATGTTATTAGTGTGTCGATAACAAATCTTAGTCATGTTGTAGCATGTAGGATTTTCGACACCAAATAATTATTTTGACATTGGTTTTATTTTCTTTACATATTTCTCTTTTTGTTGTAAGTTTTCTTCACTGAGTTGACCAGGAAAGCGAGTCCCAATGTCTTTATCAGCCAGTACCGAACGATATCAGATAGCAACCACTACCAGACGATATCGGATAGCGGTCAGTATTGAATCGGACATGCCAAAAACGATACGGTATAGCTAATACGTATCGGTATCGTCCGAAACTGCAGAGATGAAGACAAACTAACAAACTATGCAGTATAGTAGTTACTTCTATTATGCTGGACAAACTAACAAACTAATACTCTCCTATATAGATGAGGAGGATAGACATTTTTTCTGGCGGGAGCTTGGTTGACAATAGACATAGCTACATATCCTTTTTGTCCCACCATGTAGCACAAGTACTCTACAATCTGTGTTGTATAAGTATTGGGTAGCTTGGTACTCATGCTTCTTGGATACGTATCGAATACATCGTAATATGTGAGGTACAACTGCTTCTCCTGGTACACAAATGGGTACGCATAGAAAAAGGAACAAACCCTTCTCTTTCCTTTTTCTCATAGGGATCCTTCTCTATTATATGTTTGCAATTATGAGGTCCTTAGGGTATTATTCTCCAGCCTCCACCGATGTCGGTAAGTTTCTCTAGATTTCCATGAGACCCTTGACTTTTGTACGTGAGTATCTATGCATCTTTTTCCTTATTAGCCACTTTTTGACTCCCACATCTAATAGGGGTGAGCGTAGTCCGGATCGGTTTGGTTCGGGTTTTATACCAACCCCGGATCGAACCGTCATATTTCGGTTCTCAAAGATTAAGAACCGGACCATCCGAACCTACAAAATCGGACCAACCCAAGCCGTCAATCTCGGTTCGGTTCTTTTACTCCGTTCTACATGTTAAATAAATCATACTAAAACCTATCAAAAAGCTTTCTCAAAATTCCAATACTAAATAGATAACATCTTAAATTTGTCAAGACATGTTCTAATCCTTCGATGACCAAACAAGTATCATAACCTACTATCAATTCATTCTAATACTCATGATAATCATTAATGACCAATCATAATTTTAAGCTCACAAAATCATTTTAGTACACTCAGTTTTGGTCTAGATTCAAATGAGTTTTTTAGTTTCTAATTTCCGAACCGGATCGGAAAATAGTAAAACTGAGAAAGAACCGGACATGACCGAACCGTGAGCATAAAAAAAACCAATTTGACCCGACCCAATCCTCTGTTTTCGGTTTGATTCGGTTCTTTTTCGGTTTTGCACACCCCTGCATTTAATAATGTAGGCAATAAAGCATTCCATTATTCTTTTCTCTCTACTTGGTATTATAGCATGGTAAGTTCTGTCCATAACTCTCCTACCATTCTCCACCACCATGATTTTCCACCTCTCCTCTTTTCCTCCTTACCCGAACCCTACACACGCTCCAAATCCTCCCTCCCGGCTATGCCTTCGGACCCCGCCTCCCCTCCCAAACCCCTCCCGACTGCGTCTTCTGAACCTTCCTACCCAGATCACATCACGTACTAGCTTTGGTGTTTCATTGCTTTTGTCATTAGCTTTGTTTGTTAATTGAAGGTTGTTAAAGTTTATATAGCAAAAAGATTAAATAAAGTAAAATTAGTAAAAACTTAACCCATGAAGACCATGTATACTTGACAGCCAGGTACATACGTTCTTTCTCATATTTGAAGTTGAAATCTTTTCATCTGGCAAAATACAAGAGCAGAGAAGCTAACTTACAGTCACGTAAGTCCTCCTCACATGAATCCTGGAAGTCGATATCTGAGTTTGCTGCCGTTGGTTTTTTCTAGCAATTGACAAAACTAGAATATAGGTGGTTCTGTTGCCAAATTGCGTGACATTTTTGTATTGATTTGGTTCAAGACTCGTTTTGTAGGATTACTTGTTATAAACTCTTCAATAGGTTGTATGCTATTTTTTAGAGTATAGTGTATATGTATTCATGTACATGAAATTCTTCCCTTCATGTGATTTGGTTTTTATCAGATTTACTTGTTGTAAACTCTTCAATAATGCTATTTTTTCGAGTATATATATATATATATATATATATATATATATATATATATATATATGAACTTCTTCCCTTCCATGTGATAGTTAAGCTACAACATCATGTAAACCATTTGTTGTTTTATGCTAGCATTACTTTTTGTTGTAGATTCTGACAGTTGTGTTTTTCAGGGTTTGCCATGTCACTTGTATTTTGACCTGGAATTCAGTAAGAAAGTCAACACTCACAGAAACGTAGATGAGATGGTAGACATTTTGGTTTTTATCACTTTGAAAACACTGTTTGATAAATATTCTATCCAAGGAAATCAGGAATGGGTCGTAGAGCTTGACTCGTCTACAGAAGGTATCTATTCCGTGTAAGGTGCTGTATCTCATACATTGAACTCTTCTAAACTGTCATATTACAGAAGAACCATCTTAGCTGTTCAAGGTTTTGTTATTTAGAATGTTCTTTCAAATTTGTATCGTTCAAGTGTTTCCAAACTTTTGTGCTTTAATGGTTTAGTGGCAGCCCTGGAATAATTTTTTTATTATCACTTGGCACCTCAATCTTCTTGTTATTAAGATTTGACGGAATTGGCCAAATTCTCATTGTTGGTGCTCTTTATCATGAGGTGAAACTTCACATCCAGGTTAGATCGTTCGAGAAATTTTTATTCATTTTGAGTGACGAGCCCGCTTTCATTTTCATTTTAGTATCTGCTTTGGAGTGCCCATATCCTACCCCGACAACGTTCGATACCAAATCGGAATTTCCTAAACTCGTATTCCCATTTTCCAAATCGGACCGCCCGTTTTCTACAATATTATTTCTATTATTGTTAAGTATTTCTGTTGTTAGTGTTATTATTATTATTATGGTGTTGAGAAGTTGGCTAAACTTATTGAACTTAATCCATTAAAGTGGTAGATAGTATATATTTATTAGCAATGTGTGCCTCCCTTGTGTTTTTCCAATATGATACTACAACTAAGAGCAAAACTACTCTAGGTCATACAAGAAACAAGAACTATCTTATATACTCCTTCACAAGTTGGAGCGTAGATGTCGAGAGCTCCAAGCTTGGACAAAATTTGAAGATGAAGTGGGTGTAACGACCCGTTCCGCTCAAACGGACTGCAGATTCAAACGACAAAAGTGCATTGACCCGACCCGCTTTGCTCAGCGAGATGACTCGTTTGAGGCAAAATAATTTTCAGACTTGGCCCTTCAGGAGTTCCAACTTAGGCTTTCAGAGGCTCGTTCGGAGTATCGCTCGACCGAGGCGAATCATCGCTAAGGTGGGTGACTACGATAAACTTGTCTTTGCTTAGCGAGCACACTTAAAATATGGACGATATATGCTAGTCGCTAGGTGAATCACCCCCTGCATGCTAATAAGAATACAACGCACCTAGCTAAGGGAATAATTCCAACTTGTATTGCTTGTGCTAGAACATGAAAATGAAACTTTGCTTATATACAGACCCTCGCATGCTTCCTTTGCCTTGTGCAACGAGACCCCGCTATGCCTCGAGTAGAACGATATATGTATACTCTGTAGTGCACTGTTCACTTGCTACACTGCACGACCCTAGATTATGTCGCTCGGTAAGTCCCTTTATGGTTTCACTCCTCGGCTTATCCTTAGGCCCGTGCCAAACGTAAATGTTATGTTTAATATAAATGCTTGCTTGCCACAATGAAATTATGCCACAATCAATAACACTATCGCGTATCGTGCATGCATCGAGTCAGCCAGAAGACTATCGAATAGTCCTTCTATGCAATATGAACCTGCAAGTATCCAGGACTGTTAGGTCGCCAAGGCAATCCCCGAACCAGGGGCATGCATCAAGGCAAGTTATACACCGAACGAGAACCCTGTCAAGCAAGTCAAGTAATACATCTCGTGTAGCAATACTCGTTCAGAGCAAGAATCAAGATTCAAACATCTCGTGTATCTCGTGCATCTCGTGAATCTGGAATGACCCAAGACTTGCATGGTCACGGACAACTCGTGCATGAGGTATCTCATTCCTCGGGCGATCACTGGGGCACCGGAATCGTACCGGCCTAAGAGGAATGCATGGTGTATTGCCAGCGCCAAAGAAGGGTCCAGTATGCTATCCCGGCTTTGTGGGTTGGTAATACACGGTATTCGGCCTTGGTAAAGCATATTACCTTGGACTCTCCGTTTACCCAATAGTCTCCCTGTTCTGGCGGGATGGCATGCAGCGACTCTCCTGTATCACCCGTTTGTCCTGAATTGCTTGTCTCGTACAAAGCGTTGCGCCCCATTCCGCAATTGAGACTATCAAATGCCTGGTCCTTTATGACTATGCCAGTGACCTCATGTTCATATAGATAAGTCATTCTCGCTTAGCGGCAATCCGCGTGCGAGTCATTGTATTGCATCGAGAACATCTGAACGATCTTGAGTTTAACGCACTTGTATATATGAACACTTCAACATCTTCTGCAATACCTGATAATCCGAGTAACTCGTGCACCCGAACCATAATCTCGTGTACAACACTTTGCTTGCTTATGTTATTGCCCCTGAATTCATATATATATATATATATATATATATATATATATATATATGTTCGTGCTTAAATTAATTTGGTTTGTCTTGGACAGGGAAGGACAAATGGTACGTTGGTAAGTCTCGCCGTGTTTTCTCTTATATCGCCGGCGCACTGCCACACGAGTTAGGCTATTTCATCATTGCCATGAAACTGATCCTAAGGCAAAACTAGAAAGATAACTTAATAAATGGTGCACGGAACCTATTGAACGTGTTTGGATTTGTCGAGCGGGCGAGAAGCCTCCCTACCAGTGCATTCATGTACTGATAACCCACCAGATTGCTTGCAGGGTGCGGGAGAACCTCGTTCGGTGCGGATGCCTCCTTCGTGCGTGCTAAGGTGTGGAGTTCACTATGAAGCCTTGGAGCGTTGCGTCCGAAACTGAAGCACATATACAAGACATAATGTTGGAAAATTGCCTATGTATCATTCCACAAATGTAGCCACTTGGCACGTCTTTACTGTTTCAGAGAGAGGCTTGAGCGACTTGTAATCTCGGCCTAGCGCCGCTTGTAACACTTGTTCAATATCAATAAATAGTTGCTTTACTTCTATACTTGTGTTATTCAATGCTTCCGCTATTGACGACTCAGTGAACTTGTTACCAATCGACTATGCGTTTTATAATTTCGCTGCCCTCGGACAATCTGTGCGACTCTGTGGCTTAGACCTCTTACCGCCAGCATAAACCACGGCCTTGCACGGGCGCTGCTTACGCTCGTGCGGCATCACGCCCAGATGGGTCGAGCGATCGTCCCACGGGAGCGCTGACGCGGTGATTCTCGCCTAGCGAGGACGATCGATTAGCCTGCGGGAGATCGGGACGTGACAGTGGGTGAGGCAAGGCCTTTGTGAGGATGTTGGTGGTTTGTGACATAATAGGAACAAGTTGGAGCTTAATCTTTCGAAGCTCGACCTTCTTTTGAATAAAGTAACAATCAACCTCAATACGTTTGATGTGCTCATGGAACAATGTGTTTTCAGTAATATGCATAGCTGCCTGATTATCACAGTAAAAAACTGCTTGAGAGGAAGGAGCAATACTAATATCTGTAATTAAACTCTTTAATCATATTAGCTCAGAAACTGTATGGACCATCAAGAGATACTCAACTTTAACAGAACAACGGGCAACAACAATTTGCTTCTTGCTTCACAAAGCCACAATGTTGCTGCCAAAATAAGTGCATATGTTACTCATAGAACGTCGGTCATCCACTGGACCCGTATGATCAACATCAACATAAGCGGCTAGGGAGAGCGAAGAGGAAGGCTGACTGACGAGTCCGAGGTCAGAAAATTTCTTTAAGTAGCGAAGAATACGCTAAATAATTTGAAGATGAGATACCCGAGGAGAATGCATATACTGGTTCAAAGAAAATGTTTGAGCAACTAACATGAAATATATCAGTTCCCCAGCAAGACTCTTATAGTAAATCATGATTTGGTAGCAGTGAGTCAGAAGCAAAACCAAGTGAGTCGGAAGCAAAATCAAGAGATGAGAGCTTTAGATTCGATCTATAGGAGTATCAAATGGCTTACACCCCAAATCACCCCAAATAACGAGCATCATGCAGAATATTTATACAATACTTACATAAAACAATATCAGGCAATCATCATGTCTAGGAACTTAGATTCCTAAAAAATTATCCAAGACCCAAATCCTTCATATGAAAATGAGAACATAACTATTCTTTAATAGTAGAAATCTTAGCAATATTATCACCAATAATAAGAATATCATCAACATAGACTAAGAGAATCACTGCCCAGTGCCCCCTGATGCCAACGATGTGTGAATAAAGAGAAGTCAACAGTGCTTGAGTAAAACCCAATCGCCTGAACCACTTGATTGAATTTGTTAACCAAGCACGAGGGGACTATTTGAGTCTAAAAATAGACTTGCATAAAGGACACACAAGAGACTCCCGAGTAGTCTTATAACCAAGAGTCTTTTGCATATAACAGTCTCAATTAAATCACCGTTAAAAATGTATTCTTAATATCCAACTGATGTAAGTGCCAACCATGGTGGACCACAAGAAAAATTAATACACGAACATTGTTAATTTTGGCAAAGGGGGAAATGACTCCTCATAATTAATCCCATATTACTGAGTAAAACGTCGTGTAACAAGACACCTTCAGACGTCCAGCAAAACCATTTGGATTATGTTTCACTGTAAACACCCACTGACAACTAACGTGACAATGGCCATGTGAGAGGTACCAAATCTCAAGTACATTAAACCAAATGGCTTGCATTTTTTTCATCTTGTGGTCTGTCACCCTAGATGTTGGAGTGCCTCTTGTTCAGAGAAGCTGTAGAAACAGAAAAGAGAACAAACAAATTTGTGGAGTGGAGGAGCTTAACGATGATAAGAAACAAAGTTATATATATATATATAATGATCCTTTAGCCTAGTGGTTAGTGGAGAGGCATGCGGTCCGGGTGGTCGGGTGTTCGAGTCCCAGTGGGGGAGTGGAAGAGATTAATTACCAAGGGCCAATGTGCCCCTTTCAAATATATATATATATATATATATATATATATATATAAACACGTGTCTTGTTTCCTACGAAGAGCAATAGGAAGATTATCCATCCAAGCGAGTCGTTTACAGCTACGTGTAGGTGTAGGTGATGGTGGTGTACTAGAGGAGGTAAGGGGTACCGGGACGTAGTAGGGAGAGATGGTCCAACAGGAACAAATGGCCATGGAGGCTATGGTGGTGGTGTTGGTGCAATGAGGAAGTAAGTGTGTACTGAAAATGGAGTAGGATATATGGTCCATTGACGGGAATAAATGGACGTAGAGGCTCTGATAGTGGTTGTTGAGTAGTAGGTGGAGGGGAAAAGAAAGACTAATTCTTAAGGAAGGTAACATAAGCTGAAATAACAAGCTTCCGGTCAAAACGTAAATAACAAACAACAATTATGAGTAGGAGAAACAACAATTATGAGTAGGAGAATATCCTATAAAGATAAACTTGGCAGCACATAGAGTTAACTTATTAACAACCGATTCAAGATAGAGAACATAACATGTACAATCGAATACCGTGAGACCAGCGAGAAAGGTTTTGTAGTAGGAAAGAGAATGGAGAAAGGTGATTTGTGATCCAGAATTGTGGTGGGTATGCGGTTAATTAGATGACATACAATAATAACAATTGAGTTCCAATAAACCTTAGGAACATTCATTAGAATAAGTAATGAGCATGCAACCTCAAGAATGCACGATTTTTACGTTTCACTATGCCATTTCGTTGCGAAGTAAATGGACAAGAGGTCCGATGAATGATGCCAGGAAAAGCAGATACTTTCTCCCGTCTCAATCGTCCTTTCTGGGACAGAGTTCTGTGGTGCCGAGTACTGACTCTTCTGCCCTAGTTTCTAGTGCTGTTGGTCGTGGTGGTGGACGTGGTATTGGACGTGGCGGTAGAGATGGTGGTCGTAGTTTTGGTCGAGGAGGAGGCCGTGGTGGTAGAGACAATGGTCGAGTTGTGGTCGCGGTGGTGGTGGTGGCCGCGGTGGTGGTGGTGGTGGCCGTGGTCAACCACGAAAGTGTAACTATTGTGGAATGCTCGGTCATGTAGAAGACTATTGTTGGGACAAATGGGGCAAACCAGAATATGCACATCAAGTGCATGATGAAAATATGCAGTCCCAGGACACCACTTCTGCTCCCAGAGATGATACTTCGGGTTTCAATCAGACTTCAACGTCCGATACCTCATCTCCATTTCAACAGATCCTCCAGAAGTTGAACGCGCTTGCTAGTACCACCTCCCAACCTACTGCAACCATGGCACATATAGGTAATCCTGCTTTTGTGGCAACCCAGTCACCATACACCTCTTGGGTCATCGACTCAGGAGCAAGCTCTCACATGTCTGGTATAACATCTATCTTCATAATCGTAGTTCCATGAAACATAATATTATCTTGGCCGATGGGTCTACTCGTCCTGTGCTTGGGAAATGTGTCATTCACCCTACTCAATCACTATCATTATTTGATTCATTATATGTGCCTAATTTTTTATTTAATTTGTTATCTGTGAGCCAGTTAACCAAATCTCTTCAATGTTCTGTGACATTTTCTCCCAATTCGTGTATTTTTCAGGACCTCAGGACGAAGAAGACGATTGGTTCGGGGCATGAAAAAGATAGACTGTACTACTTGGATCTACTTGGAAAGGCCTTCATTTCTGTTTCTACTTCTCCGTTGCAGTGGCATTATCGTTTGGGACATCCGTCTTTGGCTAAGTTGCGTCAAGTTGTTCCTAGTTTGAGTCATGTTTCTAGTCTTGAATGTGAGGCTTGTCAGTTAGGCAAGCATCACCGTAGTTCCTTTCCTCGTCGTAGTGAGAGTCGTCAATTAGAGTCTTTTGATCTTGTTCATTCTGATATTTGGGGTCCGTCTAGAGTCAAAAGTCCGAAAGGATTTCAGTATTTTGTTATTTTTATTGATGATTATTCCAGAATGACTTGGTGTTATTTAATGAAAGAAAGATCTGAGTTTCCAAATGTGTTATCTGTCTTTTATAATGAAGTCTATGTTCAGTTTAATAAACGTATCAAAATTCTGCGTTCTGATAATGCTTTGGAGTATACTCAATCTTCTGTGAACAGTTCTGATAATGCTTTGGAGTATACCCAAGTTTCTATTAGTACCATGTACACTTCCTTAAATTCTCAAGGCCATAAGCCTAATGAGTTGAGTAAAATATTTCCCTCAAAAGTTCCGATTATTTGAAATAACAATCATTTACCAAGAAACAATTAATATATAACTATCTCCATTTCCCTTTCAATTTCTAGGGTTGTGGAGACAGAGTGAAATAGAACGGTGGCATCAAAGTGGAGCGCAATGTATCTAACTTTCTTTGCCTAACAAAGAAAGTGGTGGAAAGTGCTAAAGGTGCAACTTTGTCCACTTGCCACCAGTCCACCTTCACCACTTTCTTTCAGTCAACAGAATCTTAGAATGCTTAGACTTTTATCCATGATTTGCTGAAATATTAATGATTTGGAAAGTAATATAACTTTTTTCAGCCAAACATTCAACGTTAGACTTTCTTATATTATTATGGTTCTTATCTTTCCTTGGCTTTTATTCTGTTAGGTTTTAAACTTGTCCTTTTCCCATCCTCCTTTTTGTGTGTTGCATATCTGAGAAAGATACTTTTGATTCTTTTCTTCTATAGATAATTATCAAATTTTTATTTGCATAATCTTCTTTGAACTTGTATTTGTTTTAGGTTAGCGCTGCAGGTCATTTAAGCTTCGTTTTTTTGTTAGTTGTATACATTTGAAATGTGAGAACTGTTACTTAAAGGTTTTTTTATCTTTATTTTATATTCAACTTCTTATACATTATAAAACATTGATGTTTGATAGAGAAATTTTCTCGTCATTTGATTATCCGCATACCAAAGACTGCCTTCAAGGACAATTCACATGCTGGTGCTTTCATTTATGAGGTATACTGATTCACATAGTATTAATAAATGTTTACATGCTTTTATCCATCACATTCTATTGGTTTCAAAAGATTTGATTACCCGGAGGTCATCAGATATGATAAATATCGGCTTAATTCGTGTTCAAGTTAACTAATATTGGTTTCAAAAGATCAGAACCCCTTACACATTAAACTGCTGCTTATATTAGAACCTAAGATCAATTCGTATTTTCAACCAATTCGTTCTCTTTCCTTGTCACTCTTGTCTCTGCAGTTTTCAAGCTTCACATCGCCAATGCCATTGGCGACAACAACATTAGAGTCGACCGGAAGGCAGTGACACTGGCAGTTCAACTTTTTCAATTTTTTAATCGTAGTTAGGGCTGGTTCAAGGCTGATTTATGTAATTCCCAAACCTGAACCTTCTAAACATTTTGCCGACTGAACTTGGTTGGGGTCTAATCCCTGTACTCCTTCCAATTGGATTGGGATCAGATTTAAGATTCTTATATTCTTGACGTATTATTTAGTATAATTCTTTAAATTTAAAACATTGTAAACTATCATTTAGGATCATATGTATGATTGTTTGTACGTGCTCAACAATGATTGTTTGTTCGTTCTCAACAATGATCCCATGTTTTCATACATAATGCATATATTCATGAAAAATTATTGAGTCATGATAATCTAAAATTTAATAGTCATTCAAACTTTAGTATGGGATATTTATGATGAACTCAAAATTGCTATATCTAATCTGGTATTGAATATTTTATCAGATTTCGTTTGATGGCCAATATTCAACCCTAATCATCAAGTACTTCGGCTTTACTATTGAAATCCAAACCCTATAATTTTAGTATAATCAGATTCGGTTATGTGGTCATCTGTTACCATTGACATCCCTAATCAAATAGTCAAAGCCAACCTTTTCAATGTTTTTAAAGTTTTTTCTCTGAGACCATCAAATAATTTTTCATGTAAATATAGTAGTCTTTTACTTCGAATTTTGTAAAAGACTCTTATATATAACCTTTTCCTTAGTTCTTTTACTCCCACAACTAATAATGTTGAATTGCTATATATGTGTACCCATCCTAACTCAATAAAGTTATCCCATTAATGGTCATCCTATCAACGATATATTAGGGCAGGTTAGCTCAGTTACCTAATAAATTTCTTTTTCCTACTGCCCTACCCCACCATCTTGGCTTTCCTAACCCAAACGCTATTTTTCGTCCCTTTCCCCGCACCTCCCGTGCACCTTCCCGCCCCCCCTTTCCAACAGCTCTGCCTCTTTATGCATCTGCTATCACTGAACTATTTGCATCCTATCCTCTCTACTTGCTTCTTCGCGAACATTTTCCACTACCTCAAGTATCGATACTTGCCTCTACCATTCCAACCCTTGGATTCACCACAAAGGGGCCTCTTATCATATGTTGCAAACATGTTTCTGATTCTTTAGTATTTGGTTACCACAAGTTTATTTTCGTTGCCAGTGGATATACGAAACCTCTTCTTGGCTTAGATATTATCCAATTAATTGCCATATTGGATATGTGGACAAATCTTGTTGGGGTTATTTATTCCTTCGCTCTTTGGTTTAATGTGTCATAGCGACGAAAGCAATTTCCAATAGAAAATTTTATAATTTTACCTCGGGAACTTGGTGGATGCTCCTTGGTTGCATGAGATTAAATTGCATATCGAAAAGGTATTGCATCCTATCCTCTCTACTTGCTTCTTCGCGAACATTTTCCACCTCAAGTATCGATACTTGCCTCTACATTTCCTACCCTTGGATTCACCACAAAGGGGCCTCTGATCATATGTTGCAAACATGTTTCTGATTCTTTAGTATTTGGTTGCCACAAGTTTATTTTCGTTGCTAGTGGATATACGAAACCTCTTCTTGGCTTTTAGATATCATCCAATTAATTGCCATATTGGATGTCTGGACAAATCTTATTGGGGTTATTCATTCCTTCACTCTTTGGTTTAATGTGTCATAGCGACGAAAGCAATTTCCAATAGAAAATTTTATAATTTTACCTCGGGAACTTGGTGGATGCTTCTTGGTTGCATGAGGTTAAATTGCATATCCAAAATGTAGGTTTACCTACCCACCAATTGACCGCCCTAGGTTTTATTGTATGACCCTTGGCTAGAAATTTTGCATTAACATATAAAGTTGATGTCAGGTTGATGCTACCAATGTGACAAAATGTGTTAAGAAAAGAAAAATTGAGAAGCTGCACGGCGCTTTTGTTCTCCAGGTGATGCTAGGCGCGCCTAGGTGCTCCTAGGCGATAAGGCGAGGCAATTCGCCTAGTAACACCTAGAGCTTTTTAAACAATGCCTCCCACAATGGCCTCTTTTATGGACTTCCAAAAGTCCGAAAGAGTTATTTATTTGGCATAAAGTAGAAATATATGTAACTCAACATATATATAACATAAATAAGGATAAGTTTAATTAAGCGATCTAGAGTGCTAGCTTGGCTTGCCTTCGACTTAATTAATTCCCAAATAAGTTTATTTGCATTTTTTCCAAAATAAAAATAATGCTTAATGGACTTCTGAGTGCCTATGTTCCGTTAGTGTTAGTTACTAGATTATTGTTAGATTGAGCCATGGATGTAAAATTTGGATGTCGTCGATTACCCTTTTAGATGCTCAATTTGGTAGGCCCGATACCCAAATTAGTCTAGATCGTCGTCTACAGGTCATGAGTGACACCTAGCAGTATGTCATGATCCCTCGACCAACTCGAAAGGCTAGAGTATGCCTACCAAGAATATCCATTGCAGCTGGTATACATAATCGAGTCCTCCTGTCTTATATGTCTTTGATTAGATACTGTCACGAGTTTAGTTAATCGTCAAACTCGTAGTATTAATACTTCACGTGAATGATCCATTTGGTCTAATCAATGACCTAGTCATCATGTCCGGTCAAAACTACTAACGGAATGATGCAAGGAAAACTCACATTCAATTCCCTTTATAGGTTCTATATCTGCGTCTCACGTGTTTTCATACACGAACTGCTATACCGAATACACACGTCTAAATTAATTTCATTAGGCCGGTTTAGTGCAATCAAAGTACAAAGCTAATGTACGAAGCAATCATAGTGCCTCAAGTCCAAGGAACTTATATATACTGCAACATTAGACCTCCTACTTAGCGATCAAGTAAAGCTACTATGTAGGATTCTTATAGGCAAGTCAGCGTTTGGTCATATATAATGCCGATTGAAATCTGCAAACTTTATTATCCTATGTCGCGAGCTACCATGTCGAGTTGTCAATGAGTATATTTGTAGTGAACCAACACCCAATCGGGTACTCCTACGACCAAAAACTTTTAGTTTGGTTGCTACATGCATGGGTCCAAACCATCATAGAGGTGTAATCAATCATTATTCATTACACTTTGGCTTACACTTGCAACCAAATTTGGATTCATATCATAATGCATGACGAAAAAACAATAATGTCATATACTAATTTCATGAACAAAAGTCTATTTACATAATATTCACATGATCCATATCAACACAAGTGGCTGGCTTGTGGGCATAACATAACACTTTGTTTAAAAATAAACAACAAATTATAATATTATATAATATTATGTCTAAATGGATAAAATAAATTTCTATTCTTTAAACTAATTTCGTATAATTTTTTTGGATTTTCAAGACCAAGAACTCCGAAATTCTGTTCGGAAACCTCTGAAACTCTGACCGGAAGCTGCCAATTTGCCGATACTAATACTCAAAGGAAGTGTCTGAAACTAATCCTGTTACTGCAAAACTTAGTCTAGGACACGGTCTTCTCTAAAAATCATCTTCATCCATGTCTCTTAAAACATATGTTGATGCGGATTATCCTGTCTCTATGGATGATTACTGTTCTAAAGCAACTATTGCACATTGTTTAACGTGCTTACATGAGGAGCAAGAAATAACACATCTTCGCTTGTTCTGCTGAGGCAGAGTAGTCTCTGGGATAACTTGGTCAAAATACCCATTTTCTACCTCCATGTTCCCTTTCAATCTCTATCCTTTTCTATACTTACCGCGGCAGCAATGGTCAAAATACCCATCTTCTACCTCCATGTTCCCTTTCAATCTCTATCCTTTTCTATACTTACTGCGGCAGCAATGCTTCAATTCCTATATCTTAGAATGCAGTTTTCCATGAGGGCACCAAGCATATAGAGGTAGTTTATCAATTTGTTTGGGACAAAGTCACAGGATTTTCATCACTATTTTGTGTCTGCTTCTAACAACTAGCAGACATCTTTAGCTGTGCTCTTCCTTGACCCTTGTTCCAACTGTTCCTATACAAGCTGGGTTGACTAACATCTAAGTTCCAGCTTGCAGGGGAGTGTAAAAGGGTCTTACATGTAAGTTACATGTGTGTCTTTCCTCTTGGTCACATGCATATTCCAAGACGTTCTTGGATTATTATGTTGCATCTTTGAACTCCTGTGGAGGTAAAAGGTTACTGCGTTGATACATGACCTACTCTAAAACATGCTATTATGTTAATGTATATAACTAAATTAAGTTACATCTATCTCAAAGTTACTCATTCGTAAAACAGAGGTTACCCAATTTTCTGGAAAAGTCACATCTGCACTTTTAGCTTCTCTGTCTGTAACTCCCTTGTGCAGGATGATGCTTTAGCCGTGAAGGAAATCACCTGACTCAAATTCTTGTATAATGTCCTTGACAGGGAATGTAGTTTTCATTGAACTTCTGAGGTACTCTAATTTTAGGGTATTAGGGTGAAGGGAAAATTCATGTAACCATTTAAGAGAGTTGGATTGATCTAGTTTATATAGGAAAAAGTTGGACATGGATTTTTCTTGGAAGTTTTTTTTTTTTGTAAAGATGAAGCCTTAATACAATACATATAGGCCACACCAACTATTAACATTGCTGTGCTGTGTTTTTATTATTGCTGTAGTTAACAAATCATAGCTAATATTTTGCTGCACTACTTTTCAGGTATGCTCCCATATTGCCAGATTACGGGGAAGTGATCGACAGTTTGAGAAACTATATATTAGGAAAGATTCAAGCTGTTCTGATTCCACAGATCAGATTTTTCTGGATACTGCTGTCTACTCTCGGAATCGTTGTTTCCGTCTGGCTCTTTCCTCAAAGGCAGGGAAGAACTCTTTCCTTATACCAACTGGACGCTTTAGAAGTAAGAATATGGTATGTTATCTATTCTTTCCAGTAATAAATTTTTTGTTTTATGTTTGAATAAATGTTTCGTTCTCTGCTCAAGTATACTGCGATGCTGTCCTATTGGTGAATCTTATTATCAGTTCTAAGGATCGTTGAAGCCTACCGCTCTAGATGTTCTTTATCTAGACTCTTGTTCCCGTGATAATACTTGTTAGGTTGTTCCACTATTGTGCATTCTCTGTTTTTGAATTAAGGTCATTAAAGGTGTATAATACTAAAATGAATTTGTGAGATTGGAGCAGGAGCTGTATGAAGTTTGTAGAGAGGAATAATAGGATGATTTATAATTGAAGAGAGACTACATATATATAGAAGGAGAGGATTGGCCTCTTCCTTATTCTTCTACCCGATGTGGGACTAAAGCCCACCAATACATACTAATACTTATACTTAACACCCTCCCTCAAAATGGAGCATAGATATCAATCATGTCTAGCTTGTTACGTAGAAACTGAACTCGAGGACCCAAGAAAGACTTCGTAAGTATATCAACTATATGATCTCCAGTTCTTATATGGTGAAACGTAATCATCCCCTTCTGATATTCATTACGAACAAAGTGAATGTTAATCTCAATATGTTTCGTTTGTTCATAAAATACATGACTGGTAGCAATGTGAATAACGGACTGATTATCACACCACATATCTGCTGCTTTCGATCCTGCTTCTTTTTCCAGTTTTGTAGAAGATTCTGCAGATATTACACTTCTGCGGTACCATGAGCAATGATTTGATATTCTGCTTCCGAGCTTGATCGTGAAACCACACTCTGTTTCTTGCTCTTTCACGATACCAAGTTTCTACCAATGAATACTGAATAGTCGGATATAAATCGTCTATCAGTAAGACTTGCACCCCAGTCCGCATATGTAAAACATTCAAGACTAGTATGCCCCTGATTCTCTATTTGAATTTCTTTCTTCGGATTCTAGGCTAGATAGCGCAGGATTCTGAAAACTAACTGCCAATGTGGAGCTCGTGGAGAAGCCATAAATCTACTTGCAACACTTACGGCAAATGAAATGTCTGGACGAGTCATAACTGCCAAGTAATTTTACCCCTGGATCCATGGGTAAGGTTGCTTCCTTAGCTTGCATCATTCCTGCATCGGTTAGGATGTCCAGCACATACTTCCTGAGACATTACAATATCCCGTTTACCCCGTGTGACTTTAATGCCCAAGAGGTACTTTAACTATCCCATATCATTAGTCTGGAATTGTTCACCCAGAAACTTTTTTAGCCTTGCAATTCCCTGACTGTCGTCTCCCGTTATCACAATATCATCGACATAGACACCAAGTAGTGTTCGTTCGATTGATGTCTGTCGGTAGAATACCGAATGATCCTTCTTCGATTGACATATGCCAAACTGAGTAACAACATGTGTAAATCGTCCAAACCAGACACAAGGTGATTGTTTGAGACCGTAGAGGACCTTCCGTGGATGGCATACTTTACCCTCCCTTGCAACGAACCTAGAGTTTTCAGATGATCAAGAGTGCTATTCGGTTTCATCTTGACTGTGAACACCCATTTGTAGTCTATCGCCTTCTTACTAGTAGGAAAATCCACCAAGTCCCAATTATGATTTTTCCGAAGCGACCATATCTCTTCTTCCATAGCTGCGCGCCAACTAGGATGTTTAAGTCATTCCTCTGCAGAACTGGAGATCTGAATCTCGTCAATGGTAGCCACCAGGCACTGAGTTTGACTCACGAGCCCTTTGTAGTTAACATACAAATGATGGTCGCGACATGTACGACCGGGGTATATCAGACGGTGGAGAATCAGTGGAGCTGGAGGAGGATGATGGCTCTACGGCAGTGGACACCATTGGTGATGCTTGTTCTGTTAGAGCTGGTGAGATGGGTTATGCCGGTTCTGGCTCAGCCGGTGTTTGCGGACCATCGGACTGAGAGAGTGGCTCGGCAGGGAAGGGCACACTTAGGTGGGGCTGCTGTGTTTGTACTGGAAACAACAGAAAATTCTCTTATGGGTAAACCTTGGAAATAGAATCTGTAGTTGGTGGGAGTGGAGGAAACTCAGTTTCAACAAAGGTAACATCCAGAGACATAACATACCTCTTTAAAGTTGGAGGAAAATAACGATACCATTTCTGATCTTTTGGATATCCAAGAAAAATATACTTGATTGCCTTCGGATCCAACTTAGAAAGAGTAGGTTGAGTATCCCGAACATAACACAAGGAGCCAAAATTTTTTAGAGGTAGAGGAAACGGCTCACGATTGGAATATAACCGAAAAATGAAGTATTGCCATTAAAAATAGAAGATGACATGCGATTGATCCGATAAAGGTTGTAAGGATTGCATTAGACCAATTTTTTTTAGGAGTACGTGTTTGAAACATAAGAGCACGCGTTCTTTCCAAAAGGTGACGATTCTTGTGTTCGGCCACACCATTCTTTTGTGGTGTGTATGGACAAGAAGTTTGATAGATGATGCCATATCTAACTAGATGAGAATTAAACTCGCGAGATAAATACTCACGAACATTGTTACTCCGAGAACACTTAATAGAAACCCAAATTGGGTTTAGATTTTCGCATAAAAAGTACACCAAATATCAAATAATCGAAGCAATTTTTCATCAAGTAGACAAAGGTGACACATGAGTAGTCATCAACAAAAGAAACAAAATACTTGAAGTTCATCACAGATTAAATAGGACAATGCCTCCATACATCAGAGTGCACTTGCTCAAAATGAGCTGATGCAACTTCTTTAGACTTACCGGATAGGATACCTAGTGATGTTTAGCCAAACTGAATGACTCACAATGAAAAGTAGCAGAAAAATTCAAAGACGGATACATCTTCTGGAGTGCTTGGATCAATGTTCTTAATTTCGCTAGGCGGAATCGGTGCGCCGAAGGGCCGCCTAAGCGCCTTCTAGGCACTGAACTGTATTTTTTTTAGCGTGTATATATGTAAATAGTTTGTATGTATATAAAATGACACACAAGCTTATGTGCTCTTGTGGCTAGCAGACTATGCTTAAGTTTCTGTGATTGTGTAGTGTGTGTGGTGGTTAAGAGTTCGAATCCCCCGTTTGGGTTTTATTTTTTCATTTTTTACCTAACCCAAATAAAAGGGAAGGAGAGGGGAGAGTGGGAGACCCCCCCCATCTCCAGGCCCTCCGCCTCCTCTTCTCTCCCCACCATCTCTCATCTCTCCATCTCTCCTCCCCTCTCCATCTCTCCTCTTTTCCTCTCCTCTCATCTCCATCTCTTCTCTCCTCTCCCTTCCATCTCATGCGGCATGTCTCAGCAGCAGTAACAACGGCAGCAACAACATGTCAGTTCGATTTTTTTTTGAATTTTTTGATTTGTTTTTTTCGAAATTACATGTTTTTTTTCAATTTTTTTTGAAAATTTTCAAAACAATTCGGATGAACAGTCCGCCTAGGGCCGAAACCCGCCTAGGACTGCCGCCTAGGGGGTTTTTCGTGCTGCCGGCGGTCGCCTAGTGCCTATGCCGATACTTAGAACACTAACTTGGATATATGAGTGACCTAACCGATAGTGCAACTCAAACGGAACGAGTTTCACGTCGGCACATGCAACGGAAGAATTCATGTCAAACAAGTACAAGTCTCTAGCCACATGCCCCTACTGATAGTCCTCCCACTCTTTAGGTCCTGAAAAACACATCCATCCGAAAAAGATGTTATCGAACATTGTAAGTTACGAGTAATTCTACTAATGGACAAGAGACTGGACGGATTGCCATGTGTGTGTATAACTGATCTGAGTGGCAGACCAGAAGAAAGACGGGTGCTTTCTTTTCTACGCATCCTCAAGGAACTGCCATTTGCAACAGTAATATCAGATACATGATCGACATATATGTAATCACATATCATACCTGCATTACCTGTCATGTGATCAGATGCATCCGAGTCGATCACCCACTGTTTTGACCTGATCACACGCCGCTTAGTATCCGGCTGTGGATCCATAGGTGGAGGCTTCATCACGACACTGACCTTGGAAGTCAGCGAATTCGGCATAGGCCTCTGCCGTTATCTGTACTGATATCCCGTTATTTATCGGGATTATCTGATGCAACATTGGCAGCATGAACTTCAGTACACTGCAACTAGAAATGTCCTTGTTGACCACAGTTGAAGCATGTGCACGGTCTTCCGCCATCACGACCGCCATTGCTTCGTCCACCATCACGACCAACATTTCGAACACCATGTCGACCACTACGACCTCCACTGAATCCACTAAGAGCATCCCCCAAGGCAGACCGATCAGCAGGGGCATCACCCGTAGTAATCTCAATGACTTTTGCTGCCCGTAGGACACGAAAGTGGACTTCCATCAAAGACGGAACCTCAATCCCATCAATGATCTGCGATCGTGCAGAGTCTGCATCAGGACGGAGAGAGGCAATATACGCCATGATATAGAGCTGCTGACGTTGAGTTCTTGTCTCATTAATATTCGTCGTTAGAGATAACACACGATCAACCTCATCAGTGAGTGCCTTGAAGCAACGAAAGTGGTCCTTATGTGATTGTCTCCCTGATCAGCCCGGTAGATATCAACAACCGAGTAATAGATACAAGATAAATCACGTTTGCATCAAACGCAGTCGCAAGGACCTCCCACAACTCTTTTACTGAATCCGTGTTCTGAACCATGTCCTTCACTGATGGTTCCATCGAATTAATTAACTGTGTGAACAGTCGACTGTCATCCGTCTCCCATTGCTCGTATGTGGGATTACTCACTGCTGGGGGGTTGTCAATCAGATGTTTTGACAACCGCATTCCCCGAAGTGTCTTCTCGATCTTCTTACGCCATGTCGAGTAACCATCTGGTCCATCCAACCGTCTATCGACAAGTCGAACCGATGAAACCGTCGTGCCAGTGCCCGATGTCCCTGTCAATGTATTTTCGGCACTGGTGTTAATAGTACTATTATTCGTCTCAGTGTTTGTCATCCTTCATTGTTCTCGATTCGACTATCGTTTGGTTGTTCCGACCTGATAATCACCTCTACTCTGCCAATGCACGATCAACGTAGCCAGAACCGGCTTGCGCAAGGAAAGCAGAGATTGAAGATGGATCACACAAGCCATGACAGAGAAGCAACCCATGTTACTTTCTGTTATATCCTGATGTGTATATTGGGCCAGGAACAAAGATTCACGCAAATCCAGATCTGCTCTCTGTTAACTCCTGATATCCTCGTCGAGGTTCATGCAAACAAACCATTGTCTACCCTCTGAAGTTTCCAACGTTTTTTTTGTAGATTTGGCTTTTTTTCCCCCTCAAATTCACAGATAGTCCGAATGCAGCGAAATAAGAAGCCGAACAAGTGATAGATAACAAGTTCACGGTCGTCATAGCGAAAGCATTGAATGAACACAAGTATGAAACAAAAACAAGCTCTTTATTGATAATCAAGAAATATTACAAGCGGCGCTAAGCCGAGATTACAAGTCGCTCAAGCGCTCTCTCAAAATAATAAAAGTGTGCCAAGCGGCTTACAACATGGGATGATAACATAGGCAATGTTCCAATACATTATGTCTTGTATATGTGCTTCAGCTTCGGACGCAACACTCCAAGGCTCCAGAGCGAACTCCACGTCTTAGCGCGCACGAGGGGATATACCGCACCGAACGAGGTTCTTCTGCACCCTGCAAGCAAGCTGGTGGGTTATCAGTACATAAATGCACTGGTTGGGAAGCTTCTCGCCCGCTCAACGAATCCAAACACGTTATATAAGTTCCGTGCACCATCTATTAAGTTGTCTTTCTAGTCTTGTCTTAGGATCAGTTTCATGACATAAGATACAAAGCCTAACTCGTGTGGCAGTGCGCCGTGCGATATAAGAGTAACATGGCGAAACTTACCAACTTACCATTCGTCCTTCCCTGTCCAAACCATAAAACCAAGTTAACCAGCATATAATATATGAAACGAAACGAAATAGTGCACAAACAAAGCTTAGTGTCACGAACAGAGTCCTTGCCTCAAATGTGTTACGCTTGCACTAAATAACATATTGTGCATTCATATCTCTAAGTACAAAGTGGCGTGCATCAAATTCTCTTATCACATGTATTAAATGTTCTACTTAGATTTACTCGGATGCGTTCAAATGTACAAGTTACTCGTTTCAATGCAAATGAACTCGTACGCGCATCGCCGCAATTGAGTCAAACTTAGTCTATATGAACAAAAAGTCACTGGCATAGCCATAAATGACGAGTTATAGCCGCTGGACGCATGGCTGCAACGTTGGTACCGTGGAGACGTCTGCACCATCACGTCCTAAACGAACGACTATCGAAATTGTTCCGTCCGGATCGGATCGGCCCCGGTGCCCCGACGTACCGTCCGCGGGAACACAAAATACCCTGTGCACAGGTTGTTCGTGACTAAACGAACTGTCTTCCAAATTCACATATCACAAACTTTTCAAATCCTTATCCATGTTCCTAAACTCAAATCTTATTCCAAGTTCACACAATATTCACAAACACAAATCTTTATCCAAGTCCACAAACACATTGGCTCCAAGAGCCGCTTGATCTAGTTCTGAACGAATGTTGCTTCCCGAGCTGTCTGATCATAACTCAATACTTAACTTGTGCTGCAGTCCCCTAGTTCGGGAACTGTCTTGGTGACCTAACGGTCCCGAACACTTTCATGTTCAAACTTGCACGAAACGACTATTTGATAGTCTTCCGGCCAAACGAAGTGAATCATGTTCCGAGTCGTGTTCCAGGCCGTGGCACAAATCTACGAGTTAAGCATGGCACATATAAAGGTGAAACATTATACTTGATGATATAAAAGTCTACTCAAAACATAAGCAGTACGACTAGCACGAGCGTGAAGGTGTCGTTGAATCGCGGTATAATCTATAAGACGAGCAGTGTAAACATGTGAAGCAGTGTACTACGAAGAGTATATAATGATCTACTCGAAGCATTAGCGGGGTCTACTTGCACGAAGCTAAGGTAGCATGCAAGGTTCCAACTATAAGTCAAGTTTCATTTCCATGTTCTAACACAAGCAATACAAGATGGGATTATTCCCTTAGCTAGGTGCGTTGTATTCTTATTAGCATACAAGGGATGATTTGCTTAGCGACTAGTATGTGTCACGCCCCAGTCCCAAATTACGCGGGACCAGGCCACGTGGCATTGGCCAGCTGACACGTCTCCGAGGGAATACCCAATTTATTGGACTCAATGAGACGTGCTACGCTGTCCTAAAATACTAACAAGTCTAATACTAGCATATAACAGGTAACATCTAATCTCATCCACAATATATCAAGGAATACTGAAATAAGTACTGGAATATAAGTGCTGAGTCTGAATGTCATAGTACAAACTAGATATGTCTGATGGGAACAAACCCACTACAAAAACTAAATAAGAGTGCTGAAATATAGCATGACTAGAGCATCGTCTATCTAGATGAAGAGGCTCCAGCACTAGATGGTGAGTCTACCAAAGCTCAGGGGGACTCTGATGGCAGCACCTCTAGCTCCTCCTCGGATACGTACCTCGTCTCCTGCCCAGGTCCGTACACCGTGGGATAATACGCCTCATCTAAATCTGGAAGGGAACCAGGTCCTCAGTGAGACATAACAAGATACATAAAAGCATGCCATATATAAATACTGAATACAAATAAATAAGGGTGTGCTAACCATCTAAGTGAATGCAATGTGAAGACAACCTTGGTACGTATGGGTAGGCGTAGGCATATCGTCCACTCTCCGAAGAGCGTGGTATCTGAACATGTAACGTCCATCATTCCGAAGAATGAGGTATCTGCAAATATATACGTCCGTATCGCTCCGAAGGACGCGGTATATGAATAAAGGAGGTCATTGGATCCGTGGCTCCTCTGGATACTACGGAGTCCAATGTGTGTATCCCATACGCCTACTAGTTGTCTTTCCCGTCCAATGCGGATGTACAAGTTGAATACACAACGTGCATACCACGTAGCTATATGCCAAGTCACAATTTTCTAGATAATCCTGTTTACGTGCTAAACCGTGATGTATGTCACACGCACCGGTAGCTAGTCGAGTACGTGAACCCGCATCCCAACATGAGTTGCAATCGTAATGCGTGTACCAGTGTCAGGTCTAGGAGGATATCAGAATACCCTCGCATCTGTAGGTGGGTCTCCTAATGTCTAAGTCAGTTATACTACGTATCGACGTATTTGTCGACTGCACCCGAGTAATTCTCGGGCGCACACAGTTATATGTATATTTCAACAGGATAACATGCAACAATTTATAATTTAAACAGTAAAGAATTTGGCAAGGTATACTTGCCAAGCAAGGCTTCGGTATAGTGCACGTCCAATACTATGCTTAAGTTGTTGTAAGAAGAAGTGGGTTTAGTTTGAGAGAGTTGTAATATATATAGAGATAAGAGGCGGTGGAAAAACTTAGTGTTTAAGAAACTACTGCCGCTGCTGTTTCTTCCTTTCATTGGTTTAGGTTTCGGTTGGGGAGATTTTAGTAACAACAGGTAAAGAGGCGGTGGGGGATGAGTCATATGAGGGGGGTTGTTTTACGCGCGGTGAAAGGAATTAAGCGGTGGAATTGGTTTACGCGCGGAGGGAAGAAAAGTTGGTTTTGCTACTGCTGCTGTTTATTTCTAACTTTACGCGGGTTTGGTTGCAAGCGGGTAATGGGTTTAGGAGTTTGGGTTTCGGTTGAGATCCAATAGAAATTCTATTCTAATTATTTATATATATATAGAAAATTCTAAAATTTATATTGGTGTATACGGTTAAGCTAGCTACTGTCCAAAGGGTCGCCTACATGGAATAAATTAGGAAAAATTAATAATGGCTCCATAAATCCTCTAAGTGCTGAAACTTCTCAAAATAAATTCTAATAAAATCTATTCTCTCTATTTAGCTCATAACTATTATAAATAAATAAAATAATAGAGAAATACGGTTTTCAGGATTAAGGGTCTTACAGTATGTATCGTCAAAGTTATTAGGTGTGCATGCTAAGCAAAGACAAGTTCATCGTAGACACCCACCTTACCGATGATTCGTCTCGGCCGAGCGATACTCCGAGCGCGTCTTGAAAGTCTAAGTCTAAACTTCTGAAGGGCCAATTCTGAATTTCTACGCCTTAAGCGAGTCTTTTCGTCGAGCAAGGCAGGACGGTTGTCGCACTTGCGCCGTTTGAATCGGCTCTCCGCTTGAGCGGAACAGATCGTGACAAATATTGTCGCAGGAGTGGAGTGGTGCTGATCTCTCCTGACAACTTAGTCATCTATCGCGCATATTCCCTTATGGAGCCATGCTCCAATAATATGGCAGAATACAACGCTTTTATCATCGGGCTCCAACTGGCTAAACAGTTGGGGGTGGATTATCTAGAAGCCTATGGTGACTCCAAGCTGATAGTCAACCAGGTCCGAGGCGAGTACGAGGTCTGGCATGAGGATCTAATCCCCTATTATCATGCGGCGATTGATATAGTCTCCACCTTTACCGGGTTCTTTATAGAACACATACCCCAGTTACGGAATGCCGATGCCGACTCTCTCGTCGGTCTCGCAGCTTCCTTGGCTCTCCCTACCAAAACCCAAAATTCGATCACAATGATTGGTCGAGAATTGGTTTGTGTCAAGAACCACATGCACAATTGTCAAATCTACGCCCCTGAGACAAATATCGACCTCAAGGACTGGCAGTTCCCTTTTATAGACTACGCTGTCTATGAAATTCTGTCCGATGACCCGAAGGTATTATTGACCCAGGATGATAGCAAATGCTGTAGAATACGTGAGGCAATGCTAGATGTGTCAGATCCATGCTGACTTCATCTACCAACCTTGGACATTCTACATCCGACAATCGCGTCTTGATCGTTAACCAACGGGCAACACGTCATTTTCTTTGGTTTACTGGAGCGAAGCAGTTATTCCCCTGGAAATCCAAATCCCCTCTCTTCGGGTAGCCTTCGTTAACCAGTTGGCTACCGAAGACAACTATCGCTTGCGGTTACAATAGTTAGAAGCACTCGATGAGAAACGTTTCTTGGCTCAACAACGTATTGAGCTATATCTAGTCCGTATTTTCGGAGCCTTCAAGAAAAGAGTGAAGGAAAGCATTTCAATTCGGTGACCTCGTCCTTACAGTAAGAAGATCGATGGTTATGACGCACAAGACGACAGAGAAGTTTCAAGCTAAGTGAGAAGGCCCTTTCGTGGTGGAATCAGTGTATTCCAACGGCGCATACCGGCTCGTAAAGCCTAACAAAAATTTGTTAATGATGCCGATCAATGGAAAGTTCCTCGAAAAGTACTATCTAAGCTAAGCGTGTACTTCCTCATCCTCCGCGGAGAACTTTGAATGTACGTCTACATTCTTTATTCTATCCCCAATAAGTGTAAATGTACAGTGTGCCATTTATCCACTATAATGCATCATAAATCTATTATCTGTGTTCATGAGTCCTGAAGACGCAATAGATAATGGATTTTCAAAGCCTCCAGCGGTGCAGTCCTCAGGTCAAACGGAAAGCTCTCGTTGAGATCACCGAAATTTTGATTCCCTCAAGCAAACAAGCGTGTCCTTAGAGCCCAGTTGCTTCCGGGACATCTCATTTGCGATCTCCGGTCAGGATCGGAGATGCTCTCCTCGGAGATTTCTTTCCCAACTAGAGTGAAATCACCCCAAATAATAGTTCACGTCCATACTACCTCTGAACTATAAACCTGTCATTCCTCCAGTAGAGTGAACATGCCAGCACAAGAAAACAGTCACGTCCACATCATCTTAGCCTTGTTTTTTCCAATCCTACACAGTTATATCTTGCCATATCCACATTACCTCTGAAAAAGATATTTCTAGCGGAATCTTAAGTTAAAGAGAAGTTTGCCATGTCCACATTGCATCTGCACAAACATTCTTGTCTATCGACTTTCTACCATCACATCCATAATACCTTTGATGATGGCTGTCGTTTCAACTTATCATCTGTACTTAGCTCTAAGTACGTCAGGGATGATGAGTCTAAAAAAATTCTCCAGCGGAATTATCTCAACCTATCACGTCCATATAATCTCTGATAGGGTTTCGCTTCGAACTTATTATCTGTACTTAATTGGTAAGTACGCCATAGGTAATAAGTCCACTAAAGATCCCCCGGTGGGATGTCCTTAACAGCTACAATGTTATACTACGTCCCAGTGTAGTCAAAGGCGCGCCTTGCTCCTAGGCGCAGGGGCAGCGCCTCAGGACACTCCAGACGAGGCACAATTCTTAAGGCGCGCCTAGGTGCGCCTTTTTCGAGCGCCTTGGAATAGCTAAGGCGCGCCTAGGCGTACCTTGAAAATCTTGTGAAAAAATAATATGTGTAGACTATTTTTTTTACTGTTGTACTGTTTTTATACTTTTTTTGAAATGATGTACTTTTTTTATTGTTTTCTCTCTCACTCACTCAATTCAAAGTGATTGCAACCTAGACATGAGAGAATTTGAAGCACACATGTTTATCAATGTAGAAATCCGATGTGAATATATATATATATATATATATTGCGCCTCGTGTCGCTCGGGCGCGCGCCTTAAGTGCGCCTTGTGCCTCGGGCGATTTGGACCCTTTGCGCCTTTAGTGCGCCTTGCGCCTTTGACTACCTTGCTACGTCCACATTACCTCAATATAATATCCAAGCTCACATGTAATTTTGACGAAAAGAAAGGCTTTATTTCTTTTCCATGAAAAAAGAGATATATCTAGGCTTTGCTAAAACCCTAGTCAAAACAAAGCAAAAAGGAAGGAAAAGAACAAGATTACAAATGTTGTGTCACTATATAACTCATCTATTCGCCCTCGGAGCTTAGCAATGGCAACATCTACCCTTTCTCTAGCCCGGTGCTCAGCCTCTCGAGCTACAACAACAAGATCTTCAAAACGGGCAAATGCCTCGTGCTTCTTCCAAAATAACAGAAGACTTGGTTACCTGACTGGACTTTTCACAAATAGCCTCCCGCTCTCTATGGGCTTATAGAGGTCAACCTCTAACGTCTTAAGCTTGGCTTGGAGCTGCTTGATCTGTTCGGTAACGATGGTCGCTTCATGGGTTATGCAAGTTTGTCGCGTCAGCCAGGCCACCCCAAGATCATTTAACTCATTATGCTTGAGTTGCAATTGCTGGATGTCACGCTTCAGAGTCTCCTTGCTCGTTGCATAGATGGTCTTCTCTTGTTCCACAGAGTTTAAGAGGCGACTATGTTCCTTAGCCACCACGACAATCATGTCTACTCGTTGTGCCCGTTGTAGTTCGTCCAAACGTTGTTCTATTTCAGTCAATTTTTGGGGCAACAAGTCAGCTATCTGCTTGAGGCCTGGAAGGGTCCTCAAAGTATTTAACTTGGCCTATTGCACAAATTTTGGCCCAGGAGAAAGACTTGTTCCATTCCAAGACGTTCTGAACCCCCTGCTTCAATAGTACATAAAAGCTTTGAATGGGGATCTTCACAGTTTCATCTATCTCAGTGAGGGTGGAGGGAGTCAAAGGATTCTAGGCAGAAAAAGTCGCGACGGGTTGGGTAGTTGGCAAAACAATGCTCAATGATACAAGAAGCAGGACTGTAGCCGTAGAACGAGTAGTTGCTTTGGGCACAGGCAAGTCCCTCACAACCGAAATGATTGTCTTAACACTAGACAAGCTAGGGGTAGCAGTCTTCTCAGCATTAAGACCGGGAAGTGGCTCTTCAGGTAGTTTGGCAACTTCAGTGCCCGAAGAAGTCCTATCCCAGATTCTCCAGCGTCGGTCTGGGAAGACGGTTCAGCGGCCACCACTCCAGATGGACCGACAACAATAGTTTTTCACTTCACCAACGACGAGGGCAGGCCCCTGGGAGAGTTCCTCGACTTCGGAAGAGTGAAGGCGGATCTGGACCTCTTTCTAACGAGGCCCCCTTCTTCCTCTACACCTTCCTCCTCCGTTACAGTAAATAATTTTATGGGAGAGGGAGGGCCTGTAGAATCAAAATAATTCGTGGTTAACGTCACATGAGAATGGAGAATTGAAGACGAAAAATCATCTCTTGTGAAGTTGGAAAACAACGTACCCGAAGAAGATGCTGGGGCATGTGGCTCGTCCAGCGTAGTCATAGCCATTCCCATAGCATCTAGGTCGTCTACCGAGATGTTTGCTAAAGGAGTATCAGGCCTCGTCGACACTCCGTCCGGGCCATGCTCATCGGTAGCCCCGACGGCAGGCTCTTCAGCGGCGACGTCAGGCTCAGATTTTGGAGACGTCTCCTCTTCAGCATAAGAAACTACCGAAGTTGCAGCCCTTCGGGGAAGTCCCTTCGTCCCCGCTCCCGGTCTTTGCATAAATCCAGATAAACCAGGGAGAAATGTTTCATAAGGGGATGTCACGGTAATAAAGTTAATAGGTTTTACGGATACTGTCATAGTATCTAAAATGAGATCTAGCTCAGAAACCACCAACGCGAGAGGTCATACCTCTTCTCTTATAATGTCCTTCGCAGAGGACTCAGATTTCTTTCCAGGCCCCGTCCTTGGGGTCGCTTCAACTCTCGCCTTCTTATAGTGGCGAGGATGCTGCACTACATAGGCTTTGCGCTTCGGAGCCAAAGGGTCGTCAGAAGGAGTTTCCTCCTCAGTTGTTGGGTCCTGTTCAACTAACAAAGCCCGAGCGACGCCTTTGCCCTTTTTGGGAGTTCGACGAACCCTTTCATCATGAGGCATTAGTGTTGTGCCTTTAATAAAACTCCTCTCGGGATCAAAGCCAGACGGTGGAGCGTTCGCTGTACAATAAAAACTGGCCGTCGGGAATAATGTTTGACGCAACTCTGGCAACTGGCAACACGAAGCGGGCTCGCATACAGGTAGCAGTGTAATAGCTCCACGCTCGGGCCTCATCAAGCAAATTACCGCTGTACCCGATGCAAGAACTCGGGTTGCCTAGCAAGTACTGTTTATACCCGAATTGGCGAGCAAACTGGCTTGGTAAATAAGGCTCCAGGAATACAGAGATCCTGTTCTGGTATACCAAGTGAGAAGGGCGGATGGTAAGAAGCCAACGGAAGATTTCCTCCGATAAAGGGCAAGCGTCCACCGCGTCATCCTGATAGATGATATTCCTCTCATCTTCTGAGAAGTCAGGAACTGTTGTAAAAAATGTCTAGCCCGCCATATGAGCAAGCGCCCTTCTACAAGCAGAAACCTCGGTAGGAAGCCACTTCATCTCACGATAACGTCGAATGAAGGCATCATCTTCCAACGTATCGTCCTCCGTCCCAGGGTGCATCAGAGACCGGTGATGCAGGAAGAGCCAACCCATCAAGTAGTGGTAGGGCAGCTTAACCCTGTTAAAATCTTCGGACCCGGAGTGAAGTTTCACCTTCGAGGCGAAATCCCGGAGACCGCGGTGAATACTACAGACCATCGCCGGTAGCAGCGCAACTTTACGGCTGGAAGGATAAGGTTGTGAATAACTCTGTCTATCGCGCCTGACCCTCTAGAGACTACGCAACTTCGTACCCAAATCATCAAGTATCCCGCCAACACTGACTTGTTTGGCAGCTTATACATGTCCATGTAAAAGTAACCAAGCTCGTCATTAAGGTCACTGGCTTCGTCACCTTGAGCAACAAGCTTCCGGTGCTTCCTTATCAAGGCCTCGACCTCTTGCCGAGATCGTGGTGCCCGGATATGGACAGACCCTTTTTCTGCGAGAAACAAGTGGTGAGTCCAAGTTGTGAGATGGTGGGAGGCCCCTTCAGATGACTTCTCTTTCTTCCATGACCTCTAGCTGATGCTGTGATGACACATTAACTCCTTATACACGGCCAAGAACTCCGGGTTCTCCTTTTCGAGCTCTCCTAGTTTATCATTGGTAGAGGTGTATTCTTCATACGACTCTACGTCCCAAGGGAGTTTCGAAACTGAATGCATCTTGTGCAAGGCAAGTCCTATTTCGCCACCAGGCGTGAAGGTCCCCGTGCGGCAGTTATATATCTCCATTAAACTAATAAAAATGGAACGATTCGTCTCTAAGCCATAACATGTGCCCCTAACAGCGAAGAATAAGCAAGCTGCTCTGAGGTCTTGGTCATACTTCTTCAACACCTACGTGGTCAGGCGAATCCACGAGATGTTATAATGAGTCCAACCAACCGTTCGTAAAGCCCCAGTCGAATAGGATCCCTTCTTAGCAACCATCTTAAGGAAGGTTTAAGCACCATAGACGCTGAGGTTTGGTCCCAGCTCACTCCCCATAACACCATGTATCAGACCTAGCGCAGAATAAGGTGGCTTTTTATGGCAGAAAACCTCCCTCTTGTTCTTCCCAGTCCCGGGCCGGAGCCTACGAGCAATGGCTTCGTCTTGCTTCAGACTCAAGTTCCAGTTCATCTTCCTCAGACCTATTAACACTTAGAAGTTCGATTGTGGTAAATGGCACTCGATAGTAGGAATGAACATCTTTGACTCACGATAAGTGAAGAACCAATTCTCCCTGGTCTTCTCTATCTCGGAGGCGAAAGTGATAAGGGTGTCCCCAAATAAGAAGACCGGCTTATGGAAATACTGGTCCTTCCCGGCAGGAATCTCCTCCGAGTTCAGCTGACTCAACAGAAAGAAACTGGTTTGATCAGTAACTAACTTCTGTCTCTCAGCTGGAAAACCCCTGTCGATCTGAGCTTGGGTAGCAGCTACTATATCCCAGAAGTTCGTGCCCAACATGGCCTAAGCAGGCCCAAGAAGTATCTCCCCAGAGGGGGATGTGGCTAAAGTCACTGCAAATTAAAAAGATGAAGATGATCAGAACCGCGAAGACAGTAGACGTACTAATCATTGTCTGCGCATGTTCTATATGAGGTCTCATCCATACGTCAGAACCATGTTTGCGTATATTCTAGATGAGTTCCCATCCATGCTTCAAAACCAAGTCTGCGCATATTCGAGATGATTCCTCATCCATGCGTCAGAGCTATGCGGAGACATGCGCATGTTCTAGGTGATTTCTCATCCATGCGGCAGGGCTATATGAAGATCTGCGCATGTTCTAGATGAGTTCTCATCTGTGCGGCAGACCGTGCAAAATGTATCTCTGTGTTCAAAGTTGTCTTCTCCAAAAATCCCTACCCTCGATCGGCGGTTGGACATCGAGATGGAACTTGGGGGTTTTTCCTCGGCCTCGGTAGCTAGACCTTTGCCCCTTTTTAGTAGCGACGACGGCGGAGGAGGAAGCCCTTGGTGCCATCGCACAGAGAGCAAAGAAGCTTAGGGATGAAAGGGAGAGGAATACAAGAGCAAAGTAAGAGCTTTATCTCTCCTACAGGAGCCCTATATATAGACAGAAACGTGTGGCGATTAGATGACTGCGAATCACACAGACGTCGCCTCGATCTCCGATCTGTCTCAATCGTCACGAAACCGTCGCCTCGATCCTTGTCCTACGATGGCTCAGAATCCCAAGAGATCTTCTCAGGAATCGAGGTGAATCTCATCAATGAAGATTTGATAGCCTGGGCAACTTGTCCATGCGGTCAGCAGCCTATGCAGCCAGCAGCCTATGCGGTAAGCAAACCTATGTGGCATCTTCCATCCATGCTTCTTTTCAAAGTATTTTAAAACTTTTCAAGTTTTAAAAACTTTGAAGGGGATATTGTAGAATCATTGGAAAATCCAGGACCATGCGTCAGCCTCCCAAATCAGTAAAGCTAGGCCGCATGACGTTCTAACATCATGCGGAATGGGGCATAAGGCGCATGCAGCCTAAAAATAGCACAATCTCCGTCTATGCGGTTCGGGCAGTGATCCTGAAGTTATGCGACAGAGGCAGTCATGTGACAGATATCTCAGCCGCATAATCCAAAGCTCCTGACCGCCTCATAAATGGTGCAGATGACGGACGTCAGTGCTTACGTCACCATCATAATTACTCTTGTCAGTCATAGCCGTGCAGTGCCACGTGCCTCTGAAACGACAAAACCTCATGCGACGGTGTTCCCATGAGCCTTCATGCGACGGAGCCTTCATGCGACATTGTTCCCGTGAACCTCCATGCGGCAGAGTCCTCGGAGGATCTTCAACAGCTGACACATGCCACGTGTCAAGTTGACCGAGTCATGCGTCCCACGGGTGTAACAGCCTAGATTACGTGGGCGCCCTCCAAGATCTCAACAATAGCTTATTCCAATTAATGTTACATGGCAGTTGGACTGTGACATGCGCGCATGGTTACAACCTAATTCTGTTAAGAATATCTTGCGGCAACCCAGATTCTAGGTGCATAGACTGAAAACAGTAATTTTTCACAATATGCGCGCATAGCCATTTCAGTGCGAATGACTATAAATAGCAGGGACATGTGCTTCCCAACGGACACATACACACATAGCAGGAGAGCCCAATTGCTGTCCTTCTTGCCAGTGAGCAGAGACAACAAATTTTTTTCGTCGGTCGATCGTCAACGGAGTAAATGAGTCGGCTGCATAACTCGATCTCTATAGTCACATTCCCCAGATTCTTTTCTTTTTGTACTTAGAATTTTCAGTATTAGGTTTCTTTTTTACTTCATTCGTTGTAATTCGCTTAATACAAAAGTTAGCACTACTTTTCATTTTGCGATGGCAATATGGGGTTCTGCCTGTGAGCTGTCATTATTTCAAATGAAAAAGGGATGAATTGGTGGGACTGATAGGAAAATTTCTATGTATCACTTAGCTTCGTCATATCAATGGACAAATCTAGTGATATCTTGTTACACCAAATTCCATTATGTATACGTATAAGATATTATCCCCTATTTGAATGTGATAAAAATGTCATTAAGCTAAAATACAACAACAAAACAATAATAAGGCTTCTATCCCAAATTTTTAGAGTCGAGGAACATATTTGGGGGGTCAAAATTCTACCTGAGTTGAAATAGAAGACGTTGCCGTTGAGGGGGTCCTATGTTGCCATAGGCACACGAGAATGTTGTCATCGTGTCTGTACTAGTATTCGTTCGTCATAGAGGACTACTTATGTACCTATTTGAAAGTGGCAGCATTCTGTACCTACCCGTATCGTTTCCTTATCTGCGTCCGTGTCAGTACCGTGCAACATAGAGGGGGACATTGTTGTAGAAAGAAATGAACATTTTTCTTCTTTCAACGAAGTGGCCAATATTCTAAAAATCGGCCTCCTAGTGTCCCTAACGTCCGACTATGCATGCTTTTGGATTTTATGGACAATCGTCGCAATTTTCAGCATAGTTTTTCTCTAAACCGTCTAGAACTAGGTGTCCGCCTAGGCGTGCTAGGCGCTAGGTAGGCTAGACGCTAGGCGGCCGTTGTTCACCCCTCGACTAGCACCTAGCGACTTTTACAACCTTGGAAGTGGCTTCTGCATATTTTGTGTAGAGTAGGGCTTTAGTCTTGTTTGAGTGTTTCGTTGTTTTTGTATTGTGTTTGTAGGCAATAGTGAGATGGAGAGGTGGATGTCCATGAAAGTCTTGATGGTAGTGGGGAGATGAAAGAAGAGATGGAGATGAGAGGGAAACGTATAGCAAATAATAAGATATGTGACTTAAGCCAAAGAAATATAAATCAGAAGGGTATGGTAAGAACAAGGTTCACAATATCGCTATCAGAATTGGTTTTAAAATCTTCTTACGAGTATAGCTGTTTTCTACATTTCTGAATTAAAGTTTAGGAGATCTCCGTTTACTAAGTAAAAAAATAATAGTAATTAGTGTTAAAAACTAGAAAATATTTCATATATTTAGGCATGATAATATGTGAAGGCCTTGATGGCATTAGGGAAATGAAAGAGATGGAGATGAGAGGTGGATCTACATGTAAGGCGTTGATGGTAGTCGAGAGATAGAAAGAAGAGATGGAGATGCGAGGGAAACAAATAGCAAATAATAAGATATGTGACTTAAGCCAAAGAAGTAGAAATGAGATGGGTATGTTAAGAACAAGGTTCACAATATCGCTATTGGAATTCGTTTCAGACTCTTCTTATGAGTATTTGTATCGGTGGTTTCAATAGTTTTGCATTGAAGTGTCGGAGTTAAGTCAAAAATAATAATAATAATAGTTATTGTCAGAAAACTAGAAAATATTTCATATATTTAGGCACAAATGTATGTATTATTTGTTATTTCGTGTGAGCTTTGAATAAATTAATATTAAGATTAACATATGTTGTGAATCTATAAATATACAACATAAACTAGTAGAATGTTTAGAGTGTCAATAAAGAATCTTATTGACACATCGTAGCATGTAGATCTTTGACATGACAAATTATTGCAAGGAAATCATTTTCACATTATTCTCGCTTTTCCTTGTAATTTTTTCTTTACCGAATTGACTGGGAAAGAGTTTCCCAAAGTTGGTATTGGCCAATATTGATAGCGGTCAACATTGGATGAGGATAACCCATAAATGATGCAATATGGTTGATACATATTGGTATCGGTCGACAATATGAACGTTAGTTAAGAATGAGAAATAGGAAGGATTGTGCAAGGAAGATGATTAGGCTGAGGGTTAGGGTTATGGGAAAAAAGTGTCTTTGGTTAGAGTCGGTGATATGTAAGATTTTGTTTTAAAAATTTCCTTTTACGATGAAATGCAGATTTAAGTGGGTTTGATGATTAGTTTCCTAAAGGAAGATGATATTTGGAGATAGAGGGAGGCTAAGGCTAGGAGAATGGGTTATGCTTAGATCTAGGGTTTGAGGTTGGAGATAAATGTATGTAGGGTTTTCCTAAAGAAAGTAGGTGATGGAAGCTAGGGCTAGGGTTTATTAGAGAAGATGGTGATGGATGGATAGGATCAAGTTTAGGAGATGAATAGATGACTAGGATTTTTATTTGATTGAAGGTGAGATCTAGGTCCATGCAATGTCTCTGCCACCACTAAATTCCAGTGTTGGTTTAGGAAGAGGGTTATTTATTTATATGATTCAACAGCTCCATGCAGGTTAAAGAGACAAGTTATGGGTTTAGATCTGGATTCATGCAATGATATAAATATTTTACATTCCACTTAAAATATGTGTCAGAGATCTTGAACTTGGTTGCTCTAATACCATGTTAGAAGCTACATTAGAATCGGTGGGATATTTTTTATTGAGTGGTTTGTGTATATACCTACATAATACATACTCTCACACACATTCTCTAACTCGAACAAGAAGCATGTATTCATTACATCTCTACGCATGACCCATGTTTATTGGTCAGTACATGACATTCTACAGACGGATTTGCTTGATCCCATTACTTTGTCAAAGCATGTATCCCTATTAGTTGTTATGAATGGTCTAACATATGCACAATTTTGACTATCTATTCATATTGCTAGGTGTAAATGATGTGAAGCAATTCCAGCTTTGCTGGACACATGGCACTAATATATAAGCAGAGATGTATACATTTTACCTTTTTTTGCTGGTTGTATATATAATAGTTTTTCGTAAATTTGTTTCAGAATGAGCAGCAAGTGTTCCTAGAATCACTTATTTGCAGAATGGATGTTGATTGTGACAAACTGTTAATTTGCAAAATGGATTTGGATTGCAAGAAAGTTCTTCGCTTTGATTCCGAGGTTAGTAGAAGTTCTACACAAGTCTTTTTGTGGTCTTCTACTTGAAAATATCAGATATACGTTTTCTTTTGCATAGTAAATGTTAGTGTTGAATTGATTGTGAAGCGTTTGCAGGTTTTGAAGCTGTTCCCTTGCATCTGTTCAGTAATTTTTAGTCTCCTAAAAATTGGTATTGTTTAAGGGAGATATTTGTTTGAGATGTTGACACTTTTGTCAATGTTTTCCTAGTGTTTGTTGGAAGTTTAAGTGCCACAAGGTTGCTTTTTTTTCTTTTTCGAGAATTGATTATAAGTTGTATTTTTTAAGATTGTAAAGAGTACTAGTATTTCTTTGCGACTTTTTATAACAATGTATCCGAGTACTAGTGTTTTATAAAATGGCATAAAAAGTATTTTCAAAGCTTCAAATGAAGTTTAAGCCAAATATAGTTTATTTTAGCCAAATTTTGCCTGTCTTGGCAAAATCTTGCCCCTTGTTTCGTCCAATTTTCTTGTCTTTTTACCAAATTAATCAGTATTGCAGCCAATTTAGCAATTACAGCTTATTTTCACTTTTTAGGCTAGTTTTTAGTCCACTCTCTTTTTTGCAAGTTTTGACCAAAATTTATCAAGTTTTTGCAAATTTAGGCTAACAGCATATAATGGTCCATATTGGTTTGTATTGGCTAGATATTGGCCTATTTCACAAATTTGACCATATTTTACGTTGTTTTCAATATTTGTAGCCAATTTTGTTACATATTGACCCTTATTGGCCTGTATGAATGTATCATTCTCTTATGTGCAATTTTAACCATTTCCCAACTATAATATACCTAACTTGGCCAAAATTTGATATGTATTGGCCTGTTTGATTATGTATCGATCAAGTTACACCAACATTTATAACTAGTTTATATATTTTTGGCTAAATTTGGTATGTATTGATTCATATTTGCCATATGTTGGCTATTTTTCATAAAATATTTGACATACATAGTTTAGTTTGGTAAAATACTGGTAATGCAGGCTGATATTTTCCTGATATTTCTTAATTTATTAAATTTATTCATATATGTAGGTTATTAATTTCCAATTAGTTTCGACTATGAAACAATGCATCTTAGGATACACGAAGCCATAAACAGTGAATAGATGCACGATACATATCTCGATTTGACAACCCAGAGAAGGTTAAAAATCGGCCAACACCGATATACATATCAGTTGTGTCAGATCGGAATTTATGCAAATCCTATTGAAATTGCATGAAATTGCAATAAGTGATAGGTTCATCATAAAGTCTGATAACTAAAAACAAAAGAAATAAAATCAATATTACATGATGGTATTATTTGAGTCATGTTGTCAAATTGCAATGTTCATGTACTGGTTTGTTTTATTAACTTATCTTGTGTCCTAAGATACATTATCCACTAGCAATAAATTGGAAAATTAATATAATTCAAATAAGCATAAACTGAATACATTAAGTAACAATAAAGTTCAACATTAAACATCTAATTGACGATCATAATAATTCGACAACATAAAGTCATAAACTAAAACACAAGTTACATAACCATTGTAAGTTTTTAACATCCATAAATTTATCCATTGAACGCCATAAAGTCTATACTAGGAAAGTGGTCAATGAAACACCCAAGCAAAATAGAAGAGGTAAGACATTTGAGAGAGAAAAACACAAAAAATGTAGGTGTTAAGAGTTATTTTATTTTGTTATTTATCATATGAGAGTATAATAGTAATTGTGGGTGTATTGTATATAAATATAAATGGACATGAGATACAATTTAGGGTTTTATGTTCTTGCAATCTCTTTTCTCATATTCTCTCTTCTCCGACATTTCTCCTTCTCTCCTCTCCACCTCCAAACTTCATTTGGTATCAGAGCATCTTTTGACAGTACTGTACATCCCTTCCACGACATAGCCGATCGAACTGTTTTTCATCTACTTTTTCATGATTCGCCGTTCGTCATTCGTTGTTCGTGGTCGTTCGTGGTTCGTTTATGGGATCTAGGGTTTCTACATATCTCCGTTGGTTGTTCGTCGTCGGTTGAGGTTCGTTGTGAGATCTAGGGTTTCAAAGATCTTGTCTTTCTGTTGCATCTGTAAGTATGGTGGTGATCGAATCTTCTGGCGAGGTTAATAGTGGTGGTGGTAGCGGAGGTGGCTCTCCTTTTACTGTTATTCATAATGATGAATTGGAAAAGTCGATTAGAGCGGTGAAACTCAATGGTACGAACTATCTTGCCTGTTCCAAGTCTCAAAGTGGTGTTAAGGGCGAAAAAATAGTTGAAGCTTTTGACGGAAGAACCCCCGCCTGAAACTTTTGCTGAGTATTAAGATTTGATGAGTGCAGATGCTTACGTTATGTCGTGGTTGTGGCATAGTATGGAGCCGCATATCGCTGCTAATGTTAAGTGGTGTGAATCAAGCAAATAGATTTAGGCATCTCTGGAAGAATCATATTTGCAGAAGTGAAACTTTGCCCGTATCTATGAGTTGTACGAGTGATTGTTTAATACAAAACAAAATGGGAAGCCCGGGAATGAATATCTGACTTCAAAGAAGGCTTTGTGGGAGGGATTGCTTCAATATCATCATGTTACTACTGATTTGAAGGACGCTCAGAGACAGAAGGAAGAGTTTCATGTTTTACTTATCCTAGCCGGCTTGGATCCTGCGTTCGAACCTTATAAAACTCAAATCCTTGCTGGAGAGTAGTTACCTACGGTAGCAGATACTTTCTCCCGTCTCAATCGTTCCTTTCTAGGACAGTGTTCTGTAGTGCTGAGTACTGACTCTTCTGTCCTAGTTTCTAGTGTTGCTGGTCGTGGTGGTGGACGTGGTAGTGGGCGTGGCGGTAGAGATGGTGGTCGTTGTTTTGGTCGAGGAGGAGGCTGTGGTGGTAGAGACAATGGTCGTGGTGGTGGCCGTGGTCAACCACGGAAGTGTAACTATTGTGGAATACTCGGTCATGTCGAAGACTATTGTTGGGACAAGTGGAGCAAACTAGAATATGCACATCAAGTGCATGATAAAAATATGCAGTCCCAGGTCACCACTTCTGCTCCCAGAGATGATACTTTGGGTTTCAATCAGACTTCAAAGTCTGATACCTCATCTCCATTTGAACAGATGCTCCAGAAGTTGAACGCGCTTGCTAGTACCACCTCCCAACCTACTCCAACCATGGCACATATAGGTAATCCTGCTTTTGTGGCAACCCAGTCACCATCCACCTCTTGGGTCATTGACTCAGGAGCAAGCTCTCACATGTCTGGTATAACCTCTCTTTCATAATCGTAGTCCTATGAAACATAATATTATCTTGGCTGATAGGTCTACTCGTCCTGTGCTTGAAAAATGTGTCTTTCATCCTACTCAATCACTATCATTATTTGATTCATTATATGTGCCTAATTTTTTATTTAATTTGTTATTTCTGAGCCAGTTAACCAAATCTCTTCAATGTTCTGTGATATTTTTTTCAATTCATGTGTTTTTCAGGACCTCAGGACGAAGAAGATGATTGGTTCGGGGCATGAAAAAGATGGATTGTACTACTTGGATCTACCTGGAAAGGCTTTCACTTCTGTTTCTACTTCTCTGTTGCAGTGGCATTATCGTTTGGGACATCCGTCTTTGGCTAAGTTGCGTCAAGTTGTTCCTAGTTTGAGTCATGTTTCTAGTCTTGAGTGTGAGGCTTGTCAGTTAGTCAAGCATCACCTTAGTTCCTTCCCTCGTCGTAGTGAGAGTTGTCAATTAGAGTCTTTTGATCTTGTTCATTCTGATATTTGGGGTCAGTCTAGAGTCAAAAGTCCGAAATGATTTTAGTATTTTGTTATCTTTTATTGATTATTCTAGAATGACTTGGTGTTATTTAATGAAAGAAAGATCCGAGTTTCCAAATGTGTTATCTGTCTTTTATAATGAAGTCTATGTTCAGTTTGATAAACATATCAAAATTCTACGTTTTGATAATGCTTTGGAGTATACTCAAATCTTCTGTGAACAGTTTCTGTGTTGATCTTGTTATGATTCATCAAACTAGTTGTGTCCACACCTCTCAACAAAATGGTATAGTCGAACGCAAATATCGACACATTTTAGATGTGGCTCGAACTCTCATGTTCAATATGCATGTCCCTAAACAGTATTGGGCATATACCGTTCTTACTGCATGCTATCTAATTAATTGCATGCCATCATCTGTATTATATAACAAAGTTTCATTTTTCATATTACATACAGATGTCGCACCTTTTTCCTTACCTCCTCGAGTGTTTGGGTGTGTCGCTTTTATTCATAACTTGGAAGAGATAAGTTGGCTCCTAAATCTCTGAAGTGTCTTTCTTGGTTATCGTCATACTAAAAAAAGGTTAACGTTGTTACAATCCACAGTCACGCAAGTATTATGTCAGTGCGGATGTTACATTTTTTGAGTCTACCCCTTTCTTTCCTTCAGGAGGCCGTTGTATTCCTTTTACAACAGATTTGATATCTTTCATACCACTTCCGGTCATTCCTGAATCAATTTCTGTCTCCATTCCTCCTTTACAGGTTTATCAGAGATCCAAGGACATGTCAGTGATTCTGCAGAATTCAGCCCTCAGCCAATCAGCTTACGTGTCTGAGGTTTCTGCTCCCATCACCACATATCCAGATGATCTTTCTATTGTTTTCAGAAAAAAGAAAACGTCTTTGTACCACAAAGAATAAGCATCACATTTCTAACTGTTTTATTACACCGTGCTTCATCATCTTTTCATGCATTTGTTGTTTTATTGTCTTCTATTTTCATTCCCAAAACTTACAAACGGGCTATGTCATCTTCTGGTTGAAAAATTACAATTGATGATGAGATGTATGCTTTACATCAAAATCAGACTTGAGAGCTTATATCACTTCCTGTTGGGAAGCAAATAGTAGGTTGTAGATGGGTGTACAATGTTAAGTATCATCCCGATGATTCTGTTGACCGCCTCAAGGCACGGTTGGTTGCCAAAGGGTATACTCAGACATATGGTGTGGATTATATGAAGACTTTCTCTCCAGTGGCTCGGCTGAATTCAGTTCGGATTCTTATTTGTGGCGGTTAATTGCCAATGGCCTATATATCAGCTGGACATAAAGAATATTTTCTTGCATGGTGACTTACATGATGAGGTTTATATGGATCAACCATCGGGATATGTTGTAGCAGCAAATAAAAAACTCGTATGTCGATTGAAGAAAGCATTATATAGACTGAAACAGTCACCTCGTTCTTGGTTTGACAAGTTTAGTTCAGTTCTTATTCAGTATGGCTTTCGGCGTACCACATCAGATCATTCAGTATTTTTTCATTATCCCTCAGCAGATATTATCGTGTTGATTGTTTATGTTGATGATATCATTATATCTGGGAGCGATCATGCTGGGATTGTGGACTTGAAGGTCTACCTTAGTCGTCAGTTTCATACTAAGGATTTGGGTCTTCTTCGATATTTTCTTGGAATCGAGGTTGCTCGATCTAAGAAGGGTGTGTAATTGTCACAATGCAAGTATGTTCTAGACTTGTTCTCCGAGACTGGGATGTTGGAGTGTCGGCCAGTTGACTCCTATGGATTATCATGACAAGCTTGATGCTGACAGGGGAGAGTTATTTGAGGATGTTGGATATTATAAACGTTTGGTCGGCAAACTTATATATCTTACTGTTACTCGACCAGACATCACATATGCAGTTGGAGTAATTAGTCAGTTTATGCATGCCCCTCGACAACTACATTGGGAGACTATCTCTCGCATTTTTCGATACTTGAAGGGTGCATCTGGAAAGGGTTTGTTGTACAAACCTTTCCAGTTACTTACCGTGACGGGGTTCAGTGATGCTGATTGGGCAGGCAGTCGCAGTGATAGGAGGTCTACTTCTGGCTATTGTACGTGTGTGTGGCAATCTTGTCACTTGGCGTAGTAAGAAGCAGAATATTGTGGCTCGTTCTAGTGCAGAGACCGAGTACCATGCGATGGCTCATACAGCTTCTGAGATGATGTGGGTGCAGTCTCTTCTTCATGGAATGTGGATTATGATTCCTATTCCGATAGAGATATATTGTGATAATCAGTCGGCAATGTTTATCGCAAGTAATCCGGTGTTTCATAAGCGCACGAAGCATATCAAGGTGGATTGTCATTTTTTCGTGATTTGTTGCTGAAGAAACAGATTGTCACTCCTTATGTTCGGTCAGAGGATCAATTAGGTGATATTCTCACCAAACCACTTGCTCGTGGTCCATTTTTTGATTTATATAGCAAGCTGGGCATGTCTGATCTATATGCTCCTGCTTGAGGGAGGGTGTTAGAGTTATTTTATTTTGTTATTTATCATATGAGGGTATAATAGTAATTGTGGGTGTATTTCATATCAATATAAATAGACATGAGATGCAACGTAGGATTTTATGTCCTTACAATCTCCTTTCTCATGTTCTCTCTTCTCCTTCTTTCTCTCCATCTCCAAACTTCACTGTAGATATGCGATTTCTATTAGGCGATAAATAAATGTATGCTACATTTTCCCCATATGAAATACCTAAATGATCCATATCGGACAACCCTTTGTATGGGTATGGTACAATACGTATCGTGTATATATCCTCTGAGATTAGCAATAGAGTTTATGAGTATAACATGATTGCATCAATAAATTCCTGACAATTAAGAATCAATGTGTTGACATTCAAATAATTTTTAAGGTAACATCTAGAAACCCCCTTGAGGTTTGCCCACTTATCATTGAACCTCCATAACGTTATATTTTCGTCATGGAGCCCCTTTCTGTCTTCCCAAACTCAAAAGTCCCATTAAGTTATGTCTATGTGGAGTGATTTTATGCTCGTGGGGTAAAATGCCCTTCTTTTATCTGTTTGACCATTGTAGACTTTCATCTTCATGAACATATTCAGGTTGCTAAACCCTATATCCTCATCCATACTTTTGAATTTTTGGAATTTGATGTGTTATGCCGTAAATATTTATGCTATTTTAATTAGATTTCTCTTTTTATTGAAACAGTGAATTTCGAGTTTGGAAGATTCAAAGCTCAAGTTTGGACAATTGATTGATTAAAAGCTGATTTGAAGGAGAAGATAAAAAATTCCAAGATTAAAAGCTCAAGTTCAGGCTAATAACCCTGTATTCAAATTACATAAATATTTAGATACAACAAAAAATTTCAATTTTTTTAAAGGTTTACTAGGAATTTAGGGTTTGTATAGAGTTTGAGAATCTAGGTTCACAATTTGATTGTTTGGGGGCACATGCAAAATAACACACCTATGATGAAGTCTTAAAAGATGATCTATTCGAGTTGAAAATTTAGAAAAGAAGAGAGTTTTAATAGGTTTTAGGTTTAAACCAAAATTTGGAATGTTGGGTTCAAGCAAGTGAATGAGTTCATGGAGAAGAAACTCACCCTACTGTTAAGAAGATATTGTCATCTAACAACAAAGAAATTAGTCCACGTAGCCAAACTTTCAAGACTTTTGAGTCTAGGGTAACAGAATGGGGTTCCATGATTAAAAAATGTCGGGGGTGTGGCGGGTGGGTGTGTGGGAGGGGTTCGGTGATAAGTGGTCAAACATCAGGGTTTGTAGATAATTACCTAATGTTTTATGATGTTCTAGATTCTGAACAATATATAACTTGCAAAAATAGTAGAAAATAAAGATATGAAAAATGCTTTAACAAAAATAAAAACAAAACTTTGAGAAGGTTTAAACATCCAAAACAGAGATTAAAAAACAAATAAAGGATATTCCTCTTTTAAGCTAAAATTGTTTGCCAAAGTTGTTGAAGTCTTTTGATACGCTAGATCCATATATATGATGTTAGATGTTGTTGGAGATGCTGGAAGTGGACGAACACTGAAAAAGGTACGCTCGTCCAAAATGTTCACTTGACAGGGGAGGTTGAACGAAAAAGTTTATGGCATATTTTAAAAGGTTTAATGTTTGGGTCAAGTTTTTGAAACGTCAATTTTTGAACCACTTAAAAGTTGACTTCAACCCTTTTAAGTTCATGTTAGCCATATAATTCTCTTACGGATGATACATCGTATTTATAAAATGTCAATTTTTGAACCACTTAAAAGTTGTCTTAAACCCTTTTAAGTTCCTGTTTACCATATAATTCTTCTCTTACCAGATGGTGCATCATATCAGGTGTCACATGCTATAGGAAGTGTATCTTAAGATAAACTGTCCTTCTCATTCATCGTTTGTACCATATCGTAAGATATGTATCCCACAATAAAGCCTTCTTTCAATATTGCACACCAACTTGACTAAGCACTTTCAACAAAAGTATCTAGGGGTTGCATTGGTATGATTATCAAACCTAAGGACAAATTTATCTACACGTGCCGTTGCAATTTTCTTTTGTTCTGTCTATTGTGGTTTTTGGATATGTTATAATATAATTAATATAAACTAGTATATACATAAAGAAGTATCTAAAAGTTTTGCTCTAGCTCAAGGTAGATCAATAAGGAAAGTTTGCTCACCAGATGCTTTGTCATACAACGATTCCATGTAAAAATCCATGAGTTGTTCAATTTGATAGTAACTTGATACAACGATTCCATATAAAACCCTAAACTATGTATAGTTGAACGTCAGGGGGACTAGGCGGTCGCCTAGGCGCCTAGGCGGCTGCCTTTTAGAACAGAGATTACTATTTAGCATACATAGTGATATAGCTAATTGTTCCTGTTAGTATGAGATGATATTATGCCTTAAATGCTTGAACATGCAATATCCTTGTTGTGCTGTTCTAGTTGACTTTTCAATTGTGGAGGAAAAATAATATATAGTAGTACATTCCAGATTAGTTGCACCACCAAGTCAATAGTTTCAATAAATGGGTGTATTTAGTTTGGTAGAGGCGGCATGAAGTTTTCATATCATTTGTTTTCACACTGCAACCACTTTTAGCATTTGGTTGGAGTAAGCCGAACCGTGACCCCACTTCAAAAGCACACCACAGTGATTTTTGTCACCCCAAAGACTCTTAATACCACTTCTCAAATTTTGGTTAGATATGGTTGTGAAGTTGACAAAAGTGGAATTTTAGTCCATAGTTTTCTTTTCCATCATAGATGCAATAGAAACATGGTTTAATACTTGGCTCAATTTTCTTGATGGGTGGGGCTACATATATATAGGAGAGGCTAACCCCTCTCTCTAATATTCTACTAGATATGGGACTAAACACCCACTAATACTCTCAACACTCCCCCTTAAATAGGTGATAGATATCAATTATCCCCCATCTTGTCACATAGTTTTGAAAGACTCGATGAATTAAGGCCTTTAGTCAGACAATCTGCAACTTGTTCTTCTGAGCGAACATGATCGAGGTTTAATATCCCTTTTTCTAGCTTCTCTTTGATGAAGAACCGATCGATCTCGATGTGCTTAGTTCTGTCATGCTGGACTGGATTGTTAGCTATACTTATTGCAGCTTGACTGCCACTCGGAAGATGCAACGGTGTTCCCTGATCCAGCTTCAACTCCGTCAGCAGTGCTCTTACCCACATCAACTCTGACACTCCCAGAGCCATAGCTCTATACTCTGCTTCAGCAGTCGATCGTGCTACCACAGACTGTTTCTTGCTTCTCCATGAGATTATGTTACCCCTCCAAAAAGACACAGTACCCTGAGGTAGACCTTTTGTCGTCCGTGCAGCTTGCCGAATCTACATCGCAGTTCCCCTTAACACCAAGATGTTCATTTTTCTTGAACTATAGCCCTCTTCCAGGAGTCCCTTTCAGATATCTTAGGATACAAAAAACTGTATCGATATGACCCTTTCTTGGATCATGCATGTAGCGACTCACTATACTCACAGCAAATGAGATATCAGGACGAGTGTGGCCTAGATAAATCAATCTGCCTACAAGTCTCTGATATCTCTCACGATCAACAGGTTCTCCTGTCTCTGCATCCAACTTATCTTTCTGATCGATTGGAGTGACTGCCGATCGACATCTCAACATATCAGTCTCTGTGAGCAGGTCTAGTACATACTTCCTCTGAGAGAAGACGACTCCATCTCTTCCTCAATCCCGAGAAAATACCTCATCATTTCCAAGTCCTTCACTTCAAACTCCTTGGCGAGTTTTGACTTCAGCTGGGTGACCTCCTCCTCATTATCACCTGTGATCACTATATCATCCACATACACCGCAAGTATGGTGATGTGACCTCTTGCATGCTGGAAGAAAACCGTGTGATCTGCATTGGTTTGGCGGTACCCCATGCCTGTGACATCCTTCCTGAATCTATCAAATCAGGTTCGAGGAGATTGCTTGAGCCATTACAGTAATTTCTTTAGCTTGCACATCTTTTCCGTCGACTGCTTCGTGCAAAACTCCGGGGGGGGGTCTCCATGTATACTTCCTCTTGTAGGTCCCCAAGAAGAAAATCGTTCTTCACATCCAATTGATACAGCTGCCACCCATGATTTACTGCAAGGGAGACCAGGGTTCTCACAGTGCTCATCTTTACCACTGGAGCAAATGTCTCATCATAGTCGATGCCATATGATTGAGTGAATCCCTTTGCAACCAACTTTGTCTTGTACCGCTCAACCTTTCCTTCTGGCGTCTCCTTTACTGTGAAGACCCATTTGCATCTAAATGTTCTCTTTCCTTTAGGCAACGGAACAAGCTCCCATGTCCCATTTCTTTCAAGTGTCCCAAGTTTCTCCAACATTGCAGCTCTTCACCTTGGATCTTCCTTCTCTTCCTTCCAACACTTATGCAAAGAGGTGGAGTCTAACGATGCAATGAATGCTCGATAGCTAGGGGATATATTAGAGTAGGATAAGAAATTGGCAATGTCATGTTCATAACCATAACGATTAGGAGCTTTTCTCGCATTACTGCGAGAAGATCTCCTTAAGGGAATATGAGAAAGTGGTGAAAAGATCATACCATCCGAATAAGAGGGATCCGGTGCGAGAGGTGCATCTTCAAGAGTTGGGGCAGGGTTAGGCGAGGGACATGTCACAGTAGGGGCAATAGGCACAGTAATAGGCACAATAGTAGACTGCTGCTTTCTCCGTCTATAGACTTGGAGCTTTGTAGATTGTTATGTAGTCTGTTCCCCCCTGCACTGGAGCATCACTTTCTTCCTCCTGATTGTCACCACTTTCTTCCTTCTGATTATGTGCATCCTCATCACTTTCCCTACCCTCGCTATCTTCCCCTTGTTCTTTTGGACCAGTTTTCATCATTGGACATGGAACTGACCCGACAATCACGCTTTGGCCCATCTCCCCCTCACTCCTAACACCTCCTGTGTTAGGTGTGTCACCAAATGTGGAGCCTTCACCTGAACCATTGTGGTTCCATCTCTTTGAATGTAACGTCCATGCTTACAAAGAGCCTTCACTCCACCAGACTCCAACAAGAGTATCTCTTCTGAGTCCCTGAGTAGCCAACTTCACTGCCCGAGGGTCCAACTTTTCCACCGCAGGTCTGTTATCTTTCACAAAACATACACATCCAAATACCTTTGGGGGAACAATGTACTTATTCTCTCCTGTAAGCATCTCAGACGGTGTCTTTCATTCTAACACCTGAGAGGGCATCCTGTTGATGAGATATGCAGCCGTCAACACGGCATGCCCCCACAAGTGTTTAGGAATATTCATGGCAAACATTATTGACCGTGCTACTTCCAACAAGTGCCTGTTTTTCCGCTCTGCCACGCCATTCTGTGCTGGTGTATAGGCACACAAAGTCTGATGCTGTATCACATGGGCTGATAAGTACTCTTTAATAGCCTTGTTGGTGTATTCTGTCCCATTGTCAGATATTAAAATCTTCACTTTAGTACTATACTATGTTGTAACCTTGCGATAAAAATCTTGAAAACATGCAAAGACATCAATCTTACTCTTCATTAGGTATACCCAGGTGACACGAGTGTAGCAGTCAATAAAGGTGACAAACCATTTAAAATTATTAACTCCAGTTGTAGGACAAGGTCCCCGCATATCAGAGTGTATCATATCAAAAGCAGCTAAACTTCTATTTCCAGAACTCACATAAGAGCTTCTGGTATGTTTTCCAAGCTCACAAGCATCACAAACCAACTTTTGTTTATTAGCCTTTTGATACATAGATGTATACATCTGATTCAGTAGACTGAATGAAGAGTGTCCCATGCGCTGATGTTGAAGTAATAATTCTGCTTCCACTGTTCTTCGCGGCTTCTCCTGTTGTGCTTCTTCCACCAATGACGCTAGCGCTCTGTCCAGCCCACCCCTGTCCAAGGATCATAGCCCCTTATGCCAAGTGCCAGTCCCCAACAGTTTTTTCGTTCCCTTCTCCTGAAAAATCACCTTAGGAATGTCAAAGGAAACAACACAGTTAAGTTGAAGAACAATGGCACTAATGGACGATAGATTAACGAAAAAAGATGGAGCATACAAGGCATCAATAAGGGTTATGGAAGAGGTGCATTCAATTGTGCCTTTACCCATAATGGGTCTAGTCGTACCATCAGCAGTCTGAATGCTTTTAGGCGTCGTCAGGTAAGTGTAATCTTTGAACTCATCATGGGCACTCGTGACATGGCGGGATGCCCCATAATCAATTATCCAACCTAGTCCGTGAATAGATGCCAGGGCATGAGTAGATATACCTGTGCTTGTATGGGCATAGTGGGTGTTGTTACCTCCGGAGGTGGTTGGAGTTGATGCCCTAGAGGTGTTGGCTCGACTGTCGCTGGTTCCAAGCTTTATGTTTCTCCATATCTCTAGCATTTCTCTCTCACTAGGGGTCATATCGGATGAATGACTCTCACTTCTCTCTTCTTCTGCCAGGTTTGTCTTGTGTCATCCGGAATGATTATTTCTGCCACCAGTATAGCCTCTTATGCCACCCCTACGCCCTCCACGGTTGCGTTCGCGGCCGCTGGACTGGCCTCTCAGGGATTTCGTACATAATCTGTTGAAGTGTTTATGATCTCCACAGTTGTAGCACCCTCCCCCTCCGAAAGGGTTTGGGTTAAAAGCTGCTAGAGCTGATTTTTTTTTCCAGAGAGCTAGTGGTGCTAGGCATCAGATTCAGTCGTGCCTCTTCTTGTGCCATAGCAGCTATGGCCTCCTCCAGTGATGGCAGCCTGGGTTGAGCAAGTAGGATATTCCTCCTCTGCTCGAATGCTGGGTTGAGCCATTTCAGGAACTTCATCATCCTCTGTCGCAAAACATACTCCATGAACTTCTTATAATGTTTCGCAAATGCCGGTTCCACTTGCTCATCTTCTACGCCAATGGGGTCATATTGTTCTAGATCTGACCAATACTTCTTTAGCAGAGCCGCATACTCAGAGATGATGTGATCTTCTTGTACCACCTTATCAAGTTCATCTTGTAGTTGGAAAACACTCATCGGGTTGCCTGACCCTGAGTATATATCTCTCAGCGTCATCCAAATGTCACCAACACCCTCCATTGCTTCCATGTTGTCCGATACTTGGTCGGTCAATGAGGCTGTCAACTATCCAGCAACAACATTATTGACGATCTTCCACACAGCAAATTCCTGTGAGGAGTGATCTTCAGGTGCCTTGGTTTGTCCATTCACATAGCCCACCAAGCGTCTTGCATTCAGAGTCCGCATCGCCTGATGCGACTACTTCAAGTAGTTGGAAGTACTCTCTAACTTTATCTCCAGTTTCTGCAACTTTTCCATTTTGTATGGTGAAGGATCCATATCTGTGTGTGCACCACGGGAGCTAGTCTCGGTCAGCCTATTGGAGAAGAGATCGTCCACCAAAGCCTTCATCTCTTGGGCCGTCAGCTTGTCGTAGATCGTCTCCATCGTCTTCTTCTTGTCCTCTTCCATCAGCAAGATCAACAAGACGATGGCAGATCTAGATTGTCTCCACCTTTGATCGTCGTCTTCTCCACATCTACTGTTCCTCCTTCAGCGGCAGCGGTGTCCTTGAGAGTTGCTGCTTTCGTCCTGTGCACGGCTTCGACCCGAGGTCGCATGGTCTGACGAGAAGGAGGAACCGACAGTTGTTGTCGAGATCAGGAGTTCACACAAGAGTTCTCTTACCGATATATCTTGATCCAACAAGCAACTATATAATTAATATCTCTATTACAACTTATTGCTACAAAATAATAATAAAAAAATTAAAATTTTCGATCTTCCGTGCAATCGCAGTTGCATATGGACAGAACTAGTTACAACTTGTAGGAGAGAAAACGAAGAAGAAGATCGTCGGGGTCGGGGGTCGCCGGGATCGCAGCGGCAACAACTGCAGCATCCGTCGTGGCGGTGGGGCAGGCTGGCGGCGCTGCTGCGCGCGTTTAGGCGGTCGCCCGGGCCGGCGGGTCTGCTGGCGGCGGGGCAAGCCCGCGGCGCGTGGCCAGGCGGTCGCCGGGGCCGAGAGGGAAAGAAGGGGGGGCGGATGTGAGAGGGTTAGGGTTAGGTTTTGGATAAGGGTGGGAGAATTTGGCTCTGATACCAAATAGAAATTTGGTTTAATACTTGGCTTAATTTTATTGATGGGTGGGACTACATATATATAGGAGAGGCTAACCCCTCTCTCTACTATTCTACTAGATGTGGGACTAAACACCCACTAATACTCTCAACAGATGCACTAATTCACGTAGTACTTCAATTAAAATTTTCTGAAATTATAGAAAAATCTTAGTATCTGCTCTTACTTTGGGGAACAATCCGCACACTCCAACACAATGAAATTGAGAAGAAAGGACAATAGGCTGTTTTAATTTAGATATCCTTTGAAGGGACCGAATGCCCTATTTGTGTAGTTGCAACAGACTTTGGTCTTTCATCCATGTGGTCCTAGAGAGAAGCATGTGCATATCCTTGCTTACCTTCATTACATATCTAGATAACTGTGATTGATGACTTTCTTTTTGGATAATATTTGTTGTTGGGTATGCTTCTTTGTTGGGATGAGCAGATTTGGCCATTGTATTGTACTTAAGATGGATTAGACCTAGAATGCTCAATTTTTGGTGCCTCAAATTGTCATAATTTGTAAAAAGTAGTGGCACATCCAATCAAGGCAGTGAGTTTTCCAACTAGCATTGGGATGTCGTTATTTTGTGTTTTGGATCCCGGTCAAAAGGTGAATGACTATTTTTGCAAGTTTGATTTTCAATCCTCAGATTTTCTGCTAACCTTCTGGTCTCCAAATCTTGCATCAGTCTGACTAGACATACTATTATCTTTTTTAAGGCACTTAAGATGCATCGAATTTCAATATACTTTTACAATTTTGTGTGTTACGACACCATTGATTCACTATTTCCTCTTGAATCAGATTCATGAACATGATCCAAATGTCCTACGAGATGTTCCATTCCGTACTTGTGGAAGTGATTTTCCAAGCTCGTACCTTTCAGGAAGATCACCATTCCCATGTTTGGATGTATTTGTGGAATCTATTGCCTCAATTGGAAATGTTTCAGGTGATACATATTTATGCACTGATTATTTCTATTTTATCAGGCTGTACATTTTAATTGGAAACAACTTAGATGACTGTGGTTCTTGTTGAAACAGACATGTACTTAATTGTTTGGAAGTCCCCATTTGAATTTAGTATTCTAAGACATTTAACTTTTGTTCCATAGAATCCTACTTTAGAGTTTTACAAAGTCTATATTAGAGATGAGGGAGAATCAACTCAAACAAGACTTCTTAACTTCATCAATGAAAACTCAACTATTCGTATGGAGGGTCCAGATACTCATAATTTGAATAACAACTATCCCCAAGAGGCATCAAATTTGGGAAGTACTGACAACTGTAAGTTCTAATCAGCATTGACGATCACACTTGTCATATTATCATGATCACCCAAAGTTCTTTTTGCTGTAATTGTCAATTACCATAAGAATAAAGCTTATAAGCACTGGTGTTACCTATAACCTATTTTATTTCTTGCCTATACGTCCCTCGGTACTTATCATAACCACTAATTTATATAGTTTTTCTGAATTTTAATAAATATATGTGAAACTTGATAACCACCTTTAAGGAATGTTATCCATTTTTTCTATTTGGCTTAATGTGTTATATAGATGAATTTGATTCCCTATGTCAAATTGTATACTCTTACCTCTTCAGCTAGACTCTTTATAGTCTAGCGGAATTGGAGGGTGCTCCGTGGTTGCGTGAGCTTAACTACAAAGACAAAAGGTAATCAACCTACTTGTCAACTGGCCTTCTATGTTTTATGGCATGGTCCTCTCGTGTTCACATGTATCTGTGCTAGGAATTTGGAACTGAAATAGAGGTTTGACGTCACAGCTGGTCAGAAAACACTTTCTTTTATGTAGCTTTCTTAGGCTCCATAGACAACACCATTCTGATGGGAGAAGGCTTAGATGATGATGATGATGAGGTTAACCTCCTTTTTAATGGATCTTGATGGCTTGATAAATTTGCTTAGTTGGATTACAGTCAGATATGACCTTCCTTTGAACTGCATGACCAGATTATTTACCCTAGAAGTGTAAGCTATACAATCTTATGGATATAGTAGTCATCTTTCTTTAAACATTTATGGATCAATCACACATAATATGTTATCAGAGACTGAGATCAATATTGAGATGTGAGAAATGTTTGACAAGTCCAATGTAACAGGACCCAAACAAACAAAAGTATACACAGTTTATGTAACTTTTATGGTAAAACTAGGAGGAACAAAATGATGAATATGTGTCTAATGTGGTGTACGAATTGCAGACTTGCACTAATTAAAGATTGGTGATGGAGCATCAACTAAGATGTAGATGCAGAGTAGAGGGAGAAGGCCTCAAAGGAGAAGCAACCTGAACTGTGTTGAAGTGTTAGAGAAGCATTTGAGTCCTAAGAAAAGCTGACTAATAACATTGGGTAATAAAAAATACATTTGAAGCAGTCATAAGACAGTTTGTTGGACAGAAAAAGGAATGACTGATGAATAAGCATTATTAAAGCCAATGCCATATAATTCAGACAGGATTTGTAGGATGTGCTTATGGTGAACTAAGCAAAATTGGAGTACGGACTCTGATGACAAAAGGATCATGTCATTCTCAGAAGCTTTCAAGAAGCCTGTGGTCATTGAAGTTATTAGATGCATTGTACTATGACTATGAAAAACTACTTGGCTTCTTTTTATTCGAGGAGAGGAGAATCTTAGGGAAAGAAAATCTTCTAGAAAATCTATTAGAAAATTGTCATTCTAATCAGTGTAGGCTTTGAAATACATGAGAGTTGGAAGAGAAGAGAGAATATTCGAATAGGATCTGATTTGGTAGGATGGGTTTAATAGGTTTGATCATATCTTGAAATAGAGACTGGTAGAGATGAATTTGATCTGGGAACGAGGAGTCTGTGGATCAGGCATGGAGCGGCAAGGAGACGCATTGCAGCAATATAGGTTAGAGCTGGGTCTATAGTTAGGGTTAAGTGCAGGGTTTAGGACTAGGTTTTCAAGTTGACAATGACCAAAGTTTCATGATCTAGGGTTTTGCTAGGGTTTGGGGGGAGGAGATGATGGAGGCTAGGGTTTTGGTGGAAGTTAGGATTTTGGTAGAGGCAAAAGAGCTAGTTCAAGGATAAACATGGCTAAATAATAATGGACTTAATTAATTTTGGTAAAAGTGAGTAAAACATATAAGAGAGGTGCCCCATTACCTAGAAGTTTCAATGTGGGAGAAAATTAAGGCGTTATTAAAGAAAGTAAAATAGATACAAAAAGAGTTGATCTCCTACAATCATCATTCAAGCATTTTCCCATCAATATGGGGTAAACTATGGAGCATAAGAATACTCATAAAAGAATTGATACAATGTTTATGAGTGTCGAGTCACTGTTGATGCATGGTATCTTCATTTATGGGCAACCGCACAGCCCCTTGATAAAAAATAACATACTTGTGCATCGCCTATTTTTTAGCACGACCATGTATCCTGTAGTGCGTCTAAATGTGTCCTTAAATTTTGTCTTATTTTGTGGTTGACTATGTATTGTTGCTTAGATTAATTTAATGCTACAAGGGTAAGCTTATGATCAGTATACTATCCCATAAGGCTGATGTTCACAATTTATATATGGACTTGAATGAAATGATTGGATTAACTGAACAATATTAGATATATTGTTTGACAAATTTGATTCCTTCCAGGTAAAATTCGGTGCTGGTACTGGTTTTCAGCATATGGTTTGATGATTTACAATATGTCTAGAAATAGATACTGTGAAAGGATTGGGAGAGAACATAAAAGCAATCATGGTATGGTTACCAAACAACGCCAATACTCTCTTTTCATTCAACCTTATATATATATATATATATATATATATATATATTAGTTTGTGATTTTTTTTTGTCTTCCCTTTCTATCAAATCAAGGAAATTCATAAAAGCATTGTTGTGGCATCTTCTTATTACCTATTTGTTTGTTGTTGTGCTACAGTCGGAAGTCGGAAGTGAACATGTCGATACCTTTAATGATGACGTTAAATTAACAAAGCAAAAGTAACCTAAATAATAGCAAACAAAGAACACACAAAATTTAATGTGATTCGGTCAAGATCGACCTACTCCCTGGGACAAGGAGAGAAGTGCTTTATTGAATCAAATAAGAGAATCTTACCACCTTAGTATCATGTTCATGAGCTCCGCTACCCCGTTCTTTTCTGGACATCGTAGAATTGTGTATTGCCTCTGTATGCACCGCTTTCTGCAGTAATCTTGAAACTCAATAGAGGTGTACTCTCCACTATTGTTTGCCTGTAAATACTTCATTGTTGTCTTCTTTTGCTTTTCTACGATTGTCTTCTACTCTCGGAATCTATCATTCAGACTTGTACTCGTCACCTTCTTTGGATCGAACGGGTAATGGCCCTGGATATAGTCGAGGACTCCTTCACCTTTGTGGGTTGCTTGTTTGAATCCAATCTTATGTTGCTTGCCAATCGTGCATAACTTGCAAAATTCAAATTTGCGCTCCTTCAGCCCCTTTAGTAACTCTTTTTTCTGCATCCCACGTAGACCTCTTTCACTCAAGTGACCTAGACGTAAATGCCATAGCCTTGGGGTATCCTCTACCTTCTTCTCTGCACTAACGGTCTGACCACCAGTGATCGTGCTACCGTCCAACTGAGCAAGTTCGACGACAATCTCTGATCCAAGGTTCAAAGTATTGGTATCGGAATCGGTATCGGACCATTCCTATGAGTATCGGGATCGGCGGTATCGGCGGTTTCGGATCGGAGTATCGGATTTTTTGGTATCGGAAAGCAAACAACTATTAGTAAATTATTAACATTTTAGAGAATATATTTTATACAATTATGCATAATTTAAAGTATTTTCAGTATTGTTTCTTAGTATTTTTGATATTGAATGAAATAGTAGTCATCCTTGTCGATTGATTTATATGCGATATATAAGTTTTCCTCTTTTATATGTTTTTACAACCTTATTATGCTTTTACATCCTTTCTAATTGGTCTTTTTAATTCAATTTTTTTTGCCGAATTGACTGAAAAAGAGACCTCTAATGTTGGTATCGGTCAGTATCGGGTATCGGTTGGTATCGGATCGGGACATGCCAAACTATATCGGTATCGGCCGTATCGGATCGGTATCGGCCGATACTTTAAACTATGCTCTGATCTTTATGGCCACCAAGCTGCCTTTTACTATTTTCAGCGAACTGACTTGGCTAACGAACTTGCAACCTGCCACGCCCAACATGCCTAGAGAAATGAGTTTAAAAAAAAAAAATCGAAACATGTGTCATGTTCATGAGTGTTCATACTACCCCATATTGTGCAATTTTATCTTGATGTGTCCTACGCCAACAATCTTACAAGTTATATCGTTCCACATTATAACACTTCCACCAATGAACTCCTTATATGAGCAAAACCACTCCCTATTCAGACGTGTTAAGAGCACTCATAATCAATAATCCAAGCCTCAGAGTTTTTTTTCCCTGCAATGTACTGTGAGTCCTTCACATGCTGGTTCCACGACTTACTGTACAACACTGGCTTGGCCATGACTACTTGAATTGACAGCTTTACTCTTCTTCTCTAGCCACTTCTTATACTTTGGACATTGTTTTTTCATATGTCCCGATTGTTGCAAAAGAAACAAGTGTCGTTATCTTGCCCGAGTGATTTGGACTTCATTACTTTTACTCTTTGACTTTCCCCTTTAACTAGAGGTCAACCCGGACGACTCATCGATAGGATTTAGCCTCTTTATACTCTCATTATTAAGACGAGTAGTATTACCTTTTGTCTTCCTCTAACTTTGTCTTCCTCCAATTGTACTTCTAAATACATAATCGCTAACAATCTTATTGAAGCACTTTAAATAATTTTTGGGCCACTCTTCTATCATGCATAGACTGTAGAGTTGCTTCTTAATATAGAACTTGTGAGACAATGACTTTGTCATATAAAAGCTCACGAGCTTTTCACCGTAAATTGGCCCCAAAAGTTTCATCCATGACATTATACATGATCTCATCCACCAAATAAATCTTAATCGTGCTATGTGCTCCATGTTATCCATGATTTTCCGTCATTTTCAAAGGCTTTTTATCCTTGCCCGTAATGACTTTAAAAAGTTCCTTTTTCACAATTAGAGCCTTTACTCATCCCATGAATTATCTGTCATTTCCTAAGACTTATTTATCCTTCTCCGCAATGGATTTAAAGAGTCCCTCTTTCACAATTAGAGCCTTCACCTTTTTCTGCCACAATGAGAAGTTTCCTTTACTATTAAATTTTTCCAACTTGAATTTGGTGCTATTAACTTTGTTACTCGTATTCCAAATTTATGAAATTTTCTCAAACCTTAATGGAGTAACGATTCCAAGAGTCCCAATCTAGAAAGATAGAGAGCAAATCAATGTCCTCACCTACCGTTGACCTAGATCAAAATGTTTGAAATCCCGATGGTTTCCTTAGCTCTAATACCAATTGTTGTTGTGCCACACGCGAAAGTGAATACGACAATATACTTAATGATGACGAGAAATTAACAAAGCACAAATAACCGAAATAATTGCAAACCAATAACACGCAAATTTTAACATGGTTCGGTCAAGATCAATCAGTTCACCAGGCAATGGGAGAAATACTTTATTGAATCAAATAAGAAAACCTTACAAAAGGATTACAACCGCAAACCGCAAAGAGTAACCCTCTCCTTATAAGAATTCGATGAGTTCTCTCCTTCTCTTTTAATGACTCCCTTAATGACGTCTCTAGCAAAACCCTAGAAAAGCCCTAGCTCAAAGAAATCAATAGTCTCAAATAACAAACCATCCATCAATAAGCTGGTAGAGGATATTAAAATACCCTATCTACTGCTGGTATACCATAGTGAGCACCAATTTGCTCACAAAATTTGTTGGACATTTTTGATGTTTTAAAGTACACTGACGATATACCACCGGTATGCTGCCACCATGATATGCCCCCTATTATAACATGTTATAATTTCTCAAACGGTACTCGTAACTCTTCGTATGAACACGAGGCATATCCAACATTGTTCTTTCTATTACGTTCAGATAGATACTCATTATTTTATTACTTCATTCTATATGCAAATATTGTACGTTGATTATTTTGTTACAACTCCTCAGTAGTTATCGATCCTGTAACTCTATATGGCGATATTCTTGACTTGTAACAACCATCTTTAACTATGACATCTTATTTATTGTTTTTTTTTTTTTGGTCAACCGTTTGGTGCAAAAGTCCTAGCAAGGTAGCCATGTCATAAAACCTAGGTGGCTAGTTAGGAGTTACTAGACCAACTTTTTGGATTTCAGTTTAAGCTCATGCAACCAAAGAGCACCCTCCAACTTGCTCTAGACTATTAAGTGTCTAGAAAAAGAGGTAAGATGATACATACATATAGGGAATTAGTTTAATCTTTATGACACTACACCAAAGAGTGTAGGAATGGCAATCCCAAATAAAGATACGGAATTGCTTAAATCTCTATGACACTACACCAAAGAGAGTAGGAATGACAATCCCAAATAAAGATGATTCTTATATTTTTGAGCAAGGAATTGTCTCCTGCCTAAGACAGATCTCATGCCTTGCAAGTTGGTCATATTTAAATCTGTGTATGATTGTCTTGTTTAGTAATACAAAGCTTATTTGTCTATGACACTTTCCTTTACCCAAAGGCACGTAAGATATGGTCTGTAGTGAGAGCTCCTCTCCTATTTCCATATTTACAGCCTTGTTTGATTCACTTGTCTTTGCACCCTTTTGGTATCTGTACCAGTTATGTTAAGGGAATGTTTTCTGTAAAACACTTGAAGTTATTCATATGATACTGCTTGTCATATCAACTGTCAAGGTTTCGTATACTTGTCAAGATTTTTTTAATAATCTCAAGTAGGCATTTTGCATGTAGATTAGGTGGTTCTCACAATTAGTTCCATCTTCAATGAAGTACGAGCATGATCGTATCATTGTCCGCACACTGGACCATTATGTTTATAAGAGAACTTCATTACCATATCGTTATACTTTGTGATGTGGGACAAGGCTATAGGATATAAAAATAATAAATATACTTGTCACTGAAGCTTGAATTTGAATGGTAATTAATTATGAAAATGCTAACAAAATTATCTTAACAAAAATGGACTAACAAATGAATTCTAAAGTATGGTTAACAGTTACCCAATTGGCGGATTTGCGACACGCGGAGGAATGATCCATACTTCGGTCTCGAAGACCCGAAGACCGGTGTGGATAACAGGCCTTCAAGCCAAAGATTACATCTATGCATTAACTTTGTTCCAACTTGACGGGTTTTGCCCTCATCAATCTTAGCATTCTTATTTTTGCTACACTAATTTTATGTACTCACATACACACAAACACACAAACATGTGGGGAACACATATGGGAGTAAGATTGCATACATCTTGACCCTTCCCAAATCTTGCATAAGCAGAAGCCTCATGACAGTGATTCGAATGAGGGACTAAAAGAAGCATAAAAGACAAATGAGCTAAAATAAACTAAGAGTTATACAAGAATATGACTAGGCACTTGTGCTCTACTACATTATTATAGCTAGCGCGTAACTATTTTCTTTCAGTTTCAAAAGTATTATGGGTCAGGTACCATTCAGGAGGGTATTCCCACACAATCATCCTAACTATTGTTGTCCTTTACTCCCCTATTCTCTCTTGAATTTTGCTTAGTTACATTACATGTGAGCCTAGATGAAATGTGAATGTTGAGATGGATAAATAGGCTATATTGAAAGATAGGTTAAGAAATGGGTGAATTTGTGGATAGTTAAAGGTTGCCTCAATTGTGGATAATATGTATTTTTTGATATGTACACATGCCAATACAGATCAGTATATGTACCATGTATCTAATAGGGGTCGACCAAAATGGATATGAATCAGGCTATAAGGGGATATGATAATGGCTATATTGTGGAGGAGATGCTCCTAATAAAACTAAATGGAAGAAAATGTTTATTTAACAAGCCCCAGAAAATTTCATAAAACTTTTCTCATAGTATTTGTCTGCTCATCCTACTGTTTTCCTGCATGATAATATTTAATCCACAATCATCTCTTATAGATGTCACCAAATGATAATTTGTAACTGTTTTTTTTTTCTTTTCATAATCTTCTTTTTCGCGTCTTGGTTTTCTTTTAGATGCATCTCTACCAATTTCATTTAATTTCTTATGTAAACTTGCTCACTTGTTCAGTTATGTATATTGTTGATTTCCAAAGGGCTGGTTACTACCAGAAATGTCATGATCCCGATTGTAAAGGTGGGTATATTGTATCTTGATTTACACTTTATCTGCAAACCTGCATTTGGCATAGATCAAATTATTCACATTTCATTCCTGTTGTCTTGATAATTGAATTAGGATACAGATCTCCTTTGCGTCAATTACCATTGGATGTCATCCCTGAAAGTTCACCATTATATAATTCAATGAGGACTGGAAATAGCATAGAGGCTTTCAATGCCAATTTAGACCTCCAAGTTGATGAAAATATAATGGAGAATCAGTTATTTGATGATGGAGTGTGGAAGCTTGACAGCTGTACTAAAGACAGTCCATGGTGGCAAGAAGCCGCAAAATATGCGGACTGTATTGAAAACCTGATAGATGCTCGCTCTGGGAAATTGGTAGGTGTATCTTCAGATTATGTTTTCTTCAGGACTGTTATATTGAAATTGCTTTATATAACTTTAATTTTCAATTTTATTTTATTTTATTGTTTATAATTTGTCCAGTGTTATGTTTTTCTGGTTTTGTTTAGTATCGATGTCACGTTCTGGTTCTGCAGAACCAAAAGGAAGCCACTGGGCGTGATGCCATATAAGTATAGGTTGCACTTATACCAGGCAAGGAGATAGACAGACAATGGTGTATCTCGAAACAACGACATTACAACGGAAAATAATAGAGTCACAAGAAAATCACACAGAATATACGAAATGAATCTTTTATTGATAATTGTAGCGGAATAAAAGGCTCCCAATAGCCTACTGAATATGCCAACTTGGCTTACAACACTCATGATCTCTCTTGCTCACAAATGATCTCACCATTCCATACATCATGTTTTCTATATCCAAGCAGGTATTTTCGGCCGAACATCTAAATGTTGCCAATCCGAGCTTCTAACACCTTGTGTGTCATCTCCGAAAATCTATTTATGGCCTCATCTCCTCGAACCGGAGCAGCCGGATCAGGGTTTGACTGACCTTGGTACGTCCTTGCGAATCTCCGTACTTGGGAAGTTGGGTATCAGTAAATTGGATATGCACTAGTGAGATAGCCCACTCGTCTAAACAAATACTAAGTAATCAGGTGAATCATATAGTTATATAATGATCTTGCTATTAGAACTAGAGATTACAGTTCATATCCATGGCATATACCGAAAACAGGAAGGCATGTGAGCATGTAAGCATGTTATACTTGTTAGCGTAAGCAAAACATGAAACATACTGAACCATGTCATTTAACAGTGACTTCTTACCACAATCGATGCGTCTACTTTTGCACAAGGCAAAATGAACGCTTACCGTCCTTGCTTAAGACATACATTAGCATGTCGCCTATCTATATGAAGGTCATTGGCATTTCGAGCTATCTTGGAATATTCTCTGGTAAGACGATGACCACTTTGCGCTCGGGTTGCAAGTCCTACCGAAGGTTCCTAATACCCGTATTACAACGCGTCCTTCCAGTCCGAGTAGCAAGTCCAACTGCAGGTCCAGCAATACCCCGTGCATCTGAAGTCGTTCTCTTTGTTTCCTCCTAGGTCGAACAGTCTCAGTGCCCTGAGCCACCCGTTTGAGGAAACCAAATCTTGTGCACAGGTTATCCATGTCCATGATCATGCAAATGCGTGAATAGCTGACTATAAAATACATGCATGGTACCGAAACGTAAATAAAGCAATTAAACATATCTACTCGGATGTTCTATCATTCTCGCGCTATCACTTACTCTTTCAATGTTCTGATTGGTGACCAGCAGACCCTAAACATACATACTGAGGCACCACGCAACAACCAACATCGCTTGGGTACCGCACCCCTTCCAACAGTCCGTGGTACTGAACCACACTGTTCACTTCGCGTACGGATTATATCTTTCTCATATTGACTGTTCCGTGGCATTCCGCCACAACTGTCCACTTCACGTACGAAGTCTTACTACATGATTCTTGTACACTGATGCACGTTCGATACAATTATTCAATGTTCTATACTCAGTGATCGACATGCAAGGTGATATTCATTTATTAGGGATAGAGTAGAAAAGAAGGGCCATAGCCCACCCACCTATACAGATTCGTCTTTCGCTCCGTCGAGCCGATACAACATGATTCCTCAACTGTACGATCTAATGTGATGCACGATCTTCTTAACTGGTATAACCATATGAGTACGCCGTGCTTCCCAATCATTCGACCCGATCAGATTAAGCAAGACTGCACCACCGATCAAATCCCACGATCTCTTGCACTGCTCTGAACTAACCCACTGATCCAAACCACGAGGCCCACGTCATGCCTCTATCCGTCGCGGGACAATACTTTGATCACAAGGAACTCCGCACACTACCTGCACTTGAAACCAAACCTAATCAGTCATTTTTCGAGTCAACGCACCGTCGTAATGCACTATACACATCGGGACATTACAACCCATCTATTCAATTGCACTACGTAAAGGTCTTTAGTTTTTCTAGTTGATATCTCAGGTTAAACTCTAGTTAAGCTGACAAGAAGTGGTCACGCTACATTCGGCTCAGTAGTAGCAAGTGCCTCCTAAGCTTTTCAACTTCTTTGGTGACAGCTAGGACTACATTATTTCCTCAAAGTTCAATCCCCCACCTCCAACCCCTACCCCCCCCTCCACCCTCCCCCCCTCCCCCCACACACACACCCACACCCCTCCTCCCATAAATAGAAAAAAAAAGAATTTAAACTAAGAAATCTACATGTTACTCTTCAGGAACCTCATTTTGAAGCAACAAGATACATCTTCCGTATGTCATGTTTGCTACATTGTTAAAGCTATAATAAGCTGTTTTCTTGAGAATTTGCTTGTTAAAGTTGCAAAATCATTTTTTATATGGTCCATTATATTCATTGTTAGCTGTGTTTGAGCAAAAGCTCAACTTTCCTTTTTTCCTTTAGTCCCACATCGGTTGGACCACTCCCCCCTTGTATGTATATATTAGTTCTTCATTGCTCTCTTAAAGATGTTGTGTGGGAAACCCCTTGGGCCACACGCGCGCGCCACCGCCGCCCGGCTCGGCTCGGCTCGGTTCGGCCCGTGTAACGGGTGCGGGTACGTACCCACACCCGCGGACGCCGAATGCCGATCCAATTTGCTCTTCGGGTTCGGGCTGGGATCCAAAAATCTTTTTGCTCTCCTTTATTTTTTGAACCGATTTGATTCATTCAATTTTGAACGTTGAGGCACTATGTCTAGGTTCATTGAACACTTGTAATAGCTCATATGACAGCAATTCCTACACGTTTCTTTCCTTTTGTTATTGCTCCTTAATGGCCTGTTTATGAGCCATTTACTATCCTGTCCAGTGGCTGTGTCTAGGGACTGCTTATATATATTGTGGTCTCCTTTTTTGACAGAAAATCCTCCTACGTGAAAGCTCTCTCGAACTACATTATGTTCTCTAAATTCTTGTTCTGGGCAGAGCTAAGTTCGGTCTCTCTCCGAGTTGTGTGCAACGAAGAGAATCCGGTAGCCGGAGAGTTTTACCACTAGGAGCTTCCGAGAAATGTCTGCACATAGACCTCAGATCAACTCTTAGGGCAGTGCTTCGTGCACGACTTTCCTGGAGGCCGGTAACAATTTCTTAGTTTCTTTGTTCTCTTATCAATCTCTGGAAAATATTATATATATATATTATAAATATTAGTAACAATCTGAGAGTTGACTAAGGCTTTTTTATGTTAACGGAAATAATTTTCTTCTTACTGTGAAATTTTTAGTTTCTCACTTGTTGTCAAGTATACAGACTACCTATACATATTTCTTTTACCTAAAAATAAATATGGTAGCATAAGCAATTTCCATCGAATACAATTGTATACTTGAAAGTACTGTTCATTTCTATAAGAACAATTTTTGGTACTGTTCATTGTTTGACTAACTAGAAGAAAATTAATATTGTTGAACTTAAATTTTGTGGGTACTGTTTATTGTTTAATTTTTCATTAACTTATATTGATTAAGAATTAATATTGTTAACAAACGATTAAGTTATTAGCAGTATTTACATACCAAATTGTGTATTGTCCAATTTTGCTACATACCATTTTGCTTGTATACCAATTTTGTTATAGTGTTGCCATTCTAATTTGTTACATAACAATTTGGCATACTTATCAATTTCCTTATTAGCAATATTTGTTACATACCAATTTGTATTTATCCAACTTTGCTACATATCAAGTTTGTGTACTGTCTAATTTTGCTATATACCAATTTGGTAATTCAATTACTGTAGTATTTTTTTTATTCAATCAATAAATTAATATATTGTTAATTTCAATACCTTTAAATAAATCAGGTCAAATAAATAGTCTAGTGAAATTGCAAATCCCTTTTTGAATCTAAAGTTTTTAAAAGTAGAGATTAATTTGGGTACAAGCCGAAAGGGTCATTCTGTCAACCGGGTGTAAATAGCCCTAAGCGACACGGTATTTAAGTGTCTTCGGACCACCGCTAGCTGGGAACCGGCCCCTACAGCTAACCCAAGTTAATCTACACTTGATAGACTAAAGATTTTAAGATTGATTAGCAAAATTACTTGAACTATTATTCTAAATCATTGGACATTGTTACTGAGTAATTACATATCTTTCAGTTTCAGATTTCTCTCATTAGCAATTATGACTGGCAAGGATGAGACTTTTCATTGCTAAACCGACAAAGTTCAACGAGATATTTTTTAAGAGATGGCAAAGTCAAATGAAATTTTGGCTCACTACCTTGATGGTTCCACACCAATCACAAATGACTGATGACACTGAGTCTGACATAGGTGTATCCAAGTCCTCTGGCCCTAATAGACCCAAGACTCCTAAGAAAATAGACTACTATTGCTTCCATAGAATTCTAAGCGCTTTGTCTGAATCACTATATGACATATTCTTTGAATACAAAAGTGCTAGAGAACTTTGGGATGCCCTGGAAAATGAATATAGCTGTGATGATACTGGAATTGAAATATTCAATTCCTCCTCATTCAACAGATACTTTATGGTAGATAATAAACCTATAAATGACCAAATACATGAATTTCAAGAATACCTTAGGCATATTCAAGCCAAAGACACTTTCTTCTCTACTGAATATAAAATAGCCTGCTTAATAGACAAGCTTTCTCCTTCTTGGTCTGATGTCAAGAAAGACCTTATTCATACTCAAGGTGACCTTACCTTTGCTCAAGTCCTAAAGAAAATTAGAACAGAAGAACAAATTAGGCTAAGGTTTAACCTTAAGTCTGAGTCTAAAGCTAAGGTAAACCTAATAGAATCCCAAAGGTAAACCCAAGCCTCATCATCACCACAAACCCAAAAGGAACCTCTTTAAGAAGAAACAGAACCCTCAGCCTCGCCACCAAAACCATCATCACCATAAACCAAGAAACTTCAGTCAAACTTAGGATCAGAAGAAATTTTGTTTTGTGTGTGGTAAAACAAACCATATAACCATCAACTGTTTCCATAGGAAGAAGGAAGCTATCCAGACTTCTTACAAAGGAAAACGTCCAGCCAAACCAGAAGCAAACATACTTCTCAACGGCTCTTCTAGTTCCTTCAGGTTTGTAAGCTATCAACCCTTAGTCAACATTTTCTACCATTCTGACGATTGGTGGTTGAGCTAATGTTCATGTTTCTTTTAATCGCTCCTGTTTTTCAAACTATCAGGAATCAGGTGGAGGAGGTGTAACTCTAGGAGATGGCTCAGCGGCACAGATTATAGGAAGAGGAAGAATATATCTAAAGATGACATCAGAAAAAACTCTGACTCGTCATGATGTGTTACATGTGCCGTCTATCAGAAGAAATTTAGTTAGTGGGTCTCTTCTTGTAGCTTCAGGGTACAAGATTGTTATAGAAGCAAATAAAGTAGTATTTTCTAAGAATGACTCTTTTATTGGAAAATGATTTGTAAGAGATGGTCTTTTTATTTTGAGTACCGTGAATAAAATTTCAGATCCTTCCTTTGTTGTTTCAATATAGAATCTTCAAATGTGTGGCACAGTAGATTAGGTCATGTGAATCTAGGTTCCCTAAGAAGGATGATGAACTTAGATCTTATTCCTAAGACTCCGATAGATGATAAACACAAGTGTGAGATCTATGTTCAAGCCAAACACACTAGGCTACCTTTCAAATCTGTAGAAAAACTTTGACCTTCTAGAGCTAGTTCATAGTGATGTGTGTGACTCAAATATGGTTTTGACCCGAGGCGGTAGAAAATACTTTGTTACCTTTATAGATGATCATTCAAAGTATTGTTATACATATCTTCTCAAAACCAAAGATGAAGTTCTAGACAGATTTAAGGTCTATAAATCTGAAGCTGAGAACTAGTTAGAGAAAAAGATTAAGATTCTTAGATTAAATCGTGGTGGAGAGTATACATCAAATGATATGACTAATTTCTGTGAAGAGCACTGAATAATCCATGAGGTAACTGCTCCATATTCACCACAGTCCAACGGAGTTGTTGAAAGGAAGAATCGCACTTTGTTAGACATGGTGAATGCCATGCTCCTCAGCTCAGGTGCTTCCGATAATTTGTGGGGAGAAGCATTATTATCTGCCTGTTCCATCCTTAATAGGATTCCTAGTAAGTCTAATGATAAGACTCCCTATGAATTATGGAAAGGTAGATCTCCTAGGATCCATTATCTCAAAGTTTGGGAATGTCTGGCTAAAGTAGGAATTTTTGAACCTAAAAAGAGGAAGATTGGACCTAAGACTATAGATGCTGTATTCATAGGATATGTCCTAGATAGCAATGCCAATAGATTTCTTGTTACTCACTCAGAAGTAAATGAAATCTCTAACAATACTATTATAAAAGCAAGAGATGCAGTTTACTTTGAGAATATATATCCTTTCAAAGATATAATTTCTTCCTCTTCCTCCAACTCCTCTCTTGCTCTGTCAACTAGCTCTCATGTTCAAATATCTAGTTCACAACCGAACAAAATATAGAACCTAGAAGGAGTAAAAGAGAAAGAATTGAAAAGAACTTAGGAGAAGCAATATCTTCTGATCCTGATGCCCCTTTACATTCATAAGTTGAGGGATCACCGAAGGTTTTACCCAGAAAAAGGGACTAGATTATTTTGATACATACTCTCCTGTAGCTAGGATCACCTCTATTAGAACCCTTCTAGCCTTCGCATCCATTCATAATATGTTAATCCATCAAATGGATGTAAAGACAACATTTCTAAATGGGGACCTAGAGGAAGAAATCTACATGGAGCAACCGGAATGTTTCATTACTAAAGGCCAAGAAAAGAAAGTTTGCAGATTAGTTAAATATCTTTATAGCCTAAAGCAAGCTCCCAAGCAATGGCACAACAAATTTGACATAGTCATCTCAGAATATGGTTTCATGCCAAATGAGTATGACAAATGTATATACTCCAAAATTTTAGATGAAAGTTGTGTCATCTTATGTATGTAGATGACATCCTTATTTTTGGATTATCACTAGAATTGATAACTAATACCAAGGACTATTTATCCAGCCAGTTTGATATGAAAGATCTAGGTGAAGCCAACTTGATTCTAGGCATGCAACTGTCCAAATACAATGAGGGCTATACTCTATTCTTAGCCCACTCTATCGAAAAAATGCTAAGAAAATTTGAGTATTTTGATAAGAAACCTGCCTTTACTCCTTATGACAATATTGTTGTTCTCAAGAAGAATGAGGGTTCTCCCATGGAACAACACAAATATTCTCAGATGATAGGTTCTCTCATGTATATATCAAACATGACCAGACCTGATATTGCATTTGCTATTGGGAGACTAAGTAGATATACTAGTAACCCAAATCAGTTACATTGGACATCATTAGAAAGAGTATTTAGATATCTTAGGGGTACTCTAGATTATATGCTGCACTATACTAGACACCCTGATATCATAGAAGGTTATTCAGATGCAAATTGGGTAACCGACTCACATAATGTAAAATCCACTATTGGATATGTTTTCACTATAGGAGGAGCTACAATATCCTGGGGCTCATGTAAACAAACTATCATAGCTAGGAGTACAATGGACTCCGAAATGATAGCCTTGGACACTACATGTACAGAAGCCGAATGACTAAGAAATCTTATTATGCATATACATGTTTCTATTAGTCATGTTCCTGCAATTTCTATAAACTGTGATAATAAATCTGTTATGGAACTACTAAAGCATAATTTTGTGAATGTTAAGATGAACATGCATCTGCAGCTGCGCTTCAAGTCTATAAAGAGCTCATTGGGCAAATATGTGGTTCTTGACTATATAAAGTCAGAAAAGAATCTTGCAGACCACTTGACGAAGGATTTGTCTAGGACTTTGATCCTAGAATCATCGAGGGGGATGGGGTTAAGCCCATAAGTAAAGTCACCAGCAGTGGCAACCCAACCGAGTGACTGGAGATCCCAAGAAGCCGGTTTAATGGGTAGGAACAAGCTGGACTTAGGTGACTTTTATGGAACACTGACCCGAGATTAAAATCTCATTCTATAATGCCCAAGTAGCTGTACATGCGTACAATGATTTCCCATCCCTATGGTGACAGTGTTCTTGAGTGATATGGTTAGGATGGGTTTTAAAACTCTTAATAGGTCCAAGCTGATATGCGGGGTTGAAACCATAGTTTAAAGTATCGGCCGATCCCGATCCGATACGGCCGATACCGATACAGTTTGGCATCTCCCGATCCGATACTGACCGATACCGTATACTGACCGATACCGACATTAGATGTCTCTTTTCCAGTCAATTCGACAAAAAAAATTGAATTAAAAAGACCAATTAGAAAGGGTGTAAAAGCATAGTAAGGTTGTAAAAACATATAAAAGAGGAAGACTTATCTATTGCATATAAATTAATCGACAAGGATGACTACTATTTCATTCAATATAAAAATACTAAGAAACAATACTGAAAATACTTTAAATTATGCATAAATGTATAAAATATATTCTCCAAAATGTTAATAATTTACTAGTAGTTGTTTGCTTTCCGATACCAAAAAATCCGATACTCTAATCCGAAACCGCCGATACTACCGATACCACCGATCCCGATACTCATAGGAATAGTCCGATACCGATCCCGATACCGATACTTTGAACCTTGGTTGAAACCTATCACCAACCCTTAAGGACTTACCTATATGAGAGGTCGTGAAGGCTGCGACTATGGGACAGGACGATCCCAGACAACTCTTATGAATTTGGAATTAGTGCACATGGCCAACCAAAAGCACCACCCGTTAGACCCAGAACCTCTAGCGTACTATGTGCGCTATTTTTCTGAATCTGGTAAAAGAAGTCTGATTCAAGGCATAGTCCATCAAGCACTTCTTCAGACAAAGACAATAGTCACTTAGTGAGATTCAAGGCTGCAGTCCATCTCATCTATGCATAGTATATAACTGCCCAGAAACTCTTTCTTTTAATTTTTTTGTCACTTCTATTTCAAAACTTGACCTTTTTTGGGGGGGGGGGGGTTGTTAGCTATGTTTGAGCAAAAGCTCAACTTCCCTTTTTTTCTTTAGTCCCACATCGGTTGGACCACTCCTCCCTTGTATGTATATATTAGTTCTTCTTCATTGCTCTCTTAAAGATGTTGTGTGGGGAACCCCTTGGGTCACACGCACGCGCCGCCGCCCGGCTCGGCTCGGTTCGGTTCGGTTCTGCACGCGTAACGGGTGAGGGTACGTGCCCGCACCTGCGGGTGCCGAATGCCGATCCAATTTGCTCTTCGGGTTTGGGCTGGGATGCAAAAACCTTTTTGCTCCGCTTTATTTTTTGAACCGATTTGACTCATTCAATTTTGAACGTTGAGGCACTATGTTCAGGTTCATTGAACACTTGTAACAGCTCATATGACAGCAATTCCTACACGTTTCTTTCCTCCTTATGGCCTGTTTATGAGCCATTTACTATCCTGCCCAGTGGCTGTGTCTAGGGACTGCCTATATATATTGTGGTCTCCTCATTTTTTGACAGAAAATCCTCCTACGTGAAAGCTCTCTCTCGAATCACATTTTGTTCTCTAAATCCTTGCTCTGGGCAGAGCTAAGTTCGGTCTCTCTCTCCGAGTTGTGTGCAACGAAGAGAACCCGGTAGTCAGGGGAGTTTTACCACTAGGAGCTTCCGAGAAACGTCTGTACATAGACCTCGGATCAACTCTTAGGACAGTGCTTCGTGCACGACTTCCCCGGAGGCCGGTAACAATTTCTTAGTTTCTTTGTTCTCTTATCAATCTCTGAAAAATATTATATATATATATATATATATATATATATATATATATATATATATATATATATATTAGCAACATTCATTACGGTAAGATAATGATATATGTCTGAATATATACCTTCATTAGTAGTTTGATATTTTTCTTGGTAGTGTTATAAGACTAAACATGATTAATATTTTATTTCTAAGAGTAACAAATTTCACAGGCCTAAAGGTAAAAGTACTAGAGATTGTATCATAAGAAATTTATATATTGTTATTATTGTTGTTCCCCTGTTAAAGTGTATGCCTCTTGATGCCTAAATTGTTAAATTAAAATTTGCACTTCAATTCGTTTAACCTCAGAAAACTTAGGAATTGTCATAATACTAGGTCATATAGGGTCATCAAAATGGTACATCATGAAATTTGACGTGTGTGCTTTGAGCAGTGCTCATAGTTGAAGTGTGTGCCTCTTGAGGCTGGACACCTCGATGAATACATCAATTGCCAGATTACAGTTCAATATGTCATTTTTAACAAATGCCTTTATGACACATTATATCACAGCCCTCTTCATTTCTCCAAAATGCATCCCAAGGCACTCCTTATTTTCATTGTGTTTTAACACCAGCCTAATGAGTTCATCTATAACTAAAGCAAAATATTGCAGACTTAATGTTGACCCTTGAAGCAAGCCTGTGGTAGGGAATAAATTCACTTCTTCAGTTGTCCTCATACTACATTGCCCTAGATTAATCAAAGACTAATCTTTAAAGAACAGCTTATCAAACTGAATACATCAACTGCCAGATTACAGTTCAATATGCCATTTTTAACAAATGCCTTTATCACACATCATCTCGCAAGCCTTCTTCATTTTGAGACTAGACAAATCTCAGAATATGCCGTATGAGGTCATAAGCAGTAGCCAGCTAATGCCATCAATAGTTTTCTTGTTGTGTTAGACCATTCCAGCATTCAGCGACTCATGTATTCTTATTTTCTCAAAATTATGCTGATGCCAGAGTTTGATGGTAGAATAGAATAGTGTTATGCAACCTAAAGTCCAAAAACATGTTTTAGAAAATAGACTTCAATGAAGCATGGGAAAAATCCATCCCTTTGATTGATGGTATTGTAAAATTCTGTACATTATATACACTAATCTGCTTCTTACATGAAGTTGATATTGGACTTAAAGAAAATTTCTACAAGATCTTACTGCCCTTCATAAAAGTACTTTTGCAGGATGAAGACATGGATGAAGATTCAGGATGGTGGATGGATGCGGAAAAGATCATATCACAAGTTGAGAACAAATTAATTGACCAATGAAGGATTGCCCATATGATAATTTGGAGGTGATAGAAGGATAAGTATGTTCTTCAACCACTAAATTATGAAAAGGACAGTTTATATTCTTCAACAGATATTTTGGAACCGTTGCTCTTGTTTCATTCATGAATTGCGATGGGTATGTATCTAACCTAAACTCTGTTAGAACTTTTCAGGCTGGACACCTCGATGAATACATCAATTGCCAGATTACAGTTCAATATGTCATTTTTAACAAATGCCTTTATGACACATTATATCACAGCCCTCTTCATTTCTCCAAAATGCATCCCAAGGCACTCCTTATTTTCATTGTGTTTTAACACCAGCCTAATGAGTTCATCTATAACTAAAGCAAAATATTGCAGACTTAATGTTGACCCTTGAAGCAAGCCTGTGGTAGGGAATAAATTCACTTCTTCAGTTGTCCTCATACTACATTGCCCTAGATTAATCAAAGACTAATCTTTAAAGAACAGCTTATCAAACTGAATACATCAACTGCCAGATTACAGTTCAATATGCCATTTTTAACAAATGCCTTTATCACACATCATCTCGCAAGCCTTCTTCATTTTAAGACTAGACAAATCTCAGAATTTGCCGTATGAGGTCATAAGCAGTAGCCGGCTAATGCCATCAATAGTTTTCTTGTTGTGTTAGACCATTCTAGCATTCAGCGACTCATGTATTCTTATTTTCTCAAAATTATGCTGATGCCAGAGTTTGATGGTAGAATAGAATAGTGTTATGCAACCTAAAGTCCAAAAACATGTTTTAGAAAATAGACTTCAATGAAGCATGGGAAAAATCCATCCCTTTGATTGATGGTATTGTAAAATTCTGTACATTATACACTAATCTGCTTCTTACATGAAGTTGATATTGGACTTAAAGAAAATTTCCACAAGATCTTACTGCCCTTCATAAAAGTACTTTTGCAGGATGAAGACATGGATGAAGATTCAGGATGGTGGATGGATGCGGAAAAGATCATATCACAAGTTGAGAACAAATTAATTGACCAATGAAGGATTGCCCATATGATAATTTGGAGGTGATAGAAGGATAAGTATGTACTTCAACCACTAAATTATGAAAAGGACAGTTTATATTCTTCAACAGATATTTTGGAACCGTTGCTCTTGTTTCATTCATGAATTGCGATGGGTATGTATCTAACCTAATTCTGTAAGCAGCACCTGTGTAGTGGACAACTATGAATAATGTAAATGAGTTGAGTAGAAATTTGATCCATAGTACTCTACTTGTTGTAAAATGAGTACCCTATTCTTTTGTCATTGCTTCAAGTACTTCGTAAAATTTTGTCAGCTTTATAGCCAGAGTGTTTGGGTTTCTTTGTGAAGATTCTTCCTATTGACAGGTTCTTTTCACTAGAAACAGTAACAAAGTGTTATGTACATGCAGCATTGCGTCTATTTCATGTCTGGTTTAATGAAAGAATTTACAAACTATGTTAGAACTTTTCTTTATGCAGGTCTTCAGGAAAAATGTTTAAAGTTAGCAACTAGCAAATCTTGAATGATTGACACTAGAGAATCCTAGCAGCCTCAATTATCTGACTCTTTTTCCTGGAAAGCTGATCCCCAGGTTCTTAGATTATGAAATCTGCATACAAACTGCTCTAACACCGTTGGCCCCATTATAGTTTCATCTGCGTACAACCTGATCAGGTGGAAAAACTTTCTCAATGCCACTTGTGCTTTTTGTGACGACATTATAAAAGAACTTGATCATCCTTTTATTACGGCTCCTTTGGTAGAAATATATGGTCTTGGTTTTACATATTATCCTTCTCTATTTACAGTGATCTCTCTTCTTGATAGATGGCTGCTCAATTGTGTTAGAGAACAATGCCCTATGGGGGGTGATCAATTTATCGGTTTAAACCAAAAACTGAACCAATTCGAACTGAAATAGGTATTCGGTTCACTTTAATTTAAATCAGTTCGATTTTGTCTAAAGTTAAAAAAAAGTGGTCTACGGTTTTCAGTACCGATTTGAAAACTGAAATTATACCTAAAATTATTACTTTACTCCTTCTCCATATATAATCATTAGAACCCTAATTTCTCTCTCCTATATAATTTTCAGTTGTCGCTCTTCCAAACTTTCTTGTTCTTCTTCCAAATCTCTCTCCGACGAGTCTCTCTTCAGAGACGGCCTTCCTTGAGCTCTCTCACTCCTCTGTGTTTCCTCCCGAGTCTCCTGAGTTGAGATCTGTGTCCTCTCCTCTCCCCAGATCTATGTTGTCCCCTCCTCTCTCTGGAGAGCTAAGCTTATTTTTCGACATGCCATATCTACAATGTACCTAAATCTATGAAGTCTCCAAGCACGCCATTCTCTGGCTTTAGTAAGTTTTCTCCGATTCTCTTCAAAAATTAATATTTTTAAATTTTGATCCAAAATGATAGTCTTTTTTTTTTTGTATTAATTTTGTTGGTGACAAATTTGTATTTTGGACCCTCCATCTTGACCTTCTCTAACTGTTAACGTTCTCTAGTAGTCTTCGACCTAGAACTTATTGGTAACATATTTGATCTCACTGATATAAAGAACTCACTAGATTTTTTTTATCTCAATTCCTATGTACAAGTCGACTATCTTTATTATAAAGTTTAGACTAAATTATAATTTGTTATCCTGAACTAATTATTCAAATTGTTTAACTTGATGTCCTTAGCTTTAATAGGTATCAACTTGATACCCTAAAAAATAAAGGCGAAATTACCTCTGCCTCTCTCATCCCCCTCCGACGGCTGCCTGGGGTGGTGGGCAGCTACAGGGGATTGTGGGGGACAAAGGAGGGTGGGAAGCCGAGGGTGGGGAAGGAGGGACAATTTTGCTCTTTTTTTAATTTTAGGTATCATGTTGAAAATATTAGTTGAGGGAGGATATTAAGTTAATACCTATCAAAGTTGAGGGTATCAAGTTGAAAAACTTAAATAGTTGAGTGTATTAAGTTGCAATTTAGCCTAAAGTTTATGTGCAATACTTTTTTTTTGTTAAACATAATGTTCTTGTAACTATGTGGTCAACTATAACTTATAGATGATATGTTATAATTCTCACATGTATTACAGTCAGTTTGATAATAATTCATAAATGCATGGCTGGTTTTTGTCCATGTTGCATGTACCATGTATGTGTGTGTGACACGCATGAACAGACTCATATTTCTATTGTTATAAAATTTTTATAACAATAGAAATATGAGTCTGTTCATGCGTGTCACTAAATTTTTATGTAAAAGTGTAAATGCGGTGTATATTTAAGGTTTATTTTCTCTCTCCATATATTAACATGATCATGTATTTGGACAATAATGTGGCTTAAGTCACATTACTTTCCTTTGCTGGGATACAGATGCAAAGATATGTTCAAATTCTAAATTTGTTCAAATTCCAAGGGAACGAAGGAGTCCATCTCTTGGTAATAATGAGACACTCGTCAAATATCTATGGACCACCTAGGACCTCCTCAAGGTCTGATTCCTGTTTGAATTGTACAAAATAGAATCCATTCTCATGTAAGAATATTTCTATAAATGATGTAATAACATGGTTTGATGGCCTTTCCCAAACTACGTATAGTACCAGATGGAATTCCACTTTGCCGTAAAATTTCTACGTCCTCAGAAGTTTTGTCAGTGGTCGAACTATACATATGGTCGGATTGAATGTATCGACATGGTCGAATTGGACGTATAGATGGGTCAGACGTACATGTGGGTCTAATACTCTCACAATCATCAAGATTACACATGAATCAAAAGTCCAATGGAACATTCAAACCAAATCAATTCAATAAAATGTGCAGGGGCCGCATGGACCCATGAAGATCAAGGCCGCATGGTCGATCAGGACGCATGAGAATCGAGGGCACATGAAATCTGGGACGCATAGACATGCAAAGTCCACTCATCGGACAAGTGTTTAGTGACGGACAATAAATACAAGTCAGAGAAGTGACTGATGCGACTTGATGTGACAAGCCAAAAATGTTAGGAAGATAAGACAAAAGCATGAAAAGCTGTACAGAGTCACAAAAGTCGTGTAGAGACATGCGTCCAAAAAGAAGAGACGCATGGCTCGTGGTCGCATAGTCTCCTGGCTGCATGGGCGCATGGAGTCTGGCTTAGTGAATTCCCATGCGTTCAAGGTACTATGCGTTCGACTTTAGAACGCATGCAAAGAGAAAATATGCGTCCAACAAGATGGGCGCATGTTGGAGGGGCGCATGTTGCTGGGCAGCATGGAACTCCATCGTCCCATAACAACAAGTTCGGCCATAGAAAAGCTCCAAGAACCCGAAAACTTGTTCCCTTCATAAAATTTTTATTTCACCTCCAAATCAAGTGAACAAAAAGCCAAAATGTCTGAAATGGAATGCACTATCACCTAGAAAAACTGATTTTCTAAAATACCATATTTTAATAAATGAAAACCATAAAAAACTTATGGAACCCATGAAAATTTTAAACTAAAAAAGTAGATCTACTCACATCCATCCATAAAAACCAAAAACTCCAAACATTAAAAGTGTTTAGAATCATAATTTACACATATTAGACTAATAAAATGTAAGAAAAGAGCAAGGATTAAAATCTAAGGGTTTATGCATATCATACAAGGTGTACTTTCTTAAAATATGGTAAAGGAGGAGAAATGAGAGAATAAGGGAAGAGAGAGAAAGAAGTTGGGTTATATAGCTAGGGTTTGAGGTTTAGATCATAGGTTCTCTCATAACTTGAAATAACCCACAAAATAAACCATGAACCACACTAAACCAAAGAATGAGTCTAGCCTCCATGCAACCTAATAAACATACAAGCAAGAAATAATACGTCCGAAATACGTATATCAAAAATGGAGAGTGACAAAGAACCCCCATATTAGGGTATCGTATGGGAGAGTAGGCAACTAAGGGGGAGCAAAAAGGGACAGATGAATCCTCGGGACATCGGGGTTGTTACATAAGAAAAGAGGAACTCAAGAGGATAGAGTAACTCTAAGGAGGTTATAAAGACCCCTATAAACAGTTACATCTTCTAAACCGAGAACCTTTTCATCTTTGTACGAACAAGCACCGGTAAAGGAGGAGTTGCGACTCTATTTTATCTCGTTTGTGATGCTCAATGGTGCCAAGGTAGCATCCATCTCAACGGAGAATGTAGCCTCGTTGTTTTCCCAATGGGAGAATACTTTCCTTATCTATGTGGTCGGTCCTAGCTAAAAGAAGATGACAATTTCTCTAAAGAAAATGGAGTGTTCTTCTATTATTCCTCTCAGGATCTTGACTTGGACATAGTACTGACCTAGGACCATAGATGCTCGATGGAGTGGATGGTGTCATTAAGCGACAAGATCCCTCGGTATCCTCCGACCTAGATTGCTTGTTATTGTTCCCATAGGTAAAGTTCCATGGAATGCCTCTACATTTATGGGACATTGAGGCCATTTGCAAAGTTGCAAGTATAGTCGACGCCCCCTAGGAATGGACCTCACCACGGCTAGGCAGTGGCGCCTAGCCTATGCCAAGGGTTTTTGTCGATATCTGAGCTAATCAGTCCATATCGAAGGAGATCACTATATAAATCCAAATGGGAGTCTACTTGAGAAACATATCTAGTTTTAATAGATTCCCTTTATGTGTATAACATCCATATACTTTGGACACAAAGTGAGGGACTGCCTAGACATAACAAAATAGGTAATACATGAGGAATTGGCAGAGGCCCTACCGGAAGAAAGTGTTAGAGAAAGAAAATTGAAGATAATTCTCAAGACATGGTTCAACCAAATAAGGCGCCTATCATGATGTCATTCAGAATTATGGCAGATACTGTAAGGGATCTATCCCTAGTCAATCAACTATATGAGATACCTAACATAGACAATCTTTTGGATGGCTGACTAAGGAAGGCCAAATAGTAGAAGCCACATGAGAGGATGACTTTCAGGTTCAAGTGTGGTCATGGGGCACCTGATCTAATTATCGAAGGGATATTCTTCCAGAGTGGTATATAATCCCCAAGGAGGATGATACTGGAGACGATGTGGGAGGAAAAAGTTGTCACGCGCCGCTCCCAATATACGGAAAGTCGAGTACGTAACTAGCATCTCAGGCTACATGTTGTACGAATAAACCTATATTCGTAACCACGATTGTCGCCTGTAATTTCTAGGATACATTATAGGGTGATACTAAATCATCAACACGGTAATGACTAAGTACATTAACAATATCAACCTTTTACATTTACATCTCACAAGTCTGAGTTCTGTCTTCAAAAGATAGTATACAAGCTACTAACTAATTATACAACCACATGTCTATCTCCCATAAAGATTAATATACATATAATTATAAATAAACATAAAATAAAATTGTTGTTCTACCCGTGGCATCCCTTACTCTTTAGACTCGTCCACATTATATAAGGGAAGTATCTCGCCTTCGGCGTGGCCTTCATCTAGTGAACAAAACTAGGTCATCAAAGACATGTAAGTCCTCAATTCAATGGAGCTGAAATAAATAAAATAATATGATAGTGAAGATCAACTACAATGAAAATATAAACCGAATAAACTCTAAGTACATGATATAATATTGCTTTGATATAACTTTTAAAGTGATCTTAATCTAGTGAAATAATTGTATCCAAACTATTTCTTAAGTCCTAAAATCACTAACACAATCACAATACAATTTTCTTATAGGATGATGCAAAGTTAGACAACATGTTTGGATCTCACATTTGAGCACTTTTTAGGCAATAATCACATTACCAGGGATCAGGTAGTGGTAGGTAGGCATGGTGCTTAGTAGTCCGGCCACTCCTCTTCCGGAGCAAAATTATATACATCAATTAACACTAAATTTGACTTTTTATCAAATTATGGTAAACATTTACAGATTAACGAGATTCAGTTTAGGTAGATGATATAAGCATTAACCCACTCTCAACGCAAGGCCTTGCGAAGGAGCTACAAGTATTGATCAGTTTTTGTTAATTATATTACCAAGATTTCAAATGATGTGATCCAAACTATTCTCCCCCGCCCAATGTTCTATTATACAATCATAATCAATCCTAGGTCCATTATAATAATTAACACTATGTTTCCCGACTCAAGTATACATCTTGATTTGTATTACTGGAATGCAAATATCATTTAGCAGAACGCTGCCAACTATTGGAATAACACCAATTAATTCTCTATACGTATTAATATCACGTAATACGAAAACATAGTGAACATGATATTCCAGAACCGAGGACATCTAGATTTGATAATTTGATCACTTACATGTCCTTATGAGTCAAAAACTTAGATAGTTAACCTCTAAGCATTCCTTGAATTATCGCGAGTCTGTCTCTAGTCAATGAAGGAAATAGGTATTTCTATATGTGTTTGGTCTAATGGGGTGTGGACACCTCAATGCACTTTTGCATAAAAGTCCTCAACAATTGGAAAATTGCACAAAAATGGAAATTGGGATTGGATGAGGGAAGACACCATGTTTGGTGTGATGTAGTGGATGAAAAAGGTGTATGATATTTAGTATGAGTCTTGAGGGTGTGAGTGGGGGTTTGGTTTGGTATTGGTTCTAGTTTTGGGTCAAGTTGGGCCTTACACCAATTTAATTAAAATTAATGTAAATGGTGTTCTAAAATTAATTGGAAGTACATGAGGCTAAAATTAGGTGGGACACAAGTGTCATGGACGCAGAGGGATCATAATAGAATATTGTCATAATTTGGGTTGCACAAAACGGATCAAGATTGTGTCTCCAATTTCGATTGGAATGCACAAAGAAACAAAGTTAGATTTATTTGGAATTAAAATAAACGTCCGTAACGAATATTATATGACTAAAATGAAGCACAAGAGGGCATATTTATGAGTTACACAAGGGTCGGAATGGAAGATGGACACGTCTAGGACAAGGGTGTAGAATTTGTTGGAAGGCAAAAGCTAGGGTAGCGCTCCAAATATCGAAGCAACGGTAAGGCACAACAATTAAATAAAATTACGGTAATTAATTATAATCCTCAATATTTAATCCCGAATAATACTAATTAAAATCCATAATCCTATATTTGGGTCAGGGGTTCATCTAGTGGGCTTCTAGGTCTAGTCTACTAACTCATGTATTAAAGAACACTATATATATAATATATATATACACATATCATGCAATTATTTAAAAATAAATATACACAATACTTATAAATAAATAAAAAGACAAAATTATCCATATTTCAGAATGTGGTAGTGACAAGTCTACCCTCCTTACAAAAATTTTGTCCTCGAAATTTAAAATCCTCAATTGTTGTATTTACTTTTTTTTTTGACCATCAAAATTTAAATTCAACAACCCATATAATCATGATGTAAATCCATATTGTAATTCCAAAATTCTAAAAATATCATATTCCTGAAAATCTTCAAAATTAAAATCAAATTCCATTCTTATTACAATCTCCTCCAAAATTTTAAATTAATAACTAAATACTCAAAAATTTAATATCCAATCCTATAATTTAAATCCAATCAATGTATATTTAGAAAATTTAAAATCTCCTCCCAAAATTTGAATCCAAGCTCTAATCCGTTAGTGATCTTATTCTTCGATTTTTTTTCCCACACAATACTCAATGATGTAATACTTATGAAATCTTCAAATACCACATTTAAGTATAAATTTAAATTTATATCTTGCAGTCAAATAAATATAATGATAATCTTCTTAAATTTCTCAAAATTTAATGACAAATTCAATCATATCATAATCTTCATAAAAATATATGATTTAACAAAATCGTCAATTATGCCATATTAAATTCTCAGCTCTTTATTTAAATTAATATTTATCCTCAAAATTTAAGGCACATTGTCTCTCTCTGTCCAGCCATAACCTCTTCATTAATCTTTACTACAGTCAAACCCCCAACAATCAAGTCTAAGAAAATCTTACCTACAGTCATACAACATACAATCTAGAAAAAATGTGTGTGGTTTATGGTCTGTTTTGTCATGGTATTGCAGTCTCTGCCAGGGTGTACTACTAACTACATTCTAGCAAGAAAATTACTGATAGAAGCTACGGTACTAAGAAACCAATCAATCAAACAGACGAAAAAGGAACAAAAGGAAGGAAAAGAACATAACCTGCTAACACATCATCTGCAGTATCGGTCTCCTCGACCGTCATCACAAATGCTCCGCCCTGCTGGCGTGGCTCCCTCTGCGGGTGCTGAGCAATCTGTGGTTCCACAGGTGGCATAACTGAATCTCTATAATTTGGAGTTGCGCGCTGTCCAGAAAGATAAGGAATTAGAAGACAATCCCTGATTTGATGTCCCGCATTGCCACAACTCAAATAAAGTCCTAGCCTCAATCTACAGCTCTTCCAAAGGTGACCTGGCTTCCTAGAGAAATGACAAGTCTGCTGATCCTGCTGAACACGAACCGGTGCCTGGTGCTACTGGTGGTTATACTGAAACATCCTCGGCTACTGCTGAATATGGGGATGCTTGGCCGGTCCTGCACTACCATTCATATCTCCAGAAATATTATGACTCCTCTTAGTCCTGAGATCCAGATCCTCTTCTGCAATCTGGACATCCATCAAGATATCCTCAAAGGTAGCGGTACGACGACCAAAAGTGCACGACCTAATCTCTCTCATCAGCCCCTTTTTAAACTTTTGGGCTTGATCTCCTGGGTCCCGAATCATAGACGACACAAAATGGCTCAATCGATAGAATTCTGCGGCGTACTCGTTGACCGACATGGTTCCTTGGACCAAGTCATGAAACTGACTCTCCAAAGCTCCCAGGGCCACGTCGGGAAAGAACTTCTCCTTGAAAATCTCCTTGATGGTCTCCCAAGTAAGTCCTTGTGCAGTAAGTCTCGGCTCCGTGCGATACCACGTGAGTGCGATATTGAACATCTGACTGCCGGCCGCCTCTATCTGCAAGCTCTCCGGAATCTGGGCCAATCGCAGGTTTCTCTCTATATCCTCTAACCAGTCATCAGCGTAGAGTATCCTTTCGATATCCTTGAGCTCTCGAGGTACCATCCTCTTGAAATTAACTATAGTGCCTGGTCTCTGTTGTTGCTGCTGGCCAGGATACTGCTGGGCAACTCTCTCAACTGCCTGTAGTGCCATCTGGTGAGCATTCTCCATGCTCTCTCTCATCAGCTCAGTCTGCGCTTGGTGTGCCTCTGCCTGCACTCTCTGGGCCTCAGCTTGAACTCGTTGAGCTTCTGCCGTCACTCTCTGGGTATCTACCATGCCCTGGATCCAAGTAAACATCTGTGCCCCGTCAACGGGCATACCTGCGAGAAACAGAGTAGGTAGAGGAGGAAGGTTCTCCGTCATAGCTGGGGCAACACTCAGAACATGTGGGGAAAGAGAAACTCCAGATGTCTGTCCGTCAGGTCGAGAGGTGGTAGACCCCTCTGTAGCTGATGCTCCCACTCTCATAGATCTTGTCTTTGGCGGCATCCTGAAGACAGATCGAAAAGAATCAATTTAGGCAATAAATATGATATCATCAAGGAAGGACAGTAAAATTCTAAAGGAAGCAAAATTCAGAAGGAATAAGGATAATAAGATAGATAGATTGAAAATGTTCCTAATTGTGATTGAGTATTCGCTCTCATCCTAGTATGCTATATCCTAGATCCTATTGCAGGCACGCAGTAGTACAACTAAGTCGTCGCACTACCACGACATAGCTTTAATTGTGAAGCTCGACTTGCATGGGCCACCACTAAAAATATGTCACAACCCGCACCTGATATAGGGGCACGAGTGCGTGGGTACATCGAGCCTACGCCGCAATATCGACGGTAGAATGCTGTCTAGGTCATAATACTATCTAATCAATCTCTCACGAATATCCAACTCCATAAGGAGACACATATATCACAATATGATATGAAAATACTCAATCATATCACTAGAGCACGATAAGATATCGAAGAAATAAATAAAATACAATCACAAGACTAAACAACAAAAATAGTCTAACCTGCAAACAATAACATCCAAATCTCAAAGTATGCCGGAAAGAAATCCGGTATCATAAACTGCTAAAAGAAACTAATCTGAATAACTAGTGATCCCGGCTAGACCTTCCGGAATCATAACTGAACTGCAAGATCCAAGGCTGCAGCTACTCTCCCTGTGGTCCATAAAATATTGGACACCAGTCCTCTAAGTCGCAGTCTGGAAATATATTTCCAGTCAGGATGGAACGAAGTATATCTCTAATAGCAGTTCTAAATCAATGATATAAACTATGTAGCAGTAAATAGAATTAAATATATAAGATGCATATACATGTACAAGAGATACACAATAAAGAAAATACTGGAAATAAATACAAGAATGAACAATATGACAATGAACAAGAATACTAATGAGTAAGTGTGTGAGTACTAACTTTAACATGTGATCGGCTTGGGAACTTGTACATGAATAACGGCCTGGTTAGTCATACGTGCGGTGTATGACCAACACTAACATGAAAACAAGACTTGTACATGAAGGGTATGATCACATATCTACACTAAAATACTCCCCACCTCCGACTGGTATAGTAGATCCAACCATGGTACGCTATGGCACGGGATTCCCCAAGAAGATAGCTAGTCTTTCCTAGAATCAGTGTCTGTACATGTACAAGATAATCAATAAAACAAGACTTGCACAAGATACACCATATACAAGGAATAACATCTCATGACGAGATCCGAATATACTAATCCATGTAACCATCGTGTCAAAAAATATGGATATCCACACTAAATACAATGAACATAGACGATATCATAAATAAGAAACTATCAGAGAATGTACTCGCCTGGGGTCCTGAGCGGGCAATACCACTGTCCTGCTCCTGTAGTCTCGCAGAACAATCCAATGGTCCTATATATAAATAATATAATATAATACATCATCAGCCATTACACTAGCACACACAAACACAATTACACTACGCTCGAAACTATGTAAGGGTGCTAACTAGTCCACTATCAGGGTCAAGTGTGCATGTCTAAATGCATATGTGTCACATCCTCAAATGCTGTGCATAATCAGACAGCCACTCACTATCACATGTCTAAGGCAGTATGTTGGTGCACACAAGGCAGTCGATTAACTAATATTCAGGGTCACATGGTCATATAAAATACAGGGTATCCACAGTTAACCTAAGATCATACAACATAGATATATATTACAGTCCTACTTAGCACTAGCAATCAATTCCCATGGAATATGTGTATATATATATATATCAACTAATTAGTATACACACACAACTAGTTTTGGGTTTACTTGTATAGTGGCTTGCGATGAACATCTAACAAAATATATCATGAAGCGATACGCTAAATCCTAACACTACTCACACATGCACATATACACAATATAAAAGGGAGGCAAGTCAAACCTGCGCGTTAGCGTGCACATGCACGGGATCGAGGGTGACTGCTTGTCACGACCCGCACCCGGTTTAGGGGCACGAGTGCGTGGGTACGTCCAGCCTACGCCGCAGCATCGGCGGTAGAACGCTGTCTAGGTATTGATACTATCTAACTAATGTCACGCAGGCATCCAATCTCCATTAGGAGGCACGGATGACACAAATAGATGAACATATACTCAATCACGGAATTACAGCACGATAAGATTTCGAAACAGAAATTAAAATTAAACACAACACAAGTCCACAAGGATAACTTAACTTAACAATATCCAAGAATCATCAAATTGCCGGAGACAAATCCGGTACCAAAAATCTACTAAAAGAACTAACAAGAAATAATAATTCCGTCTAGACCTTCCAGAATCACAGCTAACTACCAAGTCTGCAGTTACTCACCATAGTCCATAAAGTGTCGGACAGCGGTCATCTAAGGCATAGTCTGGAAAAATGTTTCCAGTCAGGAAGGAGCAAAGCACAATCTCAAATAACAGTTCCATTAATTGATAATGTCTATAATACAATAAAACATGTCATGCTAGCTACTGAGAAGAAAATGTAATGACAGTTTAAGAGAGACAGGCAATGTAAAGAGACAGGCAATAGGCAATATGATACAGTCAGTGCATGTATAAAAATGGAAGAACAAGGAACAGTATCATATACGGGTGATGTAGTATATGATCTAAAATAGAGAACTGTAACTATTCTAAGTGTTTGAAATAGTAGTTTCAAAATGTGATCGGCTTGGGACATGTACAGTAGCTACAGTCTGGCTAATCATACGTGGGGGTATGATTGACACCAATAATATTTAATTATGCAATGGGTATTTGATCACATTTCTCACTAGCCATTTCCCCGCCCCCAACTAGTACTGTGGATCCAATCATGACACGTCACGAATACACAACATTGTCTAATATATTAAGTACAATGTCTAATAAATTATTTACAATGTCTAATATCAATGTCTAATGTAAATGTCAATGTCAATGTAAATGTCGTGTATAATGTCGATACGAAAATCAAGGTAACATCTCATGACTGCAGATCCAAGCTATACTAGTCCGTGTAGCACAGTGTCAAAGATTCAGTTGTAACATTTCAAGATCATTGAACTTATAGCTATTATCAAGAATTGGAAATTATCAGAGAATGTACTTGCCTTGGTCCTTAGCTGGTATTTTATGGATGTCCTGTTCCAGAGTATCCCCTGGTAACCAACAGTCCTATGAACACATCACAATATGACATTTGTATCAGGGGCTATACTAACACACAATAGAAATACACTGGCCTTAGGGCTACGCTAGGTACGGTAGGGGTCATCTACTAGATAGGCCAACTACATATATATATATATCCCTAAATTACAATAATAACTATAAGTATAAATATATATACACTCCAAAAATAGTACGTATACTACTAATTTATACCAATTAAATTATACAGTACTATATACAGATGAATATACCAATTAAATATATTTTGAAAATATGCTAAGTATTTATATATATATAAAATGCTCAAAGTAGAACACGTATTTATATCCATCAAATTAAACACATATATATGCCAATACATTATAGATATATTATTAAATACTAAAAACACATTTTTAATACACGTTTAACATTTAATGAAAAAATAATTTATACATGTACATATATATACAATACACACAAGAATATATAGATGTATACTAATTATATATATACCAAGTTACAATTTCCAACATATACAGAAATATATATATACTATGCTAATACATGTATTTAAACACTTTATTTATGAATAATATACATGCACTAAATATATATATGAAATTATATCAAGTATATATATATATACAAAATATATATATATATATGCCAAACTTAATTATAGAATTATTTAAATACCTACTATACATATATAATTAGATATTAATAAAATAATAATATACATATGCCAATTTCACATTAATTAAATATAAATACCTTACAATATATATACAAATTAAATTAATTACATATACTAATTACCACATTAATTAAGTATATAATTACTTTACATTAATTATATATACAATTTAAATTAAATGCATATACTAAATTCCACATTAATTAAAATATATAAACAAAACATTTATATGTATATACATTAATCAATATATACACAAAGACATATACTAGTTATATATGTATATACCATACTAATATATATATTAAACATAAATTTTAAATACATATTTATACTATTTATTGAAATACATACAAAACCTTACATTTATTATACAAATTAATTACACTAATTAACATGTTCGTATATACGTATGTATATGAATATATATACATACATATATATATATATATATATATATATATATAAACCAGGGAAGAAGAGGGAGAGAGAGAGAGGATGGAAAGCTTACTGTGAAAGGGGCTGCCGCCGGCCGCCGGAGAGGGGCAGAGGGCCGGAGTTGAGCAGCAACCGAGGGGAGAGCCACCGGAGTATGGAGGGGAGATGGAGGGAGCGGAGCAGAGGAAGGAGGACACAGCAGCGGCCTGCCGGTGCAGTCAGCGGGGTCGGGTTCTCGCCGGCCGGAGGGAGGAGCAGCCAGGGGAAACGGCAGCGAGCCGCCGGAGTACAGCAGCGGCGAGGGAATGGAGCGCCGACGCCGGAGTTGGGCAGCGCCTGCCGGGTGCAGCGGGCGCCGGAATCCAGAGGGGGCCGGGAACAGCAGCGGATGAGCAGTGGCCGCCGCCGGAGTTCGGGAAGTCGGCCGGAGGAAACGCACAGTAAGTGCGGCAGTGCACAGTATCTTCAAATCCCCCCCTTTCTTTGAATTCAATTTCAAATGAAAGAAAAGAAACAATAAGAAGAAGAAGGAGAAGAAAAGAAGAAATGAGAAGAAGAAAAAGGAGGAGGAAAATTACCTACGTATGAGAGGGGGCTTGAGGAATTTTGGAGGCTTGTGAGGTGGGGGAAAACCTAGGTTTCTAGGGATTAGGGTTGAGGTAGACATGTCATTAAATAGGAGAGAGGGTGTTATGATGGAGGGTGAGGATGCACTCAATTAATTGAGTGGTCCAGATTGAACATGAGAAAACTATTCATGGGGGAATGAGGGTGAGATTAATTAAAATTAATAGGCTCCCTCATTGGTTAAAATAATTAGGTGTTGGCACCTATAATTGAATAATTGCAACTTAGCCCCTAAATTCGGGAAATTGCACAAACACATGAAATGACGAAAATTGGGCGGGCGATTTGGGGTCCGATGTTTTGTAGGGTCAGGGGGCACTGTAAGATGGGTATGGGCTGAATTTGCAGGGCACTGGAATTAAATTGGGATTTTAAAATCAGATAAATTAGTATCCTCAATTTAAATAGAAATAAAATACAAGTTGGGTTCAACAATTAATTAGGAGTACTCGGGGTCAAAATCAGATCAAGTCATCAATACCAATATTGAAGAAGACTCAGAACAGAATATTACCCTAATTTGGGTCGCACGAAAAAATAGGTCAAGATGGCCTCCAATTTTCGATTGGAACGCACAACGATACAAAAATAGGAATTTAAAAATAAACGTCCGCGACGATTTTTGTGCGGCCAGAAATAATGCACAGGGAGCAAAATTATGAGTTGCAAAAATAGCAGAATTGAAGGCGGACATGTCTAGAGCAAGATTGTGAAATTTGTTGGAAGACAAAAGTCTGGATAGTGCTCCAAATATCGAAGCAAAGGCAAATGCGCAAAATATTAAATAAAATACAGTAATTAATTATAAACTCCAAGAATTAAATTCTAGATAAAATAATTAACCTCAAAATTCCATAATTCGGACAGGTGCTATCTACTGGCTTCTAGGTCAGTCTGCTAGCTAATATAAAATAATAACACTGCATATAATTATATGTATAATTACACATCACATAATTATTAAATTAAATACTATCAGGCAATTAATTAATTATAATACCATAATATTAAATATTGTAAAAATTCGAAAATACCCCTGTTTTCAGAATGTGGTAGTGACAAGTCTACCCACCTTAAAAGAATTTCGTCCTCGAAATTTAAAATCCTCATATTAGCATTTAATCATACACATTATTATTCCCTCAATTAAATTCATCAACCACGAATAATCCACAAGGTCTTTTCAAAATTTCAAAAATCTAAAATTGTTGTATAACCTGAAAAATCTTCAAGTAAAATCAAAGTCCATCAAAAATTTCCTTGAAAGTTTTTAGCTACTAATTCGATACTCAGAATTTAATATCCACTCCTCAAAAACTCAACAATATGATATTTAAGGATTCTCCAAATGTCACATCCCATGTAAAATTCTAAAATTCATAACTTGCAAATAAATAAACACATTGATAAATCTCCCAAATTTCCAAATTAATAACCAACTTAAACATGTCATAATCCTTCCTGGAATTAATACATCATAATTTCCGTCATGTTAAATTCTTGACCCTTTATTTAAATCAATGTTTATCCTCGAATTTTTAAATCCTCGATGGTTTTATTTATGTATTTATTCCCATCAAATTTAAATTCCTTATATCATATAATCATGAACTACTCCATATTGTTATTTCACAATAAATTCTTCAAAGATTCTATAAATAGCATATCCCTAAAAATCTTCAAAAATAAATCAAATCACATTCTTATCACAATATTCTCTAAAATTTTAAGTTTATAACGAAATACAAGAATTTAATATTCAATCCTCTAATTGAACTCTATTCAATGCATATTTCAAAAAAAATTGAATCTCGTCCCAAATTTGAATTTAACACTAATCCATTGGTGTTCTTATCCCTCGATTTTTTTTTTCTCATAATATGCAACGATGTAATACTTATGGAACCTCCAATACAATATTCAAAATATAAGTTCTCAACTTGCAGTCCAACAAATATATCGATGGCCTTCTTAAATTTCTCAAATTCAATGATAAATTCAATCATTTCATAATTTTCTAAAAATCAATGATTTAACAAAACTTCAATTACGCCATATCAAAATTCCAACTCTTTATTTAATTTAATATTTTTTTTTCTCAAAATTTTGGCACTTTGTCTCTCTTTGTCAAGTCATAACCTCTTTGTTAATCTTTATTACAGTTAAATCCTCAACAATCAAAGTCTAAGAGAATTCTACCTACACTCATACAACATGCAACCTAAAGGGATTATATATGATCATGGTGTCTTTTGCCAGGGTATTACAGTCTCTGTAACAGGGGTACTACTAACTACATTATAACAAGAAATCATGCATGCAACTATGGTACTAAGGAATCAACCAATCAATCAAGTAGATAGGAACAGAATGAAGGAAAGAACAGAACTTGTTAACACATTACCTGCAGTATCGGTCTCCTCGACCGTCATCGCAAATGCTCGCCCTGCTGGGGTGGTTCCCTTTGCGGGTGCTGAGCAACATGCGGTTCTACAGGTAGCCTAACTGGATCTCTATAATCTGAAGTTGTGCGCTGGCCGGGAAGATAAGAGGCTCGAAGACAATCCCTTACTCGATGTCCCGCAGTGCCGCAAAGCAAACAAAGTCCTAGCCTCGTTCTACAGCTCTCCCAAAGGTGACCTGGCTTCTTACAGAAGTGACAAGTTCGTTGATCCTGCTGTACAGGAACTGGTGCCGGGTACTGCTGTTGATACTGAAATACCCTCGGTTGTCGCCGAATTGGAACTGGTGCCTGGTACTGCTGTTGATACTGAAATGCCCTCGGCTGCCACTGGCCAGGATACTGCTGGGCAACTCTCTCAACTATCTGTAGTGCCATCTGGTGAGCGTTCTCCATGCTCTCTCTCATCAGCTCGGTTTGTGCCTGGTGCGCTTCTGCTTGCACCCTCTGAGCCTCAGCTTGAACTCGCTGAGCATCTGCTGCCATTCTCTGGGCCTCTACCATGCCTTGGATCAAGGTGAACATCTGTGCCCCATCAATGGGCAACCCTCCGGGAATCAGAGTCGGTGGAGGAGGAAGGTCGTCCGTCACAGCTGCGGCTATCTTCTGAACAGGTGGAGAAGGAAGATCACCTACGTGCATCGGAGATGTAGGAGGAATTACTGCTGTCTGTCCCTCAGGTGGAGAGGTGGCAGACCCTTCTAAAGCTGGTGTTCCCGCTCTCGTAGATAGTGTCTTCGGCAACATCCTGAAGACAGATCCCAAAGAATCAATTTAGGCAAAATGCGATATCATCAAGGGAGGACAGTACAGTTCTAAAGAAGCAACATTCAAGATAAATAGATTGGAAATAAACCTTAGTTGTGATTTGCACAGGTCAAAGATACATCCATGGTTTGATACCTCTATCCCCTAGGTACCACAGTTCTATCACAAAACACACTCACTGCTAGCTTCCTTACGTACTGCAATCGCTGATACTAGCTATTCTTATCACCCAAGTGCATATCAAATGCAACACACTACACTAAGTACTGCACTTTCTAGTACAACCCTTGATGATCACCCAAGTCAGTTTGCAGTGAATATCAATCATGCTCAAGCCAACATATCCTTACACATGCATCTTACCTACTTATCATATCTCTCCCATTATAAAATCTTATCCTCAAATAAATATTCCTCAATAACTCCTCGAATAAAATTAAAGTAAATGTATACACTTTCCTCAAGGTCAATTATTTAAATACTGAAATGAAAACTTAATCACACAAAATCCTTACAGACTTGTCTAGGTTTAATGAATCGAATCTGAATCCTCAAAAATAAAATTTTAGTAACCATATTTCAACTCTTCAATTTCAAAATTTTGCAATTCATTGAAATCTTCAAAATAAGATTTTATTTACATAATATCTCAACCTCTCAAAATTTTTAAAATTTGAAATTCATTTTCAATCCTCAAAATTAAAATTAAATCCACCCTTCGTAGTCCAATAGCCCTAATGTTAATCATTTTCACTGTCCTCATTGACATGTGTTATCAGATAATATCATAATTCAGTCTGCAAATTCTTTTTAATATAAAATCAACCCTACAATGAAACCCAAAATCCTAACTTAAATACCTAATTAACAACAATCAAATCAAGTGAAACCAAAATCCTAATTTAATAACAAATCAACAATGATCAAATTCAATATCAATAAGTGAGAATGGACAGAACAAGGGAATGAATTTAAATTGGAAGTTTCAACAAGATTCTCAGGGGTCATCCCAGGAATCTCTCAAGGAATCGTGATTGAGTATTTGCTCTCGTCCTAGTATTCTATGTCCTAGATTCTATAGCAGGTACGCAGTAGTATAACAAGGATGATACACTACTACGACATCGCACAACTCGCGAAGTCTGACCTGCATGGGCCACCACTAAAAACGTGTCACGACCCGCACCCGGTTTAGGGGCACGAGTGCGTGGGTACGTCCAGCCTACGCCGCAGCATCGGCGGTAGAACGCTGTCTAGGTATTGATACTATCTAACTAATGTCACGCAGGCATCCAATCTCCATTAGGAGGCACGGATGACACAAATAGATGAACATATACTCAATCACGGAATTACAGCACGATAAGATTTCGAAACAGAAATTAAAATTAAACACAACACAAGTCCACAAGGATAACTTAACTTAACAATATCCAAGAATCATCAAATTGCCGGAGACAAATCCGGTACCAAAAATCTACTAAAAGAACTAACAAGAAATAATAATTCCGTCTAGACCTTCCAGAATCACAGCTAACTACCAAGTCTGCAGCTACTCACCATAGTCCATAAAGTGTCGGACAGCGGTCATCTAAGGCATAGTCTGGAAAAATGTTTCCAGTCAGGAAGGAGCAAAGCACAATCTCAAATAAAAGTTCCATTAATTGATAATGTCTATAATACAATAAAACATGTCATGCTAGCTACTGAGAAGAAAATGTAATGACAGTTTAAGAGAGACAGGCAATGTAAAGAGACAGGCAATAGGCAATATGATACAGTCAGTGCATGTATAAAAATGGAAGAACAAGGAACAGTATCATATACGGGTGATGTAGTATATGATCTAAAATAGAGAACTGTAACTATTCTAAGTGTTTGAAATAGTAGTTTCAAAATGTGATCGGCTTGGGACATGTACAGTAGCTACAGTCTGGCTAATCATACGTGGGGGTATGATTGAACACCAATAATATTTAATTATGCAATGGGTATTTGATCACATTTCTCACTAGCCATTTCCCCGCCCCCAACTAGTACTGTGGATCCAATCATGACACGTCACGAATACACAACATTGTCTAATATATTAAGTACAATGTCTAATAAATTATTTACAATGTCTAATATCAATGTCTAATGTAAATGTCAATGTCAATGTAAATGTCGTGTATAATGTCGATACGAAAATCAAGGTAACATCTCATGACTGCAGATCCAAGCTATACTAGTCCGTGTAGCACAGTGTCAAAGATTCAGTTGTAACATTTCAAGATCATTGAACTTATAGCTATTATCAAGAATTGGAAATTATCAGAGAATGTACTTGCCTTGGTCCTTAGCTGGTATTTTATGGATGTCCTGTTCCAGAGTATCCCCTGGTAACCAACAGTCCTATGAACACATCACAATATGACATTTGTATCAGGGGCTATACTAACACACAATAGAAATACACTGGCCTTAGGGCTACGCTAGGTACGGTAGGGGTCATCTACTAGATAGGCCAACTACATATATATATATATCCCTAAATTACAATAATAACTATAAGTATAAATATATATACACTCCAAAAATAGTACGTATACTACTAATTTATACTAATTAAATTATACAGTACTATATACAGATGAATATACCAATTAAATATATTTTGAAAATATGCTAAGTATTTATATATATATAAAATGCTCAAAGTAGAACACGTATTTATATCCATCAAATTAAACACATATATATGCCAATACATTATAGATATATTATTAAATACTAAAAACACATTTTTAATACACGTTTAACATTTAATGAAAAAATAATTTATACATGTACATATATATACAATACACACAAGAATATATAGATGTATACTAATTATATATATACCAAGTTACAATTTCCAACATATACAGAAATATATATATACTATGCTAATACATGTATTTAAACACTTTATTTATGAATAATATACATGCACTAAATATATATATGAAATTATATCAAGTATATATATATATACAAAATATATATATATATATGCCAAACTTAATTATAGAATTATTTAAATACCTACTATACATATATAATTAGATATTAATAAAATAATAATATACATATGCCAATTTCACATTAATTAAATATAAATACCTTACAATATATATACAAATTAAATTAATTACATATACTAATTACCACATTAATTAAGTATATAATTACTTTACATTAATTATATATACAATTTAAATTAAATGCATATACTAAATTCCACATTAATTAAAATATATAAACAAAACATTTATATGTATATACATTAATCAATATATACACAAAGACATATACTAGTTATATATGTATATACCATACTAATATATATATTAAACATAAATTTTAAATACATATTTATACTATTTATTGAAATACATACAAAACCTTACATTTATTATACAAATTAATTACACTAATTAACATGTTCGTATATACGTATGTATATGAATATATATACATATATATATATATATATATATATATATATATATATATATATATATATATATATATATATATATATATATATATATATATAAACCAGGGAAGAAGAGGGAGAGAGAGAGAGGATGGAAAGCTTACTGTGAAAGGGGCTGCCGCCGGCCGCCGGAGAGGGGCAGAGGGCCGGAGTTGAGCAGCAACCGAGGGGAGAGCCACCGGAGTATGGAGGGGAGATGGAGGGAGCGGAGCAGAGGAAGGAGGACACAGCAGCGGCCTGCCGGTGCAGTCAGCGGGGTCGGGTTCTCGCCGGCCGGAGGGAGGAGCAGCCAGGGGAAACGGCAGCGAGCCGCCGGAGTACAGCAGCGGCGAGGGAATGGAGCGCCGACGCCGGAGTTGGGCAGCGCCTGCCGGGTGCAGCGGGCGCCGGAATCCAGAGGGGGCCGGGAACAGCAGCGGATGAGCAGTGGCCGCCGCCGGAGTTCGGGAAGTCGGCCGGAGGAAACGCACAGTAAGTGCGGCAGTGCACAGTATCTTCAAATCCCCCCCTTTCTTTGAATTCAATTTCAAATGAAAGAAAAGAAACAATAAGAAGAAGAAGGAGAAGAAAAGAAGAAATGAGAAGAAGAAAAAGGAGGAGGAAAATTACCTACGTATGAGAGGGGGCTTGAGGAATTTTGGAGGCTTGTGAGGTGGGGGAAAACCTAGGTTTCTAGGGATTAGGGTTGAGGTAGACATGTCATTAAATAGGAGAGAGGGTGTTATGATGGAGGGTGAGGATGCACTCAATTAATTGAGTGGTCCAGATTGAACATGAGAAAACTATTCATGGGGGAATGAGGGTGAGATTAATTAAAATTAATAGGCTCCCTCATTGGTTAAAATAATTAGGTGTTGGCACCTACAATTGAATAATTGCAACTTAGCCCCTAAATTCGGGAAATTGCACAAACACATGAAATGACAAAAATTGGGCGGGCGATTTGGGGTCCGATGTTTTGTAGGGTCAGGGGGCACTGTAAGATGGGTATGGGCTGAATTTGCAGGGCACTGAAATTAAATTGGGATTTTAAAATCAGATAAATTAGTATCCTCAATTTAAATAGAAATAAAATACAAGTTGGGTTCAACAATTAATTAGGAGTACTCGGGGTCAAAATCAGATCAAGTCATCAATACCAATATTGAAGAAGACTCAGAACAGAATATTACCCTAATTTGGGTCGCACGAAAAAATAGGTCAAGATGGCCTCCAATTTTCGATTGGAACGCACAACGATACAAAAATAGGAATTTAAAAATAAACGTCCGCGACGATTTTTGTGCGGCCAGAAATAATGCACAGGGAGCAAAATTATGAGTTGCAAAAATAGCAGAATTGAAGGCGGACATGTCTAGAGCAAGATTGTGAAATTTGTTGGAAGACAAAAGTCTGGATAGTGCTCCAAATATCGAAGCAAAGGCAAATGCGCAAAATATTAAATAAAATACAGTAATTAATTATAAACTCCAAGAATTAAATTCTAGATAAAATAATTAACCTCAAAATTCCATAATTCGGACAGGTGCTATCTACTGGCTTCTAGGTCAGTCTGCTAGCTAATATAAAATAATAACACTGCATATAATTATATGTATAATTACACATCACATAATTATTAAATTAAATACTATCAGGCAATTAATTAATTATAATACCATAATATTAAATATTGTAAAAATTCGAAAATACCCCTGTTTTCAGAATGTGGTAGTGACACTGCTGCAGGTTGTCTCTGGCGAGGTGAGACGGGTCGACAATGACGACGATGATGATAATAGCGACGATGGTGATGATGATGATGATGATGATGATGATGATGATGATGATAATGATGATGAGGATATTGATGATGATGTAGGACCAGGGATGGCCGGAGAGGAGCGGCTCAAGCGAGGGAGGTCTGCTGCTCAGCGGGAAGGTCGGGTCGACGAGGCAAGGGTGCTCGGGAACGGCCATGTGGCTTGCTGCCGGGGTTCAGACGCTCAGGCGGGGACGCTATTGAGCGAAGGTGGTCGTGGGGATGATGTTAATGGTGATGGTGGTGACCGGACTGTCCCGGTGGAGGAGGTCGTGGCCGGGGCTGAGGGGAAGTCGACTGCTGTCGGTTGTAGTCGACGGAGGAGATCGGGGTTCAGTCGGTCGGGATGGCCGGAGGAAGAGGATGGAGATGAAGTCGTGGGTGCTGTCAATGGCAGGGGTGGCCGGGGAAGGGAAGGGAAGGGCTGCTCGTCGTCGGGTTGGAGATCGACGGTGGAGGAGATGTTCAGGCGAAGGAAGGAGACAGAAATCCGACGTTGCTCAGGTCGTGAGGGACGTCGAGGCTCGGGATCCGGCGAGGCGCTGTGTCGACGAGAAGGTGAGTACAGAGATGGAGGCTCTGCTGTCAGGCTGCACTGCTTGGCGGGGTCGAAGGGAGAGGCGGCTCGGGGATGGTGATCACCGGAGGAAGGAGGGGAGAGGAGGATGAGTCGGTCGGGGATGAAGGCTCAGCGGTGGAGAAGGCCGGGGGTGGTGTTAATGGTGATGGTGGTGCTCAGGTGGACTGTGGGTCAGGCGGAGGAAGGTGTCCAGTCGCTGTCGTACGGGGATCCGGCGGGTGATCACCGGGGAAGATGGCCGGGGAAAGGAACTGTTCGACTAGGGTTGGTTTAGGGTTTGTGGGTTGATGTGTAGGTGGAGGTGATGAGAATTATGGAGAAAAATATTGTATATATATGTGGGAAGAAAAGGGTGATGTAGCCCTAGGGATTTGGGTCGCCCAAGTACACCTTGGGATGGGGTTACTTTTCTACATATAGATATTTAAAGGGCTAGGATGGTATTGTTTGAAATGGATGGCTAGAATTTGATGAGGGGGAAAGGATGTTGAGTGTTGCACACTCCAAAATTATGGAGAAAAATTAATGAAGGAAATGGGTGTTTCTACATGTGTTTGGTCCAATGGGGGTGTGGACACCTCAATGCACTTTTGCATAAAAGTCCTCAACAATTGGAAAATTGCACAAAAATGGAAATTAGGATTGGATGAGGGAAGACACCATGTTTGGTGTGATGTAGTGGATAAAAATGGTGTGTGGTGTTTAGTATGAGTCTTGAGGGTGTGAGCGGGGGTTTAGTTTGGTGTTGGGTTTAATTTTGGGTCAAGTTGGGTCCTTACACAAATTTAATTAAAATTAGAAGTACATGGGGCTAAAATTAGGTGGGACACAAGTGTCATGGACGTAGAGGGCTCAGAATAGAATATTGTCATAGTTTGGATTGTACAAAACGGATCAAGATTGTGTCTCCAATTTCGATTGGAACGCACAAAGATACAAAGTTGGATTTATTTGAAATTAAAAATAAACGTCCGTAACGAATATTGTGCGACTAAAATAAAGCACAAGAGAGCATATTTATGAGTTACACAAAGGTCAGAATGAAAGACGGGCACGTCTAGGACAAGGGTATAGAATTTGTTGGAAGGTAAAAGCTAGGGTAGCGCTCCAAATATCGAAAGAACGGTAAGGTACAATAATTAAATAAAATTATGATAATTAATTATAATCCTAAATATTTAATCCCAAATAATACTAATTAAAATCCATAATCCTATATTTGGGTCAGGGGTTCATCTAGTGAGCTTCTAGGTCTAGTCTACTAACTCATGCATTAAAGAACACTATATATATATATATATATATATATATATATATATATATATATATATATATATCATGCAATTATTTAAAAATAAATATACACAATACTTATTAATAAACAAAAAGACAAAATTATCCCTATTTCAGAATGTGGTAGTGACACAAGCTCCTTGCCAATTTCTCCTTCTCCAAGTTCTCCTTGCAATCCAAGCTCTAATGTTTCTTAATTGATAAAAATTAAGAGGGAATGAGAGAGAATTGAATGAATTTGGTGGAGGGATGGAGTAATTTAGGGAAGAACTAAATTGAAGATCTAAATTTGGAATGAACCAATGAGAGGAGAGAGAGTGTCCCCCCTTTATATGGCCGGCCCCCCTCTAACCCCTTCTCCAAGTAATTCATAATGACTACAATGCCCCACTAGTTAGTTAAGAGGTTTATAGGAAGGCTATATTATGAATCTTCTAATTCTTCATGAACTAAACTAATCTCCTTAATTAATTAAGGGAATGGTCTAATTGGGCCTAGTCCAATATTGGGATTAATGGGTCATGACAAAATAATGGGTTAACTAATGGCAAGTCTAAATAATAATAGGATAGCCCACTAACAAATAAATGAATAGCACATCATAATATAATTAATTACTAGCATAATATATAATATTAAATTACTAACTAATAATATTCCAATGACAAAAATACCTTCATTTAGAAATATGGTAGTTACACGTCTACCCTCCTTAGAAAAATTTTGTACTCGATATTTAAGGAAGAACTAACACTACAACAAGCAATCATACAAGAGAGAAGAATGATACCTTACGGCTCAAACAAATAAGGGTATCGCTCGCGCATCTCGGCTTCCCTCTCCCAGGTAGACTCTCCCAGAGAGTGATGCCTCCATGCAACGCGTACCAAGAAAATCGTCTGGTTATGCAGCACCTTCTCCCTGCGATCTAGAATCTCCACTGAATACTCTGGGTAGCTAAGAGTCAGACCCACCTCGATCTCCGAGTGATCCAATACATGACTAGGATCTGCCACGTATTGTCTCAACTATAACACATGGAACACATCATGCACTCCCTCTAGTGCAGGTGGCAAGTCTAGTCTGTAGGCCACTGCACCGACCCTTGCAAGAATACTGAAGGGTCTGATGTACCGTGGACTAAGCTTCCCGCCTCCACCAAAGGAAATTGTGTCCTGTGTCAGAGAAATCCGCAAGAACACCATATCGCCAACCTAGAACAAAATACAGCCTTAACACTCAACCTAAAACAAAGCAATCACAAGCAATACAAACAAAACCTAAACCTCAAACTCCAATGGTCTCCGGCGGCTATTGGCTCAATGCCGCTGTCTGTCATGCGCCACCCGAAGTCTATCTCTGATGAGCTTCACCTTCTAAGCTGCATCCATAATCATCTCCGGTCCCAACAAGGATCTCTCACTAACATTATCCTAAGATAAATGAGTGCGACATCTCCGTCCATATAAAGTCTTGAATGGTGACATCTTAATACTGGCCTGGTAGCTGTTGTTGTAAGCAAACTCTACCAGGTGAATATGATTATCCCAATAACCTCTAAAATCTAAAACACAAGTGTGAAGTATATCCTTGAGAGTCTGGATAGTCCTCTCCGACTGCCCGTCTATCTGGGTGATATGCGGTACTAAATTTGAGCTGGGTGCCTAAGCTAGCCTGCAAACTCCTCCAGAAATTAGATATGAAGCGACTATCCCGATCTAAGACTATGCTCACAGTAACTCCATGTAATCTGATAATCTGTCGCACATACATCTCCGCTAGCTTCTCTGTAGACGTACCCACTTTGAATGGTAAGAAGTGGGCTGATTTGGTCAACCTGTCTACGATGACCCAAATCGCGTCTTTTCCTCCTGGAGAACGTGGTAGCCCCGAAACAAAATCTATGGTAACATGCTCTAATTTCCACTCTGGAATGGGTAAAGGCTGATATAAACCACCTGGCCTCTACCTATCCGCCTTTACCTGCTGGCAAACTAAACATCTGGATACGAAGTGAGCCACCTCCCGCTTCATACCATACCACCATACATGCTCCCTCTAATCTCTATACATCTTATTGGCACATGGATGAATAGAGTACTGAGACTGATGCACCTCTTGGAGAACCTCCTCGTGTAATGCTCCATTCGGCACACACAATCTAGTACCGTACCGCAATGATCCATCCTCAGCAATAGTGAAATCATCTGATAATCCTATCTGAATATGTACTCTGATGCTTCTCAGAGACTCATCGTCATACTGTGTATCCCTGATCCAGTCTATCAACTCTGACTGTATCTGTAATTCCCATATTTGTATCTCGACACCAGGAACTAGCACCTCAATACCCAAGCTCTAAAGATCGACCAATGAATGTTTGTCCGTAGTCAAGCACATAGCTACTGGATACCTACTCAAGGCATCAACGACTAAGTTGGCCTTTCCTAGATGGTAGGTACTACAATGATATGTCAAATTCCTTCATCAACTCCAACTGCTGCCATTGTCTCATGTTCATATCTTTCTGTGTAAACACGTACTTCAAGCTCATGTGGTCTATAAAGATCTCCACATGCTCTCCGTACAGATAGTGTTTCCATAGATTTAGAGCAAAGACGACCGTTGCCAACTCTAAATTATGGGTGCGGTAGTTCTTCTCATGAGGACGTAATTGCCTGGAAGCATAGGCAATCACCTTTCCATTTTGCTGCAGAACAAACCCAAACCCTTCCCTGAAGCAGCACTATAAACAGTGAATCCACCTGACCCCAATGGTAATATCAACACTTGAGATGTCGTCAATCTTCTCTTTAGCTCATCAAAAGTGGCCTGACAATCTTCTGTCCAAACAAACTCCACATCCTTCCTGGTCAACCTAGTAATCGGTTCTGCAGTCCTGGAGAAGTCTTGTACAAATCTCTTGTAGTAACCTGCTATTCCCAGAAAGCTTCTGATCTCCGCCACCGAACTCGGAGTAGCCCATGACTCCAACAATCTAACGATCAACGCTCTCCTGGGCTCGTGCTGATGCCTACGAAGGCTGTGAGGAATACACTTTGGCAGAAGGGGCCCTGGATGACTGCGTCGTAAGAAAGGTATTGTAGGATCTCGTACCGTAGTATGTACCCCTCTAATGACCACCAACGAGATCATCCACAGCTCATCCGCCGACGGAGCTGTAGAGGGCTGTGAGAAAGTACCAACCCCTCCCTCTGCAGTTGCACTAGCAGTCGCCCTCTCACGTAGTTTAAGATACTTATTCTAGAAAAATGGTTGCTAACGTCTATGTTACTTATTACTAACAATATAGATATCTATTTGTATATTTTCTAAGTTATATTAAAACTAACACAGGATAGTAAAACGTACATAGGTCTGCGTAACCTTCTCATCGATGAGCTTTCTGCCCTTCCGATGGGTGGTCAGTTAGACAGTCACCATGTTGGCATTCTCACCCCTCTGTACCCGTTAAAATTATATTGTTTGTTATTAAAATTAAACATCTTATTCTACTTTTATAAAATAATATATATTCAATTGAATACATACCAGATGATAAAAATATTTCGTCATGGGAATTGAGCCGCCACACTACTTTTCTGCCTTCGACCTAGCCGCCTTTGCCTTCTCCAACCTTTCCTTGTACCTGGGTTCACCGAATCTCGCCTTCATTACAGTCTATTGCTCATGCGTGATCCAACCGTAGATCGGATTTCCGAAGCGATCATAATCATTTTGATCGTTGATCACATCATGGATCATCTTGGCAATGACGGAAGAAAACTGCTCCTTGATCTTCTCAGCCCGGTGTGGTGGATAAAAATATGTTTTCTACAAGTAGTAAAATAGAGAGTTATATAATGTGCATAAATGATTATTGATATTAAAAGTAAATATATTTTTACCTTGAAGTCGGCAAACCAGAATGTGTTCATATCTTCAAGAGCATCTGAGTAGTTGATCCAAGGCCCACCATAGTTCTGTTCAGAAACACCCCCAGTTCTCTCTTTACCGCCGACGGACGATATCTTTACAATAATAATTAAATTTATGAATATAAAGATATAATCATTTGGAAAATATTAACAAATTAACTTACTTATTTGGCCCGTCGATCTAAATCTCCATCATCGTCTCGTTAGGAGGCACGCATGGAGGATCACTCTGATCATGCCTAGACGGAGTCGGCTTGACCTCCTCAATTTGCTTATCTGTCTCCATGGTGCCGTCAGCTGGAGGAACGTTGGACGAAGGAGTAGTCTCAATCTAGAACTGCTAGTCCCGGGAGTACTGCTACATCGTACCATCAACAGAGTCGGAGATGTGACTAGTCGGTATAATAGAATATTATAAACCCTCTCACCCAAAATTGGGCCCACTTGGCTTAGATAGAGAAACTATGGTTAGTTGAATCCAATTAGAAATAGAACACGACATTTTATTTAATTATATAATATTTATATCTCATAGTGCACCTTACTGTTGCTTCGATAATTGGAGCACTACGCTAGCCACTGCCTTCCAACAAATTTTACAACCTTGTCCTAGACGTGCCCGCCTAGCATTCTGACCTTTGTGCAACTTATAATTATGCTCTCTTGTGCTACATTTTAGTCGCACAATATTCGTCGTGGACGTTTATAATAAATTCTAAATAAATATGACTTTGTACCCTTGTGCGTTCCAATCAAAATTGGAGACACAATCTTGACCGTTTTGTGCAACCCAAATTTATGACAATATTCTATTCTGAGTCTACTATATCCATGACACTTGTGTCCCACCTAATTTTATTCCCATGTACTTCTAATTAATTCCAGAACACCTTGCGCATTAATTATAATTAATCTAAATCCAATTTTTGTCTTTGTGCAATTTTCTAATTTTTGGGCTCTTTTATGCAAAAGTGCATTGAGGTGTCCACACCATTGGATAATATATGAAAAAAAAATCCATTTTTCCCCTTCATATGAATTTTCCTATAATTTTCGGAATGTGCAACGCGCAACATCGACCCTCATTTAATCCTAGCCATTACATTTAAACAATGTAATTTATAACCCTCCCAAACATCCCCTTGTCAAGCCTTGTCCCATCCCAAGGAGATGTTGACCAAGCCCACTTACCTTGGTCAACCCAAACCCAAAGTCCCCATGTATAAAATAACTTTTTCTTTCCTTTTTCTTGATTTCTTTTCTAAATCACCTAAACCTAAATAATACTCAGCCGACATCTCCCCCTACTTTCCTGTTCACCTTCTCCCCCCTCCTTCCCTGTGCACTCCCTACCTCGCCGGAATCCCGCCGGACACTGTCAGCCTCCCTCTTCTCAACCTCCTCTTCCCTCCTTCGCCTGACGCCGGAGCCTCGCTGCCAACCCGCTGTGGACACGCTGCCTATCCCGACCGCTGCTCACCGTCTTCCCCACGACACCACGACGGGAACCCGTCCGTCGAAAGCCGACCGCTGGACTGCCATTAACGCTGTGCAGACCTTCCTCTACCCGACCAGGCACCCGCTGAACCGCCTGAGCCGCCGCCTGAACTCCTCCACAGCCACGCCGGACCTCCCTCTCCCCTCGACTGAAATACTACCACCCATAACACCCCCTGCACTCGACTCCCTGCATCATCTCCTCCTCCGCTGCTGCTCATCGCCAGCAGGAACGATGCCACCAGCCTCCACCACCTCTTCTTCTTCCTCCCTGAACTTCTTCTCCTCCCCCCTGAGAGCCTTCTCCCATCGACCTCCACCTCTCCCTGCTCTCTCCTCCTCCTTGACCCGAGCCTCCTCTTCCCTGTCAACCACCCATCACCACCACTGTCCTCCTTGGCCGGACCTCCCCTGGCCGGGCCTCCTCCGGCAGACAACAACCATCCATCCCATCATCATCATCATCATCAACCCCCCATCATCATTATCATCACCCACAATCATCATCATCTCAAATCATCATTATCACCATTTATTCTCAAACCCTTAGCCCTAATCATCCACATCATCGTCCTCGTCACCACCATCATCCATATCATCATCCTAGTCATCACCATCATCCACATCATCATCCTCGTCATCACCATCATCTACATCATCATCCTCGTCATCACCATCACCCTATCATCGTCATCACCATCACGTAATCATCATCATAATCATCACTGTCATCATCGTCATTATGGACCCGTCACCCTTGCCAGACAACCCGTAGCAGTCACCCCCGATTTTAGTGCCTGTGCACGTTGGCCCCGAAGACCTATCAGATTATTCTGTGAGACTTCCAGAGCCGGATATTGGGACTACACAGCTTTCTTGCCAAGCAAGTATACCTTACCTTGTTGTACTGTTTAAATTTAGTTATTATTTTAGTCGCATGTTTTTATAACTGTGCGCGTCCGAGAGAGACTCGGGTGCAGTCAATGAATGCGTTAACGTTAGGACTTGTGTCTGACCTAGTTTCTAGTAGACCAACCTAAAGTTGTGGAGTTATCTGTATGACTCTCCAGGCCTTGACACATTTCTTACACGTGTTGTGAGTCTCATGTAGGACACAGACTTGCATATGCGGTTGGCCACCTGTACGTGTAGGTCGTACGACGAAAAGGGAATAACTGCTATTAGTGATGCATGTTAGAAGACTTAGCAGTTATTAGTAGTTGGAGCATAGACTATTATAGTATGAAGGTCCAATCCTTGTCCTTTTTTGGTTGTAAGGTTGGACTATTGTTCTAACGATAGACTATAAGCCAGAGTTACGACACCAATACTTGCACCCTGTCTCGATGTAGTAGCTACAGCGTGTTGTGGATATAACATGCATAGATTATTGGGCGGGGAGGATGACTAGTAGGCGTATGGGACACCTTACTTCCTTTACACTGCTGCCACACTCGACGGAGTGATATCAACGATATATACTATACTGCTGCCACGTTCTTCGGAGCGATATGGACGATATACTATACTGCTGCCATGTTCTTCAGAGCGATATGGACGATATATTATACTGCTGCCATGCTCTTCGGAGCTGGACGTTATTATATTACAGAGCGCCCACCTATGGGGGCATATGTGCTATATACTAGCCAGTTGTCACGATTGGTGAATTACGTCAGCATATGTCTAGCCTACACTTTTCCATACACTCAAAGTTGTCCTCAAATTGCATTCACTTAGATGGTTAGCGCACCCCTTTTATTTATTCAGTATTTACTTTATGGCATGCTTCTATGTATCTTGTTATGTCCCTCTGAGGACCTGGTCCCTTTCCAGGTGTCGATGTTCATGAGTATTCGCAGGAGCGCATATCCGGACTGGTTACGTATATTTCGAGGAGGTCTTCTCTTCGAGCCCGTGATTGTTAGTTGATATTCTTATATTGTATTTATCTTGTTTATTCTATATTCTAGTTCGGTAGTGGATTTGTTTCCATCTGACTACCATCATTAGATACTTTATATTAAGATCTAGATACATAGCTATTGGTTATTTATCTATTTATGATTCTTGTGGATGAGATTTAGATTATGCCTGTGACTTGAGATATTTTATACCACTTGTGAATTGTTATTCATAATACAACGTACGCATGTGTTATGATTTTCATATATTGGAGTTGCCATTTACATGCGGCTGGTATGCTTACGTGTCCTGGTCCTACGTATTTTGGGACTGGGGTGTGACAAATACTCTGCGACGAGGATTCAGAACCAATAGCCGGTACTGTAGGAGCACTCCGTCTAGAGGATCTACCTTCGAACAATCCACGTTGTCCTACCATACCTGATAATAACATATGATGATAAAATAAATACACAGACTTATAACAGTTCATGAAAATAGACAAACCCAGAGCAACCCTCCGTTGAATTTTCTGGGTACAAAATATCACAAAGTATATGAAATATCACAGTCACACAATAAGCACAATAAGTATAATATAAAAGTATCACAGTCACACAATAAGCACAATAAAAGTTCACAATCACACCATAAGTCTTATCCAATTTCTCAATCTCTCAAGAAAATCCAATATGCTGGGGTAGAACCCAGTCCTTCAGATACATCGCATAAGCAGCGTCTAGGTGATCAATCTCCGCTATAGGTGTTGGGTGACTGAAACTCCTCTTCTGAGCGGGTGCCTGCCCAACAATAGGAGGTACCACTTCCTCCTTAACAGTAGGAGATGCCACTTCCACCTTAACAACTGCTTCTAATTTAACAGTAGGAGGTGTCACTTCCTCCTTAACAGTTACTTCCTCCTTAACAGTAGGAGGTACCACTTCCTCATTAACAATAGGAGGTGCCTCTCTCAAGCGACGTGTACGTGCTCCGGTCATGGGTGCCATCTGGTAAGATAGATAAAAAAAATAATATAATTGATAACAAATATAAATATATGTATCCATAGAGTTAAAATAGATGTTATATTCCACATTAAAAATACAGTACATAGCTAGAGTTTAAATAGATTTTATTTTATTTTCAATCCTCTTCTGAAAATTTATCTTCTTCGTTTTTCTTGTCCCCCTCTTCCTCTTCCTCCTCATCTTTTCTTTCATCTACTGGTCTTCCTCTTCGTATAATTCTACCTCTTCTATACGATTAGACGTGTAATGAGGAACTTTTGTTGAGTTAACGTTTATTTGTTACAATAGGTAGCTCATCCTCCTGATAAGCTATTTCGTTAATGTCAAAGGTATTTATAGCTTTCATCTTGCATATTGTCCACCAGTCCGACCTTATTGTTCCCCGTTTAGGTAAGTTGCAAAGTACATGAGCTGAGTCTGACTTGATATAAAAAATAATTCATAGCCTTGATATCGACGCTGGTAGTTTATATCCACAAGGTTATGCTTGTCTATTTTTCAACCTTGATCTTGGATCGGATCGAACCAATCATACCTGAATAACACGATCTTAGCAGGCTCTGTTCCATAATTATATGTCAACTCCACAATGTCCCATAAAGAAATTATTATCTGGATCGACATCTTTATACCTCGAAGATCTGATATACAAACAATTATTTTTCGTAGAATCGAGATCCAAGAAGATGTCTCTTATCGGGGCTTTTATTGGCTTGAACCTAAACCCATTCACACAGTAGCTTGGCTAGATTTTGGTGGCATAAATTGGTCCCTTGACTAGAGTTCTAATAGACTCATTCTCGAGTGTTGTGTAGGGACGATCGACCTAAATACCAAGAATATTAAGTTCAACGTTCTGTTAAATATTGTGCAAGTGCATCCACAAAAGATCTTTACATATGCACTCAACCAAGGAGGAAAATAAAGTCTCATTTCCTGTTCTACTTCTTCATTTATTATGTATGGTCTCATCGACCTCACCTCTTCATTAAATGTGCTAAAAAATGACAAAATATCGTCCGATTAGTGTAACAATATTAGCCTATACTATTACATTAAGATGACTTAAACATTTTTTTTGTGGGTAAACCACGTCCACGTGGGGCCTTTAGCCTTTATTAAAAAATAAAGCACTTGGCGCAGGGAGATAGCCCATACTGCCTACAATAAGGAGGGAGATAGCCCTTTCCAAAAAAATATGAGAATACATAAGAAGAAAATAACCAAGAAAAGCTACTTCCTAAGAATAGGGTGACCCATCTGATCTGAAGAAAGCAGACCGCCCACATTATCTGAAAGATCCACTGCCTGACTAAAGCTCTGATCAATGCTTGTTTCCATAGCCAATTGAGCTAATGCATTTGCAACCCTGTTCTCGTTAGTAGAGATATAAGTAATCTGGATGTCTTGAGAAATTAATTTTCTGATCTTTCAAATTTTATAAATACTATACCAGTGAGTATGGCTTTTACCCATAATTGTATCACAAAGAATTTTGGAGCTGGAGTCAATATAACGGATGACAATATTGTTACTCCTGCAAAATTTAATGCCAAATAATAGTGAATCTATTTCCACATTAATACTTTGGCCTCCAGTAATAACTTTTTGGAAAGCGGCTACCATTTGTCCTTCAGTGCTTCTGACCACCCCTCAACTAAAGGAGTCAAGACCATTATTCTTAGAAATAATATTCAGCTTAAGACCCTGCTCCGGTGGTTTCCAATGAACCCAGGTGCCTCTAGCCCTAGTGTGAGTTTGAGGAGTAATATGGAAGGCCACCATGATATTATCCTCCTCCACAAAGAGATTATCTTCTTGGTAAAATATTCTTAAAATAAGTTGAAGACTAGTGGTAATCCAGCGAATGACGTCATTAGCATTAAGGTCAATATTCTCAAAAATAATGTTATTTCTATGCTTCCAAATCTCCCACAAGCCCGAAGCAAAAATAATATTCCTACTCAGGTCAATAACATTTTTTTGAGAAATATTGAGAAGCCAAACTTCAGCTAATTGCTCCACATAAATGCATTAATATTTAAGTGAAACATAGGGGCAAAATGAGACCATACCGAAGCAGCAAGCTCACTAGTGACAAATAAATGCTCTACCGATTTCTCCTGCGACTGAAGGCAACATCTACATCACGAAGCCAATCTGAAGCCCAATGAATAAAGGCGATTATCCACGGGAATGGCATGCTTGTTGATCCTCCAAAGGAAAGCAGCTATCTTTGGCGGGACAAATTTGTTCCAAATATATTTGCTCCATTTGAAAGTATCATACTTGGTCCGATAATGCTCCCAGTAGGATGCCGTAGAAAAATCCCCATTTGATGACAACTCCCAGCAAAGTACATCCGGACCATTTTGCAACTCCACTTCTGTGAGCATATCCTTGGCAACTCTAGGAAGGAGCAGGCGGGCATCAATATCTATCCCCTCCTTATCCCGAATCCTCGGATTAGCAATTACCTGGCGGATGCTAGGAATAAATCCTATACACCTCAGTTTTGGCAAGTATCTGCCACACCAATTGGACCTCCAAATGGGAATATTTTCCCTTCCTAGAATCCAGCAGCAGTGCATTTTAACATTTGGAAAAACCTTCAGCATGAGGACCAGAGCGAAGAGGGAGATCATGGTTTCACATACCCAATATCCAAAGGATCCCCATATTTTTATACATATACTGAGCCCATAGGGATTCTCCTTTACTAAATTTCCAGCATCTCCTTAGCATGAAAACACCTCATCACCTGATGCAACGGTCTGATACCAAGCCCGCCATCATCTAGAGGGCGGCAAACTCTTTTCCAGGAGACCCATTTCCTTCGGCTTTCTTCTGTAGTGTTCCAAAGGAAGTTGGCCATAATACTTTCCAATTTTTTAATATAAGCATTGGGAATTTTAACAACAGAAAGAGCATGAATTGGGAGCACATTTAAGGCATTTTTGATAAGTGTAATTTTACCTCCAAATGATAGAAGCCTCCCTCGCCAACTGGCTATTTTCTTCCTGAACTTAGCCTCCAGCCCCCCCAAGTATTCTAATTTCACTCGATCTTTGAAAAGAGGAACTCCAAGGTAATTGATTGGAAGGAAAGCTTGAGTGATCCCCATACTATTGGTAATGGTTTGAGCAAGCTCATTGGCATAATATTTGGTGGAGACAATGAATGATGACTTGGAGAAATTTATATCATGGCCAGAGACTTCCGAAAATTTCCCCAAAGTTTTTATAAAGCAATCAATACTATCTTTCCCTCCGTTAAGAAAAATAAGCCTGTCATCTGCATAAAAGAGATGTGACACCCGGAGCGCATCCTTTCTGCCACTGAAAGGTTTGATTTTTTTGTGCAAGCTGAGATGAGCCAACATCCTACTGAGAGCATCTTGAGCTATAATGAAGAGAGCAAGCGAGATAGGATTACCTTGGCGAAGGACTCTAGAAGATTTAAAGAAACCCCCAAGCTTTCTGTTTATAGATATAGAGTACCCGCAGTTGGATATAGCCCTGAAGATGAGGACCTGCCATTGATTACTAAAGCCGAGTTTGCGAAGAACCGCCAGGAGAAATTGCCAGCTCACCCGGTCATAAGCCTTAGACATGTCGAGCTTTATAACCACGTTATCACCTGTAATTTTGTTGTCGATGGCTTCAATCATTTCTTGGGCTAAACTGATGTTCTCGTGAATACTTCTCCCTTTGACAAAACCTGATTGCTCTCTAGAAATAATTTTTGGGAGGATCACTGCCAATCTATCCAACAAAAGTTTAGAAATAATTTTGTGAGAGAAATTGCATAAACTTATTGGCCGAAAATTATTGCAACCAAGGGGTTTATCAACTTTTGGCAAAAGCACTATATTAGTAGAAGTTATTTGCTGTGGCTATTGCATGCCCAGGAAAAAGTCTGATATAGCTGCCATCACATCTCTTTTAATGATTTGCCAACAAGAAATATAGAAATACCCTGTAAATCCGTCCGGCCCCAGAGCGCTTTGGGGGCTGAGAGATTTTATTACATTTTTCACTTTCTCCTCCGTTGGCATAGCAACTAGCATCTCATTTTGATCACCTGAGATTAATTGAGGAATGCAATGAATGAAATTACCTGGGTCTCTGGTATGAATACCTTTGAAGAAATCTGAGAAGTGATAAACCACTTTTTCCAGGACCTCTTCATCCCCCAAGACCAATCCATCAGGGCGGAACATCCTGGTTCTGAGATTTGTAACTCGTTCTTTGATGATGGCGTGATAAAATGATGTATTTCTGTCTCCTCCTTTGATCCAGTTCACTCTGGCTTGGTCCTGCAGTAACATCTCTTCCTGACTAATCGTCTTCTCCAGTTTGTATTTTGCCTCCTCTAAATCTTTATTAATGAACATATCCTAGGATGATTGGAGGGAGGCTTCTAACCTTTCAATAGTAGCCAGTAGGTCAGATTTCTTATCTCTGACATCCCCAAAAACTTCCAAATTCCAGTTACGAAGGCCTGCCCTTAACCGTTTTAATTTACTGTGAAGTACGTTAAGCGGTTGCCCCTCACAAGCATTATTCCAATTGTTCGCCATGAAGTCGCTAAAATCTGAATGTGAAGACCACATCCGTTAAAATCTGAACGGTTTGGTAGCAGGGCTACTGTCAATTGGCGAGACGAGGAGGGGACAATGATCTGAGTGAATGCGAGGTAAATGCTGAACAGAAATAGCTGGAAGCTCCAAGATGAATTTGGTATCATATAAGGCCCGGTCTAATCTCTCCCAAGTGTTGGTGTGACGGAGGAGTCCATTGCACCACGTGAAAGCCGATCCTACGAAGCCAGCGTCAAGGAGACCCGCCCCTGAAATAAACTTATTAAATTTTTCCACTGCTCTATGGTTAATACCTTTCGGTCCACGTTTTTCCGTGGCAGAAGTTACCACGTTGAAGTCCCCTGCTAGCAGCAAGGGTAATGTATTAGTAGAGGCAAATATTGAGAGACCCTTCCACAGTTCATGCCTCACCTGAATTTGGCAATGAGCATATACAAACGTAAAAGCAACCGAATGATTAGGATTCCGGTTTACCACTTCACATGTAATGTATTGATTAGTCACCTCCAGGACTTTAATTTCCACTGAAGAATTCCATATTATCCAAATATACCTGTTAGCTATACCCCCATGATAATATTGAGGCATATGAAGATCTCTAGCCAAAGTGGTTAAGTTATCCCCAAAAATTTTTGGTTCTAAGATGTAGATAATACCTGGAGAATGAGTACGGGTAGACGCTTTAAGATGTTCTCTGGTTTGCGGGTCGCGGACGCCCCTCGCATTCCATATGAATGTCTTAAACATCTAATATTTTCTGGGGTGGATTGTTTTGACTCCAGGGAAGAGTCTACCTTTGAGTTGGACTGAATGAACATTGTTCTGATGTGTTCTCTTTGCTCCAGATATCTGCACACTTTGAGAGGACCTAGATTGAACTTCCCCTGTAGTTATACCTATAGGAGTCTTCTTAGAGTCGCCCTTTTGTTATGTATTAGCCACACCCGCCTGTATACTTTCAGGAGCCAGTATTTCTTTTGTTGATTCTAACAAATTTTTTTTAGGAATGTCCTCTGAGTCTGTACCTCCCTCCAGCTCTTTATTTTCCTTGCCCATTTTTATTTTATTCTGATCTTTAGAAGAAGCAGGATCTATGTCATTTCTGATCTAAATTTCTATTTCCTCCTCCAGTTGACTTTTGGCCAATTCCGTTGAGATATTTATTTGCTCCGAGCTGCTGTTAAGTTCTTGATTAGGATTTTGTTCCCCATGCACCATGACAGCTTCTTTCCCTGAGAGATCCTCCTGAGAGTGCTTGGAGACCGCCTGTTCTTGCATTTTCTCCTCCTCATTCAGATTTTGGACCCTGTTATTCTCAGCCATAGTTGCAGATTGCTTAGTAGAAGCAGTGGATTTAATAGAGTTAGGTTCTTCTGCTTGCTGTTTGCTATTATCCAGATTATGCTCGCTGCTATTTTGGAACCTGATATGAATATTAGGATTAGTAGCCTTCATCCTAGGTATTTCTTTCGTGTTTCCTGGGGTCTGATACTTAGTCTTTCTCTTTAGATCTGGGTGAGTTCTATAGCAACTCTCACAGTCATGTCCCTGCAGCCTGTAATTCTTGTAATATTTTATGTTAGATTCAAAAATAATCTGTTGCAAGTACTCACTCTTGTTTCCCATGACCATTTATAGATAATTAGGAGGAGGAGTAGATAAGTTCACCTCAACACAGGCTCTAACATAATTCGCCCTGGAAAACTTCCTTGTTTGTTCTCCCAACTTTAGGAATTTGCCAAAAGAGTTTGCCATACGACGTATTACCGCAGGAACGAAGCTAATAAGGTTTGGGTTAGGAAAACGAACCCAAACTGCTGTAATGTATGTTTCCTCCTTAGGGTTGAATTCGGGTGTCCACTTCAGGATGCGGAACATGGAGTTGTCAATTTTACGAACATCTGTTGTCCATACCTTGACATGATCCTCGTCATTAGGGAGATGAAGAATCACGTGCCTCGGGTCCATAGGGACGACCGTGTAAGCATGTTGAAGATTCCAGCTAGCAATATTTTCTCTTACATGGGCAAGCTTTAGACACCCCGTGGAGAATTTTAGCACAAAAGTATATTAAAACTGTTCAGTTATGGAGGTCATATCTTCCTCAGAGAAAAATACTGTAACAATATCCCCTTCTTTGTTGAACTTCATGTTATCATCTAGATTAATATATTTGATAAAATTTTGTGTACCTTTCACTATGTTAGGACGAAGAGCCCTCACATTTGATTTCTTCAGGATTGTTGCAACTGTGTTAGGATGCTGGATAATTGGTTCTAGGCTGTTCCTTCCGCCATTAACAAACTTAGGAGGAGTATTAACCTCTACAAGAACTGGAGGTATATTCCTCTCACCATCAGGGTGGATCTCTATTCCCCCAGATTGGGAATCTCGAGTATCCTTGTCAAGAACCTCTCTATCAGGAGGTTGAGGGTTTCTCTCTTGTATAGATGATATGTTGCAGGGAGAAACATAAACCCTAACGACAGGGTTCCAGATGACAACCTTCGATCAATGAAGGTTTGAACCGAACACCATCACGATCTTCCACAGAGGATGAATCCGACCGACTGGATCGAATACTGGAGAGGAATCACAGCAAAGTCACCTGGCAATCTCTATCCCGATAAGAAACTTACCAAAACAGGGAGGAGATCACCTAAGGACGTCTCCTGGAGAAGCACAGACGCTGGCCTGAGGTCCGCCCCCTCCTTAGGCGGACGTTGAAACCCGCCTGGTCGCCGGAAGTGATGCTCGCTTCCTCAAGATCTCCTCAAGATCTCATCCGTTCCTTTTTTGATCCTTTAGCTTTTCTACTTCATCCTCATCGCAGTTGAGTAATATATACAACTGAGCATCCCTTAGCTTGTCATCATTCAAATATCTCTTCATCATTCTACCCGAAGGCTTACCCCTCTAGCTTTTCCACTTCATCCTTGTCGCAGTTAAGTAATATATACAACTGAGCATCCCTTAGCTCGTCATTATTCAAATATCTCTTCATCATTCTGACCGAAGGCTTACCGAAAGCATTGAATACTTTCAGTATTGTATCATTAGATTCCTGATATCCGTCATCGTTTCTCGGAGCTCTTGTTCTATGTCACGATCCATACCCAAAATAATGGTACGTGTACGTAGGTACGTCCAGCCTACGTCGCAGCACCGACGGTAGAACAATGTCTAGGTCATAATACTATCTAATCAATCTCATACAATAATATAAGCTAAATCTATCAATGACATCTCAACTCCAAAAGGAGGACAATATGATAATAATTTGAAAATAATACTCAATCACAATAAAACTAGAGGAATATAACGACATGATATCAAATAGAAGAATGGAATCACAAAGTCACCACTACAACCAAATCCAAGTCTAAATAGTCTATCAACCAAATACAATGAATCTCAAATACATATAACATGCCAAATGTCTAAGCTGGAGACATATCCAGTACATAAGCTAAATAATAAAACTAAGGTATCTAGTGACACCAGCTAGTCCTTCCGATAATCACTCCTGAATGTCAGGGCCCATGGTCGCCACTCCCTCTTGTGGTCCATAATATGTCGGACACCAGTCCTCTAAGTCATCGTCTGAAAAATATATCCAGTCAGAATTGGGGCAAAGTACAACCCAATAGTAGTTTCAATTAATTGACAAAGACTATAAAATAATAAATAAAGAGTACAATACGAGATGAGAATAAATAATTGAATCATAATTGACAATATCAATATAGAAATTGGCTAACAATATCAACATGGAAAATGGATAAACACAACTATATGGCAGATAAATAAATAGAAAGAGCAATAGAGAACATCTCAGTGAAAATAAAATAGACATAAAAGAATAATAGTAACTACGTGCTTTGAAGTATTAGTGTTGACATGTGATCGACTTGGGAACTTGCACAATATAATAGGGCCTAGCTAATCATACGTGAGGTGTATGATTAACACTCACAGTACTTTCTCTTGTAGTATAAGGGTATGATCACACATCTAGCCAGTACTTTCCCACCCCGACTAGTACAGTGGATCCAAACCATGGCACGTTCCACAAGAATAACTTGCACAATATGGGTAACTTGCACAGTAAGCAGGAAAAGTAACATATCATACGGGGATCCATACTATACCAAATCAGTGTACCATCGTGTCAGGAATCAAGTAGAACATCACTAAGTACATGAATCATAGTAAATATCAAATAATATAAACTATCAAAGAATGTACTCGCCTGGTATCCGGTACAAGAAATAGTGAATAGTGCTTAACTGGAGTCCGAGAGTCCTAAATATGTAATATCAATGTTAATTGGTGATTTGAGATGATGAACATGTTTAACTAGGTATTTGGGTTTATCTCAAAGTCACTTGGTCTCAAACTAGGCTAATTCTAAGATTTTTACTAGCTAATACTAAGTTGTACTAGGTGTCCAAGGTTATTCTAGCTAATATAGAATAATACTCGACTTATATTATCTATATATAAATATATATAGAGATATACTACCTATCCAACCCTCACTTATAGTTAATATCTTATCATCCTAGTACCTTGACTAGGTCAAGATACTATCCTAACCCAAATGCTATTATATCTAGACTGATACACTAATATTAGTTATGATACATTTAAGAAACCAACCTGACATCACACCTATTTCCAGTCTATACCTCTCACTGATACCACTCCTCCATGCTAATTTATATATCTACAATCTCCTTCAACTAAACACAACTGATGCCCCCTTAGTGCACTGACTGTCATAGTAAGGTCTGCACTGTCAAGCAATTTCCTGCACTCAACTTGCCATAATGCTCAACCCTTACCTGTATACTGTCAAGGGCAAAGCACCATGCAGATACTTGAGCCCCAAATATAGACTGTACTAACAAGGTTAATACCTTGGCACTACTGCTGTTCCCTCCTCCAGATTACCTATTATCAGTTGCTCCAATAAGCACTGAACACCTAACTGAGACTGGAACTAAGCACTACACTCTAACCCATATAACCTTACTAACCTCTGACCTGGTACTCTTACTTATAGCAACTAACCCCTACTTATACAACTTAACAACTGCTACACCTACCTATACAACTTTACAACTGCTACGGATACTTCAATCTCTAATACCCTCTCATAACACATTAACATTTAAGACATCTCTCTTACCTTCACACTCTCATTCCTCAAAACCTAGTAACTCTAGGCTTACTACTACTGCAGGAAACACTCACAAATCTATGCACTGCTACTACATCAAATCAGTTGCTATATTGCATATGATATTTGATACACTTGTGCATAAAAATCTCCTCTACTATTCTACTCTATCACCTGGTTGCACTGATATGCATCCCTCTTAAACATGGCTACTACTGCTCGAGCCTGTGCCTAATTAGATGTAGCCAAGGTGTGAGACCTTCTCCCCATACCAGAGCATCTAAATGAACCAAATTTTACCTGCAACTCCTTTACACATCTACCCGATCCCCTTTATACACAGACACTCTTACACTACTGAAACACTGACATGAACACATGAAGCACACACCACCATATACTAATAACAACACTAGTATATACTTCAACCCAATTCACCAATACACAAAGCCAACTATAATTCTTATCTCAAACACATTGTGTGCACTCTCCATGATACACACACCAACATAGGCAATTTAACAAACACCTAGAGGGCCATTAAATAATACACTCATCAACACTATGATACTCCCATGATACATACTCTAGCTTCTCTCAATCACCACCAAAACATTATGAACACAACTAATATATGAAATAATACGATATTTAAGTAAAATTGAATGATACAAATGATTACATATAAAATTGACCCATAGAACTCAATACAAGGAAAATTACCAAATCAATACCAATGTTGTGTTTGATGATAAACAAAAGAATAAAACTAGGTTTATACGAAACCTTTTCTTTGTTTACAAACAAGAAAAATAGTACAATTAATGCTATACGAGGATGTTAAGTACAAAAAAAATAATTCTGGAGAAATATTGCTATAGGAGTCTGATCTGCGGTCGAACACTTTGTCCCTTGGACCACACGATGATGAAGAAGTGCTGTAGAAGAAGAAGAAGCATCAAAGATTGCAAGTAGGATTAAACTGTCAACCAACACTCTCTGTTTTATGCTCTCTCTCTCTTTTGATTTGATCTCTAATCTTGGTCTCCTCTCCTAATTCCGACCTCTTCCTCTCCCGTGACCGGAAATCTCTATTTATAGAGCTCAGTCACAGTAACTGTCCAGTCGACGTAGAAGCCAAACTGTAAAGAGAGTGGCACTCTTTACGCGACAGTTACAATAACTGCTATCCACGTCTAAATGATCTCCTGAATCCGCGTGTGACACGTGTCCCATTATGAGATAACGTGTATAATCGCTCATCGAAGATCACGACATGCAAGCCACGTAGGTAACTGCCCCTCGCGTAAAGATGGTTGGCATAAAAGCCAAATAACTGTCTTGTCGGCGTAAAAGTCATGTAGCTATCTTGTTGGCATAAAAGCCAAGTAGTTGTCTTGTTGGCATAAAAGCCAAATAGCTGTCTTGTTGGCGTAAAAGCCAAATTCTGCGTAAAGCTTGATGCTGTATAAATAATAGGTAACCAGCGTAAACTAGCCAATTATCCTTCCTGACTGAGGTCTTGAGCGTATTTTGGGCCAAATAGCCTTATCACGTACCTTTGCAAATATAGCTTGAGTTGGCGTATTTCGAGGAGATAGCATACAACGTACTCCTATAGTTAAAAATAGCCTGGTTGGCGTAACATGCAGGGATAGTAATATAAGCGTATTGGCCCTAGTTTTAGCTCTCCCAGTCATTAAAAATAGAACAAAATCTCATGCATTAAATACAGAGATCTGCCCCCATCTCGCGCATTAACTGTAGAGATATGCCTCGAGTTCTGTACAAAAAATAGTTTTTGACGTGGCGTCTGATTTCGTCTCATCTTGAGCGTAAAAACTCATCTCTGCCTGTGTAGAATAGGCAGCGTATTCCTTGAATGCATAAAAATGACTTGTATCAAGGATATGCCACTAAACGACAGTCTAGGCCTCTGTGCAGAATTATCATTACAGTCGTCCTCTCGATCGTCGTGCAGTACTCTTTGTCAGGAGTCAGGTTCACTGTTTTGTCTGACAGGTTCATTCAAGGAATACGAAGAGTTCCTCATACAACTTCACACTGCATTAAAAGTAGACATATTTTACGTCGGAGGGAGGTGTAGCAACCTTTTACGCCAAAACAGCCTTGAAATGCTGCTTTACGCGGGCAACTCTGAAGTCATGTTTTATGCCACACAGCGTTGAAGCTCTGTTTTACGCGTGCTTGATGTATGTTGGGGGTTTTACGCGTATAATTTCCCAGCATATTTTTCATGCTTCTACAATACCCCCTTCAAAGTTTTCAAATTCCTCGTAATTTGAAATACTTTGAATGAAGCATGAAATGGTCAAATTTGACTCGTTCTACGAGGCTGATTTTTCGGAGATATTTAGGAAGTTGTTGGGATTTGGTATTTTCTCTTCTGCCTATATAAAGGCGAGTGAGTGAACCTGTTTTTCCATACTTCCTTCACCAAAAAGATGGCCGCTGAGATCCATCGGGCTGACCTGAGGAAGAAGAAGATCATGCTCTTCCAGCATGTAAGGAGCCGTAAAAAGAGGCATCTTCGAGCAAATATCCTCTGTAACGATGGCTCATGGAAGGATATCATAGCTTCCTTTGCTCGGGATAATCAGCAATTTTATATGGCGATTCGTCCAGGAGAGATGAAGGGTCTCATCGGACCACACAGCTTGCTAGCTGTATTTTTTCCTATTATGAAGCTGGACGTAGGTAGGCAGTTTGGTGCTGTCTTTCAGTATTGTGTTGGGTCTGAATCCCTAACACAATTCTAGGTCGTGGCTGCCATGTCGTACGGAGGGTGGCTTGAATAAAACAGGCCCACTTTTGTATCCTTCCGCCATTAATCATTTTTTTGTTCATCGGCCGCAGAAGCCGATGAAGTGCCGTAGAAGAAGAAAAAGATCTCCATCAATATGAGAACCTGGCACAACAGATTCCCAGCGTGATCTTTAATGAGAAATCCTTTGTAAAAAAAATGATTTCCATCATATGTAATCATGAAAATGAAAAATCCTTTGTAAACTGGATTTCCATTATATGTAATCATGATTAATAGACTTGTCTTCTTTTACGCATTGCTGATTTGCCATATTTGCTGTGAGGAAGTCTGATAAAGTGCAGCTTCTGAATAATTTTACGCTGACTCTGATAAACGATTATCCGGTCACGTCCCGACTTTTACGCGTAACGGAAGATGCGTAAAAAGCTCTTTAGCATTTAGTTGTCTTGAAGATCCAACTGTCATGCTATTTTTGGACGAGGAGTCGCATAGAATTCTGAACTGTTACTTCTCTGATACGAAGAATTTCTGTTCAGACCATCATCTTCAAGAATGGCTTCCTAAAAATTCCTCAAAACAGGGCAAGGAATGTCCGCCGAACAGGCCATACTTGAACTTAGATGTTAAGGATTCTGGCTAGACTTTGAATGAACTTCCAATGGCCCAAGAAGAAGAGTCATCTTCAATGCTGACTTCTGTGTGTTTCAGGCTCTTGGAATGTTTGTAGCCAAAAAGGAGCATTTTTTGCGTAAATCCTTGTAATTGGCCTTCTCAAAAAGTCATAGATCCGTAGCATCTATTTAGCTTCTGAGCGTAAAATCATAGATCTGTAGCTTCTGTGCGTAAAACCGTAGATTTATAGCCTCTGAGCGTAAAAGCTTCATAAAATTATAGATCTGTAGCCTCTGTGCGTAAAACCGTAGATTTGTAGCCTCTGAGCGTAAAAGCTTCTGAGCGTAAAATCATAGATCTGTAGCCTCTGAGCGTAAAACCATAGATTTGTAGCCTCTGAGCGTAAAAGCTTCTGAGCATAAAATCGTAGATTTGTAGCTTCTGAGCGTAAAACCGTAGATTTGTAGCTTCTGAGCGTAAAACCGTAGATTTGTAGCTTCTGCGCATAAAATCTGGATCCGTTACGTAGTATGACTGTCCGTCTTCCTTTTCAAAAGATAGGCTGACGTGGTCCCAAATCATAATCGAGTATTAAAAATCGGATTTGGTTAGGGATTCGAAGAGTTATCTGAACTCTATAAATAGCCGAAGGTCTTGAGAGAGAAACCCTCCGCACACGTTGTACATATATGCGCAACAATACGCCCATATTTCTAATGTGTCAGCGTAAAAACTTCATATTTTTACAGTCTGACGTAAAAACTCAGACTGTCAAAATTTGGTGTATGCTGCAAATTATGAGTTTTACGCGCTGGATGTAAATTCCAGCGTAAAAACTCAAATTTTGGCAGTCTGGCGTAAAGACTCAGACTGTTAGATCTTGAGTTTTACGCACTAGAAATAGATTCCAGCGTAAGATTCAAATTTTTGCAGTCTGGCGTAAAAGCTCAAACTGTCAGGCCTTGGCGTATACTGCAAGAATGTAGCGTCTAGCGTAAAACTGACTTATTTTCTCGCTTTTTGCAGTGGATTTACAGATTCCTCCTCTGGCTGAAGTGATGGGCTCTACTGCTGGAATACTGAATTCCAACTATCTGGAGGACTTGTCCCATGTGACTTTTCCTATCTCCGGGAGCGAGTATCCTCAGGAAAGGGGAACACTGATATCTGCCCAAGGAGAACGAATATTGCTGAGTATGATCAGTGGGGAGCCCCTGACGTACATAGATTGCACTGAATATAAGAAACCAGGTTTCTTATTTGGGGATGTTATCAATAAACAATCCCAGACTAAGCCCAAGAAAGAAGATTGGGTATTTTTTGCTGAGGGCACGGTCATGTACCTGCCAAGGATGCCTAGAGATTACCCTATCTCAGCGTTCTTCCATGCCACCCATCACAGAAAGATGGTGTGGACTCTGACTCCCGATCTTCACGGCCAGCCGGAGAAGATTTTTTATAAGAAAGGATTGAACCAAGGGTCCTTTGTGAGCAGTCCTTCAGGCCATGTCATGCCTTTCAGAGGATTACTGTCGGGCAGCGTCCCGAGTGAAGACACTTCGCTGATCCAGCCGATTCAAAAAGCGACTTTCTGTAATGACTTTATGGGGCAGGAATGAGTATACCCCATGGTTAACCCTCACACCAGTGGATGGCTTAGCCCCCAGAATCTTCGATGGGCCAGTTTAACTGCCTGGGCCTTGAAGCACTTCCAGACGGAGCTGAAAAGTATTGGTTTATTTGCGGCCGTGAGTGCCATTAGTGTTGGGCTGCCTCTAAATCCCAACTTGTTCTTATCTTTGATGGAGCGATATAATTCGCTCACTGGGACTTTCGCCACTCCACTAGGTGAGTTGGGCTTAGCCCTTCATGAGATGGCAGAGATTTTAAGGCTGCCAATGGGAGACACTCCTTATGAAGAGTACGTCCCCACAAACAGGGAGCTGAGGGATACAAACCCTCGGGTAGTGGCAGTGTACCAGGAGCTGATGAGCCACTATCTTGCCTGCACCACCTTCTACAAAGAGTCCTCTGATTTGGCCCATATCAACAAATGGGTATCCTACCTCTTCTTCCATCAGGCCAGAAATGCCAAGCCGGACAAGGTTGTAGATAACAGAGATAAGCCTTTGAATCTTCTGAGTATGCTTAATGCCAATACGGTTGATGATCTCATTGAAGACGCAGGGGCTTCAGATTATGTTCTCGATGAGAAGATAGGGGGTTATCCTGCAGGCACTAAAGCCTTTAGTTATATGAGGCATTGTCGTAAGCCTTTATCAAAGGAAGCTCAACTGGCTGGCTTCCTTTCTGTCTGGCTACGCCGATGGGTAGTGCCTGGTATCGCGTCTGCGGATCGCATTCATCGCAACACCTTATGGCCCGCAATGCGTTTGGTGTTCGAAACGAGGTTGGGCCTGCTCCCTGCCATGGTATGCAGAATTCAAGCTGGCCTGAGGGCCATTACTGAGGAACTGTTGGCTGATGATACACATCGTGAAGGATTTCCCAGAGTATAATTGCTTCTTATATCTGATGGGATGGTTAATCCTTCACAACACCAAAGTGATGTCTCCCGGATCGACCAGTGGTTCGGGCAATAACTTCCTGTTGAATTACAGAAATTCTTCTTGGAATGTGACTAGCGTCATAGACTGTCGGCTAGCACTAAATTTTGCCCATAGTTGGAAGTTTTTCTGCATCGTCCCCTTGTACATATCAATCAACAAGGGGTAAAACTTCAGGATGCGGGTCAGGGGAAGACTATTCTTTCTCCTGAAGCCTTTTACTAGTTGGTCTGTATTAGACCTTCCCACCTGCTGTACAAAAGTGAGGACTACTGCTACTTAGAGCCTTATCTGCCCAGCCGGTTCGCCAGGCAATTTAGGTACGACCAGTTGCACATGGGGAATCCTATCACCAGCTTCAAGTTCAAAGGTGGACTTATTGATGGAGCTAGAGGATGGCGGTACTTCATAATGGGTTATACTGGAGCAACCTTTGCTGTGCCCACGACTTCTCTCTCCATGGAGTTGCGCATTCTTCATTAGTACGTGCAGTTTTATGAGTCCATCAATACCTTCTATCATGATTTTGATGTACATAAAAGTTTCAGGATGTCCTTCCATAGGTCCACTGGGAGAGAGAAGATATCGTCTGTTTCCTCGGATGAAGGTGATGAAACCACCGGTGCAGACGACTATTTGCTGATTGTACCGAGAGGCATAATAGCTCCGCCAGCAGAGCCTCTCATAATCTCCAATAAACGAAAGGCTTCCACTCTGAAAGAGCCTTCCCCCCGCAAGAAGAAGACGGTCAGAGGTCCTAAAAGGACTTCCACCAAGGGGGCATCTAGGAGCGAGCCCGTTGTTTCCCCTGTTGGGGATGATTCTTTGATCAAAGGTCCTTCGCCTTTTAAAGAGGGAACCTCCATAGTTCCGGCTGACAGTGCTGGAGATTCTTTGCTCGCGATCGCTGCCTCTACTACCGCTACTGGTAGTGCTTCGAGATCGCCTTCGAGCCCGAGCATATTAAGAATCAATATACCTTTATCCAGACAAATAATGGGAATAATCCCTCCTTCGTCTGTAAGTATTTCCAGCGAGATTCCACCCGATGAACCTCGAGTGGATCTGGGTGATGACTGGGATGACTTCCCTCAAACGTCAGTCGGTGCACCCTCTTCTCCAGGTATGACAACTTGTTTAGCATCATTAAGAAATGATTAGCTATACAGGCTGCAGACGCAACATACATACCATCGGCCATGGGTAAATGTTGTCTTTACGCTTTCTTTAGGAAAATTAACATCAAATTGATATTAACTTTCTCTTATCTTATTTTCAGGCGAAGACATCTCTGGGGAGGGCGGAGTTGACACAACTTCTGATTTTGTTGCGGATCCGGCCTGTCACGACCCGCACCCGATTTTAGGGGCACGAGAGCGTGGGTACGTCCAGCCTACGCCGCAGCATCGGCGGTAGAACGCTGTCTAGGTCAAGTGCTATCTAAACAATCTCACGCTAGTATCCAACTCCATAAGGAGACGTGGATATCATAAATTTTATCTAGTAATACTCAATCACAACTACAGCACGATAGGAAATGAAGAAATAAAAGAACACAAGTCTAGTGACAAAATAATCATACCTGCCATCAGTAACAACCAATCCCCAAGTGTCAGAAACAAGTACACTAAGGTCACAGTCTGGAAAAATATTTTCCAGTCAGGAAGGAGCAAAGTACATCTCTAAATAGCAGTTCTATATAAATGACATAAACTATGTAGCAGTTCTAGATGGAAATATACCAGATGTATGTATAGGTACGAGAAATGTACAAGGAAAGAAATACTGGAAAATACTGTAAGTAACTGCAGGAAAAGAAACAATATGTCCATGAGTAAGAACCTATGACTAAGTGTGTGAGTACTAGCTTTAACATGTGATCGGCTTGGGAACTTGATCAGGCTGGTTACATGTGATTAGCTATGATTCACGAAGGTCAGGCTAACCGTTGGTTAGCTATGATGCATGTATATGTCAGGCTAATCACACGTAACAGCTATGAAGCATGGAGAGGGTCAGGCCGCACCTCGACATGAGATGTGGGGTGAGCTATGATGCATGAAAAGTTGGGTATGATCACATATCTACACTAAAATACTTCCCACCCCCGACTGGTATAGTAGATCCAATCATGGTACGCTATGGCACTAGATTCCCTAGGAAGGTAGCAAATCTCCCCGGGAATCAGTGTCTGTACATGCACAAGATAACAAGGAAACAAGTCTTATACAAGCTACACCATGAAGAAGGAATAACATCTCATGACGAGATCCGTGTATACCAATCCGTGTAACCAATGTGTCAAGAACATGGATATTTACACTAGATACAGTGAACATAGGAGATATCATAAATTAGAAACTAATCAGAGAATGTACTCGCCTTGGGTCCTTAGCTGGTAATGTCAATGTCCTGTCCCAGAGTACCGTCTGGAGGAACCAACAGTCCTAAAAATATTTCAAACACAACATTGGCATCAGATGCTATACCACACACACAATCAGATATCTAACTCAGGGCTATGCCTGGCATGGAACTCAGTCAACTAGGGTCATCTAGTAGATAGATACATAATTATACACATCTTGATTAACATATGTACTTGCAATATATACATCAAATTAGATACATATACAAAATATAAGTATATATATATATTAAAATATGCTAAGGTTTTATACAAAATATATATATCAATATGTATCAAAATAATTATACACATAATATATGTACATATATACCAGTTAAATTTAATACATACACCTTGGTTAAATACCCACAATATATACCTTTAAAAATAAGTGATACTTGTATATATATATAAATACCAACCATGATATATTTTATACCAGAATACATATATATATAGACTAATTATACATATATATATATATATTCATATATACCAATTAAAATATACCATACTATATATAGGTAAATATACTAATATATATATATATATATATATATAAACCAATACGAAAATATACATCTACATATATATATTTATACCAAAATACTGTTATATATATATACCAATTAATGATTTCATATATATATACTAAATATATATATATATATATATACATGTATACCCATTTTATACATAAAAATATATTAAGTATACCAATAAATAATTACCTACATATTCTGAAATCTACATATACATCTATACACCAAAATACGTTTATGCATATATATACTAATGAAACCTTTCATATATCATATATATATATACTAAAGTATACTATGTTTATACCTGTTTGACATTTAATTAAAAATAACATATACATGTACATATTAATTTATGCACTACCAATTTCTTTATATACCATACACATTTCATGTATTTAAAAGCACTAATTAAATAATACTATTTATATACATTTATATGCCAAAATATATATATACTAATTTAAATATATATACAATATATACACGTACCAATATTATATATATACTAGAATCACATTAAATATGTATATACACATACATATACTGTTAAACATTAATTTAAATTACATAATTTCATATACATTAATTAACAAATGCTATACATATTTATGTATTTAAAACATTAATTAAATACATACTTAATTATATAATTTATTTAATTACCTACTATACTCATATAATTAGATATTAATGAAATAATAAAATACATATGCTAATTTCACATAAATTAAATATATAAATACTTTACAGTATATATACAAATTAAATTAATTACATATACTAATTTCACATAAATTAAATATGTAATTACTTTACAGAAATTATATATATATAAATTAAATGAAATACATATACTAATTACACATTTATACCTACGCAAATACATACTTGCATACATTGTATATATATACATGTACATTTATCCACAATAAATATATATATACATTAGATATATACACACTAACATACATTTTAATTAGATATATACAAACATTAATTATACTATACATATTTATATATACATTAATACATCCTTAATTATACAAATTAATTACACTAATTAACATGTATGTATATATATACATATATATATATATATATACTTATATATATATATATATAAAGAAAGAAGGGGAAGAAGGAGACTTACAGAGGAGAGGGGGTTGCCGGAGTACGGCCGCCGGGGACGCAGAGGGCCGCCGGAGGAGGTGCAGCAGAGGGCTCGGCCGCCTGGAGCAGCGGGGTCCGGCCGGAGTTCAGCCAGCGCCGGACTGTTGGCGACTGCAGGATGGATGGGTGGATGGGAGATGGATGCAGAGGCAGCAGCCGCCGGATGGCCGCCGGGATTCAGAGGGGCCGGCCGGAGTCGTCGGCAGAGGGAGGGGCAGCCACAGCGCCGCCGGAGCAAGGGGGCAGCAGGAGCCGGAGCACTGTGCAGCGCCGGAGGAGTTCGCAGAGGGGGACTCGGCCGGGTGGCCGGGCTGATGCTCGCGAGGGGGAGCTCGGCTGATGGCCGCCGGAGTCGGTGAAGCGGGGCCGCCGTGCACCGCAGAGGAAGGAGATGGGGAAGAGCACAGCCGGCCGGGCTGGAGCAGTGGGCTGACCGGATTTCAGTCCGCCGGGGATCGGCTAGGCCGGCCGCCGGAGCACAGGGTCGGGGACAACAGTATAGGGGAAAGTTGGGGAACAGTATCCCCCCCCTTAACTAGTATTTTGAATTTAAATCAAAAGTGAAAGGAGAAGAAGAAGGAGAAGAAGAAGAAAGGAAAGAGAAGGAGAAGAAAAGAGAAGAGAAAAAGAAAAAAGGATCCTACGTTGGAGAGAGGGGATGTGGGGCTTGTGAAGGTGGGGAATCCTAGGTTTCTTGGGATTAGGGTTTGAGGGTACAAGATATTAAATAGGGAGAGAGGGTTTTGATGGAGGGTGGTGATGGGCCAATTTCAAATGAATGGCTAGGATTGTACATGAGGAAATAATTCATGTATTCATGTAGAGATGAGGGTTTTTAATTAAAAATTAATAGGCTCCCTCATTGGTTAAAATAATTGGGTGTTGGCACAAAATGCCAACTTGCAATTTAACTCCCTTAAATTTGGGAAGTTGCACAAACACATGAAATGACAAAAATTTGGCGGGCGATTCGGGGTCCGGTGTTCTGTAGGGTCAGGGGGCACTGTAAGACTGGTATAGGCTAAATTTGCAGGGCACTGGAATTAATTGGGATTTTAAAATCAGATAAAATGGTATCCTCAATTTAAATAGAAATAAATGCAAGTTGTGTTCAACAATTAATTTGGAGTACTTGGGGCCAAAATCAGGTCAAGTCATCAATACCAATAATGAAGAAGACTCAGAACAGGATATTACCCTAATTTAGGTCGCACGAAAAATAGGTCAAGATGGCCTCCAATTTTCGATTGGAACGCACAACGATACAAAATAGGAATTTTAAAATAAACGTCCGCGACGATTTTTGTGCGGCTAGAAACAATGTACAGAGAGCACAATTATGAGTTGCAAAAATAGTAGAAGGGAAGGCGGGCATGTCTAGGACAAGATTGTGAAATTTGTTGGAAGACAAAAGTCTGGATAGTGCTCCAAATATTGAAGCAAAGGCAATTGCGCAAAATATTAAATAAGATAGAGTAATTAATTTCAATCTTCAAGAATTAAATTCTAAATAAAATAATAAAATCCAGAATTCTATAATTCCGACAGGTGCTCATCTACTGGCTTCTAGGTCTAGTCTGCTAGCTAAAACAAAATAATAAACACTGCATATAATTATATATTGAATTACACATCGCACAAAAATTATTTAAATCAAATACACTATCATGCAATTAATTAATTATAACTACAATAATTTTAAATATTGTAAAAATTCGAAAATACCCCTGTTTTCAGAATGTGGTAGTGACAAGTCTACCCACCTTAAAAGAATTTCGTCCTCGAAATTTAAAATCCTCATAGTAGTGTTTATCATACACATTATTATTTCTCTCAAAATTTAAATTTATCATCCATGAAATCAGGTTATAATCCACAATGTCTTTTCACGACTTTTCAAAAATTCTGAAATTGTTGCATTCCGAAAAAATCCTCGAAATAAAATCAAGGTCTATTTTTTTTTTTTTCAAAATTTCCCGAAAGTTTTAGTTAATAATTCAATACTCGGAATTTAATATCCACTCCTCAAATTTGATTTTAATCTATGCGCATATATAATTGTAATCTCGTCCCACAAGTTTTAAATTCAAACATTAGTCCATCAATAATTTTATTCCTCGATCTCCTCTTTCCTCAAAATACATAACAATGCGACACCTATGGATCCTTCAAATGCAACGTCCGCAATAATAAAATTTAAATTACTATATTGCAATCAAATATATATACTGATAATTTTCCAAATTTTCCTCAATTTTGTAATGATAAATTATATCACAATCAACCTTCCTGAAATTAACAATCATCAATTTCGCCATGTTAAATTTTTAATCCTTTATTTAAATCAATGTTTATCCTCGAATTTTTTTTTCCACATAATATGCAACGATGTAATACTTATGCAACCTCCAATACAATATTCAAGATATAAGTTCATAACTTGCAGTCCAATAAATGTATCGATGGCCTTCTTAAATTCCTCAAATTAAATGATAAATTCAATCATTTCATAATCAATGATTTAACAAAACTTCAATTATGCCATATTAAATTCCCAACTCTTTATTTAATATTTTTTCCTCAAAACTTAAGGCACCTTGTCTCTCTTTGTCGAGTCATAACCTCTTCGTTAATCTTTACTACAGTTAAATCCTCAACAATCAAGTCTAAGAGAATTCTACCTACAACCATACAACATGCAACCTAAGGGAAATATGTATGATTATGGTATCTTTTGTCATGGTATTGCAGTCTCTGTATCAGGGGTACTACTAACTACATTATAACAAGAATTCATGCATACAGCTACGGTACTAAGGTATCAATCAATCAGAAGACAAAAAGAACATGAGGAAAGAAAAGAAAGAACCTGCTAATATATACTTGCAATATCTTCTAACATAATCATAGGTCAAATGATGCATGGAAAGTTTGATACCTCTATCTCTTTAGGTACCACACTTTACTACAAGCATACTCACTGCTAGCTTCCTTACCTACTGCAATAGTTGATACTAGTTATTCTTATCACGCAAGTGCATATCAATTGCAACACACTATACTAAGTACTGCTCTCTCTAATACCACCATAGATTGACACCCAAGTCAGTTGGCAGTGAGATCTTAATCATACTCAAGTCATCAGATCCTTACACACGTATATCATCTACTCATATATTAATATTCATATATATCTCTTCCACCATAAAATTTATCCTCAAAATAATCGTCAAGGTTTAACTCTCAACAAATTTAAAATGAAATGCATATACCTCCTCAAAGTCGGATACTCAACATCGGAATAAATTTTAATCACTTCTAAAATCTTGGTAGCCTTGACTATGTTTATTGAATTGAATTCGAATACTCAAAATTTAATAACATAAATCTCATCTCCTCAAAAATTCTTTAAAAATTTAAGTTCATTTCTACTCTGCAAATTATAATTTAATCCACAAGTATACATATACTACTCACAGTCTCTAATACTCAAGGTGCACACTAATACACTAATTATTTACAACCTCAACTGTGTACGAAAATTGTACTGTCCGAATTATTTGCACTATCATTTCCAATAATCCAAATTATCATCTCACATATTTTCTTCAATGATTTTTCTATCTATATTACTTAATACCCCAATCTATTTGTCATCACATGAAGTACTTACTGACATTTGCACCTTGCTCAACAAATATTTGATATAGAATCACTAGCACTATTGGTATGATAACGCTAGCTTCATTCTTAGATTAACTCGTCAAACTTATTACAAATCACGATCACTTGCACTTTCTATAATACCAATACTAATTATAATAACACCTATCATAGAACTATTGCTACAAGGTACTATGCTATGGGTATCTCTAGATTAATGCCTAATGCTCATATGTCCAACTAGGAAACACTTACAATTCACAGGCAACACTCAGTCAACTAATACAAGACACAACCAAAATTGCAAGTCACTAATTATCATACTAACAAGGAATTCTCAAAGAAAAATAAGCTCAAAAAGGAACTGGATCAAGGACGGAAGGTATCTTTACTGCTAGTAAAGAAAAAGAAGCGATGGAACAAAGTCCTGGAATAACAGAAAATAGATAAGTCTTGAGATGACACTTTAAGAACCAATTTAAGATACAACCTGATAATCATACACGTCTGCCAGAAATCATGACACACAGAATCCTCGCCACGCCAGTAAGCATAGATGCGATAAACGACAGGTTCCGTAACTAAGGTATACAACCCTATAATCATGTCATCTAGAATCCTCGCTACGCCAACCGGTATGGCTGCGAGAAACTCTAAATCTCATAACTAAAGTATGTACATCCAAGTTAGGTTCCTACGTTCTCGTCACGACAGCTAATATGGCTGCGATAAATTCTAGGTTCCATAATTAAAGTAGACGTTTTACCTTTCTCACTGTCCTCATCAATATACGTCATCAGATGATACCGTAAATTTTAGCCCGTAAAATTCACCTCGATATGAAATCAAAGCTCCACAACGATACCAAGAATTAAAGTTAACAACTGGTCAACAAGAATTAAACTCAATATCAATAAGTGAGGACGGACGAAAACAAGGAGGAAGGATTTAAATTGGAATTTATAATGAGATTCTCAAGGGTCGTCCCAGGAATCTCTCAAATAATTTGTGATTGAGTATCCTCTCTCATCCTAGTATCCTAGATCCTATGTCCTATAGCAGGCACGCAATAGTGTAACAAAGATGCCACACTACTACGACATCGCTCTAAATGCGAAATCTGACCTGCATGGGCCACCACTAAAAACGTGTCACGACCCGCACCCGGTTTTAGGGGCACGAGAGCGTGGGTACGTCCAGCCTACGCCGCAGCATCGGCGGTAGAACGCTGTCTAGGTCAAGTGCTATCTAAACAATCTCACGCTAGTATCCAACTCCATAAGGAGACGTGGATATCATAAATTTTATCTAGTAATACTCAATCACAACTACAGCACGATAGGAAATGAAGAAATAAAAGAACACAAGTTTAGTGACAAAATAATCATACCTGCCATCAGTAACAACCAATCCCCAAGTGTCAGAAACAAGTCCACTAAGGTCACAGTCTGGAAAAATATTTTCCAGTCAGGAAGGAGCAAAGTACATCTCTAAATAGCAGTTCTATATAAATGACATAAACTATGTAGCAGTTCTAGATGGAAATATACCAGATGTATGTATAGGTACGAGAAATGTACAAGGAAAGAAATACTGGAAAATACTGTAAGTAACTGCAGAAAAAGAAACAATATGTCCATGAGTAAGAACCTATGACTAAGTGTGTGAGTACTAGCTTTAACATGTGATCGGCTTGGGAACTTGATCAGGCTGGTTACATGTGATTAGCTATGATTCACGAAGGTCAGGCTAACCGTTGGTTAGCTATGATGCATGTATAGGTCAGGCTAATCACACGTAACAGCTATGAAGCATGGAGAGGGTCAGGCCGCACCCCGACATGAGATGTGGGGTGAGCTATGATGCATGAAAAGTTGGGTATGATCACATATCTACACTAAAATACTCCCCACCCCCGACTGGTATAGTAGATCCAATCATGGTACGCTATGGCACTAGATTCCCTAGGAAGGTAGCAAATCTCCCCGGGAATCAGTGTCTGTACATGCACAAGATAACAAGGAAATAAGTCTTGTACAAGCTACACCATGAAGAAAGAATAACATCTCATGACGAGATCCGTGTATACCAATCCGTGTAACCAATGTGTCAAGAACATGGATATTTACACTAGATACAGTGAACATAGGAGATATCATAAATTAGAAACTAATCAGAGAATGTACTCGCCTTGGGTCCTTAGCTGGTAATGTCAATGTCCTGTCCCAGAGTACCGTCTGGAGGAACCAACAGTCCTAAAAATATTTCAAACACAACATTGGCATCAGATGCTATACCACACACACAATCAGATACCTAACTCAGGGCTATGCCTGGCATGGAACTCAGTCAACTAGGGTCATCTAGTAGATAGATACATAATTATACACATCTTGATTAACATATGTACTTGCAATATATACATCAAATTAGATACATATACAAAATATAAGTATATATATATATTAAAATATGCTAAGGTTTTATACAAAATATATATATCAATATGTATCAAAATAATTATACACATAATATATGTACATATATACCAGTTAAATTTAATACATACACCTTGGTTAAATACCCACAATATATACCTTTAAAAATAAGTGATACTTGTATATATATATAAATACCAACCATGATATATTTTATACCAGAATACATATATATATAGACTAATTATACATATATATATATATATTCATATATACCAATTAAAATATACCATACTATATATAGGTAAATATACTAATTTATATTTATATATATAAACCAATACGAAAATATACATCTACATATATATATTTATACCAAAATACTGTTATATATATATACCAATTAATGATTTCATATATATATACTAAATATATATATATATATATATATACATGTATACCCATTTTATACATAAAAATATATTAAGTATACCAATAAATAATTACCTACATATTCTGAAATCTACATATACATCTATACACCAAAATACGTTTATGCATATATATACTAATGAAACCTTTCATATATCATATATATATATACTAAAGTATACTATGTTTATACCTGTTTGACATTTAATTAAAAATAACATATACATGTACATATTAATTTATGCACTACCAATTTCTTTATATACCATACACATTTCATGTATTTAAAAGCACTAATTAAATAATACTATTTATATACATTTATATGCCAAAATATATATATACTAATTTAAATATATATACAATATATACACGTACCAATATTATATATATACTAGAATCACATTAAATATGTATATACACATACATATACTGTTAAACATTAATTTAAATTACATAATTTCATATACATTAATTAACAAATGCTATACATATTTATGTATTTAAAACATTAATTAAATACATACTTAATTATATAATTTATTTAATTACCTACTATACTCATATAATTAGATATTAATGAAATAATAAAATACATATGCTAATTTCACATAAATTAAATATATAAATACTTTACAGTATATATACAAATTAAATTAATTACATATACTAATTTCACATAAATTAAATATGTAATTACTTTACAGTAATTATATATATATAAATTAAATGAAATACATATACTAATTACACATTTATACCTACGCAAATACATACTTGCATACATTGTATATATATACATGTACATTTATCCACAATAAATATATATATACATTAGATATATACACACTAACATACATTTTAATTAGATATATACAAACATTAATTATACTATACATATTTATATATACATTAATACATCCTTAATTATACAAATTAATTACACTAATTAACATGCATGTATATATATACATATATATATATATATACTTATATATATATATATATAAAGAAAGAAGGGGAAGAAGGAGACTTACAGAGGAGAGGGGGTTGCCGGAGTACGGTCGCCGGGGACGCAGAGGGCCGCCGGAGGAGGTGCAGCAGAGGGCTCGGCCGCCTGGAGCAGCGGGGTCCGGCCGGAGTTCAGCCAGCGCCGGACTGTTGGCGACTGCAGGATGGATGGGTGGATGGGAGATGGATGGAGAGGCAGCAGCCGCCGGATGGCCGCCGGGGTTCAGAGGGGCCGGCCGGAGTCGTCGGCAGAGGGAGGGGCAGCCACAGCGCCGCCGGAGCAAGGGGGCAGCAGGAGCCGGAGCACTGTGCAGCGCCGGAGGAGTTCGCAGAGGGGGACTCGGCCGGGTGGCCGGGCTGATGCTCGCGAGGGGGAGGTCGGCTGATGGCCGCCGGAGTCGGTGAAGCGGGGCCGCCGTGCACCGCAGAGGAAGGAGATGGGGAAGAGCACAGCCGGCCGGGCTGGAGCAGTGGGCTGACCGGATTTCAGTCCGCCGGGGATCGGCTAGGCCGGCCGCCGGAGCACAGGGTCGGGGACAGCAGTATAGGGGAAAGTTGGGGAACAGTATCCCCCCTCCCTTAACTAGTATTTTGAATTTAAATCAAAAGTGAAAGGAGAAGAAGAAGGAGAAGAAGAAGAAAGGAAAGAGAAGGAGAAGAAAAGAGAAGAGAAAAAGAAAAAAGGATCCTACGTTGGAGAGAGGGGATGTGGGGCTTGTGAAGGTGGGGAATCCTAGGTTTCTTGGGATTAGGGTTTGAGGGTACAAGATATTAAATAGGGAGAGAGGGTTTTGATGGAGGGTGGTGATGGGCCAATTTCAAATGAATGGCTAGGATTGTACATGAGGAAATAATTCATGTATTCATGTAGAGATGAGGGTTTTTAATTAAAAATTAATAGGCTCCCTCATTGGTTAAAATAATTGGGTGTTGGCACAAAATGCCAACTTGCAATTTAACTCCCTTAAATTTGGGAAGTTGCACAAACACATGAAATGACGAAAATTTGGCGGGCGATTCGGAGTCCGGTGTTCTGTAGGGTCAGGGGGCACTGTAAGACTGGTACAGGCTGAATTTGCAGGGCACTGGAATTAATTAGGATTTTAAAATCAGATAAAATGGTATCCTCAATTTAAATAGAAATAAATACAAGTTGTGTTCAACAATTAATTTGGAGTACTTGGGGCCAAAATCAGGTCAAGTCATCAATACCAATAATGAAGAAGACTCAGAACAGGATATTACCCTAATTTGGGTCGCACGAAAAATAGGTCAAGATGGCCTCCAATTTTCGATTGGAACGCACAACGATACAAAATAGGAATTTTAAAATAAACGTCCGCGACGATTTTTGTGCGGCTAGAAACAATGTACAGAGAGCACAATTATGAGTTGCAAAAATAGTAGAAGGGAAGGCGGGCATGTCTAGGACAAGATTGTGAAATTTGTTGGAAGACAAAAGTCTGGATAGTGCTCCAAATATCGAAGCAAAGGCAATTGCGCAAAATATTAAATAAGATACAGTAATTAATTTCAATCTTCAAGAATTAAATTCTAAATAAAATAAAAAAATCCAGAATTCTATAATTCCGACAGGTGCTCATCTACTGGCTTCTAGGTCTAGTCTGCTAGCTAAAACAAAATAATAAACACTGCATATAATTATATATTGAATTACACATCGCACAAAAATTATTTAAATCAAATACACTATCATGCAATTAATTAATTATAAGTACAATAATTTTAAATATTGTAAAAATTTGAAAATACCCCTGTTTTCAGAATGTGGTAGTGACACGGCCAATAAAACGGCGGCACCTGACGTCGACGAAGTATATTTTGAAACTGTTGATATTTCATCCGCAATATTCTCGGGTGTCATCCCTCCAGTGGCAGTTCAAATAATATCAGAGGAGGATGAACCTGCCATCTCGACCGTGCCTCTTTCGTCAAGCATGCCAACAACTCCAACCGTTGTTGGTGTCTCTTCTTTTGTCGCGCCATCTGTTAAAGCAATGACTGTGGCGATATCCTCTACAGTCCTTCCGGATAGGAGATTTACATATATAACGGCCACTCCCAGTGTACATTCGATCTTTGCTATGCTAGTTGAACAATATACTAGCATATTCTATCGCACTTTGAAAGAATTAATATCCATGGTATTGGAGAAGAACCTAGGCTTTGATGCTCTGAAGATGTCCTCCAAGCTTACTGTAGCACCGATTAGAAATTTTAATGACGCTGAAAGAGCTGATGCGCTAGAGCAAATAGTTAATAGTTTAGAATAACCCATTAATGAGTATTTGCAACTATCACGAGGCTGTATCGACGATCTGGTTCAAGCTGAGTATGACTCTCTAACTGCGAAACTTGCTCAGCAGATAGAATCTCTAAACAAATCCATCCAGGAACAACAACAAGAGATGGATAAAGAGCAGGCTGTCATGGTGGAAGTTATTCCTCAGCTAGCTGAGTGCCAGGCCAAATTTGAGGGAAATGAAGTGAGGGTTCGAGATTTGGAAGCTGAACTCGCTCAGGCAAGGGAGAGGCTTCTCAAGACATCGACAGTCCGTAATGTGCTAAAGGGCCAAGTGGATACAGCTAAACAGAGCTTGACACATGCGGGTGTCATCCACGCAAGTTTTGTTAATTCTCTGTCCAAACTATCTCACTTGAGCAATGACGAATCAAGGCTGGAGCGGGTTCGCAATTATATTTTGAACTCCAGGAATGAGATGATGGCTACTTTGGCACAACAGATCCGAGATTTAATGGCTCCTCCCAAATAATGTAATTTTTTGCTTCTTTTATAATATGCTATTCCCAGAGATAATAAAGATACTTCTTCTGACTTTGTGGACCCATCATTTTATAATATAAATGATAGGCTAGGATGAAAGTGATATCAGAGGTAATATGGACGTGATATACTTTCGGTAAGTTTCAGCTGGATATATTTATTCAGAGGTTATATGGACATGATAGAATATGCTCCAACTGAATTTGTATACAAAACACTATCATAGGTAATATGGACGTGATAGGTTTTGAAGTTTCAAATTAGTCAAACATATCTATTCAGAGGTCATAAGAACATGATAGAATATAATCCAACCAGTCTTTGTGCATAGCATCGTCAGAATAAAATCTTCACCATACCCCTTTGAGCAAAGGAGATCAAGCATAGTACTCTTCAGGAATTTGCCGTTGTTAGGAGCCATTATCAAGTCTCCATTAGGCTTGGCTAATTTATAAGCGCCATTTGAAAATATGGTTTCAATCACATAAGGGCCTTCCCATTTGGGCTGGAACTTGCCCTTACTTTTATGTGTAATGATCATTGGCCTTTTCATAGCTAGAACTAGCTCGTCAACTTTGAACACTCTTTCCTTCACTATTTGGTTAAAAGCTCTGAAAACGCGTGCCTGCTAGAACGCAATGCGCTGTTGAGCTTGAAGGCGCTTCTCGTCTAAATCTTCTAGCTCTTGAAGCCTTAATTGATCATTATTTTCCTGAGTCAACTCATTAGCCACTGCTATTCTGAGTGATGGAATTTGGACTTCAATGGGGAGAACTGCTTCACATCCGTAAACTAATAAAAATGGGGTACAACCCGTTGGCGTTTGTACTGTTGTGCGGTATGCCCAGAGATATTCCCCCAGTCTCTCGTTCCAATCTCTTTTGTTTGAAGAGACACTTTTTCAAGAGTTTGATGATAATTTTGTTGAAGGCTTCCGCCAAACCATTAGCAGCAGGATTGTAAGCCGTCGAGGCCATATCCTGTATCCGATTCTTATCGCAAAATTGGTAAAACACTTGGCTGATGAATTGAGGCCCGTTATCATGAATTATCTTTCGGGGTATCCCAAAGCGATAAATTACATGGTGCTTGATAAAGCTGATCACGTTGGATGTCTTTACCTCAGCAAGAGGGATCGTCTCCACCCATTTGGAGAAATAATCTGTGATAATCAATATGAACCGATGTCCTCTAGAAGACGAAGGATGAATAGGACCAATGATATCCATACCCCATGCTTCAAAGGGCCATGATGCAATAGTAGGATGTAAATACTCAGAAGGCTGATGTATAAAATCTGCATGAACTTGACAGGCTTTGCATTGTCTTGCATATTTCACAGCATCTGCAATCATAGTAGGCCAGTAGTAGCCCATCCTCCTGATACGATCCTGTAACTTAGGACAGGGTTGATGTGCTCCACATACCCCGTCATGAGCTTCTCGGATAACCCGCCTTGCATCATCATCAGAGAGACATCGTAACAATAGTCCATCGTAAGTTCGGCGATATAGACTTTGTGAAGAAGCATCAAAATAAAAATATAATGATCGTCTCTTGATAGATACTGCTTCTTTAGGATCCTCTGGTAAGATTCTGTATGACACAAAGTCTATAAAGGGACTTCTCCAGTCTCTCTTAGGAGGAGCCGTGTTTATAGCATAGTTGCGTTCTATGTAAAAATTATTTTTCACACAGAATAAGTCTCTGTTAAGAAGGATCATCGAATTCTGCCTTCTTATAGGAATAGCTAGATCTGCAGCTAGGCTGGCCAGAGCATCAGCTTCCAAATTTTGAGATCGAGGCACATGCTCTAAAAAGAATCCTTTGAAAGACATGGCAATCTCCATCGTTGTTTGGTGATAAGGAATGAGGTCTGGATTGCGGACTTCATATATTCCTCTGACCTGATTGACGATCAATTGAGAATCACCAAAAGCTTCCAGCTATTCAACCTCCAATTCTTTAGCGACTTGAAGCTCGATTAGTAGAGCATTATACTCTGCCACATTATTAGAGCTGGGTTCGCTAAGAGAATATGCACGATAGACGACAAGTTTATCAGGAGTCACCAGAACAATCCCTACTCCTGAAACCACGTTCCCCTTGGGACCATTCCTGGAGGCACCATCGAAGAATAGCTGCCATGTATCACCTTCCATTGCCGAATTACATTCTGCAATTTCGTCGGGAATGTCCTTATATAATTTGGAGGTTTCCGGAATTGGATGGGCAGCTAAGAAGTCAGCCAAGGCTTGACCTTTCATGGACTTCTGAGGGATATACACCATATCATACGGTGTCAGTAGCATTGCCCAAGTCGCGAGTCGGGAATTAAGAACACTCGGCTTATTCATCAATACCCAAAGAGGATTGATTCTAGAGATGATATGAATAGTTTGGCCCGTCACGTAATGTCGCGTCTTCTGAATGGCAAACATTAGGGCCAAGCATTCTTTTTCCACTGGGTTGTACCGGTGTTCAGCTCCGATCATCATCCTGCTTAAATAGTAGATAGCCTGTTCATAACCCTCATTGTTCTTCTGTGCGAGAAGAGCCCCCAAAGAATGATCCATTGCTTGAACATACAGCATAAATGGTCTTCCTATGACGGGAGGCACTAGAACTAGAGGATTAGTAAGATAGCGTTTGATATCATAAAATGCTTGCTGACAGGCTTCATCCCATACGAATGACACACCTTTCTTCATTAGACGAGAAAAAGGTTGACATCTCCCGGAGAGGTTGGATATGAATCTCCTGATGTAAGTTAGAAGACCTTGAAATCCCCTGAGTTCTCTCAGATTACGGGACGGTCGCATTTCTAGGATAGCTTTTACTTTATCAGGGTCAGCTTGAATGCCTTTAGTGGTAATGACAAATCCCAGAAATTTGCCACTGGATACACCAAGAAAGGACTTTGTGGGGTTCATTTTGAGTTGATGTTGGCACATCAACTCGAATACTGTCTTCAAGTCTTGGATGTGATTATCCTTGAGGCGGCTTTTGACAGCAATATCATCCACGTAACATTCTACCGTTTTACGCAGATGCTCATGGAATATGTTACTTATAGCTCGTTGATACGTAGCCCCAACATTCTTTAATCCAAAAGGCATAACCGTATAGCAATATACCCCCAGTGGTGTACGAAAAGCAGTATGCTTTTCATCTTCAAGATTCATCTTAATTTGATTATATCCTGAGAATCCGTCCATGAAAGACATGCGCTAAAAACTGCACGTATTATCGATCATAACGTCTGTAATAGGAAGAGGGAACTCATCTTTAGGGCAGGCCGCATTTAGATCTCGGAAATCGATGCAAACACACACTTTTCCATTTTTCTTCATAACCGGGACAACATTCGCGACCCAATTAGGATTTTGTTCCTCTCGGATGAACCCACATGCTATTAGCTTCTTGATTTTAGCTTTAATGGCATCCATCATATCCGGGCTAAACCCGCGTTGGTGTTGCTTTACAGGCTTTGAATTGGGCAGTATGTTGAGTTTATGGGTAGCCACTTTAGGATCAAGACCTGGCATATCCTCATAATTCCATGCAAAGACATCGATATATTCTTTTATCAGCTGGATCATTTCTTTCCTTTCTTCTTCGGAAAGATTGTTACTGATAAATATCGACTTTGGTGAAAATTCATCCCCAATATTGACTTGGATAACTTTATCTTCAGTGGGTGGTTCTCTTTGCTCGAACAGGAGTTTCCATTGTGTATCCATTTGCTGTGCCCAGAATTTATTTTTAAATGGTTCAGATTCTTGTTCCTCTGCTTTGTGAGAATCTGTCAATACCGTATTTACTGATAATGCCTGTTCGAGTTCACCATCTGAATCGGAGGATGACAAATCATCTTTAGAAGAGGAAATGGTCTCCTCACTTGACTCAGAGTCGTTGGAAGTTATAAGATGTGTGGTATACCCTAACCCAAAACAAGTTTGTCGACAGTGGGGATCACCATGCAACGACATTTGTTTGCCTTTTCTGTAGTTGAGGCCTGGCTCCAACTTTAAATCATAACCCATGCTTTGCATAATCTTCAAAGCTTGTGGGCTATATCTGTGGACTTGCATTTTCCCAACATCAGATTTGTGAGAACCTTCTTGTATAATTGGTCCATTCCGCATGCGACCGAAGACTATTGGATGCTGATATTTGCGAGTAGGTGGAACAACAAAGATAGAATCTTCATGTGGCCCATATATCGTGACGACATTAGATGTTGACGCTACTTCCCACACATATGGATGATAGAAGTCTATAGCTTCCAAGAATTTTTGTGCTATAGGTTCTATATTGTTATGAGGGGAAGATTCCTGATTAGGAAATTGAGCGTCAGTATACTGGAAAAGAGAATCTTTATTATCGCCAGAAACCATGTTCCCGAATATATTTACATTGTCCGACTGCTTGTCGCGCCTAAGGTCAATGACCAAAGGTGGAGGCTTCTTGTTCAGACTGATCACTAGGGGATCATTTCCTCCTCCCGCTTTGGTTTTGCCTAAGTGGATAATCACATATTCCATTACTTTTGGACAGGTAGTCCGCCCTTTCACCTTGATTGACAGAGGTTGCTTAGCAGATAGTTTTTCTGGCTCCCGGTAGGATTCCTCTTCCGTCCTGCCTGATACCTCCTTCATGTAGTCTTGGATGTACAATATGGCATCAGAATAGTAGGACTCAACTCCTTTGAAAGGATTAAGATCAGCAAACTCTATTTTTACTGTCCCTTGGACATCTACATATTTGAAGCATTGATGTAGAGTTGAGGGAACAATATTATGATCGTGGATCCATGGTCTGCCCAACAGAATGTTGTAAGACACTTCCGAATCAATTACGTAGCATGTAGACACTGATCTAAGGTCACCGATCTGGATCCTCAAACGAATCTTTCCTAACGGTTTGCTCTTCCTGGCATTAAAGCCCACGTTCGTAGTGGTAGTGTAAGCCAGTTCGCTTGTAGGAATTCTCAACGGTCTTAACAGACTATGAGGGATAATGCTGATCGACGATCCCGGATCTATGTGAATCCGGTCTACCTCCATGGAGTCGACGTATCCGATATAATAAAGAGGCCTGTCATGCTTGTTATGTTTTAACAACATGTCCTCTTGAGTGAAAGTGATGTTGGGGACCACTTCCATCACACTATGGCATTGAGGACATGCCACAGGCTCTTTATCAGGGGACTTGAGCTGAGTCAAGCATACATCCGCCTGCATTAACGCTTCACTCAAGGCTTGACGAGTGTCTTTGGATAGCCTAAGTAGCTCGAAAATGGACAATCTTGCTGGAGTATTAGCCAACTGAGCCAAGATGTCGAAGTTATATGGTTTTTCTAAACCTTTGTTTTGAATATTCTTCAAAGGTTTATCAAAACGAATTTCTTTTTGCTTGCCCTTGTCCATCGAAGTTGGTTTAGACGGACCTGCCTCTGGTACAACAGGTTCAGGCTCTGGAGGTTTGGCAGATGAAGTGTCTGCCGTTGATTCCCCCTGGTTCCCTCTATAGTCCTTGAGGTAGGATTTGCCTGACCGGGTTCTGGTTGTTAAAGCCTCTTCTTCTGATATCGGGGATATTGCAACCAAATGGCATGGTTTGCATCTTGAGTTCTTTTTAGACTTAGCTTTAGCAGCTTGAGTCTCTTCCTCAATTTCTGACACCAGGTCAGGGTGGACCCACATAATTTCCCTACGCTTGGTAATTAGGGGTACTAAGTCATGATTTTGACCCTTGGTAGGAGGGAGATTAACAATGTTCATCATTGCCCGTAGAATAGGTACCACACCATCCGGGATTTCCTGAGGGGGCAAATTGCCAAACTGGAGAGAGATCATGTTGGCAGTGACCGTCTTCTCGCTATTTGTAGAGTGATGGTCTTGACGTCGATCAACTACTGGATTTTCCTTTTTAGTACATAACATGCCTTTGTGGTGTGATGTACGTATCTATGGAAAATACAGTACTTAGGGTTATTGGTACTGTCGACTTTATTTGGCCGCTTTATCTCGGGGAGAGTAAGCTTGCCACTTTTGACTAGACAATCGAATATGCTCGAAATATCGTCGTCGTCAAAATAATATTCTTCTTTAGGCCTGGAAGTCCCAGGATTCGTTTGCGTAGTCACTGGAGTATGTTGCCTGGACGTGTTGATCGCCAAAGCTTCTTTTCCTTTGGAACTACGAGTATGGTCGTTATTGGAGGATGACCGCTTCCCTCTATCAGAGGTAGAGATCATGATTCCATTGTCACGAGCCTTCCGACTGTTATCTTCAGCGGCTACCGCTGATATGATAAATGAGGGCCAATCGTGGAACTGATATGGTCCCGTGAACACTGAGATCAGCGGGAGAAGGTTCTTCCTGCAAATGTCCACCAAGGTAGAATCCGGAACTCCGGGAGGCATCTGCAAAGTAGCCTGACGAAAACATTCCATAAAAGTACGAACACTCTCTTTCTCCTTCTGTTTTACTTCGATAAGTGATGACATAGACATGTCCATTCTTTCTTCGTAGAATCGAGCGAAGAACAGAGTCTTGAAATCTTCAAAAGAAGTAATGCAGTTGTCCGCTAGACTACGGTACCATTGATAGGCCACTCCAGACAGACAGCCTTTAAACACTCAAGTGAGAAGGGTATCATTCCCCTGTAACAACACTGTCATCATGCTAAAGTAGTTCATATACTGGCTTGGTGACATTTTTCTCTCAAACAAAACCATAGCCTGTGGTTTGTATTTTGGTAGGAAAGAGATCTCGTCCCATATAGCTGGGTATGGCTGGTTGATTCCCAACTTCTTGAGCTGATATTTATGCTTCAAGGCATCAAATTGGGCTTTTAATTCTCGAACTGCCTGTATCGGATCTTTAGTTGGGAAAGGGACAGCAGAGCGGTGAGAAATCGGTTGCATTGTAACTCCCACAGGAGGTAATACATTCTCCGGGTTAAGGGGTCAAGGAGCAGCTGATTATTGATTTTGAATAGGCTCCTAGCTTGCATTGGATGGTGGCATGTCTACCCCCACACATATTTGAGTCGGAGGAACAGGTGCTTGAACTACTGCGGCTGTATGTTGAGTCACCATTATTTGGTGTATACTCTCCATCATGGTATGCATCTCTTTAAGCGATGTTTCCAATACAGCGATGCATTGTTCAGTACTTCCTGATGGGAAAGCTTCTTCATGCTCATCTCCAACGGCATAAACTCCCATTTCTCTGGATGCCACCGAGGGATTAGTATAGATCTGTGTAGAGATCGAGTCTATACTTTCAGCATCAGATTCAGAAAGCTGGTGACCCCCAACGTCGAAATCAGAAGAATATGAAGCCGGTTGTCGTGACCTCGAGCGGGTGTTTCAAAAAATACCTGCCTCAATATTCTCAAGGAGTCTGTCAAATCTCCTTTGGCTTGGAGTTCTAGAGGGATGACGTCTTGAACTTGACCTTCCTCTCGGAATATGTGAAGCCATGTTTACTGATGCGAATGTTTGTTCTTCTTCCTGTAGAGAAAAGAGTAGTTCAACCGGTCAAAAACTGACCGTTTTGCCATAGAACAACAGTAGTTAACTACAACTTTATGACTATTACAACAATGCTCCCTAGGGGGTGTAATAGACATGTTAGAAGATTTCCTGTCTTTACGCTTCTGGATCAAGAAATCACGCAAATCAGGGGGATTAACAGAAGAAGAGGGCTTATTATGCCTTTTTACATCAGTAGGGACGTGGAGATTGGGAACCATGACCCTCTCTCTGCCATAAGTATACATCAGTTCGCCCATGTGAGTAGCATACGATCCATCATCCGTCTAAGGAGCGTATTTTCCCGTGAAGTGGGTCTTTTTTACGCGGCTGGGCTTATCCTGGTGTAATCTGGAGCTTTGCACAGGTTCGCGTAAAATAAGGGGAGTCCTCAAACGGCCTCCAGCGTCACGCATAATCTGAAAAGCGGGCAACTTCTTCTCTTATGGGCATACAAACCTAGCAGTTGAGAGATTTGTCACTCGTTTTCCCTTGATGTGATCCAAGGGTCCACCTGCCACATCACAAATGGGGGATATATTTTTATGCGCAGGGCGTGTTTGAAATTTTTGCGCGGGCACTGAGGCCTTGCTAGGAATTTTGTTTGCCACGTCACAGACGGGAGACGAAGTTTTACGAGCAGAGCGCGTTCTAGACTTCTGGATTGGGACTGGGGCGTTGCCAGAAGCTTTGTCTGCCACGTCACAGACGGAAGACAAATTTTTACGCGTAAGGCGTATAGGTTGTGTTGTCATAACCTTGTTTATCAGAGGAGGAGAGCTTGCAGGAAGGGTAGAGGATGTCTGGGGCATCCACACTTTACGCAGCTTCCTGTTGTCCTGGACAGAGAGGGAATGAGAGCCACCCTCCTGCGCGAAGCATGTCTTCATAAGCAGATTGGTCGAATTGGACGACCAACATCTTCTTCGTCGATCCGATGGATACAATATCGTGTTGAGCAATGGCTTTCTCATCAGATGAGAAAGTATTCCCCAGCAGAGTCGCCATCTTGTGTTTGATGATAAACAAAAAAATAAAACTAGGTTTATACGAAACCCTTTCTTTGTTTGCAAACAAGAAAAAGAGTACAATTAATCCTATACGAGGATGTTAAGTACAAAAAAAAATGATTCTGGAAAAATATTGCTATAAGAGTCTGATCTACGATCGATCATTTGTCCCTTAGACCACACGATGATGAAGAAGTGCTGTAGAAGAAGAAGAAGCTTTAAAGATTGCAAGTGGGATTAAACTGTCAACCAACACTCTCTGTTTTATGCTCTCTCTCTCTCTCTCTCTTTTGATTTAATCTCTGATCTTGGTCTCCTCTCCTAATTTCGACCTCTTCCTCTCCTGTGACCGGAAGTCTCTATTTATAGAGCTCAGTCACAGTAACTGTCCAGTCGGCGTAGAAGCCAAACTGTGAAGAGAGTGGCGCTCTTTACGCGGCGGTTACAATAACTGCTACCCACTTCTAAATGATCTACTGAATCCGCGTGTGACGCGTATCCCATTATGAGGTAACATGTATAATCGCTCATCGAAGATTACAGCATGCAAGCCATGTAGGTAACTGCCCCTCGCGTAAAGATGGTTGGCATAAAAGCCAAATAACTGTCTTGTTGGCGTAAAAGCCAAGTAGCTATCTTATTGGCATAAAAGCCAAGTAGTTGTCTTGTTGGCGTAAAATCCAAATAGCTGTTTTGTTGGCGTAAAAGCCAAATTCTGCGTAAAGCTTGATGCTGTATAAATAATAGGTAACCAGCATAAACTAGCCAATTATCCTTCCTGACTGAGGTCTTGAGTATATTCAGGGCCAAATAGCCTTATCACGTACCTTTGCAAATATATCCTGAGTTGGCGTATTTCGAGGAGATAGCATACGGCGTACTCCTATAGTTAAAAATAGCCTGGTTGGCGTAACATGTAGTGATAGTGATGTGAGCATATTAGCCCTAGTTTTAGCTCTCCCAGTCATTAAAAATAGGATAAAATCTCATGCATTAAATGCAGAGATCTGCCCCTATCTCGCACATTAACTGCAGAGATATGCCTCGAGTTCTGTACGAAAAATAGCTTTTGACGTGGCGTCTGATTTCGTCTTATCTTGAGCATAAAAACTCATCTCTGCCTATGTAGAATAGGCAGCGTATTCTTTGAATGCTTAAAAATGACTTGTATCAAGGATATGCCACTAAATGACAGTCTGGGTCTCTGTGCAGAATCATCATTACAGTCGTCCTCTCGATCGTCGTGTAATACTCTTTGTCAGGAGTCAGGTTCACTGTTTTGTCTGACAGGTTCATTCGAGGAATACGAAGAGTTCCTCGTACAACTTCATGCTGCATTAAAAGCAGACATATTTTATGCCGGAGGGAGGTGTAGCAACCTTTCACGCCAAAACATCCTTGAAGCGCTGCTTTACGCGGAAAGCTCTAAAGTCATGTTTTACACCACACAGCGCTGAAGCTCTGTTTTACGCGTGCTTCATGTATATTGGGGGTTTTACGCGTATAATTCTCCAGCGTATTTTTCATGCTTCTACAACCGTATCATGACACATCATGATACGGACTTTCCGTATCTATTTATGGACACATATACCCTCTCAAATCATGAATTACAACCTAAAATCACCTATGAGGCATTCCTACAAATACCTAGTGGTCTAAATTCAGAGTTTTCTCAATTTGGCTACAAAAGTCAATGTAACTTTCACCATAGGCCTCTTATGAACCTAGTTCTTCTTTCTATGGGTAGTCCTTAACCATGAAGGGCTCCTAAGGGTCTAATACACTAATTAGAATAGAAATAACTAGGAGAAATAGGGATTTTACCTATTGGGATATAGATTCCCAATGTATTCCTCAAGTGGACACAAAATTGACACAAGCCTCAAGCCAATGCTTCGTTCCTCAAGTGCTCTTTGCAATCCAAGCTCCTAGCCTCCTTTGGAATAGGAAATAAGAGAGATGAGATTGTGAATGAGTGGATTAGGGTTTGTTCTAAATTTGGGGATGAATTAATTAGGAAAGTAAATGAAGGCTATTCATAAATAAAGAAGCTTATATAGCCTCCTAATAGGGTTAGGGTTAGGTTGAAGAATATTTGAATTGACTCAAAGGCCCTCTCATTCTCTCATGAATATGATCAACTAATCCTATAGAGGAAATATTCTATTCTTTAGTCTAAATAGGTTTAATAGACTTAATCTAGTCATAACTAACTAAGGACTCAAGTTAAATAGTCTAAACTCAATAACTAACTCATTCTCCTAAATGATTCAAACCATGACTAAGAATTTAATTGAATCAATGGGTCAAGTCAAGTCTAGTTAGGTCCACTAGTGTCAAGTCTAATTAAATAGTCTAATCTGCTAAACAATAATAATACTATATATATATATATATATATATATATATATATATATATATATATAAATCCTACACATTATATGTTAAATAAAATATATACATAATATTTATAATAATACAAAATGACCAAAATATCCCAATTTTAGAAATATGGTAGTGACATTCTATTAGTAGCAACATGCGACTTGAAATACATTGGCCAAAAGTTTGTAATCTCCTCAAGATCATAGGCTTCACAAATAGAACCCTCGAATCTTGCCTTATTTTCACCTTTATCTTTAGGTGGTTCAGTTGACGCTCGAATGGGTACATCCACCGATAACCGACAGGCCCACCAACACGTGTCTTGTAGGAAAGATGAATTAGCAAATGCTCCATGGAGTCAAAAAATCCAGGAGGGAGCACTCTTTCAAGATTGTATAGTATTACTGCAATGTCCTTCTCTTGCTTTTCTAGACGATCGACGATCAACTTGGTAGAAGAAAGATATCTGAAGAATTTGCTAAGCTTTGTCAAATTATCCCAAACTACCTGTGGTAAGAATTTTCAAAATGCAATCAAAATTAACCTCTCCATGAATACATAATAGTCGTGGCTCTTCATACCCCTCAATTTATTCTCCTTCGGGTCGACGCATCTTCTCAGATTTGAAACATACCCATCTGACAATTTTATCCCCTGAATCCTGCTACAAAGTCTCATTTTATCCTCCTTGTCCAGTAAAAAAATTGCCTTAGGCTGCTTATACTTTCTATTCCCTTCCTCTATCAAATGCAACACATGGCGTCTGCATATTTCTGCTAAGTCCAACCTGTCCTTGGGATTGTCTTTCGTCTTCCCTTTTACGTCCATCATAATATTAATTATGTTGTCAAACACATTCTTCTCGATGTGCATGGCATCAAGGTTATGTCTGATCAGATTTGTGCTTCAATATGGCAGGTCCCAGAATATGCTCCTCTTCGTCTAGCTATGAGTGTGAACAAATCCATCGCACTTGTTCCACTTAGTAGGCTCTTCTATAGCACTTGGTAAATCTTTAACCTTTTTCCATATCGTGTCTCTGGGCCACCTTGGAGGTGGATTTGCCTTCTCCATAACGCCGACACAAAATATATTCCTATTCTACCGGAACAGATGATCCGACGGTAGAAATTATCGATGACAATCAAAGAAGCCCGATTTTTCTTCGTGTTTCAAAATTGGAGACACAACCTCGACCCATTTTGTACAATCCAAATTATGAAAATATTCTATTCTGAGTCTTCTACGTCCATGATACTTGGGTCCCACCTAATTTTAACCATATGCACTTCCAATTAATTTAAGAACACCATTTACATTAATTTTAATTAAATTAGTATAAGGATCCAACTTAACCCAAACTAGACCCAACACCAACTCAAACCCCCACTCACACCCTCAAGGTTCATACTAAACACCACACACTCTTTTTATCCACTACATCACACCAAACATGGTATTTTTTCTCATCCAATCCCAAAATCCCATATTTTGTGCAATTTTCCAATTATTGGGGACTTTTATGCAAAAGTGCAGTGAGGTGTCCATTTTTTTTTTGGACCCAACACATGAAGAAACATACTCCCCCTCTTTGACTGATCACATATAATTTTTACCCTATTTTTTTGAGTGTGCAACACTCAAACTTTCTATCTCACCATCCAAGCCCTCCATTCAAATACACACAATCCTAGCCACCCAATTTCCTTCATGTAGCAACCAACCCCATCCCAAGGAGCACATGGCCTGCCCTAATCCCTAGGTAATCATCACCCTCTTTTCTCCCTCATACATAAACCTATCTCTCCATTATTTTTTATCACCATCAACCCATTCTTCCACACAAAATCGAAACCTAACCCTAAGCCATCACCATCTTCACACCAACTCTGGTCATCTCCCTTCGCCGGATCACAGCAGCTACCATCTCGACCACCCTGCACCACCGTCTCTTCCACATTCTCCTCCTCCCCGACTCCTCTTCCACCGTTCCCATCCCCGAGCAGTCAACGATCACCATCGCCTCCGTCATCATCACAGCCACCACAACAAACACCCAAGACCGATCCCTCTTTGTTGGGACAGCAGCCACTGAGCACCCATGACCTCCCCAACAGCACGACCACACCCCGTTCACGTGCACACCAAGGTTCAAAACTTGCCTTTTCTTTCATGTTGTGTGTGTTCATGTGTGAATAGTAATTAGGGTTAGCATATTACTTCATGGTAGTTTGGTTGTTAAATATAATTGCATGACACTGTATTGGTAAACCTAATAACTAGTATGTGTGTATGTGTATGTATGTATAATAATTAGGTTAATATATGTATATACTTCATAGGAATTTGTTATTAGTATTATATATGTTGTATGGCCATAGGTGTTAGTTGACTGCCTTGTGTATCCTAACATACCAACTAGGACCTGTGTTAGCGTTGCACGAGATTTGGAGATTAGACATGTGTTGGTGCCAGTTATTCGTCTTACTACGCACGGTATTCGAAGATATGACACCTGTGAGTTTAGACACGCACACTTGACCCTGCTAGTTGGCCAGTTACCACCCCCGCTTGCATAGTTTCTGAGTTCAGTATAATTGTGTTTGTGTGTGTGCTAGTGTAACGATTAATATTATATTATTATTATATTATATATATAGGACCTTTGGACCGTTCAGACGAGACTTCAGAAATAGGATATTGGTACTGCCAGCTCAGGACCACAGGCGAGTACATTCTCTGACAGTTTTTATTATGTTGATTATCTCTATGATTCTAGTTGTATAGCGTACTTGATTCTGACACTATGGATACACGGGTTAGCATCATCGATACCTGTCACGAGGAGTCGTGATTAGAATCTATCATGCTAGCTGGGGGACGGGGAAATATTAGCAGATTATGTGATCATACCCCACTTTACATGCATCATAGCTTACCCCACACATCACATCGGGTGTAGTATGACCATTTACATGCCTCATAGCCTGTTATATATGATTAGCCTGACTATTGCTCGCATCATAGCTAACCAGATGGTTAGCCTGACCTCACATGAATCATAGCCAATCATATATAACAAGCCTGATCTTGTCCCAAATCGATCACATGATAGACTGATGTTTCAACACTTAGTTAGATATTCTATTTCTTTATTCCAGTTTATTATTCTAGCATTCACTTATATTTTGGTTCATTGCTAGTTGTGCTATTGCTGATTACATATTCTCTAGTATTTCTTATCTCCAGTATTTTTTTATCTTGTATTTCCTTTACACTGTATTATAGTTTTTGTCAATATAAATAAAACTGCTGTTAGTGCTTGTACTTTGCTCCCATTCTGACTGGATAATATTTTTTTATAGGACCTTGAGGACTTCTGTCCTACACACTATGGACCAGGTGTAGAGGGAGACTACATATCAGAGATATTAGAAGAGTCCCTTCCCTTATAGGAGATACTACCTGCAGCTATTTAGACAGTTATATTTTATGCATCTTTTGAGGCTTATGTTGAGATCTATGTTGAGACTATGTTAGGACTTTTGTTGAGACTATTTATGTTGGACAGCTAGACTTAGTTTTATCTTTGTATTTGAGTTATGGTGCTTGACTTATGTCAGTACTTCTTATCTGTATATCTCATCGTGCCATTTATTTCTTATAGCCATTATGATTGAGTATATATATTAGACTGTTGAGCAATGTATTATTTATCGTCCTCCTTAGGAGTTGATATCTTTGACAGGTTGTGAGTAATATTTAGCATTATTGAGACCTAGACAGCATTCTACCACCGATGCTGCGGCGTAGGCTAGACGTACCCATGACTAATGCCCAAATTCTAGGTACGGGTCGTAACACATTTTTAGTAGGGGACCATGCAGGTCTAGATTCGCATTTAGAGCGATATCGTAGTATTGCTCACTTAGAGTATTGCTATGAGCCTGTTTTAGGAAATAGGATTTAAGATGAGAGTACGCTCAATCATAACTAAGAAATTTCTGATCCTTACAATGCTATCTGAATAATTACTTCATTTAGTATTTTGCTGTCCTTCCTTGATGATATCGTATCTGTTGCCTTAATTGATTCTTTTCGGTCTGTCTTCAGGATGCCGTCGAAGACTAGGTCTTTGAGATTGGCAGCATCAGCTTCAGAGAGGTCTGCCACCTCTCGACCTGACGGACAGACATATGGAGTTTCTCCTACATCTACTGTTCATGTGGGAGTATCTGCAGATTTTGGGGTTCCTCCTCCTCCACCTGTTTTGAGGGTTGCCCCAGCTGTGACAGAGAACCTTCCTCCTCCACCAACTCCATTTTTCAGAGGTATGCCCTTTGATGGGGCACAAATATTTACGCTGATCCAGGGCATGGTTGATGCTCAGAGGACGTCAGCAGAGGCTCAACGAGTCTGGGCTGAGGCTTAGAGGGAGCAGGCAGAGGCGCACTAGGCACAGACATAGCTGATGAGAGAGATCATAGAGAATGCTCATCAGGTGGCTCTCCAGGTTGTGGAAAGAGTAGCACAACAATAACAACATCATGGCCAGCAGCACCAAAGGCCAGGTACGATAATGGACTTTAAGAGGATGATGCCTCAGGATTTTAAGGGCACCGAGGGGATACTCTACGCTGACGACTGGCTAGAGGATATAGAGAGAAACTTGCGCTTGGTGCAGATTCTGATGATTCTTCAGATCGAGGCCGCTGGCAGCCAGATGTTTGAAATTGCACTGACATGGTACCGTACGGATCCGAGACTCGCTGTCAGAGGACTTACTTGGGAGGCCTTCAAGGAGCTCTTCAAGGAGAATTTCTTCCCTGATGTAGCCCTGGGAGCCTTGGAGAGTCAGTTCCATGACTTAGTCCAAGGAAGCATGTCAGTCGACGAGTACGTCGTGGAGTTTTGCCGTTTGAGTCGATTCACGCCATCGATGATTCGGGACCCAGGAGACAGAGCCCAGAAATTCAGGAAGGGGTTGACAAGAGAGATCAAGTCTCGTAATTCGGGACATCGTACTACTATATTTGAGGGCATTCTGATGGATGCCCAGATTGTTGAAGATGACTTAGACCTCAGGCCCAAGAGAGGACGTGACACTTCTGGAGGAGCGAGTGGTAGTGCGGGATCGGCCAAGCGTCCCAACTTTCAGCAGTACAGAGTAGACTCAGCCCGCTGTCCAGTGTACGCACTTTGGGAAGGCAGGACACACTAGGGACATTTACAGGAAGAGGTTGGGTACATGCTTGTCCTGTGGATCGTTAGCACATCAGCTGAGGGACTTTCCATCTATTCAGATTCATCCAGGTCAGGGTGGAGCAGCCGCTCAGAGGGTACCAGCCAGAGTATCTATTGTACTAGGAGGCCAGCAGAGGGGACCTCTACTTCCACCACAGCAGCAGAGGTTTGCTCAGCACCAGCAGCAGCAGAGAGGTGCACCCCAAGGACGAGCATACGCCATAACGATCGGGGAGGCCGAGCCAGCTGGAGACGTGATTTCAGGTTCAGTTTCTCTCGATTCTATTCCAGCACTTGCATTATTTGATTCTGGCGCTTCCCATAGTTTCGTGTCTGTATCTTATGCTCTTAAGCATCGTTTAGAGACATAACCATTAGATATGACTTGCAAGATCATGACTAGAGAAGGCATTATCCTAGTCCGTGATTATTACAAGTACGAGAGAGTATCATTGGGAGGCCGAGAGTTGGGCATGAGCTTACTCGTTATGCCACTTTCGGGATACGATATTGTACTCGGAATAGACTGGTTGAGTAGGCACCATGCTACTATAGATTATCACGGAGACAGAGTAATATTTTGACCACCAGGAGAGCCAGATTTTGAGGTCGCCAAAGGAGCAGCAGAGCAGAGCAGAGGTACTTTTTGTGGAGCTAGGAAGGAAGAAGAGGAGTTGCCACATCCTCTGATAGTAGAGTTCCTGGATGTATTTCCAGAAGAGTTGCCAGGTTTGCCACTAGACAGAGATGTTGAATTCTCTATAGACTTGGTACCAGGAGCAGAGCCCATTTTACAACATGTCTATAGAATCAACAACAACGTGCTGACAGACCTGAAGAAGCAAGTTGAGGAGCTGTAGGACAAAGGCTTCATCAAATCTAGTTTATTACCATAGGGAGCTCCGCTATTGTTTGTACCAAAGAAGGACGGCACAGTATGCATGTGTATTAATTATAGAGCTCTGAACAACCTCACTATCAAGAAAAAATATCCGCTGCCGAAGATAGATGATTTTTTCGATCAGTTGAGCGGAGAAAGGTATTTTCAAAGATAGACTTGAGGTCAGGCTATCACCAGGTGAAGATGAAGAGAAAAGACATACCGAAGACAGCCTTTCAGACTAGATAAGGCCAGTTTGAATTCATGGTAATGCCATTTGGTTTAACCAATGCACCAGCAATATTCATGAACTTGACGAACGAGGTATTCCACCAGTACCTTGACAAGTTTGTGGTGGTGTTCATTGACGACATTCTCGTGTATTCGAAGACCCCAGAGGAGCACGAAGAGAACCTAAGGATGGTCTTAGAGACTCTCAGGAAGGAGAAGCTGTATGGGAAGCTTTCAAAGTACGAGTTCTTCCTTGACAAGTTTGAATTCCTTGGACATATGGTAACGGGTGACGGAATCTCAGTTAACCCAAAGAAGATCGAGGCAGTGGAGTAGTGGGCTACTCCCAGTTCGGTAGCTGAAATCAAGAGTTTTCTCGGGCTAGCAGGATACTACATGAGATTTGTACATGACTTTTCCAGGATTGCAGAGCCAATGACTAGGCATACCAAGAAAGATGTGGAATTCGTTTGGACAGAGGATTGTCAGGCTGTATTTGATGAGCTGAAGAAGAGATTGACGACAGCTCCAGTTTTGACGTTGTCATCGGGGACAAGTGGATTCACTATCTACAATGATACCTTAGGAAAGGGTTTGGGTTGCGTTCTTCAGCAGCACGGGAAGATAATTAATTGCCTATGCTTCCAGGCAATTACACCCTTATGAAAAGAACTATCTCACCCATGATTTAGAGTTGGCAGCGGTTATCTTCGCTCTAAAGCTGTAGAAACACCATCTGTACGGAGAGCGTATGGAGATCTTCACGGACCATAAGAGCTTGAAGTACATGTTTACACAGAAGGAGCTGAATATGAGGTAGATGAGGTGGTTGGAGTTGATAAAAGACTGCGACATCTCATTACAGTACCACCCAGGAAAGGCTAACGTAGTCGCCGATGCATTGAGCAGGTATCCGATGGCTATGTACTTGACGACAGATAGACATTTATTGGTCGATCTTGAGAGCTTGGGAATTGAGGTGCTAGTTCCAGGTATTAAGATTCAGATATGGGGATTGCAGATACAATCTGAGCTGATGGACAGAATTAGAGCTGCACAGTATGATAATGAGACTCTGAGGAGTATCAGGGCACAGGTTCGGATAGGATTGACAGACGACTTCACTATTACGGATGATGGATCTTTACGGCACGACACGAGGATGCGTGTGCCGAGTGGGGAACTGCGAGAAAAGGTTTTACAGGAGGCACATCGCTCTCAGTACTTGATGCATCCCGGTGCCAATAAGATGTATCGAGATCTGAGGGAGCACGTATGGTGGTATGGTATGAAGCGCGAGGTAGCACGCTTTGTATCTCGGTATTTAGTGTGCCAGCAGGTAAAGGCAGATCGATAGAGGCCAGGTGGATTGCTTCAACCTTTACCCATCCCAGAGTGGAAGTGGGAGCACGTGACTATGGATTTTGTTTTAGGGCTTCCACGTTCTCCAGGAGGAAAGGACGCAATTTGGGTCATCGTGGATAGGTTGACCAAATCAGCCCACTTCTTACCATTCAAAGTGGGTATATCGACAAAGAGGCTAGTAGAGATGTACGTACGGTAGATTGTCAGATTATATGGGGATTCCTGTGAGCATCATCTCAGATCGGGATAGTTGTTTCATTTCCCACTTCTGGAGGAGTCTGTAGGCTAGCTTGGGCACTCAGCTCAAGTTCAGTACTGCATATCACCCCCAGACAAATGGGCAGTCTGAAAGGACTATTCAGACTCTCAAAGATATGCTACGCACTTGTGTTTTGGATCTCTAAGATTCTTGGGAGGATCATCTACACCCGGTATAATTTGCTTATAACAAAAACTACCAGGCCAGCATTGAGATGTCACCATTCGAGGCTCTATATGGATAGAGGTATCGCACACCGTTATCTTGGGATAATGTCAAAAAGAGCCTTGTTAGGACCAGAAATGGTCGTGGATGCAGCAGAAAAGGTAAAACTCATCAGAGACAGACTATGGGTGGTGCAGGACAGACAGCGGCATTGGGCTAATAGCCATTGTAGACCCCTAGAGTTTCAGGTATAGGTTTTGTTATTTTTGGTTTGTAATTATTTTGTTTTAGATTGCGTGTTAAGACTGTTTGTTCTAGGTTGGTGATTTGATGTTCCTACAGATTTCTTCGACACGGGGCACAATTCACTTTGGTGGAGGTGGGAAGCTTAGTCCACGTTACTTTAGACCTTTCGGTATCCTTGCGAGGGTCAGTGAAGTGGCCTATAGACTAGACTTGCCGCCTGCACTAGAGGGAGTACATGACGTATTCCACGTGTCACAACTGAGATGGTACGTGGTAGATCCTAGTCATGTACTAGATCACTCAGAGATCAAGGTTGGACCGGCTCTCAACTATCCCGAACAGCCCGTAGAGATCTTGGATCGCAGAGAGAAGGTATTGCGGAACCAGACTATTTCCTTGGTTCGTGTTGCATGGAGACATCACTCTCTAGGCGAGTTAACCTGGGAAAGAGAGGACGAAATGCGTGAGCAGTACCCGTATCTCTTCGAGACTTGAGGTATAATTCTTTGTCTGATTGTTTGCTCTTGTGCTAGTTTATTTCAATTTCGAGGATAATTTTTTTAAGGAGGGTAGACTTGTCACTACCACATTCTAGAATAGGGTCTTTATTATCTTTTATCATTTTTAATTTAATATGTTAATATATTGCATGATATATTTTATCTATTATATATAGTATTCATTAATGCATGGGTTAGTGGACTGGACCTAGAAATCCACTAGTTGAACCCCTGAACAGATTATAAGATTATGGATTTTAATTTGTGTATTGTTGGGATTAATTATTGGGAATTATATTTATTACTGTGATTTTTATTCATTATTGTACCTTACCGTTGCTTCAATATTTGGAGTGCTACACTAGTTTTTGCCTTCCAACAAATTCTACACCCTTGTCTTAGACGTGCCAGTCTTCCATTCTGACCTTTGTGTAACTCATAAATACCCTCTTTTGTGCTTTATTTTAGTCGCACAATATTCGTTACAAACGTTTACTTTTAATTCCAAATAAATCAAACCTTGCATCTTTGTCCGTTCCAATCGAAATTGGAGACACAACCTCGATCCATTTTGTGCAACCCAAATTATGACAATATTCTATTCTGAGTCTTCTACGTCCGTGATACTTGTGTCCCATCTAATTTTAACCCTATGCACTTTCAATTAATTTAAGAATACCATTTACATTAATTTTAATTAAATTAGTGTAAGGACCCAACTTAACCCAAAACTAGACCCAATACCAACTTAAACCCCCACTCACACCCTCAAGGTTCATACTAAACACCACACACCCTTTTTATCTACTACATCATACCAAACATGGTATTTTTCCTCATCCAATCCTAAAACCCCACCTTTTGTACAATTTTCTAATTATTGGGGACTTTTATGCAAAAGTGCAGTGAGGTGTCCATCTCCCATTGGACCCAACACATGAAGAAAAATACTCCCCCTCTTTGACCGGTCAGATATAATTTTTATCCTATTTTTTGGAGTGCGCAACACTCAAAACTTTCCATCTCACCATCCAAGCCCTCCATTCAAATACACACAATCCTAGCCACCCAATTTTCTTCATATAGCAACCAACCCCATCCCAAGGAGCACATGGCCGGCCCTAATCCCTAGGTAATCATCACCCTCTTTTCTCCCTCATACATAAAACCATCTCTCCATTATTTTTTATCACCATCAACCCATTCTTCTATACAAAACCGAAACCTAACCCTAAGCCATCACCATCTTCACACCAACTTCGGTCATCTTCCCTCGCCGGATCATAACAGCCACCGTCTCGACCACCCTGCACCGCCGTCTCTTTCCCGTTCTCCTTCTCTCCGACTCCTCTTCCACCGTTCCCATCCCCGAGCAGTCAACGATCACTACCGCCTCCGTCATCATCACAGCCACCACAGCAAACACCCACGACCGATCCCTCTCCGTCGGGACAGCAGCCACCGAGCACCCACAACCTCCCCAACAGCACGACCACACCCCGATCACGTGCACTCTAAGGTTCAAAACTTGCCTTTTCTTTCATGTTGTGTGTGTGCATTTGTGACTAGTAATTAGGGTTAGCATATTACTTCATAGTAGTTTGGTTATTAAATATGATTGCATGACACTGTGTTGGTAAACCTAATAACTAGTATGTGTATATGTGCATGTATGTATAATGATTAGGTTTAATATATGTATATACTTTATGGGAATTTGTTATTAGTATTATATATATTGTATGGCCATAGGTGTTAGTTGACTGCCTTGTGTACCCTAACATACCAACTAGGACCTGTGTTAGCGTTGTACGAGATTTGGAGATTGGATATGTGTTAGTGCCAGTTATTCGTCTTGCTACGCACGGTATTCGAGGACATGACACCTGTACGTTTAGACACGCACACTTGACCCTGCTAGTTGGCCAGTTACCACTCCTGCTTGCGTAGTTTCTGAGTTCAGTATAATTGTGTTTGTGTATGTGCTAGTGTAACGACTGATATTATATTATTATTATTATATTATGTATATAGGACCGTTGGATTATTTAGGCGAGACTTCGGGAACAGGATATTGGTATTGCCAGCTCAGGACCACAGGCGAGTACATTCTCTAACAGTTTTTATTATGTTGATCATCTCTATGATTCTAGTTGTATAGCGTACTTGATTCTGACACTATAGATATACGGGTTTGCATTATCGATACCTGTCATGAGGAGTCGTGATTGGAATCCATCGTGCTAGCTGGGGGACGGGGAAATATTAGCAGATTATGTGATCATACCCCACTTTACATGCATCATAGCTCACCCAACACATCACGTCGGGTGTAGCCTGACCATTTACATGCCTCATAGCCTATTATATATGATTAGCCTAACTATTGCTCGCATCATAGTTAACCAGATGGTTAGCCTGACCTCACATGAATCATTGCCAATAATATATAACAAGCCTCATCTTGTCCCAAACCGATCACATGATATACTGATGTTTCTAACACTTAGTTATATATTTTATTTCTGTATTCCAGTTCATTGTTCTAGCATTCACTTATATTTTGGTTCATTGCTAGTTGTCCTATTGCTGATTACATATTCTCCAGTATTTCTTTTCTCCAGTATTTCTTCATCTTGTATTTCCTTTACACTGTATTATAGTTTTTGTCAATATAAATGAAACTGCTGTTAGTGCTTATACTTCGCTCCAATCCTGACTGGATAATATTTTTTTCAGAGGACCTTGAGGACTTCTGTCCTACACACTATGGGCCAGGTGTAGAGGGAGACTACATACCAGTGATCTTAGAAGAGTCCCTTCCCTTAGAGGAGATACTACCTGCAGCTATTTAGACAGTTATATTTTATGCATCTTTTGAGGCTTATGTTGAGATCTATATTGAGACTATGTTGAGACTTTTGTTGAGACTATTTATGTTGGACAACTAGACTTAGTTTTATCTTTGTATTTGAGTTGTGGTTCTTGACTTATGTCAGTACTTCTTATCTTTATATCTCATCGTGCCATTTATTTATTATAGCCAGTGTGATTGAGTATATATATTGGACTGTTGAGCAATGTATTATTCATTGTCCTCCTTATGGAGTTGATGTCTTTGATAGGTTGTGAGTTATTTTTAGCATTATTGAGACCTAGACAACGTTCTATTGCCGATGCTGCGGCGTAGGCTGGACGTACCCACGACTCATGCCCAAATTTTGGGCGCGGGTCATGACAAGTACAACATGCACTCGTTGCAACATGCATCATTTTTCTCGTATCCCATCCAGAGCTATCTCACCATCCTCATAGACCTGTAAAAGTATTTAGGTAACTTAGCACCCGCCGACAAGATCTCTATAATCAACTCCATCAGTCGGTTGTAACATTCTTGTGATATGTTAAAATTGGACTTGATGCTTAACAGTCTTGTAACCACCTCCAATAGTGAATGATTATCACAACCAGGATATAATAGAGTCCTTGTATTCTCCAGTAACTCCATGAATTTGCAACATCGGTATTCGGTGCCTCCTCAGCTGCATCATGATTATCCGAATCAAAACTAGGCCCGCCAACGTTGAAAACCATGTTCACGCACCCGTCGTCGTAATCAGTGTGGTCGTGGACATCCATATACGGCTCCATATAAGGCTCCAGCTCCGATACTAAAGACACAAGTTCTCCGTATGAGGTCCATTGATAGTAATTCACATCCACTTCTGAGTGATATTTTAAGTTGCGCTATCTCATACACGAACACTTAATTTTGGTGTCGTCCATGTATTTAGGGAATGCCTTAGCGAACAACTACAAGAACTGTTCTACCCCCAGTATAAATTTATCCCACACACCGCATATATCACCAGGATGACGGTTGTACATCCACAAACGATGACACATATAGTAATTCATATCCATCTCAAGATACTTCTGAAAAGATGAATAGACATCGTTCAAGTATATTATCCAAATGGATGAAGATGGATACACATGTTCATCAAAGTAACAACTCCTATTGATGCGTGAGTATTCGAGTTGTGAAGTGTGAGTATCCATATCGTGGTTCATGAGTATATGTTTTATAATTCGTGACTATCCAAAAATTAGTAGACATGTGGACAACTCTGATTTTAAACCTTATTAAATAGTTGTCATTACGTGTTCATTGTCAGCCCTTCTCTTAAAAGAAAATTTGTATAGTAAGCGTTTTGAGGCTTTTAGAGTTATACCAGATTTTTGAAAAATTTGACATGGACACTTTGATGCGTTCTTTATCTTTTCTAGGATTTTTCAAAAATTGGTAGAACTCTAAAAGCCTCAAGAAGTCTTACAGATGTAAATTTACTTTTCAGAGAAGGGCTAGCATGGACACTTGACTTCGGGCTGACATGGACACTTGACATAGGAGATAATGATAGCTCTGTTGTCATGTGTTCCTTGTGATCCCACAAGGAACACTTGACCTCGGAGTATTCAATATACACATAGGTGTTGATAACACTTTAGGTATTTATGAAGCATGTGGATATCACATATCATGGTACACAATATCACATTGATACTTTCTTGTATCTTAATACTAGGATACAGTTTTAAATACCCATGACAATAGCTTGAAACTCGATTTGTACGTTATTCCTAGGTCAAAACTTGGTTATTTGAGTCAAACTAGATCAAAACTACCTAATTTGGGTTCCAAGTTGATAACTGGATTGGCCTATATAGCTAAACTTGTCAATACTAGGTTTATCAAGTCATTCTAGGTCAATATCTTTCTATACTAGGTTTCTAAGTGTCACGCCCCAGTACTGAAATACGGAGATAGATATGGCCAGCTCCCCCGTATAAGGTATAGAACGTCGTAAGGCGGTCACGGCTGTAGAAAAACAAGGGGGTGCATGCTACAATAAGTCTCCTAGGGTCTCACAACAACTATGTCTCAATCATTCAAGCAAGTAACGACAACATAAAACATGTGAGATAAAGTCGTAAGGTGTCCCAAATGCTCTATTAGAATATTCTAGAGATCTAGGCATCAAAATATTAGGCTAGCAAAATATCAATAGTTACACAATCGAGAGCACCTACAGTCTGATTATATTACAGTTATGTAAAAAGGAACTGATGTCCAGATAAGCCGTCTAACAAGTGTCGGTGGCTAAATGCCCAAAAGAGTAGAATGTACAAGATGAGTACTAATTAAGAAACCCACTCGTGCCCTTCAGCGACCATCCTTCTGGTGCGCGTTATGGTAAAGGGGATAAGCTGGATCCTCTAGTGCTGGCTCTAAACCTAGTCATACAAAACCAGTGGGGTTAGACCCCAAATAGCAAGTACCACAAGGAAGTACAAGTGAAGAAACAAAAAACAGATCAAGCATATAGTGAAAGATCCAAGAATCATTGGCGCATGCGCCATCTTTGGAATAACATGGCACTCCTTTACCAAACAAGGACAGAAAATGCCATGCTACCCAAGATAAGGTATGTTCCATAATTATGATAAAACTAGAATTCTGTGTCATAGTTCGGTCCATATTCTATCATAGCATATTGACTCAACTCTCCAACCAAACAAGGATAGAAGTTGAATACCCTACTATGACAGTCCATGTCCCTAATCTACTAGCATAATTACAATCACAACCAAGTCAGGTTAGAATAGCCAAACAATATTACGGCTTGTTATGTAGAGTCTAGGGTTATCCCGGATATAATAATAATAAGCATCCTCAGATCGTGTCATGTCGAGCATGGCTAACCGAGCCAATATTATACAAGCAGGAAATTATGATCGCACCAGTTCCCCATAAGGCCACCGCACTAATAAATCAGTAACAGTTCCAACCTTCCTATAAGAAAAATGTTGGATCGGTCTTAAATATAAAAAGGTTGAATATTGTACTCCACTACATACGAATGAAATACAATATCCATAATGACCAGCTGTCATGCCCCAGTCCCAAAATACATGGGACCAGGCCACGTGGCAATGGCCAGCTAATACGACTCTGAAGGATTTTCTAACTTAATGGACCCGACAAAGCGTACTACATTATCCTAAAATACTATCAAGTCTAATATGCTGCGCTAACAAGCAACAGGTAAACAACTAATCTCATCCACAGAAACAAAGGTAATAAATACTGAAGTACTGGTAAAATAAAATACAAATAGTCTGAATATCCATAATAAAATTAAAATAGTCAAACCCACTAAAATATAATAATAGAATCAAAGTACGAAAAGCAGTAAGATAACTAGACTAGAGCATCAACTAGCTAGATAAAGATACTCTAGCCCAAAGAAGCAGTATACCCTAAATCACGGGAACTCCTCTAAAAATTCCTCAAAGTTGTCAGCCATGAATTCGGTCTCCACTCCTGCTCCGTATATGGTAGGGTATAAGTGCTCGTATGTATCTGGAAAGAAACCAGGTCCTCAGAGGGACGTAACAAGATACAAAAAGTATATGCCATAAAGTAAATATTGTGTAAAGTCGAAGGTGAACTAACCAGCTAAGTGAAATGCACTTGAAGACAACCTTGGTACGTATGGATAGGTAAAAGGTATAAAGCATAGCATCGAGCCAGAGGCTAAGTATCTGACATTAGCTGTAAATTGGATGCCAGAAGTATTTGCTGACTACATCACCGATCATGATAGCGCGCAACTAGTAATCTCTGTCGGATGTATCGGCAATCATATATGCCCATAACCGGGTAGCACATAGCCCATAACCGGGTAACACATGGCCCATAACCGGGTAACAATGAGGCTCACGACCCCGTAGTTTACTCTGAAACTACGGTAGCCAAATGTCTATCCTATACGCCTACTAATTGTCTTCCCTGTCCAATGCTAATGTATAAGTCACGAATATAACGTAGACATCTCTTACTATAATGCAAGTCACTGAAGAACTATACAACTATGCTAAATACCGTCACACATGCTACTCGTACCGATGATCAGTCATATGTGTAAGCTCGTGCCCTAACATGAAGTCACTCTGTGACGTAAAATAATATGTGACAAGGCCTAGGAGTCATAATGATAACTCCACAATATTAGGTGTATCCACTAGACACTAGGTCAAACATAAGTCCTAACGTCAGCGCCTTCGTTGACTGCACCCGAGTCATTCTCGGACGCGCACAGTTATATAATATTTAAAGCAATAAATATGTGATCTATAATAACTGAATTTAAACAGTACAACAAGGCAAGGTATACTTGCCTGGAACTCCGATGCGAACAAGTAAAGCTCCGAAACCCGCAGCCATGGTAGAACCATCCTGGGTGCCTATGAATATATAACATAATATATCAATCACTACATTACGCTATGCTAAGCGTACACAAGAGTACAATATACACAATGTCAGGAGTCACACGCGTTCTAACTAAGTGGATTGGATAAAGTTGACTAGTCAAAGATCAATAAACTATGTGTATACTAAGTCTACTAGTCACCTAACATTTACTAGTCCTCTAAATGTACAACTTCCCAAATATTATAACCGAAGTCATAACTAGTGTTCTTGTAAGTGCTAAGTTGTTTTCCACCATCTAGGTACCAAATATTAACCCTCTAGGTTTTCATGCACAAATATATAAAATGGTCCTCTAACATTTGTACACAATAAGTCAAGGTTGCTAACTACACTACTAATAATTGTCTACAACTAAAGATGTTCAACTTGTGCATTTAAAAATAGGTTAGGGTCTCTCTTTTATATATAAAACCATCATCACAACCTCTAATATATGTAACCCATAACTAACCCTAATTTCTCTTGCACTTGCACATACAATAACAAGTGCACATAACCATATGACAAATTTATATTTACTCTAGCATGGCCCACTAGTATGGCAACATTGCAACCTCTCATTCTATGCATACAATATATATAAATAGACAAGACTCCAGCCTTAACATTGCAATGATACTCTCTAACATGGCACTTTGGATATATATATGACACTAGTGTAAAAACCTTGACACATTCATAATAACTATCATAACATTAATCAAACCTATCTCATGCAAGTATAAATCACTAACTAGCATTCTAACCAAAAATTTATTCTGAATAAATAGGAATATAGAGTTATTACGAGAGTTTAACAAGTGCTAAATTAGGTTATAACAAGTGTCTAGATGAGGGGTTGAAGCATGGCAAGTGTCATGAACAATGATGCATATATACTCAGCATTCTTCCAATAAGAAGGTGAACACACATAGATGAAGATTATGATAAGAAGATGAAGAACAAGAAGATGAGTTCATGCATGTACTAAGAAGAGAACAAGATGAAGAAGAAGAGTTTGAGATATACCTAAAGTTCAAGGCAATAAAAGGGAGAACACTTGGAAGAAGAATAATAGAATTTGGGGGAGGTCTCCACTCGGGTCTAGGACTGTGTTAGTCAGGTCTGAACTGCTCAGGTGGTCGGGCTCATATGAAAGAAGGAGAAGAAGTAGCACAATGGCAAAAGTAGCAGATGTGACAGCAGCTCTAGCAGCATAGAACAGCAACAACAACAGTTCTGGTAGCAAGGTGGGGGAAAAGAAAGGAGAGAAAGGGAAGAAAAATAAGAAGAAGGTGGTTAATGGTAGTGATGGTAGTGGTTAACGGTGGTAGTGGTTAATGAAGGTGATGGTGGTGGTGATGGATGTTATGGTGATGATGGTGGGGGTGACTATGGTCGTAAGGAAGAGGAGGTGGAGGAGAGAAAGAGGGGGTGATAGTGATGATGGTGGTGGTCGTGGTGATTAGGGTGATGGTGGTGGTGATAGCTGTCGTTAGTGGCAGTCGTGGAGATGATGGTGGTGGTGATGGCTGTCGTGAGGGTGGTAGTTTTATGAAGGAGAGAAAGAAGGTATAATAAATAATGAGAGAGAAAGAGAGGATGTAGTATTTAATGAAGAAGAGAGAGAGAGGGGGTTTGGAGATTAGGGACGGGTGCCCCTTTCTCATTCCTAGGTATGTGTGATGTTGAAATAAGAAAATGAGTGGTGAGGATGGCTTAAATTTGAATGGAAGGTTGGAATTTAGTATATGTGTAAATTTGTGTATAGTACAAAGCAAAAAGGGAGAGGGGAGGGTGTGTGACCGATCATGCTCCCAAGAATGGGTCTTCTTTATTTGGTTTGCTCCAATAGAAGATGGACACATAGCTACTATAGAAGCATGAAAAATACGGATCCATACGGCCAACAACCATGCGCCCCATGACAAAGCTTACCAAAATTGGACCGCATAATCACCATGCGGCCCAAAAAAGCTATATTTATGTGGTCCAAACAGCCGAAGCAAACCTTGGCGGCAGATGGACCTAATATGACATCCTGACAATCAGATCAAGTCTGACATAGAATCCTGACAGAAAGGATTCTCTGAACGCCTCGAACGACGAAACCTCACTAAAAGATTAAAGTCTCAAGGAGTGTGCAGCACCACGTGTACAACACGATAAAAGATTCCATATATTTTTGGCTGCATGCAAACCAGACTCCATGCATCCCATGCGTCTCTGGCCGCCAGGCAGTCCATGCGTTCCAGATTCCATGCGTCCTATGAGTTTATGACCGCATGCATCCCAGACTCCATGCGTTACATGCGTCCCAAACGCCATGCAAACCAAATTCTGCTGTTACAACTGAACTAATTTTCTCCAACCCAATAGGGGCCACACGTCCATTTAACCAAGTCGTGCCTACAATAGTTGAGAACCGCTCAGATACTCAGCAAATAATAAAATCCTAAAATATGTTCACATAGCAGCGGAGCCCGAATTCATGTGCATGGCTATAGCTTTCTTCCATTAAGAGGGGACACATGTCAAACCCCCACCATCCATGCGGCCCAAAATCCATGCAGCCACAAGTATGGCTTAAAATAGTAGGGTACCATACCCGAACAAAAGGTTGGCTGGCTATCTGTAAATCTACACTCGAGCAAGAGAGAAGAGCTTCCATATCACATCGTCCATGGAGTAAATAGAGTTACTACACTCCTAACCCTCCATCGTCACCCCCAGAACACAATTTTTACTTAGATTGTCTGTTTAGGACTCCTCTCTGTACTCTCTTTAGTTTGTTTAATTAAATTAAGTTTTTTTTCAAACTTTTGCATTTAATGGCAAATAAGATGACGAATCTGTTGGGGATATTCTTTTCCTCCGATGAGAAGTTGGTGATGTAGTCCGATGCAGCCAAGCTCGGCTCAATGCAAAAGATGTTGGTAGTTCGCTTCGACTAGCAGGAATTCGAGGAAGTGCTCTCTTAAGGAAGTGCTAATCCATCGTCAATGCTAGCCAAGCCTAAGAGGACCCGCAGGACGTGGATAGCAAAGGCCGCTGCACCTCGCACAACTGTGGAACAGGCACTTCCTGCCTCTCGCTCTGTTGCTAATAATGGTCGTCAGGCGAACACCTAGGACGTCCATGTCCTTGCGGAAACCCCGTCTGACACAGAAACTGCTCGGCACCCAGACTCTGGCAGAGGAAAGCACTACGATGCTAGACGTTCTGGTGCTGAGGCAAGTTCTATGTGACCAAGAAGGAAGTCGCATAAGACTGGCCATGCAGCATCAGCTGACAGCCGTAGGTAGACGGCCACATGCGGCCCCAGCATCAACAGAATATTTATTTTCGATCGTATCTTTTGTGGTGCAGATCCTATGCGGCTCACTGAGAATAGGAAAAAACAAAACCTGGACCCTTTGTACTAGACACCTGCAAGTTCTAAGTCAAAGAAGCCTCGGGCAGTACGAGCTCATCAGGCTCAAGCAACTTTCCAGTTAGCTGACCATCAGCAGGCACCGTTAACCGTTATACGGGCCACTGATGGAAAGTTATATAGGACCGCCCATATGTCCAGCCCGCAGCGACAAAAGGACAACGTCGGTCTCAAAATTGTTCCACTGATGATCAGAGGGTAGTTCTTGTACAAACTCCGGATTAGGGATCAAACACAACACCTACGCACCCGTATGCTTGGTCCTTTCGGGACCACACAAATGGTACTAAGGTAGAACAACCATTACTTGACTTGCGTAGTGTGATCAATCACAAGCACAAAGCGAAGGAAATAATTATGGCCGGTGAAATATCCTATCCAGGGCATCAGTGTGCCAAGATCATTATTAATTGCTGTTGTAACAAAGTGGCAACACCTACAAGCGGGTAGTCGGCCTTCCAGCGACTGTACCAGACATCACCCGTCCGACAACAACCCAGGTATCAGGTGCAAGTACCAGAGGATGAGGAGCTACCCTCCATCTCATGCTACTCGACTGGAAAGCTTCCTGCCACCAAGGAAGGAAAGAAGTCAAGTACCTCCAGTCCGTCGTTCTCTGCTAGTGTGTTGGGAAGACGACTACCAGGAGGGCTAACAACAGGACCTACGAAAGGCATTTTCTACGGCACCTGCTCAAGGAAGAAACTATCAGCTACTGGGGATAGTTCTTTCTCAGAACCCTTGGGGGTGGCCTAAGATGAGGGTAGTATTCCCTTCGACTTACACAATAACCCGATGTTCCGAGAAGACAACGATTCCCAAGCAACGGACTCCGAGATCCCTGGGGGTGGCTACCCTCGCCAGGTTGATGTACCCTCCTACGCTGGGGGTAGTATTACTTTCGAGTTTGAAGAGGAGACGGCGCTGCCAGCTTTCCCTGATGAATACTCTCGCCATGGGTCTAAGACAAAAAGTGTAACATCCACTGCCCCATCCATCTCTTCCCACGTGAGGAAGGTATACATGGCCGGGGACGACCATGAAGGCCCCAACAATCACCAACTCCTTTAGACCCTCGTGGCTATGATGCAGACGATGGGTGCATCAATGCAAGTCTTAATCCAAAAATACTGGAAATCAGAGAAAATATGGCTTCTTAACCAGTAAGGACCCATGGACAAGCAAACTTGGACCCTGGGACCAACGGAGATTCAAATAAAAACTCCCCACCCGTGGGTAGTAATCCTCACCTACCTGGCTCGTCTGCACCTTCTGCAGAAGATGAGGCCAAGGAAGCAATGAAAGAGGTCTGGGAACTCCGGGCTCGCCTATACTCCATAGAAAATCGAGAATCACTCCATGATCTCGGGGTGCGGAAACCAAACCAAATAGAATGAAGGGATGTACCATATCCGCCCAAATACAATCCCTTTAACATAAACACATTTGACGGCAAGTCCTCCCCTCGCTGGTTTATGAGTTACTTCGAGATAACAATGACACACCTACCCCGTAGCGATGTTATCCTTACTAGACTCTTCGTCGGGGCATTAGCGGGGGTAGCCTTTGACTGGTTCTGCAGTCTTGAAGATAATTGTATCTCATCATTCGATGACCTCAAGCGTTTGTTCCTCAACAGATTCTATGAGGCTTGAAATGATATGACGATGTTTTCTTTGATGGATGTTGCCCAGGGAGAAAGGGAACTGAAACAAAATTACATCGAGCGGTTACGAAAAGCAGCGCTAAGGTTGCCCCCAGGCAATCCCGAGGCCACACTAATGGAGATGTTCTAGAAAAATATGCTTTCAGCAGTCAACATCTGGATGGATGATAGCCAGTTCAAAGACTGGACGACGTTTATAATAAGAGCTGTCAACGCTGAAAAGAAACTCAAAGACGCCCGACACTTGGGAATCCATATCCCTACTACCGAGGAAAAAGGTAAGCGCCCCAACAATAGTATCAACAACAACAATAGTGGTAACAACAACCGCGATGTGAAAGAAAAGCAATCCATGGTCGCTAATGTGACCAAGAAACCTGAACAAAAGCAGGCAGAGGCTCCAAAATAAAAGGAGACCTATTCTTTCGAAGACGGTGAGGTCAAGCCCATCTTTGACATGCTGACATAGGGAGGTACAATTTGCCTCCCCGACGTCAAACGTCAGCCTGAAGCGGAGGAGATAGACAACCCAAAGTACTGTTACTTCCACCGGTACGTTCACCACATGACCCAGGAGTGCTACACATTGAAGCAGTACATCCAACGGTTGATCAATACTAAGGCTCTCTCTCTGGATTTTGATGATGTAACAGTTGCCGCTAATATTGTATCCCTCCAGTTTGACAACTTCCCCGTAATGGAAGCCCAGGACGGAGGCACACCGATACCAAGGACAACAATGGAGCTAGTCAATCTTCCCCCAGCTCAAAACCAAACAGCCGAGCTGACACCTCTTACTACACCTCGGAGCAAAATCATGTGGGTCCACCCGGATCTTGTCCCAGACTTGACGCAGCAAGCAACGCCTTCCACTGTCAGGATTAAAACATGAAAAGCCAAGTCCTACCATATGGTTTCTTCCACCACTGAGGAGGCCTGGACAGGGGCAACCAGGTCGGGCCTTGCCTACCAGCGGGATTCCGAGTCAAAGGGAAAGCAATACAGGCCGGACCGTATGATCCTTTCCGTAGAAAACACAAACTGTAGACTTTGGATGCTCATCATAGCTCAACAAGTCTCTCTGTGGAAAATAGCCAAGTCTCGCATGACTCATCCGCAATGGCGCGTGATATGAATCATTCCTTTGTACGCATTCGAGCAAGTCTTCAGTGCAAGAACATATCATACTTTATGTGCAAATGATAGTACTTCTCTTCGTAACAAATCCTTATGGGCAATATATAGTGTTCCCATGCGCGATATACAAAAACGTACAACAAGCAGTAGTCCTCGGTTTGGTAGACAATCGTGCACACGCGGCAGTGATACTACTAGCATAACTCAGCCAATTCTCTCGTGTATAAATGGCAGTATTCCCGTACACAGAGCCTCTTATTCTGCACAAACTAACACATCAACAGTATTCAATGCAATAAATAATGAGCTGCCACAGTTCCATCATACAGCCAACAATCACTCTGTCTCATGTCGAAGATGGACTATGATCGCCAAAAAGTTGAAGGTCTTAACTTTGGTAAAGGTTCCTTTATAATTCGACAGTTATTACAACAGCACTCACAGAGGGCTAGGATATGGAGATGCTAGTATGCATCATCACTCCGACAAGATGATAACCTGTAGGGCTAGAGTGCTAAAATCATAAACTTTTGGCCATGGTTGACAAGATGGACATCGAGGACAATATTTTCTCGATCCAACCTTCTATCAAAGACATCAAGGATGGTATTTCCTCGATGGTGTATACAGGCTCGCAGAGCCTAAGGAAGATTTGCTAATAAGGGGCAAAATTCTCCAGCAAATACAGAATATATTATACCTATATTTTGCACAATATGCACTTCTCTTTGCAAATTTGTAAACTCTCTCACCCAAAATTAGGACTACTTGGCTTAGATAGTAAAACTAGGGCTAGTTGGAACCCAATTAGAAATAGAACACGATATTTGATTTAACTATATAATATTTATATCGCTTAGCGCGTCTTACCGTTGCTTCGATAATTGGAGCACTACACTAGCCACTGTCTACCTACAAATTTTACACTCTTTCCCTAGATATGACCGCCTTCTATTCTGACCTCGGTGTAACTTATAATTATGCTTTCTGCTACATTTTGGTCGCACAATATTCGTCGCAAACGTTAGTATTTAATTCTAAATAAAAATTAACTTTGTACCCCTGTGCGTTCCTATCAAAATTGGAGACACAATCTTGACCCATTTTGTGCAACCCGAATTTTGTTAATATTCTACTCTAAGCCCTCTATGTCCCTGACACTTGTGTCCCACCTAATTTTATCCCCATGTACTTCTAATTAATTCAAGAATACCGCGCGCATTAATTTTAATTAATTTAATCCAATTTTCGTCTTTGTGCAAATTTCTAATTATTGGACGCTTTAATGCAAAAGCGCATTGAGGTGTCCACACCATTGGACAATACATGAAGAAATCCAACTTTTCCCTTCATAAGAATTTTTCTATAATTTTTGGAATGTGCAACGCACAACATCGCCCCCTTTATTTTAAACCTATTCTTGCATTTTAAACAATGCAATTATAGCCCTCCCAAACATCCCCATGTGAGACCAAGGCCCAATCCCAAGGACTGTTGACCAAGCCCTAATTCTAGGTCAACCCCAAACCTAAATTTTATATATATATATATATATATATATATATATCTCCTTTCCTTTATTTTTCCCAAAAACTAAAACCTAAATTAAACCTATATGCAGCCGACTCCCCCATCCCCTTCTTGTTCACCACCCCTCCCCTACCACCGTGATCCGTCGTCCTCGCCGGAGCTCCGCCTGGCCTGGCCGACCACCTCGCCTCCACCATCATCTTCCTCCTCCATCTCCTCCACGCCGCTGCACCACACAGCAGCCCACCCCGACACCATCACCTCCCTCATCCCGATGATCTTTCCTACCGCCTCAGTCACCATCGCCACCACCTCCGTGCAACATAGCCACCACTAACACGAGCCTCTCCTCCGGTCCCCGACTGCACCCGTCCCCGTCTCCTCGTCGACGAGAATCGTCGGCTCGCCAGACTCGTCCCCGACCTATGAACCTCCCTCTCGACCCCGTCGCACTCGACAGAACACATTACCTGGCCCCTCCCTCCTTGTCGGACTCGACCACGATGCCACCCTGTTGCCATCTCCCTCCCCACCAGTCCCTGTCCACCTTCCTCGACGCCGGACCACCCTCCTCCCCTTCAATCATCACCATCATCATCATAACCACCATCACCATTGTCACCCCGGCCAACCACTGCTCCCAACACGACCATCACCAATAACACGAGCTCCTCCTCCCTGTGTCCCTGTCCTCCTCCCTGTTCGACCTCCCCTGGTCGGACCTCCCCTCCCCCTGGCCGGACTTCGGTCAGCAGCCCATCACCAGCATCATCATCATCAACACCCATCATCATCATCATCATCATCACCACCACCATGACCATATTATCCTTATCTCCAAACCCTAATCACCATTATCCCCATCATCATCCTCGTCATCACCATCGTCCACATCATCGTCCTCGTCATCACCATCGTCCACATCATCGTCCTCGTCATCACCATCGTCCACATCATCATCCTCGTCACCACCATCACCCACATCATCATCCTTATCATCACCATCATGTAATCATCATCATGATCATCGCCATCATCTTCACCATGAGCATCACCATCATCATCGTCACCATAGTCGTAATCATCGCCATCATCGTAGTTATCATCTCATCATAACCCCTATCATCGTCATCATCATCATCGTCGTCAACCGCATCGTCGTCATCGTCGTCACCGTTATTCCCGTGCGCGTACCCCGAGGTTCGAACCTGTCCATCTTCTTCTTTTTATGTGTGCTTGTGTATATGCTATTAGGATATGAGTATTGCTTTATGACTGTTAGTTCATATCGGATCCTGAGTAGGTGAACCCAGTGACTTGTACGCATACACATACGCGTATTAGAAATTAAGTGATATATATATATATATATATATATATATATATATACATATAAATGGATGTATTATATAAGTAATTATATGCGTATGAATATATATATTTATATTGTACGACCTTAGGACACTTTGGATTATCCCGTATTTACCTTGACCATGTTGACCCTAAGAACATGTTAGATGACTGCCTTGTGTACATTTACGTACTGGCCTAGACACATGTTATTTTGACTGTCTGATTTTGATTCAACATTTAATATAGGATACCCGCATAATTAGTCGCGCAAATGACCGTGTTAGTTGACCAGTGATACCCCTAGCATACCCCCGAGTCCAGTGTATTTATGGTTATGTGTGTGCTAGTGTAATGACTGATGTTGTATTGTATTATATCATATGTATATAGGATATTAGATTTATTTGCGCAAGTTCAGGAGCAGGTTATTGGTACTTCGCAGTTTTCTCGCCAGGCAAGTATACCTTGCCTTGTTGTAATATTTAAATTCTGTTATTATTTTAGTTGCATGTTTATTGTTTTAGATTATATAATTGTGCACGTCCGAGAGAGACTCGGGTGCAGTCAACGAAGGTGTTGACGTTAAGACTTGTGTCTGACCTAGTGTCTAGTAGACCCACCTAAAGTTGTGGAGTTATCGGTATGACTCCCAGGTCGTGACATATTTCTTACATGTGTTGTGAGTCTCATGTAGGTCACGGACCTACGTATCTGGCTGGCCACCTGTATGTGTAGGTCGTGCGACGGTTAGGTATAACTTCTAATAGTGATGCATGTTAGAAGACTTAGCAGTTATTAGTAGTTGGAGCATAGACTATCGTGGTACGATGGACCAATCCTTATCCTTGTTTGGTTGTAAAGTTGGGCTATTGTTCCAACGATAGACTATAAGCCAGAGTTACGACGCCTCGGCGTAGTAGCTAAAGCATGTTGTGGATACAGCATGCATAGATCATTGGACGGGGAGGACGACTAGCAGGTGTATGGGACACCCACTTCCTTTATTCAAATTCCCCGTTCTACGGAATGGTATGGACGTTATATTATGCAGATTCCCCGTTCTATGGAGCGGTATGGACTGTTTGTGGTATTAAACGAAAGAATGAAAGTGTATTTCAATGACAGGGTTTATACGAGACCCGTGCCCTTTGGTTTACAAACAAACTTGTACAATTTGATCCTATACAAGGATGCGGAAGTACAATTTATTTAATCTCGGTATAAATTGCTATAGGTGTCTGATCTGCAGTCGATCACTTTAGCCCTTGGACTACACGATGTTGAAGAAGTGCCGTGGAAGACGGGTAGCAGCTTCGAAGGTTGCGAAGGAGGGTGGATGTACGATGCCAAAGCCGTCGACCCCTACTCTTTGCCTGAGCTCCGGACTCTTCTCTCCTTCTCTCTCTCTCTCTTTTTACCAATTCTTTGACCTGGTTCGATCTTCCAAATTGTCGACCTTGTTCCCCATTGATAGGGGTATCTATTTATTGAGTTTTGGTGACAGTGACCACTCCGTCGGTGTAACAACCGAGGAGTGGACAGTACAGCACCCTTTTATACAACGATTAAAATAACCAATGCCTGCGTATAAATGACCTTTTGAGTGAGCATGTGATGCGTGTCCAACTAAGGGGACAAAATGCGTATATCTGCTGCGAAGATCACGGCATAGAAGCCACGTAGGTAGGTATCCCTCGTGTAGAAGAGGTTGGCGTAGAAGCCAAATGACTGTCACCCTTGGCGTAGAAGCCAAAATAGGCATAGAAGCCGAACAGGCGTAGAAGCCGAATAGGCATAGAAGCCGAACAGGCATAGAAGCCGAACAGGCATAGAAGCCGAATGGTCGTAGAGACTGAGTGGACGTTTGAAGCCGAATGAGCACATATCCTGAATGGGCGTAGAAGCCACTGCGTACCGTGCTAGAGTGTTGATATGGACGTCTTCGCCGGAATTACGGCTTTCGAAGGTGTAATCAAATCTCTTACAGAGATTTGCCACCGTTCTGTGCATTAAATGCGGAGACGTGTTTTGAAGGTCTGCAGCCCTTCTGTGCATCCATCGCAGAGACGTGTCTTGAGGGAAACTGTCACTGCTCTGTGCAATTTGACGTAGAGACGTGCCTCGGGCCCTGTACGAAGTGCAGCTTTTGACGTGGCAGGCGGTTTGTCTACTGCAGAGCGTAAAACAGCTCATGTTTGCCTGTGTAAAACAAGGCGGCGTATTCCCTTGTACGCGAAAGAGCGGTTTACCCTGGGGGGACTTTGGTAACCGACGGTTTGGTGATATTTTAACCAAATCCTCTGCATTAAATGCTGAGATCCGCCATTATACTGTGGGGCGCGTCCCGAGGGGTCTGCCATCATTTCCAGCCGTCGTCTGGGTAGCCGTACAACACTTTTTGTCAGGAGTCAGAGGCCAGGTTCACTGCGTGACTTGACAGGTTCATTTTGGGGAAGACGAAGCGTTCCTCGTACGCATTAATGCTGCTTTGAGAGCGGCTGAGTTTTACGCCATGGAGGCGATAAAGAACTCTGTCTTACGCTGGAGCGGCCTGAATGTACTGCACTTACGCGGATGGTCCTTTGAGCTTATACTTCATGCTGTATTTTAGCGGAAAAAGCTCTGTTGCACGCTTGATGGCTCTGAAGGCCTCTGTTTACGCTGCTCTGCATCAAGAGGCTGCGTAGATCCTCCCAGCATATTTTTCATGCTTCTACAAGACCCCCTTCAAAGCTTTTAAATTCCTTGGAATTTGAAACGCTTTGAATGAAGCATGAATGGCCCCTCGTAACTCGAAATGTTTCTGAATGGAGCGTTGAAACGGTCGATGCAAACTTTATGGCGGATTTATTGGGGACCGCTGTGATCTCTTTTGCCTATAAAAAGGCTGGGGGGTGAACCTGTTCTCACCACATTCCCATCACCATGCAGAGATGATCGCCGGAGTTCGTCGGGTCGACCTGAGGAAGAAGGAGATCATGTTCTTCCAGCATGTAGGGAGCCGAAAAAGATGGCATCTTCGAACAAATGTCCACTGCAACGATAGATCATGGAAGGATATCTTAGCCTCCCTTGCTCGGGGTAATCAGCAACTTTATATGGTGGTTCTTCGGGAGAGACGAAGAATCATATTTCACCATGCTGCTTGCAAGTGGCGCTTTCTCCAGTTACCTCTGGTGACGAGAGGCAGACAGACCGGATAGAGTGGCGGTAGTCTGTAGAAAAGCAGAATTACCCTGCTTTCCTTCTGTTGGAGGATGGGTCATATGCCTAGTTTTGTATCCTCCTGCTACTGATCATCTTCTTAGAAGAAGAGAAAGATCACCAATGCGAGAACCTGTCAGAACAGATTCCGAGGGCGGCCTTCAGACGACGAGGGGGTATCTCCTTTTGTAGACGGAGTTTCCCTCAGATGCAATCATGAAAAATAGAGAAAAACCCCTTGTAGATTGGATTTCCCTCATATGTAATCATGATTTTGATTTTAATAAAATCGTCTTCTTCTCCATATGATCGTCTTGCCATATGTTGCTGTGAAGTCTGAATATGTGTAGCTTCGACACGTCTGAATCTTTACGCTGACTCCGATAGAAAGAGTATTAGGCCCTGTCCTTTACGTATAGCGAATAGTCCATAGAACGCCGTTTAGCATCTTGAACATTTAGAACTGTCCTGTTGCTAGGACTGAGGGACCGCGTAGAATTTCTGAACTGTTGCTTCTCTGATGAACAGAATTTTTTGTTCAGACTTCGTCTTCAAGAATGATCTCTCGAAACTCCCTTAGAACAGGGTCGAGGTTTTTGGCTGTCAAATTAATTTGCCACCTTGATAGACGAGATGTTCAGACTGGAGTCTGGATGAACCTCCAATTTTGGACCCGAGAAGAGTAATTTCTCAATGTTTGAACTCTGTATGCTTCGGGTACTTGGGATGCTTTGGGTCAAGAACGAGTATCTTCTGTGTGAACTCTTTGCAATTGACCGCTTTGGGGACTGTTTCGAATATGCGAAAAGTCGTGGAGCATGAAATCATCAGTCTGTAACCTCTGGGCGTAAAACACCATCGAGCGCAGAATCGTAGACTTGTGGTTCCTGAGCGTGAAGTCGTAGGTTTGTTGCCTCTCGAGCATAAAAGCTACCGAGCACAAAGGCATCCGGGCATAAAACCATAGACTTATAGCTGTCGAACGTAAAGTTGTAGATTCGTAGCCGTCGAGCGTAGAAAACTCCTTTAGCGTAGGACTGGAGATCTGTAGCCTGTGAGCGTAGAACACCATCGAGCGTGAAATCATAGACTTGTGATTTCTGAGCATGAAGTCGTAGGTTTGTTGCCTCTCGAGCATAAAATCTACCGAGCACAAAGGCATCCGGGCATAAAACTATAGACTTATAGCTGTCGAACGTAAAGCTGTAGATTCGTAGCCGTCGAGCGTAGAAAACTCCTTTAGCGTAGGACTAGAGATCTGTAGCCTGTGAGCGTAGAACACCATCGAGCGTGAAATCGTAGACTTGTGGTTTCTGAGCGTGAAGTCGTAGGTTTGTTGCCTCTCGAGCATAAAATCTACCGAGCACAAAGGCATCCGGGCATAAAACCATAGACTTATAGCTGTCGAACGTAAAGCTGTAGATTCGTAGCCGTCGAGCGTAGAAAGCTCCTTTAGCGTAGAACTGTTTGATTTGTAGCTCCTGAAAAAAAATTTCTTCGGGCGTGAAGTTTGCGGATCTGTTGCCTCTGAGCGTAAACTGAGCGCCACCGAGCGTGAGATCGTCGATTTGGTATCTGCTGAGCGTAAAGTCGTAGATTTGTGGCCTCTCGAGCATAAAAGCTACCGAGCACAAAGGCATCCGGGCATAAAACCATAGACTTGTAGCTTGCGAGCGTAAAACCGTAGATCCGTTGCTGTCGAGCGTAGAAAGCTCCTTTAGCGTAGAACCCGCTGAACCGTTTTGCACGAAAAACCTTTCGAATTCGCTGACTGTCCGTCTACCAAGGGTAGTGGGCTGACGTAGCATCCAATCATAACCAATATGCGAGATTTGGTTAGGGTCTCGAGGAGTTCGTTCGAGGATTCGAGGAGTCGACCCGGACTATATATACCCCAAGTTTTTGAGAGAAAAACTTTTTATCCGACTTCTGCGAAAGAGAGCTTTCGACTGTTCGAGTTTTTCTTCGTTCCTTCTCCGAGCACTTCGAGTCTTCAGAAATGGCGCCGAAACAAACCCCCTCCGCTAAGGGAAAGAGCATAGGTTCTTTATCTCATTCTTTTGCCCCAGCGAGGGAGTCTCTGGTCGGGCAAGGCAAACTTCCTTCCGAGCAAAGTATCCTGCCGACGAGCAGCGCACCCGGCCTTAGAGGTAGAGCCTTTGGGGTGACAAAAACGACGAAAAATCCTTCGCACACGTTGAACGTGACCGCACTAGGTCATCTTCTGTGCTGATAGCCTCTTTGGAGGAAGATGATGCACGGAGGCGTTTTTATCTTTTACGCCCACATTTCTAATGTGCCAGTGTAAAGACTCCATATTTTCGTAGCCCTGAGCGTAAAAGCTCTGGCTATCGAAAATGGGCGTATATCGTAAAATTTGAGTTTTACGCTTGTGGAGGGGACTTCCGGCGTAAAATAACCAAATGGTTACGATCTTGCGTAGAGCACAGACTGTCGTTTCTTTGGTCTGTACGTTTGTGCAAGATTTTGTAATGACGTATTTCCTTTGCACTTTTGCAGTTGGTCTGGGCGAGTCTCCACTGGTCGAGGTGATGGGATCCGCTGCCGGGATGCTGCACTCGAATTATCTGGAGGATCTGTCCTACGTGGCATTTCCCATCTCCGGACCCCAGTATCCTGAGGGAAGGGGGTTTCTGATATCGGCTCAAGGCGAGCGGACGCTGCTGAGCATGATTAATGGCAAGCCCCTGACCTTCGTAGACAGGGAACAGTACATAAAGCCGGCTTTCCTCTTTGGGGACATGATTGACAAACAGTCCCAGACGAGGCCCAAGAGGGAGCCCTGGGTTTTCCCTGCCGGGAATTTGGTTTTGTATTTACCAACGATGCTGAGGGATTATCCCATCTCGGCCTTCTTCCATACGACGCATCCCAGGAAGATGTCGTGGATGCTGACTCCTGATCTTCACGGTAAGCCAGGGAAGATCTTTCATCTCAAAGGAGCTGACCGGGGGTCGTTTGTCAGTCGCCCTTCCGGCTTTGTGACGTTGTTCCGGGGACTGTGCCCGGGTAGTGTCCCGAGTGAAGACAGCTCGGTGATCCAGCCGGTCCAATTGTCGACCTTCTGCAACGACTTCATGGGACGAGGCAAGATATATCCCAAGGAGAATCCTCGGTGTAATGGGTGGATCGCCCCAACAAACTCCCGATGGACATGCCTAGTTGGCTGGGCCTTGAAGCACTTCCGGAGAGAGCTGGAGGTCATTGGGCTATATGCCGCTGTGAGTGCGACGAGCGTTGGGTTGCCTCTGAACCCTAACTTGTTCCTGGCGATGATGGAGCGGTACATTCCGCTCACTAGGACCTTTGCCACTCCACTGGGGGAGTTGGGATTGGCGCTCCACGAGATGACAGTTGTCTCGAGACTGCCGATGGGGGATACCCCATATGAAGAGTATGTTCCCACCAACCGGGAGTTGGGGGATTTGGACCCTCGGGTGGCGGAAGTATATCAGGAGCTGATGTGTCAATACTTCACGTGCACCACTTTTTATAACGAGCCTTCTGATTTGGCTCATACCACCAAGTGGATGTCCTACCTCTTCTTGCACCGAGCTAGGGCTGCCAAGTCGGAGAAAGCCTCGGGGGGCAAAAATGAGCCCATGAACTGTTTGGGCGTGCTTAGCGCCCAGGTCGTCGAGGATCTTATAGAGGAGGCCACAGCTCCGGATCAGATTCTCGTCGAGGGGGTAGGAAAGTACCCCGAAGGCACTAAGGCCTGTAGTTACTTGAGGCGCTATCGCCGGCCTCTGTCTAAGGAAGCCCAGTTGGCTGGTTTCCTCTCCATATGGCTGCGTCGATTAGTAGTGCCTGGCACAACGTCCGCGGACCGTATTCACCGGAACATCCTGTGGCCGACAGTGCGCCTGGTATTCGGGGCAAGACTGGGCTTGCTTCCCGCCATGGTGTGCCGTATACAGGCTGGCCTGAGAGCCATAACTGATGGGTTGCTCGTCGACGAAGCTCGGCGTGAGAGTTTTTCCCAGGGTGGAATTACCATACCTATACTTATAGGTATGGTTAATTCTTCACAATCCCCGGGTGATGTCTTCTGGCTCCGGTAGCAGCTCGGGGGGTATATTCTTGCTGAATTACAAGGATTTCTCCTCGAATGTGAATACAGTCTTAGACTGTCGGCTGGTGTTGAACCTCAGCCACGGCTGGAAGATCCTCTGCATTGTCCCCTCCGTACATCACAATCAATCAGGGGTACGGCTTGAGGATTCAGGTGGAGAGAAGACCGACCTTTCCCCGGAAGCTTTTAACTGGTTGGTCTGTATTAGACCCTCCCATCTGCTGTACAGGAGCGAAGATCACTGCTTCTTTGAGCCCTACTTGCCTAGTCGGTTTGCCAGGCAGTTTGGGTACGATCAGTTGCATGTAGGCAATGCCGTTACCAGCTTCAGGTCCAGGGGCGGACTCATTGATGGAGCTAGAGGGTGGCGATATTTCATCATGGGTTGTACGGGGGCAATTTTTATCGTGCTGGTCGTTACAACTTCCACGGAGCTGCGCATCCTTCATTCCTACGCCCAGTTCTATGTGGCGATTAACACCTTCCATCGCAATTTTGACACGCGTGGAAGCTTCAGGGTGCCTTCTCCCAAGCCTGGGGGAAGAGTTGAAGTCCCCTCGGTTTCTTCTGACGAGGGTGAGGAGTCTGGTACTCCGGATGAGCCTCTGGTGCCGGTGCCGAGGTGCGAAGTGCCTCCGCCTGCGGGGGCTCTGGTAGTCTCTTCTGGAAAGCGGCGGGCTTCTGCTCCGAAGGAAGCTTCCCTTCGAAAGAGGAGGAAGGAGACGGTTGCTCGTCCCCTCCGCATTTTTGGTGTTGAGGCTCCCGGGGTTGAGCCTTCATCTCCCCATATCAGGGATGATTCTTTGGCCGGAGGTTCCTCGCCTTTTAGAGAGGGACCTTCTTCAGTTCTGGCGGGTGGCGCCGGAGAATCTTCGCTAGAGGTTGCTGTCGCTGCTACTGCTCCAGGTAGCGGAACGAGATTGCCTGTATGGCCGCGACAGATGGGAGAATCTTTCCCGAGGTCAGCAGCGGGTGAAGTTCCTGCTGTGTCAGCGAGCATGCCTGGCGAGGTTCCTGCTGACGAACCTCGATCGCATCTTGGTGAAGGCTTGACAGAACTCTTGGCGATGTCGGTCGGCCCACCTCCTTCTCCAGGTATGACGGTTCACATTGCGTCATTAAGGCGTGGTTTAGCTACCTCAGGTGCAGATGCGTCGTATATGCCGTTGGCTCCGGGTAAATATCGTCTTTAGGTCTCCCCTTAGAAAGATTACTATTATATTGATATAAGCTTTTTTGTCCTCTTTTCAGGGGATGACGTCCATGGGGAGCACAGCGTTGAAGCGCCTTTTGGCTCTGCTCCGGGTCCTGGTGATGACACGGAGGTACCCGACTTCGAGGAGGAAGTGTCCTCGGGGGCTAGTTCGCCCGGAGTGGTTTTGTCGTCTCCAGAAGAGGACGAACCTGTCATCGTGACCTCGCCTCAAGTGAGTATGCCGACGACTTCGATCGTTGTCGCCAGCTCGTCTGCAATCATTCCTGGAGAGGGACCCGCTAGTATCGCGGCCACTCCTGGCGTTCAGCCGGGTCTAGCTGCGTTGACCGAGCAGCATACCAGCTTCTTCTACATCGGTTTGAAAACGATAATATCGATGGTGTTGACGAAGAATCTGGACTTCGAGCGCCTGAAGAAAACTTCTTAGTTCTCGATCGGGGCTGTCAGGGAGCTTGGTGATCCTGGGGTAGCAGACGCCCTGGAGGCAGTGGTTAATGAGTTAGAGCAACCCATTACCGAATACTTGCAGCTGACTCGGGGCAGCCTCGATGCTGATGTCCAGGCTCGATTCGACCTCATGACTGCGCGGCTTGCTATAAAGCTGGAAAGCCTAGACAACTCCATCCAGACGCATAAGCTGGAGATGGATAGGAGAAAAGCTGTCGTGGAAGAGGCTCTCGCTGTTGAGACGCAGTGTCGCTCCGAGCATGAAGGGAACGCAGCGAGGGTCTCCAAGCTGAGGGAAAAACTTGCTCGGGCAGAGGAGTGGGCTTCTCAGTCGTTGGCGGGTCTAGAGGTAGCGGCTAGTCGTCTGAGCGCAGCGCGACAGGATTTGGACCGTGCAGAAGCTGCTCGTGCGGGCTGTCTTCGGGCAAAGGCTGATCTGACCCTTACGAACACCCCCGAGGCACGGTTGGAGCAGGCTCGCGCCGATGCCTTGGCTCTTAGGAATGAGAGGATAGCTGCACTGGAGCGGCTGATTCGCAATCTGACTACTCCGCCATCATGAAGTATCCTTTCCCTTTTTGCTTGTCCAGATGTAATTCTGCCTCCCTTTTGGGAATAAATAAAAGGCGACTCTTTTCTGACTTTGTGGACCCGTCATTTCGGAATATAAATGACAGTTTTTAGGCGAGAGTAATATCAGAGGTAGTATGGACATGATAGACTCTCGATAAACTTCTTAGCAGGACATATCTATTCAGAGGTCGTACAGACATGATAGGATATGACCCAACTAGTTTTGTTCTGGGAGTAGTTTTGTCAGAATATGAGATCCTTGCTATATTCCACCCGAGCAGGGAAGATTAAGCATAGTACCTTTTCAGGAATTTGCCGTTGATAGGAGCCATTAACAGGTCTCCATTAGGCTGGGCTATCCTGTAGGCGCCGTTCGAGAACGTTGTCTCGATCACATAAGGGCCTTCCCACTTGGGCTGGAATTTGCCTTTACTTCTGTGAGTAAGGATCATCGGCCTTCTCACGGCTAGAACTAGCTCACCGACTTTGAACACCCTTTCCTTTACTTTATGATTGAAAGCTCTGGAAATGCGTGCTTGGTAGAGCGCGATGCGCTGTTGAGCTTGGAGGCATTTCTCGTCTAATCCTTCCAGCTCTTGGAGCCTTAACAGGTTATTCTTTTCTCGAGTCAGCTCATTAGTCACGGCTATCCTGAGCGACGGGATCTGGATTTCAATGGGGAGAACCGCTTCGCTCCCGTAGACCAGCAAGAACGGGATGCAGCCTGTCGGCGTCCGTACCGTTGTGCGGTATGCCCAGAGACATTCGCCCAGCTTCTCATTCCAATCTCTCTTGTTTGAAGAGACAAATTTCTTCAAGAGTTTGATAATGGTTTTTTTGAAAGCTTTCGCCAAACCATTAGCAGCTGGATAGTATGCCGTAGAGGCAATATTGTGTATCCGATTTTTATCGCAAAACCGATGAAACACTTGGCTGATGAACTGAGGACCATTGTCGTGAATTATCCTCCGGGGTACCCCGAAGCAATAAATGACGTGATGCTTGATGAAGCTGATCACATTAGATGCCTTTACCTCAGCGAGAGGGATTGCCTCTGCCCATTTGGAGAAGTAATCTGTGATGGCCAGTATGAACTGGTGACCCCTGGAAGAAGACGGGTGAATAGGACCGATGATATCCATACCCCATGCTTCGAAAGGCCAGGATGCGACTGTAGGATGTAGATGTTCAGACGGTTGATGTATGAAGTCTGCATGAACCTGACAGGCTCTGTAATGTTTTGCATACCGTATTGCATCTGCGATCATAGTAGGCCAATAATAGCCCATTCTCCTGATGCGATCCTGTAGCTTAGGACCAGGTTGATGGGCTCCGCATATGCCGTCGTGAGCTTCACGGATAATCTGCTGTGCTTCGTCGTTAGAGAGACATCTCAATAGTAATCCGTCGTAGGTCCGGCGATATAGGCTTTGTGAAGATGCATCGAAGTAGAAGCGTAATGATCGTCTCTTGACGGATACTCTTCTTTGGGGTCCTCCGACAAGATTTCGTATGCCACGAAATCTATGAAGGGACTTGTCCAATCTTTCGTAGGAGGATCGGTGTTGACAGCGTAGCTGCGTTCTATATGACAGCTGTTCTTCACACAGAATAAATCTCTGTTAAGAAGGATTACCGAACCCTGCCTTCTTACGAGAGTAGCTAAATCCACAGCTAGACTGGCTAGGGCATTAGCTTCCAGATTCTGAGATCGAGGTACATGCTCTAGGAAGAACTCCTTGAATGTCATGGCTATCTCGACCGTCGCTTGGTGATAGGGGATGAGGTCTGGATTCTGGACTTCATATATTCTCCTAAATTGATTGACGATAAGCAGAGAATCACCGAAAGCTTCCAGGGACTCTACCCCCAGCTCTTTAGCAACTTGGAGCCCTATTAGTAGAGCATTGTACTCCGCCACATTGTTGGAACAGGGCTCGCTAAGAGAATATGCTCGGTAGATGACGAGCTGATCAGGGGCGACCAGGATGACTCCTACTCCCGAAACGATGTTTCCCTTAGGACCGGTTCTGGAGGCACTATCGAAGAACATTCACCATACGCTACTTTCCCTTGCGGAATTACATTCTGCAACCTCATCAGGGATGTCTTCGTATAGTTTGGAGGTCTCCGGGATCGGATGAGCGGCTAGGAAGTCGGTCAATGCTTGGCCTTTGATGGACTTCTGTGGGACGTATACCATATTATATGGTGTTAGCAGCATTGCCCAAGTCGCGAGTCGGGAATTGAGGGCACTTGGCTTGCTCATCAGTACTCGGAGAGGGTTGATCCTGGAGATGATATGAATAGTCTGGCCGGAGACATAGTGCCGCTCTTCTGGATAGCGAACATCAGAGCCAGGCATTCTTTCTCCATTGGGTTGTACCGATGTTCGGCTCCGACCATCATCCTGCTGAGGTAGTAGATAGCCTGTTCATGGCCCCTATCGTTCTTCTGTGCGAGGAGAGCTTCCAGCGAATGATCCATTGCTCGAACGTACAGCAGGAACGGTTTTTCCATAACGGGAGGCACCAAAACTAGTGGACTGGTGAGGTAGCGCTTGATATCTCCGAACGCTTGCTGACAGGTTTCGTCCCATACGAAGGATACACCTTTCTTCATGAGATGAGAGAAGGGCTGACATCTCCCCGAGAGGTTGGATATGAATCGCCGGATGTAAGCCAGACGTCCTTGAAATCCCCTGAGTTCCCTCAGATTACGGGGCGGTCGCATTTCCACGATTGCCTGGACTTTATCAGGGTCCACTTGGATATTTTTAGCGGTAATGACAAATCCCAGGAATTTGCCACTAGATACACCCAGAAAGGACTTCGTAGGGTTCATCTTGAGTTGATGTTGGCGCATTAACTCGAATACCGTCCTCAGGTCTTGAATGTGATCACCTTTGAGGCGGCTTTTGACGGCTATGTCGTCCACGTAATATTCCACTATTTTGCGTAAATGCTCATGGAATATGTTACTCATAGCTCATTGGTATGTAGCCCCGGCGTTCTTCAATCCGAAGGGCATGACCGTGTAGCAATATACTCCCAATGGTGTCCGGAAGGTGGTGTGCTTCTCGTCTTCAGGATGCATCTTGATCTGATTGTATCTTGAGAACCCGTCCATGAAAGACATGCGTTCAAAGCCGCAGGTGTTGTCGATCATGATGTCATTGATGGGAAGAGGGAATTCATCCTTGGGGCAGGCCGCATTCAGATCTCGGTAATCGATGCAGATACATACCTTTCCATTTTTCTTCATGACTGGGACAACATTGGCGACCCAATCGGGATGTTGTTCTTCCCGGATGAAACCGCAGACTATCAACTTCTTGACTTCAGCTTCGATGGCGTCCATCATATCTGGGAGGAACCGGCGTTGGTTCTGTTTTACTGGCTTCGAATCGGTCAATATATTGAGCTTGTAAGTAGCTACCTTCGGGTCCAGGCCTGGCATGTCCTCATAATTCCATGCAAAGACGTCGATGTATTCCTTTATCAGCTGTATAACTTCTTCCCTTTCAGCTGGGGGGAGATTGTTACTGATAAATATTGGCTTTGGCGAAAGTTCACCCCCAACATCGATTTGGATAACTTTGTCTTTGGTGGGAGGTTCTCTTTGCTCGAAGCAAAATTCCCACTGCGTATCCATTTGCTGAGCCCAAGAGTCATTCTCAAACGGCTTCGAATCCTGCTCATCTGCTCCTAAGGGATCTGCCACCACCATATTTGCTGATAGTGTTTGTTCGAGAGCATCAGGTGAGTCGGAGGACGACGAGCTGTTCTGGGAAAAGATGTCCTCATCTGACTTAGAAGTCGCAAGGGCGGTGGCATATCCTAACCTGAAACGGGTCTGCTGATAGCGGAGGTCACCGCGCGACGGTGTTCGTCTGCCTCTTCCGTAGTTGAGGCCTGGCTTCTGCTTCAAGTCGTAGCCCATATTTTGCATGATCCTTAGCGCTTGTGTGCTGTATCGGTGAACCTGTATTTTCCCAGTATCATTGTCGAAAGGATCTTACTGGGCAGTCGGTTGATTGCGCATGCGGCCAAAGACTATCGAACGCTGGCTGCTGCAGGTAGGCGGGACGATGAAGATAGAATCCTCGTGTGGCCCATATGTCATGACGATGTTGGACGATGATGCCACTTCCCAGACATACGGACGGTAGGAGTTTATAGCTTCCAAGAATTTTTGTGCTATTGGTTCTACTTCGTCATGGGGAGTGGATTCCTGTTTCGGAATTTGAGCACCGATGTACCGGAAAAGAGGATGTTTATTATCATCTGGAACTCCGTTCCTGGTTGCGTTTACACCAGTCGGCTGCCTGTTGTGCCGAAGGTTGACGGCCAAGGGTGGAGGCTTCCGGTTCAAAGTGATTACTAGAGGATCACTCCCTTCTCCTGACTTGGTCTTGTTAAGGTGGATGGCCATAGGCTCTATGGCTTTTGGACGAGTGGTTCATCCTTTCACTTTGATCGACAGCGGCAGTGTGGCAGAGGGCTCTTCTGGCTCTTGGACGAGTGGTTCGTCCTTTGCCTCGCCTGGCGCTTCTTCCGTGTGGTCTTGGGAGTACAACACGGCATCAAAATAGTAGAATTCTATTCCTTTAAACTGGTTTAGGTTAGCCACCTCCGTTTGTACGGTCCCTTGTGCGTCTACATATTTAAGGCATTGATGTAGGGTTGAAGGAACGATGTTGTGGTCGTGGATCCACGGTCTTCCCAACAAAATGTTGTAGGACACCTCTGAATCGATGATGTAACATGTGGCCACCGATCTAAGGTTGTCGATCTGGATTCTCAAGCGGATCTTCCCCAATGGCTTACTTCTTCCAGCGTTGAAACCCACGATTATAGTGGTAGTGTAAGCCAGTTCGCTGGTAAGAATTCTTAGCGGCCTGAGCAGACTGTGAGGGATGATGCTGATCGACGACCCCGGAACTATGTGAATCCGATCGACCTCCATGGAACTGACGTACCCGGTGTAATAGAGGGGCCTGTCATGTCTGTTATATTTTAACAGCATGTCGTCTTGGGTGAAGGTGATATTTGGGACCACCTCCATCACACTGTGGCATTGAGGACACGCCACTGGTTCTTCGTCGGGGGACTTGAGCTGGGTCAAGCATGCCTCTGCCTGCATCAGCGCTTCACTCAAGGCTAGACGAGTGTCTTGGGAGAGCCTGAGTAGCTCGAAGATGGAGAGCCTGGCTGGTGTATTAGCCAGTTGGGCCAGGATATCGAAGTTGTATGGCTTCTCTGTCACTACCACTTTTCCATGTAAGGGTATTTCTGTAATTTAACTACTTAAATAATTATGTATTTAATTAATTGCTGAGTTTTATAAGTAATTATATATATTGTTAATAATATTTAGTTTTAGGTCTAACCCTAGAAATCCATTAGGACAACCCTAATGGGTAAACCCTAGTTAGAAAACCCTATTCTAGCAAAACCCTAGAATTTAAAAATTTGGGGTGAACCCTCAAAACCCTAGACTGACTTAACCTGAGTCTGTTAGGTTCTACATGACTTAACATAAAGGGTTAAACCTAAAAACTAGGCATAGAAACCCTAAAACCTAGGTTTAATATAAAAAGGAGCTTCCCACAAAGCCATCCTTCATGTAAGCAGGAGAAACCCTAGCCTCCACTAGAGAAAAACCATCTCCCATCCAGAAATTCGAAACCCTAACCCTAGGTTCCCTTTCCTCTTCCTCCAAAGCAAGGAACGTGGGTCAGGAAGCCTGGGAGAAGAAGAATCTCATTGAAGAAACCTTCCTTGCAGGTAAAACCCTAGTTTTTATTCATTTAATTCCTGTTTTCAGATGTTCATGGCCATTAGGAACCCACCCTAAGGTTGGAATTCGAATTTTAGGGCTTTTTCATGTAAACCTAGGAGATCTAGGGTTTGGTGAACTTTCATTTGGTTTTTCCCTAAATTTCTGGAACACTAATCCTAGGGATTTCGTGTAGGCATGTTTACATCTTCTACATTTAGGTTTGATCTTGATTTGTAGGGTTTTAAGTTAGGTTCATGAGTAAACTAGATGAAACCCTATTTTCCACATGATAAGTGTTTGTTGTAATGCCAAAAGGGAAGAACACCTATTTAATCTACTCTAAAATATTTAATTTGATGTATGGTGTGTATGTATATATATATATTTATACATATGTATAGGGATTTGATGTGTTTGTATATATGTATCTAGATTTGTAGTTGACTGTGCAGTCGGGTATGTGAATTGGGAATTCTGGGCAAATCGGGTTGCATACTGTGTGAATTGGATTTCTGTGTTGTGTGCTGTGTGCATCGATGGAGAAGTAAATTGTGCAATCGGGTTGTGGTGTTCAGAGGATGGTGGAAGGGAGAGGGATTTGTATCAGTAGGATATAGGGTATCAGTGCCCATATCTGTCTATGTGTGAGTGTAAATTTTGTATATAGGATTTTAATTTCAGTATGTACTTAGATGTGTATCAGATTAGGGAGATTGCCTGTGTGTGTGTAGGTAATTAAGAAGCAGGGATTTTGTTGGGCAGGTTGTGCACAGTGGAGAATTCTGTGTATGTATCAGTCAACATATATATATGTGTGTGTGCACTAGCACTGAAGGTGTTCAGTATAATTGCCTGTGTGTGTGTGTACTGTCAATTCAGTCACTAATTCCCTGTGTGTTTGGCTGTGAACTAAGGTGGAAAACTGTGTAGGTGTGGATGTAGTTCACTGTGATGGGTTTTAATTGAGTGTATCAGTCTAATATAGGATGTGTGGGATTTGGGAAATCCCAGATTTTCAGTGTGTAGGTATGTGTTTATGTGTCTGTGTATGCATGATAACTAAAGGTTGCAATTGATAAGGATAGTAAGACCAGTTTAAGGTGAGTGTTCAGTTAGAATAATTTAGAGATGCAGTAGTTGGGTTCATGAGTGAGGACAGTAACAGTTAATCATATATAAGTTAGTGTTATGATGGTATCAGTTCAGTCTTGTGTTGGGGATTTTCTTTCTGAGGGGATTGTACAGGGAGTTTAAGTGTCAGTAAGTTCAGAGAGTTAAGGATGTTAGAATCTGTCCCTGTGTCAGTGCAAGCATGTGCCTGTGTGTTTACCTGTGTATGTGGGTGTGTGTGTGTGCCCAGGTTGTATCCTCCATTCCTGTGTGTGTGTGTATAGTAGTGTGTATTCCTAAACTGTGCAGTGTGCAGAATTCAGGGTAGGTGTTTGTGTGTGTGAGTCCCATAGAACCTAGTTTCATGTGTGTCTAGGAGTGTCAGTGATATGAGGGTGCAAAGAGTCCTAGAACACTAGGTGTAGCTGTGTATATGTCACAGTGAGGGGGGAAATGTTCCAGCACTTGGAATTTGCAGGTACAGGTATGTGGTTGCTAAGGGGTATTAAATGTTAATGTGTACTAGGCTAGTGAGTAGTGGGGATATCAAGTTGGGGTTGAATATGGGTAGCTAATAAGATATAAGATATGTTAAGGTATAAATTGGTTAGTGTCAGTAATATTTATAGGTAATATAGTTATGGTATTTATATACTAGTGTTATAACAGTTCACATAGTGTATCAAGAAGCCTAGTGTAGGTAAGCTGGTGAGTGCTACCAAGGTATTAGTATAATGTAATAGGGTAGGTATTAAGTCCTAGGTGAGATATTAGTTATAGCTTAATACAAGTATATTTATAAGTCATATATATATTATTACGACTCACTATATAGTCTATATAGCTATATGATACCTAGTATCTAGATACTCATGAGAAAAACCTAGAATGGACTTAGTTGGACCTAGTATTGACCAGAAAACCTTAGACATGACCTAGAAACCTCGTTTTTAAATTGTTAAGCATGTTATTCTTTTAATTCATTATTTAACATTGAATTTCCATAAATAGGTCATTGTGATTCCATTTTGGACCTCGCTCCTTACATTCTGCTCAGGACCACAGGCGAGTACATTCTCTGACAGTTTTCATGGTTGATTACTTCTATAAATTGTAGTGTATTTCATACTTGATTCCGACACTATGGATACACGGGTTAGCACCCTAGATCCCCATCACGAGGAGTCGTGGTTGGAATCCATCGTGCTAGCTGGGGGATGGGGAACTATTAGTAGATTATGTGATCATATCCAAACATTTATATGCACCATAGCTCACCCCACTTCTCACGTCGGGTGCGGCCTGACCACTTATATGCTCCATAGCTGTTATATATGATTAGCCTGACCATTATATGCACCATAGCTAACCATGCGGTTAGCCTGACCTAAAAGAATCATAGCTAATCATATATAACCAGCCTGATCCAGTCCCAAGCCGATCACATAATAAACTAATATTTCACACACTTAGCTAGATGTTATCTTTATTCTGATTTACTTGTTCTAGCATTCACTATTTGTTGTTCATTGCTAGATTCTCTATTGTCTATTTCATTTTCTCCTGTACTTCACATGTTCAGCTTTTATTTCCATCTTGTATCTCTTACACTGTTTATAGATTTTGTCAATTTAATAAAACTGCTGTTAGTGCTTGTGCTTCGCTCCAATCCTGACTGGATAACCAACATTTTTCAGAGGACCTGGAGGACTTTTGCCCTACTCATTACGGTCCAGGAATAGAGGAGGATTTCACCCCAGAAATCCCAGAGGAGGTGCCTATCTTAGAGGAGAACTTGCCTGCCCATGCTTAGATTATTTTTCTGCATTTACTATTTTAGACTGAGACTGAGACTGAGATGTATTTATTTTTATTTGTGACTTTGTGAGGTCATTTGGACCAGGATTTGAGTTAGATTTATTGTGGTTGGTTTTAAATAGAACTCTTTTCAATTCTCATCGTGCCATTATGTTTATAGTTGTGATTGAGTATATTATAGAAATGTGATTTATTTATCATTGTCCTCCGTACGGAGTTGAGACTATTGACAGGATATACTATGTTTGTGACCTAGACAGCGTTCTACCGCCGATGCTGCGGCGTAGGCTGGACGTACCCACGACTCATGCCCAAATTCCGGGTGCGGGTCGTGACATTCTCAAAATCTTTGTTTGGAATATTTTTCACAGGTTTATCAAAGCGCACTTCTCTTTGCTTTCCTTTGTCTGCCGACGTCAGTTTTGAAGGGCTGGCCTCTGGTACGACGGGGCCTGGTCCCGAAGGTTTGGCAGTTGAAGCGTCCGCCGGTGCATCCTCCTGACTTGCTCCGCAGTCGTTGAGGTAGGCTTTCCCTGAACGGGTTGCAGCAAGTACCTCGTCCTCGTCTGATGGCAAAAAAGTTGCGACCATGTGGCATAGTTTGCGCTTGGAGCTTCTTCTAGATGTAGCTTTAGTAGCTTTAGTCTCTTCCTCGAGCTCTGACACCAAATCCGGATGAACCCACATAATCTCGCCCTGCCGGGTGGTCAGGGGTACCAGGTCTTGATTTTGATCTCTAGATGGAGGGAGATTGACGATGTCCATCGTAGCTCGGGAAATGGACGTGACACCGTTCATGACCTCTTGGGAAGGCAGATCGTCGAACCGTAGAGAGATCATGTTGGCCGTGACCGTCTTCTCGGTATTGTGCAGAGTGATGGCTTTAGCACCGATCAACCCCTGGATCCTCCTCTTTAGTATGTAACACGCCTTTGTTGGGTGGTGTACGTATCTGTGGAAGATGCAGTATTTGGGGTCGTCAGTACTGCCGGCTTCTTGGGGCCGCCTTAGCTCCGGAAGGGTGATCTTGCCGCTTTTGACGAGACACTCGAATATACTAGGGATATCGTCATCGTCGAAAGAGTAGACTTCGACGGGCCTGGAAGTCCCAGGATTCGTCTGCATGGTCGTCGCCATCTTTTGTCTGGATGTATTGACTGTCAGAGCTTCTTTTCCCTTGGAGCTGCGAGGATGGTCGCTGCTGGGAGATAACCTTTTGCCTCTATCGGAGGCGGAGATCATGATGCCATTGTTGCGCGCCTTGCGACTGTTGTCTTCGGCGGCCACTGCCGAGACGATGAACGAAGGCCACTCATGGAACTGATATGGTCCTGTAAACACCGAGACTACGGGAAGGAGGTTCTTCCTGCAAATGTCTACTAACGCCGAGTCCGGAACTCCTGGAGGCATTTGTAAGGTGGCCTGACGAAAATGTTCGACGAAGGTGCGAACGTCCTCCTTTTCCTTTTGTTTGACTTCGATGAGAGAGGACATAGACATGTCCATTCCACCCTCGTAGAATCGCGTGAAGAATAAAGCTTTGAAGTCTTCGAAGGAAGTAATGCAGTTGTCCGCCAAGCTACGGTACCACTGATAGGCTACTCCTGAGAGGCAGCCTTTGAACACCCGAGTGAGGAGGGCGTCGTTCCCTTGTAGCAACACCGTCATCATACTGAAATAGTTGATGTATTGACTTGGCGATGTTTTTCCTTCGAACAGAGCCATAGTCTGAGGCTTGTACTTCGGAGGAAAAGGGACTTCTTCCCAGATAGCTGGGTAAGGCTGGTTGATTCCCAGTTTCTTGAGCTGATCTTTGTGCTTCAAGGCGTCAAACTGGGATTTCAACTCCCGCACTGCCTGCATCAGATTTTCAGTTGGAAGCGGGGCTACGGTGTAGTGTGGAGTTGGTTGTATCGTGACTCCAACGGGAGGTAATATATTCACCGAGTGAGGAAGCGGAGGAACTGCTGACTCTTGATCTAGAGCAGGCTCTTGGCTTGGGTTGGATGGTGGCAAGTCCTCCCCCGCACGTATCTGAGTTGGCGGGACCGACGCTTGAGCCATGGCAGTTGCGTGCTGAGTTAGCATCATCTGGTGCATGTTCTCCATTATGGATTGCATTTGTTTCAGAGACGTTTCCAGCATAGTGATGCGTTGTTCCGCATTTCCTGACGGCGAAGCTTCCTCGCGTTCGTTTTCAATGGCGTAGACTCCCATTTCCCTGGGCATCCTTGCAGGATAAGTATAGGTCGCTGCAGAAGTCGACTCTATACTCTCAGCATCTGATTTGGGAGATTGGAGACCCCCAGCGTCAGAATCAGATGAGTACGAAGCCGGTTGCTGTGACCTTGCACGGGTGTTTTGGAACACCCCAGCTTCAGTGTTCCTGAGGAGGTCTTCGAATCTTCTTCGGCTCGGAGGCCCTGAGGGATGACGTCTTGAGCTCGGCCCTCCTCTAGGTATGTGAGAAGCCATGTTCACGGACGCATACGCGGGCTCTTCTTCCGGGAAAGACTGAGAGTAGCTCAATCTGTCGAAAACTGACCGTTTTGCTTTAGAACAGCAGCAGTCAATCATAATTTTATGACTATTACAACATTGCTCGCTAGGGGACGTTATAGACATGTTGGAAGGTTCCCTCTCCTTACGCTTCTGGATTAGGTATTTGCGCAGGTCAGGGGGAGTAGCAACTTGAGCTTGCTTTACGTCGTTGGACTTTGCCTGGCGTAAATTAGAGATTCGCTCAGAGTGGTGTAAGGCTGAAGAGGTCCTCAGTTGGCCGTCGGCTTCCCGCGTAATCCGGAGGGTAGGCAGATTGCTCCTTCGCTGGCGTAACGGCCGAGGAGTCGAGTATTCCGCTGCCTGCTTCCCTTCACAAAAATCATGGCGCTCATCTGGTTCCTCGTAGAGGTCAGATGTTGTCTTGCGTCTGGAGCGTGATTTGTACTTCTGTCCTGGCGCTGAGGCATCACCAGAAGTTTGGTCTGTACCACGCGTAGCGGGAGACTGGTTTCTGCGCATAGAGCGCAGTGGATACTTCTGGGTTAGCGCTGAGGCTTTGCCCAAAGTTTTGTCTGTACTGTACGTAGCGGGAGACTGGTTCCTACGCGTAGAGTGCAGTGGATACTTCTGGTTAGCGCTGAGGCTTTGCCCGAAGTTTTGTCTGTACCGCGCGTAGCGGGAGACTGGTTCCTACGCGTAGAGCGCAGTGAATACTTCTGGGTCAGCGCTGAGGCTTTGCCCAAAGTTTCGTCTGTACCGCGCGTAGCGGGAGACTGAATTTTATGTGCAGGGCACAGAGGGAGCGATGCTACCACCTCATTGGTCGGAGAGATCGGAGAGATCGGAGAGATCGGAGAGTCCACAGGAACGGCGGAGGATGTCTTGGGCATCCACACTTTGCGCAGCTTCCTGTTGTCTTGGACGGAGAGAGAGTGAGAGCTACCCCCGGTTCGAAGCATATCTTCGTAGGCAGACTGGTCGAATTGGACGACCAGTGTCTTCTTCACGGATCCCACGGATACCGTATCGTGTTGAGCAATTGCTTCCTCGTCAGAAGAGAAAGATGTCCCCAGCAGAGTTGCCATCTTGTTTGTGGTATTAAACGAAAGAATAAAAGTGTATTTCAATGACAGGGTTTATACGAGACCCGTGCCCTTTGGTTTACAAATAAACTTGTACAATTTGATCCTATACGAGGATGCGGGAGTACAATTTATTTAATCTGGGTATAAATCGCTATAGGTATCTGATCTGCAGTCGATCACTTTAGCCCTTGGACTACACGATATTGAAGAAGTGCCGTGGAAGACGGGTAGCAGCTTCGAAGGTTGCGAAGGAGGGTGGGTGCACGATGCCAAAGCCGTCGACCCCTACTCTTTGCCTGAGCTTCGGACTCTTCTCTCCTTCTCTCTCTCTCTCTCTCTTTTTACCAATTCTCCGACCTGGTTCGATCTTCCAAATTGTCGACCTTGTTTCCCATTGATAGGGGTCTCTATTTATAGAGTTTTGGTGACAGTGACCACTCCGTCGGTGTAACAACCGAGGAGTGGACAGTACAGCACCCTTTTATACAACGGTTAAAATAACCAATGCCTACGTATAAATGACCTTTTGAGTGAGCATGTGACGCGTGTCCAACTAAGGGGACAAAACCCGTATATCTGCTGCGAAGATCATGACGTAGAAGCCACGTAGGTAGGTATCCCTCGTGTAGAAGAAGTTGGCGTAGAAGCCAAATGACTGTCACCCTTGGCGTAGAAGCCAAAATAGGCATAGAAGCCGAACAGACGTAGAAGCCGAATAGGCATAGAAGCCGAACAGGCATAGAAGCCGAATGGTCGTAGAGACTGAGTAGGCGTTTGAAGCCGAATGAGCACAGATCCTGAATGGGCGTAGAAGCCGCTGCATACCGTGCTAGAGTGTTGATGTGGACGTCTTCGCCGGAATTACGGCTTTCGAAGGTGTAATCAAATCTCTTACAGAGATTTGCCACCGTTCTGTGCATTAAATACGGAGACGTGTTTTGAAGGTCTGCAGCCCTTCTGTGCATTCGTCGCAGAGACATGTCTTGAGGGAAACTGTCACCGCTCTGTGCAATTTGACGTAGAGACGTGCCTCGGGCCCTGTACGAAGTGCAGCTTTTGACGTGGCAGGCGGTTTGTCTACTACGGAGCGTAAAACAGCTCATATTTGCCTGTGTAAAACAAGGCGGCGTATTCCCTTGTACGCGAAAGAGCAGTTTACGCTGGGGGGACTTTGGTAACCGACGGTTTAATGATATTTTAACCAAATCCTCTGCATTAAATGCCGAGATCTGCCATCATAGTGTGGGGCACGTCCCGAGGGGTCTGCCATCGTTTCCAGCCGTCGTCTGGGTAGCCGTGCAGCACTTTTTGTCAGGAGTCAGAGGCCAGGTTCACTGCGTGACTTGACAGGTTCATTTCGGGGAAGACGAAGCGTTCCTCGTACGCATTAACGCTGCTTTGAGAGCGGCTGAGTTTTACGCGATGGAGGCGATGAAGAACTCTGTCTTACGCTGGAGCGGCCTGGACGTACTGCACTTACGCGGATGGTCCTTTGAGCTTACACTTCATGCTGTGTTTTAGCAAAAAAAGCTCTGTTGCACGCTTGATGGCTCTGAAGGCCTCTGTTTACGCTGCTCTGCATCAAGAGGCTGCGTAGATCCTCCCAGCGTATTTTTCATGCTTCTACATGGATGTTATACTATTCAGATTCCCCATTCTACAGAGCGGTATGGACGTTATACTATTCAGATGCCCCGTTCTACGGAGCGGTATGGACGTTATATTATGCAGATTCCCCGTTCTACGGAGCGGTATGGACGTTATTATATTACATAGCGCCCTTGTTATGGGGGCATATTTGCATATACTAGCCAGTTGTCACGATTGATGAATTATGTCAGCATATGTCTAGCCTACACTTTCCCATACACTCAAAGTTGTCCTCAAATTGCATTCACTTAGATGGTTAGCGCACCTCTTTTATTTATTCAGTATTTACTTTATGGCATGCTTCTATGTATCTTGTTATGTCCCTCTGAGGACCTGGTCCCTTTCTAGGTGTAGATGTTCATGAGTATTCGCAGGAGCGCAGATCCGGACTTGTTACGTATATTTCGAGGAGGTCTTCTCTTCGAGCAGTGATTGTTAGTTGATATTCTTATATTGTGTTTGTTGTGTTGCACTTATATATTCTAGTTCGGCAGTGGATTTGTTTCCATCCGACTGTCATCCTTTGGTACTTCATATTGAGATCTAGTTTCATAGATATTGGTTATTTATGTCTATTTGATTTCTGTGGATGAGATTTAAATTACATCCTGTGACTTGTGATATTTTTATCACTTGGGAATTATTGTTCATTTTACAGCGTACACATGTGTTATGGTTTCCATATATTGGAGTTGCCATATACATGCGACTGGCATGCTTACGTGTCCTAGTCCTACGTATTTTTGGGACTGGACGTGACTTATTTTTAGTGGTGGCCCAAGCAGGTCAAGAGCATATTGTCTCGGTTACGTTACTGTACCGAGCAAGCCTGTACCTAGGAATAGAGTATAGGATCTCATCCACAATTGACTATGATTCACCTTTCTTCCATTCTGTTCTATTTGAATAATTATATCCTGCTTGATTCATGTGTTTCCCTATTAGTTCCTTGAGTATAGCCCCTGTTAGAATATAGGAATCCTTGTTGTTAGGATAATAATTAGGGCAACACACCTACTAAGGATACAACTAGGATATTGACACATCACTAAGATGAGAATATCTATTGAACCCTAGCATCCCTTACCTATAGAATAATTTACCATTATCCCTTGATATGTTTAGGAATGACTTGAGAGTAGTATAAATACTACTAGAGTTAGTTAGAGATTTTACCATAATATTTGACCCTAGTATTTAGGGACCAATAGAAAACCAAAATTGAATATTAGGACTGAACCTAACCTCCATAGTAAGATAGTATTGGAGAACTATAAATTTAGATTCTTGTCTTGAGATTAGCAGACAGTACCTTAGAAAGCCAAGAGCAATGCATAGAATATTTTCTTGATCATACCTCAAACACAGAGATTAGCATAGCATCTTCCCTTAGGAAACCATGACATTATCAATAGCCTCTCTATTTTATTTCATGCCTAGTTCATCTGAAAACTTAGCACTCGCGATTTTTGCGATGACTAATTATGTTCTTCTATTCTTCATCTTTTAATTCGTGCCACCTAACCTTTCTGATTGTAGGCCAAGTGATTTTATTTCATGTTAGGATATATAGTTTGCTACGATTATAGTTGTTACTCTTGAATTTTGAATTATGTGATTGGTAGTTAGAACTTGATAGTTTAAGTTATTCTTGTAGATTATGACCTAATGATTATCCTTTAGTTTTGAATCACGTAAATTGTAACCCCACCTCGATATAAGTTACATCCTCTTTCACTTGAGAGTCAGTAAATTCTCCATTCTTAGTATTAACACTTGTGTTCTATAAGCACTATGATTAAGACTTAAGATAACCATGACCTATATAATGTAAGAGGATACCCTAATAAGTACCAAGACCCTTTCTCGTAAACCTTAACAAGAGTTTCTACTGTAACCTTAAGGCAGTACAGTGCTAGTAATTATTTTAAGTTGGGTAGTATGCCTCATAACATAGTATCACATAGTCCTCTTGACACACTAATGAAGTATAATTAAATGACCTTAACTATAGACTTGCCTAAGAAGATAATATTTATTCAAACTGTAGAACTTAGAAGCCCATACCCCTATTTAGTCGACTAGCGACTTAGACAAGGAGTTTGTATGACAACTGTAGAGACTGTAGAGTCTATCTTTTTATGAACTTGAATTATTTGGTAACTTCTCTCATCATAATCTAGCATACTTATATTTTCTGTACTACCTTGAATTATGCCGCTATTATTGCCTAGTTTTGTAAGCTTATTCTTTTATCAAGCTTGATCATGATATTGTATTATTGGGGATGCCTACTAATACATTGTCTAATCAGAATCAGTGTATTAAGGTCTAGCTAACCTTAATACATTTGGTTCGCCCTTCATAATACTACTTTACGTGGATTGAGATATATAGTTGACTAGTGGACGAATATACTTGCCCTCTAGATATGTTACCTCTGATATCAATTATCTCATAACTTACTACCCATACCCAATCCGGAGTATGCTCGCAGTGTTAAGTCCACAAAACCTATCACGTCTATATCACCTCTGTTTGTCTTTGTTTCGAATCTATTACTTGCACCCCTGGTGCGCAAAAGGGTAATAGATATACCAAAATTTCCATAGTAGGATATCCTTATTAATCACAGTTGCTGTACTTGGTCCATATTACCTCTAGTACAAGCACCCCAAATATAAGGATGTCCAAAGAAATTGATTTCTCCTTTTATTAAAACAAAAAGAAGGAAGGAGAGATTACAAACATAAAGAAGAAAAGAAATCAGAATCTTCCGTATTACTTATGTATATAGCAAGAAAATAAAAAATGCAAGCGTCTGAGGACGTAAAAAATTGACGTAGAGCGTCTCCAATACCTTACTCCCCTGAATCAGCAGGGGTTTCCAAGAATTCTTGGAAGATGTTCGCCTTGCGCACTCGAACAATGAACGTTTCTTTCGTCCTCTCAACAAGAAGCAACTCGGACTCATTGGAGCGTGGATCAGGGGTAACCGACATTGCGAAAACAGACGTGTTGGTTTCCTTTGGAGAATCTCCAGAAGCCATCGCACTAAAGATGAATTTGTGTAAGGAATTTTGAGATCATCTGCCACTTATAAGCGGGGAATCGACGGCTTACTTCTTGAGTCGTAACTATTTACTCTGCAAGATGCGATAATTCGCTCCTGCACAACCCAAGATGTGATTGCTAGGATTTAGGGTAATCCTCTCAGAGACCCGGACTAACACAGAGGTATGAACATGTCAGGCGCACATCAACACTTGAAGCGCAAGAAGTGGTCATTTCTCTCTCAGGATACAAATCAAGCCAAACGGACAATCACAACAAAAATAAAGATTTTATTTCATTTTACTAAAGTAAAAATAGCAAACTGCACTTAAAAGGCTACTTGAGCCCCAACCACAAAATAAACTTCAAAAAAGAAGAAGGGGGTTGGTCTCAGAAAATGAAACGTAAACTACTACTACTCATCATTGGAGCACAACTCTGCTATCTGCCCATGAAGACGGGCAATGTGACCATCTAGGCGCGCTTTAACTCGACGTTCAACATATTTTTCCATGACCTCGGGATCCTTGTAGTGAACGTAGGACTCATATCGGTCATCCACCTTCTGTACCATAACAGCAACAACCGTCGTGTTCTTCGCTACCTGGCTTACCTCGGTTTGAATAGCCTCTTCTTTCTGTTGGGCCTTCCAGAGTTTATTCCCCAGCATATTAAGTTTGGCTTTGATCTGTCTGATCTCTTCGGTCAAGTCCTTTTGCCTGGTGAAGCATTCCTCCCTGAGGCTATTCAACCGATCACGCTCCTCCTGCAACTTCTGGAGGTCATGTTGCAAGCCTTCCTTAGAGAAAGTAAGAGGGCATTCTCTATATCCAACCTAGCTGAGAATTCCTCATATTCACAGGATATCAGTATCCCCATATCGGCCTGTTGATGCCGTCGCAGCTCCATCAGGCATTGCTCTACCTCTGCCAACTTTTGGTCCAGGAGGTTCGTCGTCTCTTCTAAGCCAGGGATGCTCCTCAGAGAATTTGCCTAAATCTTGGTAAAGCGCTTCGCCCAGTCGAAGGGCCTGCTCTGCTCCAACATACTCTGGACCCCCTACCTCAGAAATATATAGAAGCTCCAAAGGGAGATCTGGACATTTTAATCAATCTCCTCCAGCATTGTCGGAGTCAAAGGTGGTTGGTACAACGAAGAAGTCGCAGGCACAGCAGGTTGTATAACAACGCCTAATGACCTTGAAGTGGAGGCAGTAGCGGAGGAGCAACCCGAAAAATGTCTCGCATTCAAATCCCTCATAGCCATCTCAAAGGCCCGGACACCCGGCAACTGAGCAAGACTGGGGGTGCGACCCAGGACAGGAGTTGCAGGGCACCCCGCTAGTTCGGCTTTCACATGCGCACCTACCCCAGATGGCGTCACGGCAACCTCAGATGATGACCCAACTACCATAGTGTCATGGACATCGGGAACAGCCTCCTCGGGATGGCCTACTACCCCACCATCTAAAGGGACCTTAATGATAAGAGGTGGAAGCGCCTCCATACCAGAGGAACCCGGAGCGGACCCTACAGGGTGCTCCTTACCTCTAGAAGGGATAAAGAGAGAATGAGGCCTCCTCTGAACAAGCCTGTACTCCTGACCCTCAATCTCGCCCTCTTTGGTGGCCACATCCACTGTCTTTAAGGGAGAGGCAGTGCTTGCACGACCAGAACAACCAGTAGTCAGCTTCACCCAAAGAACGAGAAGCTAAAGCCAGAATATCCCTTCATTGGTAAGTATACATGATAACATACCAGGAGAAGGTATCAGGGGTTGCAGCCTGCCTAGCGTTGTCAAAGCATTCCCCATGGCTTCTATATCATCCACAGAGACGTGCTCGAATTGGGTGAAGGGCTCTGATACGACCACACCCGTCTCATGGGCCTTCGAAGTTTCAAAACCAGGCTCTAACACGCCTGCACCTGACTCTTGAAATTCAGAAAGCTTGGGTGCAGGTTCTGAGGCACCCATTTCAGACTCCGGGGAAGTCTCCTTCTCCGGTTCTTTGTAAGAGACCACCGAGGCGGCTGCTCGCCAGGGACAGTCCTTCTTTCCTTGCATCTATAAATTGTCAAATAGACAAGAACCAAGATATTTATACAAGGGACCAGGAAGAATTAAAATAAGTGGGTTTATAAATACCACCTCAGCACCTAAAGATGGGGCTACCGAAATCCTCCATCGTGTAGGGTCCTACACTCGCCTCATCTTCCTCCTCTTCTTTACCTCCTCCTCCTTCTTCTTCTTCTTCTTCTTCTTCTTTGTCAGCCTGCACAGGGGCCTGGACAACAACCTGCTTTCTATAACAAGGCCTCGCGGCCACGGAGGGTTCTTGTCTTCTCATTTTCAACGGAGGGCTCCGTATGGTGGAGGCCCTGTGCTTCGCCGAAAAATTCATGAAAAGAGAAGGGTTGTCAGAATTATCCCCTTCCTCCATCACCGAGTCAATTCAACAACAACGGCTTTTCCCTTGCCTTTTCCCCGATTTTACCGTGGCTCCCTGTGCCGGCTATTCATCTTAGTGCCCACAATAAAGCTGGTATCCGGATCAAAGCTAGGTGGAGGGGCGTTCATGGCCACATGAAAAATAGCACTGCATGCATGATATACACGCGAACTTTGTCATCTGGAAGAGAAAACTGGACTTGAGTACTGGTCGTAAAATAATAATCCTGGGCTCGGGCTCCATCAAGGACGCTACCCTCGAGACCAAGACACGAGCTTGGGTTGCTAAGAGCTGGCTATAAATAAACTACCGGGTGAACCTACTCGGTAGATAGGGTTCCAAGAAGATGTGGTTCCGATTTTGACACACCAAGTGGGAAGGCCGGATGGAAAGCAGCCAGTGGAAGAGCGTTGGAGACAAAACCTGATGATCGGTGCCACCATTATACTGAACCCCATTCACCTCGTCCTCTGTGAACTTTAGGACTGAAACAAATAAAGAATATTCTACCACACAAGCGAGCGTGTGACGACAAGTGGGAACCTCAGTATAAGCCCAAGGCATCCCACTATATCGACGAATAAAGTTGTCAGCCTCTGTCGTTGTCCCTTCGGCACTGGGTCACATCAAAGATGGTAATGCATCAACATCCAATCCATTAGATAGTGGTAAGGCATCTTAACTCGATTAAAATCTCCGGAGGGGTCCTGGGCAATTACCTTACTGGTGAAAGCACGAATCCCATGATGGATGCTACAGACCATCGCTTGGAGCAAAGCAAGCTTATGTTTAAAGATCAACTTTATAGCAGGGAGGATGAGGTTACGTCTAATCCTCTCAATCGCCCCAGAGCCTCCTAAAACTACACAAGTTCGTAGCCATATCATCAAGAACTGAACCAAGATAGCTTTGTCAGACAATGGTTGGGTGTCTTAGTAGATATAACTGAAGGTATCACCAGAACTACCAAACCCTTCGCCAGTTGGGAAAGTTCTCTTGGTGCCACGCACTTGGTCGTCAACTTCCCTCTGAGTTTGGGGGCTCCGAACGGTCACCTGACCCGAAGCTTCAGTATTAAAAAGTAACTGATCCAGGCCTTGATATGGGGTAAACTCCCCTTCGACCTCTTGTACTTCTTCTTTAAAATCTGCTGGCAAGTACTATGGTGGCATAATACTTCCCAGTACACGACAAGAAATCTCGGATGTTGCTGCTCCAATTCCTCAAATTCCTCGTTAGACGTGGTATACTCCTCATACGGTTCCTCATCCCAGGGCAACTGTGAGACATCGTACATCTCATGAAGGGCGAGCCCCATCTTCCCGCTAGGAGTAAATAAGGTCCCAGTGTGGCAGTTGTACATCTCGACCAAGGCCACGAACAACTTCGATTTCTTCTCCAAACCATAACAGGAACCCCTTATGGCGTAATAGAGGTTGATCTCCTTTAAGGTCTTCTCATACTTCTCTAACACCCATGTTGTTAGGCAAATCCAAGAAGGCGAATGATATACCCAATTGAGCAGGCTCACTCTTCCCCGGGGATAGGACCCCTTGGCTGCAAGCTAGTTAAAAAAATGTCAGCTTCGTAAAAACTGACATACGGCCCCATCTCACTCGCAAAGGTGCCAGGTTCTAACCCACGAACAGAATAAGAAAATGATTTCTTGGTCACCATCGCTCTCTTCAGCTCAGAGTTAAAACAGATACGGCCGACTTGGGTTCCCCTTTGGTCTGGAGTCAGGTTACCCAACATCTTTCTCTAAAGAGGCACCATATTGAAAGCAAACAAGGGCAAATAGAGCTCCATCATGGGAATATGCACCTTTGTCCTTCTAGAGAAGAAGTCCCAGCTCTCCTTAATCTTCACTACCTGGGGGTCCGAGGCAGTAAGATCATCCCCAAAAAGGAAGATTAGCTTCAAATAAGATTCGCCCTTGTCGCCTTCGATTATCCTGGAGTTCAGTTGGCTAAGAAAATAGAACGAGGGCTGACCCGCTATTAACTTCAGCCTTACCTCAGACTGATTCTTGTACATCTGTGCCTGGACATTGGCCACTATATGATCAAGCCTAACACCCAGGGCAGTGTGGGCATGCCCAACCAGCACCTCCCCTAACGGAGCCACGGGTAAAGTCACTAAAAAATCAGAGGAAGAAAGAGGGTTAGATGCCATAGGACCAAGTTATGAAGGGTGCATATGGACAAGTCATGAAGGGTACATGCGGCCAAGTCAAGACCTCTATGCGGCCAAATCATGGAGGGTCCATGCGACCAAGTCACGAAGGGTGCATGCAGCCAAGTCAAGACCCGTGCACGTGGCTAAAAGAGACATGTGCACAAAGCATGCGACATGGTCATGTGGAAATATCCACATAGCCAATCGTATGCAAAGTATTCGGGTGTCGAGACTTCTCCTCCAACCCATACCTTTAATAGGCACTTGAATGTCCGGATGAAAGGTCGGCGCCTCATCCTCAACTATAGACGAAGAAGAATGGTGCTTCCCCTTGTCGACATCCTTCTTGGCCTTTGACGAGGAAGATGGAGCTTTAGGGGCCATGACGAGTAGTCGAAGAAGATGGTCAAAAACAGAGGAGGTGGCAGAGACAAAGGAAAAGGAAAATCTCACCAAAAATAGAAAGTTCTTTCTCCTCCTCCAGACCCCTATTTATAGGCCACTAAAAGACAAGATTAACTACCCAAAATTATCGTGCTCCACTGTTATCAAATGACAACAGTTGATTGTTGAATTTTTGGGGCAGCCTTATCCTTTACATCCGTCAACATGGGATTCGCGTGAAGAGGCAGCTCATAATTCGAACAGAATCCACTCAAGGGTCAGAGCAAATCTGGCAGTGAATGACTTGACAGCCTGGCAGCATACGTCCATGCAGTACAACATCCATGCGACCTAAATGTCCATGCGGCCCAAATGTACCCCGTCCTTGCTTCTTATTCAAAGTATTTCAAATTTATAAATTTAAAAACTTTGAAGGGAGTTTTATAGAAGCATAGAAAATACGGATCCATGCGGCCAACAACCATGTGCCCCACGACAAAGCTCAGCAGGAATTGGACAACATAGTCACCATGCGGCCCAGAAAAACTATATTTATCCGGTCCAAATAGCTGAAGCAAACCTTAGCTGAAGATGGACCTGACATGATGTCCTGATGACCAGATCAAGTTTGACACAGAATCCTGACCGGAAGGATTCTCTGAATACCTCAAAAGATGAAACCTCACTAAAAGACAGAAGTCTCAAGGAGTGTGCAGCACCACGTGTACAATACGATAAAAGATTCTATATGATTCTGGCCGCATGCGTCCCAGACTTCATGTATCCCATGCGTCTTTGGCCGTCAGGCAGTCCATGCGTCCCAGATTCCATGCATCCTATACGTTTTTAGCCGCATGCATCCTAGACTCTATGCGTTCCATGCGTCCAAAATGCCATGCAAACCAAATTCTGTTGTTACAACTAAAGTGATTCTCTCCAACCAAATAGTGGCCACGAGTCCATTTAACCAAGTCGTGTATATAATAGTGAAGAACCGCCCAGATACTCAATAGACAATAAAATCCTAATAAATGTCCACATGGTAGTGGAGCCCAAATTCGTGCGCATGGTTGTAGGTCCCTTCCATTAAGAGGAGACACGTGGCAAACCCCCACCATCCATGCGGCCCAAAATCCATGCGGCCACAAGTATGGCTATAAATTGTAGGGTACCATACCCAAAAAAATGGCTGGCTGGCTATCTGCGAATCTATACTCGAACAAGAGAGAAGAGCTTCCATATCAGATCGTCCACGGAGTAAAGAGAGTTGCTACACTCCTAATCCTCCATCGTCACCCCCAGAACACAATTTTTTTACTTAGATTGTCTGTATAGGACTCCTTTCTGTACTCTCTTTAGTTTGTGTAATTAAATTAAGTTTCTTTTAAAACTTTCGTATTTAATGGCAAATATCTACCATTTTACATTTAGGTCCTTAGGAGTTTGGGTGTTTTCAAAATAAAGAAAAATAATTGGATGAGGGTGGAATCCATGTTTGAGGTGTTGTAGAGGAAGAAATTAGTGTGTGGTGTTTTGTATGAGCCATGAGCGTATGGGTGTGGGTTTGAGTTAGTGTTTGGTCTAGTTTTGGGTTAGGTTGAGTCGGTTGTTCTAAATTAAATATAAATCATGTCCTAGGTGTTCTTTAATAAATTAAAAGTGCATGGAGTCTCAATTGGGGGTGACACAAGTATTATGGACGTAGTAGACTCGAAATAGGTACTTTATAAATTGGGTTGCAAGAAACGGGTCGAGGTTGTGTCTCCACTTTTGATTAGAACCGACATAGGTGCAAAGTGTAGGTTTAAAATGAGGTATTAATTAATGATTGTTGTGCGATTAAAATAAAGCACTAGAGAGGATATTTATGAATGATACAAGGGTCAGAATGGAAGACTGACACGTCTAGGTCAAGGGTATAAAATTTGTTTGAAGGCAAAAGTTAGAGTAGAGATCCAAATATCGAAGCAACGGTAGGGTGCACCTAGTAAATTAAATTAAATTAGGTAAATTATAACTCCATTAACTAATTCAAAATAACCCTAAATGAATCCCAATCCTAGATTTGGGTCATGGGGTTTACACCAGCCTTGCATGCCATTAAATTATTAGGGGCGGCCCATCACGCACAATTTTGGGATGTCGTTCCCTCTCCATGTTCAATCAGCTTTTATGTTACCTAATTAACCCTACAGTAATATAGAATTTTCTTCCGTGGCCATAAAAATATTCCCTTTAATGATATCGTACAGAGTATGGACACATTTCATATGAATCCATTTAATATAAGGAGTCAAGTCTAGATCTACCCAAATATAGATGCAATATTCAAACTAGCAATAACCTAGCCACGCTATGGTTATGATCCATTATCATTTTTGTTCCAAGAATTCAGGAATATAATATTATGCACCGAGCAGGAATCATCATTTTACATTCAGTGTACATGTTGGCCAATATCCCACACTCAGTGTACAATAAAGCCTTTATAAACAGGCGAGCATGACAAGTGTGTCGATACGAATACAATAACCAAGTCAGGATACCAAACCTTAGTTGGTCACATGAATCATGTTTAATCAGGTCATGAGTCACAATTAATTAGGAATCTCATATCTCATATGATCGAGTCACGGTCATGAATGTCTCATCAATTCATCAAATTTTGGGATCATCGATAATCAATCATGGTCAACCTTAAATAATCTAAAATAGGCATCAAGTGCACAATATGACTCATGCATGCACAATTAATCACAAAAAGTCCTGGGTTGATGCACTTTGCAAGTGCCAAATATAGGCTAGTCAGGAATAGTGGCGCACTATGCGCTAGCAAGCAACTATATAGTGCACAAACCTATAACACTAGGTCCTAGAAGTCATAGCACAAAAGTCTATAATATGGCGCACAACAACGATAATGGAGCAGCAGGATGATGTGGTGTACAAATTAAGAATTACATGAATATGAGCATTCTACTCATGCAAAAAAAATTGGCGCATACAGCAAGAGTTATTAGTAAGAGAAGTAGCACACTATACAAGTATAAAATAACTATAAGACAAAACACAAGTCCCCAGGAGGCGCAGTAGTCAAGGGCACGATAGTCGAGGGCCTCAAGAATTGAGACATGCCAAAGTTAAGGCTCTCTTATCGAGGTTGAACCAAGCAAGAGTGCGCCAAAAGTTAACAAGTACGCTGGGTTATTAATCCATCAAAAGTGCGCCAAGCATTGAGCGTCCATAAAATGTGCCAAGGGTTGTGTGTATAAAAGCCGCACACTTTTGATAGTTAATGTACAATGTATCAATTGTGCGCTGGTCTGCTGATTTAGTTAAAAGTGCGTGAAGGAGGAAGTTGGTCAAAAGTGTGCTAAAAATTAGACTGGCGCACTTTTGCTTGGTTCGTTCAATAATACATCAATTGTGCGCCAGAGGCTGAAATATTCCAAAAGTGTGCCAAGAAGGATATTTTCCAAAAAATTATCCCCTTGATATACTTTTGCAAAAAATTGGCAGTACTCTTAAAGTACGCACAAGTATGGAATGCGGGTCACATTCAATATGTGCACATAGTACAAATCCTTCTGTGTACTTCTTGTCACTATTCTTCTTCTTAACCAACCCACCATTTGATGTAATCAGAGCTCAAGCTCGAGAATATGACAGTGCTCCATTCCTTAAGCAATAAGAATCAGAAATCAAGGAAAAATCCAGGCTCAAAATTAAGGAACATCTTTTGAAAATACCTTATTTTTAGGAGATTATTTCCTAGAAAAATATACTCATGAAAACCCTCATAATAAAATTAAGATAAAACCATTAACCACCTCAAATCTGAAAACTCCAAGAACTATCTATAATCAGAACACTACTAGAAACTAATTACAACAACAAATACTAAGAATAAAACTACAGCCGATTATGTATCTTCATATTTTCAAGATGTGCTTGCCTATAAAAAAACCAGGAGCAAAACAAGAGAAATAACCAAGTGAGGATAGATAATAAGAACAATAATATATATAGGCAAGGGGTTGATGGTGAACCGTTGGATCTCTCCAACAAATCCAAGCCACACACCTTACCTACCACCACTACCACACCGTCAATATTAGCCAATGTGCGCCAAGCTTCCATTCAACCGTGCACTTGAAGTATATCCAATGTGCGCCAAAATTAAAAATACTATCAAAAGTGCGCCGACTTGAGTATATTCCAAGTATACGGGATAGGGGAGTGAAACTAAGTTATACTAGTTAATATTGACTATACTAGCTAATATATTGTATTATGTATCATATACTAAATATAGATTATATATAATAAATACCATACAAAATCTTAGCCTAATACCCATACCTAGTTATATACTAACACATCACAATAACACTTTAACCAAATATCCATATCTTCCTAAAACCTTAACACTTGACTATATATACTAAGATATAACTATCTAATTAGTTTCCACATATGCTACTAGCTATCAAGATACCTCAACACCAAGTACCCAATTATTCGTGTGTCTGTGTCTGAGTTCCACCATACACACACACTCCATGTCTGTGTTAGTTTGTCCGTGTCAATGTTAGAATAATTAGGGTATGTGTGTCCGTATCAAAATATCTGTGTGAATCCGTATTTGCGTCATATGTGTCCTAGGTATGTGTCCTATATGTCTGTGTCCATGTGTCCTGTTCCACGTGTCAGGGTTAGGGTTGTGTCCTCTGTGTGTGCCCATACGTTCTGATTGTGTCCTCTGTGTGTGTGTGTGTGTGTGTCTTGGTTGTGTCCAAGTCAGGGTTAGGGTTTACCGAGTGAGGATGAAGGAAGAATAAGCACTTGAGGGAGGGGTCGACGGCGAAGGACCACGTCGGAAGGGAACATCCGCGCCGGAGGGGGAGGAGCTGCGTCTGGGGGTCGTAGGGGCGGGTGGGTCAAAGAGGGTATCTCCGGGGGCTCGGAGGCGGGAGGTCGAAGAGGGGTTCGTCGGGGCGGGTAGGTCGCCGAGGGCGAGGAGGCGGTCGGCAGAAACGAGGGGGGAGGGGGCGCACGAGAATTAAAATTTTTGGGAGGGAAATAAAAAGTCAAACCAACCAGTGGAACCTTATATGAAGTAATTTAACGTCGTCAACAAAAAACGTCGCTAAAAGTCGCTAAAATTTTAATATACTACAATAAAAAAGTCATGGAGTCGCTAAACGTCGCTATTATTAATAATATAGCGACGTCCATCGACTCATTGGCGACGTCAACTTTCATAATACTAAAGGTAGTCGCTAAACGTCGCTAAATGTCATTGATATCGATGTATTGCGATGTCTTTTAAATATGTCGTTAATTTCAATAATATTAGCGACGTTGTCTTCCAGGGTCGCTAATGTCATCGCTGATTTGACTTATTTTGGTAGTGGGTATCTTGATCTTAGGAGTCTCAATCAAACATGTTCCTTCTTGAAATCCTGGACTCGTCTTTCTCGATAACTCATCTTGAACCATCCAACTGATTTCTTCCTTGGTTCTTCTTGTCCTGTTCTTGATGAGTCTTGTATCATTATCCTTAAGGCTTTCCCTCCCTCAGTTGCTAGAGTGGCAGGACAAACAAAAGTTCAAGGTCCGGATAGAATACAGCAAGGGGCACAACCTTTTCAGGGGGAGGTTCGAGTAGAACCAGTAGTGGAGCAAGTAGAACATAGGGTACCAGAAGTTCCAACACCTCCAGTAGTACCGGCGACACCAACAGCTCTTGATACTCCAGCTTTATTAAAAATCATCAAGGGAATGTTGTAATATGTTATTGATTAGACTTCTTGGATGTTGTTTGTTTAAATCTAGACTTTAGACTTGTTGGCTATTATCTAGATTTTATTAGAACTTGAGAATTTGGTTTTTCTTATCTTTATATCATATCATGTCTTATCTTCTTTTGACTTGTGATTGAGTATTATATTGTTATATTATTGTTCTCCTTATAGAGTTGAATATTGTGTGAGATATTCAGTTAGATAGTGATGACTTAGACAATGTTCTACCGTCGATGCTGCGGCATAGACTGGACGTACCCACGTACTCGTACCCGAATATCCGGGTGCAAGTCGTGACATAGCTTGAGCTTCTCTCCAAGCTCCTTTTATGCTCTATAACTCTAGCTCTCCATTGGAAAGGGAATGAGGGTAGAATTTAGTGGTTGGGAGTAGAAATTGGTTTTAGAATTAGGGGTGGCTTGGTGGAGAAGAAGACTTGAGGAGGAAGAAGAAGAATTGGTAGGAAAAATGAAATGGAATGGTGATAATAGGGGGGCGGCCATTTATGGATTGGTTTGGAGGTTGGTTATTTACAAGTTTTCCCCTCCTCTTCCCTAATTTAAAATTAAAAACTAATGCAAAAGGAATTAATTGGTTATGAAGGAAATCTAATTAGTGATGGATGACATCTAGCTAACTAAAATAAAATATTCGATCCATGACTAATGAATAATAATTAATTCTAAACTAACCAATAAATTAATATAACGCAAACAAAAAATAAATTGACAAAAATATTCCTACTCAAGTTTTAGGTGGTTACATTATCCACCTTACATTGTGAAAGGATTCTCAAAAAACATTCATCCTCCTGCTGAATGAGATGCATCCACTTCTTATTCATCCTAGTCAACTATGGCTCACTCTCATTACCTCCTTCTGTTGGATCCTTTGAGACATTGGTTTCATCATCAAATTCGTTAGTGGTGCTTTACTCAAGCTACCATTGTTTGTTGCTAGGTTGTCCATCAAACCTTGAAGGGAGGTCCTTTCCCGTGTATCGACTTTCCTGCCTTTCTCCAAGGTCAGAAGAGGAACCAACTTCCTTCCTTGCCGTAGACAGAAAAATAATGTTATCTACGACTGGTAGGTTATCGTATCGTCATTGCCGAAGAAGTTTCGGGGATGGGAGGGACAAACAATGTTATCTATGGTTGTATGGTCTCTACCTCGCGAGTCAATTGGTTGCAGGGAGTATGTATCGCTGTTTTAGTTACGGACAGAACTGATTTTTTTGTATTGGTGGTTAGAATTAGATACTTTGGGCAAATTTTGTTATGAGAACCTAGTAAAAAAATTGTAAGAACTCGGTGCATGTTTATCAAGTAAACAAGATAGCTATAAAAAGTTTGTACATGGCTTGAAAATGGAGCTTAATCTAAGGAATCAAGTAATGATTAAAAAACTAAACTTCATCTTCTTGCACTATTTTTATACTGCCAAGAAACAATAATACTTTAAGGAACATCCTAATAGAATAGTTCATCATCTTCTACTTCTCCTTATTTTATATGTTCAATAGGTATTCTAATTTGAGTCACTGAATCTTTCATATTGGATAGAATATATCGTGTTACATTGTAAGAGTATTCGTCTTTTAATCCATTGAAACCATGAAATGATTTGTTATGTAATAATATAGTTTTTACTTGATTGACTTTTAGGGTGACTATATACAGAATGTGAAATATTGCAAACTTGTTCACAAGCATATTCTTTCATAATAAGAAGCAATTGAATGTTCATAATCATGTGATACAAACTATTTTGAAAACTTTTTATATCTCTGCACATTTATATGAAACCCCAATAACTAAGGCACTAATGTTTTAAGAAGCATGAACATTGATCGCTCAAGTCAAGTTGTCATCAGAACCATGTGTCTTGACTCTTGAGAAGGATTAATCACAACTATAGGTCACTTATGATTGGTAGTTGTTATTTGTAATGAATATAGTTCATAGCTATTTTCTCACTATCAATTGATGATATCAATGATTTGACTGAGCTGGCATAGAAGTTGCATAGAAGACGCCATGATCAGTGTCAATAAAAAATAACCGATACAGAAGATCATAAAAATAATCGATACAAAAGATCACGTCATCTTATTTAATTTACATATCACATCAGTGGGTGTCTTAGTCATTATGTTTAAATTAGGTAGTAGCTAGGTTTGTCTTTCATCATATGGAACCGTCACTAGACAAACTTTCCACTATTATGTTATGGTGTCCAACAAATGAATATGCATGTCGTATCTGCATGTGTTGGTACATGCAAGAGTCATTGCAAATTATACTGTATTTTTGTTTTCTTTTCTAAAGTCTAGCAAAGAAATTAACAATTCACAAACTCTAACATGTCGAGTATAAGAAGAAAAAGGATCAACACAGCATGGAAAACGTTGTTAACACCTTATTTCTTTTGTTTGTAATAAAATAGATCCGATCATTAGCTATGATAACCAGTTTATAAGGATATTGCGCCTAAGTTGTAAGTTCACGAATAGACCACCATATAATACACATACAACAACACATAAATGGAACTTGTTATAAGTATTTATGTTGTGTCCTATAAGTTTCATACATAACACAACACCGAATAGGTCACCAGGTTTTGGTGTGCTTGTGCATACCAAGCTTTAAGGATCATAGCAATAAAGCTATGTTAAAAATAAATAATCAGCCAAATCAACCAAATTAGGGTATAATCAAAACATACCCAGCATATCCGTGAGAGATGATTAAAGTATACCTTGTCGGAGCTTAGGAGGACACGGGCACAATCAACAAGTATGGGAACAAGTCGACACGGGAACACCGATAAGGACACCACCGATAGGGGAACGCCGACATAGGCACAACCGAGAGGGGCACCACAAGCAAGAGAGAGACGAGAGAGAGACACCTGAGAGATAGATTGAGAGAAGAGAGAGAGATGTGAGTGAGAAAGAAAGGATCGTGTCTTCTTCTTCTTTTTTTAACAAAGGCACAAGACTGGTCAACATCTAGGTGACGCCAAAGGCCGTACGTCACCAAGAAAAATGTAACTGGTGAAGGATCGTCGCTAGTTTGTTGCATTGTGTTCCCGCGGTCTTTCCAGGATTAACTACGTAAACTAGTGACGACTAGCTGACGGATTGACAACGCCATAATATTTAATATCCGAGAAATCTACCATTTGTTGTGCAGACGTCGCCTTTGCGTCGCTAAGTGGCCACAATACAAGAAAAATGTTCTTTCTTGACGATTTATTTATTGACGGTCGTATTATACCATCAACAAAAGTTTTTTATTGACGTTTTTTACAATCCGTCTTGAAAATACTGTTTTTATGACTATTGTTGACGGTTTTCGAAGGATCGTCAACGAAATCTTCTTTTTTATTGACGGTTATTTTATAACCTTCATTGTCTTGTAAGGCGGCAAAATTCTTAACTACAATTCAGAGTATCATTTTGGTATGTTTTGTTCAAATATTTTTCCTTGACGATTTTCGTACAAATGAACTTATTTTATCCCCCGAGCCCTATCTTCCTTCTCCATTTCTCTACGGCTTCCTCATTTCATCCCCCGAGCCCTCTCTTCCTTCTCCATTCCTCTATGGCCATAATATCCCTATGCTCTCCTCCTCCTCCTCCCAAAATCCTACTCTTCCGCCACCTCCTCTCCAAAATCCAGATAATAGTCTCCCAATTCCTCTTCTTCATCCCTAAAGTTTCTCGGGACTTCACAACAATGGAGAGGGGAGAGTTCACCCTGCCGTTGTCCCGAACCTTGCTTGATTTTACTCCCAGGTCCTTTATCTTCTTCGAGGACCTCAACGGCATCGGCGGAGGCCTCCGGACCCAGCCTCCGATGAGGACTTCGAGGAACGGAAGCATGAGGCTCCGTGAGTTCTTGGTCCCCGCGGTCACCGTCGACTAGTTTTCTTCTTCGAGTCCTCGATCAGAAATACGAGCTCGAGGTTCTTCGCTTTGATCTTGAGGTTCTCCTTGATATAAGACCTAGCCACTACATCTTGCTTCTTGTTGCACCAAGATATAAGATTGCCTCCAATAAAAAATACAATAAATTGTAGTGGACCTGTGATCATCCATACAACCCACCCAATCGGCATCACAGTAGGCTTCAATTCTCAAATGTCCCAAACTTCTGAACCATAACCCCTTTCTTGGGCTTCCTTTAATATACCTGAGAATTCTATGAACTGCCTCTATATGCTGCGATTTGGGATCATGCATATATCTACTCACCACACTCACGACATGAGTAATATCAGGACTCATATAAATATATATATATATATATATATATATATATATATATATATATATATATATATATATATATATATATATATATATATATATATATATATATATATATATATAAGCCGACCAACTAATCTTTGATATTATTTCTTACTCATCGGATCTCCACCCTCAGCACACAACTTGTGATTTTGCTCGATAGGAGTAGAATCAACCCTGCAACCCAGCATTCTTGTCTCTGAAAGAAGGTCCTGAGCATACTTTCACTGAGAAAGCACTATACCCTTTCGTGACCTTGTAATTTCAATTCCGAGAAAGTACTTCAACTGTCCCAGATCCTTAACTTCAAATTCCTCTCCAAGTCTTTTTTTCAGCCGTAGGATCTCCTCAGTATCGTCTCCAATAATTACAATATCATCAATATAGTCTGCAAGAACAGTAATACGAGTCTTGAAGTGCCTGTAAAACACAGTAGGATCTCCATTGCACTGCATATACTCGATACTATAGACTGCAAGCCTGAATCTATCAAACCATGCTCTTGGAGACTGCTTTAGCTCATACAAAGACTTCTTTAATTTGCATACCTTTCCCGTTTTTTGTGAAGTAGCAAAGCCTAGTGGAATCTCCATATACACCTCATAATTGAGATCCCTATACAAAAAGGCATTCTTGACATCTAGCTGATGTAGTTGTCAATTAAAGTTGGCAGCACATGACACCAACAGTCGCACAATGCTCATCTTTGCAACTGGAGCAAAGGTTTCGTCATAGTCGATACCATAAGTTTGGATATAGCCTTTAGCAACCAATCTGGTCTTGTACCTGTCAATCTTGCCCTCTGGAGTCTTCTTAATAGTTAAACCTATTTACATTCAACAACATGCTTCCCAGCTGGCAGTGGCACCAGCTCCTATGTGTCGTTCTTCTTCAAGACCTGAAGTTCCTCCTATATGACACTCAACCACCAAGGATCTTGCTTAGCTACCTTCCAGTTGTTAGGTACAAGCACCGAATCCAATGATACAAGAAAGGACTTATATACAGGTAGAGTAAATGCATATGAAATGTAATATGCAATGTTGGTATCCCAACTGCCAAACTTAGCTAGAGGTTTTCCAACATTGACTCTAGAAGTTCTACGAAGCAATACAGGAGCATTAGAAGTATCAGGGGAGGAGTTATTACCAGGTGACTCAGGTGGAAGGGTTGAAGAAGGTCCTGGAGAAGCGGGACTTGGGATATCAATATTTGTGGGTACTAGCATAGGCACATAAGGAGGAAGCTCATGCTGCTCATGTTGCTCATGCTCCCTATATACTCTCAGCTCCCCCTGACCGTCGGCTCCCCCTGAGATACCATTACTCCTTGGTGACTCAAAATGACATAGAATCATATGAACCACGATGCCACTTTCATTCTCCCCCTATCTATTAGCATCAGTAGAGCCATCATCGAACAAGGAACTTAACTCCGTCTTCTCACCATAAAATGGTTCAAATTCTAGGAAGGTCACGTCCATACTGACAAACAGCCTTCTTTCAGTGGGAAATTGTCACGACCTACACCTGGATAATCGGGCACGAGTACGTGGTTACGCCCAGCCTACACCGCAGAATCGGCGGTATAACGCTGTCTGGGTCATTTCTAACTATCTAACATCTCAATAATATAATATGGTACATGTCAATCATCTTAACTCCAAACGGAGGAACATTATAGTATCTCATAGGTATAACTAATCTCAATCACCAAACAAACTAAGGCAGATAATGCACGAATAGAATAGCGAAGGAAATAATAAGATACAATCCACAATCTAAAATAACATACAACTGTGAATCTCAACAAAAGAATAGTCTAATACATGCCAACACAAATAACTAGACCTCCTCGGGCTCTACAACTAAATCTTCCTGGTCTATAGGAGTATCCTCTATAGGTACGCCGTCCTATGGTCCGTAGAATGTGGGACACTGCTCTATAAGCCAGTCATCTGAAAAAATATATCCAGTCAGGATTGGAGCAAGGTACATACCTCTGAAAGCAGTTTCAATAGCATAATCAAGCATATAAAACATATAATAGAAATAAAATACAAGATTACTAAAGATATGAATGAATGAACAATAGATATACAGGTAATGTACGAGAATATAGATCAACAATATGAATATCAATAATATGATAAAGTAACTGCAATCTAGCTAATGTGCCTCAGAATACAAGTTCATTATGTGATCGGTTTGGGTGAACATGATCAGGTAAGATAATTACAAGTGAGGTATGTAACCAGAATGTACACGATATAACAATAGGGCTTTAATCACATAATCAACTCCTACTCTCCCATTCCTAACTAATACCGATGGATCCAATCACGACACGCTATGAACACAAAAATATAACCACTGAATACGAGCAGTGGGTGTACACGAATATCATAACCACGGAATACGAGGGTGGGTGTACACGAATAAGCACACTGAACATGAGCAGTGTGTGAACACGAAATATAAATCAATACCCAATATACACGATGAGATACATGTACACGAGTACCCGCTGAATACGGTAGGGGATAACATCACCTGACGGGATCCATCTAGTACAAGTCCATGAAATTACTATGTCAGGATCAAGTATACAATTCTAGAACATGCATATATACAATATTATGAATTAAAAACTATCAGAGAAATGTACTCGCCTGAAGTCCTTAGCAAGGGGTATCTCTCGATGCCCAGTTTGTGTCACACAGACCTATATATGGTTTATTGCATTAATACAAGGTTCAAGAATGAAATCAATTAAGTTGATGCAATTCTAGGTCAATAAGCCATTTCTAGGTCAAACCAATTAAATCTAGGTTGCAAGAGTCTAACACTAGGTCACTAAGTCGATACATTATGAACTAAGCTATACAAGCTAATCTAAGATACTAAAAGACACTTAAAAAGCCGTATCCTAAGATACGCAAGTTTAATTATATGAAAATAGTATTTTAGATATATATACAAGTCAATAACTATAATACTATAACAAAACAAATAAAATAGGATACATTGGCCTTACACCAATGCATATTGTACCTATCTCGATGCCTAAACTCAATACCTTGGGTATCAATCCAATACCTTGGTATCCCAAGGTAATCCAAAACCTCAACATAACTAATACAAATAGAAAACCCCAACTAAAATAGAAACTATAACCAATATATACTAAGCTAATATAGCTAACTATCAACATAGATACATATATAACTAATTATATAGTAATATTCTAACCAAGGTAACTAACAACTAATCTACTAACCATAACCCAATTACCTCAAATACCCAATACCTTAACATTAAACTAACTAACACTAACCTATCTACTACTAACAAATAAACAACTAACTAACCACTGAAACTGGATACACTGAAATCACTAACTGAAACTAATCCTTGAAACTGAAACTGAAACCTACTGATACAGTGCTCGGGCACAGTGAACTGATATATGGAACTGACACTGTGCAGTTATAAACTGCATAGTGGAACTGAAAACCCGATACCTGCTGCTACTGAATCTATTGTGAACTCCTTGCATTTGGCTGTCCATTCCTCTTTGCTGAAAGCAGTAGAACTACTACTGTGCAATGGTTGCATACTTGCCCGAGCTCTCCCCTCCCTTGCTGAGCACAGTTAGCTATGCAGTCCTTTTCCTGAGTTGCTGTACTGAATATCAGACAAGTCCAAGCTTGCTACAGTGGTTCTCTGCTGTTGATGCACCTTCAGTGAGTTCCTTGCTCACTGCTACTGCCTGCTAACATTCTCTCCTCGAGAACTGCCTCAAAGCTACTGAACTGTGCAGTCCCTCTGCACAGTTGCTGAACCCGATCCTGTTGTGCAGTGTGCACAGTAGCTCGAGCAGCTCCCCCTTGGTTGAACACTACATGTTGATATACACATTGCTGCTGAGCCTTCTCCATTTGCTTGCTGTATCTTCCCGAGACCCCTCACTCACTGCTGCTCCCACTCTCGAACAAACACAACCACAAACACTATACACATACATAACATCACACACTCACATACCTATATACATACCTCTCTAGTATATGTAAATACACCAATCTCTCTCTCTCTCTCTCTCTCTCTCTCTCTATATATATATATATATATATATATATATATATATATATATATATATAATGTTTACTTGTATATATGTATGTGTGTGTTTGTACTTATGTGTGAGAGTGTATAAAAATATATCTATCTATAGATATATGTGATTGTGTGTGTATTTATATACACTCTCACACATAAGTACAAACACACACATAAATATATACAAGTAAACATTATATATATATATATACTTTATTATATACACACCTATAGAGACACACATATACACATAATCATATTCACTATTATATATATATATATATTACATAAATATTATATAGATATATAAATACACATGTACGTATAGAATTAAAGGTAAAATATTAAACATGTGGAGTGCACCGCATCCGTATCACACTAACTCTATGATACGCTTGCGATCCGGCCCCAACACACAACCAAACGCATCTCGTAGGACACGAACAAGTCTAATATACTAAATATGAATAATACGTATAGTAATTAGATCATCTACGTGTCTGTGTCATAATATGATATGCACAAGTCCCTATGTCGGAGGAAAACCCCCAAAATTAACCCGTTTTGTTAAATTGATGAGATACAGCCTACACGTATCCAATTATGGACACGACACTAGTCACAACAATCAATCATAGGTCATATTGATCTATTAGGCCAAATGACAAATACCACATGTGCCAATCTCGGAATTCTCCTAAAATTGGCACCAAAATGCACATAACTTCCACTATATGTCTCCTATGAACCTAAAACTAATTCTATTGGTATCCTATGCATGTGCGTTATTTTTTCAGGGTTAAATCTTAGATTTAGAGTCTACTAGAAGGGGAAAAACTGAAATGTACCTATTGGAAGATGGATTTCCAATGAAAAGTCTCCAAATACAAAATAGCTCCTCTCCTTGTAGATCTTAGCCTCCTTCTTCTTGCTCTTTGCTTTCTTATTTTAGATCCTTGATGTAGAAGCCTCCAATGAAGAATAGGAAAGGAATTTGTGAAGAATTATTGGAGAATTGATGAGAGAATGAAGAAAATTGAAATAGGACAGAACTAGATCTAAAGGAATTAGAAATTATGAAGTAAAATAATTTTTCTCTCCTCCTAGTATGTGGCCGGCCATATACCCCTCTCCATGCTAGTATGAAATGTTCTAATTACCCCTTGGGGTCTCTCATAAAGAAATTAATTAGGAAGGGAAGGTTCTAGTCTAATGGTTTCACTAATTAATACAATATCCTAATCCGTGGACCTAATTTATGTGCTCAAACTAAACTCATATAAAATGTTGGGTTCATACAACTAATTAAATAGGTTAGGTCTACTACACAAGTCTAAAATAAACCTATAACTAAAAATAATAATTAATACAATAAATAATAATCATGCATGCAAATATTTAAATACAAACAATCATAAAATTTAAAATATCCATGTCAATTACCAAACTACCCTTAAATAAAAATGTGAGGGTGATAATCCTACCCACCTTAGAAAATTTTTATCCTTTTAATTAAGGAAGAAACTAACTACCAAAAGAAAACAATACAATACAAGAAAGAATTATACCTCACGGCTTGAACATATATGGATATCGCTCGCGCATCTCGGCCTCTCGCTCCCAGGTACTCTTTTTTGGTGAGTGATGCCTCCATGCGACGCGCACCAAAGGAATTGTCTGGTTCCTCAATACCATCTCTCTTCGATCCAGAATCTCTACTGGCTGCTCTGGATAGCTAACAGTAGGGCCTACCTCTATCTCCGAGTGATCCAACACATGACTGGGATCTGCCACGTACTATCTCAGCTGCGACACATGAAACATGTTGTGCACTCCCTCCAGTATAGGTGGTAAGTCTAGTCTTTATGCAACTGCACCGACCCTCTCAAGAATACTGAAAGGTCCGATGAATCGCGGACTAAGCTTTCCGCCTCCATCATAACGAATTGTGCCACATGTCAAAGAAATCCTCAAGAAAATTAGACCGCCAACCTAGCACGAAACACAACCTTAGCACTCTAACAAACAACAATCAATCATAAGAAAAATAAAACAAAAGCTATACCTCAAACTCTAAAGGTCTCCGGTGGCTATCGGCCCAATGTCGCTTCCTGTCCTGCGCCACTCGAAGTCTATCCCTGATAAGCTTTACTTTCTCGGCTGCACCCATTACCATCTCTGGTCCCAATAAAGCTCTGTCACCGATATCATCCCAGGATAGCGGAGTATGGTATATCCGTCCATACAATGCCTCAAATGGTGATATCTCAATGCTGGCTTGGTAGCTGTTATTGTATAAAAACTCTACCAAGTGAAGGTGATCCTCCCAAGAACCTACAAGATCCAAAACACAGGTGCGTAGCATGTCCTCGAGAATCTGAATAGTCCTCTCCGACTGTCCGTCAGTCTGAGGGTGATAAGCGCTACTGAACTTGAGCTGAGTGCCCAAGCTAGCCTGCAAATTCCACCAGAAGTGGGACGTGAAGCGACTATCCCAATCTGAGACTATGCTCATTAGAATACCGTGTAATCTGACAATCTGGCGCACATATATCTCTGCAAGCTTCTCCATAGATGTACCCACTTTGAATGGCAGAAAGTGGGCTGATTTGGTCAACCTGTCCACGATGACCCAAATTGCATCTTTGCCTCCTGGAGAACGCGAAAGTCTTGATACAAAATCCATGGTCACATGCTCCTATTTCCACTCCGGAATGGGTAAAGGCTGAAGCAATCCACCTGGACTCTGTCTCTCTGCCTTTACCTGCTGGCAAACTAAGCATCTGGATACGAAGCTAGCTACCTCCCTTTTCATGCCATACCACCATACATGCTCCCTTATGTCTCTATACATCTTATTGGAACCTGGATGCATAGAGTACTGAGAACGATGCGCCTCCCGTAGAATCTTCTCGTGTAATGTTCCTCTCGGTACACACAACCTGGTATCGTGTCGCAATGATCCATTATCTGTAACGATGAAGTCCTCTGCCAGCCCTATCTAAACCTATGTTCTGATGCTCTTCAGAAACTCATTCTCATACTGTCCGGCTCTGACCCGGTCTATCATCTCAGACTGCACCTGAAGTCCCCATATCTATGCTGCGACTCCAGGAACTAGTACCTCAATGCCCAAACTGTCAATATTGGCCAATAAATGTCTGTCTCTCGTCAAGCACATAGCCACGAGATACCTGCTCAAGGCATCCATGATTACGTTGGCCTTTCCTGGATGGTTCTGCAAGAAAATATCGAAGTCTTTTATCAGCTCCAACCATCGTCGCTGCCTCATGTTGTGCTCTTTTTGTGTAAACACATACTTTAAGCTCTTATGGTCTGTGAATATCTCCACTCTCTCTCCATACAAGTAGTATTTTCATAATTTGAGAGCAAAGATAACTGCTACCAACTCTAAGTTATGGGTAGGATAGTTCTTCTCATACAGGCGCAATTGCCTGGAAGCATAGGCAATTACCTTCCCGTGCTGCTGCAACACACAACCCAAACCCTTTCTTGATGCATCATTGTAAATAAGAAATTCTCCTGCTCCTGATGGCAATGTCAAGATGGGGGTTGTAGTCAACCTCCTCTTTAGCTCCTCAAATGCTGACTGACAATCCTCAGTCCAAACGAATTCTACTTTCTTCCTGGTTAGTCTAGTCATCGGCTCTATAAGTCTGGAAAAGTCCTAAATAAACCTCCAGTACTAGACTGCCAATCCAAGGAAACTGCTGATCTCTGTACTGAACTCGGGGTAGACCATGATTCAACTGCCGAAATCTTCTTCGGGTCTACTGAGATTCCATCTCCTGTAATAACATGCCCAAAGAATTCAACCTTATTAAGAAATAACTCACACTTTGATAACTTGCCATACAATTTCTCCTTCCTGAGGGTCTCCAGAACTATCCTTATGTGCTGCTCATGCTCCTCTGGGATCTTCGAATATATCATAATATCATCAATGAAGACTATAATAAATTGGTCTAGGTACTGATGAAACACCTTGTTCATCAGGTTCATTAATACCGTCGGGGCATTGGTCAACCCAAACGGCATCACCAAGAACTCGAACTGCTCATAGCGAGTCTTGAAAGCTGTCTTCGGGATATCTTCCCTCTTTACTTTCACCTGGTGGTACCCTGACCTCAAGTCTATCTTTGAGAATATCTTCGCTCCGCTTAACTGGTCAAACAAGCCATCAATCCACGACAATAGATATTTGTTCTTCATAGTGAGGTTGTTAAGTGCCCTGTAGTCAATACACATACGTACCGACCCATCCTTCTTTGGTACAAAAAGTACTGGAGCACCCCATGGTGATGAACTGGAACGGATAAAGCCCTTGTCTTGTAACTCACCCACCTGCTTCTTCAACTCCGCTAGTTCACTATGGTTGACTCTATAGACGTGCTGAGATATCGGCTCTGTGCTTGGAACTAAATCTATAAAGAATTCCATATCTTCGTCCGACAGTAACCCCGAAAATCCTCTGGAAAGACATCCATGAACTCTGTAATCAACGGATGTGGCGGCTCCTGCTATTCTATCGAAGCTCCACAAAAATTGCCTTCTCTCTGCTTTGCTCCTCGGACGAACTCAAACTCTGGCTCTCCTGGCGTCTGAAATAAAACTCTACCTCCACGATAATCGATACTAGCGTGATGTCTACTCAACCAATCCATCCCGAGTACTATATCGTAACTAGGAAGTTGCATTACGAGTAGACATACGCTCAACTCTCGGCCTCCCAAATAAACTCTCTGGTTCTTACAAACATCACTAACCAGGATAATGCCACCCCCGATCGTGATCTTGCAAGTCCTCGCCAATGGTTCAGACTCAAGACGATGCCTCAAAGCAAAAGATACAGATACAAAGCTATGAGAAGCACCAGAATCGAACAAAATATGAGTTGGAAAGGAATCGAGATAAACTGAACTTGAGATGACATCGCCAACCAGCTCCTCCTTCTTGACAGTCAAGGCAAAAGCTCTCCCCTGTCGTTCTTCTCCTCTCTGCTGCTGATGCTGGGCAAACTGCTTCTGCTATGGTGGTAGAGGTCCTCTCTGCTGTTGTCTCGCTGGTGGTCTAGCGGGTGTCCTCTGTGCCTGTCCTCCACCCTGAATTGGACGATTTGGGACTTTAGGACAAGCCGTCAACTGATGATCTCCCGAACCGAAGAATAAGCATTGTCCTTGCCTCATCCTGCATGTGTCCCATTCGTGTCCTTACTTCTTACAGAAAGTGTAAGGAACTGCTGCCCTCTAGATCTGGTACATCTGCTGTGCCGATGCTCTAGTTGGCCCGTGATACTGCTGCCTCTGGTACTGGTAATGCCTCTGGTGCTGCTGCTAGAAATGGGCCCTCTTTGCTGGACCCGTATTGGTGTTGGATCCTCCTGTGTCCCTCGGCCTCTTAGATCCAAGCTCTAAGTCATCCTCCGCTCTCTGCGCCTATCTGAGAATCTTCTCGAAGGTGGCGGTAGGATCTCCGTTGGTGTGAGATTTGACCTCCTGGTTCAGGCCTTTCCTGACCTTTCTGGCTCTTTCTCTAGGGTTCTGACCCTCCATGAAGCGACCTAGTCGGAAATACTCGGCCACATACTCGTCCACTGACATACCTCCCTAGACGAGTGTCACGACTCGCACCCGGAATTTGGGCATGAGTCGTGGTTACGTCCAGCCTACGCCGCAGCATCGGCGGTAAAACGCTGTCTAGGTCTCAACATATAATATATCCTGTCAATAGTCTCAACTCCGCACGGAGGACAAAGATAAATAATCCACAGTTCTATGATATACTCAATCACAAGCTAATAGAAAATAATGGCACGATGAGAATAGAAAAGAGTTCTAATATAAACAAACCACAATAAGTTCAACTCAAATCTTGGGTCTAGATGACCTCACAAAATCACAAAATAATAAATACAACTCAGTCTCAGTCTAGAACAATAATACAGAAGAAATAATCTAAGTATTGGCAGGTAAAATCTCCTCTAGGATAGGCAACTCCTCTGGGGTTTCTGGAGTGAAATCTTCCTCTAATCCTGGGCCGTAATGAGTGGGGCACAAGTTCTCCAGGTCCTCTGAAAAATGTTATCCAGTCAGGATTGGAGCGAAGCACAAGCACTAACAACAGTTTCATTAAATTGACAAAGACTATAAACAGTGTAAGAAATACAAGATGGAAATAAATGCTGGAAATATAAAGTACTGGAGATGTAGAAATAGGTAATAGAGCATCTAGCAATGAACAATAGATAGTGAATGCTAGAACAAGTGAATCTGAATAAATAGACATCTAGCTAAGTGTTTGAATTATTAGTTTATTATGTCATCGGCTTGGGACTTGATCAGGTTGATTATATATGATTAACTATGATTCTTGTAGGTCAGGCTAACCATATGGTTAGCTATGATGCATGTAGTGGTCAGGTTAATCATATATAACAGCTATGATGCATGTAAATGGTCAGGCCGCACCCGACGTGAGAAGTGGGGTGAGCTATGATGCATGTAAAGGTTTGGATATGATAACATAATCTACTAATAGTTCCCCATCCCCCAGCTAGCACGATGGATTCCAATCATGACTCCTCATGATGGGGATATAGGGTGCTAACCCGTGTATCCATAGTGTCGGAATCAAGTATGTAATACAACTTTATTATAGAAATAATCAACAATGAAAACTGTCAGAGAATGTACTCGCCTGTGGTCCTGAGCAATGAGTGAGGATCGATGTCCAAGGTGGGATCACAATGACCTATTTATAGAATATTAATGTCAGAAACTGAATTAAAGAAATAACATGTTTGTTTAATTAAGTGTGAGGCTTCTAGGTCATATCTAAGGTTTACTGGTCAACTTGGTCAAAACTTGTCCATATGCATTATAATAGTCCCTTTGGATGAAACCTAGCTAAACTAGTCATTTCTAGCTATACTAGACATTAGTACATAACTGTCTATAAGGTATTTCATAATACTTATATACTAGAGTCTAGTTAGTACATATATACCTATATTTAGCTTACAAGTTAAATCACTACCTAATACCAACTCAAGAAACTAATGCTAATCGTGACACACTTGATACCAACTAACTACCAGTTACTAACATTCAAAAACCCACAACTGACACTAAATTAACTATACTAACAATAACAACTAGCAGATATCATATATAAACTAACTATATCTTAGTTATCTACTAACTAAACTAACTATGGATAATTAACCTCAAGACTATCCAACTGATACAACCTCTAAATATACTAATTTCTTATGACAAGCCTACAGCTACTGGCAACATGCACAGCCTAATAACTAGACTGCACAGTGCCTACTCAAAATCCTATCACTCACTGATACACTCACACACAGCCACACACTGGTTTCATTTTGATGCACACACAGGTACACACTCTCAGCTCACACAAATACTGGGACACAAGTACACACAAACACAGGTATACACTCTCAGTCCCCACACAGCCATATGGACACACTGGTTTGGGGATATATGAGACACATTCACTCATTGGTCCCTCACTCTCAGGCATATACTGATACACACACAGTTTTGCTCACACATTTGTTTACACAGTGAAACACAAGTTCACTGATACCCAATCACTCCACAGTAATCTCCAATGCTCTCAACCTATCTATACACACACACACATGCACATAATCTCACTGATACATACACATATAGGCCCTCATACACAGGCACTTAACACATAGGTAATTCACTCACACACACACACAGGTTTCACATAGGTTGACACAGTTTACTGATACTCAGATATATTCACTGATTCCTCACTGAAACACACACACAGACTTAAACTAGCTACTGATGCATAACATTAACTCACTAACTCCCTGATACACTTCCCCTTCTCATACCCACTGTATAATGAGTACACTAGACTTACTAATGTATTGGTAGTAGGTGTTAGTGTACTTACCAAATCCAAATACACTCACATAGGCATTCTCACACACAGTCACACAGGAAACTCTGAGCTACACTGATACTCTACACAGGGACACACAGCCACATTAACACTCTTAACTGGGACACACACTAATACACACTGATAGGAACACGCAGTCCTACTCACAGTCACATTTACAGGCACACTGACATAGGTTCCTCACTGCACATAATACCTCACCACACACTGACTCTTAATCCTACACACAGACACCCATTAACACATAGGTAAGACTTTGCACCAACACACAGAAATCTACACACACACACAGGTATACTTCCAATACACCATTACAAACTACCTTACTGATACTAAGTATCAGTCTACCCCTCTAAATCAATACACAGAAAACACCCCTGTCACAGTGCACACCTAGTAATTAGTCTGCATGTATTTCACTGAACCCAGCACTCACAGTATAACTAAAAACCCCGACTGTACAGTAAATCCCTCCAATACATTCATACACAGCAGCACAAAACCGTAGGTATACAACTACACACACATATATATATATATATGTATACAAATCAGGGTTCCTTAGAACTAGGTCAAAATTAGGTATTCCCTCCCATGGAGCATTTCACCAAACACATAATGTGCAAAAACGGATCCCACATCAAGAACTCCAAAAATACCCAAACCTAAACCCTAAATCGAAATCAATATTATAGGTAGGAGATGTAATCATGTATACTTGCAAACCTTAATGATCTAGGGTCCACGAATTTGGGGAAAACCCTCGTTGGAACACCAAAACCTAATTTGACCTAGGTTTTATGTAGAATTCCTAGGATTCGAGATCTACACCATAGGGGTTTCCTAATGGGCATGAACAACAGAAAAAAACAGAAATAAAATGAATAAAAATAGGGTTTTACCTAGGGAGATGGCTTCTTCAATGGAGGTTCTTCTTCTCCAAGGCTTCTTGACCCAACCCCTTGCTTCTCTTTGCTTTGGAGGAGGAAAGTAAATTCCTAGGGCTTGAGATTCTAAAAATTGTGGGAGGGAATGGTTTTTCTTTAATGGAGGCTAGGTTTAGGTTTTCTTCATGAAGGAAGAGAGGGTTCCCTTTTATATTAAAACCAAGCTAGGGTTTCTAATACATAGTTTTAGGTTAAACCCCCAGGTTAGGTCATGAAAAACCTAATTAACTAGGGTTTAGTAAATTTTAGGGTTTGAGGTCCAACCTAAAGTTTGAATTCTAGGGTTTCCCTAGAATTGGTTTTTCAAATTAGGGTTTAGTCATTAGGGTTTGTCCTGATGCGTTCTAGGGTTTGACCTAAAACCTAATATCATTTACAATATATAATTAGTTTTAAAAACTCAGCAGATTTATTAAACACATAATTATTCAAAATAATGAATTTATACAAATGCCCTCATCTGGAAATGTGGTAGTGACAAAGAGGTACTGGAACTGGCTCTCCAAGGATGTAAGAGCCACGTCTGGGAAGAACTTTTCCTTAAAAATCTCTTTAAAGGCTTCCCAAGTGAGTCCTGGTACTGCAATCCTGGGGTCTATTTGGAACAATGTCAAGGCAATATCGAATATCATATACCCCGCTGCCTCTATCTGCAATATCTCTGGAATCTGCGCCAGTCGCAAGTTTCGCTCAATATCCTCGATCCAATCATCCGCATAAAGAATCCCCTCTGTGCCTCTAAAATCCTTCGGGCCTATCCTCTTGAAGTCTATGATGGTACCCGGCCTCGGCTGTTGAGGAATAAACTGAGGTGGTGTCGTCTGTGGCTGGGCTGTATTAGCTCTCTCAACTGTTACAAGTGCGATATGGTGAGCATTCTCTACGCTCTGTTGCAGGACCTCTGACTGACGCTGCTGCACCTCCATCATCTGCTGGAAGAGCATGAACATCTGCGTCTGATCAACTACTGGTGGTGGGGGTAGAAGATCCTCGAAAACTATTTGCGTTATCCTCGGTACCGGAGGTGGAGCACCTCCGAAAGCTACTGCAGATACGCCCACCTGGACCGGTGAAGCTGACCTCCTGAATATAGGTACTGGACCATCGTCTGAGGGTGCGGCCCTCATGGGTAATAAAGTGACTGATCGTGTTGTCACGGCACCAAATCACTGGAAACGCATCTTCGGCGGCATCCTGAAGATAGATTGAAATAAGGAATCAATATTGAATATGATATGATACCATCAAAGAATAACAGGACTTTATTCAAAATAAAGCAATATTCAATAGATAAGGATTTGCAAAACTGATATTGGAATGTTTCCTAGTTGTGATTGAGTGAACTCTCAGCCTAAATCCTATTTCCTAAAGCAGGCTCGTAGCAGTACTCTAGGCGAGCACAACTACGATATCGTACTACTTGCAAAACTAGACCTGCATGGGCCACAACTAAAAATGTGTCACGACCTACACCCGGATAATCGGACACAAGTACGTGGTTACGCCCAGCCTATGACGCAGAATCGACGGTAGAACGCTGTTTGGGTCATTTCTAACTATCTAACATCTCAACAATATAATATGGTACTTGTCAATCATCTCAACTCCAAATGGAGGAAAAATATAGTATCTCACAAGTATAACTAATCTTAATCACAAAACAAACTAAGGAAGATAATGCACGAATCTAATAGCGAAGGAAAGAATAAGATACAATCCACAATCTAAAATAATATACAACTGTGAATCTCAACAAAAGAATAGTCTAATACAAGCCAACACAAATAACTAGACCTCATCGGGCTCTACAACTAAGTCTTCCTGGTCTATAGGAGTATCGTCTATAGGTACGCCATCCTGCGGCCCGTAGAATATGGGATACTGCTCTATAGGCCAGTCATCTGGAAAAATATATCCAGTCAGGATTGGAGCAAAGTACATACCTCTGAAAGCAATTTCAATAGCATAATCGAGCATATAAAACAGATAATATAAATGAAATACAAGATCACTAAACATATGAATGAATGAACAATAGATATACATGTAATATACGAGAATATAGATCAACAATATGAATATCAACAATATGATGAAGTAACTGCAATCTAGCTAATGTGTCTCATAATACAAGTTTATTATGTGATCGGTTTGGGTGAACATGATCAGGTAAGATGATTACAAGTAAGGTATGTAACCAAAATGTACATGATGTAACAATGGGATTTTGATCACATAATCAACTCCTACTCTTCCATCCCCAACTAATACCGATGGATCCAATCACGATACGCTACGAACACGAAAATATAACCACGGAACACGAGTAGTGGGTGTACACGAATATCATAACCACCGAACACGAGCGGTGGATGTACACGAATAAGCACACTGAATACGAGCAGTGTGTGAACACAAAGTATACATTAGTACCAAATATACACGATGAGATACATGTACACGAGTACCCGCTGAATACGGTAGGGGATAACATCTCCTAAAGGGATCCATATAGTACAAGTCCATGAAATCACTGTGTCGGGATCAAGTATATAATTCTAGAACATGCATATATACAATATTATGAATTAAAAACTATCAGAGAAATGTACTCACCTAAAGTCCTAAGCAAGGTGTGTCTCTCGATACCCAAGCTGGTGTCATACAGACCTATATACGGTATATTGCATCAATACAAGGTTCAAGAATAAAAATTAATTAAGTTGATGTAATTCTTGGTCAATAAGCCATTTCTAGGTCAAACCAATTAAATCTAGGTTACAAGAGTCTAACACTAGGTCACTAAGTCGATACATTATGAAACTAAGCTATACAAGCTAATTTAAGATACTAAAAGACACTCAAAAAGTTGTATCCTAAGATACGCAAGTTTAATTATATGAAAATAGTATTTTAGATATATATACAAGTTAATAACTATAATACTATAACAAAACAAATAAAATAGGATACCTTGGCCTTGCACCAATGCGTATCACACCTATCTCGATACCCAAACTCAATACCTTGAGTATCGACCCAATATCTTGGTATTACCTTGGTATCCCAAGGTAATCCAAAACCTCAATATAACTAATACAAATAGAAAACCCCAACTAAAATACTAACTATAACCAATATATACTAAGCTACTATAATATATATCAATACATATAAAACTAACTATAATACAATACATCCATACCTACATAAATACATATAGCTAATATAGCTAACTATCAACATAGATACATATATAACTAATTATATACTAACATTCTAACCAAGGTAACTAACAACTAATCTACTAACCATAACCCAATTACCTCAAATACCCAATACCTTAACATTAAACTAACTAACACTAACCTATCCACTACTAACAAATAAACAACTTTAACCACTGAAACTAGATACACTGAAATCACTAACTGAAACTAATCATTGAAACTGAAACTAAAACCTACTGATACTGTGCTCGGGCATAGTAAACTGATACATGGAACTGACACTGTGTAGTGAGAAACTGCACAATGGACTGAAACCCCGATACCTGCTGATACTGAATCTATTGTGAACTCCATGCAGTTGGCTGTCCATACCTCTTTATAGAAAGTAGTAGAACTGCTACTGTATAATGGATGCACACTTGCCCGAGCTCTCCCCTCTCTTGCTGAGAGCAGTTAGCTGTGCAGTCCTCTTCCCAAGTTGCTGCACTAAATTTCAGACAAGTCCGAGCTTGCTGCCGTGGTTCCCTACTGTTGATGCACCTTCAGTGAGTTCCTTGCTCACTGATACTGTCTGCTACTGTGCTCTCTTCGAGTACTGTCTCAAGGCTGCTGAGCTGTGCAGTCCCTCTGCACAGTTGCTGAATTTGATCCTGCTGTGCAGTGTGTACAGTTGCTCGAACAACTCCCCCTTGGTTGAACATTGCATGTTGAGATACACATTGCTGCTGAGCCTTCTCCATTTGCTTGCTGTATCTGCCCGAGACCCCTCACTCACTGCTTCTCCCACTCTCACACGCACACAACCACAAATACTACACACATACATAACATCACACACTCACATACCTATATACATACCTCTCTAGTATATGTAAATACACCTATATATATATATATATATATATATATATATATATACAATCACATATATCTATAGATAGATATATTTTTATATACACTCTCACACATAAATACAAACACACACATACATATATACAAGTAAACACACACACACACACACACACACACACACACACACACACACACACACACATATATATATATATATACTCTATTATATACACACCTATAGACACACACATATACACTTAATCATATACACTATTATATACAAATATAAATTACATAAATATCATATAGATATATAAATACACATGTACGTATAGAATTAAAGGCAAAATATCAAACATGTGGAGTGCACCGCACCCGTATCACACTAACTCTATGATACACTTGCGATATGGCCCCAATACACAACCAAACACATTCCGGAGGACAAGAGTAAGTCTAATACACTAAATATGAATAATACGTATAGTAATTAGATCATCTACGTGTCCGTGTCGTAATATGATATACACAAGTCCCCGTGTCGGAGGAAAACCTCCAAAATCAACCCGTTTTATCAAATTAACAAGATACGGCCTACACGTATCCAATTGTAGATACAACACTAGTCACAACAATCAATCATAGGTCATATTGATCTATTAGACCAATGACAAATATCACATGTGCCAATCTCGGAATTCTCCTAAAATTGGCACCAAAATGCACATAACTTCCACCATAGGTCTCCTATGAACCTAAAACCAATTCCTATGGGTAGCCTATGCATGTGGGTTAGTTTTTCATGGTTAAATTTCAGATTTAGAGTCTACTAGAAGGGGAGAAACTAAAATATACCTATTGGGAGATGATTACCAATGAAAAGTCCCTAAATGTAAAGTAGCTCCCTTCCTTATAGATCTTGGTCTCCTTCTTCTTGCTCCTTGCTTCCTTCTTGTAGATCCTTGATGTAGAAGCCTCCAATAAAGAATAGAGAATAAATTTGTGAAGAATTGGTGGAGAATTGATGAGGGAATGAAGGAAATTGAAAGTGGAAAGAACTAGATCTAAAGGAATTAGAAATTATGAAGTAAAATGATTTCTCTCTCCTCCCAGTATGTGGCCGGTCATATACCCCTCTCTATGATAGTATGAAATATCCTAATCACCCCTTGGGGCCTCTCATGAGGAAATTAATTTGGAAGGGAAGGTTCTAGTCTAATGGTTTCACTATTTAATACAACCTCCTAATCCATGGACCTAATTCATGGGCTCAAACTAAACTCATATAAAATATTGGGTTCATGCAACTAATTAAATATGTTAGGTCCACTACACAAGTCTAAAATAAACCTATAACTAATAATAATAATTAATACAACAAATAATAATCAAGCATGCACAATATTTAAATACAAACAATTCTAAAATTTAAAATAACTATGTCAATTACCAAACTACCCTTAAATAAAAATATGAGGGTGACAAAAACCATATTGTATCCTTTCTGACTTGATGAGTAGCCCACAAAGATATATTTAACTGCTTGTGGATCCATCTTTCTCACCATCATTCTGTGATCTCGCACACAATATGTGCAGCCAAACACTATGGGTGGAATAATAAAAATATTAGAGCCCAAGAGCATCTCACATGGTGTCTTCATCCCTAATACTCTTGAAGATATCATATTGATTAGATAAGCTACTGATATAACAGCCTCACTCCATAAGAACTTTGGCACATTCATTGTCAGCGTCAAAGAATGTGCAACTTCTAGTAGATGCCTATTCTTATGTTCAGCCACCCCATTCTGAGCAAGAGTGTTGGGGCAAGTAGTTTGATAAAGAATTTTTTGACTAGAGATAAAATTAGAAAACTCCTTATTGGTGTACTCGGTCATATTATCTGTTCGAAGAATCTTCATATGTACTCCAAACTGGGTCTTTACATATGCCCAGAAGTCTTGAAAACATGTGTACACCTTCAGACTTCTGCTTCATTATGTAGGTCCAGGTTATACGTGAGTAAAAATCACTAAAGATAACAAACCATCTGAATCCACTGATAGAAGTAGTAGGACACGGTCCCCAAATATGAGAATGAACAAGTGCAAATAGCTCAAAACTTTGAAGACCAACCATTTTATAAGTAGAACGTATATGCTTCCTAAGCTCACAAGCATTACAAAATAATATTTTTTTTGTCTACTTTATGCATTATCCCATGTTCTAACTTATTCAAACTATCAAAAGATAAATGTCCCTATCTACAGTGTTGAAGCAGACTGGGGTGCAAGTATTACTGATAGAAGCCCATCATACTTGATGATAGTCCCAAGCCTATTCCCCGTTGCCTTCTTTGGGATACCGTTGCCCATATGAGAAGCGTAACCAATAAAGTTACCAAGGTAGGTAGTGCCAGTCAGATCCTGAGTGACCTTTTTCTTGCCCTTAGAACTCTCAAACTGAAGCATGAACTAACGTAGTTCCTCCAACTCTGTCATCTCAGCTCCAGTTATCTCAGTAGTGGTCTCCTCTATCACAACTAGGTAAGCAACTCCTCGGCCTCCACGTCCCCTGCCTCCTTGACCTGCACGTCCACCTCTCTGTCCTCTGCCTCCTCGATCATGACCAGAATTGTGGGGTTGAGGGCAGTTTTAGCTGAGATGTCCTTTCTTTTCTCAATTGTAGCACTCCCTGTCATCGCTGAGCACTAGGAATCACCAATGTCGAGCGAACAGCGGGTGAGGTCTCGCCTTTCATCACCTTCTGTATGATCTTTTCTTGCTCCATCGATGCAACAGCCTCATCTAGGGATAAAAAAGATGGCAGATGACAAATTGCTGTCCTCCTAGCTCAAACCATCGATTTAGACCCTTGAAAAAATAAGCCACACGCCTATGCTCAAGGTACTTTTTTCCAAGGAGAACATTTTTCGGCTTTTGCAATGATAGCGGATCATAGTGGTCCAAGTCCGCCCATAAGCGATGTAGCTTCGTTGCATACTAGAGTATTGTCTTCTCTCCCTGTGTGGTAGTATCAATCTTTTCCTTAACTTCCATCATCAGTATGACACTCCCAGCTCCAGGGTACATCCCAGCCAATGTCTTCCAAATATCATCTGCCTACAGATCGACTCAACCATCCCAGCTATGGATGGAGACACAAAAGTCAGCAGACAAGAAACCAATAGTGAATTAAGGTGACTCCATGTGATCCATTCAGCACTCGTCTTATCCTATGGCTCAGCGCACTCCCCCTTCACATATTTTTCAAGTCCCTTGGTCCGAAGGTTCAACAACGCCCTCATAGACCAACTTAGATAGTTTCTCATCCCCTCAAGTTTGATGTCATTAGGCATAAAATCTATCTTCTTCATCAACTTCGACAGTTCTGGTGTGGGCACGACTGCCCTACTAGGTGAGGTCTCCTCCAAGTTATCCTGAAACTCCCTGGCTATCCCCTCCAGTATCTTCTTCAGCTCCTGACTAGTCACACGTATTTCCATCTTCACAAGTGTATAGGAACGAGATCAGACACAACTTAAACACGGGTTGTGTGCCTATACGCGATCATAACTTTCTCCAACCATCTATAAACCTCCAAGTTCATGCGTCAAGAGAGGTGTACGATGAGTAGAACTTACCGACGCCATCGTACCCTGCCTTTCGACGATTTTGATGACACCTGCAAAAGACGTCTATGAAACCTGAGGGTGGAGGGCCTTCCACTCACAGAGGGAGGCGGGAGGTGGGCCTTCTACTCACAGAGGGAGGCAAGGGGGGACCTTCCATTCACAGAGGAAGGCGGGGGGTGGGCCTTCCACTCACAGAGGGAGGCAAGGGGGACCTTCCATTCACAGAGGGAGACAGGGGGGCTTCCACTCACAGAGTGAGGCAAGGGAAGGTGGTTGTCTACTCACAAAGGAAGGAGGGGCTTCCACCCGTACAGTGAAAGGCGGGAAGGGGGAGGGAGGGGTCGGGTAAGAGACAAAGGGGAAAAATATTTTTTTTTAGGATTCAAAACTTTGGCTCTGATACCATGTAGAAAGAAAGTAATTGATTGATTTATTTCTAGAGAGGGCGTACATATATATAGGAGGAGGCTAGCCTCCTTCTTCTTTCCTATCCAATGTGGAACTAGATAAGTCCTCATAACTCAACAATCGACATCAGCGGCCCCATCATTACTGGGTATTTTCTTTTTACTTCTTTCTTTACTACATTGTCTGTATTCTATTTTGATGTAATGCTTCACTCGGTTTCGGTAAAAAAAATGAAAGTCTCTGGAGAGGCACCAAGAGTGCCTTAAATAGAAAGATTGTTACAGAGATCCTTCCAGCTAAAAAGTTCTACAGATCAGAGTAGCGGAAGGAGGTCACTTTTATTCGAATAGGTTGTATATGGTAGAAAATACGTCTATATGGGTGGTATAAGGTAGGTACTTCCTTGTCTAGGGACTTGCATGGTGTAAAATGGAAGTAGTTCAAAAAAAAGAAAGAAAAGCAAAGGTAGCTCAATATTTCCAACAGAAGATACTGATGAAGACAATATAGAAATACAGAAGATGCAATTAAGTTGCCTGGAGTGGAGTACTCATCTTTTGAGTGCCAAAAGTCTAATAGGGATTTCAAGGGTGATGATGAAATGCACAGTTCCCCATATAGTAACCAAAGTCGTATAGGGGGATTATTAGTCTCTTAGATATTTTGTTCTCTATATTTATGATCGGATTAGCAAGAAAGAGAATCCTTATAGACAACAAAGAAAAGACATGTAGAGGAGAATAATAGAATGATTCATTATCAATAAAAGAGTACATATATGTAAGAGAGGCTACCTCCTCTCTCTATTATTCTATCCGATGTGGGAGTAAAGCCCAATACTAATACTCAACACCCTCCTTCTGTAAACCCCCTCGACCAATTTAGGATTTAATTTAATTTAAACTGAGAGACTAGGATTAATTTGGGTACAATTAGGATTAATGTACAACAATTATATGTCTTAATACACCTTACCGTTGCTTCGATGTTTGGAGCGCCACACTAGCAGTTACCTTCAACCCAATTTTATATACATCTCCTAGACATGCTAGACTACCCATCTGACTATTGTGTAACTTTTAGATACTCGTTATCGTGTCTCATCTTAGCTACGCAATATTCGTTAAAAGAACGCCTCGCGCAATATATTTTTAATCTAATTAATTGGAGGCCAAGTTCACCCAAAACAAGACCTAACCAAGCCCATGTACACCCTCTCATGTGGACCAGCCCTACCTCAAAGAGCCCAGATAGGCCCAAATCCTGAGGTCAACCCTAATTCCCTCATATATGTATAAATACACATTTTCTACATGAAAACCCTAGGAAACAAAAGCATCTAGCCGAACACCCTCCCTTTTGCCGAGCACCCATTCCTTTCCCCGACCGGACACCTGCACCACCACCTCAAGCCGCCACCCCCACAGCGACCTGACCGCCTGAACTTCCCCCCTCGACGCCGGACCACCACCCCAGCCACCTGCAACTGCCGGTCCCCTCCCATCCACCATCAACACCCCCATCACCAACCTAACCCGATCACCCTTCCCCCGACTTCCAAACCACCACCTCCAACCCCGCCTGACACCGCCAACCACCGCCACCAGACTCGCCTGTCACTACCACATTCCGAAAATAGGGGTATTTTTGACTTTTTATAATATTTAATATTATGGTAGTTACAATTAATTAATTGCATGATAGTATATTTGATTTAAATAATTATGTGTGATGTGTAAATAAATATAGTATTATATGCAGTGTTCATTTATTTTTAGCTAACAGACTAGACCTAGAAGCCCAGTAGATGACCACCTGTCCGAATTATAGAATTCCGGATTTTATTATTTTATCTAGAATTTAATTCTTGGAGTTTGTATTTGATTACCATATTTTATTTAATATTTTTTTGTGCATTGCCTTTGCTTCGATATTTGGGACACTACCCTATCTTTTGTCTTCCAACAAAATTCATAATCTTGCCCTAGACATGCCCGCCTTCTATTCTGCTATTTTTGTAACTCATAATTTTGCTCCCTGTGCATTATTTCTGGCCGCACAAAAATCGTCGCGGACGTTATTTAATAAATCCCTATTTTGTATCATTGTGCGTTCCAATTAAAATTGGAGGCAATCTTGACCTATTTTTCGTGCGGCCCAAATTAGGGTAATATCCTGTTCTGAGTCTTCTTCATTATTGGTATTGATGACCTGACCTGATTTTGGCCCCATGTACTCCTAATTAATTTTTGAACACAACTTGCATTTTATTCTAATTAAATTGAGGATACTATTTAAACCAATTCTAAAATCCTAATTTAATTCCAGTGCCCTGTAAATTGAGCCCATACCGATTTTACAGCGCCCCCTGACCCTACAAAACACCGGACCCCGAATCGCCCGCCAATTTTGGTCATTTTATGTGTTTGTGCAATTTCCCGAATTTAAGGGGCTAAGTTGCAATTATTCAATTGTAGGTGTCATTACCCCATTGTCCAAGACCAAATGGAAAGATTATTTATTTGTGGACCAAATTGCATTTTTCCCCCCCACATGAAATTTCCTTCATGTTTAATCTGGACCACCCATTTAATTGGGAGCATCATCACCATTAGATTCACACCCTCATCCTATATAATATCATGTCTTGTCATCATAAGCCCTAATCCCTAGAAAACCTAGGTAACCACACCCTCACAAGCCTCCATCCTCAACCGTAAGAAACCTCTTTTCTCTTCTTCTCTTTTCTTTTCTTCTTCTCTTCTTCTCCTTCTTCCTTTCTCCTTCTTCTTTCTTATTTTTTTCATTTGAAATTTAAATTTGAAAGGGAGAAGGGGGAACACTGTTCACCCCCCATTCTGTACTCCGGCCGAGCCCTGTGCTCCGACGACTGCTCGGCAGCACCCCGGCCTGTCTCCGGCCAGGCGCCCGGTGGCTGCTGCACCACTGCTCCTCCGCCTCTCCCTCAACGTCAACCCTCCGGCCGGCCCACTGCTCGGCAGCTCCTCCGGAGGCCCACATCAGTCCGGCGCCACCATCATCAACTCCTCCCCAATCCCCCTGTGCTCCCCGACTCCCCTCCCATCTCCGGCAGGAGCTGCTGCACTCCGGCGGCCAACCCTCCGACCTCGGCTGCTTCCCCATTCCCCCCTCAACTGCGAGCCTCCACCACCGCCTCTACTCTTCCTCCTCCCTGCTGCATTTCCACCACCACCATCTTCTCCAATCACCACCACCATCTCCATCTATCATCATCACCATTCAACTCCACCATCACCACCATTACTTACTCCCCCGACCTGCTCCTCCGGCCGGCGGCCAGCTCCCCAGCCAGCCGACCCCCAGCCCTCTGTAAGTTTCTTTCTTCCATCTCCCTCTTCCTGCTTTGCTTATATATATAGAGATGTATATATATATATATATATGTATATATTTATATACATACGTATATACGTATATGTATATAAATAATAGTTAATTAATTAATGCTTTAAATACATGAATATTTATAGTATATATAAATTGGTATAATGTAGGTATGTGTGTAGGTATTTAATGTATACTTATATGCATATACTAATATATGTATATGTACATTACGTATTTAATTAATGTTTTACAGTATATGTATGTGTATATATATATATTTAATATGATTCTAATATATATAATATTGGTATACGTATATATAGTATATATAATTAAATTGGTATATGAATATATACATATTTAGTATACTTAATATATTCTCAATATTCTAATTGGTTTGTATATATGTATATATATTGGTTATTTTTATATAAAATCTATTTAATAAAAAGTATATGCTAGTATAAATTTAAATTGGTGTATAAGTATTAGTATATTTAAATGATGATGTTGACAATATATACGTATATTCTAAAAATGTACTTTTTGCACATATATGATATATACGTATTTTGATATATGTTAATATATATATATGTACGTAATTTGGTAAATATACAACTATAGCAAGTATAAATTATATTGGTATATATTTAGATATATTTCATGAATTATGTTTATATATATATATACAAACAAGTATTATTTTATTATGTTTATATCTATGCAAGTATTATTTATTTTGTATATATTTTTACATATATCTATTATTGTAATGGATGGAAAATTTTATATATTAGTTAATGAGATGTTTATTTAAATATGTATCCCTACTAGATGACCCTAGTTGACTAGTGCCCTGCCTGGCATGGCCCTGAGGCCAGTGTTTATAGACTGTGTGTTAGGGTAGCACCTGATACCAGTGTTATTGTGATGTATTTTAGGACTGTTTTTTCACCCAGGGGATACTCTGGAACAGGACATCAATAAATACCAGCTAAGGACCCAAGGCAAGTACATTCTCCGATAATTTCCAATTTCTTGATAATTTCTATAAATTCAATAATCTTGAAATGTTATAACTGAATCCCTGACACTGTGCTACACGGACTAGTATAGCTTGGATCTGCAGTCATGAGATGTTACATTGATTATCGTATTGACATTGTACACGACATGTATATTAGACATCGTACATGATAGACTTAACTTGCTCGTGTATCGTGATATGTCATGGTTGGATCCACAGTACTAGTTGGGGGCGGGGAAGTAGTTAGTAAGAAATGTGATCATAACCTCTTATTGTAGTATAGAAAATTGTAAGTGTTAATCATGCTCTTCACCCATGATTAGCCAGGCCCTGTAGCTATCGTACATGTTTCTAAGCCGATCACATTTTGAAACTACTATTTCAAACACTTAGAATGGATTACAGTTCCCTATTTCAAATCATATACTACATCACCCGTATATGATACCATACTTGTTCTTTTCATTTTCATACATGCACTGACTGTATCATATTGTCTATTGCCTGTCTCTTTACATTGCCTGTCTCTCTTAATTGCCATTGCATTTATTTCACTGTCTTCTCAGTAGCTAGCATGACATGTTTATTACTTTATAGTCCTTATCAATTAAATGGAACTGTTATTTGAGATTGTGCTTTGCTCCTTCCTGACTGGAAATATTTTTCCAGACTATGCCTTAGAGGACCGCTGTCCGACACTTTATGGACCATATGGTGAGTAGCTGCAGACTTGGTAGTCTAGTTGTGATTCCGGGAGGTCTAGCCTGAAATTACTATCTTGTTAGTTCTTTAAGTAGACTATTTTGGTACCGGATTTGTCTCCGGCATTTTTATTGAGACTTGGATATTGTTGAGTTAGTATATTACTTTTTGGACTTGTGTTGTATTTAATTTCTGTTCGTTATCTTATCGTACTGTAATCCTGTGATTGAGTATGTGCTCGTTTATTTTGTGTCATCCGTGCCTCCTTATGGAGATTAGATGTCGTGTGACATTAGCTAGATAGTATCAAGACCTTGACAGCGTTCTACCGCCGACACTGCGGCGTAGGCTGGACGTACCCACGCACTCGTGCCCCTAAACCGGGTGCGGGTTGTGACACGTTTTTAGTGGTGGCCCATGCAGGTCAGACTTCGCGAGTTGTGCGATGTCGTAGTAGTGTGGCATCTTTGTTACACTACTGCGTACCTGCGATAGGATATAGGACATAGGATACTAGGATGAGAGCGAATACTCAATCACAATTCCTTGAGAGATTCCTGGGATGACCCCTGAGAATCTTATTTTAATTCCAATTTAAAATCATTCCCTTGTTCCGTCCATTCTCACTTATTGATGTTGAATTTGATTGTTGTTAATTAGGTATTAGATTAGGATTTTGGTTCATAGTAGGGTTTGATTTTATGTCAAGATAAAATTTATAGACTGATTTATGGTATTATTTGATGATATGTCGATGAGGACAGTGAAAATGATTAACATTAGAGCTATTGGACTACAGAAGGTGGATTTAAATTTTAAATTGAGGATTGAGAATGAATTGCATTTTTGAATTTTGAGAAGTCGAGATATTATGTTATTAAAATTTATTTTGAGGAATTCAGATTCAATTCAATAAACCTAGACAAGCTATAAGGATTTTTGGAATTGATAAAATTTTTATTTCAGTATTTAGATAATTAACCTTGAGGAAAGTGTATGCATTTCTACTGTAAATTTTTCGAGGAGTTAGTTTCGAGGACTTTGTTTGGGGGATAAAATCTTATAGTAAGAGAGATATATTAGTATATAATAGATAAGGTGTATATGTAAGGATATGTTGGCTTGAGCATGATTGAGATTTCACTGCCAACTGACTTAGGTGTTCGTCTAAGATTATATTGGAGAGAGCAGTACTTAGTATAGTGTGTTGCATTTGATATGCACTTGAGTGATAAGGATAACTAGTATCAGCGATTGCAGTAGGTAAGGAAGCTAGCAGTGAGTGTGCTTGTGGTAGAACTGTGGTACTTAGAGGGATAGAAGTATCAGACCATAGATGTATCTTTGACCTGTGCAATCACAACTAGGATTTTATTCCCAATCTTTTATCTTGAATGTTGCTTCTTTAGAACTGTACTGTCCTTCCTTGATGATATCGCATTTTTGCCTAAATTGATTCTTTGGGGATCTGTCTTCAGGATGTCGCCGCAGACACGATCTATGAGAGCGGGAACATCAGCTTTAGAGGGGTCTGCCACCTCTCCACCTGATGGACAGACAGCCGTAGTTCCTCCTACATCTCCGATGCACGTAGGTGATCCTCCTCCCCCACCTGTCCAGAAGATTGCCGCAGCTGTGACGGACAACCTTCCTCCTCCATCGACTCTAATTCCCGGAGGTTTGCCCATTGACGGGACGCAGATGTTTACCTTGATCCAGGGCATGGTAGATGCCCAGAGAGTGACGGCAGACGCTCAGCGAGTTCAAGCTGAGGCTCAGAGGGTGCAAGCAGAAGCGCACCAGGCACAAACTGAGCTGATGAGAGAGAACATGGAGAATGCTCATCAAGTGACTCTTCAAGCTTTGGAGAGAGTAGCACAGTACCAGCAGTTTCCTGGCCAGCAGCAGAGATCAGGCACTATAGTAGACTTTAAAAGGATGATGTCTCGAGAGTTCAAAGGCACCGAAGGGATACTCTACGCTGACGACTGGCTAGAGGATATAGAGAGGAGCCTGCGATTGACCCAGATTCCGGAGAACTTGCAGATAGAAGCCGCTGGCAGTCAGATGTTCGATATCGCACTTACGTGGTATCGCACGGAGCCGAGAATTACTGCACAAGGACTTACTTGGGAGATCTTCAAGGAGCTCTTCAAGGAGAAGTTCTTTCCCGACGTGGCATTGGGAACCTTGGAAAGTCAGTTTCATGACTTAGTTCAAGGAAACATGTCGGTCGATGAGTACGCTGCAGAATTCTGTAGATTGAGCCATTTTGCATCATCTATGATTCGAGACCCAGGAGATCGAGCCCGGAAATTTAGAAAGGGACTGACGAGAGAGATAAGGTCGCGTACTTCTGGTCGTCATACCGCTACCTTTGAGGCTATCTTGATGGATGCCCAGATTGCAGAAGAGGATCTGGATCTCAGGCCTAAGAGGAGTCATAATACTTTTGGAGATACGAATGGTAGCACAGGACCAGCCAAGCATCCCCGTATTCAGCACCAACAGCAGTACCAAGTACCATTTCATATTCAGTAACAACCATGGACATTTCAGCATCCACCGCAGTACCTGGCACCAGTTCCTATCCAACAACATCCATGGGCGTATCAGTATCAACAACAGTACCAGGCACCAGTCCGTGTTCAGCAGAATCAGCAACAGCCTCCGAGAGAGACACAGCAGACCTGTCATTTCTGTAAGAAGCCAGGCCACCATTGGGAGAGCTGTAGAACGAGACTAGGACTTTGTTTGCACTGCGGCGCTGCGGGACATCGAGTAAGGGATTGTCTTCTAGCCCCTTATCTTTCCGGCCAGCGCGCAGCTTCAGATTATAGAGACCCAGTTAGGCTACCTGTGGAACCGTATATTGCTCAGCACCCGCGAAGGGAACCACCCCAGCAGGGCGGGGCATTTGCGATGACGGTCGAGGAGACCGATACTGCAGGTAATGTGTTTGTAGGTTCTTTTCTTCCTTCTATTCCTATCTACTTGATTGATTGGTTGATTCCTTAATACAAGTTGTATGCATGATTTTCTTGTTATAGTGTAGTTAGTAGCACCCTGATATAGAGACTGCAATATCATGACAAGACACCAAACATATTCCCCTTAGGTTGCATGTTGTATAATTGTAGGAAGGTTTTCTTAGACCATGATTATCGGGGTTTGACCATGACGAAGATTCATAAAGGAGTTATGACTTGACAGGAGAGACAAGATGATTAACAAGATGGTTAAAATTCGAGGATAAACACCGATTTAAATAAAGGGCCAAGAATTTAACATGGCAGAATTTATGATTTATCCCAGGAAGATTAGGACATGATTAAATTGGTTATAAAAATTTGGAAATTTTGGGAGATTCATCAATATATTTATTTGATTGCAAGTTATAAATTTTAAAATGTTATATTTTGATGTTGCATTTAGAGTATCGCATTGTTGAATATTTTGAGGAAGAGAAAATCGAGAAATAAAATTTTGATGGACTAATGTTTAAATTCAAACTTGTGAGACGAGATTACATTTTATAATTGTGCATTGATAAAAGTCAAATTTGAGGAGTGGATATTAAATTTCGAGTATTGAATTATTAACTAAAATTTCGGGAAATTTGATAAAAATAGACGTTGATTTTATTTCAAGGATTCTTCAGGAATGCAATAACTTCAAATTTTGAAAAAAAAAAAAAAAATTGTGGAAAGACATTGTGAATTATTACCGGATTTCATGGATGACGAATTTAAAATTTGAGGGAAATAATAATGAGTATGATTAAACGCTACTTTGAGGATTTTGAATTTCGAGGACGAAATTCTTTTAAGGAGGGTAGACTTGTCACTACCACGTTCCGAAAACAGGGGTATTTTTGACTTTTTATAATATTTAATATTATGGTAGTTACAATTAATTAATTGCATGATAGTATATTTGATTTAAATAATTATGTGTGATGTGTAAATAAATATAGTATTATATGCAGTGTTCATTTATTTTTAGCTAACATACTAGACCTAGAAGCCCAGTAGATGACCACCTGTCCGAATTATAGAATTCCGGATTTTATTATTTTATCTAGAATTTAATTCTTGGAGTTTGTATTTGATTACCATATTTTATTTAATATTTTTTTGCGCATTGCCTTTGCTTCGATATTTGGGACACTACCCTATCTTTTGTCTTCCAACAAAATTCATAATCTTGCCCTAGACATGCCCGCATTCCATTCTGCTATTTTTGTAACTCATAATTTTGCTCCCTGTGCATTATTTCTGGCCGCACAAAAATTGTCGCGGACGTTATTTAATAAATCCCTATTTTGTATCGTTGTGCGTTCCAATTAAAATTGGAGGCAATCTTGACCTATTTTTCGTGCGGCCCAAATTAGGGTAATATCCTGTTCTGAGTCTTCTTCATTATTGGTATTGATGACCTGACCTGATTTTGGCCCCATGTACTCCTAATTAATTCTTGAACACAACTTGCATTTTATTCTAATTAAATTGAGGATACTATTTAAACCAATTCTAAAATCTCAATTTAATTCTAGTGCCCTGTAAATTGAGCCCATACCGATTTTACAGCGCCCTCTGACCCTACAAAACACCGGACCCCGAATCGCCCGCCAATTTTGGTCATTTTATGTGTTTGTGCAATTTCTCGAATTTAAGGGGCTAAGTTGCAATTATTCAATTGTAGGTGTCATTACCCCTTTGTCCAAGACCAAATGGAAAGGTTATTTATTTGTGGACCAAATTACATTTTTCTCCCCCACATGAAATTTCCTTCATGTTTAATCTGGACCACCCATTTAATTGGGAGCATCATCACCATTAGATTCACACCCTCATCCTATATAATATCATGTCTTGTCATCATAAGCCCTAATCCATAGAAAACCTAGGTAACCACACCCTCACAAGCCTCCATCCTCAACCGTAGGAAACCTCTTTTCTCTTCTTCTCTTTTCTTTTCTTCTTCTCTTCTTCTCCTTCTTCCTTTCTCCTTCTTCTTTCTTATTTTTTTCATTTGAAATTTAAATTTGAAAGGGAGAAGGGGGGAACACTGTTCACCCCCCATTCTGTACTCCGGCCGAGCCCTGTGCTCCGACGACTGCTTGGCAGCACCCCGGCCTGTCTCCGGCCAGGCGCCCGGCGGCTGCTGTACCACTGCTCCTCCGCCTCTCCCTCAACGTCAACCCTCCGGCCGACCCACTACTCGGCAGCTCCTCCGACGGCCCACATCAGTCCGGCGCCACCATCATTAACTCCTCCCCAATCCCCCTGTGCTCCCCGACTCCCCTCCCATCTCCGGCAGGAGCTGCTGCACTCCAGCGGCCAACCCTCCGACCTCGGCTGCTTCCCCATTCCCCCCTCGACTGCGAGCCTCCACCACCGCCTCTACTCTTCCTCCTCCCTGCTGCGTTTCCACCACCACCATCTTCTCCAATCACCACCACCATCTCCATCTATCATCATCACCATTCAACTCCACCATCACCACCATTACTTACTCCCCCGACCTGCTCCTCCGGCCGGCGGCCAGCTCCCCAGCCAGCCGACCCCCAGCCCTCTGTAAGTTTCTTTCTCCCATCTCCCTCTTCCTTCTTTGCTTATATATATAGAGATGTATATATATATATATATATATATATATGTATGTATATATTTATATACATACGTATATACGTATATGTATATAAATAATAGTTAATTAATTAATGCTTTAAATACATGAATATTTATAGTATATATAAATTGGTATAATGTAGGTATGTGTGTAGGTATTTAATGTATACTTATATGCATATACTAATTTATGTATATGTACATTACGTATTTAATTAATGTTTTACAGTATATGTATGTGTATATATATATATTTAATATGATTCTAATATATATAATATTGGTATACGTATATATAGTATATATAATTAAATTGGTATATGAATATATACATATTTAGTATACTTAATATATTCTCAATATTCTAATTGGTTTGTATATATGTATATATATTGGTTATTTTTATATAAAATCTATTTAATAAAAAGTATATGCTAGTATAAATTTAAATTGGTGTATAAGTATTAGTATATTTAAATGATGATGTTGACAATATATATGTATATTCTAAAAATGTACTTTTTGCACATATATGATATATACGTATTTTGATATATGTTAATATATATATATGTTCGTAATTTGGTAAATATACAACTATAGCAAGTATAAATTATATTGGTATATATTTAGATATATTTCATGAATTATGTTTATATATATATACATACAAGTATTATTTTATTATGTTTATATCTATGCAAGTATTATTTATTTTGTATATATTTTTACATATATCTATTATTGTAATGGATGGAAAATTTTATATATTAGTTAATGAGATGTTTATTTAAATATGTATCCCTACTAGATGACCCTAGTTGACTAGTGCCCTGCCTGGCATGGCCCTGAGGCCAGTGTTTATAGACTGTGTGTTAGGGTAGCACCTGATACCAGTGTTATTGTGATGTGTTTTAGGACTGTTGTTTCACCCAGGGGATACTCTGGAACAGGACATCAATAAATACCAGCTAAGGACCCAAGGCAAGTACATTCTCCGATAATTTCCAATTTCTTGATAATTTCTATAAATTCAATAATCTTGAAATGTTACAACTGAATCCCTGACACTGTGCTACACGGACTAGTATAGCTTGGATCTGCAGTCATGAGATATTACATTGATTATCGTATTGACATTGTACACGACATGTATATTAGACATCGTACATGATAGACTTGACTTGCTCGTGTATCGTGACGTGTCATGGTTGGATCCACAGTACTAGTTGGGGGCGGGGAAGTAGTTAGTAAGAAATGTGATCATAACCTCTTATTGTAGTATAGAAAATTGTAAGTGTTAATCATGCTCTTCACCCATGATTAGCCAGGCCCTGTAGCTATCGTACATGTTCCTAAGCCGATCACATTTTGAAACTACTATTTCAAACACTTAGAATGGATTACAGTTCCCTATTTCAAATCATATACTACATCACCCGTATATGATACCATACTTGTTCTTTTCATTTTCATACATGCACTGACTGTATCATATTGTCTATTGCCTGTCTCTTTACATTGCCTGTCTCTCTTAATTGCCATTGCATTTATTTCACTGTCTTCTCAGTAGCTAGCATGACATGTTTATTACTTTATAGTCCTTATCAATTAAATAGAACTGTTATTTGAGATTGTGCTTTGCTCCTTCCTGACTGGAAACATTTTTCCAGACTATGCCTTAGAGGACCGCTGTCCGACACTTTATGGACAATATGGTGAGTAGCTGCAGACTTGGTAGTCTAGTTGTGATTCCGGGAGGTCTAGCCGGAAATTACTATCTTGTTAGTTCTTTAAGTAGACTATTTTGGTACCGGATTTGTCTCCGGCATTTTTATTGAGACTTGGATATTGTTGAGTTAGTATATTACTTTTTGGACTTGTGTTGTATTTAATTTCTGTTCGTTATCTTATCGTGCTGTAATCCTGTGATTGAGTATGTGCTCGTTTATTTTGTGTCATCCGTGCCTCCTTATGGAGATTAGATGTCGTGTGACATTAGCTAGATAGTATCAAGACCTTGACAGCGTTCTACCGCCGACACTGCGGCGTAGGCTGGACGTACCCACGCACTCGTGCCCCTAAACCGGGTGCGGGTCGTGACATCGCCGGCCAACCAGCCTCGCAACACCACCAGCACCACCACTTACACCATCACCTCCACCTTCACCATTATCACCATCCCCTCCATCATCAACCGTCTCCCTTCACCGCCATAGCCAACTCGACACCACCCTCAACACCACCTCAGCCACCGACCTCCCCTGCCTGACCACCTCGTCGACCATCCACAACCCCCACACACGACCAGCACCACCTTCCCCGTCACCGCCGCACTGCCAAGCCGCCGCTGCAAAGTCCCTGCTGCCGCTGCTGCAGCTGCCACAGTTGCTGCTGCTGCTGCCGAGATCTGCTGCACGATGTCGGAGCTCCTCTGACCACCGACGAGCGTGCACGTCAACGAGCAGACCCCCCCGTTCAGCCACGCCTAGGTAAATACCTAAATTCCTTTCTTCTTCATTGTATCGTCGTATAGTTGCGTAGGGTTGTGTCGCCGTGTCTTCAAGTCGTCGTGTCGTGTCATTACGAGGACACGAACTAAATTAAAACCCTATATGTGAATGGGTGTATGTTAATCGGATTTTATAATGATTAATAAGTTAGTAATTAATGAATTGGTAATGACCCTTGTAATATGACGTGTTATGAGGACCTGTAATTCACCTAAAAACCTGGACCTTAACCAAGTTCATGGTAACATGGGAAATAAGGACATGTATTCGTATAAAACATAAATAGTTTTGTGACCCATAACTTAGTATTTTACTATCGTGAGGTACGCGGGAACCGAGGACAGAACACGTGTACACCCTAGCTACGTGCACATGCGACTCTGTAGTCGACCCACCGTGACCCTCGCGTTAGTACCTAAGAGCAGAGTCGTAGTTTTGTGTATGTATTACTTTAGTGTATGATGCTAGATTGCTATACTATATTGTGTGTTTAGGGTCACTGGACCAGCCAGAAGATACTGCAGGAGCAGACTATTGGCATTCACAGCTTGAGGACTGAGGCAAGATACCTTGCCATATTTACTGTCTAATTTAAATTATGTATATGTTGTATGATTCTTGTTGCTTTATTTCATATGACTGTGCACGTCCGAGATTGACTCGGGTGCAGTCGACGGATGCGTCGATGAGTAGTGTACTTGACCTAGCCATTAGCAGACTCCCCCATTGGGAGGATACTCTGTTATCTTCCAAGACCTGACACTCTTACACGTTTTCACAGTGGCAAATGCATATTGGGATACGGGTTTGCGTACTCGACTAGCTATCGGTACGTGTGACATGCATCACGATTAGTGCGTAACTCAGGATTTCTGTATTAGTAGAGACTTGGCATAGTGATGCGTGGTATGCACGTCGAGTATTCGACTTGTATATCTACATTGGACGGGGAGGATGACTATTGGCCGTATGGGACACCCACCACCTTTATATAGATACCGCACTCGATGGAGTGATACAGACGTATATGCTTTACAGATACCACAATATGCTCTCGACCTGCATGGGCCACCACTAAAAATATGTCACGCTCCAGTCCTAAAATACATAGGACTAGGACATGTAAGCATGCCAGTCGCATGTATATGGCAACCCCATTATATGAAAACCATAACACATGCGTACGCTGTATTATGAACAATAATTCACAAGTGGTAAAAACTATCACAAGTCACAGGGTATAAACTAATCTCATCCACAAAAATCATATATAAGAACATAACCAATAACTATGATACTAGATCTCAATATAAAGTATCTAAAGATGATAGTCAGGTGGAAACAAATCCACTACCAACTAGAATAAAGAATAAACAAGATAAATACGATAATAGTACAACAACTACCAATCACGAGACTCGAAGAGAAGACCTCCTCGAAATATAAGTAGCCAGTCCGGGTCTACGCTTCTGTGAATACTCATGAACATCTACACCTGGAAAGGGACCAGGTCCTCAGAGGGACATAACAAGATACATAGAAGCATGCCATAAAGTAAATACTGAATAAATAAAAGGGGTGTGCTAACCATCTAAGTGAAATGTAATTTGAGGACAACTTAGTACGTATCGAAAAGTGTAGGCTAGACATATGCTGACGTAATTTACCAATCGTTATGACTGGCCCTATAAATAAAAGGGGTGTGCCACATATGCCCCCTATAACACGAGCACGGGAATATAATAACGTCCAATGTTCTATAGAGTGTGGTGTCTATAAAATCATCAAGTAACGTCTAACACTCTAAAGAACGTGGTATCTGTATAAATATACACGTCCGTATCACTCCGTCGAGTGCGGTATCTGTATAAAGGAGGTGGGTATCCCATACGCCTACTGATCGCCCTCCCCGTCCAATGTAGATATACAAGTCGTGAACACGACGTGGACATCTCGTACTATAATGCAAGTCTCTGTAGAAATAAATACTAAGCTAAATAGCGTTACACGTGTTGCTCACACCGATGGCCAGTCGAGTATGAGGCTCGCGTCCCTACATGAACTCACTCTGTGAAGTGCAATGATACGTGTCAAGGCCTGGGAAGTCATACCAACAACTCCACAACTTTAGGTGGGTCTACTAGACACTAGGTCAGACACAAGTCCTAACGTCAACACCTTCGTTGACTGCACCCGAGTCTATCTCGGACATGCAAAGTTATATAATATAAACATGCAACTAATAATACAGAATTTAAAAATTACAACAAGGCAAGGTATACTTGTCTGGCAAGAGAGCTGCAAAGTGTAACGTCAGATGTCAAACACACAGGATCGAAAGCTACGGTCTCAGAATGAACGTCTCCGGATGCTGAAATAAATATCACCAACGTTTCCAGAATAAGCGAGATAGTTAGAAAGCACTACCCTTTCGTCCAATTTGGACACAGGGGCAAAACGGTAATTTTTGGTCAAAACGGGCTCCACATGCGGGTCACTTTGCACCAAAAAGCGTGCCAGGGGTAATGGTCTCTAAATGGGACAAATTATAGGAAAATAAACTCTAAATGTCAGTATGAACTCAATAATATGTCCAAATGTGGATTCCGGTGAGCCGAACACAATTTCGTCCAAAAAGTCAACCGTGTGGCCCGCCAATAGGCGACTTGGTCAACTATCTCAGAATTGCGTGAAAATTGGATCACAGGACTAGCGTGATACCACGAGTCCAGTGGCGCAAGTTTCGTCATATTCTGACGAGCGTGCACTAAATGGCACCAAGTTTTGCAAAAGTCGCTACACGGGAAATTTCTGCGGATACGGGCTGATTCCGATGCGCACATGCGTCCAAATAAATTTCTGCGAAAGCCCACATGTCTGGATATACTGTGCGCACCTTTTGGTATACTTGGTACACGACAGGGTGGTCCCGTTTGGCGGGGCGCGCTCCGTATCATAAATTTTTGTGTTTCAAAAACAGGTTTTTATGGGTTCTCATCCTAATTTATTTCTTCATACAGCATGAAATAAAATAATGTAATTGACAGAAGATAATCTAGGTTAGGTGGTCTTCGCATAGCAAGAAGAAAAACTAAATTCAGATATCTGTGGTGGAAGATACGAGTCCGTGAACCTGGGTAGTTACCACAGTTTTCTGCGATACAAAAGTTAACATTTTTCTCTAACTTGGTCGCTGTTTTCGCCTAGGGTTTTGCACTGTTCGAGGTAGACTAATGCACAGTATTGGAAGGGGTATAGGTCGGGATTATACCGGTGAAGACGGGGTCAAATTTGGTCGAGCGAGGGCACGAGGAACGAGGCACGAACAGGGCTAAGTCGTTGTATTCTCTGTCTCGTGCACGGGCGTCGACGCGGACGTGCGGGGGGGGGGGGAGGGACGATTGGGTTTACTACTGTTGTTTTAGAGTTAAGCGAGTGCGGTCTGGGGCTATCTGCGGGTAGTGGGTTTAGGTTAAACGGGTAGGGTTTTATATGGGTTTGGGTTTTGATTGATTTAATAATTCTTTTTCTTTTTCTTTTTCTTTTTCTTATTCCTTTTTATTTCTTTTTCTAATTTCTTTTTCTTTTATTATTCTTTCTATTAAACTTTATATATATATATATATATATATATATATATATATATATATATATATATATATAAAATTCTAGAAATTGATCTTAGAGCATATAATTAATCTATCAACTGTCCACAGGGTCTCCTACATGTAAATAATTAAAAAAATTGTAATTTCTCCATAAAAATCTCTAAATGCACAATCACCTTAAATAAAAAAATTAACTAAATTCTATTTCTTTTAATTAGCTAATAATTACTATAAATTAATTAAATAATTAATTAAATACTCAATACGGTTTTTAGGATTAGGGGTTTTACATTCTACCCAACTTATAAAAAATTCGTCATCGAAATTAAAACTAAGCCACGATAGAAAGTCAAGGATGGTATAAGATAGAGATTTGCAGCTTATTCTGTACCTTCCTCCATTCTAACCTCCATGATTTTCTAATTGTCATGGGGATGTTTGGAGGGCTATAATTTGCATTATAAAATGCAAGGCCAGGTTTAAATGAGTGGGCGATGTTGCACGTCGCACATTTCAAAAATTCATGGGAAAAATCTCACATGAACGAAATATGGGTTTCTTCATGTGTCATGTCCAATGGTGTGGACACCTCAATGCACTTTTGCATAAAAGTGCCCAACAATTAAAAAATTAGACAAAGATGGAAATTGGAATAATTTAATTAAAATTAAGGCAAATGGTGTTCTGGAATTAATTAGAAGTACATGGGGATAAAATTAGGCGGGACACAAGTGTCATGGACATAGAGAGCTCAGGATAGGATATTATCAAAAATTGGGTTGCACAAAATGGGTCAAAATTGTGTCTCCAATTTCGATTGGAACGCACAAGGATACAAAGTTAGAATTATTTAGATTAATTATAAACGTCCACGATGAATATTGGACGACTAAAATGTAGCACATGAGAGCATAATTATAAGTTACACCAAGGTTAGAATAGAAGGAGGGCACGTCTAGGACAAGGGTGTGAAATTTGTAGGAAGACAATGGCTAGTGTAGTGCTCCAATTATCGAAGCAATGGTAAGGTCACTATGTGATATAAATATTGTATAATTAAATAAAATACCATGTTCTATTTCTAATTGGATTCAAACTAGCCCTAGTTTCTCTTTCTAAGCCAAGTAGGTCTAATTTTGGGTGAGGAGGTTTACAATCTACTCTAAAAATAATTTTATCCTCGAAATTAAAATAAGGCATAATTTGTTAATTCATTCACATTCGCATATAAGGCAAGTCAATCACAATCTCTTCCAAAATTTAAAATATACTCTAATCCGTCGCAATCACTTTCAAAATTAAGGTAACCTCTGTTAAATCAAAATATTGTAATTTCTTCTCGATTTTTTTATTTTTAATAATCACATCCAAATTTAAGCTAAATCTATATGACATCTTCAAGTTTTAAATAGCCCACATCAATTTTCATAACACGAACTCCAACTATCATAATCTCCTTTAAGAAAAATAATTCTAATCTAATATTATTCCTATTTTCACTTATGACTTTTGTATTCTTCAAATTTTTAAATTTAATTTACATCCTCAATATTTCAAATAGGTAATCTAATCATCAAAATTTAACTTTTAATTTAAATTACCAATTTTGGGATTCGATCCGTCAATGTTCATGTTTAGGGTTCAATTTATTTTCCTCAAGATTTAAATCGATGATTCAACCTTCAATATTCAAAAATTAAATCATATGCCCAAGTATAAAGGTTTGGTTCGCCATATCAAAGTTTTTAAAATTCATTAAATCATCATCATCTTAATCCTTCTTTTAAATTTCTCAAAATTAAAATGACTTGAATCTCCCAATCTAATCTTGCTTGATCACAATCTAAAATAAATTTCTCTCAAGTTGACAATGCAACTTCTACCCAACTTAGAATTTACCCATCTATCATATAAGGCTATACACTTAAGGAAAAAATTCCTCAACTTATTTAATCATGCTATTCGATCCTCAAAAGTTTGAACACCAACATATTACCTATGATATGCCCTTAATTACGAAAAATCATCATCAAGTAATGTGGTTGGCCCATGGGGTATATCTAGTACTATCTGTATATCAAACTTATACCAAGCACGAGGTTTCATCTTTCCAAAATAAGGGAAGACGAAAAACAATAATAAATTATTCAAGGGGGAGGTAATAGAATAGAAGTATGGAGATCAAGGCGTTTAGGGAATTCAAAAAGAATTGTCAAGGTAGTTGTGGATTGAAATCCTATTTGGTAATTTCTTATTTGCATGCTCATATCAGTGTAGTTATGTAACTGATACGATATGCTCAGATATGTCTAGACGGCTAGTACATTCGTCTACTAGTCACTATATATCTCAATCCACGTAAAGTAGTTATGCGAAGGGCAAACCAAGCGCACCAAGTTTAGCTAGACCTTAATACACTGATTCTAAAATGTATTAATGTATGCATCTACTAATACATATATCGTGAACAAGCTCGATAAAAGAATAAGCTTGCAAAACTAGGCTATAGAATAGCAGCATAAGTCAAGGTAGTACAGAAAGTATAAGTACGCTAGATTATGATGAGAGAAGTTATAAAATATTTCAAGTTCACAAAGAAGATAAGACTATACAATCTCTACAGTTGTCATACTAACTCCTTGTCTAAGTCGCTAGTCAACCAAATAGGGGTATAGCCTCTAAGTTCAATCGTCTGAATAAACATTATTATCTTATGCTAGTATACAGTAAATGTCATTCAGTTAGAATTCAATAATATGTCAAGAGAACTATGTGATACTAGGTTGTGAGGCATACTATCCAACTTATAAGAATTAAACTAATACTGTAATTGCCTTGAGGGGAATCTACAATATAACCTGGTTCTGGTAAACAAAGTAGAACTCTTATTAGGGAATATGAGAAAAGGTCTTGGTACTCATTAAGGTCTCCTATTGCATTATATACATCTTAAGTCTAAATCATAGTGCTTATAGAACAAGGGTGTCAATAGTAAGTATGGAAAAGTTACTGGCCTCAAGTGAGAAGGGGATATAACTTGTATCGAGTTATGGATACAAATTACGTGATTCAAAAACTAAAGGATAATAATCAAGTCACAATCTACAAGATTAACTCAAAACTATCATGCTCTAACAACCAAGCACAAAATTCAAATTTTAAGACTACAACTCTAACCCTAGCAAGATATATATCCTAACATACAAGGAATCACTCGGTCTACAATTAGAAGTGTCAGGTAGCACGAGTTGGAAGATAAAGAGAAGCATAATTAGTCATCGCACAATTCGTGAGTGCTAAGTTTTCAGGAGAACAAGATATAAAACTAAATAGAAAGACTCTAGATAACATCATAGTTTTCTAAGGGAAATATGGTAGCTAATTTCTGTATTCGAGGTATGATCAAGAAAAATATTATTTTATTCCTCTAGGTTTTCTAAGGTATTGTCTGCTAATAATAGAACAATGATTCAAAGTTATGTTTCTCTAATACTATCTCACTTATGAAAGTTAGGTTAAGTCCTAATATTTAACCTTGGATTCTATTAGTTCCTCAATACTAGGGTCAACCACTATGGTCAAATTTCAAACTAATCCTCGTAGTATTTATACTACTCTCAAGTCATTCATAATTATATCAAGGGATAATGGTAAACCAATCTATAGATGAGGGATGCTAGGGTTTACTAGATATTCTAAACTTAGTGAGGTGTCATTGTTCTAGTGGTATTCTTAGTAGGTGTGTTACCCTAATTATCATTCTAACAATGAGGATTCCTATATTCTAGTAGGGGCTATACTCAAGGAACTATTAGGGAAGCACATGAATCAAGCAGGATGCAATTATGTAAATAGAAAAGACTGGAAGGAAGATAAGTCATAGTCAATTGTGGATGAGATCCTATACTCTAATCCTATCTGCAGGCTTGCTCGGTACAATAATGTAACCGATACAATATGCTCTCGACCTGCATGGGCCACCACTAAAAATATGTCATGCCCCAGTCCCAAAATAAGTAGGACTAGGACACGTAAGCATGCCAGCCGCATGTATATGACAACCCCATTATATGGAAACCATAACACAAGTGTACGCTGTATTATGAACAATAATTCATAAGTGGTAAAAACTATCACAAGTCACAGGGTATAAACTAATCTCATCCACAAAAATCATATATAAGAACATAACCAATAACTATGATACTAGATCTTAATATAAAGTATCTAAAGATGATAGTCGGGTGAAAACAAATCCACTACCAACTAGAATAAAGAATAAACAAGATAAATACGATAATAGTACAACAACTACCAATCACGAGACTCGAATAGAAGACCTCCTCGAAATATAAGTAGCCAGTCCGGGTCTGCGCTCCTGCGAATACTCATGAACATCTACACCTGAAAAGGGACCAGGTCCTCAGAGGGACATAACAAGATACATAGAAGCATGCCATAAAGTAAATACTAAATAAATAAAAGGGGTGAGCTAACCATCTAAGTGAAATTTAATTTGAGGACAACTTAGTACGTATGGAAAAATGTAGGGTAGACATATGTTGATGTAATTCACCAATCGTCATAACTGGCTAGTATATGCCACATATGCCCCCTATAACACGGACGCGGGAATATAATAACGTCCAACGTTCTATAGAGTGTGGTATCTGTAAAATCACCAAATAACGTCCAACACTCTAAAGAACGTGGTATCTGTATAAATATATACGTCCGTATCACTCCCTCGAGTGCGGTATCTGTGTAAAGGAGGTGGGTGTCTGATAAGAACATAAAATATTATATTTTTATTCCTTAATGTATACTCTTTTATGCTCATTTAATGTCTAAAGATACTCATTATTTTTATATTTTGATATAGGATGCAATTGGAGTCACTAAATGCAAAATGGAGCTAATTATCAATTCTAGACAGTTTTGACATCTTATGGCAAAATGGTCCTAACTTACTCATCCGAAGTCCAATTGAGCTGATCCAATTTGATTCGGAAAGCTAAGTGATATATATACAATTTTACTGTTTTGAGTTTTCCGAGAGTCCGGCTGCATCATGGACCAAATCAGCCTTGAAGTTGAGTCAACTATATTGTGCACGAAAAGTGGAGCTGAATTAACCATTTCCCAACTTGTTCAAAGATTTTATTTTATTGTTTGGGTTATTGTAACTCTTAGAGGATTTGTGGGAAGATATTGTGATCTTCAAACAACTAATTTAGAGTGTATAAAAGGGGTAAAAATCAGGAGGAAATGGAGAACAACACACAACTCTTTTTTCTCTTCTCCAATATTCTTTTAAAGTTTTCATGAACGTGCGGAGATAAAAGTCTTGTTGGTCGAAGGAAACAGAAGCCTTGGAATCAATAAAATTGTGAGATCTAAATTATTTCATATGTTTAATTTATGCTTTGAGTATTGAATATTTTTGTATGCCTACTTTCATGATTCTTTTGTTTAATTACTAGGAGGCCTACTAGTCTATTATCCATTTTGATCTACTACTAAATTAGACATCAAATCCGTAATTGTTTGATTTTTTTAATTTATGAAGCAACCAAGATTTAATAAACTGCTTTGTTTTATTAGACCTTAGGAGAAAAAAATTTGAAAAAATTAAATGCAACCGCTTGTGCTTGTGTTGTTTTGCTTCATCGATCTCTTTGTTCTTTAAGAAATTACTAGATTAAATCTTCAGCGCTTGTCTTGGATTATTTAGTAATTAAAGCTAATTAGATCGCTTGTTTCTAATTATCTAAGCCTAAAAGAGATAGGAAATACTTCCAACGGTGAATATTCAAAGTATGATAATTTATGTTTGCATCAATGATCAATTTTAAGATTCCAATGGTGGATGTTGACTTAGACCAACATTTTTTCTTTGATTGTTATAATACTTTAATTGTTTTTAGCACTTTTTAATTTTCTTTGATCCAAAACTCTCCCTCCCATCTTATTTCACATAGCATAAAGATCAAACTAATTACTCTTCGTGGGAACGATCCTTACTCTCACTACTACATATTATTTCAAGAGTAAAGGTTTTATTTTTGGGTGCCTACGACAGCACACCAAATCCCCGGCAATGGCGCCAAAATTTAGATATCACAATTTTATTGATTCCAAGGCTTCTGTTTTTTTCGACCAACAAGACTTTTAGCTCCGCACGTTCATGAAAACTTCAAAAGAATATAGGAGAAGAGGAAGAAGAGTTGTGTGTTGTTCTCCATTTCCTCCTGATTTTTACCCCTTTTATACACTATAAATTAGTTGTTTGAAGATCACAATATCTTTCCACAAATCCTCTAAGAGTTAAAATAACCCAAACAATAAAATAAAATCTTTGAACAAGTTGGAAAATGGTTAATTCAGCTCCACTTTTCGTGCACAACATAGTTGACTCAACTTCAAGGCTGATTTGGTCCATGATGCAGCCGGACTCTCAAAAAACTCAAAACAGAAAAATTGTACATCTATCACTTAGCTTTCCAATCAAATTGGATTAGCTCAATTGGACTTCGGATGAGCAAGTTATGACCATTTTGCTACAAGGTATCAAAACTGTCCAGAATTGATAATTAGCTCAATTTTGCATTTAGTGACTCCAATAGCATCCTAGATCAAAATATAAAAATAATAAGTATCTTTAGACATCAAATAAGCATAAAAGAGTATACATTAAGGAATAAAAATATGATATTTTATGTTCTCATCAAATACCCCCACACTTAACCTTTGCTCGTCCTCGGGCAAAACTCTAATTTATTTTTCCAAAAAGAATTCAATGTTGCAATGTCATAAATAAAAAACAACTAAGCTCTTCAAAACTCATAACATATCATGAACATATATTCTTAAACAACTTCTAATTACTTAGTAGGTATTTTTACTAGAAAATAAAGTAAACTAAATAGGTAGACCCTCACGGGAATAAACACTCAACTCTCATGTGTTTGAAGGTATATATTTCACTCAAATTCATTCTAGAAGAAATGATCTACCATAAGCTTGCATATCTTCTCATTCTCCACCACTGGGATCACATGCATAACATAAATCATAAGGAGTTTTCATGGGTTGTAACGTGGCTTAGGATTAAGGTGGGATATATTTGGGAGTGTAGCTCAAAAGCCATCAAAACTAGTGGAGCAAAATTGAATTAACTCAATCTCAATATAAAACATGTAAAATCAATCACTCCATTTTGCAACATCTTCAATTTGGCTTTTAAAGCATTTAAACAATGTAAAACAACTTCCACCCTTTTTTTTTCTTTTTTTTATAACAATAATGGAACTTAGTAAATTTGAGGATGAAAATATGTTCCATTTTGTGGGTTGTAACCAAACCACAAATTTAGACACCCCCACTCTTATTTTTTCGTACACCCATACATATCATAATGATCAACAATGCTCCACTAGCTTGCGACTTGGGTAAAGGTATAAATTTTATTGGTTGAAAGCTTGTAATGTGGGTATACCAAAAAAAAGGCAATAAAGCTCAAAGGGGTTCAACAAAAAGAAAATTAATTACAATGTGGGCTATTTGGCTTATGTAATGCATAACAAAGATGGCCTTAATCATGTTCATGCATGCATGTGTCAATGTGACCTCGAAGAGAATCAAAGCAAGTTCTAGAGAAATAAATCAGTGGAAGAATATCTCTCATGAAAGAATAATGAGACTGATGTGTCAGTCTAAAGGCTCAAATCCTCACTGGCTTTTGTCTACCAATTTAGATACTACCATTTTCAATAAAAAAATAACTAGTCTAGTTAATTCTAAGTTGAAAAAAGATTATTTATTCAATCATGTTATGACTTTTTTAAATCTAGTTGAATCTTACTCCTGACATACACAACCAAAAATTATTAAAAAAATAAAAACCAAAATTCTTTTATTAAAAATTATTATTATTATTATTATTTTAGAAAAATAGCGATCTAAAAATGCTTAAAATAAAGTAAATTCCCTCCCCCACACTTAAAACTGACATTGTCCCCAATGTAAGGTGAAATACAAGAAAAAGGCAAAATAACCAAAACTAAAATACGAGAATAAAAATAAACTTTCCTTGGGTTGCCTCCCAAGCAGCGCCTTTATTTAATATTGTCGTTGGCTCGACTCTATGCACACTTGATATAACTAGGCAGGAATTTCAAGTCTAGAATAAATGCCTGTAAAACATAGGGTAAAGACCTCTTGTCATATATTGGTAACGAAATATATGGAACGTTACCTGACTGTTGTCTTTTTGGAAGCTCGCTCAATACTGCAACAGTTTTATGTAAGTTAGTACTCAAAGCTAACTCATGTTCTTTGTTAAAATTCTTACTAATGGCAACTTTTACTCCATCTTTTTCATCAAGTTTAAAAACTTCTTTTGCATTAGGTACTACATCATCTTTAGGAATGTTCGTGTCTGCAACGATATCTTTCTCTTCGTCTTGTTTTGACGATGCACGTGCTTCTTTTTCTAGAATGTCAACCTCTTTACCACTTCTCAAAATGATAGAACATGGAGTTTCTTTTGGATTTTTTATCGTTTGAGATGGTAATTTCTCTAAGCTTTGTGCCTCTAGCTTATTAATTGCAGTTGTCATTTGACTCATTTGATTGTTCAAACTTTGGATACTAGCCCTCATTTGATCTTTATGCTATTAATTGCAGTTGTCATTGGACTCCTCTTGAAGAGTTGGACACATATCGGTTGGATGCCCTGATACTAGACAAATCCTACAAGCCTTTGTTGTTTTCATGTTACCTACAACCATCTGACGAACAAGAGAAGTTAAACAAGAAATTTTTTGTTCTAAGGAAGAAACATTTACCTTATCAGTATGCCTAGATTGAAGATCTAGCCAAGTGCCAAATATTTGAGAATTGGCCGCCATTTCCTGTTATCGAATTTTTTTTTTTTTAATAGACAGAAAATTATTTGATCACAATAAAGAAATAAAGATCACAAAAAGCACAAAAATTAACTAAAATTACTCTCCGGCAATGGCGCTAAAATTTTGTGTGATGTCGTAGGCACCCAAAAATAAAACCTTTACTCTTGAAATAATATGTAGTAGTGAGAGTAAAGATCGTTCCCACAAAGCGTAATTAGTTTGATCTTTATGCTATGTGAAATAAGATGGGGGGGGGGGAGAGTTTTGGATCAAAGCAAATTAAAAAGAGCTAAAAACAATTAATGTATTAAAACAATCAAAGAAAAAAATGTTGGTCTCAGTCAACATCCACTATTTGAATCTTAAAATTGATCATTGATGCAAACATAAATTATCATACTTTGAATATTCACCGTTGGAAGTATTTTCTATCTCTCTTAGGCATAGATAATTAGAAACAAGCAATCTAATTAGCTTTAATTACTAAATAATCCAAGACAAGTGCTGAAGATTTAATCTAGTAATTTCTTAAAGAACAAAGAGATCGATGAAGCAAAACAACACAAGCACAAGCGGTTGTATTTAATTTTGTCAAAAGTTTTTCTCCTAAGATCTAATAAAACAAAGCAGTTTATTAAATCTTGGTTGCTTCATAAATTAGAAAAATCAAACAATTACGGATTTGATGTCTAATTTAGCAGTAGATCGAAATGGATAATAGACTAGTAGGCCTCCTAGTAATTAAACAAAATAATCATGAAAGTAGGCATAGAAAAATATTCAATACTCAAAGCATAAATCAAACATATGAAATAATTTAGATCTCACAATTTTATTGATTCCAAGGCTTCTGTTTCCTTCGACCAACAAGACTTTTAGCTCCGCACGTTCATGAAAACTTTAAAATAATATTGGAGAAGAGGAAGAAGAGTTATGTGTTGTTCTCCATTTTCTCCTGATTTCTATCCCTTTTATACACTCTAAATTAGTTGTTTGAAGATCACGATATCTTCCCACAAATTCTCTAAGAGTTACAACAACCCAAACAATAAAATAAAATCTTTGAACAAGTTGGGAAATGGTTAATTCAGCTCCACTTTTCGTGCATAGCATAGTTGACTCAACTTCTAGTCTGATTTGGTCCATGATGCAGCCAGAATCTCTCAAAACTCAAAACAGAAAAATTGTACCTCTATCACTTAGCTTTCCGAATCAATTTCGATCAGCTCAATTGGACTTCGGATGAGCAAGTTATGACCATTTTTTTACAAGGTATCAAAACTGTTCAGAATTGATAATTAGCTTCATTTTGCATTTAGTGACTCAAATTGCATCCTAGATCAAAATATAAAAATAATGAGTATCTTTAGACATCAAATGAGCATAAAGGAGTATACATTAAGGAATAAAAATATGACATTTTATGTTCTCATCAGTGTCTCATACGCCTACTAATCGTCCTCCCCGCCCAATATAGATATACAAGTCGTGAACACGACGTGGACATCTCGTACTATAATGCAAGTCTCTATAGAAATAAACACTAAGCTAAATACCGTTACACGTGTTGCTCATACCGATGGCCAGTCGAGTTTGAGGCACGCGTCCCTACATGAACTCACTCTGTGAAGTGCAATGATACGTGTCAAGGCCTGGGAAGTCATACCAACAACTCTACAACTTTAGGTGGGTCTACTAGACACTAGGTCAGACACAAGTCATAACGTCAAAGCCTTCGTTGACCGCACCCGAGTATCTCTCGGACGCGCACAGTTATATAATATAAATATGCAACTAATAATACAGAATTTAAACAGGACAACAAGGCAAGGAATACTTGCCTGGCAAGAGAGCTGCAAAGTATAACGTCCAGATATCAAACACACAGGATCGAAAGCTACGGTCTCAGAATGAACATCTCCGTATGCTAAAATAAACATCACCAACATTCCCAGAATAAGTGAGATAGCTAGAAAGTACTACCCTTTCGTCCAATTTGGACACAGGGACAAAACAGTAATTTCGGGTCAAAGCGGGCTCCACATGTGGGCTACTTTGCACCTAAAAGCGTGCCAGGGGTAACGGTCTCTAAATAGGACAAATTATAGGTCAAACAAACTCTAAATGTCAGTACGAACTCAACGGTAAGTCCAAATGTGGATTCCGGTGAGCCGAACACAATTTTGCCTAAAAAGTCAACCGTAGGGCCCGCCAATAGACGACTTGGTCAACTATCTCAAAATTGCGTAAAAATTGGGTCACAGGACCAGTGCGATACCACGGGTCCAGTGGCACAAGTTTTGCCGCATTCTGACGAGCGTGCACTAAATGGCGCTGAGTTTTGCAAAAGTCACGATACGGGGAATTTCTGCGGATACGGGCTGATTCTGACGCGCACACGCGTCCAAATCAGTTTTTGCGAAAGCCCACACATCTGGGTATACTGTGCGCACTTTTTGGTATACTTGGTACACGACGGGGCAGTCCCGTTTGGCGAGGCGCGCTCCGTATCACAAATTTTTGTGTTTCAAAAATAGGTTTGTATGGATTTTCATCCTAATTTAATTCTTCATACAGCATTAAATAAAATAATATAATTCAAAGAAAATAATCTAGGTTAGGTGGTCTTCGCATAGCAAGAAGAAAAACTAAATTCGGATATCTATGGTGGGAGATACGAGTCCGTGAACCTGGGTAGTTACCGCAGTTTTCTGCGATCCAAAAGTTGACATTTTTTGCCAACTTTGTCGTTGTTTTCGCCAAGGGTTTTGCGCTGTTCGAGGTAGACTAATGCACAGTATTGGAAGGGGTATAGGTCGGGATCATACCGGTGAAGACGGGGTCGAGTTTGGTCGAGCGAGGGCACGGAGAACGAGGCACGAACAGGGTTAAGTTGCTGTATTCTCTGTCTCGTGCACGGACGTCGACGCCGACGAACGGACGCGCGGGCGGCGGTGCTCCGGCGGCTCTGGGCTGGGGCGGCGAGTTTGGTGGTTGGCGGCGGCGCGGCAATTTTGAGGGGGTTGTGGAGTAGGGTTAGGGTTTGGGGTGTTAAAGAAGTATATATATATATATATATATATATATATATATATATAGAGTAGAGAAAACCGAAGGGGGGGTTTGTTCCGCGCGGGGGGGGGAGGATTGGGTTTACTGCTGTTATTTTAGAGTTAAGCGGGTGCGGTCTGAGGCTATGGGCGGGTAGTTGGTTTAGGTTAAACGGGTAGGGTTTTATGTGGGTTTGGGTTTTGATTGATTTAATAATTCTTTTTCTTTCTCTTTTTCTTATTCCTTTTTATTTCTTTTTCTAATTTTTTTTTCTTCTATTATTCTTTCTATTAAACTTTTTATATATATATATATATAGAAATTGATCTTAGAGCATATAATTAATCTATCAACTGTCCACAGGGTCTCCTACATGTAAATAATTAAGAAAAATTATAATTGCTCCATACAAATCTCTAAATGCACAATCACCTTAAATAAAAAATTAACTAAATTCTATTTCTTTTAATTAGCTAATAATTACTACAAATCATTTAAATAATTAATTAAATACTCAACGGTTTTTAGGATTAGGGGTTTTACTCACGTGGCCTGGTCCTGTGTATTTTTGGGACTGGAGCGCGACATAGTTTTAGTGGTGGCCCATGCAGGTCGACTTTATCTTTTGTGGTATGGTAACATGCCCAGCGAGCCTGCATTAGGATAGAAATGACTAGGTTTCATCCACTTTGATTACGTCTTTGAATTTCCTTTGTATTGCTTCTAAATATCTGTATCCTGTTTGATTGATTCCGTACTCTTTTTAATGAAGTCCTATCTCTTGCAGCAAGATGAACTTGCACAGTGGACGAGGAGCACCCAGTGTCATGGTGCCAGACGACACCACCCAAAGAGAGAAGGTACCCCAGGGACTACCTGGAGGACAACCACCATTACAGGCCCCGCTGATACATTGGCGCGAGACTTCTCAGGGCGATCCTACCCAGCAGCCCGAGGGACAGACTTCCCAGACGATCCCCACACCGCATTTTGAGGGCCAAACTTCAGGGGCTACGCTGATGCCACAGACCGAGAGGCCGACATCTGAGGAGACACCTACTGCACAGCCAGAGGTTTCATTACCACCACCTCCACCTTATCCACCCCAGATGCCGTTATCAGATGGACAACCACAGATGCTTCAGTTCTTTCAAGCTATGATGCAGGCACAGTGGCATCAGATCGAGATATTAAGACAGAGTTTGATGGCATTACTAGAGAGGACACCTGTCATAGTGCCAGTACCAGCACCTCCACCAGCTCAGACAGGTGGTACTGTAAGATGGTTCCGACAGATGGGACCGGATTCTTTTTTAGACAACGAGACTGTAGAGGAGATCTTCGACTGGGTCGCCAATACGGAGATGCTACTAGAAGCTTCATAACTGCATCCAGACCTTTGGATGACCGTAGTGAGGGCCCAACTAAAAGGAAATGCCCATCACTGGTAGGATTCTATTGAGCGCAGTGTAGGCAAGAACCAGACTTGGGAACAGTTCTTAGAGTACTTCAACACGAAGTATTTCCCGACTACAGTCAGAAATGCCCTGTACTCCTAGTTCCTACACCTAGAACAAGGAATATGACTGTTGACGCATATGACGCAGAGTTTAGCAGACTTAGCAGATTTGGTGCTGTCCTAATACCCAACAACCTAGAGAAGGCCCAGAGATTTCATCACGGCCTTACTTTCGATCTACAGAGATATACCACCACACAGGCGAGGATTTCTTATGAGGAGGTCCTTTTAGAGTCGAGGATCCAGGAGGCCATCGGCAGAAGAGCAAGACGTTCCAGCACGACCATACCAGCCAGAGCCCAGCCCAGAGCAGGAGGACCGATCCGTCATCCCAGAGCACAGACGCAACAGAGGATGGCACCATACCAGCAGAAGGAGCTTCCGACTTGTCACCATTGTGGCAAGAATGGACACGTCATTAGAGATTATCGAATAAAGCTGGGATTGTGCATGATATGTGGATCGAGGCAGCATCTTGTCAGAGATTGTCCACAGTGCAGAGACGTAGCATCACAGACAGTACCGAGGCCAGCAGCACCAGTCTCGAGGAAACTACCCCCGCCAGGAGGTCAATATCCACCAGCTCCCGAAGGATTTCAGAGGGGACCACCCTTGGCCCCATAGGAGGTACAGTTTGATCGAGCCCGACAGCAGGCCGGAGGACAGAGGCACGGGCAAGCCTTTACAATAGCAGCTACTGAGGAGGAAACAGAAGGGTAAGCTATCACAGGTACCATTTTAGTTACATCATTACCCGCAACTGTATTATTTAATTCTGGAGCTACACTATCGTTCATATCTAGTAGATTTATAGCAATGCATAGAGTAGCGACTTCCCCCTTACCTAAGAGTTGGAAGATTCTTACCGGAGGAGGCATCGTGTCGGTTACCAGCACTATTAGAACGTACTCGGTAGTCATGTGTGGTAGAGAGATGAGCGCCCGATTCTTGGTACTTCCAATGCCACTCTTTGATGTTGTGCTAGGCATGGACTGGTTAAGCCAGTATAATGCCGTACTGGACTGCCGGAAGGGTAGCATCACTTTTAGACCACCAGATCAACCGAAGTTCGAGTACGTGCGAGGGACTGTCGAGCAAAAAGTAGGACAGACAGTGGGAACTTACATGGCTATGGAGATGGTACCCCCACCGATAGTTGCAGAATTCGAGGATATTTTTTTGGAGGAATTGCCAGGCTTACCGTCAGATAGAGACGTAGAGTTCACTATTGAGCTAGTACCCGGAGTAGCACCGGTATCTTCCAATGTATACCGATTGGCGAAGAAGGAACTAGATGAGCTAAAGCTACAATTAGAGGAGTTGCAGAGCAAGGGATTTATCCGTCCTAGTGCATCACCCTAGGGAGCACCAGTGTTGTTTGTACCTAAAAAGGATGGAACAGTACACATGTGCATTGATTACAGAGCCCTTAATGCTTTGACTATCAAGAACAAGTACCCCCTGTCGTAAATTGATAATTTGTTCGACCAGCTGACAGGAGCAGTGGTGTTCATAAAGATCGACTTGAGATCGGGTTATCATCAAGTAAAGGTGCGAAGAGAAGATATTCAAAAGACAGCATTCAGGACTCATTATGGTCACTACGAGTTCTTAGTGATGCCTTTTGGACTGACGAATGTACCTGCTGTATTTATGAACTTGATAAAAAGAGTATTCTACCAGTACCTAGACCAATTTATGGTAGTCTTCATCGACGCCATCTTGGTGTATTCAAAGAGCCACGAGGAGCACGAGAAGCATTTGAGGCTAGTGTTAGAGACCCTAAGGAGAGAGAGGCTTTATGCCAAGCTGAGCAAGTACGAGTTTCTTCTAGATCGTGTCACTTTTCTTGGACACGTCATCTCAGGAGATGGTATTTCAGTAGATCCAGCGAAGATTTCATTAGTAGAGACATGGCCAACCCCTACCAATGTCTCAGAAATGAGGAGTTTCCTAGGACTTGTCGGATATTACCGGAGGTTCTTAGAGAACTTCGTGAAGATCGCAGAACTGATGACCTGCTTGACCCGTAAGGAGCAGGAGTTCACCTGGACAGAGGAGTGTCATAAAGCATTCGATGAGCTAAAGAAGCGTCTGACTACAGCACCTATCTTGACCATACCTTCTGGACCCGGAGGATTCGTGATCTATAGCGTTGCGTCCGGGAAGGGATTAGGATGTGTCTTGATGCAGCATGGAAAGGTTGTGGCCTATGCCTCTAGACAGTTAAGGACTCATGAGAAGAACTATCCCACCCACGACTTGGAGCTTGCCGCAGTAATTTTTGCTTTGAAGCTTTGGAGGCACTACCTATACGGACAAAGAGTAGAGATATTCACTGATCATAAGAGCCTGAAGTACGTCTACACTCAGAAGGACCTGAACCAGAGACAGAGACGTTGGCTCGAGGTAATGACAGACTTCGAGATTGAGCTACAGTACCACCCGAGAAAGGCCAACGTAGTAGCTGACACGTTGACCAGAAGACCTATGGCATTTTTCTTGACTACCCAACAACATCTGTTGAGAGATCTAGAACATATGGGTATAGAGATTGTTATGCCCGGAGTAGACGGACAGTTATCAAGTTTTCAGTTATAATCGATATTAGTGGAGAGGATCAAGGCTGCTTTGCCGCCAGATGCCAGATTTCAAAGGCTTCGACAGAGGACAGAGGCTGGAATACAAACATGATTGCGTATACATGAAGATAGAACTTTGAGATATGGAGATCGTCTCTATGTTCCGAATGGAGAACTTCGTCAGGAACTGATGTCAGAGGCACCCAGTTCAACCTACTCTATTCATCCAGGAGGTACGAAGATATACAGAGACTTAAGGCAATACTACTGGTGGCATGGAATGAAGAGAGAGATAGCCTGCTTTGTGGCGAAGTGCCTGGTGTATCAGCAAGTCAAGGCTGAGCATCAGAGATCTGCAGGATTACTTCAACCGCTCCCGATACCTGAATAGAAATGGGAGCATATCACTATGGATTTTGTTACGGGCTTTCCGAGGAGTCCTAGTGGTCGCAACATAGTATGGGTAATCGTGGATAGACTCACCAAGTCCGCACACTTTTTACCCTTCAGAGTTGGGCAATCTACGGAGGTCTTAGTAGATATGTACATGAGGGAGATTGTGCGACTGCATGGAGTGCCAGTTAGTATCATGTCTGACAGGGATACGAGGTTTACATCTTACTTTTGGCAGAGTATACAAGAGAGTCTCGGTACCCGTCTAAAGTTTAGCACATCGTATCATCCGCAGACAGATGGCCAGTCCGAGCGCACCATTCAGACATTGGAAGACATGTTAAGAGCGTGCATGCTTGATTTTAGAGGATCATGGGAGGACCATTTGTATTTGGTCAAATTTTCCTACAACAATAGCTATCAAGCGAGTATTCAGATGGCTCCCTATGAAGCATTGTATGGCAGGAAGTGTCGTTCTCCAGTGTGTTGGAGCGATATAGGCGAGAGACAGATTCTTGGGCCAGAGTTGGTTGTTCGTACAGTAGAGAAGGTGAAGAAGATCCAAGGACACCTGCGAGCAGCACAGAACAAACAGAAGCATTGGGCGAATGCGCATCGACGACCCTTAGAGTTCCAGGTTGGAGATCACGTGTTTCTAAAGATCTCACCTAATCGTGGGACTATCAGATTTGGAGGCAGAGGAATGCTGAGTCTGAGGTACATCGGACCATTCAATATGTTAGAATGCATCGGAGAGGTTGCTTACAGATTAGCCTTACCGCAGACTTTGGAAGGAGTCCATGACGTCTTCCATGTATCTCAACTAAGGAGGTACATGCCAGATCCGAGTCATGTGCTTGACCATTCAGAAATCACAGTCGGCCCAATTTTATCATACCAAAAAGAGCTTATGGAGATTCTGGGCAGGAGCGAGAAGGTACTGCGAGGTCAGACTATCCCTCTAGTTCGTGTCGCATGAAGACATCATGCACCAGGCGAGTCGACCTGGAAGCGTGAGGAGGATATTTGACAGCGTTATTCCCATCTCTTCGAAGGCATAGGTATGTAGTAGCTTTTTATTTCAGTCAGTAGATCTTACCCATACGTATATTTTAATTTCGAGGACGAAATGCTCTAAGGAGGGTAGATTGTAAACCCCCTCGACCAATTTATGATTTAATTTAATTTAAACTGAGCGACTAGGATTAATTTGGGTACAATTAGGATTAATGTACAATAATTATATATCTTAATACACCTTACCGTTGCTTCGATGTTTGGAGCGCCATACTAGCAGTTACCTTCAACCCAATTTTATATACATCTCCTAGACATGCTAGACTACCCATCTCACCATTGTGTAAATTTTAGATACTCGTTATCGTGTCTCATCTTAGCTACGCAATATTCGTTAAAAGAATGCCTCGTGCAATATATTTTTAATCTAATTAATTGGAGGCCAAGTTCACCGAAAATAAGACCTAACTAAGCCCATGTACACCCTCTAATATGGACCAGTCCCACCTCAAATAGCCCAGACTGGCCCAAATCCCGAGGTTAACCCTAATTCCCTCATATATGTATAAATACACATTTTCTACATGGAAACCCTAGGAAACAAAAGCATCTAGCCGAACACCCTCTCTTTTGCCTAGCACCCATTCCCTTCCCCGACCGGACACCTGAACCACCACCTCAAGCCTCCACCCCCTCAGCGACCTGACCGCCTACACTTTCCCCCCCGACATCGGACCACCACCCAGCCACCTGCAACTGCTGGTCCCCTCCCATCCACCATCAATACCCCCATCACCAACCTAACCTGATCATCCTTCCCCCGACTTCCAAACCACCACCTCCAACCTTGCCTGACACCGCCAACCACCACCACCAGAATCGCCGGCCAACCACCCTCGCAACACCACCAGCACCACCACTTACACCACCGCCTCCACCTTCACCATTATCACCATCCCCTCCATCATCAACCGTCTCCCTTCACCGCCATAGCCAACCCAACACCACCCTCAATACCACCTCAGTCACCGGCCTCCCTTGCCTGACCACCCCGTCGACCATCCACAACCCCCACACACGACCAGCACCACCTTCCCCGTCACCGTCGTACTGCCAAGCCGCCGCTGCAAAGTCCATGCTGCCGCTGCTACAGCTGCCACAGTTGCTGCTGCTACTGCCGAGATCTGCTGACCGACGCCGGAGCTCCGCTGACCACCGGCGAGCGTGCATGTCGACGAGCAGACCCCCCCCCCCCGTTCAGCCACGCCTAGGTAAATACATAAATTCCTCTCTTCTTTATTGTATCATCGTATAGTTGCGTAGAGTTGTGTCGCCGTGTCTTCAAGTCGTCGTGTCGTGTCATTACGAGGACACGAACTAAATTGAAACCCTATATGTGAATGGGTGTATGATAATCAAATTTCATAATGATTAATAAGTTAGTAATTAATGAATTGGTAATGACCCTAGTAATATGACGTGTTATAAGGACCTATAATTCACCTAAAAACCTAGACCTTAACCAAGTTCATGGTAACATGGGAAATAAGGACATGTATTCCTACAAAACATAAATAGTTTTGTGACCCATAACTTAGTATTTTACTGTCGTGAGGTACGCGGGAACCGAGGACAGAATACGTGTATACCCTAGCTACGTGCACACACGACTCTATAGTCGACCCACCGAGTACCTAAGAGCAGAGTCGTAGTTTTGTGTATGTATTTATTTAGTGTCTGATGCTAGATTGCTATACTATATTGTATGTTTAGGGTCACTGGACCAGCCAGGAGATACTGCAGGAGCAGGCTATTGGCATTCACAGCTTGATGACTCAGGCAAGATACCTTGCCATATTTACTGTCTAATTTAAATTATGCATATATTGTATGATTCTTGTTGCTTTATTTTATATGACTGTGCGCGTCCGAGATTGACTCGGGTGCAGTCGACGAATGCATCGATGAGTAGTGTACTTGACCTAGCCATTAGCAGACTCCCCCATTGGGAGGATACTCTGTTATCTTCCAAGACCTGACACTCTTATACGTTTTCACAGTGGCAAATGGATATTGGGATGCGGGTTCGCGTACTCGACTAGCTATCGGTACGTGTGACATGCATCACGGTTAGTGCGTAACTCAGGATTTCTGTATTAGTAGAGACTTGGCATAGTGATACGTGGTATACACGTCGAGTATTCGACTTGTATATCTACATTGGGCGGGGAGGATGACTAGAGGGTGTATGGGACACCCACCACCTTTATACAGATACCGCACTCGACGGAGTGATACGGACGTATATGCTTAACAGATACCACATTCTTTAGAGTGTTGGACGTTACTTGGTGATTTTATAGATACCACACTCTATAGAACGTTGGACGTTATTATATTACAGTGCCCGTATTATAGGGGACATATGTGGCATATACTAGCCAGTTGTCACAATTGGTGAATTACGTCAGCATATGTCTAGCTTACACCTTCCCATATACTCAAAGTTGTCCACACAAATGCATTCACTTAGATGGTTAGCACACCCTTATTGTATTTATTTTATTCAGTATTTATATATATAGCATGCTTCTATGTATCTTGTTACGTCCATCTGAGGACCTGGTACCTTTCCAGATTTGGATGAGGCATATTACCCCATAATATACGGCCCAGGACAAGAGACTAGGTACGCTACAGCGGAGGAGCTAGAGGTGCTACCGTTAGAGTTTTCGTGATTATTTGGTAGGCCTTCTGCCTAGGATTGAGAGCATCATTATCTAGTCAGCCGATGCCCTAGTTATTATTCTTTTTATCTGTCATTCAGTACTTTTATTTTGTCATAGTAGTAGGTTTGTTCCCACCAGACATTCTTGGTTGTACTATGATATTTGAGACTGGCGTTTATGTCCCAGTATTTATTTTAGTACTTTCTTGCTGATTATATTATGGATGAGAATAGATTACCTGTTGCTGATTGACATTGGACAAGTTAGTATTCTAGGACAGCGTAGCACTCTTCGTTAGGATCCATCAAATTGGGATATCCTCGGAGACGTGTCAGCTGGCTATTGCCACGTGGCCTGGTCCCATGTATTTTTGGGACTGGGGCGTGACTCCTTCAAGCTGAAGCATAAATATAAATCATGCTAGCTTATTACAAAGAAATTGAACCCGATGACCTAAAAGAGACTGTGTAAAGACATCGTCTATTTGATCGCCGGTCCTTACATGGTAAAATTTTATCATCCTATTTTGATACTCATTACGGACGAAGTGGATGTCGATCTCAATGTGCTTCATCCTTTCATGGAATACCAGATTTGTAGCAATATGGAAAGAGATTGGTTATCACACCACTTATCTGCTGCTTTAGATCTTGCTTCTTCTCCCAGCCCTTATAAGAGATGATGTAGATATAACACCTTTGCTGTGCCATGAGCAATACCTCGGTATTCTGCTTCTGAACTTGATCGTGAGACCATATTTTGCTTCTTACTCTTCCATGATACCAACTTCCCGCCAATTAATACCAAATAGCTAGATGTAGACCTTCTATCAGTAATACTTGCACCCTAGTCCACATCTGTAAAGCATTCAAGAAGAGTATACCCTGATTCTCCATCCGAATTTCTTTTTTCTGATTTTGGGCTAGATAGCGCAGGATTATGAGAACTATCTACCAATATAGAATTCGTGAAGAAGCCATAAATCTACTTGTAACACTTACGACAAAGGAAATGTCTGAACGAGTCATGACTGCCAAGTAGTTGAGTTTTTCAACCACTCAACGATACTGATCCGGATTGGTCATCAGTAACCTCTCATCAGGAAGAAACTTTACCACTAGATCTATGGGTGAGGTTGTTCCCTTAGCTTGCATTATTATTGCAATGGTTAGCATGTCCAACACATACTTTCTTTGAGTCATTACAATATCCAGCTTACCTCATATGACTTCAAAGCCTAAGAAGTACTTCAACTATCCCATATCTTAGGTCTGGAACTGTTCACCCAGAAACTTCTTTAGCCCTGCAATTTTGTGACTGTCGTCTCCCTTTATCACAATATCATCGACATAGACACCAGGCAGTATTCGTCCGGCTGATGTCTTTCGGTAGAATACCAAATGATCTTTCTTCGATTGACACATTCTAAACTGAGTAACAACATGTGTAAATAGTCCAAACCAGTTATGAGTTAATTATTTGACACTGTAGAGGGCCTTCTGTAGATGACATACTTTATCCTTCCTTGCAACGAACCAATAAGGTTGCATTACATACACCTCTTCTTTAAGGTCCTCATAAAAAAATGATTCTTCACATCCAACTGCAGAAGGGGCCAATCATATCGGACGACTAAGGCTATAAGCACTAGCATAGAAGTTATCCTAGCAACTGGGGAAAAGGTCTCAAAATAATCTCCACCATATATCTGAGAATATTTTTTAGCCACCAGTCGAGCATTCAGACGATCAAGAGTGCCATCCAGTTTCATCTTGATTATGAACACCCATTTGCAGCCTATCGCCTTCTTACCAGTAGGTAATTCTACCAAGGCCCAAGTATGATCCTTCCGAAGCGCTCGTATCTCTTCTTCCATAGTGCCGTACCAACCAGGATATTTAAGTCCTTCCTCTGCAAAATTGGGGATCTGATTCCTGTCAATTGTAGCTACCAACCACTGAGTCTAACTCGTTGTTTGATAATAAACGAAAGAAATAAAACTAGGTTTGTACGAAACCCTTTCTTCGGTTTACAAACAAGAAGTACAATTAATCCTATACGAGAATATTAAGTACAAAAATTTAATCTGGGTAAATATTGCTATAGAAGTCTGATCTGCGGTCGATCACTTTGTCCCTTGGACCACACGATGACGAAGAAGTGCTGTAAAAGGAGGAAAAGCTTCAAAAATCGCAAGAGAGATTGGATGCTCGATACCAAACACTACCAGAAAAAGTCAAATTAGCGACGTCTAAAAACGTTGCTAAATAACCAAAAATCGTCGCTAATTAGGTTTAGCGACGTAATTAGCGACGTTTTAAAGCAGTCGGAAAACACCAAGTCGCTAAAACAAAAAACGTCGGTAAACGTCGCTATGCCGACGTTTTTTAGCGACTTTAATGTGTCGCTAAATTTAGCGACGTTTTGCGACGCCAAGTCACTAAATAGCGACGTTTTGAAAAGTCGCTAAACGTCGCTGATTAGCGACGTCGCTGATTAGCGACGTCGCTGATTAGCGACGTCTATCGCGACGTTACACCGACGTCTTTAATGACCTGGCTATACTGCCATGTCAGCAATTGGCGACGTTTAGCGACGTCATTAGCAACGTCATTAGCGACGTACTTAGCGACGTTTTACAGCGTCGCTAAGTAGCGATGTAATTAGCGACGTAAATTAACGTCGCTAAACGTCGCTAATAACGTCGTTAATTTTTAAAAAAAATAAAAATAATAATATGCAGAAGCAAACATTGGTGATTCCCTGCAGTTTTACATCATCTTCATCATACACACCAACATGATTCAATCTAGTTAACTATATAATCCAATTAAATTAAAGACCACAAGAAGTATCAATCCAATTAAATGTGGATAACTATATAATCCAATTAAATTAACTAAAAAATTAAAGACCACAAGAAGCATCATACATCATGTCTATTGTTGAAGTATCAATAATTCATAAATAATAATAAAAATAACTATACTACTACGGATCTGCAGGAGGCTGACCAGCGGCGCGCTTGAAGGATAATAACTCCTCATACTCGTCCCGTGGAATCGACATCGATGTCGATGGAGAAGGCAGTGACGTCGGTGGAGGCCGTGTCCGCTCCAAGTCTGCGAGTCGCTGGTTGTAAGAATCCAGGGTAGATAACAGCCTCGTACTGCTATCACCCATTGAATCCTGCATCCTCGTCAGGTTCTCGCCCATCGATAGCTGTGACGCCTGCATCCTCGTCAGCTTCTCGCCCATCGATAGCTGTGACGCCTGCAGCTCCATGATGTTGCGATCATTGGAGGCTCTAATATCATTTGTCAATTCTCGTAGCTCCGTCATGCTGCGGTCGAGCATATCCAATCGTGCGATGAGCATCGGATCGTCCGCCTGCGGCTGGGACCGGGACTGGTCCTCCATACTTCGCAGCAAGTCGTTACGGAGAGACGCAATCTGACGGTCAACGGCCTCTTGGACGGCCTCCTGGACTCTGGCCGACGACTGCGAGGGCTGCGACTGCGAGGGGTGTGTAGAATGCACAACTGTCGGGGAGGCCCTAGATGACTGCGTCGCAACCAGGGCGCCATAGGAGCCCGTACCGTAGTACGTACCCCTCTGGAGACCACCAGCTGCGGTCACCCACAGGTCGTCCACCGACGGAGATGGACCGGGCTGCGACGAAGCACCAGCCTCTCCAGGTGTAGGTGCACTAGCAGTCGCCCGCTCACGAAGCCTAAGATACTCGGCCTAGAAAAGGTTTGGAAACTCAATAATTGCCTAAGTTATATTAAAATAAACACAAAGTAAAGTAATACTTACATAGGTCTGTGAGGCCCTCTCATCAATAAGATTTCCGTCCTTGCGATGGGTGGCCAAGAAGACGGTCACCATATTTGTATCCTCACCCCTCTGTACCTGTTAAAAATATATTTTTTATTACTAAACTTAAATATTTTTTCCAAGTACCATTTTATGGTACTTATATTAAAATAATATATTTTAAAAGAAAAAACATACCAAACGACGGAAATATTTCGTCATCGGAATCGAGCCACCACACCACTTGGCAGCATTCTGCCTAGCCGCCTTGGCCTTCTTAGACCTTTCCTTGTAGCTCGGATCGTCGAATCTAGCCCTCATCGCAGTCCACTGCTCAGGCGTGATCCAACCTTGGATCGGTTTTCCAGCACGATCACGAGCCTTCTGGTCATCCAGAGCATCTCGGATAAGCTTGGCGGCAACGGTAGGAAAGAGCCGCTCGATCAACTCGGCCCGGTGCGGAGGATAAAAATACGTTTGCTACAATAAATAATTCATTAAGTTAGCATCACGAATATGCATAAATTAGAGGATTTATTTAATATACTTTTACCTGGAAGTGCGCAAACTAGAACGCCTTTCTCTCCTCCGGAGCCTCAGAGTAGTTGATCCAAGGGCCACCGTAGTTGTTCCTCAGAAATTGGCCCAGGCGTCTCTGAACCGACGATGGACGATATCTATACAGAAATAATAATTTAGATTACTGAAAAAGTCAATATACGATGAATAAAGAGAAACACAAATATATACTAAACCATCTAATTGACTTACTTTGTACCGTCGGCCCAAATCTCTGTCCTCGTCTCCTCCGGTGGTGCGCATGGAGGATCTTGCTGATGCTGGGACAACGTCGGCACGACCTCCTCTACATGCTCATCTGTCTCCATGGTTCCGTCAGCAGGAGGAACGCTGGACGAGGGAGTACTATCACGCCTGGAACTACTCGTCCCAGGAGTGATGTCACGCAACGTCGTCGCAGTCGGAGATGTGACTGATCGATATACTGGAGTACTGGGCGACGATGATCCGGAACCAACAGTAGGCAGTACCGGAGTGGCACTCTGTCTACCTCGGGACCTGCCGAATCCTCCGCGTCGTCCTGTCATATCTGATAACAACATATGATGAATATAGAGAAACACAAATATATACTACATTCTACAGTCGAAATGTGATACATATCTCAAAGCATTATACAGTCAAAATATAATACATATATTCGTTAATGTCAACATCTACTTCTACATGCAATATTTACAGTCCAAATATAGTTACATTCTACATGGAATATTTTATATTTTCAATCATCTTCAGAAAATTCATCTTGTTCGCCTTCCTCGTCCTGCTCTTCCTCTTCCTCGTCTTCACTTTCATCTACTTCGTCGTCCTCTTCGGATAATTCTACATCTTCTACATTATTATTCGTGTAATGAGTAACTTCCGTTGAGTCCACATCTACAATATTTGTTACAAGAGGTAGATCGTCCTCCTGATAAGCTATTTCGTCAATGTCAAAGGTATTTCTAGCTTTAGTCTTGCATACTGCCCACCAATCCGACCTCGCTGTCCCCCGTCTAGGATAAGTTGTGAAGTACACGAGCTGAGCCTGACTTGATAGGACAAATGGTTCGTAGTCTTGATATCTACGCTTGTAGTTTATATCCACAAGGCCATGCTTGTCAATTTTCCAACCTTGATCTTGAATCGGATCGAACCATTCACACCTGAATAGCACGATATTAGCAGGTTCTGGGCCATAATTATATGTCAACTCCATAATCTCTCGTAAGATGCCAAAGAAGTACTGTAGAAGGAGGAAAAGATTCAAAAATCATAAGAGGGATTGGATGCTCGATGCCAAAGTCGTCAATCACTCCCCTCTGTCTATGCTCTAGGATCTTCTCTCTCAACAATAAAATCCGATCTCGTCCTTATAATCCTCTTCCTCGACCCTTTCGATCCTTGACCTCTGTCAATAGAGGTCTCTATTTATAGAGTCCAATTGCCGTAATCGTCCAGTCAGTGTAGAAGCCGAACAGTGGAGAGTAGGGCGCTCTTTACGCGGCGGTTATGATAACTGCTACCCACGTCTAAATGATCTCTTGACTCTGCGTGTGACGCGTGTCTCATTATAAGGTAACGCGTATAACTGCTGCGAAGATCACGACATGCAGCCACGCGGGTAACTGCCCCTTGCGTAGAGATGATTGGCGTAGAAACCGAATAGTTGTCATACTGGCGTAGAAGCCAGGTAACTGTCATATTGGCATAGAAGCCAAGTAGGCATAGAAGCCCAGTAGGCATAGAAGCCCAGTAGCTGTCAAGTTGGCGTAGAAGCCAAGTAGGCGTAGAAGCCCAGTAGGCATAAAGCCCAATAGCTGTCAAGTTGACTTAAATGCCAAGTAGGCGTATAAGCCTGATGTTGCATGGATAGGTAGCTAGGGTAAGGACAGCCGATTATCCTTGCTTGACTGAGGTCTTGAGCGTATTCTGGACCAAATAGCCTCATCACGCACCAATGCAAATATAGCCTGAGTTGGCATATTCCGAGGAGATAGCATACGGCGTTCTCCTATAGTTGAAAATAGCCAGGTCGGCGTATTTCAAGGAGATAGCGTACAGCGTACTCCTATAACTGAAAATAGCCTGATGGCGTAATATACAGAGGTAATGATGTGGACGTATTAGCCATAATTATGGCTCACCCAGTCGTTAAAAGTAGAACCAAATCTCATGCATTAAATGCAGAGATCTGCCCCCATCACGCGCATTAACTGCAGAGACGTGCCTCGAGTTCTGTACGAAGAGCAGCTTTTGATGTGGCGGTTCGTTTCGTCTCCTGCTGAGCGTAAAAGATCATGTCTGCCTGTGTAAAACTAGGCAGCGTATTTCCTTGAATGCGTAAAAATAATTTGTATTAAGGAAATATCACTTAACGACGGTCTGGGTCTCTGTGCAGAATCATTATTACAGTCGTTCTCTCGATCATCGTGTGGTACTTTCTGTCAGGGGTCAGGTTCACTACATGATCTGACAGGTTCATTCGAGGAATACGAAGAGTTCCTCGTACAATTTCCTGCTGCATTAAAAGCAGATAAGTTTTACGCCGAAGTGGCGATGTAACAACCTTTTTACGCTGAAGCAGTCTGGAAATACTGCATTACGCGGGTTGTTCTGGAGCTATATTTTACGCTGAATAGGGTTGAAGCTCTATTGTTTCACCAATGGTTCTGAAGTCATGTCTTATGCCACCCAGTGGTGGATCTCTGTTTACGCGGCTTCCTGCATGATTGAGGGTTTTACGCGTATAATTCCCCAGCGTATTTTTTATGCTTCTACACTCGTGAGCTCTTTATAGTTGTCAACATACAAAGGATGGTCGTGACATGTACGATGAGGGCAAACCGGTATATTAGATAGTAGAGAATCAGTAGAGCTGGAGAAGGACGATGGCTCTACGGAAGTGGGTACCATTGGTGATGCTTGTTCTGGTGGAGCTGGTGAGATGGGCGATGCCAGTTCTGGCTGAGCCGATATTTTTGGACAGTCAGATTGGAAGACTGGCTCGGCAGGGGAGGACACCCTTACGGGGGGCTGTTGTGTTTGAACGAAAAAAAGCAGGAAATCCTCTTTTGGATAAATCTTGGGAACATAATTATAGTTGGTGAGAGTGGAGAAAACTCAGTTTTAACAAAGGTTACATCCCGAGACATAAAATGTCTCTTCAAAGTTGGAAAAAATAATAATACCCTTTCTGATCTTTTGGATACCCAAGAAAAATATACTTGATTGCATTCAGTTCCAACTTAGAATGAGTAGGTCGAGCATCCCGAATATAACACTAGTATCCCAAATTTAAATAGATAGAGAAAATAGCTCACGACTAGGAAATAATTGGAAAAATAGAGTATTTCCATTAAAAATAGAAGATGGCATACTATTGTTCATATAATAGGCTGTAAGGACTACATTAGACCAAAATTTATTGGTAGTACGTGCTTGAAACATAAGAGCACGCATTATTTCCAAAATATGGCGATTCTTGCATTCGACCACACCATTATGTTGTAGTGTGTAAGGACAAGAAGTTTGGTTAATGATGCCATGTCTTGCCAGATGAGAATTGAACTCACGAGATAAATACCCACGACCATTGTCACTTTAAAAATACTTAATGGGAACCCCAAATTGAGTTTGGATTTTTGCATAAAAATTGTACCAAATATTAAATAATTCGTAGCAATTTTTCATCAAGTAGACAAAGGTGACACGTGAGTAGTCATCAACAAAGAAAATAAAATACTTGAAGTCCATCATAGATTCAATAGGTCAAGCCCCCATACATCAGAGTGCACTAACTCAAAAGGAGCTGATGCAGTTTTATTTAGACTCACCGGATATGATATCTGGTAATGTTTAGCCAAACTACATGACGCACAATGAAAAGGAACATGAAAATTCAAAGACAGATACATCTTCTAGAGTGTTTAGATATATGGGTAACCTAACCGATAGTGCAACTCAAATGGATCGAGTTTTATATTGACACAAACAGCGAAAGAATTCATATCAAAAAAGTACAAGCCTCTAGGCACATGTCCCCTACCGATAATCCTTCTAGTCTTTAGGTCCTAAAAATACAACCATCGAGAAAAATATTACTGAACATTGTAAGTCACGAGTAATTCTAATATTGGACAATAGACTGAACGAATTTCCAGGTGTGTGTAAAACTGATCTGAGTGGTAGACCAGGAGAAAGACGAGTGCTTCCTTTTCTAGGCACCCTCAGGGAACTGCCATTTGCAACAGTAATATCTGATACACAAATGACATATATGTAATCACACAGCATACTTGCATCACTTGTCATATGATCAGATGTACCTGAGTCGATCATCCACTGCTTCGACCTAATCACACACGCTGCTGAGTACCCGGTTGTATATCCCGATGTAGATACTTCACTATAACACTGAGCTTGGAATTCAGTAAATTCGGCATATGCTTCTTCCATCATCTGCACTAATGCACTGTCATTATCAGGATTATCTCATACAATATTGGCGGCATGAGCTTTAGGATACTGCCACTGGAAATTTCCTTGTTGACCATAATTTAATCATGTGCGTGGTTTTCCATCATCACGACCGCTATTTCCTTATCCACCATCACGGCTAGCATTTCGGCCGCCACGTCGACTACCACGACCTCCACGAAATCCCCTACCAGCAGTACCCAGGGAAGACCAATCAACAGGTTCATAAACGACTTTTGTTGCCCATTAGACACAAACTTCTAACCGATCCAAACGGATCATCACAACTCTTTGGATTAGAAAATAGATCACAAACAATCAAAGAATGGAGATGACGTAAAAAAAATTACCCGAAACCGATCTCCTCTTCGCAATAGCCTTTAATCTCTTCCTCTCTCCTTCCAATGTGGTAAAAACAATCTTGTCTCCTTTTGCAATATTTTTGAGATATATGAGATATATTTTAGGGCTAGGAGACACATACTATATATAGCCTCGGACCCACAACTAATATTCCTATTATATATAGGAATACCCAATCCAAATCCATTGACATATTCCTATTATATGTAGGAATACCGAATCCAAATATATTAAGGTATTCCTATTATATGTAGGAATACTCAATTCAACTCCAGGGTATTTTTCAAATAGGTTAGGAATACCACCCACTCCAACAAATCTTCCCCTTCACAACTATGTGGAGGGGGGTCGTCATCCCGACGATCCGCCTGCAGTACTCAAACTTTTCCCTTGAAAGAATTTTTGTCAACATGTCTGTTCCGTTGTCATCCATATGAACCTTCTCAAGTGTCGCTTGCTTCTTTTCAACCATATCCCGTATCCAATGATACCGGGTATCAATGTGTTTGGATCGGCTATGAAATGTCTAGTCCTTCACAAGGTGAAGTACACTATGGCTATCGCAAAGCAAAGGGTACTGCTCTTTCTTTAGTCCCATTTCCTGTAGCAGCTTCTTCATCCACAGCAACTCCTTGTAAGCCTCCATTGTCGTAATGTACTCTGCTTCTGTAATCGACAAGGCAACACACTTCTAAAAAAGTGAGTGCCACGATACCGCTCCACGAGCAAACATTATCACATAGCCCAAAGTCGATCGACTCATGTCTATATCTCCAGTCATATCAGCATCGGTATACCCAACCAGCTTCGGCTCGCCACCACCAAAAGAAAGTCTCCAATCGGCAGTACCATAAAGGTATTGTAGAATTCACTTGACCGCACTCCAATGTACCCTTCCAGGATTAGAAGTATACATGCTAACTGTGCCAACTATGTGAGCGATGTCTGGCCTCGTACACACCATACATACATGAGACTCCCCACAGTTAAGGCATATGGTACCCACTCTATATCTTCCTTCTCGTCCTCGGTAGATGGACACTGCTCCTTAGTGAACTTAAAGTGAGCCGCAATGGGGTTACTTATTTTCTTCGACCCATCCATCACAAAATGCTGAAGTACCCGGTGAATGTACTTCTTTTGGGATAAGTGTATCAGCTTGGACTCTCTCTCTCTCTCTCTCTCTCTCTCTCTCTCTCTCTCTCTCTCTCTCTCTCTTTCTTAGCTGATCTCCATACCAAGAATAGTCTTCATTGTAGCTAAATCCTTCATAGAGAAGGCCGCGTCCTGTTGGCACTTTAACTTCGCTATCCTAGTGGGATTCTGATCCACCAGTAGCAAATCATCAACATAGAGTAGTAAAATAATGAAATCATCCTCGGCAAAGTACCTCATAAATACACTCTGAATACCCATCGATTTCTCAAAGCCTTCTTGTCCTTTGAAAATTATACCAGATCATAAGTGGAGTTGGCCTATAAGAAACTCATCTCCTCCTGCATAGCCTCCATCCACTCCTGCCTATGTTCATCTTCCATATCCTCTGCATAACTTTCGGGCTCTCCTCATTCAGTCAGTCGCAGATACTCACCCGATGAGTATCTTGTAGATGGTCGACGCTCTCTATCGTTCATCCTTAATGGAACCACCGGTGCTGGTTGTATATCAACAACCTTCTTCCCTTCAGGAACTGCCTCCTCGTCATGCTCATCCTCCCGAGGTTACCATGATTACCATTAGCAGGCTGATGATCACGGTTGGGAGCAACTCCATGTACTGGCTCCCCCATAACTAGATCCTCTACGATGTCCTATGGAAACTGCTCGAAGCTAAATGACTTTAACTCAGGCAATTCCTCAGTCTCAAAAGGTATTTTGAAATTCTGAGTGTTGGTCATGGTCTGATCCTCGACGAAAAATACGTTCCTGCTTCTGTAGAGCTTTCTTCCCACTGGATCATAGAGTCTATAGTCAAACTCATCCCGACCGAAGCCGAGAAAGATGCACCGCCTCATCTTCGGCTAAAGTTTGGATCTTTTGTCATTCGGTACATGCACGAAGGCCTTACAACCAAATACTCGCAGGTGATTGTATGATGGCTCTTTATCGTACCATACTTTATTAGGCACATCACCCAACAAAGGAGCACTAGAAAATAAATTAATAACATAAGCAGTTGTGTAAAGTGCCTCACTCCATGTGTCGAGGTCGCCACTGTAGTGTTCTCACTTTGCTTCCCCTTGTCGCCCTTCTTCTCCCTCTTCCAAGCGAAACAGTTCCGCTTGATGTGGCCCTTTTTTCCACAATGGTAATATTTTGAGTCCACGTACCGACCCTTGGACTTTCCCCTGCTATTGTCTCTGCCACAACCTGGACCCCTGCTCTTGCTCCTTCCACGGCTCTCTTAAACTAACGCCTCTGAGTGGGATGTGGATGAAGTACCCTGAGAATGTCTCTACATCTCTTCATTTAATACCCCGCTCTTGGCAAACTCCAGATTGACCACACCTTCCGGAGCAGAAGCGATTATAGTCCATGTACTTTGTCCTCAAACTTGACTCCTATCGAGGATAGCTGGTCCACCATGCCCTGGAACTCACTCAAGTGATCCAAAATAGACGCACCATCTTTGTACCGCAGACCCATTATCGTTTGGATCAGGAATAACTTGTTTACCCCAGTCTTCTTCGTATACAAAGATTTTAGCTTATCCTACAGCATCTTCACATACTCAATATTGGCAAAGTAGTTGTACACGTTCTTGTCAATGAACTGCCTGATATATCCACACACCTATATATGCTTGAACTTTTAGTCCTCTTCGGATTTGTCACTGGGCTTCTCGGACACAAATAGTGGTCCGGCAATAATGATAGTTGGTACTGTTCAGGTTTACCATGTGTACTGGCTTCACGTCCATCTCTCCTCCATTGTTTGCCTGTCAACTCCTAACCTTTCTAAATTCCAGATCTGACTCTGACTCAAATCCTTCATCTTGCTCCAAATATATTGAGGTATTACTATTATATGTAGGAATACTCAATCAACTTCGGGATATTTTAATTCTTTGGGATATGGGTTCCTATATAACACCCATTTTGATCTATTCAACAAGACAACAGAAGAAAAAAATCCATATTCTTCCTCTCTCTCTCTCTAAAAATTTCCATGTATTTTTATCCTTCTACAAAATCTTCCTCTATTTTAACCTCTAAAAATTCTTCATTTCATTCTCCTCTAGGCAAAGCAATATTCGGGTCGTTTCTTCCGGAGCTGTGTACAACGATGAAAAGCCAGTAGAAATAGGGTTTTACCACTAGGAGAATTCGAGAGGATGTCTGCACATAGACCTCGAATAAACTCTTAGGGCAGTGCTTCGTGCATGACTTCCTCGTAGACTGGTAAATCGAACTCATTGTTATTTTTGTTTTTGTGAATCGAATATAATATTTTTCAACAATCTAAGAGGTTACTTATTAAAATATTTACCATTTTATCCTCTGTTTACTAAACGAACAGGTTTGTCTACAAACTGTTTGTTTTTAGTTCCTTTGAGAACAAAAAACAATTTTACATATTCTGTTAGATAATACTTTGCTTGCTAATAAGTTTTCTGTCCCAATTTGACAGTTTTGTTATATTGTTGTTAAGTAAGACTGCCAATAAGTTTCCTATCGGATTAACTCAACCTTTGTGATGTTGCAATTTTTCAGCCGTGTCCAATGTAACACTCAGAAGAACAAAGTTAGCAAGTGTTTCAAAGTAGATTTTTCAACCATCAGTTAACACACTTGGAACTTTTGCTACTATATTTGTTAGCATATATATTTGCTATCTTTACACACTCTCTTGATAATACAACTTTTAAAACCTTGGTAGAAAATTTGCTTAGAACATATATTTGTGAGGACTGTAGTATGGAGCAGATTAATCCTTATGTCGTTGGTCCGACCTGCCGGATACTCATTCGAGTACTTTTTTTAGATGTTAATTTACAGTTATGGAGGCATTAATTGGTATTGATACAACACTTAATTTACCATTAAACTCGTCACGACCCTTATAACTCGGGTCAGATCTCAAATTTTTTATGCCAAAGTCTCTCTTTCTCCCTCAATCGATGTTATTTAATTCAGACATTACTCACAATTAACTGATGACATACATCTTTTTCAGTCTCACCCAATATGTATATTTAATTCCATAACCAAAATTTTCATTTCAAATTTTACTTATCTAATGCTGCTTAATTATTCCAACTATTTTTCATAATTATTTATTAAGTGACTAGCTAGTATTATATGCTAAGCATGCAGAATGTTGACACTAGGATTATCATTCCAAATGAGATAAGTTGGCTGATCTTGAAACAGTTAACTGTGTAATCTCGTTTGGTAGCATTCTACATGAATAGTTCACTGTAAGAGCTTATGTGATCTTAGTGCCTCTACATGTTACTGGCATCAATAAAATAAAATAAAAACATGTGCAAAGTTCTATGTCTTTTGATTTTGTGAATATTTTGTTCTTTATTTTTAGAGTGAAATAGCCATCCTGAAAGAAAAGAAAAGAAAAAGGTTGTTAATGTTAAATTCATAAACAGTATATACTGGTGTGCTAGAATCAACAAATTGTGCATCAGTTCAAATTACATTTCTTATTAATATGCAAACTAACATCCATTTTCTTGAAGACTGAATTGTTAGATATGTTTATCATTTTTTGACATGGTCTTTGTAATGTTATTTCTTCAAGACCGAAGCATAAGAAGTTGTGACATGTTAGAAAGGAGCAAACATGCTTAGGGTGAAGGTAAGTAATACAAAAGTTCTTGATTCTATTATTTAAACTTGATTATTGTAAGTTTCATTTTCTAAATTCTTGGATACTAATGAATGTTTAGCAAGAATAATGGGACTATCTAAAAAAGTGTTATTACAAAGTCAAAATCAAGAAGAGGAAAGGAAAAAACACTCCAATCATTTATAAAGGTAATTTTCATATTTACCCACATATTCTATTTATTCTCTTGGTTTCTATATGTAGATTTTGGTGATGTTAAATGATTGTCATAGGTCAGCTTGTATGTTTGAACCTTAACTGATCATATTATTACAATACTAGAATTTTGAGTCAAATAAAGAAACTCAATATTATTCTATCACATATTTATATTCTGTTAAGCAAACATTGATTTGCGTATAATCGGTGATATTATAATTTCTTTTGATATATTCAATCAATTTAGTCAAAAGAAAATAGTTTAGTGATATTGCAAATCACTTCAACAGCTAACCAAAGGTTATCAAAACTTGACAGACTAAAGATTTGTTAAGGTAGGTTAACAAAAATAATTCAAACTATTGATCTATTACTATATATTGTCGTACTGATGAAATACACTATTCCTTCAAAACTTTAGACTGTCTTATTTGTTAGTATGGCTGGTAAGAGATGAATCTTCTAGTGCCAAGCCTAAAAAATTTACTAGATAGGTAGCAGAGTCAGATAAGTTTTGTTTCACTACCCTAGGACTTATGTCAACAGTTCTTTGAAATCACATATATGTAAACAATTCTGATAACATAGAGTATGTTTTAGGAGTAACCCAAATATCTGGCTTAGAAATCCTAAATGAACATACTATAATTAGTTTCACAGAATTTTAAGTATTTTGCCTGAGTTGTTCTATGACATATTTTTTCGGATAGAAAAATACTAAACCACTAAGATACATGGAAGATGAATGATGGTTCTTCTGTGGAACAACTTAGATACTCATAAGGTGATAGGTCCATGTGACAAACTATCATATCTAGAAGTATCTTATACTCTGAAATGATATATTTAAATATAGCCTGTGCTGGAGCTAAATGGCTCATAATCTTATTATGCATATACAAATATTTGTACCTGTCAACTTTTATAAATTATGATAATCAATCTGATACAAAACTACTAAAGGATGTTTCTGTTAGTTCTAAGATGAACATGTACTTGCAGTTGCGATTCAAGGCATTAAAAGAGCCTAAAAGGAAAAAAATATGGTTCTTGACTATAAAAGTCATAAAAGAACTTTACAGATCTCTTGACGAAGAGTCTGTTTACTCTTGACGAAGAGTCTGTCTAGGAAATTAATCCTAGAATCATCGAGGGGGATGTGGTTAAAGCCCAAAAGTAAGTCACCAGAAGTGTGGCAACCTAAACGAGTCTGACTGAAGATCCAAAGAAGCCGGTTCAATGGATAGGAACAAGCTGGACTTAGATTACTTTTATGGAAAACTGGCCCGAGATTAAAATTTCATTAAAATAATGCCCAAGTAGCCGTACATGTATACAATAATTCCCTATCCCTATGGTGACAATGTTCCTGTGTGATTTAGCTAGGATGTCCCGTAGACCGGTAAATCTAACTCATTGTTATTTTTTCCATGAATCGAAGGTAATATTTTTCAATACTTCCCAAGTAGGCTAAAAATGTCACGTGTGCCTCCCTATTGGTTTTACATTGTATTAATAATTTGTGACGGAAATCATTGTGGCCAAACTTAAGGCACTAGGAAAGATCATTATTTTCTAGGACACTTTATTGCGTTAATAAAACCATAAAATGATATAGCTTTTGAGTTTCTATTTTGCAGTCCTTCTGGCAAGTCTGCACATAATTCATATGGTAAAGGTAAAAGAGTTGGTGGTGAGAAGCCACATTTCAACAGTCTAACTGCATTCTCTGTTTACTAATTTGTAATGGAATGAAGATGAATTTTAAAAACTTGATACTAAATTTTCTATAATCATTCGACAAGGGTACTTGAGGCAAACTTCATCAAACCTACACATGACGAGCAAAGGTTAAGGTTTGGTTCTTTTGCTATTATAATTTTTTAAAGGTTATGGTTTTGTTCTTTAAATGGGTTGAAAATGTACATGTCTTCTATATATTTTCTGTAATGTGGCGTTACACAGATTTCCTTTCATCAAGTTCTTTGGTAATGATCCAGAAGGATCTATTTCGATTGGAACCAAGGTTTAAATCATGTTATTGGTATCAGACGGACCTTTGTGTCTGTTGGTATCAACAAATTCGACCGTTTCAGGAGTCTAAGTTTCAAGTTTCGGCAAATCGGAAAGAATTTTAGGAATGTTGTTATTTTTGTGAAAATATGTTTAAATATAAATTTGTAAATTACTCAAGTAGTTCTATGTTCATTCTAGGGAATAATTTAACGGTTTCTATGAAGTTATAATATATATGATGATTTTGTAGTTTCTTACGAAAATTATCATATATAGTTTAAATAATTATCATATATAGTTTAAACAAAGTTTATTATGTTGTTTCCTTGAATCAATAAAAAACTTTATTATTAGATCTTGCTTATTGGATCCTTTTATCTCCTCATTATATTTAAGAGGTATCACTTTATATCGAGAGGAATTGCTTTCACCACTACCACTTATAGGAATACAAGATCTCTAGATGGCATCACATGAAAATATCATTTCTTAGAATGTTAAATATCATGAATTGACACTTTGGCCTAATCCTTTTCCTGTGTTGCTCACTGTCAACTCTTTTCTTTGAAGTTAGAGCATCTCTAACCCTATTGTCTTATTTTGTGTTGTTATTCCTTTGTGGCATGAGACACAAGACAATGTCTTTCCTATGTGGCATGAGGCACAAGACAATGAGATAGAGAAGTGTTCTTCAGGTATTGAGAAGAGAATAAAAACTAATTTTTTTAACTTCCAAGACAACTTTTCTACTTCTTTCTTTTTTAAAATATTTTTATTCATAATTGATGATGTTGTAGTAAAGCATTATGAAGTCCATTGTCTAGATCTAGACAACCAACTTTACATTGTCCATGTCATGTCATTGTCTTGTCAAATTCATAACTAACTTCACAATTGCATTGGAGAAGGATTTTTGAAATATAAAGTTGTGATTCCTATGTGGCAATCATTTTTTCCAAACTCACAACAGGGTTGGAGATGCTCTTAGGGCTTTCTTATATAATGGTTTTTTTTCGTATGAGGAATGTGAACAACTTATTTCTCAGGTATTCTCTTGCTCCTTGATGCACCAATATTTGTCTTCAGGTACTAGTGAATTCGATGTATCCAAAAAAATTGGTAACTTGTGCTCTTGTTCCCTCAGGAGCTACAATAAAAATAAAGGCTATTGTGATGGGATGCACTACGGGTTCGAATATTTTGTTATATAGTTAGGAAATGTGCCATGTATTTTGGTTCACTTGTGTATATATAGGTTTCAGATGTTTAAAATATTGTACAAACCATGTATTTTGGTTTATTTAGATGTGTGGCTGGATATTTGCGATGTACAGACGCATATTTTTAATATAAAATTTTTGTATTACAGTTCTTTGATGTTTACGATATTCTGGATTATATTGATATTATATGTGCATGCGTGTTCGGTGACAAGCAAAATGAAGCATATAATATATAATTAAAAATTAAATTTTGGTTAAAAAATTAACTTTTCTTGACGGTTATAAAATGCCATCAAATGTCTGAATTATGCTACAAAATATCATTTCTTGTCAGTTTTTCAACATAAATGGTTTTTTTGACAGATTTTAAACATTAAGAAAAGATTTTCTTGACGATTTTTTTTCGTCAAGAAAGGGTTTTCTTGATGGTCATTATCCGTCATTTAGGCCAGAGTCAAGAAAAGTTCATATTTTACCTTGGCGGATTTTTGCTATATTTTCTTAACAAAAAATTTATCGTACTGATAATAAATTTATATTAATTAAATATTCTGATAGAAGTTTGTGAAATTTTGAAATTTTGATAGATATCGCCAACAGGGTTGGGGAAATTTGGAGAACTTGATTTTCGCCAACCTAGTTGGCGAAAATTCGACCAAGAATCCGACGTGTTACACAATTGGGCGGGAGGTGGATAATTTTTGCCAACTCGGTTGGCGAAAATATGGTTTTTGGTTTTTGTTTTCTTTTATTTTATTTTGTTTTTTCGTGGTTTTTTTGTTTTTTGTTTTTGTAGATTTATTTTCTAGGTATGTTAATAGTAACTCACTCATAGGTATGTTAATAGTAACTCTGTCATAGCAACGTTCATATTGTAACGTTCATATTTCAACGTACAAATTTTTACAACGGCTAAACTTTTTTCATTTCTATAAAAAAATTTTGCTATTCATTTCTCACTCAATCCACTTACTCTTTCAAACACAATCTACTTATACTTTCAAACAGAAGCTCAATCACTTTATATTTAGAAGCTCATTCTCATGTGATGGATCAAAGTTTAACAATATTATGTTCGGTTGGAGGTGTGCTTAATGAGTTAGTTTATGAAGGAGGTTTAACTGAAATTTTTTTAATTAATCAAAATATTTCGTTTGATAGTTTACATAATCAAATTATTGAGTAATGTTCTATTGATTATGAATTTATATTGGTTCATGTTTATTTAACTAATTATATAAAGTTAGTTAGTGAATAAGCATGAAAATTTATTATAGAAGTTAATGTACAAGCAACGTATATTAATATTTATGTAACTTCACCACCACCGAGAAATAATATTGTAAGTAGTATACGTGCTTCTAATGAAGTTAATACTGCTCATAGTTCTTCTCATCAAGTTATTTTATTTACTGAACAAGAACATATAGTAGATGATGGTAATACGACGATAAAAACAGTGATGATTTAATTGAAAATTTAGATGATGAATTTGATGGAAATGTTGATAGTGTTAGCATTTCAGGATTAATCATTGGAAGAAAATTTGATAATCGTTCTGAATTTAGATGTTTTATTAGTGATATAGCAATTGCACATAATTTTACTTGTCATGCTACTTTAAACAATGCTAGTAGGATTATATATAAATGTAACTATTCAAGTTGTAATTAGAGAGTATACGCTAAAGCAAGTGGTAAAGGTGAAAGTTTAGTTATAACAACGCTAGAAAACGTACATTCTTGTTTAGGGGGACTTATAACAGGTTCTCATCCATTAACTACTACTGTATGGATTAAAAATAAGATTATTGATAGAATTTGAGATAATCAGTCGTATAGTCCATCGCATGTTGTAAATGATATATTTAGAGAACACAAAATATATATTAAATATTGTAAAGCTTGGAAGGCTAGGGAACTTGCTCTATCCGAAATAAATAGCAGTTATATTGATGCATATAATTGTCTTGAAGAGTATGGTTTTAGAATTATTGAGACAAATCCAGGCAGCCAATGTTTTATACAGACTACAGAAGATAATAGATTTAAAAGAATTTTTATTTGTTTTAAGGCATGCATTGATGGATTTTTAAGGGGGTGTTTACCTGTGATTAGTACTGATGCTACTTTTCTTTCTTCTAGATATCAAGATATTTTATTTATTGCTTGTGCTCATGATCCAAATTATTAATTATATTCAATTGCTTATGCTGTTGCTGAGAGTGAAAATACTGATTCTTGAACTTGGTTTTTAAACGGTTTGAGAACATCTTTTGAAAAATATTTTATGATAAGGGCTATACATGATATATTTTCAGAATTGTCCCATTTTTTTGTATTCAACATTTTAAACAAAACTTGAAAAAACTCTTCAGATTTTCATATTTTCAACATAGTTTAGACTATCTTGCTAGATGCTATAATGAAACAGATGCGAACTATTGTTTGGAAAAAATAAAATCTTAAAACATAGATGTTTACAACTGGCTCGTTGGAGTATATGATAAAACTCATATTTTTTTTACACTGGATAACAACGTTCCTCAACAGCATATTCTTTTCTCTGCGTGGCGCAAGGCCTATCGAAATCATAGACAAGCTTCCTCCTCACTGTCGCTCGCCTCTCATTTTCTTTCCTTTTTTCAATTCAATCTTGCTGAATGCTTTAATAACTGGGTAAAAAAATTATGTGATAAACCAATAACGACACTACTTGATGGAGTTCGAGCCAAAATTATAACACTTCAGGACAAGAACATGTAAAAAACTAAAAATCTTCAAACTGATTATTGTCCTAAGATGTTACAAACTATGGCTCTTATCATAAAAGAAAAACACCGGCTGCAAACGTTGAATATAGTTAGATATTTATTTGAAATATTAGATTGTAAAACAAATAGAACATATATTGTAGACTTAGATAAAAAATCTTATTCATGTTTAAAGTGGTATCATACTTTGCTTCCATGTGTACATGCATGTTATGCGTGTAAGTCTAAAAATATTAGCATCGAGAGTTTTTATCCAGGTATTTTCTCTAAGCAAGCATTAAGAAGCGTTTATGAGCTGCACTTGGAGCCAATTCTAATCCCCTACAACCTCCAAAATATATTGGTTAGATGACACATTGGAGTACCAGATGTACGACGCAAGGCGGAAAGACCAAAGAAGAACCGGATCAAAGCGAATGATCAAGCTTCAAGAGATCTTCGATGTAGTAGTTTATGACACAATAAAAGGAGATGTACAAACCAACCAAGTGAATAAAGGCATTGCCGATAGTATCAAATATTTTTATTTTATGAGAACAATATATAATTTTATTGAAATAGAATAAAGTTACATTCAAATAAAGTTTGTACTGATATAACAATTTCATCGACCTCTCTTGGCTAATTCTCGATAGTTCGGATGATCAATTTCTCTTAGATTGAGTCGGTCCCTCTTTTCTCGTGTATTCTCTAGGGCCGTATTATTACCACCTCCTTGACTATCCTCCACTTGAGATGGCATCGGTGTTGATGGAGTGGTCAAGATATATGAATAGGTAGTAACGCCGGGGGTGAATATGCTATCCCACTAAAAATCTCCCTTAGGGGCCCACTGAGAATCTCCCTTGGGGGCCTACTGAGAATTGCCCACACCGACCGTCGCCTGAGAAGTGCCCCACTCAGGTCAATGAGAAGTGCCCGCACCAGCCCACTAAGAAGTGCCCGGACCATCCCACTAAGTAGTGCTCGCACCGGCCGTCGCCTGAGAAGTACCCCAGTCAGGCCAATGAGTAGTGCCCGCACCAGCCCACTGAGAAGTGCCTGAACCATCCCACTGAGAAGTGCTCGCACCGGTCGTCGCTTGAGAAGGGACATCGTCATCTTGTAGTGGCAGACTATCATCTTGATACCAAACTGAGGTATACTTCCTAGGGGGTCTGCTTGTCATTGTGCAACAAGATCCTGAGGATAATGTCCTGGAATAAGTAAGGAAGGGTTTGGAGGAGTCGGTCCTCGTTGCATAGAAGCCAAAAATTTGCCAACCGCTATCCGCAATGGTTCCCCCACTGGATGATTTTGGTATGCGTTATTTAAATCTGGAAGCTAAAATATTAAATAGAATTCAATAGAGGACATAAATAAGTACTACGAAGATAGATATTTTCTTATAAAAATAACGTACCATCCCTTCTACATAATCATAATAGCAGCGGAGACTATAATCATCTAAGGCTCGATGTTGGAATCGAAACTCTTGGAATTGGTAGGCTCTGTTGCTGATAAGAGAAGCTCTCCACCAAGATCTATATGCATCATCACCGTAGGCTGCACCATTACAAATTATGACTATATAATTTCTTATAATTTTTGCAGTAAATTTTGTTAAACTTTTAGAACAACTTACCATCATCAATAGAGGACATCATTTGAGACAAATGTCCCACCTTATGTGTCTCAAATCTAGAATTCCACCCAGGAATCAATCTACGTGCTCTGGTAGTTGCATTGCCTTTACCACGATTGAAACATGGTGGCTCATCAGGAATGTGTTGTATCATCCAGAACTGTCGCATAACACGATCAACTAGATGATACATGATGTTACATGAAATATTATGAAAAATCTATGTAGACTCAATCCAAAGGTCGTTGTTTGTAACTCAAGAGGATTCTACCCAAGCTGGTACAGTAAAAAAATTACCAATTTTATGTCAACAATATTGTAAGACACTACAAAATTGTAAAACATATTGACTGTATGAAATACAAAATAATATATAAGACACTATAAAAAATTTACCTCGTTAAATCTAAGTGAATCGAATTGACCCAGATATACAACGATATCCTTGTGAGCACATCGATTTGGATCAGCTGCAGCCGTCATCCAGCGTAAAGCTGATGGAAAGACATCATCTTCGGTATCATTATGAGAGACTGGCCTACCGATACTGAAGTGCTCGTAGGACCAAACCTAGAAAAAATATATCATGTAAGTGTACATATTTCTTTAGTAAATGAATTTATATGAAAATTTTATACCTGTAATAATGTCATACATCCATTCAAATTTTTGTGTCTTTTATTAGCTGAAGTAAAATGCACAAAATTTGACATGGAGTTGTACAGATATGCCAACACAGAAGCTCACCATGCATGACGGGTAGGTTCTGTCAGATTTTCCAAAAAAGGTAAAAAACGTAAATTTGTCCTAAATCCGGAGTTTGGAAATAAAATTCCGTTGATTAGACCTAGTAAGTAGGCCCTGGTGCAAGTAGTAACCTGAACATATAATAAAAAAAGTATATCAGTTAAACTAAATAAAAATATATATTACATAAATAATAATATTAAATGTTATACTTACTCGTTCCGCATCCACTAAGATTTCTTCCTCACCAATACGATCTAGGTGCATAAAGTTGTGGCGGAGCGACGAAAGCATCACAAAACTTTTACCATATATGGTAGGCGGTTCCACGCCTAAATACTTCCTTTTCACAGTTTTGGTGCAAAATGTTTCATCATTTTCAAATATTATAGGTTCACCCGTAATAGGTAATCCTAAGATATTTGTCATATCTACTGGCAAAATTGTCATTTCTTCGAACGATAACTGAAATGTATTTCTTTCTGGCCACCATAGCTCAACTAAACTGAAGATCAAGTCTCGGTCGTGACGTAGAAAATGTATTTGATCAATATGATCAAAATAAAATATGTTCACCATACCATGTTGTTCTTCAGTCAACATCCAGTACCCAACGACGTCCTCATAATGCCATGTGACATGCTTTCGTACTCGAAACGTATCAGGATAATCGTATTGCTATATATGACATATATAAACGATGTTATTATTAGACATGTAAAAAAATATAAATTATATTTACTAAAATAATTTAATTTTAATATACCTGTCCAGAAAATACTATACTAGAAATGTGCGATTCACGTAGCTGGATAATCGTATATGTGGTAGGCCCTCCTGGAATACGTCCATCGTTTTGGGTACCCATCTGCAATATTTTTTACTTAGTGTTAAAATATGTAATCAAATATTTAGTGTTATTATGACTACTATCACGAACATTACAATTATAATAGTTAAAATAGTAACTACAATTACATAATTATAATTATAATTATAATTATAATTAAAAATTACAAACCTGTTCTCCTTATGTTTTCTTCTCTTCTCTTCTTCGCTGCTTACTTCCTCCTGCTCTTCTCTTCTCTTCTTTTCTTTTCTTCACTTACTGCAACGATTGCTTCCTCCCTCCCTCTCCTTATAATACACAACATCCACCAACACCCACCTAAATATTTAACCAATTACCAATATTTAAGGGCATCATTTAAACCCACCACCTACATATTCAAACCAACCAACCAACCCTACATTTTAAACCAACCCACCAACCGTACATGTTAAACCAACCTATCAACTCATCAACCGTAGACCAACCAACCCACCCGAACGCACCCGACCCACCCGAACCCAGAAGGCCCTATTTTCGCCAACTGAGTTGGCAAAAATTTGGGCAACCAAAATTTTGCCAACTCGGTTGGCGAAAATCTGGCTTTCCCGTCCAAAAAGTTGGTTTTTCGCCAACTGGGTTGGCGAAAATCAATTTATGCAAATTTTGTCATCCGAGTTGGCGATATGTATCGGAATTGCAAAATTTTTCAAACTTATATCGTTATATTTAATTAATATAAATTTATTATCAGTACAGTAAATTTTCTGTTTTCTTAACGGTTTAAAACTGTGAAGATAATTTTTTTACTTAATGGTTTAAAAAATATCAAGAAAACAAAACCAGAAACTGTTAAGAAAAATAGTGACTTTTCTTGACACTGCCTAGATGAGAAAACCGAACCGTCAAGAAAAATCTTTATTGACGGAAAAAACCCATCAATAAAAGCTATTGACAGGCTTCATTTCTCATCTCAGGAGCCGAGACAATAGGCAATTGGACCGATTGAACATCCTCAGCCTCCAAAGCCACTCCTTGGTTCGGCCAGGACTGGATCTCTAAAGACTCATTCAAAACTACCATGACCTTTTCTGAATAGCTTCTCCGGACGTATTAGGACATTCCGCTTGATGACTAAAAGTTCAAACATGACAACTAAAAGGACAGAGGAATAGAAACTCAATGAAGCCACTCCCCTGACACATGGCATGAAGCCACTGACTTTTGCTGATATAAAGTTTGATCTACAAAGACAGGTGTCAACCGTTTCTACTTTGTAAGCAAATGTTGCTTTTGCTCTGGACATTTGATAAGTTAGCTACTTCAGGACGGCCATTTGTCATTTGTAAAGTCCATAAGCAAAATCTAACGTACTTTGATAAGTTAGCGACCCATTTAAGGAATGGCAATCTCGTGTTTGCTTCCTCACCTCAGCTTTGCATTCTTTCTTCGAGACGTGAAGGAAATTAATGCACAAGATAGCGATATGACCACAATGCACTCATTGCCTACCGACTTTTGTCAGTCTGACAACGACTGTAAGGATAAATGCCTAGGACAGTGTGATCACTCATGCGATAGTGGGCATCGCTGTAGGTGCTACTCAAAATGCTAGTTCTTGAGCATATTGTGAAGATGGAGTTGCATTGTCATGTGGCATCTAACATTGGTGTGGCATGGCAGAATGGGATTTTTGTTTTCTTTCTCGGAATAAGATGGCCTCGGGCTTGTTCTCAAGTTTCTTACTCTTTTTTGTGTGTCTCAATATGTCATATCTTACAGCAAAACTTTATAAATGTGGTCTTGTATTATTTACGAGATACATCTCAGCGCAAAATATTGGTTAGTAATGATCTAATAAATAATCCTAGAAATGGTATACATATGAAGTAAGGGACCTCGATACCAACTGAAATCCAATATAACAATCCTAGAAAGAGTGTTGAATAGGATTAGGAAGAAAGTAATGACTAATAAAATTATGGTTTGAAAATTAAAATTCAATTATATACAAGACTAAAGACTAGAGAAAATTCACATGCATATTTAACGGTTGTATTCACTACAAGATAAAAACCCATTTTACAACTTTTACAATGTTTAATAAAATGTTGTTATAAACATTGTTAAAATTTATAAATGTGGATTGTAAAATGGGAGATATTTTTCACAACATTTGGATGAACGTTGTGAAGACGTTGTAAATGTTCTTCTCACAAATGTTTACAAACATTGTTAAAATTTATAAAATCTGAAAAAAAAAAAAAATCTTTCTGCAACGTTTTTTCTAGTATTGTAATTTTTTTTTTTTAAATGTATTACTAGTATTGTAAATATAATTTAACAACGTTCTGCAGCTATGGTAGAAACAATATCTACCACGTTTAGGAAACGTTGTATACAGATTTTGTACAATAATGTACAAACATTGTAAAAATATATATATATACTCATTTTTTTCTAAAAGGAGTAGTCAGTGTAATTAATTTAAAGTAGGAATACCCTGTGTAATAAGTCCAAAACTTGAGAATAGCGTAAATAATCCTAAAACAAATCAAAAGGGGTAAAATTGTTATATTCAATCCCCTGATTGGATTGGATTGGATAGTACGCTTGTATATGTCTTTGTAAACAGTAGGAACAACCTAGAAATAGGAAAAATATTTCATATTAACCACACCTTTTTCAAGCATGCAGCACTAAAGGGACAACAACAGGCAGCTCAACACTTTGGCAATGCAACAAGAAGAAACAACTGAGAACCTTTACGTAATGAACAAGATATCTGACCTTCAGATTCACAATATCTAAGAATCAGGAGAAAATAAAATAATATTGGAAATAGCTTAGAAGGACTAATCTTTAAGAAATATTGATACATCCCATATGGTGTTTTTTGAACCCACTGCACTCTGGAAATATGAGCAGTCAGATGACACATTGCACTTGGTATCTCGAGCAAGAAAAAAGACTATGTATAACAATAGCATTAGTTCCAATAACAGGTGAAGAAAATATGGTTGTTGCGCACAGCGGAAGCAATAATGAAATACAAAATCAAACAAGACAAGAAAAGAAATGAGACACGAGATTTACGTGGTTCGGAGAAATAACTCGTACGTCCACGGTGGTGCAGTCAAGTATTTCTTCAACAATACACAAGAGGATTACAAGGTGTTCTTCATCTCAAGTGTCTCTCTTTTCTCTCTAATTTTTGCACACTTCAAAGAAATGAAATACAAGCCTATTTATAGGCACAAGTAGATGAATCTAGATACATGCAAGAATGTATCACACTTATGAGGATTAAGTTTTTCTTTGACTGAAGTTGGAGCGACATGGATAGATTCATCAATGAACTAACAAGTTCATGCATCATCTTTAATTTGAGTCAATGTATATTTCCAACAATCTCCACCTTGACGAAAAATTCTCGTATCCTCATAACTGACTTGGCTGCAAACGGGTGCGCCGACTATCCAATGTTGATTAGGTCCAAGCAATGGACCAACTTATCTCTAGTAACCACTTTCGTTAACATGTCGGCTGGATTTTCGGCAGTAGCTATCTTCAACAATCGAATATCACCTTCATTAATAATCTTTCGAATGAAGTGAAATCGAACCATCAATATGCTTGGTTCGGGCATGATGAACTTGATTTTTTGATAAACAAATAGCACTCTGGCGATCACAAAATACCTCAACGTGCTTTTGAGCAATTCCCAAATCATTCACCAAACCATTCATCCAAATAGCTTCCTTAAAAGCTTCAGTGACTGCCATATATTCAGCTTCGGTAGTGGACAATGCAACTGTGGATTGAACCATCGAACACCAACAAACGGGTCCACCAGCCATAGTAAACACATATCCAGTAGTATTTCTCCTTTTGTCAAGATCGCCGACATAGTCCGAATCCACATAACCAACCACTAATTTATCAAACTCTAGATCATTCTTTCTTTGAAATTTTAAACCAAGATCAACAGTGCCACGAAGATATCGAAGTATTCACTTCACAGCATAGCCATAAAGGACGACTAGTCACCGACGAGGATGGTATGCAACGAAAGAACAAGGTGCGCTACAAGCCATCTTGACCAGTACAATGGATTATACAATAGAGTTTTGCCCGGATCGGATCGGTGCCAGTGCCCCAGCTACCGTCCACAGAACTATAACCTTGTGCACAAGTTATCCGCGACATGCAAGTCTTGGGTAATTCCAAATTCACATCTTGACAAGACAATCCATGATTTTTGTTCCGAACGAGCATTGCTCCACGAGCTGTGATTCTTGATTTGCTTGACATGATTATCATTCAGATATAAACTTGACATGATTTTCGATCAGTATTTTACTTGCCTTGATGCATTTCCCTGGTTCGGGGATTGCCTTGGCGACCTAACAGTCCCGGATACTTGTAGGTTCATATTGCACAAAAGGACTATTTGATAGTCTCCTGGCTAACAAGATGCATGCACGATACGGATAGTGTTATTTGATTATGGCATAGATTATGTGACAAACATTAAAATGAGGCAACAAATACAAACTACAAGTAAGAAGCCAAGCATGCATTTACATGGAACATAATCATTCACGTTTGGCACAGGTCTAAGGGTAAAGCGAGGAGTGAAACCGCAAAGGGACATACCGAGCAACATAATCTAGGGTCGTGCAGTGTAGCAAATGAAGCAGTGCACTACGAAGAGTATAATATTCTACTCGAGGCATAGCGGGGTCTACTTGCACAAGGCAAAGGTAGCATGCGAGGGTCCATTTATAAGCCAAGTTTCATTTTCATGTTCTAATACAAACAATACAAGTTAGGATTATTCCCTTAGCTAGGTGCGTTATATTCTTTATTAGCATGCAGTGGTGATTCACCTAGCGACTACCAAGTATCATCCATATTTTAAGTGTGCTGGCTAAGCAAAGATAAGTTCATCATAGCCACCCATCTTAGCGATGATCGCCTCGGTCGAGGGATACTCCGAGCGAGCCTCTGAAAGCCTAAGTCGGAACTCCTGAAGGGCCAAGTCTAGAAATCCTTTTGCCTCAAACTAGTATTCTCGCTGAGAAAAGTGGGTCGGGCCGTAGCACTTTTGCCATTTGAATCGGTTATCTGCTTGAGTGGAGCAGGTCGTTACATCTTATTACAAAAGATATCAAACTCTCTAGGACCTAAACCTTTAGTTAAGCAATCAGCTAACTGCTCCGCTGATTTCACACAGCTCAAAGTAAAAACCTTTCCATTCAGCTGTTCCTTGATGAAGAACCGATCAATCTCCACATGCTTGGTGCGATCAAGCTCTTCACCCTTATTATCTCGCACAAGCTAACTGCCATAGCCCTGTACTCGACCTCAGCTATAGACCTAGCCACTATATCTTGCTTCTTGTTGCACCAAGATACAAGATTTCTTCCAACAAAAAATACAGTAACCTGTAGTGGACCTGCGATCATCCATACAATCCACCCAATCGGCATCACAGTAGCCTTCAACTCTCAAATGTCCAGAACTTCTGAACCATAACCCCTTTATTGGGCTTCCTTTACTATACTTGAGAATTTTGCGAACTGCCTCTATATGCTGCTATTTGGGATCATGCATATATCTACTCACCACACTCATGACATGAGTAATATCAGGTCTCGTATGACATATATATATAAGCCGACCAACTAATCATTGATATTGTTTCTTACTCACCGGATCACCACTCTCAGCACACAACTTGTGATTCTGCTTGATAGGAGTAGAAGCAACCCTGCAACCCAGCATTTCTGTCTCTGAAAAAAGTACCTGAGCATACTTTTACTGAGAAATTATTATACCCTTTCGTCACTACCAAAAAAAGTCAAATTAGCGAGGTAAAAAAAGGTCGCTAAATGACCAATAAACGTCGCTAATTACTTTTAGCGATGTAATTAGCGACGTTTTACAGAAGTCGCATTTTAGCTAGTCGCTGAAAGGAAAAACGTCGGTAAACATCGCTATACCGATGTATTTTAGCGACGTAAATGTCTCGCTAGATTAGCGACGTTTAGCGACGCAAGGTCGCTAATTAGCAACGTGCTCATTTGTCGCTTAACGTCGTTAATTAGCGACTTATATAGCGACGTTACACTGACGTCTTTAATGACCGGGCAATACTGCCATGTTAGCAAGTTGCGACATACATCGACGTTTTTAGCGACGTCATTAGCGACGTGTAGTAACGTCGCAACTTAGCAACGCATTTAGCGATGTATAGTAACGTCGCTAAACGTCGCTAAAAACGTCGCTAATTGTACAGTGAAAAAATAAAAAAAATGAATACTGAATTATTTCCAAACTATTATTCCTGCAGTTTATTAATTCACAATCTGTACAAATAGACCCGGAGCAACCCTCCGTCGAATTTCCTGGGTTTGCCGACCCCCTTGGGTTGAACACTCAACACCGGTAAATTAACATATATTTAATATGAATAATATAATAAAATTTAAAGAAAATAAAACATCCAGTAAATATTGTCGTAAAGAATACAAGAAATATATATATCCATACAATGAGTCTCATCCTAAATAAAACAAAGAATACAAATATCCAGCAAATATCCATACAAATATCTATACTACTGCGGATCTGCAGGAGGATGACCATCGGCGCGCAAGAAGGATAAGAATAGATCATACTGCTCCCATGAAATCGACACCGATGTCGATGGAGAAGGCAGTGACGTCGGTGGAGTCTGTGTCGATGTAGGCGCACCAGGAGGACGTATCCGCTCAAACTCTGCGAGTCGCTGGTTGTAAGAATCCATGGTAGATAACAGCCTCATACTGCTATGAACCATTGAATCCTACATCATCGTCTGTCTCTCGCCCATGGATAGCTGTGATGCCTGCAGCTCCGTCACGCTGCGCTCTATCGAGGCTCTAAGATCATTTGTCAAATCCCGGAGCTCCGTAATGCTGCGGTCGAGCATATCGAATCGTGCGATGAGCGTCAGATCGTTCGCCTGCGGTTGGGACCGGGGCTGCTCCTCCATCCTTTGTAGCAAATCGTCACGGAGAGACGCAATCTGACGGTCAACGGCCTCCTGGACTCTGGCCGACGACTGCGAGGGCTGTGGGGAATGCGCACTTGTCGGGGAGGCCCTAGATGACTGCGTTGCAACTAGGGCGCCATAGGATCCCGTACTATAGTACGTACCCCTCTGGAGACCACCAGCGGTGGTCACCCACAGGTCGTCCGCCGACGGAGCTGGAGCGGGCTGCGAGGAAGTACCAGCCTCTCCAGCTGTAGGTGCACTAGCAGTCGCCGCTCACGCAGCCTAAGATACTCGGCCTAGAAAAGTTTTGATGCTCGATAATTGCCAAAGTTATATTAAAATTGCAACAAAGTAAACTAATACTTACATAGGTCTGCGAGGCCCTCTCATCAATGAGATTTTCATCCTTGCGATGGGTGGCCAAGAAGACGGTCACCATGTTTGCATCCTCACCCCTCTGTACCTGTTAAAAATATATTATTTAGTACTAAAATTAAATATTTTTTCTACTACCATTTTATCGTACTTACATTAAAATAATATATCTTAAATAAAAAATATACCAAACGACAGAAATATTCCGTCATCGGAATCGAGCCACCACACCACTTTGCAATATTCCGCCTAGCCGCCTTGGCCTTCTTAGACCTTTCCTTGTAGCTCGGATCATCGAATCTAGCCCTCATCGCAGTCCACTGCTCAGGCGTGATCCAACTTTGGATCGATTTTCCAGCACGATCACGAGCCTTATGGTCATCCAGAGCATCACAGATAAGCTTGGCGGCAATGGCAGGATACATCCGCTCGATCAACTCTGCCCGGTACGGAGGATAAAAATATGTTTGCTACTATAAATAATTTAGTAAGTGAGCATCACGGATAAGTTATATAATATACATAAATTAGAGAATTTATATAATATACTTTTACCTTGAAGTACGCAAACTAGAACGCCTTCCTCTCCTCTGGAGCTTCAGAGTAGTTGATCCAAGGGTGTAAAACCCCTAAATCTGAAAACTGTATTAATTATTTATTTATAATAGTTATGAGCTAAATAGAGGAAATAGATTTTATTTAATTTTTATTTGAGATGTTTGTGCACTTAGGGGATTTATGGAGCCATTATAAATTTTTCCTAATTTATTCCATGTAGGAGACCCTTTGGACAGTTGTTAGCTTAATGGTGTGCACCAATATAATTCTTAGAATTTTCTATGAATGAATATGTGTATATATATATAATTCCTATTGGATCTCTACCAAAAACCGTTAACCCCTTAGCCTCTACCCGACCCGTGTAGCCCCTACCCGGATCCGTTAGGGGAGTAAATATCAACAACATCAGTAGCAAAAACCAACTTTGCTTTCTCTTTTCTGCACATGTGAGCCTTCCCATTCCACCGCTTCTTAACTCTATTATTACTAAACACCCCTCAACCGAAACCAAGACCAAAGAAAAAAAGAAAGAAACAGCAGCGGTAGTGGCTTTTAAGACCACTAAATATTCTCCACCGCATCTTATCTCTATATATATTACAACTCTTCCAAACCCTAACTACAATTCTTCTTTCACTAAACTTAACACTGTGTTGGACGTGCACTATACAGAACTTTTGCTCGGCAAGTATACCTTGCCATTGTACTAATATTTATATTCCAGATGATACATGCATAATTTATTTCTGCTTATTTAGTTCATTTATTTTAACTGCTATATAAATTATGCGTCCAAGGAAACTTGGGTACAACGACGTGTCGTCGTTGTTTGAATAAAACAAATAAGAGGTTTGTACGAAGCTCTTTTGGTTTACAAACTCAGGCTATTAAACTCTCCTGGTATACAAGACACTATCAGAGGTATTATGAACATGATTGGTTTTGGAAATTCACCTGGCGAGTCGCCATTTTGTTTGGAATAAAACAAATAGAGGGTTTTGTATGAAACCTTTTTGTTTATAAATAAGAAAAGAGTACAATTAATCCTATACGAGGATATTAAGTACAATAAAAATGATTCTGAGGAAATATTGCTATAGGAGTCTGATCTGCAGTCGAGCACTTTGTCCCTTGGACCACACGATGATGAAGAAGTGCTGTAGAAGAAGAAGAAGCTTTAAATATTACAGAAGGGATTGGATTCTCGTTGCCAGAGTCGTCAATCACTACTCTCTGTCTGTGCTCTCTCTCTCTCTCTCTCTCTCTGTTCTCTTGATCTTTTTCTTTTTCCCCGACCTTTCCACCTTGATCTCTTGTGACCGGAGGTCTCTATTTATAGAGCTTAGTCACAATAACTGTCCAGTCGGCGTAGAAGCCAAACTGTGAAGAGAGTTGCACTCTTTACGCGGCGGTTATAATAACTGCTACCTACATCTGAATGATCTCCTGAATTCACGTATAACGCGTGTCCCATTATGAGGTAACGCGTATAACTGCTTCTCGAAGATCACGACATGCAAGCCACGTAGGTAACTGCCCCTCGCGTAAAGATGGTTGGAATAAAAGCCAAATAACTGTCTTGTTGGCGTAAAAGCCAAATAGCTGTCTTATTTGCGTAAAAGCCAAATAGCTGTCTTATTGGCATAAAAGCCAACTAGCTATCTTGTTGGCGTAAAAGCCAAGTACCACGTAAAACTTGAGGCTGCATGAATAATAGATAACCAGCGTAAAAATAGCCAATTATCCTTCTTGACTGAGGCCTTGAGCGTATTCTGGGCCAAATAACCTTATCATGTACCTTTACAAATATAGCCTGAGTTGGCGTATTTCGAGGAGATAGCATACGGCGTGCTCCTATAGTTGAAAATAGCCTGGTTGGCGTATTTGAAGGAGATAGCATACGGCGTGCTCCTATGGTTGAAAATAGCCTGGTTGGCGTAAAATGCCAGGATGGTGATGTAAGCATATTAGCCCTAGTTTTAGCTCTCCCAGTTGTCACTACCACATTCTGAAAACAGGGGTATTTTCGAATTTTTACAATATTTAATATTATTGTAGTTATAATTAATTAATTACATGATAGTGTATTTAATTTAAATAATTTTGTGCGATGTGAAATCCAATATATAATTATATGCAGTGTTAATTATTTTATTTTAGCTAGCAGACTAGACCTAGAAGCCCAGTAGACGAACCCCTGTCTGAATTAGAGAGTTCTGGATTTTATTATTTTATCTAGAATTTAATTCTTAGAGTATAATTAATTACTGTATTTTATTTAATATTTTTGCACATTTGTCTTTGCTTCGATATTTGGAGCACTATCCAGACTTTTGTCTTCCAACAAATTTTACCATCTTGCCCTAGACATGCCCGCCTTCAATTCCGCTATTTTTGCAACTCATAATTTTGCTCACTGTGCATTGTTTCTGGCCGCACAAAAATCGTCGCGGACATTATTTTAATTACCTATTTTTGTATCGTTGTGCGTTCCAATCAAAAATTGGAGGCCATCTTGACCTATTTTTCGTGCGGCCCGAATTAGGGTAATACTCTGTTCTAAGTCTTCTTCAATATTGGTATTGATGACCTGACCTGATTTTGGCTCCAAGTACTCCTAATTAATTGTCGAACACAACTTGCATTTATTTCTATTTAATTTGAGGATACCATTTTATCTGATTTTAAAATTCCTAATTAATTCCAGTGCCCTTCAAATTCAGCCCGTACCAGTCTTACAGCACCCCCTGACCCTACAAAATATCGGACCCCGAATCGCCCGCCCAATTTTCGTCATTTCATGTGTTTGTGCAATTTCCCAAATTTAAGGGAGCCAAATTGCAAATTTGGCATTTTGTGGCCTCACCCAATTATTTTAATCAATGAGGGAGCCTATTAATTTTAATTAAGAACCCTCATCCCCCATGAATTAATTTCCCTTATGTTCAATCCTAGCCATTCATTTGAAATTGGCCCATCACAACCCTCCATCACACCCTCTCTCTCCCTATTTAATATATTGTACCCTCAACCCTAATCCCTATGCAACCTAGAAACCCACCTCCTCACAAGCCCCCTCTCTCCTACGTTGGAAAATTTTCTTCCCTTCTCCTTCTCTTTTCTTCTTTTTCTTCTCCTTCTTTTTCTTCTTCTTCTTCCTCTCTTCATTGGGTTTCTTTAAATTCAAAAGAGAGTTAGGGGGGGAACACTGTTCACCCCCCTTTACCACTGTTCAGCCGGGTCCCTGTTTCCGGCGGGCTGTACTCCTCCCCGGCGGATGCTCACCCGCCGAAGCCCTCTGCTCGTGCTCCTCACCCCGGCGCTCGGTCGGCCATCAGTCCGGCGCTACTCCTCCCCTCGCCGCTGCATCTCCTCCACCCATCCATCCGTTCATCCACCACCAAAGTCCGCTGCTCGCTTTTCGGCCTGCTCCGGCGGTCAGTTCCGCTGCTCCTCGGTGCAGTCTCCGGCGGCCTCTGTGCATTCCGGCGACCCCCTGTGTACACCCTCTCCGACCCCCTGCTCAACTCCGAGCTCCTCCCTTCCATCTTCACCATTCCCGACCCCCTCTGCGTTCCATTCCGGCGGCCGTCAGTCCCTACCCCGACCATTCCCTGCTCCAGGCGGCCTGCTGGCTGTACCCAGCGTTCCATCTCCGGCGAGCAGCCCGGCTCTCCCTGCTGCATCCCCGCGCTCGGCGGTGCTGCCGAACTCCGGCGGCCGACCCCAATCTCTGTAAGAAATCCTCCCCTCATCTTCCTTCTTTGTATATATATATGTATATACATACGCATATACGTGAATAGATACATAATATATGTATACGTATGTAGTATTTTAATTAACGTTTAATATATATACGTGTATATCTAACTATATACTTATATACGTAGGTGTATATATTAGTATATGTATATTGTTTATCTAACTAATATTTATGTATAATGTATGTATATTAGTATAATGCATGTATTCTATGTTAATGTATAGGTAACTAATATAAATGTATTGTATATATACAATTAATAAAGGTGTATGTTAATATGTATATATAATTTAATATATTCGTATATGTATATATTTAAATCAAGTTATATATATATATATATATATATTTGGTATATACTAGTATATGTATTTGTGTATATATTGATTAATGTATATATATATATATCTAATGTATATATATAAATGTTGTTTATATATTTAAATTAGCATGAAATTAGTATATGCTTTTAACTAAAATTGTATGTATAATTAATATAAAGTATTTATATATTTAATTAATGTGGTAATTAGTATATGTAAATAAATTAATTTGTATATATATAATGTAAAGTATTTATGTATTTAATTAAGGCAAATGTATATACAACGTATTTGGTATATGTATTATTTTTGGTAAAAATGTATAAATATGTAAATTGTATATTATTTAATTATTAGAAATCAATTGTATAAGTATAGTATATATTTAAATAAATTCTATAATTAAGTTGGTATATATAATATATATTTTGTATATATATATATACTTGATATAATTTCAACATATATATGTTGTACATACATTTAAAATATTTCTATATATATATATAATTGATAGATAAATACGTGTTCTACTATAAGCATTTTTAATATATAAACACTTAGCATATTTTCAAGGTATATTTAATTGGTATAAAAAAATAATAGTATACGTACTATTTTGGTGTATATATATATATATCTTTATTGTTGTTCAATTGAAATAGCTATATATGTGTAGGTATATTTTTGTATAAACCATTAGTACATTTTTATATATATATACATGTATATTTTGCAGTTGTATTTGATTGGAGATATGTTGTATGTACATACAGGTATTAGTTTTATTTAAAGTGTATATATATTTTACTTATATCTATTATTGTAATTAAGGAATATTAAGATATAGTTGGCCTATCTAGTAGATGACCCCTACCGTACCTAGCGTAGCCCTAAGGCCAGTGTATTTCTATTGTGTGTTAGTGTAGCCCCTGATACAAATGTCATATTGTGATGTGTTTATAGGACTGTTGGTTTACCAGGGGATACTCTGGAACAGGACATCCATAAATACCAGCTAAGGACCCGAGGCAAGTACATTCTCTGATAATTTCCAATTCTTGATAATTGCTATAAGTTCAATGATCTTGAAATGTTACAACTGAATCTTTGACACTGTGTTACACGGACTAGTATAGCTTGGATCTGCAGTCATGAGATGTTACCTTGATTATCGTATTGACATTGTACACGACATGTATATTTAGACATCGTACATGATAGACTTGACTTGCTCGTGTATCGTGACGTGTCATGATTGGATCCACAGTGCTAGTTGGGGGCGAGGAAATTGCTAGTGAGAAATATGATCAAATACCTATCGTACAAGTTTATATTATTGGTGTTAATCATACCCCACGTATGATTAGCCAGACTGTAGCAATTGTACATCTCCCAAGCCGATCACATTTCGAAACTACTATTTCAAACACCTAGAATATATTACATTTACCTATTTTAAATCATATACTACATCACCCGTATATGATACTGTTCCTTGTTCTTTTATTTTCATACATGCACTGACTGTATCATATTGCCTATTGCCTGTCTCTTTATATTGCCTGTCTCTCTTAACCTGTCATTACATTTATTCCATTTTCTTCTCAGTAGCTAGCATGACATGTTTTATTGTATTATAGACATTATCAATTAATGGAACTGTTATTTGAGATTGTGCTTTGCTCCTTCCTGACTGGAAACATTTTTCCAGACTATGCCTTAGAGGACCGCTGTCCGACACTTTATGGACCTTATGGTGAGTAGCTGCAGACTTGGTAGTAGTTGTGATTCCAGGAGGTCTAGCTGGAAATTACTATTTTTAGTTAGTTCTTTTAACAGTCTATTTGGTACCGGATTTGTCTCCGGCATTTTGATGATTCTTGGATATTGTTAAGTTAAGTTATTTCTTGTGGACTTGTGTTGTGTTTAATTTTAATTTCTGTTTCGAAATCTTATCGTGCTGTAATCCTGTGATTGAGTATGTGTTCATCTTATTTGTGTCATCCGTGCCTCCTAATGGAGATTGGATGCTTGCGTGACATTAGTTAGATAGTATCAAGACCTTGACAGCGTTCTACCGCCGATGCTGCGGCGTAGGCTGGACGTACCCACGCACTCGTGCCCCTAAACAGGGTGCGGGTCGTGACACGTTTTTAGTGGTGGCCCATGCAGGTCAGACTTCGCGAGTTGTGCGATGTCGTAGTAGTGTGACATCCTTGTTATACTACTGCGTGCCTGCAATAGGATCTAGGACATAGGATACTAGGACGAGAGCAAATACTTAATCACAATTCCTTGAGAGATTCCTGGGATGACCCCTGAGAATCTTGCTATAATTTCCAATTTAAATCATTCTCTTGTTCCGTCCATTCTCACTTATGATATTGATTGATTATTATTGATTAGGTATTAAGTTTGGATTTTGGGTTTCATTGTAGGGTTGATTTCATATTAAGGTAAATTTATAGACTGATTTATGGTATTATTTAATGATGCCCGTCAATGAGGACAGTGAAAGTGATTAACATTAGAGCTATTGGACTACAGAAGGTGGATTTAAATTTTTAATTGAAGATTGAAAATGAATTTCAAATTTTAGGATTCTGAGAAGATTGAGATTGTTATAAAAATTTTATTTTGAAGATTTCAATGAATTGCAAAATTTTGAAATTTGAGAAGTTGAAATATGGTTATTAAAATTTTATTTTTGAGGAATTCAGATTCAATTTGTTGAACCTAGACAAGCTGTAAGGATTTTTGGAGTTGATAAAATTTTTATTTCAGTATTTAAATAATTAACCTTGAGGAAAGTGTATGCAATTTACCTTAAAATTTTATTCGAGGAGTTATTTTGAGGAAATTTATTTGAGGATAAGATTTTATAGTGGGAGAGATATATTAGTATACAATAGATGAGATGCATGTGTAAGGATCTGTTAGCTTGAGTATAATTGAGATCTCACTGCCCACTGACTTGGGTGTCCATTTAAGATTGTATTAGAGAGAGCAGTATTTAGTAAAGAGTGTTGCATTGATATGCACTTGGGTGATAAGAATAAATAGCATCAACTGTTGCAGTAGGTAAGGAAGCTTGCAGTGAGAGTGTTTGTGATAGAACTGTGATACCTAGGGGATAGAGATATCAGACCATGGATGCATCTTTGACCTGTGCAATCACAATTAAGGTTTATTTCCAATCTATTATCTTGAATGTTGCTCTTTAGAACTGTACTGTCCTTCCTTGATGATATCGCATTTTGCCTAAATTGATTCTTTGGGATCTGTCTTCAGGATGTCGCCGCAGACAAGGACTATGAGAGCGGGAACATCAGCTTTAGAGGGGTCTACCACCTCTCCACCTGAGGGACAGACAGCCGTAGTTCCTCCTACATCTCCGATGCACGTAGGTGATCTTCCTCCTCATCCACCTGTTCAGAAGATTGCCGCAACTGTGACGGACAACCTTCCTCCTCCATCAACTCCGATTCCAGGAGGTTTGCCCATTGACGGAACGCAGATGTTTACCTTGATCCAAGGCATGGTAGATGCCCAGAGAATAACGGCAGATGCTCAGCGAGTTCAAGCTGAGGCTCAGAGGGTGCAAGCAGAAGCGTACCAGGCACAAACCGAGCTGATGAAAGAAAACATGGAGAATGCTCATCAAGTGACTCTCCAAGCTTTGGAGAAAGTAGCACAGTACCAGCAGTTTCCTGGCCAGCAACAGCAGAAATCAGGCACTATAGTGGATTTCAAAAGGATGATGCCTCGAGAGTTCAAGGGCACCGAAGGGATACTCTACGCTGACGACTGGCTAGAGGATATAGAGAGAAGCTTGCGATTGACCCAGATTCCGGAAAACTTGAAGGTAGAAGCCGCTGGCAGTCAGATGTTCGATATCGCACTTACGTGGTATCGCACGGAGCCGAGAATTACTGCGCAAGGACTTACTTGGGAGACCTTCAAGGAACTCTTCAAGGAGAAGTTCTTTCCCGACGTGGCATTAGGAACCTTGGAAAGTCAGTTTCATGACTTAGTTCAAGGAAACATGTCGGTCGACGAGTATGCTGCGGAATTCTGTAGATTGAGCCGTTTTGCATCGTCTATGATTCGAGACCCAGGAGATCGAGCCCGGAAATTTAGAAAGGGACTGACGAGAGAGATTAAGTCGCGCACTTCTGGTCGTCGTACCGCTACCTTTGAGGCTATCTTGATGGATGCTCAGATTGCAGAAGAGGATCTGGACCTCAGGCCTAAGAGGAGTCACAATACTTTTGGAGAAACGAATGGTAGCCCAGGACCGGCCAAGCATCCCCGTATTCAGCACCAACAACAGTACCAAGTACCATTTCATATTCAGCAACAACCATGGACATTTCAGCATCCACCGCAGTACCTAGCACCAGTTCCTATCCAGCGACAACCCTGGGCATTTCAGTATCAACAGCAGTACCCGGCACCAGTTCCTGTACAGCAGGATCAACGAACTTGTCACTTCTGTAAGAAGCCAGGTCACCTTTGGGAGAGCTGTAGAACGAGGCTAGGACTTTGTTTGCACTGTGGCGCTGCGGGACATCGAGTAAGGGATTGTCTTCGAGTCCCTCATCTTCTCAGCCAACACGCAGTTTCAGACTATAGAGATCCAGTTAGGCTACCTGTGGAACCGTACATTGCTCAGTACCTGCAAAGGGAACCACCCCAGCAGGGCGGGCATTTGCGATGACGGTCGAGGAGACCGATACTGCAGGTAATGTGTTAGCAATTTCTGTTCTTTCCTTCCTTCTGTTCCTATCTATTTGATTGATTGATTGCTTAGTACCGTAGCTTGTATGCATGATTCTTGTTATAATGTTAGTAGTACCCCTGATACATAGACTGCAACACCATAACAAATGAGACCATAACCATGTATGTTCCCCCTAGATTGTATGTGGTATGACTATAGGTAGAATTTTCTTAGACCGTGATTATTGGTGTTGACTGTAGTGAAGATTCATGAAGGAGTTATGACTTGACAAGAGGAACAAGATGATTAAAAATTTGAGGATAATTATTGATTTAAATAAATGGTTAAGAAAATTAACATGGCATAAATTGGTGGTTAATTAATTCCAGGAAAGATTATGACATGATTAAATGGATTATTAAAATTTGGAAATTTTGGGAGACTATCATCATATTTATTTGATTGCAAGTTAGGATTTTTTTAAATTTTATATTTGGATGTAACATTTGGAGAATCCTTAAATATCATATTGTTGAGTATTTGAGGAGTGGATATTAAATTCCGGGTACTGAATTATTAACTCAAAACTTTCAAGGAAATTTTAATAAAAAGGGACTTTGATTCTATGTCGAGGATTTTTACAGAATTTTTGAAAATTGTGGAAAGACCTTGTGAATTGTTAACTGAGTTCGTGATTGAAGAATTTAAACTTTGAGGAAATAATAATGATGTGTATGATAAATGCTACTTTGAGGATTTTGAATTTCGGGGACGAAATTCTTTTAAGGTGGGTAGACTTGTCACTACCACATTCTGAAAACAGGGGTATTTTCGAATTTTTACAATATTTAATATTATTGTAGTTATAATTAATTAATTGCATGATAGTGTATTTAATTTAAATAATTTTGTGCGATGTGAAATCCAATATATAATTATATGCAGTGTTAATTATTTTATTTTAGCTAGCAGACTAGACCTAGAAGCCCAGTAGACGAACCCCTGTCCGAATTAGAGAGTTCTGGATTTTATTATTTTATCTAGAATTTAATTCTTAGAGTATAATTAATTACTGTATTTTATTTAATATTTTTGCACATTTGTCTTTGCTTCGATATTTGGAGCACTATCCAGACTTTTGTCTTCCAACAAATTTTACCATCTTGCCCTAGACATGCCCGCCTTCAATTCCGCTATTTTTGCAACTCATAATTTTGCTCCCTGTGCATTGTTTCTGGCCGCACAAAAATCGTCGCGGACGTTATTTTAATTTCCTATTTTTGTATCGTTGTGCGTTCCAATCGAAAATTGGAGGCCATCTTGACCTATTTTTCGTGCGGCCCGAATTAGGGTAATACTCTGTTCTGAGTCTTCTTCAATATTGGTATTGATGACCTGACCTGATTTTGGCTCCAAGTACTCCTAATTAATTGTCGAACACAACTTGCATTTATTTCTATTTAATTTGAGGATACCATTTTATCTGATTTTAAAATTCCTAATTAATTCCAGTGCCCTTCAAATTCAGCCCGTACCAGTCTTACAGCACCCCCTGACCCTACAAAATATCGGACCCCGAATCGCCCGCCCAATTTTCGTCATTTCATGTGTTTGTGCAATTTCCCAAATTTAAGGGAGCCAAATTGCAAATTTGGCATTTTGTGGCCTCACCCAATTATTTTAATCAATGAGGGAGCCTATTAATTTTAATTAAGAACCCTCATCCCCCATGAATTAATTTCCCTCATGTTCAATCCTAGCCATTCATTTGAAATTGGCCCATCACAACCCTCCATCACACCCTCTCTCTCCCTATTTAATATATTGTACCCTCAACCCTAATCCCTATGCAACCTAGAAACCCACCTCCTCACAAGCCCCCTCTCTCCTACGTTGGAAAATTTTCTTCCCTTCTCCTTCTCTTTTCTTCTTTTTCTTCTCCTTCTTTTTCTTCTTCTTCTTCCTCTCTTCATTGGGTTTCTTTAAATTCAAAAGAGAGTTAGGGGGGGAACACTGTTCACCCCCCTTTACCACTGTTCAGCCGGGTCCCTGTTTCCGGCGGGCTGTACTCCTCCCCGGCGGATGCTCACCCGCCGAAGCCCTCTGCTCGTGCTCCTCTCCCCGGCGCTCGGTCGGCCATCAGTCCGGCGCTACTCCTCCCCTCGCCGCTGTATCTCCTCCACCCATCCATCCGTTCATCCACCACCAAAGTCCGCTGCTCGCTTTCCGGCCTGCTCCGGCGGTCAGTTCCGCTGCTCCTCGGTGCAGTCTCCGGCGGCCTCTGTGCATTCCGGCGACCCCCTGTGTACACCCTCTCCGACCCCATGCTCAACTTCGAGCTCCTCCCTTCCATCTTCACCATTCCCGACCCCCTCTGCGTTCCATTCCGGCGGCCGTCAGTCCCTACCCCGACCATTCCCTGCTCCAGGCGGCCTGCTGGCTGTACCCAGCGTTCCATCTCCGGCGAGCAGCCCGGCTCTCCCTGCTGCATCCCCGCGCTCGGCGGTGCTGCCGAACTCCGGCGGCCGACCCCAATCTCTGTAAGAAATCCTCCCCTCATCTTCCTTCTTTGTATATATATATGTATATATACATACGCATATACGTGAATAGATACATAATATATGTATACGTATGTAGTATTTTAATTAACGTTTAATATATATACGTGTATATCTAACTATATACTTATATACGTAGGAGTATATATTAGTATATGTATATTGTTTATCTAACTAATATTTATGTATAATGTATGTATATTAGTATAATGCATGTATTCTATGTTAATGTATAGGTAACTAATATAAATGTATTGTATATATACAATTAATAAAGGTGTATGTTAATATGTATATATAATTTAATATATTCGTATATGTATATATTTAAATCAAGTTATATATATATATATTTGGTATATACTAGTATATGTATTTGTGTATATATTGATTAATGTATATATATATATATCTAATGTATATATATAAATGTTGTTTATATATTTAAATTAGCATGAAATTAGTATATGCTTTTAACTAAAATTGTATGTATAATTAATATAAAGTATTTATATATTTAATTAATGTGGTAATTAGTATATGTAAATAAATTAATTTGTATATATATAATGTAAAGTATTTATGTATTTAATTAAGGCAAATGTATATACAACGTATTTGGTATATGTATTATTTTTGGTAAAAATGTATAAATATGTAAATTGTATATTATTTAATTATTAGAAATCAATTGTATAAGTATAGTATATATTTAAATAAATTCTATAATTAAGTTGGTATATATAATATATATATTTTGTATATATATATATACTTGATATAATTTCAACATATATATGTTGTACATACATTTAAAATATTTCTATATATATATATGATTGATAGATAAATACGTGTTCTACTATAAGCATTTTTAATATATAAACACTTAGCATATTTTCAAGGTATATTTAATTGGTATAAAAAAATAATAGTATACGTACTATTTTGGTGTATATATATATATATCTTTATTGTTGTTCAATTGACATAGCTATATATGCGTAGGTATATTTTTGTATAAACCATTAGTACATTTTTATATATATATACATGTATATTTTGCAGTTGTATTTGATTGGAGATATGTTGTATGTACATACAGGTATTAGTTTTATTTAAAGTGTACATATATTTTACTTATATCTATTATTGTAATTAAGGAATATTAAGATATAGTTGGCCTATCTAGTAGATGACCCCTACCGTACCTAGCGTAGCCCTAAGGCCAGTGTATTTCTATTGTGTGTTAGTGTAGCCCCTGATACAAATGTCATATTGTGATGTGTTTATAGGACTGTTGGTTTACCAGGGGATACTCTGGAACAGGACATCCATAAATACCAGCTAAGGACCCGAGGCAAGTACATTCTCTGATAATTTCCAATTCTTGATAATTGCTATAAGTTCAATGATCTTGAAATGTTACAACTGAATCTTTGACACTGTGTTACACGGACTAGTATAGCTTGGATCTGCAGTCATGAGATGTTACCTTGATTATCGTATTGACATTGTACACGACATGTATATTTAGACATCGTACATGATAGACTTGACTTGCTCGTGTATCGTGACGTGTCATGATTGGATCCACAGTGCTAGTTGGGGGTGGGGAAATTGCTAGTGAGAAATGTGATCAAATACCTATCGTACAAGTTTATATTATTGGTGTTAATCATACCCCACGTATGATTAGCCAGACTGTAGCAATTGTACATGTCCCAAGCCGATCACATTTCGAAACTACTATTTCAAACACCTAGAATAGATTACAGTTACCTATTTTAAATCATATACTACATCACCCGTATATGATACTGTTCCTTGTTCTTTTATTTTCATACATGCACTGACTGTATCATATTGCCTATTGCCTGTCTCTTTATATTGCCTGTCTCTCTTAACCTGTCATTACATTTATTCCATTTTCTTCTCAGTAGCTAGCATGACATGTTTTATTGTATTATAGACATTATCAATTAATGGAACTGTTATTTGAGATTGTGCTTTGCTCCTTCCTGACTGGAAACATTTTTCCAGACTACGCCTTAGAGGACCGCTGTCCGACACTTTATGGACCTTATGGTGAGTAGCTGCAGACTTGGTAGTAGTTGTGATTCCAGGAGGTCTAGCTGGAAATTACTATTTTTAGTTAGTTCTTTTAACAGTCTATTTGGTACCGGATTTGTCTCCGGCATTTTGATGATTCTTGGATATTGTTAAGTTAAGTTATTTCTTGTGGACTTGTGTTGTGTTTAATTTTAATTTTTGTTTCGAAATCTTATCGTGCTGTAATCCTGTGATTGAGTATGTGTTCATCTTATTTGTGTCATCCGTGCCTCCTAATGGAGATTGGATGCTTGCGTGACATTAGTTAGATAGTATCAAGACCTTGACAGCGTTCTACCGCCGATGCTGCGGCGTAGGCTGGACGTACCCACGCACTCGTGCCCCTAAACAGGGTGCGGGTTGTGACACCAGTCATGACAAAATTATAAAGGATAGAACCAAATCTCATGCATTAAATGCAGAGATATGCCTCAATCTCGTGCATTAAATGTCGAGATATGCCTCGAGCTCTGCATGAGAAACAGCTTTTGACGTGGCGTCTGATTTCGACTCATCTTGAGCGTGAAAGCTCGTCTCTGCCTATGTAGAATAGGCAGCGTATCCTTTTAATGCATAAAAATGACTTGTATCAAGGATATGTCACTAAACGACAGTCTGGGCCTCTGTGCAGAATCATCATTACAGCCGTCCTCTCGATCGTAGTGCAGTACTTTTGTCAGGAGTCAGGTTCACTGTTTTGTCTGACAGATTCATTCGAGGAATACGAAGAGTTCCTTGTATGACTTTACATTTGCATTAAAGACAAACGTATTTTACGCTGTAGGGAGTCATAGCAACCTTTTACGCCAAAACATCCTTGAAGCGCTGCTTTACGCGGGCAGCTCTGAAGTCATGTTTTACGCCACACAGCGCTGAAGCTCTGTTTTACGCGTGCTTCATGTATGTTGGGGGCTTTACGCATATAATTTCCCAGCGTATTTTTTATGCTTCTACAAGACCCCCTTCAAAGTTTTCAAATTCTTCATAATTTGGAATACTTTGAATGAAGCATGAAGTGGTCAAATTTGACTCATTCTTCGAGGCTAATTTCTCGGCGATATTTAAGAAGTTGTTGGGATTTAGTAAGTTCTCTTCCGCCTATATAAAGGCAAACGAGTGAGCTTGTTTTTTCATACTTTCTTCACTACAAAGATGGCCGCTGAGACTCATTAGGCTGCACTGAGGAAGAAGAAGATTATGCTCTTCTAGCATGTAAGGAGCCGTAAAAAGAGGCATCTTCGAGCAAATATCCTCTGCAACGATGGATCATGGAAGGATATCATAGCTTCCTTTGCTCGGGATAATCAGCAATTTGATATGGTGATTCGTACAGGAGAGAGGAAGGGTCTCATTGGACCACACAGCTTACTAGCTGTATTTCCCCTATTATGAAGCTGGACCCTGGTGGGCAGCTTGGCCGTGTCTTCCAGTATTGTGTTGGGTCTGAATCCCTAACACAATTCTAGGCGTGGCCGCCATGGCGTATGGAGGTGGCTTGAATAATCCCATTTTCTTGTTCATCGGTCCAGGAAGCCGATGAAGTGCCGTAGAAGAAGAACTGAAGATCTCCGTCAGACGAGAACCTAGCGTAATAGATTCCCATCATGATCTTGAGTGTTAATGAATAATCCTTTGTAAAAAGGATTTCTATCATATGTAATCATGAAAAATGAAAAATCTTTTGTAAACTGGATTTCTATTATATGTAATCATGATTAATAAACTTGCCTTCTCTTACGCATTGTTGATTTACCATATTTGTTGTGAGGACGTCTGATAATGTGCAGCTTCAACACGTCTGAGTAATTCTTTACGCTGACTCTGATAAACGCTTATCCGGTTACGTCCCGACTTTTACGCGTAACCTAAGATGCGTAAAAAGATCTTTAGCATTAAGTTGTCTTGGAGATCCAACTGTCGTGCTATTTTTGGACGAGCAGTCGTATAGAATTCTGAACTGTCACTTTTCTGATACAAAAAATTTCTGTTCAGAACATCATCTTCAAGAATGGCTTCCCGAAAATCCCTCGAAACAGGGCAAGAAATGTCCGCTGAACAGGCCATGCTTGAACTTAGATGTAAAGGATTCTTGCTAGACTTCGAATGAACTTCCAATGGCCCAAGAAAAAGAGTCATCTTCAATTCTTACATCTGTGTGTTTCAGGCACTTGGAATATTTTATAGCCAAAAAAGAGCATTTTTTGCGTAAACCCTTATAATTGGCCATCTGTAGCTTCTGAGCGTAGGATCGTAGATTTGTAGCTTCTGAGCGTGAGACCGTAGATTTGTAGCTTATGAGCGTAAAACCGTAGATTTGTAGCTTCTGAGCGTAAAACCGTAGATTTGTAGCTTCTGAGCGTAAAAAGCTTCTGAGCGTAAAATCGTAGATTTGTAGCTTCTGAGCGTAAAAGCTTCTGAGTGTAAAAATTATGGATCTTTGCTCTGCGCGTAAAATCTGGATCCGTTACGCAGCATGATGGTCCGTCTTCCTTTTCAAATAATAGGCTGACGTGGTCCCAAATCATAACTGACTATTAAAAATCGGATTTGGTTAGGGATTCGAAGAGTTTATTTGAACTCTATAAATAGCCCAATGTCTTGAGAGAAAAACCCTTCACCTGTTTCTGCAAAAACCCTTTTTTTCTGAGAACTCTTCGTCTTCGTCTATTTTCTGAGAACTCTGAGTTTCGCCATGGCACCAAAACAGGCCTCCATCTCTAAGAGAAATAAATCCGCTTCCTTATCTCGCTCCTCTGCTCAAGCACGAGCAACCCCTGATAGGCCAAGTGAGCCTCGTTCTGAACGAAGTGCCCCACCGTCGAGTTGCGCTCCAGGTATCATAAGTAAAGACTTCGAGAGGAGTAGAGGACCTTTCGCACATGTTATACGTGTATACGCAATAATACGCCCATATTTCTAATGTGTCAGTGTAAAACTCCATATTTTTACAGTCTGGCATAAAAACTCAGACTGTCAAAATTTGGCGTATACTGAAAATTTTGAGTTTTACGCGCTGGATGTAAATTCCAGCGTAAAAACTCAAATTTTAGCAGTCTGGCGTAAAAGCTCAGATTGTTAGGTTTTGGCGTATACTGCCAACTTTGAGTTTTTACGCACTGGAAGTAAATTCCAGCGTAAAAAATCAAATTTTTGCAGTCTGGCGTAAAAACTCAGACTGTCAAGTTTTGGCGTATACTGCATGAGTATAGCGTCTAGCGTAAAACTGACTTGTTTTCTTGCTTCTTGCAGTGGACCTACAAATCCCTCCTTTGTCTGAAGTGATGGGCTCTGCTGCTGGGATGCTGAATTCCAATTATCTGGAGGACTTGTTCCATGTGACATTCCCCATCTCTGGAAATGAGTATCCTCAAGAAAGGGGAACTCTGATCTCTGCCCAAGGAGAACGAATGTTGCTAAGTATGATATGTGGGGAGCCCCTGACGTATATAGACGACACTGAATATAAGAAACCATGTTTCTTATTTGGGGATGTTATCGATAAACAATCCCAGACTAAGCCCAAGAAGGAAGATTGGGTGTTTTCTTCTGAGGGCACGGTCATGTATCTGCCAAGGATGCCTAGAGATTACCCTATCTCAGCGTTCTTCTATGCCACCCATCGCAGAAAGATGGTGTGGACTCTGACTCCCGATCTTTACGGCCAGCCGGGGAAGATCTTTTATAAGAAAGGATTGAATCGAGGGTCCTTTGTGAGCAGTCCTTCAGGCCCTGTCATGCCTTTCAGAGGATTACTGCCGGACAGCGTCCCGAGTAAAGACACTTCACTGATCCAGCCGATTCAAATAGCAACTTTCTGTAATGACTTTATGGGGCAGGTGTCACGACCCAATTCCGTAGAATCGTTTGAGGCGTCCCCCGAATCGTGACTGCCGTGCAGGCCTGGGGTTGCGCCCGCACAAGGCTTTAATGATTTGCATAGCAAGCACATATTCAGAGTATGCAGATAAATTGAACACAGATTTGAAACATAGAAAAGTTCTCTTTATTGATAATGAACATCTATTACAAACTCTTGAACGAGTCAGCTAATATGCCGAACGGCTTACAAAAGAGATGACTCAAAATGAGATAGCAGTTATGTACATTATATCCCTTTACTAAACTTTAAAAGATATAGACCTCCAGGCTGGAGGATAGCTTTGCCACAGAGCTGCATTTGTGTATGAAGAGTTGCAGCTCCTGTCTTCAAAGTGCTTCAAGGACGGCGCGATCAGGATGCGCCTACAGCTGGACTGGATTCGGGAAGACGACTTCGGCTCCTCGCTCGGTTCGCCTTGGTGCGGAGAACCTATTTCAACGAGGGTCAGCATGCCAAAACATACTGGTGAAGGCGAGCTAGCCAAACTATACCAATCAACATGTTGTTTTAATGAAGCATGCATATTTGTGGGTTTCTATCTTGGCTTAGTTCATTTACAAGTAAGCAGCATATAGAATTTACTGAAATGAATGTGCCACCGTTCGGTGGATTTTACCTGCCCGTCTGAATTACCTGCACAATACTTACCATGCCTTCCCTGCCACGAAGACACAAGTTAGTATGCAACAGGTTTAAATATACTTAGTGGATATAGTCATGGACAAGGATGGGATGCAACGATAAACACACGATGCGTTGCAAGCCGTCCAGTCCGTACACGATGACTATGCCACAGGTGATCACTGGCTTAGTAGCCATAATGGACTAGTCATGGACTAGGATAGCATGCAACGAGAGCTCATAATGGATACACGATAAACACACGATGCGTTGCAAGCCATCCAGTCCGCACACGATGACTACACACGAAGTTCCGCCCGGATCGGATCGGTGCCAGTGCCCCAGCGACCGTCCGCAGAACTTATACCCTTGTGCACAAGTTGTCCATGATCGAACACACGATGTTTAGTTAAGTTATCCATTCATGCAGTAGAGGCAACACGAGTAATGCATAGATATGATGCATTGATAGCACAATTATAGAAGAAGATGTATTCTAACTAAAATTGATGCATATGATGAACATTCCGAACGAACAAGCATAAAAGTAAGTAACTGTTCACAAGTTTATTTGACAAGCAGTATTAACCAAGTATATTCTCTTTTATATTGGTTTCTTTTATTATTACTTGGTATCATTTGATCGGGGCAAAGGAGTGAAGCTTGGAAGCAGGGCTAGCTAATCGGGTTGGTAGCCACTCACTTAGATTTTGGAAGGGAGAAGGAAAGAGGCGCTTCACGACTCCGCTCGCAAGTCGTCTACTGCTCGTTCACCTGCACACGAACAGCTCGATTAATACTTCTTCCTCTCTTTCCAATCTCGGAATAGAAGTGCAGTTCAATGAACAAAAACAATGAAAACCATCGAAACCGTTCAAGGAAAACAAGCAAATCCCAAAACCAACTCAAAGCACGAAAGCAACAAGCGACATCGAAAACTGAGGCAATAAAAGATAGCAGCGGAGAGGTCCCTCCTGACTCTGCCGCTAAGCCGATCCTTGGGGCGCGGTCCACTGAATATGGGAATCGATTCCGAAGAAACAAATCCATAACGAGAACGAGTTCTCAATTCAATCTATCCCGATCGAACGATACCGTCTTGTGTTTCTTAGCCGCGCTCTCCGCACCGGAAGAACGGGACGCTACATCCTACCCAACCAATTGGAAGTTTCGTCCCGAAACTTAGGAATAATGCTTACCGTTAGGGATTATCTCGTCGAGGACGACGATCAGGAAGGTTCGGGCAGGAGCTAATGGCATGGCCTAAACCACCACAAGCGAGGCATAACCCAAGTCTCTTACGACATTGATTAATGGTGTGACCCAATTTCTTACAGAAGTTACACCATTCCTGATTTCCTCTCCGGGGACCGCCGTGGTTAGGGCGCTTTGCAGCGGTGTTTCCTCTATCGTTGCCTTGGCGTTTGTGATTGTAGGTATGCACAGTGCCGGTAGAAACGTGAGGATACTGCGGTTCAAGAGATAGGGCGTGATTCATGACTTCACGCATTGTCCCGTACTGATTATTGACTACGTGTCCATGAATGGCAGGGCACAGACCGCCTTCAAACCTTCTAGCTTGACTCGCTGCATCAGGTAAATAGGCCCTAGCGAATTTAGAGAGTCGGTTGAATTCAGGGGAGTACTGCTTCACTGTCATACTGCCCTGCCTCAGTTGTACGAACTCGTTTTCTATCTGACGTTGCACTGGAGGGGTATAAACTCCTCTTCAAACGCGGCACAAAAAGTCATCCACGAGATTGCCTCCTTTTCGTGATCAAATTGGAGAGATCGTCGATGCACGTTCCACCAATCGTGCGCGTTGAGGCGGAGCTGAAGTTGGGCGCAGGCGACACGCTTTTCTTCGGGAACTTCTAGCAGAGCGAAGTGATCTTCAAGCTCGGCTAGCCAATCTAGAGCTACTACTGGGTCCTCAGTCCCGTTGAATGGGGTATTGCAGACTTTCTTGAAGTATCCCAAGTTGAAGGCAGTCACGTCCCTCGGCCTTGGAATTTGTGGCGTCTCTACTTCAAGCACGGGCTGTTCCACCGGAGTCGTTGCAGTTGCAGTGGAATGGTTGGCAGCCAAAGTTTGAACGATCTGTTGCAGGATATCTACCTGCTTCTGTTGGACTGAGAATCGGGTCTCTAGATTGCTTTCGAACTTGGCTTGGCGAGAATCATCTCGTTGTCGTTGCGATTCTAACATTTGCATTACCCGCTCAAGCGGGTCAACTTGAGATATGCCACGCTGGCTCCGCGAGCTTCCCAAAGTACCCGAACTGCTTTCTTGTGTTTCGTTCGGAGCTTGCGCTGCAGATTGCGCTGGTACCATTCCTTCAAAAGAAGGTAAATTACATTAGAATCATAATGTATTATGGACTTATTGCATGAACGTATCTCATTTTGGCCTAGCGAGTTCAAGAGTTCGCACAGGAATTTGATCGTTAAAGGAACTTTTCCAGTACGAAGTCTAAGAAACTTTGAATCTGTACTCTGATACCACTATGTCACGACCCGATTTCGTAGAATCGTTTGAGGCAACCCCCGAATCGTGACCGCCGTGCGGGCCTGGGGTTGCGCCCGCACAAGGCTTTAATGATTTGCGTAGCAAGCACATATTCAGAGTATGCAGATAAATTGAACACAGATTTGAAACATAGAAAAGTTCTCTTTATTGATAATGAACATCTATTACAAACTCTTGAACGAGTCAGCTAATATGCCGAACGGCTTACAAAAAAGATGACTCAAAATGAGATAGCAGTCCTGTACATTATATCCCTTTACTAAACTTTAAAAGATATAGACCTCCAGGCTGGAGGATAGCTTTGCCACGGAGCTGCATTTGTGTATGAAGAGTTGCAGCTCCTGTCTTCAAAGTTCTTCAAGGACGGCACGATCAGGATGCGCCTACAGCTGGACTAGATTCGGGAAGACGACTTTGGCTCCTCGCTCGGTTCGCCTTGGTGCGGAGAACCTGTTTCAACGAGGGTCAGCATGTCGAAACATACTGGTGAAGGCGAGCTAGTCGAACTATACCAATCAACACATTGTTTTAATGAAGCATGCATATTTGTGGATTTTTATCTTGTCTAAGTTCATTTACAAGTAAGCAGCATATAGAATTTACTGAAATGAACATGCCACCGTTCGGTGGATTTTACCTTCCCGTCTGAATTACCTGCACAATACTTACCATGCCTTCCCTGCCACGAAGACACAAGTTAGTATGCAACAGGTTTAAATATACTTAGTGGATATAGTCATGGACAAGGATGGGATGCAACGATAAACACATGATGCGTTGCAAGCCGTCCAGTCCACACACGATGACTATGCCACAGGTGATCACTAGCTTGGAAGCCATAATGGAATAGTCATGGACTAGGATAGCATGCAACGAGAGCTCATAATGGATACACGATAAACACACGATGCGTTGCAAGCCATCCAGTCCGCACACGATGACTACACACGAAGTTCCGCCCGGATCGCATCGGTGCCAGTGCCCCAGCGACCGTCCGCAGAACTTATACCCTTGTGCACAAGTTGTCCATGATCGAACACACGATGTTTTGTTAAGTTATCCATTCACGCAGTAGAGGCAACACGAGTAATGCATATATATGATGCATTGATAGAATAATTATAGAAGAAGATATATTCTAACTAAAATTAATGCATATGATGAACATTCCGAACGAACAAGCATGCAAGTAAGTAACCGTTCACAAGTTTATTTGACAAGCAGTATTAACCAAGTCTATTCTCTTTTATCTTAGTTTTTTTTATTATTACTTGGTATCGTTTGATCGTGGCAAAGGAGTGAAGCTTGGAAGCAGGGCTAGCTAATCGGGTTGGTAGCCACTCACTCAGATTCTGGAAGGGAGAAGGAAAGAGGCGCTTCACGACTCCGCTCGTAAGCCGCCTACTTCTCGTTCACCTGCACACGAACAGCTCGATTAATACTTCTTCCTCTCTTTCCAATCTCGGAATAGAAGTGCAGTTCAATGAACGAAAATAATAAAAACCATCGAAACCGTTCAAGGAAAACAAGCAAATCCCAAAACTAACTCAAAGTACGAAAGCAACAAGCGACATCGAAAACCGAGGCAATAAAAGATAGCAGCGGAGAGGTCCCTCCTGACTCTGCCGCTAAGCCGATCCTTGGGGCACGGTCCACTGAATATGGGAATCGATTTCGAAGAAACAAATCCATAACGAGGACGAGTTCTTAATTCAATCTATCCCGATCGAACGATACCGTCTTGTGTTTCTTAGCTGCGCTCTCCGCACCGGGAGAACGGGGCGCTACAGCAGGGAGGAGTATACCCCAAGGTTAACCCTCGGACCAGTGGATGGCTTAGCCCCCAGAATCTTCGATGGGCCAGTTTAACTGCCTGGGCCCTGAAGCACTTCCAGACGGAGCTGGAAAGTATTGGTTTATTTGCGGTTGTGAGTGCCACTAGTGTTGGGCTGCCTCTCAACCCCAACTTGTTCTTAGCTTTGATGGAGCGATATAACTCGCTCACCGGGACCTTCGCCACTCTGCTAGGTGAGTTGGACTTAGCCCTTCATGAGATGGCAGATATCTAAAAGCTGCCAATGGGAGACACTCCTTATGAAGAGTATGTTCACACAAACAGGGATCTGAGGGATACAAACCCTCGGGCAGTGGCAGTGTACCAGGAGCCGATGAGCCACTATCTTGCATGCACCACCTTCTACAAAGAGCCCTCTGATTTGGCCCATATCAACAAATGGGTATCCTGCCTCTTCTTCCATCAGGCCAGAAATGCCAAGCAGGATAAGGTTGTAGATAGCAGAGATAAACCCTTGAACCTTCTGAGCATGCTTAGTGCCAACACAGTCGATGATCTCATTGAAGATGCGGGGGCTCAAGATTATGTTCTCAACGAAGAGATAGGGGGTTATCCTGCAGGAACCAAAGCCTACAACTATATGAGGCTTTGCCGAAAGCTTCTGTCAAGAGACGCTCAACTAGCTGGCTTCCTTTCTGTTTGGCTACCCCGATGGGTGGTGCCTGGTATCGCGTCTGCAGATCGCATTCATCGCAACACCTTATGGCCCGCAGTGCATTTGGTGTTTGGAGCATGATTAGGCCTGCTCCCTGCCATGGTGTGCAGGATTCAAGATGGCCTGAGGGCCATTACTGAGGGACTGCTGGCTGATGATACACAGTATGAAGGATTTCCCAGAGTGGAATTGCCATTCTTATATCTGATGGGATGGTTAATCCTTCATAACACCAAAGTGACGTCTCCCAGATCGGCCAGTGGTTCGGGCAATAACTGTAGTGCCCCGCTCCGCGTAGGCACTATGTACAAGTGGGATTGCCTTGCTTGCTCGAACGGAAGTCTTCTCGGAGAGTTCCCGACCGATTAATCAATGTGAGTGGGCAGAACTGCATTCTCTGATTCTTGTACGACTTAATAATGAATCTGAGTTTTTGAATGCTTGTTTGCTTAAGAAGAATGTTTTCATAAGAGATTGATAGAACCGACTCAGTATGCTAATAAGAGAACTCACATAGCTTGTCATCGAAACGAATCTACTGCCTAACTAAGAGAATATGAATGCTTGTCAGAATAAGATAGAACCATTGCTATACTAAAGAGAATAAGAAATATTGCATGCTTAGAAACACCGACACAGCTATTGAATGAACCTTTGCTATGTTAAGAAAGATAAGTAAATGAATAATTCGAATATGTCCCTTTGAATATGCTAAGAATGAGATAGTTTTTGCATACTAAGATATGAATCAATCGTGCTTGCCTTTATATGTTTCGTTTGTCTGTCTGCTATATCGATCTGCTAAGTGAAAATGTGTGAGTGCTGTGACTAATAGTACGCCCTGAGGATACGGCTCGCAAGGGTCTAGTGGGGTGTGCTATTAGTAATGTGATAAGATGTGCTTCGTTTCGATAAGATGTGTTTCGCTAAGACCGCATATGTTTAGCTTGATCATTGTTTTGCTTGAACTATGTGTTTTTGTCATTGCATTGGTCTCGGACAACTTGTGCACAAGGTCTTGTCTCTCGAACGGTTCCTGGGGCACTGGGAACCGCTCGGTCCGGAAGAGATTTTTGGATCGCCCTGAGGTATACGGCTCATAAGGGGGTCTAGTGGGGCGATATGTCTATTAGTGTTGTGCAGAACCCATGATGTCACAGCTGCTTGCACTCGGGTGTGTTGGTGAAGAGCTGAACCTTGAGTCACAGCTGCCGACACCCGCGCGTGCTAGTGAAGAGCTGAACCTTGGGCAACTGCTGCTAATCATGGGGCGACCCATGGACCGTCATATAGATAGGGCGCATGCTAGTTTACCTTCTTGCATACCTATCATTTGTGATACCAAGTATTTTGATACATAAGTTATGAATATGCAAATGTGGCTAACTTGTGTGTCTGCTGCAGGGATAACCGTTCGGCTATGGGGTAAGAAATATAAGTTTATGCTTAAGTCTGCTCGTTCATTTTGTCTGCATCATAGAGATTATATAATAGAGCTTCATGCATTGCATCGGTCAGACAATAACTATTAGTGCAGAGCTGAACCTCGGTCACAGCTGCTAATAGAATCAGAATGTGAGTCATTGGATAGCTGGATTACCGCTGCCAATCCTGAGTTTCTCGGGGACCGAAATCATATAGATGTGTCTGCTTATGTGCTAATAAATACATGATATGTTTGCCTCGATTCGATATGTTCAGTCTGCTAGATAAGCTTTGCCCCAAGAGTTAGTTTTGTGTTGCACAATATATGCTGCGCACTACATGATACCGCACAGTCCCAATTCGTATGCTTATAGTTTGAATGTGCAAAACTGTTTCAAAGTTATGTTTTCAAAAAGATGTAATCTGACTAATAGTTCTGAACTGCATGAAATGAACTTAGGTAAAAGTAGCAAGATCACTAGTAATGTAATATTTTGCCACATGATTACTTAGTATGGGTTTCAGGGGGTGTAGCTTCTGTTCAGTTGTTTTATCTCACCAGTACTTGCATAAAGTGCTGACCCACCAACAGTTTGCTTGTTCTCAGGTGCTCGTTCGTCCGAGGAAGCAATAGCCGTGCCTCATCCCAAGGAACCGGAAATCTGGAGTCGATGCCTGGAGCCGCATCGAGTTGTGCCTATTTTGAGTTGCTTTTGTATAGAGGGACATAATGTATGGAACGGTGTTATTGTAATCGAGAGAAGAGTGCTTGAGCGTTCTGTAACCTCGGCCATGCGCCGCTTGTAACATTTTCGATTATCAATAAAAGAGCTTATTTTTCATGTGCCATTGTGTTCTTCACTTTTCTGCAATGTTATGTGCCGCTGCTTCAGCATTGAATAGCTTACTTGCCCTTGTTCAAAGCTTTGGCCTTGTGCAAGCGCATCTTAGGCTTGCACGGCATCACGTTCCGATGAGAACGATAGTCCTGCGGGAGAGCTGAAATGTGGTGATTCACGTTCAGCAGGGACTATCGGGCTTACGGGAGATTGGGGCGTGACAATAACTTTCTGTTGAATTACAGAAATTCTTCTTGGAATGTGACTAGCGTCATAGACTGTCGGCTAGCACTAAATTTTGCACATAGTTGGAAGTTCTTCTGCATCGTCCCCCCTGTACATATCAATCAACAGGGGATAAAACTTCAGGATGCGGTTCAGGGAAAGACTATTCTTTCTCCTGAAGCCTTTTACTGGTTGGTCTGCATTAGGCCTTCCCACCTGCTGTACAGAAGTGAGGACCACTACTACTTGGAGCCTTATCTGCCTAGCCGGTTCGTAAGGCAATTTGGGTACGACCAGTTGCACGTGGGGAATCCTATCACCAGCTTCAAGTTCAAAGGTGGACTTATTGATGGAGCTAGAGGATGGCGGTATTTTATCATGGGTTGTACCGGAGCAACCTTTGCTGTGCCCGCGACTTCTCTCTCCATGGAGTTGCGTATTCTCCATTCGTACGCGCAGTTTCATGCGTCCATCAATACCTTCTATCGTGATTTCGATGTACATGGAAGTTTCTGGATGCCCTCCCATAGTTCCACTGGGAGAGATAAGATTGTCTGTTTCCTCGAATGAAGGTGAGGAAACCACCGGTGCAGACGACTATTTGCTGATTGTACCGAGAGGCGTAATAGCTCCGCCAGCAGAGCCTCTCATAATCTCCAATAAACGAAAGGCTTCCACTCTGAAAGAGCCTTCCCCCCGTAAGAAGAAGTTGACTACCGGAGGTCCTAAAAAGACTTCCACCAGGGGGCCTCTTCCAGGAGTGAGCATATTGTTTCCCCTATTGGGGATGATTCTCTGATTACGGTCCTTCGTCTTTTAGAGAGGGAACCTCCACACTCCCAGCTGTCAGTGCTGGAGATTCTTTGCCCGCGACTGCTACCGCTACCACCGTTGCTGGTAGTGTTTCGAGATCGCCTTCGAGCCGAGCATAATAAGAATCAATATGCCTTTATCCAGACAAATGGGGCTAGCCCTTCCTTCGTCTGTAAGTATCTCGAGCGAGATTCCACCCGATTAACCTCGAGTGGATCTGGGTGACGACTGGGTTGACTACCCACAAACGTCAGTTGGTGCACCCTTTTCTCCAGGTATGACAGCTTGTTTAGCATCATTAAGAAATAATTTAGCTATACAGGCTACATACGCAACATACATACCATCGGCCATGGATAAATATTGTCTTCACGCTTTCTTTAGGAAAATTAACATCAAATTGATATTAACTTTCTTTTATTTTATTTTCAGGCGAAGACATCTCTGGGGAGAGCGGAGTTGACACAACTTCTAATTTTGTTGTGGATCCAGCCAATGAAATGGCGGCACCTGACGTCGACGAAGTATATTTTGAAACTGCCGATATTTCATCCGCAACATTCTCGGGTGTCATCCCGCCAGTGGCAGTTCAAATAACATCAGAGGAGGATGAACCTGCCATCTCGATCGCGCCATCTGTTGAAGCGACGACTGTGGCAACATCCTCTACAGTTATTTTGGAAAGGAGGATCACTGATATTGCGGCCACTCCCAGCGTCCACTCGAGCTTTGCTATGCTAGTGGATCAATACACTAGCATATTCTACCTTACTTTGAAAGAATTGATATCGATAGTGCTGGAGAAGAACCTAGGTTTTGATGCTCTAAATATGTCCTCCAATCTCACTATAGCGCAGATTAGAAATTTCAATGACGCTGAAAGAGCTGATGCGCTAGAGCAAATAGTTAATGGTTTAGAACAACCCATTAACGAATATTTGCAACTATCCCGAGGCAGCATCGATGACCTGGTTCAAGCTGAGTATGACTCCCTAACTGTGGAACTTGCTCAGCAGATATAATCTCTAAACAAATCCATCCAGGAATAACAGCAAGAGATGGATAAGGAGCAAGCAGTATTGGTGGAGAGTTTTCCTCAGCTGGCCAAGTGCTGCACTGAATGTGAAGGATATGAAGCGAGGGTTCAAGAATTGGAAGATGAACTTGCTCAGACAAGGGAGAGGCTTCTCAAGGCATCAGCAGTTCGTGATGTATTTGAGGGCCAAGTGAAGACAGCTCAGCAGAACTTAACACATGCGAGTGTCATCCACGCAAGTTTTGTTAATTCTTTGTCCGAACTATCTTTCTTGAGTAATGACGAAGCAAGGCTGGAGCGGGCTCGTGCTAACATCGAACTCCAAGAATGAGAGGATGGCTGCTTTGGCGCAATAGATCCGTAATTTAACGGCTCCTCCCCAATGATGTACCTTTTTGCTCCTTTTGTAATTTCTTAGAGATAATAGAGAAACATTTTTTGACTTTGTGGACCCATCACTTTAGAATATGATAGGCTAAGATGAAAGTGATATCAGAGGTATCATTAACATGACATACTTTCGTTAAGGTTTTGCTGAATGTAAATCTATTCAGAGGTAATATGAACCTGATAAAATACAATCCAACTAAATTTGTATACCAAACACTATCAGAGGTAATATGAACATGATAGGTTTACAAATTAGTTAATCATATCCATTAAGAGGTCATATGAATCTGATAGAATATGATCCAGCTAATCTTTGTGCGTGGTATCGTCAGAATAAGATCTTTATCACACTCCGTTAATCAAAGGAGATCAAGTATAGTACTTCTTCAGGAATTTGCCGTTTGATAAGAGTCATTACCAATTTTTATTAGGTTTGGCTAATCTGTAAGCGCCATTTGCAATCATATAAGGGCCCTCCATTTTTTTATGATTGTTTGTGCAAACTTTGGACATCGTACCAGAGATAATATGGACGTAGTACGATACCGTGTTTGTTGAGAACATCCTACTGGGAGATCTTTGGTGGACCTATTATTTGTTGCACACGTTGAGTGCAAATAATAAGTTCGAAACAAGCCCAATCAGGTGATAGGTTTTGTGGCTGGCGAAGACATCCTGCTGGGGATTTTCTTGTGGACCCATCACTTTTTGTGCACGAGAGTGCAAGTAGTAGGTTTGAGACAAGTCTTGCCAGAGGTAATATAGCCGCGATAAAATATGACTCTGTGGGGATAGTGGAGAAACATAGTTCAGAGGTAATATGAACATGAACTGACTTTTTCTCCGCTGGGGAAAATGAGGATAGTTCAGAGGTAATATGAACATGAATAATTTATTCCCATTGCGGGCATCCCACAGGGGTTTTTTTATGGACCCATTACTTCTTATGCACGAGAGTGCAAATAATAAGTTTAAGACAAGCCCTACCAGATGTAATATGGACGTGGCAATTTTTCTGGACCTAACACCACTGACGTACTTAAAATTAAGTACGGGTGCTAAGTTGGGATGACAACTGATATCAGAGGTAATATAGCCGCGGTAAAATATGACTCTGTGGGGATATTGGAGAGATATAGTTCAGAGGTAATATGAACATGAACTGACTTTTTCTTCGCTGGGAAAAATGAGGATAGTTCAGAGGTAATATGAACATGAATAATTTGTTTCCATTGCGGGCATCCCACAGGGGATTTTTTATGGACCCATTACTTCTTGTGCACGAGAGTGCAAGAAATAAGTTTAAGACAAGCCCTGCCAGAGGTAATATAGACGTGGCAGTTTTTGTGGACCTAACACCACTGGCGTACTTAAAGTTAAGTACGGGTGCTAAGTTGAGATGACAACCGATATCAGAGGTAATATGGACATGAAAATCGATAGCCAAAACTCGGAAGGTTTGTTCAGAGGTAATATGAATATGACAAACTCAGCCCGAGAGAAATATTATGACAACAGTTCAGAGGTAATATGAACATGAACTAGTGTCTGAAAAACTCATTGAGGAGTGATTCATTGAGTGTGGTCTATCCCAACATGAAGATAGACCAAAGGATTATTCCGCTGGGAAAATTGATGGGACGATAGCTTAGAGGTAATATAAACATGGCTAGCGTCTAACGAGATTGATTTGAATAGTCATTGCGGGAGTGTGCAAGTAGACCTAATGATTGCTCCGCTGGGGGGGATTTTGAGGATCCATCATCCATTGCGTATCCGGGATTTTTTGATACGGATGATGGCTCTTTACAAGAATTTGTGACGAAGGAGAAAATGTTGCACATAGGCATTTGCTGGGGATGCCAGATTGCTGAACATATCTATTCAGAGGTTATCTCAACATGATAGAATATGATTCTCGATCTTCGACGATTGAGAAAATATTGCTCATAGGCACTTGCTGGGGATGAAGAACCAAGAATTGATTTGTTCATCTGGGTTATGGACTTATTACCCATGGCGTACTTTAAGTACAGATAATAAGTTGAAACAACTAGCACTATCAGGGGTTATGCGAACGTGATAGTAGGAAGTCAAAGAGAAGAACTTCACTCAGAGGTAATATGGACATGAAAAAGTTCTGAAAATATCTTACTCAGAGGTAATGTGGACGTGGTAAGATATGGTGGGGGTAAAGAAAATAGGGCAGAGGTAATATGGAAAATGACCATTTTTGTGGTGATAGATTTACCCTGCTGGAGAAAGTGGAGAGACATAGTTCATAGGTAATATGGACGTGAACTGATCAATAGCAACAACCTGGGAGGTTTGCTTAGGGGTCACTTGGACATGGCAAACTCGGCTGGGGGAAAAAGTTTGGACGTGAACCCATGTCCGAAAAACTCATTGGGGAGTGATTTTCTGAATGGGGATAGTCCTGAAGGTTGCTCATCTGGGGAGACACCGTCTTCTTGTTATAAATGCAAAGTGATGACTTTGGCGTCAATCAACTCCTGGATTTTCCTTTTCAGCACATAGCATGCCTTCGTGGGATGATGAATGTATCGATGAAAGAAACAATATTCTGGATCATCGACCTTGCCAGCCTTTTTAGGGTATCTGATGTTAGGTAGCCGAAGTTTGTTTTCCTTCATCAATATATTGAAGATTTTAGTGATATCATCCTCATTGAAGGAGAAAGTCCCCTTTGGCTTTCTAGCTTCCGATACCTGAGTCGTACGGTCTTCAGGGAAGATGGTCATAGTTGTATTATCTTCGGACTCAGAGGGAATTCTACCCTCAGCTTTGGATGCTGCTCTGTTTTGTCGAGGGAGACCACCCCCAGACATATCGTTGTCTGGTTCTTCTTCTTCTTTTTGTTTGCCTTTGTCCACAGAAGTTAATTTAGAACGACCAGCCTCTGGTATTACAGGATCAGACTCTAGAGTTTTGGAGTTTGCAAGAGATGCAGTAAACCCTAACCCAAAACGAGTTCGTTGATAGTAAGAATCACCATACAACGGTATTCGTCTGCCTTTTCCATAATTGAGGCCTTGCTTCAACTTCAAATCATAACCCATATTTTGCATAATCTTTAAAGCTTGTGGGCTATATCTATGGATTTACATTCTCCCAACATGAGACTGATAAGATTCTTCTTGTACAATCGATCTATTCCATATTCGACCGAAGATTATTTGATGCTGATCGTTACGAGTCGGTGGAACAATAGAGACAGATTCTTCATGTGGCCCATATGTCATGACGACATTAGGTGTTGATGCTACTTCCCATATGATCTCCCCACGCTTGGTAGTTAGGGGAACTGAATCCTGGTTTTGACCTCTGTCTTTGCGTTTCTGGATCAAGAAATCATGCAAATCAGGGAGATTAACAGAAGAAGAAGAAGGCTTATTCTGCCTTTTTTCATCAATAGGCCTGTGGAGATTGGGAACCATAACCCTTTCTCGGCCATAGAAATACAGTAGTCCATCCATGTGAGCGGCATATAATCAATCATCTGTTTAAGGAGTGTATCTTCCCGTAAGACGAGTCTCCTTCACACGGACAGACCTATCCTGGCACAATTTGGAGTTTTGCACAGGTTCTTGTGAAATATGAAAAGTCCGAGTAATCTGTAGAGTGGACAACCTCTTCTCTTGTGGGCGTATAAGCCTAGCGGTTGGGAGATCCGCCACTCATTTTCCATTGATGTGATCCCAGGGTCCATCTGCCTCATCATAGACGGGAGATGTATTTTTACGCGCAAGGCGCGTTTGAAATTTCTGAGTTGGCGCTGAGGCCTTGTCAGAAATTTTGTCTGCCACGTCACAGAAGGAAGACGAAGTTTTATGCACAGGGCACGTTCTAGACTTCTGGATTGGCACTGGGGAATTGCCAGAAGCTTTGTCTGCCACGTCACAAACGAAAGATGAAGTTTTACGCATAGAGCATGTTCTAGACTTCTGGATTGGCACTGGGGCATTGCCAGAAGCTTTGTCTGCCATGTCACAGACAGGAGATAAAGTTTTACGTGCAGGGCGCGTTCTAGACTTCTGGATTGGCACTGGGGCGTTGCCAGAAGCTTTGTCTGCCACGTCACAGACGAGAGACGAAGTTTTACGCGTGGAGCACTTTCTAGACTTCTGGATTAGCAATGGGGCATAGCCAGAAGCTTTGTTTGCCACGTCACAGACGGGAGATAGGTTTTTACGCACAAGGCATATAGGTTGTGATGTCACAACCTTATGGATCAGAGGAGGAGAGCTTGCAGGAAGGGTAAAGGATGTCTTGGGCATCCACACTTTACGCAGCTTCCTATTATCCTGGACAGAGAGGGCATGAGAGCTACCCCCTGCGCGAAGCTTGTCTTCATAAGAAGATTGGTCGAACTGGACGACCAAAGTCTTCTTCGTCGATCCGACGGATACAGCATCGTGTTGAGCAATGGCTTTTTTTTCAGATGAGAAAGTAGTCCCCAGCAGAGTCGCCATCTTGTGTTTGAATAAAACAAATAAGGGGTTTGTACGAAGCTCTTTTGGTTTACAAACTCAGGCTATTAAACTCTCCTGGTATACAAGACAGTATCAGAGGTATTATGAACATGATAGGTTTTGGAAATTCACCTGGTGAGTCGCCATTTTGTTTGGGATAAAACAAATAGAGGGTTTGTACGAAACCTTTTTGTTTACAAACAAGAAAAGAGTACAATTAATCCTATACGAGGATATTAAGTACAATAAAATAATTCTGGAGAAATATTGCTATAGGAGTCTGATCTGCAGTCGATCACTTTGTCCCTTGGACCACACGATGATGAAGAAGTGCTGTAGAAGAAGAAGAAGCTTCAAATATTATAGGAGGGATTGGATTCTCGTTGCCAGAGTCGTCAATCACTACTCTCTGTCTGTGCTCTCTCTCTCTGATCTCTTGATCTCTTTCTTTTTCCCCGACCTTTCCACCTTGATATCCAATGACCAGAGGTCTCTATTTATAGAACATAGTAACAGTAACTGTCCAGTCGGTGTAGAAGCCAAACTGTGAAGAGAGTTGCACTTTTTACGCGGTGGTTATAATAACTGCTACCCACGTCTGAATGATCTCCTAAATCCGCGTATAACGCGTGTCCCATTATGAGGTAACGCGTATAATTGCTTCTCAAAGATCACGGCATGCAAGCCACGTAGGTAACTGCCCCTCGCGTAAAGATGGTTGGCATAAAAGCCAAATAACTGTCTTGTTGGCGTAAAAGCCAAATAGCTATCTTGTTGGCGTAAAAGCCAAATAGCTGTCTTATTAGTGTAAAAGCCAACTAGCTGTCTTGTTGGCGTAAAATCCAAGTACCGCGTAAAACTTGAGGCTGCATGAATAATAGATAACCAGCATAAAAGTTGCCAATTATCCTTCTTGACTGAGGTCTTGAGTGTATTCTGGGCCAAATAACCTTATCACGTACCTTTGCAAATATAGCCTGAGTTGGCGTATTTTGAGAAGATAGCATACGGCATGCTCCTATAGTTGAAAATAGCTTGGTTGGCGTATTTCAAGGAGATAGCATACGACGTGCTCCTATAGTTGAAAATAGCCTGGTTGGCGTAAAATGCCAGGATGGTGATGTAAGCGTATTAGCCCTAGTTTTAGCTCTCCCAGTCATGACAAAATTATAAAGGATAGAACCAAATCTCGTGTATTAAATGCAGAGATATGCCTCAATCTCGTGCATTAAATGCCGAGATATGTCTCGAGCTCTGCATGAGAAACAACTTTTGACGTGGCGTCTGATTTTGTCTCATCTTGAGCGTGAAAGCTCATCTCTGCCTGTGTAGAATAGGCAGCATATCCCTTGAATGCATAAAAATGACTTGTATCAAGGATATGTCACTAAACGACAGTCTGGGCCTCTGTGCAGAATCATCATCACAGCCGTCCTCTCGATCTTAGTGCAGTACTTTTGTCAGAAGTCAGGTTCAGGTTCACTGTTCTATCTGACAGATTCATTCGAGGAATACGAAGAGTTCCTCGTATGACTTTACGTTTGCATTAAAGACAAACGTATTTTTCGCTGTAGGGAGTCATAGCAACCTTTTACGCCAAAACATCCTTGAAGCGCTGCTTTACGCGGGCAGCTCTGAAGTCATGTTTTATGCCACACAGTGCTGAAGCTTTGTTTTACGCGTGCTTCATGTATGTTGGGGGTTTTACGCATATAATTCTCCAGCGTATTTTTCATGCTTCTACAGTCGTATCCTATTTTTATTTATGTATATGCATTGGACCTACTTTATGAGACCACCCCATTGTTATGAGGCATTTTATGTTTCATTGGCCATGACACTATTCTTACACGAGTGTGAGTCTCATGTAGGATACGGACTTGCATACTCGGCTGGCCACTGGTACGTATAGGTCGTACGACGGATAGGGATAACTGCCAATAGAAACTTTATATGCTAATATACCTGGCAGTTACTAGAGGTATTATCGTGTCATGTATATGACATATTTAGAGCATGGGGTGGGGAGAACAATAAGTAAGGTATTTAGGCTCCTTTGCACTTTTTCCTTCTGTAACCCGGAAGCTCCACTGGAGATACGGACGGTGATGACCCCATTTACAATTGGCGGCCTCTGTCGTTCAAAAGACGACATGCTTTGAGGCCCCTGATTCTCCGAGAGAGACACGCCAATCCCACATTTTTAGCCAGATAGCCCACTTGGTGGAAAGTTGTTCTCAAACTGCATTCACTTAGACGGTTAGGCGACCCATTGGATGTTTATTTTTCAGTAATTATTGGCATGATATTATGTATCTTGTTACGTCCCTCTGAGGACCTGGTCCCTTTCCAGCTATGGACGAGCAAAAGTATCCACAGGAGTACAGACCTGGACCTGACTCTACTTACCTGACTGAGGAGATCTTACCCTCAGAGTAGCTGTGATTATTTCCACTGTTTAGAGATTTTGTTACTACTGCAGTATAGTCGTTTTGTAGTGGATTTGTTTCCACCCGACTATCAGACTTGATACTCATCTGTGATATTCAGTTATTATTCATCTCTTTATTCCTACTTATTATTTGTGTTGTGGATGAGATATATATTATGTGTGACTTGTTGTGACAGTATATTACCACTGGTGGATTGTATATTCATGTACAGCGTACGTGTGTATATGGTTTCCATATATTGGAGTTCATATACATACGGCTGGGCGTGTTACGTATTCCTAGTCCTACATATTTTGGGACTGGGGCGTGACATGTTTTTGGTGGTGGCCCATGCAGGTCTAGAATATTTTGTCTTGGTTACGTAACTGTACCAAACAAGCATGCGTATAGGAATAGAGTATAAGGATCTCAACCATGCTTGACTGAAACCTTATTCTTCCTTTCAACCATCCTGTGTTTGGATAAACAAAGTTTACGCCAAAACCCTTTACCTTGTGACTAGACCCTTTACCCTTGTTGGCGTAAAAGCCAAATGACTGTTGCGGGCATAAAAGCCAATTGACTGCCTTGTTGGCGTAAAAGCCAAAAGACTGTCTTCTCGGCATAAAGGCCAAACTATGAAGAAGATTGCCTCCTTTACGCTGCAGTTATGACAACTTCTACCCATGCGTTCAATCTGCGTATGAGACGTATCCCTTTATAAGATCATGACATACGAGCCACGTAGGTAACTGCCCCTGTGTAAACTTGATGATTCCTGAATAAATAGATAACCAGTGTAGAGCAGTCTGATTAGGCTTAAAATGTAAGGATAGGTGGTTTAAGCGTATTTGTCACAACCTTAGCTTTCCCAGTCATGACCAATTTTAAATAGAAATCTCGTGCATTAAATGCAGAGATATGCCTAGAGCCCTGTGCAAGAAACAACTTTTTGACATGGCGTCCGATTTTGTCCTGTCTTGAGCATAAAAACTCATTTCTGTCGATTTGTCTTATCTTGAGCTTAAAAACTCACTTCTGTCCATGTAGAATAGGCAGCATATTCAAAAGACTCCATTCTTTTCCTTTTGGATGCGTAAAAAATGACTTGTATTCAATATGTCACTAAACGACAACCTGGGTCTCTGTGCAAAATCCTTACCACAACCGTTCTCTCGATTATCGTGCAGTACTTTTGTCAGATGTCAGGATCACTGATTTGTCTGACAAATTCATCAACTTTATACTGCAACGTATTTCAGATATTACGCAGATTTTACGCACAAACCTTTTACGCACAGATTTTACGCACAGCGATCCTTTACGCACGGGAACTTTTACGCAGCTTTACGAGCAGACTTTACGCAGGCAGACTTTACGCAGCAACCCTTTACGCAGACTTTACGCAGGAAATCTTTTACGCGCAGAATTTTTACGCGAACTTTTACGCAGACCTTTACGCCAGACAGCTTGAATCCCTACCTTTACGTCAGATAGCTCTGAAGTCTTACTTTACGCCAACTTCTTTGAATCTCTGTTTTATGCCGACGACTTTGAATCTCTTCTTTACGCTTCTCTGCTTTTCGCGGACAATTCTGAATCTCTACTTTATGCCAAACTATCTTGAAGCTCTGCTTTACGCAGGAAGCTTAGCAACCTGTTTTATGCCAACTACCTTGCGTCCCTGTTTTACGCAGGAAAGGGCTTCATGTATGTTGGGAGATTTTGACTGTAAAATACGCGGATAATTCCCCAGCATATTTCATGCTTCTATATTTTATTTAATACTTGCATCATGTTTGATTCCTGTACTTCTTCTAAACGTTGTGTACATCACCTGCAGAGAGATGGATATGCAGAAGGGATGTACTATCGCCGATGGTGACACAACTTCTGGAGTCAATAGTCAGACTCAAGGAGGGACCTCAACAATTCCTAGACTTCCAGGACCAGATGGACAGATTCACAATCTAGTTCCATCTGATCTTCCCATTCCACCTAATCGGAACCTTCCAGTCTCATCAACATCGCAGGATGGCCAGGCACAACTGTTCCTATTCTTCCAGATGATGATACAGGAATAGAGACAACAAGCAGCAGAACAGAGACAAGAGTTTCTAGCAGCACTTGAAAGGATGGTTGCAAAGACTACTGTACCAGCTCAAGCACTAGCTCCAGTACCTCGAGCTAGAGTTGGTTCAGTAAAGGACTTTTGTAAGCCCCTGATTTTTTCAAAAAATATTAAATTGGGATTTTTCACAATTTTTTGGAATTTTCTGGGAATTCTCTGTAATTAAAATCAGGGTTTTTATTATTAAATGATTTTTTAATTATTAATAAATAATATTAAAATATTATGAAAATAATATTTTTGGGTGTAAAATGGAAAACTGGACTTAGGGTAATTTTCCTGAAATTTATTGGGCCCCGGACATATTTTAAAACACCAAAAAACTATTTATTTTATTTATTTATTAATTAATTAATTGATTTATTATTATTATTATTATTATTTTTATTTCTATTATTTTCTGGCCCGTTTCTTCAGGCCGGCCCACTGGGCCTGTCCCGCGGGCCGCCAACCGGCCCAGCCCGCCAATCGCTACCGGATCGGGTCGGGTCAGTCAGACCCGACCCGTCGCCTGCCCGACCCGGGCGACTGTGTCTCCCCACGACCTCCGCCCGGCGCCGCATTTTCCGCCGCCTCCGGCGGCCAGCCCCACGTCGACCCCCCTCTTCCGCAGCGCCCCGCCTCCTCCGCCACGATGCCGCCTTTCCCGGCCGACCCAGCGCCCCTCTCCCCTATAAAAGCCCTAACCCAGCTCCCCCCGACTCACCGCAACCCTCGCCCAGCTTCCCCCAGCCTCCGTGCCGCCCGCTTGAGCCCGCAGTCCCCCGGCCAGCCTCCAGCGCCACCGCCCTCCTCCCCGGCTTCCTCCTTCTCCCTCTTCCCTCGCCGTGGTTAGCCCCTCCGCCGCAGAACCACCCCAGCCTCCCCTGCTCCTTCGTCCCAGCAGCCGACGGCAGCTCCGCCGGACGCCCGAGCCGCCCTCGACCCTGTCGACGACGGCGCAGCCGTCCACCCCCGGTCGGCCCCCCCAGCAGCGCCGCTCAGCACTCCGCCGACCGGCCGTCGCCTGAAATCCAGAAAACCCAAACCCTAATTCCCAATTCTTCGTGTCGGCGTGTCGGACACGACACGGACACAAAAATTCTCGGTTTCTCGAGCCCTGTTCAGGTACTCATATCTTTCTCCTCGCTGCCCCATTTTTAATTCCGTAAATTGCGTTGCGAAGCATGTATGACCCTCTCGGTGCCCGGATAAACCGCTCGGGGCATCGCGTCCTGTGGTGATCGCACACCGCGATCCAAAAACAGGAAAAATAATGACCCGATTTACCCCGGAACTGGGTACGCCTCGCCAAACGGGACGACTTGGTCACGCGCGGTCTTCACAGATATGTGCGCAGCGTCGATACGGACGTGTGGGATTTTGCAGAAGTCGATTCGGGTGTGCGTGCACACCGGGATCAACGCGTATCCGCGGACACCGCCCCGTATCCGACTTTTTTGGAATGTGACCTAACTTTGTGTACATACGTCGGATCGAAATAAAACTTGCGCCATCGGACTCGTAGCGATACGCTGGTCCTGTGACCCACGTTTGGTTCGATTCTGAGAACGTTGACGAAATTGTGTGTCGTGGGCCCCACAGGCCCCACTCAACGGGCGATTTTGTGATCGGCTCATGGGAATCCAATTCTGGAAGGTCCGTTAGGTTCGTATCATCGTTCCTGACCTGTTGACACTAAGTTTGGTGAATTTGGAGACCTTCGACCCTGACACATTTTTCGGTGCAAAGCGGGCCCACATGCGGACCCCGTTTGACCCGAAATTGCCGTTCTTGCCCTTGTCTCCAAATTGTACTCAAGGACAGGCGCTTCTAGCTATTTGATATCTTCTGAGCATGATGGTAATATTTATTTCAGCATCTGGACACATTTCTGGAATTTTTCCCGAGACACAAAACTGTAATTGGATCCAAACATCAGGCAAGTACCTGCACTTCAAGTTTAATCTTTATATTGTGATAATTAATTCCTTGCTTTACTAGTACCATTGATGATTATACTTAGTGTTAGATTTTGGGATTTCATGTCTTGCTTTTCGTGTCGGGTGGGAGAATACTAGGAGGCATGTAGTTTACCCTTCCCCCTGTCGTGACTGCTAGCTGTTGGTACGCGATTGTACCCTCAGCCTTATATTTGTTATTCTTGACTGCTAGCCGCCTATGGCGTGCCTTATTAGCCTTATAAACCCCTACATGCCAACTATGTATTCTAAATACACAAGTTCACGCACACAGTTTCTTGTCGTGTTGCAGTTCTTGTTGTCTTGTTACAGTTATATTTCCTGTCATATTTTAGTCCTGTTTTACTCATATTCCTGGTTTATAGCAATTAAATCATGTTTTACTTATAGTCCTGATTTATAGCATTATTTCTCAGTTAATTTCATTACTTATTTATGTATATTCTCAACATGATGCTTAGTCAGTTCTTTTCTACCTGTCACAAATATTTAGTTTAAATCTTGTTGTGCATTGTGTACTTTGCTCCTTTTCTGACTGGATCCGTTGATTTAGGCGATGATGAGAACTTTGCCCCCACCTTTATGGCCCCTATGAGGTAGCAGGTGATACAGCTGAGAAGCCGGTTCCCACTCAGGAGACTACTTCTGAGGAGTAGTTAGCAGTTAGTTATTCATTTTCTTTCAGCACAGCAATCGGGTTTGTCCCCGATTTATCTTCTGGATTCTGTATCAAACTATGGATTTGTATGTCACAATTTGTCGTATGAAAACTTAACATTTCTATTCCCTGTTATTTTTCTTGTCTATTTATTATTGTGGATGAGATAGATTTTATTAATCCCAGAAAATGACCTAGACAGCGTACTACCGCCGACACTGCGGCGTAGGCTGGACGTGCCCACGTACTCGTGCCCGAATATCCGGGTTCGGGTCGTGACAACTTTGTACAGATGGGTCCGAGGCCGTACAAAGGCATTGAGAGCCCGGAAGAAATTACCAACTGGATCACTCACACTCGAAAGTTATTAGAAGCATCACAACTACCTGCAGACCTATGGATGACAGGTGTAAGGACGCTTCTAGATGGTAATGCCCATCACTGTTGGGAATCAATGGAGCGCCAGTTGGGTACATACCAGACTTGGGACCAGTTCTTAGAGTGCTTTGAAAGAAAGTACTTCCCGGACACCGTCAGAGATGCATTGTACGATCAGTTTCTCCACCTGGAGCAGGGGAACAGAACAGTAGATGAGTATGATGCTGAGTTTAGTCACCTCAGTAAATATGGCGCTGTCCTGATACCAGATGACTTGGCCAAGGCTAAGAGGTTTCATCGCGGACTGACTCAGGAGCTCCAACATTAAACAAGCTCCCAGTCCCGAATCTCTTATGCCGAATTGCTGACGGAAGCCAATTGCAAGAAACCATCAGCAGAGGAAAATGAGGTCAGCCGAGGACACAACAAGGACCAGCAAGGATACAGCAGGGATCGACAAGGACACAACAAGGAGGACCTATCAGACGTCCCTTGGCACAGCAGCATCAGCAACACAAAGCCGGACCGTACTAGATTCCGGAGAAACCCTAATGTAATTATTGTGGGAAAATTGGACACATTTTGAGAGATTGTCGGAATCGCTTGGGACAGTGTTTACGATGTGGTTCTGGACAACATTTGACAAGAGATTGTCCAAGGCAACAGACGTCGACACTACCACCGCCAGCACAAAGACTAGCGCTTCCAGCACCGAAGTCAGCTCAACAGATGGCTAGACCAGGAGTACCTCGACCTCCAGCAGTAGGAGGATTTCAGCGAGGACCACCGCTACCTACCCAGGAGGATCAATATATGAGGGCCGGACATGGACAACCGCAGAGGAATGGGCAAGCTTTTGCATTGGAAATGGATGACTTGGATTAGGAGGTGGATGTCATAGCAGGTATTACTCTTACTTTTATTTTTTCTGCTGTGACATTGTTTGATACGGGAGCCACCCACTCATTCATATCATCTAGTTTTATTGCCAAACACAACATTGCCTCTACACCTTTACCTAGTTGTATTAGAATTCTCACCAGAGGGGGAATTGTACCTATTAGTAGAATTTGTAGATCGTGTCCTATAGTGATACGTGGCAGAGAAATGAACTCCCGACTCTTAGTCCTTCCTATGCCAACTTTTGATATTATGCTTGGAATGGACTGGCTAAGCAAGTACCACGCTTTCTTCGATTGCTTTGGAGGAAGTATTCTTTTTAAGGTACCCAGCCAGCCTGAACTTGAGTTTACACGAGGATCCACAGAAATCCTTGATGGTATGCAGCTCGCAATGGAAGATGTTGTCTATCATCCTATTATTATAGAATTCTGAGACGTCTTTCCAAAGGAATTACCAGGACTACCCCCAGATAGAGACGTAGAGTTTTCGATTGAATTGACACCGGGAGCAGCACCCATAGCATCACATGTTTATAGACTGGCAAAGAAGGAGATGGATGAACTGAAGACACAGTTGAAAGAACTAGAAGAGAAAGGTTTCATCCGACCAAGTGCATCACCCTGGGAAGCACCAGTATTGTTTGTACCAAAGAAGGATGGGTCAGTGCGTATGCATTGACTATAGAGCCTTGAATGCAGTGACAGTAAAGAATAAATATCCATTACCACACATTGATGACCTATTTGATCAGCTTAGTGGAGCCAAGATATTCTCAAAGATAGATTTGAGATCGGGATATCACCAGGTGAAGGTACGGAAGGAGGACATTCCAAAGACCGCCTTTCGAACAAGATATGGGTACTACGAGTTTCTGGTCATGCCATTTGGATTGACCAATGCTCCAACTATCTTTATGGACTTAATGAATCGAGTCTTCCATCAGTATTTGGACCAGTTCATGGTCGTCTTCATAGATGATATACTTGTCTATTCAAAGAGCCACGAGGAGCACCTGCGGATTGTTTTAGAGACCTTGAGGAGAGAGAAGTTATATGCAAATCTCAGTAAATGTGAGTTCTTCTTGGACAGGGTCTCATTTCTCGGATATGTTGTTACAGGAGATGGCATTTTTGTTGATCCAAAAAAGATCTCGGCAGTCGAGACATGGCCTATTCATAAATCAGCAGCAAAGGTGAGAAGTTTTCTTGGACTTACGGGATATTACCGATGGTTCATGGAGAACTTCTCAATGATAGTAATACCTATGACTCGGTTGACTTGCAAAGATCAAGAGTTCATATGGACCAACGAGTGTCAAACCGCTTTCGAGGAATTGAAGAAGCGACTGACTTCAGCACCAGTATTGACTATCCTATCAGGATCAGGAGGCTATGTGATCTACAGTGATGCATCAGGGAAAGGTTTGGGATGCGTATTGATACATCATGGCAAAGTGATTGCATACGCGTCTAGACAATTACGAGTACATGAGAAGAATTATCCAACTCATGACTTGGAACTTGCAGCCGTTGTATTTGCTCTGAAGCTATGAAGACATTACTTATATGGGGAACGAGTGGAAATCTATATAGACCACAAAAGCCTCAAGTACGTCTTCACGCAGAAAGAGTTAAATATGAGGCAACATCGATGGCTCGAATTGATGAAAGATTTCGAGATAGAGCTACATTATCACCCAAGCAAGGCTAACGTTGTAGCAGACGCATTAAGCCGGAAGCCAGCAGCTTATTTCTTAATAACACAGAGGGAATTATTGAAGGACTTGCAAGAACTTGGCATCGAAGTGATATTACCCGGAGCAGATGGAATACTAGCCAACTTGTAAGTACAATCATCATTAGTAGAGAGGATTAAGGCAGCTTTGCCTACAGACGCCAGATTCAGGAGACTGAAGGAAAGGACAAAGGCCGAAGAGTAGACAGGATTGCGCATTCATAAGGATGGGATATTACGGTGTGGTAATCGTCTATATGTTCCAAATGGAGAGATTCGACAGGAGCTGATAACAGAAGCTCATAATTCGATATATTCTATTCATCCTGGAGGCACCAAGATGTATCGTGATTTACGACAATACTTTTGGTGGCATGGGATAAAAAGAGAGATAGCTCGCTTTGTAGCCAAGTGCCTGGTATGTCAACAAGTAAAGGCGGAGCATCAGAGAACATCAGGGTTGTTGCAACCACTTTCGATTCCAGAATGGAAGTAGGAGCACATCACTATGGACTTCGTTACGGATTTTCCCAAGAGTCTAAGTGGTAGAGATGCAGTATGGGTAATAGTGAACCGACTCACCAAGTCAGCCCATTTCTTGCCTTTTAGAGTTGGCCAATCTACAGAAGCATTGGCTGACTTATATATGAGGGAAATCGTGAGATTTTACGGCATACCAGTCAGCATTGTATCGGACAGGGATTCACACTTTACATCATATTTCTGGAGAAGCATGTAAGAGAGTCTTGGAACTCGTCTGAAGTTCAGTACATCTTATCACCCACAGACAGATGGGAAGTAGAACGTACTATTCAGACATTGGAAGATATGTTGAGGGCTTGTATGTTAGACTTTGGAGGATCATGGGAGGACCACCTACACCTTGTGGAGTTTTCTTACAACAATAACTATCAAGCGAGCATTCAGATGGCTCCGTTTGAAGCATTGTATGGAAGGAAGTGTAGGTCTTCTGTGTGTTAGAGTGACATAGGAGAACGTCAGATTCTGGGACCAGAGTTAGTGGTCAACACCGTAGAGACAGTTAAGAAGATACAAAGACACTTGCGAGCAGCGCAAGACAGGCAGAAGCAGTGGGCAGACCTTCATCGTCGTCCCTTGGAGTTTAAAGAGGGCGACCATGGCTTCTTGAGGATATCACCTACCAGAGGCACCATTCGATTCGGAGGATGCGGCAAGTTGAGTCCAAGGTATATTGGACCATTTGACGTGCTAGAGAGAGTGGAAGAAGTGGCATATCGACTTGCACTACCACCTTCACTTGAGGGAGTACATGACGTATTTCATGTGTCACAGCTCAGGCGATATGTGGCAGACAGCAGTCATGTTGTCGACCATTCGGAGATCATCATTGGGCCGAGCTTGTCATATCAAGAGCAACCTGTGGGAATCCTTGATCGTCGATAGAAAGTATTGAGGAACCAGTCTATTCCCTTAGTCCGAGTGGCATGGAAGCATGGCGCGCCAGGAGAATCTACTTGGGAGCGCGAGGACGACATGTGCCAACATTTTCCAAACTTATTAATTGACCAAGGTATGAAATTACTTTGTTAATTTATACCTTATACCATCCTTGATTTTCTACCGTGGCTTAGTTTTCATTTCGAGGACAAAATTTTTATAAGTTGGGTAGAATATAAAACCCTAATTCTGAAAACCATATTAATTATTTATTTATAATAGTTATGAGCTAAATAGAGGAAATATATTTTATTTAATTTTTATTTGAGATATTTGTGCACTTAGGGGATTTATGGAGCCATTATAAATTTTTTTTAATTTATTCCATATAGGAGACCCTTTGGACAGTTGTTAGCTTAATGGTGTGCACCAATATAATTCTTAGAATTTTCTATGAATAAATATGTGTATATATATATAATTCCTATTGGATCTCTACCCAAAACCATTAACCCCTTAGCCTCTACCCTACCCGTGTAGCCCCTACCCGGATCAGTTAGGGGAGTAAATATCAACAACAGCAGTAGTAAAAACCAACTTTGCTTTCTCTTTTCCGCGCGTGTGAGCCTTCCCATTCCATCGCTTCTTAACTCTATTATTACTAAACACCCCTCAACCGAAACCAAGACCAAAGAAAGAAAGAAAGAAAGAAAGAAACAGCAGCGGCAGTGGCTTTTAAGACCACTAAATATTCCCCACCGCCTCTTATCTCTATATATATTAAAACTCTTCCAAACCCTAACTACAATTTTTCTTTCACTAAACTTAACACTGTGTCGGACGTGCACTATACAGAACTTTTGCTCGGCAAGTATACCTTGCCATTGTATTAATATTTACATTCCAGATGATACATGCATAATTTATTTCTGCTTATTTAGTTCATTTATTTTAACTGCTATATAAATTGTGCGTCCAAGGAAACTTGGGTGCAACGACGGTGTCGTCGTATCCTGTTTTTATTTATGTATATGCATTGGACCTACTTTATGAGACCACCCCATTATTATAAGGAATTTTATGTTTCATTGGCCATGACACTATTCTTACACGAGTGTGAGTCACATGTAGGACACGGGCTTGCGTACTCGGCTGGCCACTAGTATGTATAGGTCGTGCGACGGATAGGGATAACTACCAATAGAAACTTTACATGCTAATAGACCTGGCAGTTACTAGAGGTATTATCATGTCATGTATATGACATATTTAGAGCATGGGGTAGGGAGAACAACAAGTAAGGCATTTGGGCTCCTTTGTACTTTTTCCTTTTGTAACCCGGAAGCTCTACTGGAGATACGGGCGGTGATGACCCCATTTACAATTGGCGGCCTCTGCCATTCAAAAGACGACATGATTTGAGGCCCCTGATTCTCCGAGAGAGTTACGCCAATCCCATATTTTTAGCCAGATAGCCCACTTGGTGGAAAGTTGTTCTCAAACTGCATTCACTTAGACGGTTAGGCAACCTATTGGATATTTATTTTTCAGTACTTATTGGCATATTATTATGTATCTTGTTACGTCCCTCTGAGGACCTTGTCCCTTTCCAGATATGGACGAGCAGAAGTATCCACAGGAGTACAGACCTGGACCTGACTCTACTTACCTGACTGAGGAGGTCTTACCCTCAGAGTAGCTGTGATTATTTCTACTATTTAGAGATTTTGTTACTACTGCAGTATAGTCGTTTTGTAGTAGATTTGTTTCCACCCGACTATCAGACTTGATTCTCATCTTTGATATTCAGTTATTATTCAGCTCTTTATTCCTACTTATTATTTGTGCTGTAGATGAGATATAAATTATGTGTGACTTGTTGTGACAGTATATTACCACTGGTGGATTGGATATTCATGTACAACGTACGTGTGTATATGGTTTCCATATATTTGAGTTCATATACATACGGCTGGGCGTGTTACGTATTCCTAGTCCTACGTATTTTAGGACTGGGGCGTGACAAAGGGCCACCATAGTTGTTCCTCAGAAATAGGCCCAGGCGTCTCTGAACCGACGATGGACGATATCAATACAGAGATAATTATTTAGATCAAAAAATTTAATACATGATAAATAAAGAAATACACGATATATATGATGCTAAACCATCTAATTGACTTACTTTGTACCGTCGGCCCAAATCTCTGTCCTCGTCTCCTCCGGAGGTGAGCATGAAGGATCTGACATTACGCGGATCCGAAGCAAAATCTGGATACTCTCGATCAAAGTGCTTCCATGCTTCTCCATCGGATGGATGATCCAATACTCCTTCGATTTGTTTTCGCCTGTGCCAACTCATGTTTTCTGCAGTCTCCTTAACCATAAACAACCGCTGTAACCACGGCGTCAAAGACAAGTAGTGCATCGAATCGGTAGGCTTCCTTGCACCGACAGACTTTCCTCTACCAGTGGCCTTATAGCGATCAGTACCACAGAATCGGTACGTATCTTCATCATTGTCGTCTTTGTAGTACAACATGCACCCGTTGCGACATGCATCAATTTTCTCGTATCTCATCCAGAGCGATCTCACCATCCTCTTAGATCGATAGAAGTCTTTAGGCAACTTTGCACCCTCGGACAAGATCTTTATAATCAAATCGATTAGTCAATTATAGCATTCTTCCGACATATTAAAATCGGACTTGATGCTCAATAATCTTCTAACCACCTCCAACAATGAATGATCCTCACAACCAGGATATAGTGGAGTCCTTGCATTCTCCAGCAACTCTATAAACTTTGCAGCTTCGGCATTCGGTGCCTCCTCAGCTGCATCATAATTGTCCGGATTGAAACTAGGCCCCGCTGCATCAAAAACCATGTTCACCCACCCGTCATCGTAAGCAGCGTGGTCATGGATATCCATATACGGCTTCACATGAGGCTCCGACTCTGATGCTAGAGACACAAGTTCTCCGTGCGCGGTCCACTGATAGTAATTTGACGTAAAGCCCTTCGAGTACAAATGATATGTGACTTCCACTTCTGAATGATATTTCAAGTTGCGATATCTCACACACGGACACTTAATTTTGGTATCGTCCATGTACTGAGGGAACGCCTTAGCGAACTACAGGAACTGTTGTACACCCTCAATGAATTTATCCCGCATACCGCACATGTCATCAGGATGATTATTGTACATCCACGAACGATGATGCAGATAGTAATTCATATCCATTTCTAGATACTTCTGCAAAAATGACAGTATGTATCCTATAAATCATTACATACAGTGTGATTCTCTAGAGAAAGCTAAAAACTGCTCTAACTTGATACACAATGCCCGATGTGTGTGTGTGTGTGTGTGTGTGTGTGTGTGTGTGTGTGTGTGTGTGTATACATATGGTTTGAATAAAAAACCTAGTTCTTTCCTAATTTAGTTCTTTGTTTCCTTATAATTTATTCAGTTTTTTTGGTTAAGTGTGATTGTCTCCTCCAATTCCTGACCAAATGGGAAGAGGACCCATCAATTTGGTATCAATTGGTATCAGAGCCTTTGGATTATGCTCTTGAAGCTAGTGGAGAGCATGACTCGAGCAGCCATGGCTCCAGAGCTGGATTCTTCCAAAGAATCAATACCTACCTGATGCAAATGGGAGGATACTTACGTTGGAAGGTACAATTTATCACTTGAACCATAAAAATTTGATAGGTTGTTAGAGAAATTGGCTATGTCAAGAAGAGGGTTTGAGTTTCCACCATATGCTCCATCCATGGCAATACCTCAATCCCCTCTAAACATACCAAATATACCATAATTTGGTATAAATCCAGCTGGATTGGCACCAAATCTACCACAATTTGGTATGATCCCTACTAGAGTAGCTCAATTCATTCCTCAAACAAATTTTTCATCAAAACCCTTGCCAAACTGTAACATATTACCAATTTTCTCATAACCAGAGCACAACTCCAGGATTTCAAGCAACTCGTGCTCAATCCAAATGTCACTACACCAAACCCTAGTTTTCCTACATCACCTATGATATCTTCCCAATGTATAAGTGCATAATATGCACATGTTGTGCACTGCAGTTTCGGAGTGTTGGGCAGGCTAGGATTTGAGTGTGAGATGTGGGAGTGTTGTGCAGGCCAAGAGGGAGTCGCAGTGCACTCTTGTGCATTACAGTGAAGAGAAGCAGTAATAAGGGATGCACAGCACCAGCAAGGGGAGTAACTGCATCAGCAAGAAGAGCAACTGTAGGTCATGTCGTGTCAGGTCGTGTCGTCTCATATTAGGGTTAGGGTTAGGGTTAGTGTGTGTCCGCGTGCGTGTATATGTGTGTTCGAGTTAGGGTTAGGGTTAGTGTGTGTCAGGTCATGTCGTGTCGTATCGTGTCGTGTTGTGTTGTATCGTATCGTGTTAGAGAGAAAGAGAGAGACAGAGAAAGGAGACAGAGAGAGGAGCTCACCGAAGAGGGGAGTCGGAGGAAGGATGCCGGAGGAAGAAGGGAAGCCGGAGGAAGGAGGAGCTGATGGCGGAGGGGGGAGGACGCGGCCGGAGGGGGTCGCCGGGAGGGAGCAGGGGACGCCGGAGGGAGGAGGGGAGCCGGAGGGGGAGGACGCGGCCAGAGGGGGTCGCCGGAAGGAGAAAGGGAGCCGGAGGGAGGAGGAGCCGGAGGAAGGAGGTTTCAAATTTGGGAGAGGGGGAGGGAGAGATCGAAGAAAATAGAGGGAATCAGCCCTAAATAAAAAAATTTAGCGACCTTTTAGCGACGCCAATAATGACATCGCTAATTAGCGACGTGTTTAACGTCGCTAATGACGTCGCTAAATGTCTAATAGATATACGTCGCTAAATACGTCGCTAAATGAAACATATTAGCGACGTTTAGAGACCTTAATTAAACTTATAGCGACTAATCTTTTAAAAACTGAATAAAAGTCGCTAAACGTCGCTAAATGTCGCCAATTAGCGACGTCTAGCGATATTTTTACATGGAGTCACTAATTTATATTATATTAGCGACATTTTTTGTCGACGTCGCTAAAAAATGTCGCTAATCCCGCTTATTCTAGTAGTGCGTGACCTTGCAATTTTAATTCCGAGAAAGTACTTCAACTGCCCCAGATCTTTAACTTCAAATTCCTTTCCAAGTCTTTTCTTCAGCCGTAGAATCTCCTCAGTATCGTCTCTAGTAATTACAATATCATCAATATAGTCTGCAAGAACATTAATACGAGTCTTGAAGTGCCTGTAAAATATAGTAGGATCTCCATTTCACTACCTATATCCGATACCATAGACTACAAGCCTGAATCTATCAAACCATGCTCTTGGATACTGCTTTAGCTTATACAAAGACTTCTTCAATTTGCATACCTTTCCCGTTGCTTGTGAAGTAGTAAAGCCTGAAGAAATCTCCATATAAACCTCATAATGGAGATCCCCATCCAATAAGGCGTTCTTGACATCTAGCTGATGTAGTTGTCAAATGAAGTTGGCAGTATATGACACCAACAGCCGTATAGTGCTCATATTTCAGCTGGAGCAAAGGTCTCATCATAGTTGATACCATAAGTTTGTCTATAACCTTTAGCAACCAATATGGTCTTGTACCTGTCAATATTGCCCTTTGGAGTCTTCTTAACCGTTAAGCCCATTTTTATTCAACAACATGCTTCCCAGCTGGCAGTGGTACCGGCTCCCATGTGTCGTTCTTCTTCAAGGCCTGAAGTTCCTCCTGCATGACACTCAACCACCAAGGATCTTGCTTAGCTACCTTCCAGTTGTTAGGTATAAGCACTGAATACAATAATGAAAGGAAGGACTTATATACAGGTAGAGTAAATGCATATGAAATGCAATGTGCAATCTCAGTATCCCAACTGCCAAACTTAGCTGGAGGTTTTTCAATATTTCTCTATAAGTTCTACGAAGCAAGATAGGAGTATTAGAAGTATCAGGGGAGGAGTTATTGCCAGGTGACTCAGGTGGAAGGGCTGAAGAAGGTCCTGGAGAAGTGGGACTTGGGATATCAATATTTGTGGGTACTGGCATAGGCACATAAGGAGGAAGCTCATGCTGCTCCTGTTGCTCATGCTCCCTATATACTCTCAGCTCTCCCTGACTGTCGGCTCCCCCTGAGATACCATCACTCCTTGGTGACTCAAAACGACATAGAATCATACCAACCATGATGTCACTTTCATTCTCCCCCTCTATATTAGCATCAGTAGAGCCATCATCGAACAAGGAACTTAACTCCGTCTTTTTCCCATAAAATGGTTCAAATTCTTGGAAGGTTACGTCCATACTAACAAACAGTCTTCTTTTAGTTGGACACCATACTTGTATCCTTTCTGAATTGATGAGTAGCCCACAAAGATATATTTAACTGCTTGTGTATCCATCTTTCTTACCATCATTTTGTGATCTCGCACAAAATATGTGCAGCCAAATACTCTGGATGGAATAATAAAAATATTAGAGCCCAAGATTATCTCACATGGTGTCTTCATCCCTAATACTCTTGACGGCATCATATTGATTAGATAAGATGCTATCATAACATCCTTAATCCACAAGAACTTTAGCATATTTATTGTCAGCATCAAAGAACGTGCCACTTCTAGTAGATGCCTATTCTTGTGTTCAGCCATCCCATTATGTGCAGGAGTATCAGGGAAAGTAGTTTGATAAAGAATTTTTTGACTAGAGATAAAATTAGCAAACTCCTTATTGGTGTACTCGGTCATATTATCTGTTCGAAGAATCTTCACATATACTCCAAACTAGGTCTTTACATATGCCAAAAAGTCTTGAAAATATGTGTACACCTTCAGACTTCTGCTTCATAATGTAGATCCAGGTCATACGTAAGTAAAAATTACTGAAGGTAACAAACCATCTGAATCTACTGATAGAAGTAGTAGGACACGGTCCCCAAATATCAGAATGAACAAGTGCAAATAGCTCAAAACTTCGAAGACCAACCATTTTATAAGTAGAACGTGTATGCTTCCCAAGCTCACAAGCATTACAAAATAATATTTTTTTGTCCACTTTATGCATTATCCCATGTTCTAACTTATTTAAACTATCAAAAGATAAATGCCCCAATCTACAGTATTGAAGCATTGCTTCTGTCTTTGGCCTTCCACTAATATTAGCAGCGATCATTGCAGCCTCCCTATCCAAGTATGAAAGGCCATCACGCTTGATGATAGTCCCAAGCCTATTCCTCGTTGCCTTCTCTGGGATACTGTTGCCCATATGAGCAGCGTAACCAGTAAAGTTACCAAGGTAGGTAGTGTCAGTCAGATCATGAGTAACCTGTGTCACTACCACTTTTCCATATAAGGGGGCAATTTGTGTAATTTAGCTAAATTAATTAATTATGAATTTAATTATTTGCTGAGTTTTTATAACTATTATATATTGTAAGTGGTATTTTGATTTTAGGTCAAACTCTACAACGCATTAGGGCAAACCCTAATGACCAAACCCTAATTTGTAAACCCTATTCTAGCAAAACCCTAGAATTTTAAATTAGGATGGAACCCTCAAAACCCTAGACTGACTTAACCTTAGCTAATTAGGTTCTACATGACCTAACCTAGGGGTTAAACCTAGGCCATACACTAGAAACCCTAACTGGGCCTATATATATATAAGGAACCCTCTCATTCTTCATATAGAGAGAAGAAACCCTAGCCTCCACAAGAGAAAAACCATCTCCCCACCCCATTTTTCGAGATTAAACCTAGGGCTTCCATTTTCTCCTCCTCCAAAGCAAGGAAAGCAAGGAACGTGGGTCAGGAAGCTTTGGGGAAGAAGAACCTCGTTGAAGAAACCATCCCTGCAGGTAAAAACTCTATTTTTCTTCATTAAATTCCTGTTTTCAGATGTTAATGGCCATTAGGAACCCACCCTATTGTTTAGAGTTTGATTTTAGGGTTTTTTAGGTTTAGGTGTCCCAACGGTTGTTATTCCCAATTTTTTTCGTGAACCCAAATCTTGAAGTATGCATTTATATACGATTACACCCCTACGTGTAGGATAGATCTTGATTTAGGGTTTGTTTGGGGATTTCACTGCACAGTAAGATTTGGGGAAGACAGGGTGCAGTCGGGTGAAATTCTGTGCTATGTGTTATTCCAGTGTGTGTAGAGTCGTGTGCATCAGTGTTTAGGGTGTTAAGTATTAGTGTATCCAGATCAGTGAAGCCACTGTGTTTTGGGTTGTGTAGATACCTATATGTGCAGTGACTTGGGGTTGTGTCTGTGTTCAGTTTATGTGTGCAGGGTGTGGTACCAGTTTTACCTATGTGAATCAGTGTGTTATTGATACCCTTTGTTACTGATACTCTCACTTAGCCCTGATACTTGGCCTGATGTTCTATTTACAAGGTTCTTTATGCAGAATTATTTGAGATACCTGCATGTAGTGTGTGTGATCTTGTGTATCAGTTAGGTGAAGGTTTATCTGTGTGTTGTGACCTTGTTCAGGCTGTATCTGTGAGTTTAGATATGGGTGTGTAGTCTGAACATTCTCAGAAATTCCCAGGTCCTAATGTATACTGTATAGTGTGTATTCTTGAGTAGCAGTGGGAAGTTCTGTTTTGTGAATTTCAGTATCAGTGTGTGTGACTGTGTAGTGTAGGTTATAGTGTATCCTTGTATGAGGCATATGTGCATGTGAGTAGTTATGTGTGAAGGTAGTTGTAATTTCAGAAACTGTGTCAGTGTGTATCAGTAGCAGCAACAACTGCATTAGCAGCTGATACTATTGGTTGTGGTCATGGGTGATAGCTGATACCATTATTGTTTGAGGGGTATGGACTGGATGATCGGGTTATGGTCCAGGTTGGACTAGAGGTAAGGATCGAGTGCTGGTTCTCAATGTATCAGTAAAGACTGGTATATTGGTTTTAGTAAGTTCTGTGTGTCAATAGGGATAGTGAATATGAGATTAGATTAAGTATCAGGTATGGTGTTCAAGTTGTTAGGTATCAGTTAGGAAGGGAGAGGAGATGTTAGATTCTTAACAGCAATATTTTGCTGTAGATTTGCAGTGTGTATCACACAACAGGAAGTTGAGGACGGAGGGAAACTGGGAATGGTCAGGAGAATAACAGTTGTAGTGCTTTCGTGAGGTACCAATGTAGATTTAGGGGTCGACATTAAGAGTGCAGCTGCAACATTGTTGCATCAGACATTGAAAGAAAATAGGGGGATCGAGCAGTAAGTGGTCACAGTAGCAGCAGACACCAAGTCTTGAACTGCAAGTCTGCAGATGTGTGGGAAGTTAGATATAATATAGTAGCAACTCTTGAGTGGTTAGTTGAGGGAATTAGTTGGGGGGTAGTGATCCAGTGTGTGTTGGGCATATGGGGTATCAGATTTCTGTGCAGATTATGCTGTGTGTATCAGTTGGGTGAGAGACTTGTGTCTATGTGTATGAGCAAGTATGTGTCAGTGAGTCCTAATTGTGTATTGTTTAGAGTAAGTACCTAGGTGTTACCTGTGTCCCTAGTGTTCAGTGCAGTGTAGGTAATCATAAATCTGTGTGGGTAGCAGTGTCCCAGTGAGAGTGTGTGTTGTGCAGTATCAGTAACTTGGGTGACAGTGTGTAAGTCTGAGAGAGAGAGAGAGAGCAGTGAGCACTTGAGTGCACAGGTTCTGGAGAGGGAGGAAGACTAATATTGTGAATATGGGTAAGTATCCTATTGGAACTAAGGTGCAGGAGTATCTGAGTATCAGTAGGTAGATACCTAGGAATTGGGGATTGATGTATAGAGTAGCAGATAACTAGTGGAGATAGCCACTAGAGTATCAACTAGGGTGTAACACTGGAATTCAGTGTGAGGTAAGCACACATAAGGTAGTATTGATGAGGGGATATGCTAATGAGTAAGGTAAGGGTACACTAAGGTAGTTAAGGTAGTAACTAGTATTAACTAGTATTTACTAAATCACTAAAACATTTAGTATAACCAATAAATAGTTAGTATAACTGATAATAACTACTTTAGTTAGATGTTGTCTAATGTAGACTATTATGGTATAGATTTGACTAGTGGACCTAGTTAACCTAGTTGGACCTAGCTAAGGCCTAGTTTAGCTAGTTTTGACCTAGAAACCTCGTATTTAAATTGTTAAACATGTTATTCTTTTAATTTATTAATTAACATTGAATTTCCATATTAGGTCATTTTGATCCCATTTTGGACATCGATCCTCACACCTTGCTCAGGACCACAGGCGAGTACATTCTCTGACAGTTTTCATTGTTGATTACTTCTATAAATTGTAGTGTATTACATACTTGATTCCGACACTGTGGATACACGGGTTAGCACCCTAGATCCCCATCATGAGGAGTCGTGATTGGAATCCACCGTGCTAGCTGGGGATGGGGAATTATTAGTAGATTATGTGATCATATCCAAATCCTTGCCATGCATCATAGCTCACCCCACTTCTCACGTCGGGTGCGGCCTGACCATCATCATGCTTCATAGCTGTTATATATGATTAGCCTGACCATTATCATGCATCATAGCTAACCATATGGTTAGCCTGACCTTCAAGAATCATAGCTAATCATATATAACCAGCCTGATCTAGTCCCAAGCCGATCACATGATAAACTAATATTTCAAACACTTAGTTAGATGTTTTATCTTTATTCAGATCTACTTGTTCTAGCATTTACTATTTATTGCTCATTGCTAGATGCTCTATTGTCTATTTCATTTCTCTAGTACTTCACATGTTCAGCTTTTATTCCATCTTGTATCTCTTACACTGTTTATAGATTTTGTCAATTTAATGAAACTGCTGTTAGTGCTTGTGCTTCGCTCCAATCCTGACTGGATAACAACATTTTCAGAGGACCTGGAGGACTTTTGCCCCACTCATTACGGCCCAGGATTAGAGGGTGATTTCACTCCAGACATCCCAGAGGAGGTGCCTATCCTAGAGGAGAACTTACCTGCCTGTTCTTAGACTACTTTTTCTGCATTATTGTTTTAGACTGAGACTGAGATGTACTTTTTATTGTGACTTTGTGAGGTCATTTAGACCCAGGATTTGAGTTGGATTATTATGGTTGTTTTATTTAGAACTCTTTTCTATTCTCATCGTGCTATGATTTCTATTAGCTTGTGATTGAGTATATCATAGAACTGTGGATTATTATCATTGTCCTCCGTACGGAGTTGAGATTATTGACAGGATATATTATGTTTAGACCTAGACAGCGTTCTACCGCCGATGCTGCGGCGTAGGCTGGACGTACCCACGACTCATGCCCAAATTCCGGGTGCGGGTCGTGACACGTTTTTAGTGGTGGCCCATGTAGGTCTGTAGTCGAGTCCTAGAACCGCATTAGAGCGATATCGTAGTGGTGCTCGCTTAGAGTATTCCTACGAGCCTGTTTTAGGAAATAGGAATTAGGCCGAGGATATGCTCAATCACAATTAGGAAATTCTGATTCTTATGACACTACTCTTAATGATTAATTCCTTTAGAAATTTTTACTGTCCTTCCTTGATGATATCGTATCTATTGCTTTAATTGAATCTTTCGATCTGTCTTCAGGATGCCGCCAAGAAGGTCCCAGAGACTCGGAGCAGCAGATTCAGAGAGGTCTGCCACCTCTCGCGCTGCCGGACAGACATCAGCAGCACCTCCTACATCTCCAGTACATGTGGGAGTGTCTGCAGCATTCGGGGGTCCTCCACCACCAGTTCAGAGGGTCCCCACAGCTACGACGGCACAACCACCACCAGCTCAGCATCCAGGAGGTGTGCCCGTCGATGGAGCACAGATGTTCGCCTTGATTCAGGGCATGGTCGACGCCCAGAGGACGTCGGCAGAGGCCCAGAGAGTGCAGGCTGAGACACATCAGGCCCAGACAGAGATGATGAGGGTGAACATGGAGAATGCTCACCAAGTGGCTCTCCAAGCTGTGGAGAGAGTCACTCAGCAGCAGCAATATCCTGGTCAGCAACAACAGAGGCCGGGCACCATTGTGGACTTCAAGAGGATGATGCCTCGGGAGTTCAAGGGACAGAAGGGATACTCTACGCCGATGATTGGCTAGAGGACATCGAGAGGAACTTGAGTTTGGCGCAGATTCCAGAGGCGCTCCAGATCGAGGCCGCTGGCAGCCAGATGTTCGATATTGCCTTGACGTGGTTTCGCACGGAGCCGAGACTCTTGCGCGGGGGACTCACTTGGGAAGCTTTCAAGGAGCTCTTCAAAGAAAAGTTCTTTCCTGATGTCGCCCTGGGAGCTTTGGAGAGTCAATTCCATGACTTAGCCCAGGGGAGCTCGTCCGTCGACGAGTATGCCGCAGAGTTTTCCCGCCTGAGCCGCTTCGCGCCATCGATGATTAGAGATCCGGGGGACAGGGCCCAAAAATTCAGAAAGGGGCTGACAAGGGAGATCAAGTCTCGCACGTCGGGATGTCGCACAGCTACCTACGAGGGCATATTGATGGATGCCCAAGTAGCCGAGGACGACTTGGGCCTCAGGCCCAAGAGGGGACACGATGGTTCCGGAGGAGCAAACAGTAGTACGGGACCGGGCAAGCGTCCACACTTTCAGCAGCAACAGCAGAGACCCTTTTAGCAGCAGCATCAGGCACCAGCCCGAGGGCAGGTCCAGCAGCAGCAACAGAAACAGAACCAGCCCGCCATCCAGTGTGCTTACTGCGGGAAGATGGGACATACTAGAGATATCTGCAGGAAGAGATTGGGCTCATGTCTATCCTGTGGATCGATGACACACCAGCTGAAGGATTGTCCTACCTTTCGTCCAGGTCAGGGTGGAGCAGCCGCCCAGAGAGGACCAGGCAGGGTTCCTGCAGCACTAGTAGGCCAACAGCAGAGGGGACCGCTTCCACCGCAGAATCAGAAGTTCGCCCAGCATCAGCAGCAGAGAGGTGCACCCCAGGGGCGAGCATACGCCATGGCAGTCGAGGAGATCGAGCCAGCAGGAGACTTGATCACAGGTTCGGTTCTTCTCGATTGTATTCCCGCATTTACCTTATTCGATTCTGGCGCTTCCCATAGTTTTGTGTCTGTATCATATGCACTTCGACATCATTTAGACACAGAACCATTAGCTAGGACTTGCAAGATCATGACTGGGGGAGGTATTATCCTAGTCCGTGATCACTGCAAGGACCGGAGAGTGTCAGTAGGAGGCCGAGACTTGAGCGTGAGCTTACTCGTTATGCCACTTCCGGGGTACGATATTGTACTCGGAATGGACTGGTTGAGTAGGCATCATGCTACTCTAGATTGTTATAGAGGCAGAGTATTGTTTAGACCACCAGGAGAGCCGGAGTTTGAGGTCGTCAGAGAAGCAGCGGAACAGAGAGGGAGCACATTTTGCGGAGCCAGGACGAAAGAAGAGGAGTTGCCACATCCTCTGATAGCGGAGTTCCTGGATGTATTTCCAGAAGAGTTGCCAGGCTTGCCGCCAGACAGAGATGTTGAATTCTCTATAGACTTGGTTCCAGGAGCAGAGCCCATTTCACAACATGTCTATAGAGTCAACAACAGCGAGTTGGCAGAACTGAAGAAGCAAGTTGAGGAGCTGCAGGACAAAGGCTTCATCAAATCCAGTTCATCACCATGGGGAGCTCCGGTATTGTTCGTACCGAAGAAGGACGGCACGGTGCGCATGTGCATTGATTATAGAGCTTTGAACAATATCACCATCAAGAACAAGTACCCGCTGCCGAGGATAGATGATCTTTTCGATCAGTTGAGCGGGGCGAGGGTATTTTCAAAGATTGATTTGAGGTCAGGCTATCACCAGGTGAAGGTGAAGAAAGAAGACACGCCGAAGACAGCTTTTCGGACCAGATACGGCCAGTTTGAGTTCATGGTGATGCCATTTGGTTTAACCAATGCACCGGCAGTATTCATGAACTTGATGAACAAGGTGTTCCACCAGTATCTTGACAAGTTCGTGGTGGTGTTCATCAACGATATTCTTGTGTATTCCAAGACCCCGGAGGAGCACGAAGAGCATCTGAGATTGGTCTTAGAGACTCTCAGGAGGGAGAAGCTATACGGGAAACTCTCTAAGTGTGAATTCTTCCTTGACAAGGTCGAATTTCTTGGGCATGTGGTATCGGGTGACGGAATCTCGGTTAACCCACAGAAGATCGAGGCAGTAGAGTCGTGGGCTACCCCCTGTTCGGTAGCTGAGATCAGGAGTTTTCTCGGGCTAGCAGGATACTACAGGAGGTTTGTACAAGACTTCTCCAAGATTGCAGCGCCGATGACCAGATTGACTAGGAAAGATGTGGATTTTGTCTGGACGGAGGAGTGCCAGGCTGCATTTGATGAACTAAAGAAGAGGTTGACAACAGCTCCAATTTTGACGTTGCCAGCAGGGACAGGTGGTTTTACCATCTACAGTGATGCTTCAGGGAAGGGTCTGGGATGCGTTCTTCAGCAGCACGGGAAGGTAATTGCCTATGCTTCCAGGCAGTTACGCCCTCATGAAAAGAACTACCCCACCCACGATTTAGAGTTGGCAGCAGTTATCTTCGCTCTAAAGCTGTGGAAACATTATCTGTACGGAGAGCGTGTGGAGATCTTCACAGACCACAAGAGCTTGAAGTACGTATTCACACAGAAGGAGCTAAACATGAGGCAGAGGAGGTGGTTAGAGTTGATGAAGGACTTTGACATCTCATTGCAGTACCACCCAGGGAAGGCTAACGTAGTCGCCGATGCCTTAAGCAGGTATCCGACGGCTATGTACTTGACGACAGACAGGCATTTGTTGGCTGATTTGGAGAGCTTGGAGATTGAAGTGCTAGTTCCCGGTACTGAGATCCAAATGTGGGGATTGCAGATACAGTCCGAGCTGATGGACAGGATCAGAGCTGCGCAGTACGATGATGAGACTCTGAGGAGTATCAGAGCACAGGTTCAGATGGGATTATCGGACGACTTTACTATCGCAGATGATGGTTCTTTACGGCACGGCACGAGGATATGTGTGCCAAGCGGGGAGCTGCGCGAGGAGGTTTTGCAGGAGGCACACCGCTCTCAGTACTCGATGCATCCCGGTGCCAATAAGATGTATCGAGACTTGAGGGAGCACGTATGGTGGTATGGAATGAAGCGCGAGGTAGCACGCTTCGTATCTCGGTGTCTAGTGTGCCAGCAGGTAAAGGCAGACCGGCAGAGGCCAGGTGGTTTGCTTCAACCTTTACCGATTCCAGAATAGAAGTGGAAGCACGTGACCATGGATTTCGTTTCAGGGCTTCCACGTTCTCCAGGAGGGAAAGACGCAATTTGGGTCATCGTGGACAGGTTGACCAAATCAGCCCATTTCTTACCTTTCAAGGTGGGCACGTCGACGGAGAGGCTCGCAGAGATGTACGTGCGACAGATTGTTAGGCTTCATGGAGTTCCTGTGAGCATCGTCTCGGATCGGGATAGTCGTTTCACTTCCCACTTCTGGAGGAGTCTGCAGGCTAGCTTGGGCACTCAGCTCAAGTTCAGTACCGCATATCACCCCCAGACAGACGGGCAGTCTGAGAGGACTATTCAGACTCTCGAGGATATGCTACGCACTTGTGTTCTAGATCTCGGAGGTTCTTGGGAGGATCATCTGCACCTGGTAGAGTTTGCTTACAACAACAGCTACCAGGCCAGCATCGAGATGTCACCGTTTGAGGCTCTTTATGGACGGAGGTGTCGTACACCGCTATCGTGGGACGACGTTGGAGAGAGAGCCTTGCTAGGACCAGAAATGATCGTGGATGCAGCAGAAAAGGTGAAACTCATCAGAGACAGACTGCGAGTGGCGCAGGACAGACAGCGGCATTGGGCCGACAGCCACCGTAGACCCCTTGAGTTTAAGGTATAGATTGTTGTTTTTCTAGCTTGTGTTTGTTGTTTAGACTGCATGCTGAGACTGTTTTGTTTTAGGTTGGCGATCTAGTTTTCCTACGAATTTCTCCGACGCGTGGAACGATTCGTTTTGGTAGAGGCGGGAAGCTTAGCCCACGCTATATCGGACCCTTCGGTATTCTTGCAAGGGTAGGTGCAGTGGCGTATAGATTAGACTTGCCGCCTGCATTAGAAGGAGTGCATGATGTGTTCCACGTGTCGCAGCTGAGACGGTACGTGGCAGACCCTAGTCACGTACTTGATTACTCGGAGATTGAGGTTGGTCCGACGCTCAGCTACCCTGAGCAGCCCGTAGAGATCTTGGACCGCAGAGAGAAGGTGTTGCGGAACCAAACTATTCCCTTGGTTCGTGTTGCATGGAGACATCACTCTCCAGGGGAGTCGACCTGGGAGAGAGAGGACGAGATGCGCGAGCAATACCCGTATCTCTTCTAGACTTGAGGTATATTCCTTTTCTGATTTCATTCTTGTTCTAGTTCAGTCCAATTTCGAGGACGAAATTCCTTTTAGGAGGGTAGACTTGTCACTACCACTTTTCCATATAAGGGGCATTTATGTAATTTAGCTAAATTAATTAATTATGAATTTAATTATTTGCTGAGTTTTTATAACTATTATATATTGTAAGTGGTATTTTGATTTTAGGTCAAACTCTAGAACGCATTAGGGCAAACCCTAATGACCAAACCCTAATTTGTAAACCCTATTCTAGCAAAACCCTAGAATTTTAAATTAGGATGGAACCCTCAAAACCCTAGACTGACTTAACCTTAGCTAATTAGGTTCTACATGACCTAACCTAGGGGTTAAACCTAGGCCATACACTAGAAACCCTAACTGGGCCTATATATATATAAGGAACCCTCTCATTCTTCATATAGAGAGAAGAAACCCTAGCCTCCACAAGAGAAAAACCATCTCCCCACCCCATTTTTCGAGATTAAACCTAGGGCTTCCATTTTCTCCTCCTCCAAAGCAAGGAAAGCAAGGAACGTGGGTCAGGAAGCTTTGGGGAAGAAGAACCTCGTTGAAGAAACCATCCCTGCAGGTAAAAACTCTATTTTTCTTCATTAAATTCCTGTTTTCAGATGTTAATGGCCATTAGGAACCCACCCTATTGTTTAGAGTTTGATTTTAGGGTTTTTTAGGTTTAGGTGTCCCAACGGTTGTTATTCCTAATTTTTTTCGTGAACCCTAATCTTGAAGTATGCATTTATATACGATTACACCCCTACGTGTAGGATAGATCTTGATTTAGGGTTTGTTTGGGGATTTCACTGCACAGTAAGATTTGGGGAAGACAGGGTGCAGTCGGGTGAAATTCTGTGCTATGTGTTATTCCAGTGTGTGTAGAGTCGTGTGCATCAGTGTTTAGGGTGTTAAGTATTAGTGTATCCAGATCAGTGAAGCCACTGTGTTTTGGGTTGTGTAGATACCTATATGTGCAGTGACTTGGGGTTGTGTCTGTATTCAGTTTATGTGTGCAGGGTGTGGTACCAGTTTTACCTATGTGAATCAGTGTGTTATTGATACCCTTTGTTACTGATACTCTCACTTAGCCCTGATACTTGGCCTGATGTTCTATTTACAAGGTTCTTTATGCAGAATTATTTGAGATACCTGCATGTAGTGTGTGTGATCTTGTGTATCAGTTAGGTGAAGGTTTATCTGTGTGTTGTGACCTTGTTCAGGCTGTATCTGTGAGTTTAGATATGGGTGTGTAGTCTGAACATTCTCAGAAATTCCCAGGTCCTAATGTATACTGTATAGTGTGTATTCTTGAGTAGCAGTGGGAAGTTCTGTTTTGTGAATTTCAGTATCAGTGTGTGTGACTGTGTAGTGTAGGTTATAGTGTATCCTTGTATGAGGCATATGTGCATGTGAGTAGTTATGTGTGAAGGTAGTTGTAATTTCAGAAACTGTGTCAGTGTGTATCAGTAGCAGCAACAACTGCATTAGCAGCTGATACTATTGGTTGTGGTCATGGGTGATAGCTGATACCATTATTGTTTGAGGGGTATGGACTGGATGATCGGGTTATGGTCCAGGTTGGACTAGAGGTGAGGATCGAGTGCTGGTTCTCAATGTATCAGAAAAGACTGGTATATTGGTTTTAGTAATTTCTGTGTGCCAATAGGGATAGTGAATATGAGATTAGATTAAGTATCAGGTATGGTGTTCAAGTTGTTAGGTATCAGTTAGGAAGGGAGAGGAGATGTTAGATTCTTAACAGCAATATTTTGCTGTAGATTTGCAGTGTGTATCACACAACAGGAAGTTAAGGACAGAGGGAAACTGGGAATGGTCAGGAGAATAGCAGTTGTAGTGCTTTCGTGAGGTACCAATGTAGATTTAGGGGTCGACATTAAGAGTACAGCTGCAACATTGTTGCATCAGACATTGTAAGAAAATAGGGGGATCGAGCAGTAAGTGGTCACAGTAGCAACAGACACCAAGTCTTGAACTGCAAGTCTGCAGATGTGTGGGAAGTTAGATATGATATAGTAGCAACTCTTGAGTGGTTAGTTGAGGGAATTAGTTGGGGGGTAGTGATCCAGTGTGTGTTGGGCATATGGGGTATCAGATTTCTGTGCAGATTATGCTGTGTGTATCAGTTGGGTGAGAGACTTGTGTCTGTGTGTATGAGCAAGTATGTGTCAGTGAGTCCTAATTGTGTATTGTTTAGAGTAAGTACCTAGGTGTTACCTGTGTCCCTAGTGTTCAGTGCAGTGTAGGTAATCATAAATCTGTGTGGGTAGCAGTGTCCCAGTGAGAGTGTGTGTTGTGCAGTATCAGTAACTTGGGTGACAGTGTGTAAGTCTGAGAGAGAGAGAGAGAGCAGTGAGCACTTGAGTGCACAGGTTCTGGAGAGGGAGGAAGACTAATATTGTGAATATGGGTAAGTATCCTATTGGAACTAAGGTGCAGGAGTATCTGAGTATCAGTAGGTAGATACCTAGGAATTGGGGATTGATGTATAGAGTAGCAGATAACTAGTGGAGATAGCCACTAGAGTATCAACTAGGGTGTAACACTGGAATTCAGTGTGAGGTAAGCACACATAAGGTAGTATTGATGAGGGGATATGCTAATGAGTAAGGTAAGGGTACACTAAGGTAGTTAAGGTAGTAACTAGTATTAACTAGTATTTACTAAATCACTAAAACATTTAGTATAACCAATAAATAGTTAGTATAACTGATAATAACTACTTTAGTTAGATGTTGTCTAATGTAGACTATTATGGTATAGATTTGACTAGTGGACCTAGTTAACCTAGTTGGACCTAGCTAAGGCCTAGTTTAGCTAGTTTTGACCTAGAAACCTCGTATTTAAATTGTTAAATATGTTATTCTTTTAATTCATTAATTAACATTGAATTTCCATATTAGGTCATTTTGATCCCATTTTGGACATCGATTCTCACACCTTGCTCAGGACCACAGGCGAGTACATTCTCTGACAGTTTTCATTGTTGATTACTTCTATAAATTGTAGTGTATTACATACTTGATTCCGACACTGTGGATACACGGGTTAGCACCCTAGATCCCCATCATGAGGAGTCGTGATTGGAATCCACCGTGCTAGCTGGGGATGGGGAATTATTAGTAGATTATGTGATCATATCCAAATCCTTGCCTTGCATCATAGCTCACCCCACTTCTCACGTCGGGTGCGGCCTGACCATCATCATGCTTCATAGCTGTTATATATGATTAGCCTGACCATTATCATGCATCATAGCTAACCATATGGTTAGCCTGACCTTCAAGAATCATAGCTAATCATATATAACCAGCCTGATCTAGTCCCAAGCCGATCACATGATAAACTAATATTTCAAACACTTAGTTAGATGTTTTATCTTTATTCAGATCTACTTGTTCTAGCATTTACTATTTATTGCTCATTGCTAGATGCTCTATTGTCTATTTCATTTCTCTAGTACTTCACATGTTCAGCTTTTATTCCATCTTGTATCTCTTACACTGTTTATAGATTTTGTCAATTTAATGAAACTGCTGTTAGTGCTTGTGCTTCGCTCCAATCCTGACTGGATAACAACATTTTCAGAGGACCTGGAGGACTTTTGCCCCACTCATTACGGCCCAGGATTAGAGGGTGATTTCACTCCAGACATCCCAGAGGAGGTGCCTATCCTAGAGGAGAACTTACCAGCCTGTTCTTAGACTACTTTTTCTGCATTATTGTTTTAGACTGAGACTGAGATGTACTTTTTATTGTGACTTTGTGAGGTCATTTAGACCCAGGATTTGAGTTGGATTATTGTGGTTGTTTTATTTAGAACTCTTTTCTATTCTCATCGTGCTATGATTTCTATTAGCTTGTGATTGAGTATATCATAGAACTGTGGATTATTATCATTGTCCTCCGTACGGAGTTGAGATTATTGACAGGATATATTATGTTTAGACCTAGACAGCGTTCTACCGCCGATGCTGCGGCGTAGGCTGGACGTACCCACGACTCATGCCCAAATTCTGGGTGCGGGTCGTGATAACCTGTCCCTTGCCCTTAGAAATCTTAACCTGAAGCTTGAACTGACGTAGTTCCTCCAGCTCTGTCATCTCAGTTCTAGTTATGTCAGGGGTGGTCTCCTCTACCATAACTAGGTAAGCAACCCCTCGGCCTCCACGTCCCCTGCCTCCTTGACCTGCATGTCCACCTCTCTGTGCTCTGCCTCCTCGACCATGACCCGAATTACGGGGTTGAGGGCAGTTGTAGCTGAGATGTCCTTTCTTTTCGCAATTATAGCACTCCCTGTCATCGCTGATGGGATCACTAGGAATCACTAATATAGAGCGGACAGCGGGTGATATCTCATCTTTTATCACCTTTTGTCTGATCTTCTCTTGCTCCATCGATGCAACAGCCTCATCCAGGGATAAAAAGATGGCATATGACACATTGCTTCCCTCCTAGCTCAAACTGTCGGTTCAAACCCTTGAAAAAATAAGCCACACGCCTATGCTGAAGGTACTGTTTCCTAAGGAGAATATTTGTCGGGTTTTGCAATAATAGCGGATCATAGTGGTCCAAGTCCGCCCATAAGAGACGTAGCTTTGCTGCATACTGGAGTATTGTCTTCTCCCCCTGTATGGTAGTATCAATCTTTTCTCAACTTCCATCATCATCATGACACTCCCAGCTCCAGAGTATATCCCAGCCAATGTCTTCCAAACATCAACTTCCTGCAGATCGACTCAACTATTCCAGCTATGGATGGAGACATAGAAGTCAGCAACCAAGAAACCAATAGAGAATTAAGGTGACTTCATGTGCTCCATTTAGCACTCATCTAACCCTATGGCTCAGTGCACTCTCCCTTCATATATTTTTTAAGTCCCTTGGTCCGAAGGTTCAATAACGCCCTCCTAGACCAACGTAGGTAGTTTTTCGTCCCCTCAAGTTTGATATCATTGGGCATCAACTCTATCTTCTTCATCACCTGCGACAGTTCTGGTGTGGGCACGACTCCGCTACTAGATGAGGTCTCCTCCAATTTGTACCAAAACTCCCTGGCCATCCCCTCCAGTATCTCCTTTACGTATTTCCATCTTCACAGGTATATAGGAACGAGATCAGGCGCAACTTAAAAATGGGCCGTGTGCCTACACGCAATCACAGCTTTCTTCATCCATATATAAACCTCCAAGTTCATGCGGTAGGAGAGGTGTACGATGAGTAGACCTCACCGACACCATCGTACCCTGCCTTCCGACAGTTTTGATGACACCTGCAGAGGACGTCTACGAAACCTGAGGGTGGGGGGCCTTCCACTCACAGAGGGAGGCGGGGGTGGGCCTTACACTCACAGAGGGAGGGAGGAGGGACCTTCCATTCATAGAGGGCGGCGGGGGGGGCTTCCACTCACAGAGTGAGGCAAGGGGAGGGGGTTTTCTACTCACAGAGGGAGGAGGGGCTTCCACCCGGGCAGTGAAAGGCGGGAGGGGGGAAGTAGGGGTTGGGTAAGAGACAAAAGGGAGAAAGATTTTTTTTTAAGGATTCAAAACTTTGGCTTTGATACCATGTAGAAAGAAAGTAATTTACTTATTTATTTCTAGAGAGGGAGTATATATCTATAGGAGGAGGCTAGCCTCCTCCTTCTTTCCTATCCATTGTGGGACTAGATAAGTCCTCATAACTCAACAATCGACATCAGCGGCCCCGTCAGTACTGGTTATTTTCTTTTTACTTCTTTCTTTATTACGTTGTCTGCATTCTATTTTGATGTAATGCTTCACTCAGTTTCGGTAAAAAAATGAGAGTCTCTGTAGAGGCACCCGGAGTGCCTTAAATAGAAAGATTGTTACAGAGATCCTTCCAACTAAAACATTCTAAAGATCAGAGTAGCGGAAGGAGGTCGCTTTTATTCGAATAGGTTGTATATGGTAGAAAATGCGTCTATATGGGTGGTATATGTAGGAGTAGAGGCAATTGATGTTGAGGTAGGTTCTTCCTTGTCTAGGGACTTGCATGGTGTGAAATGGAAGTAGTTCAAAAAAAAGGAAAGCAAAGGTAGCTTAATATTTCGAACAGAAGATACTGATGAAGACAATTTAGAAATACAGAAGATGCAATTAAGTTGCCTTGCCTGGAGTGGAGTGGAGTGGAGTGGAGTAATCATCTTTTGAGTGCCAAAAGTCTAATAGGGATTTCAAGGGTGCTGATGAAATGCTCAGTTCCCCATGCAGTAACCAAAGTCGTATAGGGGGATTATTAGTCTCTTAGATATTTTGTTCTCTCTATTTATGATCGGATTAGTAAGAAAGAGAATCCTTATAGACAACAGATAAAAGACATGTAGAGGAGAATAATAGAATATTTTATTATCAATAAAAGAGTACATATATGTATGAGAGGCTACTTTCTCTCTCTATTATTCTACCAGATGTGGGACTAAAGCCCAATATTAATACTCAACACCCTCCTTCAAGCTGAAGCATAAATACCAATCATGCCCAGCTTGTTACAAAGATTTTGAACCCGATGACCTAAAAGAGACTGTGTAAAGATATCGACTATTTGATCGTCGGTTCTTACATAGTAAAATTTTATCATCCCATTTTGATACTCATCACGGACGAAGTGGATGTCGATCTCAATGTGCTTCATACTTTCATGGAATACCGGATTGGTAGCAATATTGATAGCATACTGGTTATCACACCACTTATCTACTGCTTTAGATCTTGCTTCTTCTCCCAGCCCTTGTAAGAGATTATGCAGATATAACACCTTTGATGTGCCATGAGCCATACCTCAGTATTCCGCTTCTGAACTTGATCATAAGACCACACTTAGCTTCTTGCTCTTCTACGATACCAACTTCTCGCCAATTAATACCAAATAGCTAGATGTAGACCTTCTATCGGTAATACTTGCACCCCAGTCCGTATCTGTAAATCATTCAAGATGAGTATACCCCTGATTCTCCATCCGATTTCTTTTTTCCGGATTCTGGGCTAGATAGCGCAGGATTATGAGAACTATATGCCAATGAGGAATTCGTAAAGAAGCCATAAATCTACTTACAACACTTACGACAAAGGAAATATCTGAACCAGTCATGACTACCAAGTAGTTGAGTTTTCCAACCACTCAACGATATTGATCCGGATTGGTCATCGGTATCCTCTCATCAGGAAGAAACTTTACTACTGGATCCATGGGTGAGGTTGTTCCCTTAGATTGCATCATTCCTGCATCAGTTAGGATGTCCAACACATACTTTCTCTGAGACATTATAATATCCAGCTTACCTCATATGACTTCAAAGCCTAAGAAGTACTTCAACTATCCCATATCTTTAGTCTGGAACTGTTCACCTAGAAACTTCTTTAGCCCTGCAATTTTTTGACTGTCGTCTCCCTTTATCACAATATTATCGACATAGACACCAGGCAGTATTCGTTCGGCTGATGTCTGTCGGTAGAATACCGAATGAACCTTCTTCGATTGACACAAGCTAAACAGAGTAACAAGATGTGTAAATCGTCCAAACCAGCTATGAGCTGATTATTTAAGACCGTAGAGGGCCTTCTGTAGATGAGATACTTTATCCTCTCTTGCAACGAAGAAATGAGGTTGCATCACATACACCTCTTCTTCAAGGTCCCCATATCCAACTGCAGAAGGGGCCAATCATATCAGACGGCTAAGGCTATAAGCACTCACACAGAAGTTATCCTAGCAACTGGGGAAATGTCTCAAAATAATATTCATCGTATGTCTGAGAATATTCTTTAGCTACCAGTCAAGATTTCAGACGATCAAGAGTGCCATCCAGTTTCATCTTGATTATGAACACCCATTTGTAGCCTACCGCCTTCTTACCAGTGGGTAAATCCACCAAGGCCCAAGTATGATTCTTCCGAAACGCTCATATCTCTTCTTCCATAGTGTCGCGCCCACCGGGATGTTTAAGTCCTTCTACTACAGAATTGGGGATCTAATTCCTGTCAATTGTAGCCACCAACCACTGAGTCTGACTCGTGAGCTCTTTGTAGTTGTTAACATATAAAGGATGGTTGCGACATGTACGACGAGGGCGAACCAGTATATCTGATGGTGGAGAATTAGTAGAGCTGGAGAAGGACGATGGCTCTACGGAAGTGGGCACCATTGGTGATGCTTGTTCTGGTGGAGCTGGTGAGATGGGCGATGCCAGTTCTAGCTGAGCCAATATTTGTGGACCGTCAGATTGGGAGACTGGCTCGGCAGGGGAGGACACCCTTACGGGGGACTGTTGTGTTGAACTTAAAAGAGCAGAAAATCCTCTTCTGGATAAATATTGGGAATATAATCTATAGTTGGTGAGAGTGGAGGAAACTCAGTTTTAACAAAGGTTACTTCCTGAGACATAAAATATCTCTTCAAAGTTAGAAAAAATAACAATAGCCTTTCTGATCTTTTGGATACCCAAGAAAAATACACTTGATTGCATTCCGGTCCAACTTAAAAAGAGTAGGTCGAGCATCCCGAACATAACAATAGTAGCCAAAATTTAAAGAGATAGAGAAAATGGCTCACGATTGGGAAATAATTGGGAAAATGGAGTATTTCCATTAAAAACAGAAGATGGCATACGATTGGTCAGATAATAGGCTGTAAAGACTACATCAGACCAAAATTTCTTGGAAGTACGTGCTTGAAACATAAGAGCACACGTTGTTTCCAAAATATGGCGATTCTTGGGTTCGTCCACACCATTCTGTTATAGTGTGTAAGGACAAGAAGTTTGGTGGATGATACCATGTCTTGCCATATGAGAATTGAACTAACGAGATAAATACCCACGACTATTGTCACTTCGAAAATACTTAATGGGAACCCCAAATTGAGTTTGGATTTCTGCATAAAAATTTTTGTCAACATGTCTGCTCCATTTTCATTCGTATGAACCTTATCAAGCGTCACTTGCTTATTTTCAACCACATCCCTATAGAAGCATGAAAAATACGCTGGGGAATAATACGCGTAAAACCCTCAACATGCAGGAAGATCGCATAAAACTGAGCTCCAGCACTGGGTGGCATAAAACATGATTCCAGAGCCATCGGTGTACAACAGAGCTTCAACGCAATTCAGCGTAAAATATAGCTCCAGAACAACCCGTGTAATACAGTATTTCCAGACTGCTTCGTTGTAAAAAGGTTGTTACATCGCTACTTTGGCGTAAAACTTGCTTGCTTTTAATACAGTGGGAAATTGTACGAGGAACTCTTCGTATTCCTCGAACGAACATGTCAGATCATGCAGTAAACCTGACTCCTGACAAAGAGTACTGCACGACGACCGAGAGGACGGCTGTTATGATGATTCTGCACAGAACTCCAAAACTGTCATTTAGTGACACCAACCTTGATGTAAGACGTCATTTACGCATTCAAGGAATACGCTGTCTAGTTTTACACAGGCAGGCGTAAGCTTTTACGCTCAGCAGGAGACGAAATGAACCGCCACGTCAAAAGCTGTTCTTCGTACAGAACTCGAGGCACGTCTCTGTAGTTAATGCGCGTGATGGGGGCAGATCTCTGCATTTAATGCACGACATTTGGTTCTATTTTCAAAGACTGGGTGAGCTATAATTAGGGCTAATACGTCCACATCACCATCCCGGCATATTACGTTGACCTGGCTATTTTTCAGCTATAGGAGCACGTTGTACGCTATCTCCTCGAAATACGCCGACCTGCTATTTTCAACTATAGGAGTACGTTGTACGCCATCTCCTTGAATTATGCCAAATCAGGCTATATTTGCAAAGCACTTGGCTTCTACGCCTACTTGGCTTCTATGCCAACCTAACAACTATTCGGCTTCTACGCCTATTTTGGCTTCTAAGCCAACATGACAGCTACTTGGCTTCTACGCCATCAGAACAGCTATTTGGCTTTTACGCCAATGAGACAGTTATTTGGCTTTTATGCCAACCATCTCTATGCAAGGGGCAGTTATCTACATGGCTTGCATGCCGAGATCTTCGACGAGCAGTTATACAGATTACCTCATAATGGGACATGCATCACACGCCGATTCAGAAGATCATTCATACGTGGGTAGCAGTTATTGTAACCGCCGCGTAAAAGGTGCAGCTCTCTCCGCTGTTCGGTTTCTACGCTGACTGTAGCTGAACTCTATAAATAGAGACCTCCGTCTACGGAGGTCCAAGGTCGAACAAAAGGATCGAATTTTATTTTTTTGATAGAGATCTTGGAGCACAGACAGAGGGGAGTGATTGACGACCTTGGCATCGAGTATCCAATCCCTCTTGCAATTTTTGAAGTTTCTCTTTCTTCTACAGCACTTCTTCGTCATTGTGTGGTCCAAGGGACAAAGTGATCGACTGCAGATCAGACTCCTATAGCAATATTTACCCAGAATTAAATTTTGTACTTACATCCTCGTATAGGATTAATTGTACTTCTTGTTTGTAAACCAAAGAAAGGGTTTCGTATAAACCTAGTTTTATTTCTTTTGTTTATTATCAAACACAAGATGGCGACTCTGCTGGGGACTACTTTCTCATCTGACGAGAAAGCTATTGCTCAACACGATGATGTATCCGTGGTATCAACGAAGAAAACCTTGGTCGTCCAATTCGACCAATCAGCTTACGAAGACATGCTTCGAGCAGGGGGTAGCTCTCATTCCCTCTCTATCCAAGACAACAGGAAATTACGTAAAGTATGGATGCCCCGGACATCCTCTACCATTCCTGCGGACTCTCTCTCTCCGACCAGAAAGGTTGTAGCATCGCAACCTGCATACCCCGCACGTAAAAATCTGTCTCCCATCTGTGATGTAGCAGACAAAGCTTCTGGCAATGCCTTAGTGCCAATCCAGAAGTCTACTCCGCGCTTTGCGCGTAAAACTCTGTCTTCCGTCTGTGACATGGCAGACAAAACTTCTGGCAATGCCTTAGTGCCAATCCAGAAGTCTACTCCGCGCCTTGCGCATAAAACTTTGTCTCCCGTCTGTGACATGGCAGACGAAGCTTCTGGCAATGCCTCAGGGCCAATCCAGAAGTCTACACCGTGCCCCGCGTGTAAAATTCAGTCTCCCGTCTGTGATGTGGCAGACAAAATTTTTGATAATGCCTTAGTGCCAATTCAGAAATTCTAAAAGCGCTCCGCACGTAAAAATATATCTCCTCTCTACAATGAGGCAGATGGTCCCTACAACCACCGCAAGGGAAAACAAGTGGCGGATTTCCTGATCTCCCAGCTTTTACGCCATCAAGAGAAGAATCTGCCCGCTCTTCAGATTACGCGGAATGCTGATGGCCGATTGAGGACTTCCTCAGTTTTACGCCAACCTGTGCAAAGTTCCAGATTACGCCAGGATAAGCCTCTCAGTGTAAAGAAGACCCGGTGCACGGAAACATACGCTCCTCATGGATCATGTGCTACTCACATGGCTGAGCTGCTCTACTCATATGGCAGATAAAGTATTCTGGTTCCTAATCTCCACAGGCCCAATGATGTAAAAAGGCAGAATAAGTCTTCTTCTTCTGCTGCTAATATCGTTGATTTGCGTGATTTTTTGATCCAGAAACGCAAAGACAGGGATCAAAATCAAGATTTAGCGCCCCTAACTTCCAAGCATGGAGAGATCATGTGGGAAGATGCGTCAAGATCTAATGTCGTCATGACATATGGGCCACATGAAGAGTCTGTCCTTATTATTCCACCGACTCGCAACGATCAACATCGAATAATCTTTGGTCAAATACGGAATACACCGATTATACATGAAGAATCTCGCGAGTCCGATGCTGGAAAAATGCAAATCCATATATATAGCCCTCAGGCTCTGAGGATTATGCAAAACATGGGTTATAATTTGAAGTTGAAACAAGGCCTCAACTATGGAAAAGGCAGACGAACATCGTTGCATGGTAATCCTTACTGTCAATGAACTCGTTTTGGGTTGGGGTATATTGCATCTCTTGCAAACTCCGAACCTGCAGAGTCTGATCTTATAATACCAGAGGCAGGTCCTTCTAAATCAACTTCTGTAGACAAACGCCACGATATGTCTGGGGTAGTCTACCTCGACAAAATAGGGCAGCATCCAAAGCTGGGGGTAGAATTCCCTCTGATTCCGAAGATGATGCAACGATGACCATCTTCCCAGAAAACCGTAAAACTCAGGCATCGGGAGCCCGAAGGCTAAAAGGGACTTTCTCCTTCAATGAAGATGACATCATTGAAATCTTCAATATATTGATGAAGGAACACAAACTTCAGCTACCAAACATCAGATACCCTGAGAGGGCTGGCAAAGTCGATGACCCAGATTATTGTCTCTTTCATCGGTACATTCATCACCCTATAAGGGCATGCTATGTACTAAAAAGAAGAATCTAGGAGTTGATCGACGCCAAAGTCGTTACTTTGCATTTATAAACGAGGGGACAATCACTGCAAATTGATTTTACTCTAACGTAACAATTTGCTCCCTCAAGAAAATATCGGATGATGAGTCCCTAAAGTCTCCCCAGCGGATTCTTCAGGTCTATCCCCACTCACGAAAATTATGCCACGGTGAATTTTTCGGACATGAGTTCACGTCCATATTACCTCTGAACTATTGTCCACATATTTCTTTGTTTTCCCAGCTGAATTTGCCATGTCCAAGTAACCTCTGAGCAAACCTTCCAGTTTGTGGCTATAGATCAGTTCACGTCCATATTACCTCTAAACTACGTATCGCCACTTTCTCCAGCAGGGTAAATCTATCACCACAAAAGTTTGTCATGTCCATATTACCTCTGAACAAACCTTCCTGGTTCGGCTATCGATTATCATGTTCATATTACCTCTGATATCGGTTGTTATCTCAACCTAACATCCGTACCTAACTTTAAGTACGCCAGTGGTGTTAAGTCCACAAAAAACTGCCATGTCCATATTATCTCTGAGCAGATATATACCTCCATCCCCAAAACTGCCATGATAATGGACAAAATAGGGCAGCATCCAAAGCTGGGTGTCACAACTCAAAAATTTGTCATGTTCACATTACCTCTGAGCAAACCTTCCGAGTTTTTGGCTATCGATTATCATGTTCATATTACCTCTGATATCGGTTGTCATCTCAACTTAACACCCGTACCTAACTTTAAGTACGCTAGTGGTGTTAAGTCCACAAAAAACTGCCACGTCCATATTACCTCTGGCAGGGCTTGTCCTAAACTTATTACTTGCACTCTCGTGCACAAGAAGTAATAGGTCCACCAAAAACCTCCCTGTGGAATACCCGCAATGGAAACGAATTGTTCATGTCCATATCACCTCTGAACTATCCTCATTTTCCCCAGCGAAAAAAGAGTCTGTCCATGACCAACTCCCACAGAGTCATATTTTATCGCGTCTATATTACCTCTGTCCGGATTTGTCTCAAACCTATTACTTGCACTAACGTGCGCAAAAAGTAATGGGTCCACAAAAAATCTCCTAGCAGGATGTCTTTACCAGCCACAATACCTATCACGTCGCCATTACCTCTGATAGGGCTTGTTTCGAACTTATTATTTGTACTAAACATGCACAACAAATGATAGGTCCACCAAAAATCCCCCAGTGGGATGTCCTCAACAAATACGGTATCGTACTACGTCCATATTACCTCTAGTACGATGTCCAAAATTTGCGCAAACAATCATAAAGAAATGGAGGGCCCTTATATGATTACAAATGGCGCTTACAGATTAGCCAAGCCTAATAAAAATTTGTCAATGGCTCCTATCAACGGCAAATTCCTGAAGAAGTACTTTACTTGATCTCCTTTGCTTAACGAAGTGTGATGAAGATCTTATTCTGACAATACCAGTCCAAAGGTTAGCTGGATCATATTCTATCAGATTCGTATGACCTCTTAATGGATATACTTAACTAGTTTGTAAACCTATCATGTTCATATTACCTCTGATAGTGTTTAGTATACAAATTTAGTTGGATTATATTCTATCTGGTTAATATTACTTCTGAATAAATTTACATTCAGCAAAACCTTAATGAAAGAATATCATGTTTAATGATACCTCTGATATCACTTTCATCTTAGCTTATCATTTATATTCTAAAGTGATGGGTCCACAAAGTCAGATAAAGTCTCTTTATTATCTCCGGGAAAAGCAAAATTACATAAAGAAGCAAAAAGTACATCATTGGGGAGGAGCAGTCAAATCACGAATCTGCTGCGCCAGAGCGGCCATCCTCTCATTCCTGGAGTTCAAGACGTTAGCGCGAGCCCGCTCCAACCTTGCCTCCTTATTGTTCAAGGCAGACAGTTCAGACCGAGCATGTACAAAACCTGCGTGGATGACACCCACATGTGCCAGGTTCTGCTGAGCCGCTTCCATTCGGTCCTTCAACACATCTTGAGATGCCGATGAAGCGAGAGCCCTCTCCTTTGCCTGAGCGAGTTCATCTTCCAATTTGCGGACCCTCGCTGCCTCTTCCTCATATTCGGCCTCGCACTTAGCCAGCTGGGGAATGACATACCCCAATACGGCATGCTCTTCATTCATCTCTTGCTGCTGTGCCTCGATGGATTTGCTCAGAGTTTTTATCTCCCCAACAAGTCTCGCAGTCAAGGAGTCGTACTCAGCTCGAATCATATCATCGACATTGTCTCGAGACAATTGTAAATAATTGTTAATAGGTTGTTCCAAACCATTAACTATTTGCTCCAGAGCATCAGCTCGTCCAGCGTTATCGAAATTTCTAATCTGCGCTATGGTGAGATTGGAGGACATCTTCAGAGCATCAAAGCCCAGATTCTTCTCCAGCACCATTGATATTAACGATTTTAAAATGACAAAGAATATGCTAGTAAATTGTTCAACTAGTATGTTAAAATACGAATGGACGCTGGGAGTGACCGCGATGTCAATAAAACCCCTTTGTGGAATATTGGCAGAGGATGTTGCCATGGCCGTTGCCTCTACAGATGGCGCTACAAAAGAAGTAACACCAGCAATGGTTGAAGTTACTGGTGTACTCAACGAAGGAGGCGCAGTCGCAATGATAGGCTCATCCTCCTCTAAAGATATCTGGACTGTATTGGGCGAGGCTACACCCGAAAATGCTGCAGATGAAGGAGCAACATCTTCAAAGCATGCCCCTTCGGTGTCAAGCACCGCCATTTCATCAGCAGAATCCGCAACAAAGTCAAAAGTTGCATCGACTCCGCCTTCCCCTGAGATGTCTTCACCTGAAAAGAAGACAAGAGAAAATTAATATTAATTTGATGTTAATTTTCCTAAAAAGAGGCGTAAGGACAACATTTACCCATGGCTGATGGTATATATATCGCGTTCGCAGCCAGTACAGCTAAATCATTTATTAATAATGCTAAGCAAGCTGTCATACCTGGAGAAGAGGGTGCACCAAATGACGTCTGAGGGTAGTCATCCAAGTCTTCACCCAGATCCACTCGAGGTTCATCGGGTGGAATCTCGCTGGAGATACTTACAGATAAAGAAGGGGTTGGACCCATTATTGGTCTGGATAAAGATATCCTTAATTTGCTCGGCCTCGAAGGTGACCTTACTACACTACCAGTAGAGGTAGTAGCGACAACAGTCTCGAGCAAAGAATCTCCAACACTGTCAGCCGGAACTGTGGAGGTTCCCTCTCTAAAAGATGAGGGACCTCTAATCAAAGAATTATCCCTGCCCGGGAAAACAGCAGGCTCACTCCTAAGAGCCTCATGGCTGGAAGTCCTTGTAGGACCACTGACAGTCTTCTTTTTCTTGCCAGGGGAAGGCTCTTTCGGAGAAGAGTCCCTTCGCTTACTCGGGATAACAATAGGCTCTGCAGGTGAAGGTATTACGCCTCTCGGTATTGTCAACAAAAACTCATCTGGACCGACAGGGTCTTCACCTTCATCAGAGAAAACTGATGGGACCTCCTCTCTTCCAGTGGACTTATGAGAGGGCGTCCTAAAACTTTCACATATATCAAAATTGCGATGGAAGGTATTGATGGCCACATAAAATTGGGCGTACGAATGGAGGATGTGCAACTCCATGGAGAGAGAAGTCGTGGGCATAGTAAAGGTTGCTCCAGTACAACCCATCATGAAGTACCGCCATCCTCTCGCTCCATCAATAAGTCCATCTCTGGACTTGAAGCTGGTGATGGCATTTCCCACATGTAATTGGTCATACCCAAACTGCCTGGCGAACCGACTAGGCAGATAAGGCTCCAAGAAACAATGGTCTTCACTTCTGTACAACAAATGGGAAGGTCTAATACAGACCAACCAATAAAAAGCTTCGAGAGAAAGAACGGTCTTCCCGTGACCTGAATCTTGATGTTTCGTCCCCTGATGATTGATATGTACAGTGGGGATGATACAAAAGAGCTTCCAGCTATGAGTAAAATTTAATGCTCGCCGATAGTCTACAACGGTGGTCATGTTCCAAGTGGAATTCTTGTAATTCAACAAAAAATTATTTCTCGAACTACTGGCAGAGCCGGGAGACATCACCCTGGGGTTATGAATAATTAACCATCCCATCAGATATAGGAACGATAACTCTACCCTGGGAAAGCTTTCACGCCGTGTTTCATCTGCAAGTAGCCCATCAATAATGGCCCTCAGGCCAGCTTGTATCCGGCATACCATGGTAGGGAGCAGGCCCAGTCTTGTCCCAAACACCAAACGCACTGTAGGCCATAAGGTGTTACGATGAATGCGATCCGCAGATGCGATGCCAGGTACTACCAATCGGCGTAGCCATACAAAGAGAAAGCCAGCCAGTTGAGCTTCCCTTGACAGAGGCTTGCGACAATGCCTCATATAACTGTAGGCTTTAGTGCCTACAGGATAACTCCCTATTTCCTCATCGAGAACTTGATCTGTAGCCCCAATATCTTCAATAAGATCATCGACTATTTGAGCATTAAGCATGCTCAGAAGGTTCAAAGGCTTATCCCTACTATCCACAACTTTGTCTGGCTTAGCATCTCTGGCCTGATAAAAGAAGAGATAGGATGCCCATTTGTTGGTATGAGCCAAATCAGAGGGCTCATTGTAGAAGGTGGTGCACGCTAGATAATGGCTCATTAGCTCCTGGTACACTGCCACTGCCCGAGGGTTTGTATCCCTCAGCTCCCTGTTTGTGGGAACATACTCTTCATAAGGAGTATCCCCCATTGGCAGTCTTGAAATCTCAGCCATCTCGTGAAGGGCCAATCCCAACTCTCCCAGCGGAGTGGCGAAAGTCCCAGTGAGCGAGATATATCGCTCCATCAAAGCCAAAAATAGGTTGGGGTTGAGAGGCAGCCCAACACTGGTAGCATTCACAGCCGCGAACAGACCAATGCTCTCTAGCTCCATCTGAAAATACTTCAGGGCCCAGGCAGTTAAACGAGCCCATCGAAGATTTCTGGGGCTAAGCCACCCGCTGGTCCGAGGATTAACCTTGGGGTATACTCCTCCCCACCCCATGAAGTCATTGCAAAAAGTCGATATTTGGACTGGCTGAAGCAGTGAAGTGTCTTCACTCGGGACGCTGCCCGGCAGTAATCCCCTGAAAGGCATGACAGGGCCTGAAGGGCGGCTCATAAATAATCCTTGGCCTAATCTTTTCTGATAAAATATCTTCCCCGGCTGGCCGTGAAGATTAGGGGTCAGGGTCCACGACATCTTCCTGGGATACATGGCATAGAAGAATGCCGAGATAGGGTAATCTCTCGGCATCCTGGGCAGGTACATGACCATGCCCTCAGCAGTAAAACCCCAGTTTTCCTTCTTGGACTTCGTCTGGGATTGTTTATTAATCATATTTCTGAATAGAAAAGCTGGTTTTATATATTTGTCCCCATCTATATACGTCAGGGGCTCCCCGCTGATCATACTCAACAACATTCGTTCTCCTTGAGACGATATCAGAATTCCCCTTCCTTCAGGATACTGGGTTCCAGAAATAGGGAATGTCACATGGGACAAATCCTCCAAATAATTGGAGTTCAGCATCCCAGCAGCAGAACCCATCACCTCAGCCAACAGAGGGATCTGCAAGTCCACTACAAAATACAAGAAGAACAATTCAGTTTCTACACTAGACATTACAGTCTTGCAGCTTACGCCAAAGATCAACAGTCTGTGCTTTTACGTCAAGACTGTAAAAACTTGATTTTTTACGCTGGGACCTATTTTCGAGGTGTAAAATTCAAGGTTGGCAGTATACACAAAAATCTAACAGTCTGTGTTTTTACGCCAGACTGCCAAAATTTGAGTTGTTACGCCGAAATTTTCATCCAGAGCGTAACGCTCAAAGTTTGTAGCATACGCCAAATTTTGACAGTCAAAGCTTTTACGCCAGACTGCGAAAATATGGAGTTTTTACGCTGACATATTAGGAATGTGGGCGTAAATGATAAAACATCTCTGTGCATCATCTTCCTCGAAGAGGCTCTCAGTACAGAAGATGACCTAGTGCGTTCACGTACAACGTGTACGAAGGGTTTTCTTCGTTTTTTTGTCCCAAAAGCTTTACCTATGACGCCTGGTGCACAGCTTGACGGTGGGACAATTCGTTCAGAGCGAGGTTCGCTCAGCCCAATGGGAGTCGCTCGTGCTTGAGCAGAGGAGCAAAAATGGGAGGCAGGTTTCTTTCCCTTAGCGGTGGAAGGTTGTTTCGGTGCCATGGCTAAAACTCATAGTGCTCAGAGAAGAAGCGAAGAAGAGTTCTCAAAGAGACAAGGGTTTTTCTTTTTACAAAAGACAGATGAAGGGTTTCTTCTCTGAAGGCCTTGGAGTATTTATAGAGTTCGGATAACTCTTCGAATTCCTAACCAAATTCGATATTTAATATTCGGTTATGATTTGGGACCACGTCAGCCTTTCATTTGAAAGAAAAAGATGGACAGTAAGTGGATCCAGAATTTACGCATAGAGCAGATTTATGATTTTACGCTAAGGAGCTTTTACGCTCGAGAAGCTACAAATCTACGGTTTTACGCTCAGAGGCTATAAGTCTATGGTTTTATGCCCGGATGCTTTTACGCTCAGTAGTTTTTACGCTCGAGAGGCTACAAACCTACGAATTCACGCTCAGAAGCTACAAATCTATGATTTCACGCTCAGAAGCTTTTCACGCTGAGAGGCTATAAATCTACGATTCTACGCTCGAAAGCTACAGACGGCTAATTACAAGGGTTTATGCAAAAGATGCTCCTTCTTGGTCACAAAATATTCCAAGTACCCAAAACATACAGAGTTCAGCATTGAAAATGACTCTTCTTCTTGGGTCGATTGGAAGTTCATCCAAAGTCCAGTCAAAATCTTTTCTTTACAGTTCAAGCATGGCCAGTTTTGACAGCCATTTCTCACCCTAATTCAAGGGATTTTTGGGAAATCATTCTTGATTATGATGGTCTGAACAAGAATTCTTCTTATCAGAGAAGTGACAGTTCAGAAATTCTACACGACTCCTCGCCTAAGACAGCATGACAGTTTGGATCTTCAACTTAAATGCTAAAGATTTTTCTACGCGTCTTTTGCTACGCGTAAAAGATGGTACGAGTTCAGATACTCTTTTATCAGAGTCGGCGTTAAGTTATTCAAACGTGCTGAAGCTGCACATATTCAGACTTCCTCATAGCAAATATGGCAAATCATCAGATGCGTAAAAGAAGACAATTTTATTAATCATGATTACATATGATGGAAATCCAGTCTACAAAGGGTTTTTCATCTCCATGATTACATATGATGGAAATCCTTTTTTCTACAAAGGATTTCTCATTTTCATTTAGGATCACACCAAGAATCTGTTCTGCCAGGTTCTCGTATTGGTGGAGATCTTTTTTTCGTCTTCTACAGCAGTTCATCGACTTCCACAATCGATGAACAAGAAAATGATTAATTGTGGGAGGATACAGAACTGGGCCTGTATAAATTATTCAAGAGCCCATCCTCCATACGCCATGGCAGGCATGCCCTAGAATTGAGTTAGGGGGTCAGACCCAACTCAATACTGGAAGATAGGGCCAGACTGCCTACCATCATCCAGCTCCATGATGGGAGAAAATATAGCTTGCAAGCTGTGTGGTCCAATACAACCCTTCCTCTCTCCTGGACGAATCGCCATATGAAATTGCTGATTATCCCGAGCAAAGGAAGCTATGATATCCTTCCATGATCCATCGTTGCAGAGGACATTTGTTCGAAGATGCCTCTTTTTACGGCTCCTTATATGCTGGAAGAGCATGATCTTCTTCTTCCTCAAGTCAGCAAAATGAACATCGGCAACCATCTCTATTTTTGGTGGTGAAGGAAGTATGGGAAAAATAGGTTAACTCAGTCGCCTTTTTATAGGCAAAGGAGAACACACCAAATCCTAACAAACTCCCAAAAATCTGCCGAGAAATCAGCCTCGAGGAAAGAGTTAGACTTGACCGTTTCATGCTTCATTCAAAGTATTTCAAATTACGAGGAATTTGAAAACTTTGAAGGGGGTCTTGTAGAAGCATGAAAAATACACTGGAGAATAATACGCGTAAAACCCTCAACATGCAGGAAGCCCACGTAAAACAGAGCTCCAGCACTGGGTGGCATGAAACATGATTCCAGAGCCATCGGTGTACAACAGAGCTTCAACGCTATTCAGCGTAAAATATAGCTCCAGAATAACCCGCGTAATGCAGTATTTCCAAACTGCTTTGGCGTAAAAAGGTTGTTATATTGCCACTTTGGCGTAAAATCTGCTTGCTTTTAATACAGTGGGAAATTTTACGAGGAACTCTTCGTATTCCTCGAACGAACCTGTTAGATCATGTAGTGAACCTGACTCCTGACAAAGAGAACTGTACGACGACTGAGAGGACGGCTGTTATGATGATTCTGTACAGAACTCCAAAACTGTCATTTAGTGACACCAACCTTGATGTAAGACGTCATTTACACATTCAAGGAATATGCTGCCTAGTTTTACATAGGCAGGCGTAAGCTTTTATGCTCAGCAGGAGACGAAACGAACCGCCACGTCAAAAGCTGTTCTTCGTACAAAACTCGAGGCACGTCTCTGTAGTTAATGTGCGTGATGGGGGCCGATCTCTGCATTTAATGTACGAGATTTGGTTCTATTTTCAAAGACTGGGTGAGCTATAATTAGGGCTAATTCGTCCACATCACTATCCCTGCATATTACGTCGACCTGGCTAATTTTCAACTATAGGAGAAAGTTGTACGCTATCTCCTCGAAATACGTCGACCTGGCTATTTTCAGCTATAGGAGTACGTTGTACGCCATCTCCTTGAATTATGCCAAATTAGGCTATATTTGCAAAGCACTTGGCTTATACGCCTACTTGGCTTCTATGCCAACCTGACAACTATTCGGCTTCTACGCCTATTTTGGCTTCTATGCAAACATGACAGCTACTTGGCTTCTACGCCATCAGAACAGCTATTTGGCTTTTATGCCAACGAGACAGTTATTTGGCTTTTATGCCAACCATCTCTATGCAAGGGGCAGTTATCTACGTGGCTTGCATGCCGTGATCTTCGACGAGCAGTTATACGCATTACCTCATAATAGGACACGCGTCACACGCCGATTCAGAAGATCATTCATACGTGGGTAGCAGTTATTGTAACCGCCGCATAAAAGGTGTAGCTCTCTCCGCTGTTCGGTTTCTACGCCGACTGTAGCTGAACTCTATAAATAGAGACCTCCGTCCATGGAGGTCCAAGATCGAAGAAAAGGATCGGATTTTATTTTTTGGAGAGAGAAGATCCTGGAGCACAGACAGAGGAGAGTGATTGGCGACCTTGGCATCGAGTATCCAATCCCTCTTACAATTTTTGAAGTTTCTCTTTCTTCTACAGCACTTCTTCGTCATCGTGTGGTCCAAGGGACAAAGTGATCGACTGCAGATCAGACTCCTATAGCAATATTTATCCAAAATTAAATTTTGTACTTAACATCCTCGTATAGGATTAATTGTACTTCTTGTTTGTAAACCAAAGAAAGAGTTTCGTATAAACCTAGTTTCATTTCTTTCGTTTATTATCAAACAATCCCGTATACAATGATACCGAGTATCAATGTGCTTGGACCGGCTATGAAATGTCTGGTTCTTCACAAGGTGAATTACACTATGGCTATCGCAAAGAAAAGGGTACTGCTCTTACTTTAGTCCCATTTCTTGCAGCAGATTCTTTATCTACAGCAACTCCTTGTAAGCCTCCATCGCTGCAACGTACTCTGCTTCTATCGTCGACAAGGCAACACACTTCTGCAATTATGACTGCTACGATACTTCTCCACCAGCAAACATCATCACATAGCCCAAAGACGATCGACTCGTGTCTATATCTCCAATCATATCAGCATCGGTATACCCAACCAGCTTTGGCTTGTCACTACCAAAAGAAAGTCTCCAATCGGCAGTGCTATGAAAATATCGTAGAATCTACTTGACCGCACTCCAATGTACCCTTCCAGGATTGGAAGTATACATGCTTACTGTGCCAACAGCGTGAGCGATGTCTGGCCTCGTATACACCATAGCATACATGACACTCCCTACAGTTGAGGCATATGGAACCCGCTCCATATCTTCCTTCTCGTCCTCGGTAGATGGTCACTGCTCCTTAGTGAACTTAAAGTGAGCCGCAAGAGGGTTACTCACTTTATTTGACCCGTCCATCACAAAATACTGAAGTACCCGATGAATGTACTTCTTTTGGGACAAATGTATCAGCTTTGACTCTCTCTCTCTCTCTAGGTTGATCTCCATCCCAAGAATAGTCTCCGTTGTACCTAAATCCTTCATAGAGAAGGTTGTGTCCTATTGGCGCTTCAACATCGCTATCCTAGTGGGATTCCGATCCACCAGTAGCATATCATCAACATAGAGTAGTAAAATAATAAAATCATCCTCGGCAAAGTACCTCACAAATAAATACTGGTCCGACGTCATCCGTGAATAATCATACTCCCCCATAAATGACTTGAACTTCTTGTACCACTGCCTCGGAGACTGCTTTAGACCATACAAGATCTTCCTAAATCGGCAGACCAAGTGTGACTTGTCCTTCTCACATAATCCCTCTGACTGCTCCATGCACAAGTCCTCATCAAGATCACCGTAGAGGAATATTGTCTTCACATCCATCTGCTTAACCTCCAAGTTGAAACTGGCTGCCAATGCTAGCACTACCCGAATAGATGATTGCTTGACGACTGGCGAAAAGATCTCATCATAATCTATGCCCTTCCGCTGACTGTAGCCTTTTACCGGTCTCACTTTGTATCAAGGGTGAGTAATATCATCTGTCAGCTTCACTCTGAACACCTATGAATTTTTTAAAGCCTTCTTGTCCTTTGGCAATCATACCAGATCATAAGTGGAGTTGGCCTATAAGAAACTCATCTTCTCCTGCATAACCTCCATCCACTCCTGCCTGTGTTCATCTTCCATAGCCTCTGCATAATTTTTGGGCTCTGCCCCATCAGTCAGTTGAAGATACTCACCCGGTGAGTATTTTGTAGATGGTCGACGCTCACTATCGCTCGTCCTTAACGGAACCACCGGTGCTGGTTGTATATCAATAGCCTTCTTCCCTTCAGGAACTGCCTCCTCGGAATATTCATTCTTCCGAGGTTACCCTGACCACCATTAGCAGACTAATGATCAAGGTTGGGAGCAACTTCATGTACTGGATCCCCCATAACAGGATCCTCTGTGATGTCCAATGGAAACTGCTCGACGCTAAATGACTCTAACTCAGGCAATTTCTCAGGATCAGAAGGCATCTCAAAATCCTGAGTGTTGGTCATGGTATAGTCCTCGACGAAAACCATGTCCCTACTTCTGTAAAGCATTCTTTCCATTGAATCGTAGAGTCTATAGCCAAACTTATCCCGACCGAAGGCGACAAAGATGCACCGCCTCATTTTCGGCTAAAGATTGGAACTTTCGTCATTCGGTACATGCACGAAGGCCTTACAACCAAACACTCGCAGGTGATTGTATGACGGCTCTTTATCGTACCATACTTTATCAGGCACATCACCCAGCAAAGGAGCACTAGAAGATAAATTAATAATATAAATAGCTGTGTAAAGTGCCTCACTCTATGTGTCGAGGCCGCCGTTGTAGATTTCTCACTTTTCTTTCTCTTGTCGCCATTCTTCTCCCTTTTTCAAGCAAAATAGTTCCACTTGATGTGGCCCTTCTTTCCATAATGGTAATATTCTGAGTCCACGTATCGACCCTTGGACTTGCCCCTAATATTGTCTCTGCCATAACCTAGACCCCTGCTCTTGCTCCTTCCGTGGCTCTCTGAAACTAATGCCTCTGAGTGGGATATGGATGAAGTGCCCTGATAACGTCACTGCATCTCTTCATTCAGTATCCCGCTCTTGGCAAACTCTAGATTGACCACGCCTTCTAGAGCAGAAGCGATCATAGACACTCGTACGGTTTCCCACGAGTCTGGTAATTTACACAACAACCATAGTCCATGTACTTCATCGTCGAACTTGACTCCTATCGAGGATAGCTGATCCACCAAGACCTGGAACTCACTCAAGTGATCCATAATAGATACACCATCTTTGTACCACAGACCCATCATCATTTGGATCAGGAACAACTTGTTTACCCCAGTCTTCTTTGCATACAAGATTCCAGCTTATCCCATAGCATTTTCACATGCTCAATATTGGCAAAGTAGTTATACACGTTCTTGTCAATGAACTGCCTGATATATCCACACACTTGTATATGCTCAAACTTTCAGTCCTCTTCGGATTTGTCACTGGGCTTCTCGGACACAAATAGTAGAAGATGCAGCTTCTTGACGAATATCAAATCCTTCATCTTGCTCCACCAATAATGATAGTTGGTACCGTTCAGGTTTACCTTGCGTACTGGCTTCGCGTCCATCTCTCCTCCATTGTTTGCCTGTCAACTCCTAACCTCTCTGAACTCCAGATCTGGCTCTGATACCAATTTATTTGGAACGAAAGCACTGAAACTATTTACCAAACCAAGAAGTCCTGTGAGAGAACCGAGAAAAAGCACACAAATCAAAAATATCAAACACAAATCGCAAACACAGAAATTTTTACGTGGAAAACCCAAATAGAAAAATTCACGGGACGATTGGAGTACAACCCTGAAAAGCCTACACTAATAGAATAAAAAATACACTGACTCCTTACAAACTTCTCACCGATCCAAATGGATCATCATAACTCTTTGGAAAAGAAAATAGATTACAGACAAACGAAGAATGGAGATGACGAGAAAAGAATTATCGAAACCGATCTTCTCTTCGAAATAGCCTTCAATCTCTTCCTCTCTCCTTCCAATATTGTAAAAGCACTCTTGTCTCATTTTACAATATTTTTGAGATATATGAGATATGTTTTAGGGCTAGGAGACACCTAATATATATAGCCTCAAACCCACAACTAGTATTCCTATTATATATAGGAATATTATTCCTATTATATATAGGAATACCCAATCCAAATCCAAATCCAAATCCAAATTCATTGACATATTCCTATTATATGTAGGAATACCCAATCAAAATATATTGAGGTATTACTATTATATGTAGAAATACTCAATCCAACTACGGGATATTTTAATTCTTTGGGATATGGGTTCCTATATAACACCCATTTTGATCTATTCAACAAGACAGTAGAAGAAGAAAAAAATCCATATTATTCCTTTCTCTCTCTCTCTCTCTCTCTCTCTCTCTGTGAAAATTTTACGTATTTTTATCCTTCTACAAAATCTTCCTCCATTTTAACCTCTACAAATTCTTTATTTCATTCTCCTCTGGCAAAGCTATGTTCGGGTCGTTTCTTCCGGAGCTGTGTACAACGATGGAAAGCCGGTAGGAAGAGGGTTTTACCACTAGGAGAATTTGAGAGGATGTCTGCACATAGACCTTGAATAAACTCTTAGGGCAGTGCTTCATGCATGATTTTCTCGTAGACCGGTAAATCGAACTCATTGTTATTTTTGTTTTTATGAATCGAATGTAATATTTTTCAATAATCTAAGAGTTTACTCGTTAAAATATTTACCATTTTATCCTATGTTTACTAAATGAAACCGATCTTCTCTTCGAAATAGCCTTCAATCTCTTCTTCATGCCTTCCAATATTGTAAAAGCACTCTTGTCTCATTTACAATATTTTTGAGATATATGAAATATGTTTTCGGGGTAGGAGACACCTAATATATATAGCCTCAAACCCACAACTAGTATTCCTATTATATATAGGAATACCCAATCCAAATACAAATCTAAATTCATTGACATATTCCTATGATATGTAGGAATACCCAACCCAAATATATTGAGGTATTACTATTATATATAGAAATAATCAATCCAACTCCGGGATATTTTAATTCTTTGGGATATGGTTTCCTATATAACACTCATTTTGATCTATTCAACAAGACAGCAGAAGAAAAAAAAATCCATATTCTTCCTTTTTGTCTCTCTCTCTGAAAATTTCACGTATTTTTATCCTTCTACAAAATTTTCCCCATTTTAACCTCTAAAAATTCTTCATTTCATTCTCCTATAGGCAAAGCTATGTTCGGGTCATTTCTTTCGGAGCTGTGTACAACGATGGAAAGCCGGTAGGAAGGGCGTTTTATCTCTAGGAGAATTCGAGAGGATGTCTGCACATAGACCTCGAATAAACTCTTAAGGCAGTATTTCGTGCATGACTTTCTTGTAGACCGGTAAATCGAACTTATTGTTATTTTTGTTTTTATGAATCGAATGTAATATTTTTCAACAATCTAAGAGTTTACTCGTTAAAATATTTACCATTTTATCCTCTGTTTACTAAACTAACGGGTTTGTCTATAGATTGTTTATTTTTAGTTCTTTGAGAACATAAAACAATTTTACATATTATGTTAGATAATACTTTGCTTGCTAATAAGTTTTCTGTCACAATTTGACAGTTTTGTTATATTGTTGTTAAGTAAGATTGCCAATAAGTTTCCTATCGGATTAACTCTTGACACTTTGCGTAAAGCAAGAACCTTTGTGATGTTGCAAATTTTCAGCCGTGTCCAATGTAACACCCAAAAGAACAAAGTTAGCAAGTGTTTCAAAGTAGATTTTTCAACCATCAGTTAACACACTTGGAACTTTTGCTACTATATTTGTTAACATATATATTTGCTACCTTTACACACTCTCTTGATAATACAACTTTTAGAACCTTGGTAAAAAATTTGCTTAGAACATATATGGAGGCATAGAGCAGATTAATCCTTATGTCGTTGGTCCGACCTGCCGGATGCTCATTCGAGTACTTTTTCTAGATATTAATTTGCATTTTTGGAGGCATTAATTGGTATTGATACAACACTTAATTAACCATTAAACCCGTCATGACCGTTATAACTCAGGTCAGATCTCAATTTTTTTATGCCAAAGTCTCTTTTTCTCCCTCAATCGATGTTATTTAATTCAGACATTACTCACAATTAACTGATGACATACATCTTTTTTAGTCTCACCCAATATATATATTTAATTCCATAACCAAAATTTACATTTCAAATTTTACTTAGCTAATGTTGCTTAATTATTCCAACTGTTTTTCATAATTATTTATTAAGTGACTAGCTAGTAATATATGCTAAGCATGCAGAATGTTGACACTAGGAATATCATTCCAAATGAGATAAGTTGGCTGATCTCGAAACAGTTAACTGTGTAATCTAGTTTGGTTGTATTCTACATGAATAGTTCACCGTAAGAGCTTATGTGATCCTAGTGCCTCTACATGTTACTGGCATCAATAAAATAAAATAAAAACATGTGCAAAGTTCTATGTCTTTTGATTTTGTGAACATTGTTTTCTTTATTTTTAGAGTGAAATAGCCATCCTGAAAGGAAAAGAAAAGGTTCAATTATTTTAATATTAAATTCATAAACAGTATATACTGGTGTGCCAGAATCAACAAATTGTGTATCAGTTTAAATTACATTTCTTATTAATATGCAAACTAACATCCATTTTCTTGAAGACTGAATCGTTAGATATTTTTATCCTTTTCGGACATGGTCTTTCTAATGTTATTTCTTCAAGACTGAAGCATTAGAAGTTGTGACATGTTAGAAAAGTAGCAAACATGCTTAGGGTGAAGGTAAGTAATACAAAATTTCTTCATTCTATTATTTAAACTTGATTATTGTAAGTTTCATTTTCTAAATTCTTGGATACTAATGAACATTTAGCAAGAATAATGGGACTATCTAAAAAAGTGTTGTTACAAAGTCAAAATCAAGTAGAGGAAAGGACAAAACACTCCAATCATTTAGAAAGGTAATTTTCATATTTACCCACATATTATATTCACTCTCTTTGTTTCTATATGTAGATTATGGTGATGTTAAATGATTGTCATAGGTCAGCTTGTATGTTTGAACCTTAACTGATCATATTATTACAATACTAGAATTTTTAGTCAAACAAAGAAACTCAATATTATTCTGTCACATATTTATATTCTGTTAAGCAAACATTGATTTGCGTATAATTGATGATATTATAATTTTTTTGATATATTCAATCAATTTAGTCAAAAGAAAATAGTTTAGTGATATTGCAAATCCCTTCAACAGCTAACGAAAGGTTATCAAAACTTGATAGACTAAAAATTTGTTAAGGTAGGTTAGCAAAAATCATTCAAACTATTGATCTATTACTCTATATTGTCGTATTGATTAAATACACTATTCCTGCAAAACTTTAGACTGTCTTATTTGTTAATATGGCTGGTAAGAGATGAATTTTCTAGTGCCAAGCCTGAAAATTTTACTGGATAGGTAGCAGAGTCAGATAAGTTTTGTATCCCTACCCTAGGACTTATGTCAACAATTCTTTGGAATCACATATACGTAAATGATTATGATAACATAGAGTATGTTTTAGGAGTAACCCAAATATCTGGCTTAGAAATCCTAAATGAACATACTACAATTAGTTTCACAGAAATTTAAGTATTTTGCCTATGTCGTTCTATGACATATTTTTTCGGATCGAAAAACACTAAAACACTGAGATATATGGAAGATGAATGTTGGTTCTCCTGTGGAACAACTTAGATACTCATAAGATGATAGACATTTGTTGACCTTTTCTGAATAGCTTCTCCGGACGTACCATGACCTTTGCAGTGTAGAGACGCGTATTTTTAATATAAAATTTTTGTATTACAGTTCTTCGATGTTTGTGATGTTCTGGATTATATTGATATTATATGTGCATGCATGTTCGGTGACAAGCAAAAGGAAGCATATAATACATAATTAAAAATAAAATTTTGGTTAAAGAAAAATTAACTTTCCTTGATGGTTATCAAATGTCAACAAATGTCTGAATTATGCTACAAAATATCATTTCTTGTCGGTTTTTCAACATCAATGGTTTTTTTGACGGTTTTTAAACAATAATAAAAGATTTTCTTGATGGTTTTTTCAGTCAAGAAAGGGTTTTCTTGATGGTCATTATCCATATCTAGGCCAGAGTCAAGAAAAGTTCATATTTTACCTTGATGGTTTTTTGCTATATTTTCTTAAAAAAAATTTACCGTAGCGATAATAAATTTATATTAATTAAATATTTTGATAGAAGTTTGGGAAATTTTGAAATTCCGATAGATATCGCCAGCAGGGTTGGAAAATTTTTGGAGAACTTTATTTTCGCCAACCCAGTTGGCGAAAATTCGACCAAGAATCCGACGTGTTACACATTTGGGCGGAAGATGGGTAATTTTTGCCAACTCAGTTAGCGAAAATTTGGTTGCCCAAATTTTTGCTAACTCGGTTGGCGAAAATATTATTTTTGTTTTTTTTTTTGGTTTTTTTTAGGGTTTATTTGGTTTGGTTTTTTTTTGGTTTTTTTTGTGTTATTTGTTTTTGTGTGATTTTTTTGTTTTTTGTTTTTTGTTTTTTGTTTTTTGTTTTTGTAGGTTTATTATCTAGGTATGTTAATAGTAACTCTGTCGTAAGTATGTTAATAGTAACTCTGTCATAGCAACGTTCATATTGTAATGTTCATATTTCAACGTACAAATTTTTACAACACTAAATTTTTTTTATTTCTATAAATTTCTTCAGTTATTCATTTCTCACTCAATCCACTTACTCTTTCAAACACAATCTACTGATACTTTCAAACAAAAGCTCAATCACTCTGTATTTAGAAGCTTATTCTCATGTGATGGATCAAAGTTTAACAATATTATGTTCGGTTGGAGGTGTGCTTAATGGGTTAGTTTATGAAGGAGGTTTAACTAATTTTTTTTAATTGATCGAAATATTTTGTTAGATAGTTTATGTAATCAAATTGTTAAGTAATGTTCTATTGATTATGAATTTATATTAGTTCATGTTTATTTAACTAATTGTATAAAGTTAGTTAGTGAACAAGCATGAAATTTTATTCTAGAAGTTAATGTACAAGCAACGTACATTAATATTTATGTAACTTTACCACCACCTAGAAATAATATTGTAAGTAGTATACGTGCTTCTAATGAAGTTAATACTGCTCCTAGTTCTTCTCATCAAGTTATTTCATTTACTGAACGAGAACATATAGTAGATGATGGTAATAACGATGATAAAAACAGTGATGATTTAATTAAAAATTTAGATGATGAATTTGATGGCAATGTTTATAGTGTTAGCATTTCAAGATTAATCATTGGAAGAAAATTTGATAATCGTTCTGAATTTAGATATTTTATTAGTGATATAGCAATTGCACATAATTTTACTTGTCATGCTACTTTAAACAATGCTTGTGGGATTATATATAAATGTAACGATTCAAGTTGTAATTGGAGAGCAGCAATTGCACATAATTTTAAGGGTGTGTTTACCTGTGATTAGTACTGATGCTACTTTTCTTTCTTCTAGATATCAAGGTATTTTATTTATAGCTTGTGCTCATGATCCAAATTATCAATTATATCCAATTGCTTATGTTGTTGCTGAGAGTGAAAATACTGACTCTTGGACTTGGTTTTTAAATGGTTTGAGAACATCTTTTGAGAAATATTTTGATGAATGGAATACACTTTTTTTATATCAGATAAACAAAAATGATTGATAAGGGCTATGCATGATATATTTCCATAATCGCCTTATTTTTTTTGTATTCAACATTTTAATTTTTTTTTGAAAAAGCTCTTCAGATTTCCACATTTTCAACATAGTTTAGACTATCTTGCTAGATGCTATAATGAAACAGATGCGAACAATTGTTTGGAAAAAATAAAATCTGAAAACATAGATGTTTACAACTGGCTCGTTGGAGTAATGATGAAACTCGTATTTTTCACACTGGATAAAAGCGTATTCTCTTTGTCCCAGATTAGGTATTCACACGTCGAATATTGTTGAATGCTTCAATAACTGGGTAAAAAAATTTACGTAATAAATCAATAACGACACTACTTGATTGAATTTGAGCCAAAAATATAACACTTCAGGACAAGAACATGCAAAAAGCTAAAAATCTTCAAACTGATTATTGTCCTAAGATGTTACAAACTTTGGCTCTTATCATAAAAGAAAAACATCGGTTGCAAACGTTGAATATAGTTAGATATTTATTTGAAATATTAGATTGTAAATTAAATAGAACATATATTGTAGACTTAGATAAAAAATCTAGTTCATGTTTAAAGTGGTATCATACTTTGCTTCCATGTGTACATGCATGTTATGCGTGTAAGTCTAAAAATATTTGCATCGAGAGTTTTTATCCAGGTATTTTCTCTAAGCAAGCATTAAGAAGCGTATATGAGCTGCACCTGGAGCCAATTTTAGTCCCCTACAACCTCCAAAATACATTGGTTAAAGGACACATTGGAGTACCAGATGTACGATGCAAGGTAGGAAGACCAAAGAAGAACCGGATCAAAGCGAATGACCAAGCTTCAAGAGATCTTCGATGTAGTAACTGCAATGGTTTAGGACACAATAGAAAGAGATGTACAAACCAACCAAGAGAATAAAGGCATTGTCGATAGTTTCAAATAGTTTTATTTTATGAGAACAATATATAATTTCATTGAAATAGAACAAAGTTACATTCAAATAAAGTTTGTACTGATATAACAATTTCATCGACCTCTCTTGGCTAATTTTCGATAGTTCGGACGATCAATTTTCTTAGATTGAGTCGGTCCCTCTTTTCTCGTCTATTCTCTGGGGCTGCATCATCACCACCTCCTTGACTGTCCTCCACTTGAGATGGCATCGGTGCTGATAGAGTTATCAAGATATGCAAATAGGTGGTAACGCCGGGAGCGAATAGGCTATCCCACTGAGAATCTCCCTCAGGGGCCCACTGAGAATCTCCCTCGGGGGCCCACTGAGAAGTGCCCGCACCGGCCGTCGCCTGAGAAGTGCCCCACTCAGGCCAATGATAAGTGCCCGCACCAGCACACTGAGAAGTGCTCGGACCATCCCACTAAGTTGTGCTCGCACAGGCCGTCGCCTGAGAAGTACCCCAGTCAGGCCAATGAGTAGTGCCCGCACCAGCCCACAGAGAAGTGGCCGCACCATCCCACTAAGAAGTACTCGCACCGGCCGTCGCCTGAGAAGGGACATCGTCATCTTGCAGTGGCAGACTATCATCTTGATACCAAACTGAGGTATACTTCCTAGGGGGCGTGCTTGTCGTTGTGCAACAAGAACCTGAGGATAATCTCCTGAAATAAGTAAGGGAGGGTTCGGAGGAGTCGGTCCTCGTTGCATAGAAGTCAAAAATTTGCCAACCGCTGTGCGCAACGGGTCCCCCACTGGATGATTTTGGTATGCGGTATTTAAATTTGGAAGCTGAAATATTAAAGAATTCAATAGAGGACATAAATAAGTACTACGGAGATAGACATTTTCATATAAAAATAACGTACCATCCCTTCTACATAATCATAATAGCAGCGGAGACTATAATCATCTATGGCTCGATGTTGGCATCGAAACTCTTGGAATAGGTAGGCTCTGTTGCTGATAAGAGGAGCTCCCCACCAAGATCTATATGCATCATCACCGTAGGCTGCACCATTACAAATTATGACCATATGATTTCTTATATTTTTTGCAGTAAATTTTGTTAAACTTTTGGAACAACTTACCATCATCAATAGAGGACATCATTCGAGACAAATGTCCCACCTTATGTGTCTCAAATCTAGAATTCCACCCAGGAATCAATCTGCGTGCTCTGGTAGTTGCATTGCCTTTACCAGGATTGAAATATAGGGGCTCATCAGGAATGTGTTGTATCATCCAGAACTGTCGCATAATACGATCAGCTGGATGATACATGATGTTATCGTGGAATATTATGAAAAATCACTGTAGACTCAATCCAAAGGCCGTTGTTTGTAACTCAAGAGGATTCTGCCCAAGCCGGTACAGTAAAAAAATTACCTATTTCATGTTAACAATATTGTAAGGCACTACAAAATTGTAAAACATATTGACTGCATGAAGTAAAAAAAAAAAATATAAGACACTATAAAAAAATTACCTCGTTAAACCTAAGTGAATCGAATTTGCCCCGATATACTGCGATATCCTTGTGAGCACATCGAATTGGATCAGTTGCAGCCATCATCCAGCGTAAAACTGATGGGAAGACACCATCTTCGGTATCATTACGGGAGACTGACCTACCAATACTGAAGTGCCCGTAGGACCAAACCTAAAATAAATATATCATGTAAGTGTACATATTTCTTTAGTAAATAAATTTATATGAAAATTTTATACCTGTAATAATGTCATACATCTATTCAAAATTTGTTGTCTTTTATCAACTAAAGTAAAATGCACAAAATTTGACATGGAATTGTACAGATATGCCAACACAGAAGCTCCCCATGCATGATGGGTAGGTTCTGTTAGATTTTCCAAAAAAGGTAAAAAATGTAAATTTGCCCTAAATCCGGAGTTTGGAAATAAAATTCCGTTGATTAGACCTAGTAAGTAGGCCCTGATGCAAACAGTAACCTGAACATATAATAAAAAAGTATATCAGTTAAACTAAATAAAAATATATATTACATAAATATAATAACATTAAATGTTATACTTACTCGTTCCACATCCACTAAGATTTTTTCCTCACCAATACGATCTAGGTACATAAAGTTGTGGCAAAGCCACAAAAGCGTCACAAAACTTTTACCATATATTGTAGGCGGCTCGACGCCTAATGTTTCATCATTTTCAAATATTATAGGTTCACCCGTAATAGGTAATCCTAAGTTATTTGCCACATCTACTAGCAAAATTGTCATTTCTTCACCTAAATATTTAACCAACTACCAATATTTAAGGACATCATTTAAACCCACCACCTACATATTCAAGCCAACCAACCAACCAACCAACCTTATATTTTAAATCAACCCACCAACCCTACATATTAAACCAACCTATCAACCCATCAACCGTAGACCAACCAACCCACCTGAACGCACCCGAACCCACCCGAACCGAGAAGGCCCTATTTTTGCCAACCGAGTTGGCAAAAATTTGGGCAACCAAATTTTCGCCAACTCGGTTGGCGAAAATCTGACTTTCCCGTCCAAAAAGTTGGTTTTTCGTCAATTAGGTTGGCGAAAATCAATTTATGCAAAATTTCGTCATCCGAGTTGGCGATATGTATCGAAATTTCAAAATTTCTCAAACTTCTATCGTTATATTTAATTAATATAAATTTATTATCGGTACAATAAATTTTCTGTTTTCTTAACGGTTTAAAACTGTGAAGATAATTTTTTTACTTAATGGTTTAAAAAATCTCAAGAAAACAAAACCAGAAAATGTCAAGAAAAATAGTGACTTTTCTTGACACTGCCTAGATGAGGAAACCGAACCGTCAAGAAAAATTTTTATTGACGGAAAAAACCCATCAATAAAAGCTATTGACAGGCTTCATTTCTCATCTCAGTAGCCGAGACATTAGGCAATTGGACCGATTGAACATCCTCCACAGCAGCCTCCAAAGCCACTCCTTGGTTCGGCCAGGACTGGATCTCTAAAGACTCATTCAAAACTACCATGACCTTTTCTGAATAGCTTCTCCGGACGTATTAGGACATTCCGCTTGATGACTAAAAGTTCAAACATGACAACTAAAAGGACAGAGGAATAGAAACTCAATGAAGCCACTCCCCTGACACATGGCATGAAGCCACTGACTTTTGCTGATATAAAATTTGATCTAAAAGACAGGTGTCAACTGTTTCTACTTTTGTAAGTAAATGTTGCTTTTGCTCTGGACATTTGATAAGTTAGCTACTTCAGGACGGCCATTTGTCATTTGTAAAGTCCATAAGCAAAATCTAACGTACTTTGATAAGTTAGCGACCCATTTAAGGAATGGCAATCTCGTGTTTGCTTCCTCACCTCAGCTTTGCATTCTTTCTTCGAGACGTGAAGGAAATTAATGCACAAGATAGCGATATGACCACAATGCACTCATTGCCTACCGACTTTTGTCAGTCTGACAAAGACTGTAAGGATAAATGCCTAGGACAGTGTGATCACTCATGCGATAGTGGGCATCGCTGTAGGTGCTACTCAAAATGCTAGTTCTTGAGCATATTGTGAAGATGGAGTTGCATTGTCATGTGGCATCTAACATTGGTGTGGCATGGCAGAATGGGATTTTTGTTTTCTTTCTCGGAATAAGATAGCCTCGGGCTTGTTCTCAAGTTTCTTACTCTTTTTTTTTGTGTCTCAATATGCAGGGGCGGAGGTACATGGGCACTGCGCGCTGTAGTCCAGTGCAAAACAAAAAAAAAGAGTAATTTTTTTTTTTTTCAATGTTTTCTTGGGCTGTAGTTCAGCCCAGTCCACTGGGCTGTGATATGTAACAAAAAGAAAAGAAATGAGAAAGAGCAGCAGTCGAGAAAGAAAAGAAAGGAAAGGAAAGGAATGGAAAGGAAAGAAAACACTCTCTCTCGGGCCTCGGCACTCGGCACAGCCGCACAGGAAAGGAAAGGAAAGGAAAGGAAAGAAAGAGCAGCAGACATCCCAGTCCACGACGGCCGACGGTCCGACGGCAACGTCCTCTCTCTCTCGGCACTCGGCGCAGGCCGCACAGCTAGGCTAAGCTCGGCCGCTCGGCTTTGGTAAAACCCTAACCCCAAATTTCAAATTAAAATCACCATCTCCTCCTTGGCTCCTTTGTCCTTGCCCCTTTGAACTTCAAATTAAAATTTGTAAAACCCTAACCCCAAATTTTTGGTGTTTGGTTTCATGTTTTCATCTTAATTCACTATAGGGCCAGGTTTTTCAGTTTTTGGAATATAATGGAAAATGAAGGAAACAAGAGAAAGAAAACCCTTTTTTCATTCTTTAAACCAGGGGTGAAACATCAGGAAGTGAGAGTCTTCTCCCGGCTTCGAATGTTAATGTTTCAACCCCAAGTGTTGATCATAGGGATGAGGTTACAGTTGATTTAAATTCTCTTGAACGAGATCCAGGTTTACGAATTCCGATACGCGGGCATCCTGTTAATCATAGGGATGAGATCAGACGGACGTATATCAAAATGGGTCCATATCAGCCGAAATTGGCAGTATATCCACCGTCTGAGTTCGGAAAACAGTCTCGTCGATTTCAATACTCTTGGTTCCAACAATTTCCTTGGTTGGAGTACTCTCCTACAAAGGATTCAACATTTTGTTTTCCATGTTATCTTTTTGAAAGTGATAATGCTCTCCATTGCACATTGACTGTCAATGGATTTAAAAATTGGAAGAGAGTTAATGAGGGGACTCGATGTGCGTTTTTGACACATATGGGAGGTCCTACATCTACCCATAGATATTCTGTGAAAGCTATGGAAGGTTTATCAAATGTTACTCAACATATTAATAAAGTGATTAATGCACAGTCTTTTGAAGAAGTTTTGAAGAATCGATTACGGCTTAAGACGACAATTGAGAGTATTCGGTGGCTAAGTTTGCAAGCATGTGCATTCAGAGGTCATGATGAGTCACTGACTTCTAATAATCGTGGGAACTTCATAGAGATGATAAAATTAATGGGGAGTTTGAATGTCAACATTGATGATGTTGTATTGGAGAAAGCTCCGAAGAATGCACAGTATACTTCACCGACAATTCAAAAAGAGATTTTGCATATCATGGCCAACCGGGTGAGAAGGAAAATTCGTGAAGAAGTTGGGGATGCAAAGTTTTGTATTTTGGTTGATGAAGCCAGAGATGCGTCTAACAGAGAGCAGATGGCTATTGTTCTAAGATTTGTTGATGTTCATGGTATTCTGAAGGAGCGATTCTTTGAGATTGTGCATGTTGGGGACACCATTGCTTCAACCCTGAAGAAACAAATATCTGATGTACTTGATAGGTATGACTTACATATCCACAATATGCGAGGACAAGGATATGACGGGGCTAGCAATATGCGTGGAGCATGGAATGGATTACAGGCTTTGTTTCTTAGAGATTGTCAATACGCATATTTTGTTCATTGTTTTGCACACAGACTACAACTTGCTCTAGTTGCAGCGGCTAGTAATGAGACTTCAGTTTGGCTATTCTTTTCGAAATTGACTACCATTGTCAATCTTGTTAGTGCTTCTCCTAAGCGTCATACTGAGTTACAATCTGCTCAAGCTATTGAGATTGCACATATGGTGGCTAGTGGTGAACGTGATACTAGTAGAGGGGCTAATCAGATTGGTAGTTTGCAAAGGGCTGGAAGTACTAGATGGAGCTCTCATTTTGATTCTATTTGCAGCCTAATTGATATGTATCAAGCAACTATTAAAGTACTTGAAAGCATGGTAAATGACGGTTCCTCCAATTCTATGCGTGGAGAAGCAGCTGGTTCTTTGCTTGTGATGAAGTCATTTGATTTCATATTCATATTGTACTTGATGCATAAAGTCATGGGGATTACAAACTTGCTTTGTCGGGCCTTACCACAAAATTCTTTGGACATCTTGAATGCAATGGATCTAGTATGCTCTACTAAAAGATTGCTTCAAACTTTAAGAGATGATGGCTTTGGTGGTATTCTTAGTTATGTGGAATCGGTTTGCAAAAAGTATGACATTGATATGCCCGATATGAATGCTTTTTATAGAGGAGCTAGAGGTCGTTCTTCCCAACAACGAGATTCCATTACATTTGAGCATCATTATCACTTTGATATATTCAACTCTACAATAGATTTTCAATTGGAAGAGTTGAATAATAGATTCAATGATGAGGCAGTAGAAATCCTTAAGCTGAGCTCTGCTTTACAACCAAATGATCACTTCAAATCATTTGATGTTGATCATCTGTGCATTCTTGCAGATAAATTTTATCCGGCCGATTTCAATGATCAAGATATGCATTATTTGAGATGTCAATTGGAGCATTATCAGGTTGATGTACTTCATCATGAAAAGTTCCAAAATATATCAACCATTTCTGAGTTATGTCAGACATTAGTTGAAACAAACAAGTCACAATATTACAATTTGATCGACAAGTTGATTCGTCTTGTTTTAACTCTTCCTGTTTCCACGGCAACTACAGAAAGAGCATTTTCAGCTATGAAGCTTATTAAAACTAATTTGAGAAGTAAAATGGATGATGAGTTCTTAGCCGATGCTATGGTCATCTACATTGAACGAGGAATTGCTGAAGATATTGACTCGGATTCTATAATAGACGAATTCTATTATGTAAAGAACCGAAGAGTGCAACTTCGATAGGGTATCTTGCTGAAGATATTGACTCGGATTCTATTTTGTTGCCAAACTTTATTATGTTGCCATATAGAGCACTTATTCTGTTGCCAAACTTTATTCTATTTTGGCTTTCGATGATTAACATTTTGTATCTTGTAAAGGAATTTATTTACAATGTATGTCCCAAGTGCAGTGATGATGTGTAGTGATGATGTGCAGGCATTCTAATCTCTATTCTGATGATGTGCAGGCATTGTGATATCTATATAACTTATACTATATCAGTATAAGTCTTAAGCTGATGTGCAGGAATTTATTTATTTACAATGGCAATGATGATGTGCAGGCATTCTGATATCTATTCTGATATCCCAATCTCTATGTAATTCATCTCCTTACAATGGCAATTTATTTTTTTACACTGAAATCTGGCAGTTACTTCAGTAGTTCTTGGCTTCTGGAGTTCCTCTCAACCACTTCAGTTACTTCACTAGCCTAGCACACTGCAATCTGACACCTACTGAAGTGGGTATTTTAGTTATGGATTTTTAATTACATATGTTATGGGTATTACTTCAGTATGCCAAAGTCTGAAAGTAACTGCAATCTGATACTTACTTCAGAATCTGACACATATAGCAATCTGACAGTAACTGCAATCTGACACCTACTTGAGTGGGTATTACTTCAGTATGCCAAAGTCTGAGATTGAAGGAGATGAATTACATTATTGATGCTTTGATATGCCAAAGTCTGAGCCATACATTTTTTGATAAACTTTGATAGAGAGGGATTTATTTGAGATGAATTACATAACTGCAATCTCCCATTTTATTTCCAATTATGTGAGCTTGAATTATTTGTTACTGATTACATTAGTCATATTATAGCAGTTATTGCAACAGCTTAATGGATTTTTAAGAGATTTATTTACAATGCATAACTGCCAATGTCTCTGATACTGAGCCAAACTTGCCAAAGTCTGAGCTATTCTGATACTTGCCAAAGTCTGAGCATATACTCATGCAACGGTATAGCTAAAAAGTTAATTCCTTTGCTGTACCCCTTGTTATGTTGTCATAAAACACTCATCTCTGTCCTTTCTACAGATACTCAGCTAGTGTATCCTTGTTCATATTTTTTGGAGCACATTTATAACCAAACTGGTCACCCATGATTTGTATATGCTTAACAATTTGAAACAGATCAGATTTATGAGCACATTTATGACAAAGATCAGATTCATAATCATAATTAAGCTTGCCATATATGTAGCTTTATGGAATTTATCTTTTTGTGCCTGAACTATTCCTTTTTCCCTTTCTGATCATATATTTATAGTCATCTCCTAGTGCTATAATACATGCCAAAGCATGTCTGAGTGGTTCACTTAAGAGTTAGGAATGCAATTTTATGTATGTTTATTCAGTAAAATTGAACTCTGCAGCTGTTTATATATTGTTCTGAATTAGTGCCTTGTCTTATGATTAGTAATGCTGATGTCTTTTCCTTGTGAAAGTACTAACTAACTAACTAACTAAAGCATATGGTTAATTTCTTCTTTCCCCATTCTTTACTTATAAATAATTCATGCATTTTGGAATAATTATGTTCAAGAATAAGCTCTGTATTGTTCCCAGTTAAGCACAATCATACTTTCTGCTCATACACAGATAGAAGCTGATCAAATAGTATGGACAGGCTTGCTTCTTCTAAAGTTGTAAGATAATAGCATACATTATTCACTGTTTAGGCTATCATTAATTATTAATAGCAGCATTATATGATTCCTTGTACCTCCTTATGGGCTTGAATTGAACTTATAAACTTATAACCATGATAGCCAGTTATATTATTTGGATCCAAAACTATATTAGACTAATGGGTTTATGTCAAAGATAATCAGAGATATGACCTGTTCCAGATTGAATTACTTCGAGTACAATACTACAATGTCCATTTACCACCCAAACAAAATTTTCAATGCTTGTAGTGCTTGTCAGTTTGGGTCTAAACCTCAGCCTTGTACTTCAGTTATTTTGCTTCAGCAGAAAGAGATACCCATCTTGTAGTCATCCATGTTCTGGTTTACTGATATAACTTCAAGGGAATGCTAGAAACTGGGAATGTCACTGATATCAACTTCACTGACATCATTTTTTAGTAGTTTTTGAGAGAAGGCTAAAGTTTTTGAGAGAAGGTGCTGTTACTGAATCCTATTCAAGTACACAATACTAGTACAATACAGTATTTTTTAATCATTCACTTTAAACTAAGTCTTTTATTAATATGCCTATCTTTGTTATTTGCAGGCTGCTCTGCCCCAAGGAATTGTTCCATTTGTGTTTGCCAAAGAATATAGCACCCTGGCATACTGAGAACAGGGTTAGTACTCTTTTACTAGAATGCTTTAAGTGCCATTTTTATAACCCAAGTCACTTGCAAGGTTCTTATATCTATCCTCTTAATCTTTATTATCCATGCCTAAGTGCATATCTTATATCTCAAATTAAGTTCTTTGATGAGTCTCTTAAGAACTTAATTGTTCATTGCCTACTTATATTTCTGTCAATGTCTGGGAGAAGCCTTTGATTGGGTGTCCCTGTTGATTCTTTTGTCTTCTAAACATATGATGGTTTCGTTCCTAAAATGTTTTGCTCTCTACGATTGATACTGATCCAACTCTTATATTGTTTTCTTGTAATTTTCTGATATCATAAATCCTTACCTAAAGAGCTATATGTGAACCTAAAGAGCTATATCATAAATCCTAAAATGTTTTGCTCTCTACGATTTATACTGATCCAACACGACGAACAATTGATGGAAAATTTTGTGTACCTTTTCAATTTTCACAGGTTTGCTTGAAGATTACTATGTGTACCTATTTCCGGTATGTGATTCTCCATTACCAGGCATTGATTTTCTTGTTCTTTCTTACAAGCTATATCTTCTTTTTTTATAACTGAAATTTGGCAAGTATTCACCGTGTTTTATTAAAAAGGGAATAACGAAACATACAAATATTCAAGGTCTCTTTGTCGAATCATCGAATTTACGAAGGAAACTCTGCCAATTTTTTGGCAAAAATTTTTAGAATCTTGTAGTAACTATTAGCTAGCCCACCCTATTCCAAAATCCTGGCTCCGCCCCTGTCAATATGTCATATCTTACAGCAAAACTTTATAAATGTGGTCTTGTATTATTTACGAGATACATCTCAGCGCAAAATATTGGTTAGTAATGATCTAATAAATAATCCTAGAAATGGTATACATATGAAGTAAGGGACCTCGATACCAACTGAAATCCAATATAACAATCCTAGAAAGAGTGTTGAATAGGATTAGGAAGAAAGTAATGACTAATAAAATTATGGTTTGAAAATTAAAATTCAATTATATACAAGACTATAGACTAGAGAAAATTCACATGCATATTTAACGGTTGTATTCACTACAAGATAAAAACCCATTTTACAACTTTTACAATGTTTAATAAAATGTTGTTATAAACATTGTTAAAATTTATAAATGTGGATTGTAAAATGGGAGATATTTTTCACAATATTTGGTTGAACGTTGTGAAGACGTTGTAAATGTTCTTCTCACAACTGTTTACAAACATTGTTAAATTTTACAAAATCTGAAAAAAAAAAATCTTTCTGCAACGTTTTTTCTAGTATTGTAAATTTTTTTTTTAAATGTATTACTATTATTGTAAATATAATTTAACAACGTTCTGCAGCTATGGTAGAAACAATATCTACCACGTTTAGGAAACGTTGTATACAGATTTTGTACAATAATGTACAAACATTGTAAAAATATATATATATATACTCATTTTTTTCTAAAAGGAGTAGTCAGTGTAATTAATTTAAAGTAGGAATAACCTGTGTAATAAGTCCAAAACTTGAGAATAGCGTAAATAATCCTAAAACAAATCAAAAGGGGTAAAATTGTTATATTCAATCCCCTGATTGGATTGGATTGGATAGTACGCATGTATATGTCTTTGTAAACAGTAGGAACAACCTAGAAATAGGAGAAATATTTCATATTAACCACACCTTTTTCAAGCATGCAGCACTAAAGGGACAACAACAGGCAGCTCAACACTTTGGCAATGCAACAAGAAGAAACAACTGAGAACCTTTACGTAATGAACAAGATATCTGACCTTCAGGTTCACAATATCTAAGAATCAGGAGAAAATAAAATAATATTGGAAATAGCTTAGAAGGACTAATCTTTAAGAAATATTGATACATCCCATATGGTGTTTTTTGAACCCACTGCACTCTGGAAATATGAGCAGTCATATGACACATTGCACTTGGTATCTCGAGCAAGAAAAAAGACTACGTATAACAATAGCATTAGTTCCAATGACAGGTGAAGAAAATATGGTTGTTGCGCACAGCGGAAGCAATAATGAAATACAAAATCAAACAAGACAAGAAAAGAAATGAGACACGAGATTTACGTGGTTCGGAGAAATAACTCGTACGTCCACGGTGGTGCAGTCAAGTATTTCTTCAACAATACACAAGAGGATTACAAGGTGTTCTTCATCTCAAGTGTCTCTCTTTTCTCTCTAATTTTTGCACACTTCAAAGAAATGAAATACAAGCCTATTTATAGGCACAAGTAGATGAATCTAGATACATGCAAGAATGTATCACACTTATGAGGATTAAGTTTTTCTTTGACTGAAGTTGGAGCGACATGGATAGATTCATCAATGAACTAACAAGTTCATGCATCATCTTTAATTTGAGTCAATGTATATTTCCAACAATCTCCACCTTGACGAAAAATTCTCGTATCCTCATAACTGACTTGGCTGCAAACGGGTGCGCCGACTATCCAATGTTGATCAGGTCCAAGCAATGGACCAACTTATCTCTAGTAACCACTTTCGTTAACATGTCGGCTGGATTTTCGGCAGTAGCTATCTTCAACAATCGAATATCACCTTCATTAATAATCTTTCGAATGAAGTGAAATCGAACCATCAATATGCTTGGTTCGGGCATGATGAACTTGATTTTTTGATAAACAAATAGCACTCTGGCTATCACAAAATACCTCAACGTGCTTTTGAGCAATTCCCAAATCATTCACCAAACCATTCATCCAAATAGCTTCCTTAAAAGCTTCAGTGACTGCCATATATTCAGCTTCGGTAGTGGACAATGCAACTGTGGATTGAACCATCGAACACCAACAAACGGGTCCACCAGCCATAGTAAACACATATCCGGTAGTATTTCTCCTTTTGTCAAGATCGCCGACATAGTCCGAATCCACATAACCAACCACTAATTTATCAAACTCTAGATCATTCTTTCTTTGAAATTTTAAACCAAGATCAACAGTGCCACGAAGATATCGAAGTATTCACTTCACAGCATAGCCATAAAGGACGACTAGTCACCGACGAGGATGGTATGCAACGAAAGAACAAGGTGCGCTACAAGCCATCTTGACCAGTACAATGGATTATACAATAGAGTTTTGCCCGGATCGGATCGGTGCCAGTGCCCCAGCTACCGTCCACAGAACTATAACCTTGTGCACAAGTTATCCGCGACATGCAAGTCTTGGGTAATTCCAAATTCACATCTTGACAAGACAATCCATGATTTTTGTTCCGAACGAGCATTGCTCTACGAGCTGTGATTCTTGATTTGCTTGACATGATTATCATTCAGATATAAACTTGACATGATTTTCGATCAGTATTTTACTTGCCTTGATGCATTTCCCTGGTTCGGGGATTGCCTTGGCGACCTAACAGTCCCGGATACTTGCAGGTTCATATTGCACAAAAGGACTATTTGATAGTCTCCTGGCTAACAAGATGCATGCACGATACGGATAGTGTTATTTGATTATGGCATAGATTATGTGACAAACATTAAAATGAGGCAACAAATACAAACTATAAGTAAGAATCCAAGCATGCATTTACATGGAACATAATCATTCACGTTTGGCACGGGTCTAAGGGTAAAGCGAGGAGTGAAACCGCAAAGGAACATACCGAGAAACATAATCTAGGGTCGTGCAGTGTAGCAAATGAAGCAGTGCACTACGAAGAGTATAATATTCTACTCGAGGCATAGCGGGGTCTACTTGCACAAGGCAAAGGTAGCATGCGAGGGTCCATTTATAAGCCAAGTTTTATTTTCATGTTCTAATACAAACAATACAAGTTAGGATTATTCCCTTAGCTAGGTGCGTTATATTCTTTATTAGCATGCAGTGGTGATTCACCTAGCGACTAGGAAGTATCATTCATATTTTAAGTGTGCTGGCTAAGCAAAGATAAGTTCATCATAGCCACCCATCTTAGCGATGATCGCCTCGGTCGAGGGATACTCCGAGCGAGCCTCTGAAAGCCTAAGCCGGAACTCCTGAAGGGCCAAGTCTAGAAATCCTTTTGCCTCAAACTAGTATTCTCGCTGAGAAAAGTAGGTCGGGCCGTAGCACTTTTGCCATTTGAATCGGTTGTCTGCTTGAGTGGAGCAGGTCGTTATATCTTGTTACAAAAGATATCAAACTCTCTAGGACCTAAACCTTTAGTTAAGCAATCAGCTAACTGCTCCGCTGATTTCACACAGCTCAAAGTAAAAACCTTTCCATTCAGCTGTTCCTTGATGAAGAATCGATCAATCTCCACATGCTTGGTGCGATCAAGCTCTTCACCCATATTATCTCACACAAGCTAACTGCCATAGCCCTGTACTCGACCTCAGCTATAGACCTAGCCACTATATCTTGCTTCTTGTTGCACCAAGATACAAGATTTCCTCCAACAAAAAATACAGTAACCTGTAGTGGACCTGCGATCATCCATACAATCCACCCAATCGGCATCACAGTAGCCTTCAACTCTCAAATGTCCAGAACTTCTGAACCATAACCCCTTTATTGGGCTTCCTTTAATATACTTGAGAATTTTGCGAACTGCCTCTATATGCTGCTATTTGGGATCATGCATATATCTACTCACCACACTCATGACATGAGTAATATCAGGTCTCGTATGACATATATATATAAGCCGACCAACTAATCATTGATATTGTTTCTTACTCACCGGATCACCACTCTCAGCACACAACTTGTGATTCTGCTTGATAGGAGTAGAAGCAACCCTGCAACCCAGCATTTCTGTCTCTGAAAAAAGGTACTGAGCATACTTTTACTGAGAAATTATTATACCCTTTCGTCACTACCAAAAAAAGTCAAATTAGCGAGGTAAAAAAACGTCGCTAAATGACCAATAAACGTCGCTAATTACTTTTAGCGATGTAATTAGCGACGTTTTACAGAAGTCGCATTTTAGCTAGTCGCTGAAAGAAAAAACGTCGGTAAACATCGCTATACCGACATATTTTAGTGACGTAAATGTGTCGCTAGATTAGCGACGTTTAGCGACGCAACGTCGCTAATTAGCGACGTGCTCATTTGTCGCTTAACGTCGTTAATTAGCGACTTATATAGCGAAGTTACACTGACGTCTTTAATGAACGGGCAATACTGCCATGTTAGCAAGTTGCGACGTACATCGACGTTTTTAGCGACATTTTTAGCGACGTCATTAGCGACGTGTAGTAACGTCGCAACTTAGCAACGCATTTAGCGATGTATAGTAACGTCGCTAAAAACGTCGCTAATTGTACAGTAAAAAAATAAAAAAAATGAATACTGAATTGTTTCCAAACTATTATTCCTGCAGTTTATTAATTCACAATCTGTACAAATAGACCCGGAGCAACCCTCCGTTGAATTTCCTGGGTTTGCCGACCCCCTTGGGTTGAACACTCAACACCGGTAAATTAACATATATTTAATATGAATAATATAATAAAATTTAAAGAAAATAAAACATCCAGTAAATATCGTCGTAAAGAATACAAGAAATATATATATCCATACAATGAGTCTCATCCTAAATAAAACAAAGAATACAAATATCCAGCAAATATCCATACAAATATCTATACTACTGCGGATCTGCAGGAGGATGACCATCGGTGCGCATGAAGGATAAGAATAGATCATACTGCTCCCATGAAATCGACACCGATGTCGATGGAGAAGGCAGTGACGTCGGTGGAGTCTGTGTCGATGTAGGCGCACCAGGAGGACGTATCCGCTCAAACTCTGCGAGTCGCTGGTTGTAAGAATCCATGGTAGATAACAGCCTCGTACTGCTATGAACCATTGAATCCTACATCATCGTCTGCCTCTCACCCATGGATAGCTGTGATGCCTGCAGCTCCGTTACGCTGCGCTCTATCGAGGCTCTAAGATCATTTGTCAAATCCCGGAGCTCCGTAATGCTGCGGTCGAGCATATCGAATCGTACGATGAGCATCAGATCGTTCGCCTACGGTTGGGACCGGGGCTGCTCCTCCATCCTTTGTAGCAAATTGTCACGGAGAGACGCAATCTGACGGTCAACGGCCTCCTGGACTCTGGCCGATGACTGCGAGGGCTGTGGGGAATGCGCACTTGTCGGGGAGGCCCTAGATGACTGCGTTGCAACTAGGGCGCCATAGGATCCCGTACTGTAGTACGTACCCCTCTGGAGACCACCAGCGGCGGTCACCCACAGGTCGTCCGCCGACGGAGCTGGAGCGGGCTGCGAGGAAGTACCAGCCTCTCCAGCTGTAGGTGCACTAGCAGTCACCGCTCACGCAGCCTAAGATACTCGGCCTAGAAAAGTTTTGATGCTCGATAATTGCCAAAGTTATATTAAAATCGCAACAAAGTAAACTAATACTTACATAGGTCTGCGAGTCCCTCTCATCAATGAGATTTTCGTCCTTGCGATGGGTGGCCAAGAAGACGGTCACCATGTTTGCATCCTCACCCCTCTGTACCTGTTAAAAATATATTATTTAGTACTAAAATTAAACATTTTTTCTACTACCATTTTATCGTACTTACATTAAAATAATATATCTTAAATAAAAAATATACCAAACGACGAAAATATTCTGTCATCGGAATCGAGCCACCACACCACTTTGCAATATTCCGCCTAGCCGCCTTGGCCTTCTCAGACCTTTCCTTGTAGCTCGGATCATCGAATCTAGCCCTCATCGCAGTCTACTGCTCAGGCATGATCCAACCTTGGATCGATTTTCCAGCACGATCATGAGCCTTATGGTCATCCAGAGCATCACAGATAAGCTTGGCGGCAATGGCAGGATACATCCGCTCGATCAACTCTGCCCGGTACGGAGGATAGAAATATGTTTGCTACTATAAATAATTTAGTAAGTGAGCATCACGGATAAGTTATATAATATACATAAATTAGAGAATTTATATAATATACTTTTACCTTGAAGTGCGCAAACTAGAACGCCTTCCTCTCCTCTGGAGCTTCAGAGTAGTTGATCCAAGGGTATAAAACCCCTAAATCTGAAAACCGTATTAATTATTTATTTATAATAGTTATGAGCTAAATAGAGGAAATAGATTTTATTTAATTTTTATTTGAGATGTTTGTGCACTTAGGGGACTTATGGAGCCATTATAAATTTTCCTAATTTATTCCATGTAGGAGACCCTTTGGACAGTTGTTAGCTTAATGGTGTGCACCAATATAATTCTTAGAATTTTTTATGAATGAATATGTGTATATATATATAATTCCTATTGGATCTCTGCCAAAAACCGTTAACCCCTTAGCCTCTACCCTACCCGTGTAGCCCCTACCCGGATCCGTTAGGGGAGTAAATATCAACAGCATCAGTAGCAAAAACCAACTTTGCTTTCTCTTTTCTGCACATGTGAGCCTTCCCATTCCACCGCTTCTTAACTCTATTATTACTAAACACCCCTCAACCGAAACCAAGACCAAAGAAAAAAAAGAAAGAAACAGCAGCGGCAGTGGCTTTTAAGACCACTAAATATTCCCCACCGCATCTTATCTCTATATATATTACAACTCTTCCAAACCCTAACTATAATTCTTCTTTCACTAAACTTAACACTGTGTTGGACGTGCACTATACAGAACTTTTGCTCGACAAGTATACCTTGCCATTGTACTAATATTTACATTCCAGATGATACATGCATAATTTATTTCTGCTTATTTAGTTTATTTATTTTAACTGCTATATAAATTGTGCGTCCAAGGAAACTTGGGTGCAACGACGTGTCGTCGTTGTTTGAATAAAACAAATAAGAGGTTTGTACGAAGCTCTTTTGGTTTACAAACTCAGGCTATTAAACTCTCCTGGTATACAAGACACTATCAGAGGTATTATGAACATGATTGGTTTTGGAAATTCACCTGGCGAGTCGCCATTTTGTTTGGGATAAAACAAATAGAGGGTTTTGTATGAAACCTTTTTGTTTACAAATAAGAAAAGAGTACAATTAATCCTATACGAGGATATTAAGTACAATAAAAATGATTCTGAGAAAATATTGCTATAGGAGTCTGATCTGCAGTCGATCACTTTGTCCCTTGGACCACACGATGATGAAGAAGTGCTGTAGAAGAAGAAGAAGCTTTAAATATTGCAGAAGGGATTGGATTCTCGTTGCCAGAGTCGTCAATCACTACTCTTTGTCTGTGCTCTCTCTCTCTCTCTCTGTTCTCTTGATCTCTTTTTTTTTCCCCGACCTTTCCACCTTGATCTCTTGTGACCGGAGGTCTCTATTTATAGAGCTTAGTCACAATAACTGTCCAGTCGGCGTAGAAGCCAAACTGTGAAGAGAGTTGCACTCTTTACGCGGCGGTTATAATAACTGCTACCTACGTCTGAATGATCTCCTGAATTCGCATATAACGCGTATCATATTATGAGGTAACGCGTATAACTGCTTCTCGAAGATCACGGCATGCAAGCCACGTAGGTAACTGCCCCTCGCGTAAAGATGGTTGGAATAAAAGCCAAATAACTGTCTTGTTGGCGTAAAAGCCAAATAGCTGTCTTATTTGCGTAAAAGCCAAATAGCTGTCTTATTGGCATAAAAGCCAACTAGCTGTCTTGTTGGCGTAAAAGCCAAGTACCGCGTAAAACTTGAGGCTGCATGAATAATAGATAACCAGCGTAAAAATAGCCAATTATCCTTCTTGACTGAGGCCTTGAGCGTATTCTGGGCCAAATAACCTTATCATGTACCTTTACAAATATAGCCTGAGTTGGCGTATTTCGAGGAGATAGCATACGGCGTGCTCCTATAGTTGAAAATAGCCTGGTTGGCGTATTTGAAGGAGATAGCATACGGCGTGCTCCTATGGTTGAAAATAGCCTGGTTGGCGTAAAATGCCAGGATGGTGATATAAGCGTATTAGCCCTAGTTTTAGCTCTCCCAGTCATGACAAAATTATAAAGGATAGAACCAAATCTCATGCATTAAATGCAGAGATATGCCTCAATCTCGTGTATTAAATGTCGAGATATGCCTCGAGCTCTGCATGCGAAATAGCTTTTGACGTGGCGTCTGATTTTGACTCATCTTGAGCGTGAAAGCTCGTCTCTGCCTGTGTAGAATAGGCAGCGTATCCCTTGAATGCATAAAAATGACTTGTATCAAGGATATATCACTAAACGACAGTTTGGGCCTCTGTGCAGAATCATCATTACAGCCGTCCTCTCGATCGTAGTGCAGTACTTTTGTCAGGAGTCAGGTTCACTGTTCTGTCTGACAGATTCATTCGAGGAATACGAAGAGTTCCTCGTATGACTTTACGTTTGCATTAAAGACAAACGTATTTTACGCTGTAGGGAGTCATAGCAACCTTTTACGCCAAAACATCCTTGAAGCGCTGCTTTACGCGGGCAGCTCTGAAGTCATATTTTACGCCACACAGCACTGAAGCTCTGTTTTACGCGTGCTTCATGTATGTTGGGGGCTTTACGCATATAATTCCCCAGCGTATTTTTTATGCTTCTACAAGACCCCCTTCAAAGTTTTCAAATTCTTCATAATTTGGAATACTTTGAATGAAGCATGAAGTGGTCAAATTTGACTCATTCTTCGAGGCTGATTTCTCGGCGATATTTAAAAAGTTGTTGGGATTTAGTAAGTTCTCTTTCGCCTATATAAAGGCAAACGAGTGAGCTTGTTTTTCCATACTTTCTTCACTACAAAGATGGCCGCTGAGACTCATTAGGCTGCACTGAGGAAGAAGAAGATTATGCTCTTCTAGCATGTAAGGAGCCGTAAAAAGAGGCATCTTCGAGCAAATATCCTCTGCAACGATGGATTATGGAAGGATATCATAGCTTCCTTTGCTCGGGATAATCAGCAATTTTATATGGTGATTCGTACAGGAGAGAGGAAGGGTCTCATTGGACCACACAGCTTACTAGCTGTATTTCCCCTATTATGAAGCTGGACCCTGGTGGGCAGCTTGGCCGTGTCTTCCAGTATTGTGTTGGGTCTGAATCCCTAACACAATTCTAGGCGTGGCCGCCATGGCATATGGAGGGGGCTTGAATAATCCTATTTTCTTGTTCATCGGTCCAGGAAGCCGATGAAGTGCCGTAGAAGAAGAACTGAAGATCTCCGTCAGACGAGAACCTAGCGTAATAGATTCCCATCATGATCTTGAGTGTTAATGAATAATCCTTTGTAAAAAGGATTTCCATCATATGTAATCATGAAAAATGAAAAATCTTTTGTAAACTGGATTTCCATCATATGTAATCATGATTAATAAACTTGCCTTCTCTTACGCATTGTTGATTTACCATATTTGCTGTGAGGACGTCTGATAATGTGCAGCTTCAACACGTCTGAGTAATTTTTTATGCTGACTCTGATAAATGCTTATCCGGTTACGTCCCGACTTTTACGCGTAACCTAAGATGCGTAAAAAGATCTTTAGCATTAAGTTGTCTTGGAGATCCAACTGTCGTGCTGTTTTTGGACCAGCAGTCGTATAGAATTCTGAACTGTCACTTTTCTGATACAAAGAATTTCTGTTCAGAACATCATCTTCAAGAATGGCTTCCCGAAAATCCCTCGAAACAGGGCAAAAAATGTCCGCTGAACAGGCCATACTTGAACTTAGATGTAAAAGATTCTTGCTAGACTTCGAATGAACTTCCAATGGCCCAAGAAAAAGAGTCATCTTCAATGCTTACATCTGTGTGTTTCAGGCACTTGAAATATTTTATAGCCAAAAAAGAGCATTTTTTGCGTAAACCCTTATAATTGGCCATCTGTAGCTTCTGAGCGTAGGATCGTAGATCTGTAGCTTCTGAGCGTGAGACCGTACGTAGATTTGTAGCTTCTGAGCGTAAAACCGTAGATTTGTAGCTTCTGAGCGTAAAACCGTAGATTTGTAGCTTCTGAGCGTAAAAAGCTTCTGAGCGTAAAAAGCTTCTGAGCGTAAAATCGTAAATTTGTAGCTTCTGAGCGTAAAAGCTTCTGAGTGTAAAAATTATGGATCTTTGCTCTGCGCGTAAAATCTGGATCCGTTACGCAGCATGACGGTCCGTCTTTCTTTTCAAATAATAGGCTGACGTGGTCCCAAATCATAACTGACTATTAAAAATCGGATTTGGTTAGGGATTCGAAGAGTTTATTTGAACTCTATAAATAGCCTAAGGTCTTGAGAGAAAAACCCTTTATCTGTTTCTGCAAAAACCCTTTCTTTCTGAGAACTCTTCGTCTTCGTCTCTTTTCTGAGAACTCTGAGTTTCGCCATGGCACCAAAACAGGCCTCCATCTCTAAGAGAAATAAATCCGCTTCCTCATCTCGCTCCTCTGCTCAAGCACGAGCAACCCCTGATAGGCCAAGTGAGCCTCATTCTGAACAAAGTGCTCCACCGTTGAGTTGCGCTCCAGGTATCACAGGTAAAGACTTCGAGAGGAGTAGAGGACCTTCCGTACACGTTGTACGTGTATACGCAACAATACGCCCATATTTCTAATGTGTCAGTGTAAAACTCCATATTTTTACAGTCTGGCGTAAAAACTCAGACTGTCAAAATTTGGCGTATACTGAAAATTTTGAGTTTTACGTGCTGGATGTAAATTTTAGCGTAAAAACTCAAATTTTAGCAGTCTGGCGTAAAAGCTCAGATTGTTAGGTTTTGGCGTATACTGCCAACTTTGAGTTTTTACGCACTGGAAGTAAATTCTAGCGTAAAAAATCAAATTTTTGCAGTCTGGCGTAAAAACTCAGACTGTCAAGTTTTGGCGTATACTGCAAGAGTATAGCGTCTAGCGTAAAACTGACTTATTTTCTTGCTTCTTGCAGTGGACCTACAAATCCCTCCTTTGTCTGAAGTGATGGGCTCTGCTGCTGGGATGCTGAATTCCAATTATCTGGAGGACTTGTTCCATGTGACATTCCCCATCTCTGTAAACGAGTATCCTCAAGAAAGGGGAACTCTGATCTCTGCCCAAGGAGAACGAATATTGCTAAGTATGATATGTGGGGAGCCCCTGACGTATATAGACGACACTGAATATAAGAAACCATGTTTCTTATTTGGGGATGTTATCGATAAACAATCCCAGACTAAGCCCAAGAAGGAAGATTAGGTGTTTTTTGCTGAGGGCACGGTCATGTATCTGCCAAGGATGCCTAGAGATTACCCTATCTCAGCGTTCTTCTATGCCACCCATCGCAGAAAGATGGTGTGGACTCTGACTCCCGATCTTTACGGCCAGCCGGGGAAGATCTTTTATAAGAAAGGATTGAATCGAGGGTCCTTTGTGAGCAGTCCTTCAGGCCCTGTCATGCCTTTCAGAGGATTACTGTCGGACAGCGTCTCGAGTAAAGACACTTCACTGATCCAGCCGATTCAAATAGCAACTTTCTGTAATGACTTTATGGGGCAGGTGTCATGACCCAATTCTGTAGAATCGTTTGAGGTGTCCCCAGAATCGTGACCGCCGTGCAGGCCTGGGGTTGCGCCCGCACAAGGCTTTAATGATTTCCATAGCAAGCACATATTCAGAGTACGCAGATAAATTGAACACAGATTTGAAACATAAAAAAGTTCTCTTTATTGATAATGAACATCTATTACAAACTCTTGAACAAGTCAGCTAATATGCCGAACGGCTTACAAAAGAGATGACTCAAAATGAGATAGCAGTCCTGTACATTATATCCCTTTACTAAACTTTAAAAGATATAGACCTCCAGGCTGGAGGATAGCTTTGCCACGGAGCTGCATTTGTGTATGAAGAGTTACAGCTCCTGTCTTCAAAGTGCTTCAAGGACGGCGCGATCAGGATGCGCCTACAGCTGGACTGGATTCGAGAAGATGACTTCGGCTCCTCGCTCGGTTCGCCTTGGTGCGGAGAACCTATTTCAACGAGGGTCAGCATGCCGAAACATACTGGTGAAGGCGAGCTAGCCAAACTATACCAATCAACATGTTATTTTAATGAAGCATGCATATTTGTGGGTTTCTATCTTGCCTTAGTTCATTTACAAGTAAGCAGCATATAGAATTTACTGAAATGAACGTGCCACCGTTCGGTGGATTTTACCTGCCCGTCTGAATTACCTGCACAATACTTACCATACCTTCCCTGCCCCGAAGACACAAGTTAGTATGCAACAGGTTTAAATATACTTAGTGGATATAGTCATGGACAAGGATGGGATACAACGATAAACACACGATGCGTTGCAAGCCGTCCAGTCCGCACACGATGACTATGCCACAGGTGATCACTGGCTTGGTAGCCATAATGGACTAGTCATGGACTAGGATAGCATGCAACGAGAGCTCATAATAGATACACGATAAACACACGATGCGTTACAAGCCATCCAGTCCACACACGATGACTACACACGAAGTTTCGCCCGGATTGGATCGGTGCCAGTGCCCCAGCGACCGTCCGCAGAACTTATACCCTTGTGCACAAGTTGTCCATGATCGAACACACGATGTTTAGTTAAGTTATCCATTCATGCAGTAGAGGCAACACGAGTAATGCATAGATATGATGCATTGATAACACAATTATAGAAGAAGATATATTCTAACTAAAATTGATGCATATGATGAACATTCCGAACGAACAAGCATAAAAGTAAGTAACCGTTCTCAAGTTTATTTGACAAGCAGTATTAACCAAGTATATTCTCTTTTATATTGGTTTCTTTTATTATTACTTGGTATCATTTGATCGGGGCAAAGGAGTGAAGCTTGGAAGCAGGGCTAGCTAATCGGGTTGGTAGCCACTCACTTAGATTTTGGAAGGGAGAAGGAAAGAGGTGCTTCACGACTCCGCTCGCAAGTCGTCTACTGCTCGTTCACCTGCACACGAACAGCTCGATTAATACTTCTTTCTCCCTTTCCAATCTTGGAATATAAGTGCAGTTCAATGAACAAAAACAATGAAAACTATCGAAACCGTTCAAGGAAAACAAGCAAATCCCAAAACCAACTCAAAGCACGAAAGCAACAAGCGACATCGAAAACTGAGACAATAAAAGATAGCAGCGGAGAGGTCCCTCCTGACTCTGCCGCTAAGCCGATCCTTGGGGCATGGTCCACTGAATATGGGAATCAATTTCGAAGAAACAAATCCATAACGAGGACGAGTTCTTAATTCAATCTATCCCGATCGAACGATACCGTCTTGTGTTTCTTAGCCGCGCTCTCCGCACCGGAAGAACGGGGCGCTACATCCTACCCAACCAATTGGAAGTTTCGTCCCGAAACTTAGGAATAATGCTTACCGTTAGGGATTATCTCGTCAAGGACGACGATCAGGAAGGTTCGGGCAGGAGCTAATGGCATGGCCTAAACCACCACAAGCGAGGCATAACCCAAGTCTCTTACGACATTGATTAATGGTGTGACCCGATTTCTTACAGAAGTTACACCATTCCTGATTTCCTCTCCGGGGACCACCGTGGTTAGGGCGCTTTGCAGCGGTATTTCCTCTATCGTTGCCTTGGCGTTTGTGATTGTAGGTATGCACAGTACCGGTAGAAACGTGAGGATACTGCGGTTCAAGAGATAAGGCGTGATTCATGACTTTACGCATTGTCCCGTACTGATTATTGACTACGTGTCCATGAATGGCAGGGCACAGACCGCCTTCAAACCTTCTAGCTCGACTCGCTGCATCAGGTAAATAGGCCCTAGCGAATTTAGAGAGTCGGTTGTATTCAGCGGAGTACAGCTTCACTGTCATACTGCCCTGCCTCAGTTGTACGAACTCGTTTTCCATCTGACGTTGCACTGGAGGGGGTATAAACTCCTCTTCAAATGCGGCACGAAAAGTCGTCCACGAGATCGCCTCCTCTCCGTGATCAAATTGGAGAGATCGTCGATGCACGTTCCACCAATCGTGCGCGTTGAGGCGGAGCTGAAGTTGGGCGCAGGCGACGCGCTTCTCTTCGGGAACTTCTAGCAGAGCGAAGTGATCTTCAAGCTCGGCTAGCCAATCTAGAGCTACTACTGGGTTCTCAGTCCCGTTGAATGGGGTGTTGCAGACTTTCTTGAAGTATCCCAAGTTGAAGGCAGTCACGTCCCTCGGCCTTGGAATTTACTTCAAGCACGGGCTGTTCCACCGGAGTCGTTGCAGTTGCAGTGGAATGGTTGGCAGCCAAAGTTTGAACGATCTGTTGCAGGGTATCTACCTACTTCTGTTTGACTGAGAATCGGGTCTCTAGATTGCTTTCGAACTTGGCTTGGCGAGAATCATCTCGTTGTCGTTGCGATTCTAACATTTGCATTACCCGCTCAAGCGGGTCGACTTGAGATATGCTACGCTGGCTCCGCGAGCTTCCCGAAGTACCCGAACTGCTTTCTTGTGTTTCGTTCGAAGCTTGCGCTGCAGATTATGCTGGTACCATTCCTTCAAAAGAAGGTAAATTACATTAGAATCATAATGTATTATGGTCTTATTGCATAAACGTATCTTATTTTGGCCTAGCGAGTTCAAGAGTTCGCACAGAAATTTGATCATTAAAGGAACTTTTCCAGCACGAAGTCTAAGGAACTTTGAATCTGTGCTCTGATACCACTATGTCACGACCCGATTTCGTAGAATCGTTTGAGGCAACCCCCGAATCGTGACCGCCGTGCGGGCCTGGGGTTGCGCCCGCACAAGGCTTTAATGATTTGCGTAGCAAGCACATATTCAGAGTACGCAGATAAATTGAACACAGATTTGAAACATAGAAAAGTTCTCTTTATTGATAATGAACATCTATTATAAACTCTTGAACGAGTCAGCTAATATGCCGAACGGCTTACAAAAAAGATGACTCAAAATGAGATAGCAGTCCTGTACATTATATCCCTTTACTAAACTTTAAAAGATATAGACCTCCAGGCTGGAGGATAGCTTTGCCACGGAGCTGCATTTGTGTATGAAGAGTAGCAGCTCCTGTCTTCAAAGTGCTTCAAGGACGGCGCGATCAGGATGCGCCTACAGCTGGACTGGATTCGGGAAGACGACTTTGGCTCCTCGCTCGGTTCGCCTTGGTGCGGAGAACCTGTTTCAACGAGGGTCAGCATGTCGAAACATACTGGTGAAGGCGAGCTAGTCGAACTATACCAATCAACACGTTGTTTTAATGAAGCATGCATATTTGTGGATTTCTATCTTGCCTTAGTTCATTTACAAGTAAGTAACATATAGAATTTACTGAAAAGAACGTGCCACCGTTCGGTGGATTTTACCTTCCCGTCTGAATTACCTGCATAATACTTACCATGCCTTCCCTGCCACGAAGACACAAGTTAGTATGCAATAGGTTTAAATATACTTAGTGGATATAGTCATGGACAAGGATGGGATGCAACGATAAACACATGATGCGTTGCAAGCCGTCCAGTCCGCACACGATGACTATGCCACAGGTGATCACTGACTTGGAAGCCATAATGGACTAGTCATAGACTAGGATAGCATGCAACGAGAGCTCATAATGGATACACGATAAACATACGATGTGTTACAAGCCATCAGTCCGTACACGATGACTACACACGATGTTTCGCCCGGATCGGATCGGTGCCAGTGCCCCAGCGACCGTCCGCAGAACTTATACCCTTGTGCACAAGTTGTCCATGATCGAACACACGATATTTAGTTAAGTTATCCATTCACGCAGTAGAGGCAACACGAGTAATGCATAGATATGATGCATTGATAGAACAATTATAGAAGAAGATATATTCTAACTAAAATTGATGCATATGATGAACATTCCGAACGAACAAGCATGCAAGTAAGTAACCGTTCACAAGTTTATTTGACAAGCAGTATTAACCAAGTCTATTCTCTTTTATCTTGGTTTTTTTTATTATTACTTGGTATCTTTTGATCGGGGCAAAGGAGTGAAGCTTGGAAGCAGGGCTAGCTAATCGGGTTGGTAGCCACTCACTTAGATTCTGGAAGGGAGAAGGAAAGAGGCGCTTCACGACTCCGCTCGCAAGCCGCCTACTTCTCGTTCACCTGCACACGAACAGCTCGATTAATACTTCTTCCTCTCTTTCCAATCTCGGAATAGAAGTGCAGTTCAATGAACGAAAATAATAAAAACCATCGAAACCGTTCAAGAAAAACAAGCAAATCCCAAAACCAACTCAAAGTACAAAAGCAACAAGCGATATCGAAAACTGAGGCAATAAAAGATAGCAGCGGAGAGGTCCCTCCTGACTCTGTCGCTAAGCCGATCCTTGGGGCGCGGTCCACTGAATATGGGAATCGATTCCGAAGAAACAAATCCATAACGAGGACGAGTTCTTAATTCAATCTATCCCGATCGAACGATACCGTCTTGTGTTTCTTAGCCGCGCTCTCTGCACCGGGAGAACAGGGCGCTACAGCAGGGAGGAGTATACCCCAAGGTTAACCCTCGGACCAGTGGATGGCTTAGCCCCCAGAATCTTCGATGGGCCAGTTTAACTGCCTGGGCCCTGAAGCACTTCCAGACGGAGCTGGAAAGTATTGGTTTATTTGCGGTTGTGAGTGCCACTAGTGTTGGGCTGCCTCTCAACCCTAACTTGTTCTTAGCTTTGATGGAGCGATATAACTCGCTCACCGGGACCTTCGCCACTCTGCTAGGTGAGTTGGACTTAGCCCTTCATGAGATGGCAGATATCTCAAAGCTGCCAATGGGAGACACTCCTTATGAAGAGTATGTTCCCACAAACAGGGATCTGAGGGATACAAACCCTCGGGCAGTGGCAGTGTACCAGGAGCCGATGAGCCACTATCTTGCATGCACCACCTTCTACAAAGAGCCCTCTGATTTGGCCCATATCAACAAATGGGTATCCTACCTCTTCTTCCATCAGGCCAGAAATGCCAAGCAGGATAAGGTTGTAGATAGCAGAGATAAACCCTTGAACCTTCTGAGCATGCTTAGTGCCAACACAGTCGATGATCTCATTGAAGATGCGGGGGCTCAAGATTATGTTCTCAACGAAGAGATAGGGGGTTATCCTGCACGAACCAAAGCCTACAACTATATGAGGCATTGCCGAAAGCTTCTGTCAAGAGACGCTCAACTAGCTGGCTTCCTTTCTGTTTGGCTACGCCGATGGGTGGTGCCTGGTATCGTGTCTGCAGATCGCATTCATCGCAACACCTTATGTGTCACGCCCCGATCTCCCGCAGGCAATCGGCCGTTCCCGCTAGGCGGGAATCACCCTCGCCAGCGCTCCCGCGGAACGATCGCTTAACCCATCCGGGCGTGATGCCGCACGAGCGTGAGCCACGCCCGTGCAAGGCCATGGTTCATTGGCTGGCGGCAAGAGTTCTAAGCCACAGAGTCGCACAGATTGTCCGAGTGCAGCGGAGTCATGAACGCATAGGCGATCGGTAACAGGTTCTCTGAGTTGACAAATATAGCGGAAGCATTGAAACACAAGTTGAAGTAAAGTTAGCTCTTTATTGATATGAACAAGTGTTACAGGCGGCGTATAGCCAAGATTACAAGTCGTTCAAGCCTCTCTCTGAAACAGTAAAAGCATGCCAAGTGGCTACAACTGTGGAATGATTGTACAGGCGATGGTCAGGTGATGTTCACAACTTATGTCTTGTATATGTGCTTCAGTCCCGGACGCACCATTGCAAGGCTTCAGAGGGAACTCCTGGCATTAGCACGCACGAAGGAGGCGTCCGCACCGCACGAGGTTCTCCCGCACCCTGCATATCAAACTGGTGGATTATCAGTACATTGAATGCACTGGTGGGGAAGCTACTCGCCCGCTCGAATAGATCCAAACACGTTATACAGGTTTTGTGCACAACTATTTAAGTTGTCTTTCTAGTTGCCTTAGGATCAGTTTCATGCAAACGTTGAATAGCCTAACGTGTCGGGCAGTGCGCCGTGCGATGTTTGAGGGAACACGGCAAGACTTACCAACTTACCATTTATCCTTCCCTGTCCAAGGCAAACATTGAGGCAAACAGTATAAATTCGAGCAGAGGCATGTATAGACATTCAGGAGGCAAGCATATGCAAACAGGAGGGTTATTTAGTTGTTCATTGATGCGATGCAGTAACTCGCACGCGGATAGCCGCTAAGCGAGGATGACTTATCTATATGAACAGTTGTCGCTGGCATAGCCATAAAGGACCAATTTTAGTCTCTAACGAGAATGGGGTGCAGCGAGAATACAGGATGTGCTCCACACCATTTCGTCTTTGCACAGGATGACTAAACAGGAGAGTTACCAATTTTTAGTCACTAACGAGAATGGGGTACAGCGAGAGTACAGGATGCGCTCCACACCATTCCTTCTTTGCACAGGATGACTAAACAGGAGAGTTCCATCCGGATCGGGTCGGCCCCAGTGCCCCGGTGACCGCCCGTGGAACGGTGCCTCGTTTCCGAGTTGTCCGCGACATGCAGGTCTGTATTCAGGTCTGGCTAGGCACAGGATCAAGTTCAGGATAGGACATATCATGTTCAATGTACAGGCATGATTGTTCATAGTAGTATATCGATTGCCAGGCCAGTGATTCAGTGGTTTGCTCCTCGAGCTGATGATTTAGTGATTTATTTATTCAGGGTGCAGATTCCCTGGTTCGGGAATTGCCTTGGTGACCTAACGGTCCCGAATACTTTCAGGTTCTTCCATGTGCGGAACGACTACTTAGTAGTCTCCCGGGGTTTGGATGAAAATATGGCAACATTCAAGCAGACAAGCATGCGTTTCTAAAGGAACATAAGCAGGCACGTTGCTCGGACCCGAAGGTAAGCCGAGAAGTAAAACCGTTAAAGGACTTAGCATGCGAGGGTCTGAATATAAGCAGTATTTCCATTTTCCATGTTCTAGCAAGCAATACAAGTTGGGATTATTCCCTTAGCTAGGTGCGTTGGATTAATTAGCATGCAGGGGGTGATTCACCTAGCGACTAGCATAAATATTCCAGATTTTATATGTGCTGGCTAAGCAAAGACAAGTTCACCGTAGCCACCCACCTTAGCGATGATTCGCCTCGGTAGAGTGATACGTCTGAGCGAGCCTCTGAAAGTCTAAGCCGGATTCCTGTAGGGACAAGTCTGGATATCCTTTACTTCTTGATTGAGGCAAAGCGGGTCGGGACAGCTGCACGATTGTCGTTTGAGATGGCAGTCCGCTTGAGCGGAACGGGGTATTACATTATGGCCCGCAGTGCGTTTGGTGTTTAGAGCATGATTAGGCCTGCTCCCTGCCATGGTGTGCAGGATTCAAGATGGCCTGAGGGCCATTACTGAGGGACTGCTGGCTGATGATACACAGTATGAAGGATTTCCCAGAGTGGAATTGCCATTCTTATATCTGATGGGATGGTTAATCCTTCACAACACCAAAGTGACATCTCCCGGATCGGCCAGTGGTTCGGGCAATAACTTCCTGTTGAATTACAGGAATTCTTCTTGGAATATGACTAGCGTCATAGACTGTCGGCTAGCACTAAATTTTGCCCATAGTTGGAAGTTCTTCTGCATCGTCCCCCCTGTACATATCAATCAACAGGGGATAAAACTTCAGGATGCGGTTCAGGGAAAGACTATTCTTTCTCCTGAAGCCTTTTACTGGTTGGTCTACATTAGGCCTTCCCACCTGCTATACAGAAGTGAGGACCACTACTACTTGGAGCCTTATCTGCCCAGCCGGTTCGTAAGGCAATTTGGGTACGACCAGTTCCACGTGGGAAATCCTATCACCAGCTTCAAGTTCAAAGGTGGACTTATTGATGGAGCTAGAGGATTGCGGTATTTCATCATGGGTTGTACCGGAGCAACCTTTGCTGTGCCCGCGACTTCTCTCTCCATGGAGTTGCGTATTCTCCATTCGTACGCGCAGTTTCATGCGTCCATCAATACCTTCTATCGTAATTTCGATGTACATGGAAGTTTCTGGATGCCCTCCCATAGTTCCACTGGGAGAGAGGAGATCGTCTGTTTCCTCGAATGAAGGTGAGGAAACCACCGGTGCAGACGACTATTTGCTGATTGTACCGAGAGGCGTAATAGCTCCGCCAGCAGAGCCTCTCATAATCTCCAATAAACGAAAGGCTTCCACTCTGAAAGAGCCTTCCCCCCGTAAGAAGAAGTTGACTACCGGAGGTCCTAAAAAGTCTTCCACCAGAGGGCCTCTTCCAGAAGTGAGCACATTGTTTCCCCTGTTGGGGATGATTCTCTGATTACGGTCCTTCGTATTTTAGAGAGGGAACCTCCACACTCCCAGCTGTCAGTGCTGGAGATTCTTTGCCCGCGACTGCTACCGCTACCACCGTTGCTGGTAGTGTTTCGAGATCGCCTTCGAGCCGAGCATAATAAGAATCAATATGCCTTTATCCAGACAAATGGGGCTAGCCCTTCCTTCGTCTGTAAGTATCTCGAGCGAGATTCCACCCGATTAACCTCGAGTGGATCTGGGTGACGACTGGGTTGACTACCCACAAACGTCAGTTGGTGCACCCTCTTCTCCAGGTATGACAGCTTGTTTAGCATCATTAAGAAATGATTTAGCTATACAGGCTACATACGCAACATACATACCATCGGCCATGGGTAAATATTGTCTTCACGCTTTCTTTAGGAAAATTAACATCAAATTGATATTAACTTTCTCTTATTTTATTTTCAGGCGAAGACATCTCTGGGGAGAGCGGAGTTGACACAACTTCTAATTTTGTTGTGGATCCAACCAATGAAATGGCGGCACCTGACGTCGACGAAGTATATTTTGAAACTGCCGATATTTCATCCGCAACATTCTCGGGTGTCATCCCGCCAGTGGCAGTTCAAATAACATCAGAGGAGGATGAACCTGCCATCTCGACCATGCCTCCTTCGTCAAGCATGCCAGCAACTCCAACCATTGTTGGTGTCTCTTCTTTTGTCGCGCCATCTGTTGAAGCGACGACTGTAGCAACATCCTCTACAGTTATTTTGGAAAGGAGGATCACTGATATTGCGTCCACTTCCAGCGTCCACTCGAGCTTTGCTATGCTAGTGGATCAATACACTAGCATATTCTACCTTACTTTGAAAGAATTAATATTAATAGTGCTGGAGAAGAACCTAGGTTTTGATGCTCTAAATATGTCCTCCAATCTCACTATAGCGCAGATTAGAAATTTCAATGACGCTGAAAGAGCTGATGCGCTAGAGCAAATAGTTAATGGTTTAGAACAACCCATTAACGAATATTTGCAACATCCCGAGGCAGCATCGATGACCTGGTTCAAGCTGAGTATGACTCCCTAACTGTGGAACTTGCTCAGCAGATATAATCTCTAAACAAATCCATCCAGGAATAACAGCAAGAGATGGATAAGGAGCAAGCAGTATTGGTGGAGAGTTTTCCTCAGCTAGCCAAGTGCTGCATTGAATGTGAAGGATATGAAGCGAGGGTTCAAGAATTGGAAGCTGAACTTGCTCAGACAAGGGAGAGGCTTCTCAAGGCATCAGCAGTTCATGATGTATTTGAGGGCCAAGTGAAGACAGCTCAGCAGAACTTAACACATGCAAGTGTCATCCACGCAAGTTTTATTAATTCTTTGTCCGAACTATCTTTCTTGAGTAATGACGAAGCAAGGCTGGAGCGGGCTCGTGCTAACATCTTGAACTCCAAGAATGAGAGGATGGCTGCTTTGGCGCAACAGATCCGTAATTTAATGGCTCCTCCCCAATGATGTACCTTTTTGCTCCTTTTGTAATTTCTTAGAGATAATAGAGAAACATTTTTTGACTTTGTGGACCCATCACTTTAGAATATGATAGGCTAAGATGAAAGTGATATCAGAGGTATCATTAACATGACATACTTTCGTTAAGGTTTTGCTGAATGTAAATCTATTCAGAGGTAATATGAACCTGATAAAATATAATCCAACTAAATTTGTATACCAAACACTATCAGAGGTAATATGAACATGATAGGTTTACAAATTAGTTAATCATATCCATTAAGAGGTCATATGAATCTGATAGAATATGATCCAGCTAATCTTTGTGCGTGGTATCGTCAGAATAAGATCTTTATCACACTCCGTTAAGCAAAGGAGATCAAGTATAGTACTTCTTCAGGAATTTGCCGTTTGATAAGAGTCATTACCAATTTTTATTAGGTTTGGCTAATCTGTAAGCGCCATTTGCAATTATATAAGGGCCCTCCATTTCTTTATGATTGTTTATGCGAACTTTGGACATCGTACCAATATGGACGTAGTACGATACCGTGTTTGTTGAGGACATCCCACTGGGAGATCTTTGGTGGACCTATTATTTGTTGCGCACGTTGAGTGCAAATAATAAGTTCGAAACAAGCCCAATCAGGTGATAGGTTTTGTGGCTGGCGAAGACATCCTGCTGGGGATTTTCTTGTGGACCCATCACTTTTTGTGCACGATAGTACAAGTAGTAGGTTTGAGACAAGTCTTGCCAGAGGTAATATAGCCGCGATAAAATATGACTCTGTAGGGATAGTGGAGAAACATAGTTCAGAGGTAATATGAACATGAACTGACTTTTTCTCCACTGGGGAAAATGAGGATAGTTCAGAGGTAATATGAACATGAACAATTTATTCCCATTGCGGGCATCCCACAGGGGTTTTTTATGGACCCATTACTTCTTATGCACGAGAGTGCAAGTAATAAGTTTAAGACAAGCCCTGCCAGATGTAATATGGACGTGGCAATTTTTTTTGACCTAACACCACTGACGTACTTAAAATTAAGTACGGGTGCTAAGTTGAGATGACAACTGATATCAGAGGTAATATAGCCGCGGTAAAATATGACTCTGTGGGGGATATTGGAGAGATATAGTTCAGAGGTAATATGAACATGAACTGACTTTTTCTCCGCTGGGGAAAATGAGGATAGTTCAGAGGTAATATGAACATGAACAATTTGTTTCCATTGCGGGCATCCCACAGGGGATTTTTTATGGACCCATTACTTCTTGTGCACGAGAGTGCAAGAAATAAGTTTAAGACAAGCCCTGCCAGAGGTAATATAGACGTGGCAGTTTTTATGGACCTAACACCACTGGCGTACTTAAAGTTAAGTACGGGTGCTAAGTTGAGATGACAACCGATATCAGAGGTAATATGGACATGAAAATCGATAGCCAAAACTCGGAAGGTTTGTTCAGAGGTAATATGAATATGACAAACTCAGCCCGAGAGAAATATTATGACAACAGTTCAGAGGTAATATGAACATGAACTAGTCTCTGAAAAACTCATTGAGGAGTGATTTATTGAGTGTGGTCTATCCCAACATAAAGATAGACCAAAGGATTATTCCGCCGGGAAAATTGATGGGACGATAGCTTAGAGGTAATATGAACATGGCTAGCATCTAACGAGATTGATTTGAATAGTCATTGCGGGAGTGTGCAAGTAGACCTAATGATTGCTCCGCTGGGGGAGATTTTGAGGATCCATCATCCATTGCGTATCCGAAATTTTTTGATACGGATGATGGCTCTTTACAAGAATTTGTGACGAAGGAGAAAATGTTGCACATAGGCATTTGCTGGGGATGCCAGATTGCTGAACATATCTATTCAGAGGTCATCTCAACATGATAGAATATGATTCTCGATCTTCGACGATTGAGAAAATATTGCTCATAGGCACTTGCTGGGGATGAAGAACCAAGAATTGATTTGTTCATCTGGGTTATGGACTTATTACCCATGGCGTACTTTAAGTACAGATAATAAGTTGAAACAACTAGCACTATTAGGGGTTATACGAACGTGATAGTAGGAAGTCAAAGAGAAGAACTTCACTCAGAGGTAATATGGACATGGAAAAGTTCTGAAAATATCTTACTCAGAGGTAATGTGGACGTGGTAAGATATGGTGGGGGTAAAAAAAATAGGACAGAGGTAATATGGAAAATAACCATTTTTGTGGTGATAGATTTACCCTGCTGGAGAAAGTGGAGAGACATAGTTCATAGGTAATATGGACGTGAACTGATCAATAGCAACAACCTGGGAGGTTTGCTTAGGGGTCACTTGGACATGGCAAACTCGGCTGGGGGAAAAAGTTTGGACGTGAACCCATGTCCGAAAAACTCATTGGGGAGTGATTTTCTGAGTGGGGATAGTCCTGAAGGTTGCTCATCTGGGGAGACACTGTCTTCTTGTTATAAACGCAAAGTGATGACTTTGGCGTCAATCAACTCCTGGATTTTCCTTTTCAGCACATAGCATGCCTTCGTGGGATGATGAATGTATCGATGAAAGAAATAATATTCTGGATCATCGACCTTGCCAGCCTTTTCAGGGTATCTGATGTTAGGTAGCCGAAGTTTGTTTTTCTTCATCAATATATTGAAGATTTTAGTGATGTCATCCTCATTGAAGGAGAAAGTCCCCTTTGGCTTTCTAGCTTCCGATACCTGAGTCGTACGGTCTTCAGGGAAGATGGTCATAGTTGCATTATCTTCGGACTCAGAAGGAATTCTACCCCCAGCTTTGGATGCTGCTCTATTTTGTCGAGGGAGACCACCCCCAAACATATCGTTGTCTGGTTCTTCTTCTTCTTTTTGTTTGCCTTTGTCCACAGAAGTTAATTTAGAACGACCAGCCTCTGGTATTACAGGATCAGACTCTAGAGTTTTGGAGTTTGCAAGAGATGCAGTAAACCCTAACCCAAAACGAGTTCGTTGATAGTAAGAATCACCATACAACGGTATTCGTCTGCCTTTTCCATAATTGAGGCATTGCTTCAACTTCAAATCATAACCCATGTTTTGCATAATCTTTAAACTTGTGGGCTATATCTATGGATTTATATTCTCCTAACATCAGACTCGTAAGATTCTTCTTGTACAATCGATCTATTCCATATTCGACCGAAGATTATTTGATGCTGATTGTTGCGAGTCGGTGGAACAATAGAGACAGATTCTTCATGTGGCCCATATGTCATGACGACATTAGGTGTTGACGCTACTTCCCACATGATCTCCCCACGCTTGGTAGTTAGGGGAACTGAATCCTGGTTTTGACCTCTGTCTTTGCGTTTCTGGATCAAGAAATCATGCAAATCAGGGAGATTAGCAGAAGAAGAAGAAGGCTTATTCTGCCTTTTTTCATCAGTAGGCCTGTGGAGATTGGGAACCATAACCCTTTCTCGGCTATAGGAATACAGTAGTCCATCCATGTGAGCGGCATATAATCAATCATCTGTTTGAGGAGTGTATCTTCCCGTAAGACGAGTCTCCTTCACACGGACAGACCTATCCTGGCACAATTTGGAGTTTTGCACAGGTTCTTGTGAAATATGAAAAGTCCGCATAATCTGTAGAGTGGACAACCTCTTCTTTTGTGGGCGTACAGGCCTAGCGGTTGGGAGATCCGCCACTCATTTTCCATTGATGTGATCCCAGGGTCCATCTGCCTCATCATAGACGGGAGATGTATTTTTACGCGCAAGGCGCGTTTGAAATTTCTGAGTTGGCGCTGAGGCCTTGTCAAAAATTTTGTCTTCCACGTCACAGAAGAGAGACGAAGTTTTATGCACAGGGCGCATTCTAGACTTCTGGATTGGCACTGGGGAATTGCCAGAAGCTTTGTCTGCCACGTCACAAACGAAAGACGAAGTTTTACGCATAGAGCACGTTCTAGACTTCTGGATTGGCACTAGGGCATTGCCAGAAGCTTTGTCTGCCACGTCACAGACGGAAGATGAAGTTTTACGTGCAGGACGCGTTCTAGACTTCTGGATTGGCACTGGGGCATTGCCAGAAGCTTTGTCTGCCACGTCACAGACGAGAGACGAAGTTTTACGCGCGGAGCGCTTTCTAGACTTCTGGATTAGCAATGGGGCATTGCCAGAAGCTTTGTTTGCCACGTCACAGACGGGAGACAGGTTTTTACGCACAAGACATATAGGTTGTGATGTCACAACCTTATGGATCAGAGGAGGAGAGTTGCAGGAAGGGTAAAGGATGTCTTGGGCATCCACACTGTCACTACCACATTTCCAGATAAGGGTATTTGTGTAAATTCACCATTTGAATAATTATGTATTAAATTAAATTGCTGAGTTCTATAAACTATTTATATTTTGTTAGTGGCATTTGGTTTTAGGTCAAACCCTAGACTGACTAAACCTTAGTTAATTAGGTTCTACATGACCTAACATAGGGGGTTTAACCTAAACTATGCATTAGAAACCCTAGCTAGGTTTAATATAAAAAGGGAAACCTCTCTCAAAGCCTTCCTTCATGTAGAAAGGAGAAACCCTAGCCTCCATAAAGAGAAAGCCATCTCCCCACTCCAGAATTCGAGATCTAGCCCTAGGGATCCCATTTTCCTCCTCCAAAGCAAAGAGAAGCAAGGGGTTGGGTCAAGAAGCCTTGGAGAAGAATAACCTCCATTGAAGAAGCCATCTCCCTAGGTAAAATCCTATTTTTAAATTTTTTAATTCTGTTTTCAAATGTTAATGCCATTAGGAAACCACCCCCTACTGTGTAGTTTCGACTTTAGGGTTTGAACTAGGGTTTAAGTGTCCCCAACATTGGTTTCCCATTTTCGTGAACCCTAACCCTAGGTGTTTACATGTATATTTATTTCACCCTCCAACATATAGATTTGATCTTGATTTTTAGGGTTTTAATTTGGATTCATGAGTAACTAGGTGAAACTCAATTTCCACATGCTAGGTGTTTGTTGTTATGCCAAGAAGGATGAATAACTTTCCCTAGTTCTTGGGAATCAATATATATATATATATATGTGTGTGGTGATTTCTGTGAATGGTTCTCTGTTCAGTCGGGTATGTATCACTGCGTATTTTTGGGTTTCCATTGTGCATCCAGAATTCTGTGGTTGGGTGTAGTTAGTTTAAATCTTGTGTCTGTGTATGTAATTTCTGTGCATAGGGGTTTAATTGACTGTGTGTCAGTTAGGAATTATAGTTTATGTATCCTGTGTGCATTAGAATCTGTGTGTGTCTCAGTATTTTGGAGATGGATCTGTGAGCCTTGTGTAGTAATGTGTATGTGAGAACTAAGATACCTGGGTGTGAGTGATTTCTGTGAGAGAGGGTAAATTCTGAGAGTGTGGCCTTGTGTCAACCTATGTATCAGTGTTGGGTGTAATTCCTGTAAGTGAGTTAGAGGTGAGTCCCAGATTTCAGTTTGTGTAGCATGTGAGTGAGTGCAGGCATGTTACACAGCAACATTGCTGAGCACTGCCAGTTACCTTGTGTTGATAGTATACAGCAGTACAAATTTGGTAGATAGGGGAGCACGGCAAGTTGGATGGTCACTGCTGTGCACTTGTCCACAAGTGCATCTGGTTGCACATAAAGGATGGGGGAAAACAGGTTCTAGTTGGTATGAGTAAGGGTAGTTATGAGGATTAGGGTGTTGAGGCTTGTGTAAATTGGGTATCAAGTGACAGTGAGTAGAGGGGTGAAGTGTTATGTGTGGGTTTTGGTGTAAGGGAGGTGATATATGAGTATCAGTTAGTAACTTAAGATGTTAGTTAGTATATTTTTTTGTGCAATCTGTTGGTTAGTTGATCAATTCATGTACAGTCAACAAGTTTAGGGTAGGATGTTAAGCTATAGAGGAGAGTTAGATGACTGTTCAGATGGTTAATCAGTAATAGTTAAGTTAAATAGATATGTCAGTTGTTAGTGTATAGTGTTAGTTATATATATATATATATATATAGGTGTGCAGTGAGATACCCTTGTACTGTGTCAGTATGTGTGGGGGAAGGAAAAATCTGAGAGCAGTTCAGTCAGAAATATAAGTGTGTATCAGGACACTGTGTAATTCTGTGAGAAGAGAGCAGTGAGAACTCAGACCAGTGTGTCTTAGTGTATAAATATGTGTTGTGTGCAGTGAGTAAATACCTATGTCTGTGTACCTGTGTGTGTGAGCACTCTCAGTAATTTCTGTGAGTGAACATGTGTATCAGTCGGCCAGTGAGGTATCAGTGTGCAGGGGGTGAGATCTGTGTGTAGTCCAGTAGGGTGTAGGTAATGTATCAGTATTCAGTGGCTGTGTCTATGTGTATCCATGTCAATTTTCCTGTGTGTAGCAGTGTCTACTTGTGTGTGGATGTAGGATAGTGTTGGTGTAGGGTGTCTCAGTTAATTAGAACTGTGTGTGTTGCCTCAATGAAATTAGTGTGTTAACTGGGCAGAAAGTATCAATGTATATGTGTTAGTGTAGTGTGTAATTTATCTCATAACCTATGCTTACCTGTGTCTAAGTATGTCAGTGTATTTTGCTTATGTGTATCTGTGTGTAGCAGTGTAGGAATTGTGTTGTGTTGTATCCTGCAGCTAGCAGTGTGTGAAGAGTTCAGTGTGTCTGCCTATGTGTTTAGTTCTAGAGTGCTAGTGTTAGATAACTGTGTGTGTGCAACTATGTATCATTAAGTGAGTACCTATGTGTATGAAATCAATTGTATTTAGCATTGGTTAAATTGGTATCATGTATAGTAGGTAAGGTTAGATACCAAATAGGTATTAGGTATTAAGTTACTAGTTAAGTTATTAACTAATATAAGTTAGGTATCCTTAGTATGATATATAATTGGACTAGTGGACCTAGTATTGACCAGTAAACCTCAGAAATGACCTAGAAACCTCGTATTTAAATTGTTAAACATGTTATTCTTTTGATTTAATATCTGACATTAATATTCCATAAATAGGTCATTGTGATCCCACTTTGGACATTGATCCTCACACCTTACTCAGGACCACAGGCGAGTACATTCTCTGACAGTTTTTGTTTTGTTGATTACTTCTATAAATTGTAGTGTATTACATACTTGATTCCGACACTATGGATACACGGGTTAGCACCCTAGATCCCCATCATGAGGAGTCGTGATTGGAATCCATCGTGCTAGCTGGGGGATGGGGAACTATTAGTAGATTATGTGATCATATCCAAACATTTATATGCACCATAGCTCACCCCACTTCTCACGTCGGGTGTAACCTGACCATTTATATGCTCCATAGCTGTTATATATGATTAGCCTGACCACTACATGCACCATAGCTAACCATATGGTTAGCCTGACCTAAAAGAATCATAGCTAATCATATATAACCAGCCTGATCTAGTCCCAAGCCGATCACATAATAAACTAATATTTCAAAACACTTAGCTAGATGTTTATTCTTATTTCAGATTCACTTGTTCTAGCATTCACTGTTTATTGTTCATTGCTAGATGCTTTATTGCCTATTTCCATTTTCTCCAGTACTTCTCATTTTCAGCATATACTTTCATCTTGTATTTCTTGCACTGTTTATAGATTTTGTCAATTTAATGAAACTGCTGTTAGTGCTTGTGCTTTGCTCCAATCCTGACTGGATAATATTTTTCAGAGGACCTGGAGAGCTTGTGCCCCACTCATTACGGCCCAGGATTAGAGGGTGATTCCACTCCAGAAATCCCAGAGGAGTTGCCTATCCTAGAGGAGATCTTGCCTGCCTGTACTTAGATTATTTTCTGCATTTATTGTTTTGGACTGAGACTGAGTTGTATTTATTTATTTTGTGACTTTGTGAGGTCATCTAGACCCAAGATTTGAGTTGGACTTATTGTGGTTGGTTTTTATTAGAACTCTTTTCAATTCTCATCGTGCCATTATTCTTATAGCTTGTGATTGAGTATATTATAGAACTGTGGTTTATTTATCATTGTCCTCCGTACGGAGTTGAGACCATTGACAGGATATACTATGTTTGTGACCTAGACAGCGTTCTACCGTCGATGCTGCGGCGTAGGCTGGACGTACCCACGACTCATACCCAAATTCCGGGTGCGGGTCGTGACATGTTTTAGTGGTGGCCCATGCAGGTCTGGTCTTAGATTCACATTAGAGCGATATCGTAGTGGTGCTCTCTTAGAGTATTACTACGAGCCTGTTTTAGGAAATAAGAATTAGGCCGAGGATATGCTCAATCACAATTAGGGAATTCTAAATTCTTATGATACTACTCTTAATAATTTTCCTTTAGAAATTTATTGTCCTTCCTTGATGATATCGCATCTATTGCCTTAATTGAATCTTTCGATCTGTCTTCAGGATGCCGCCGAGGAGGTCCCAGCGACTCGGAGCAGCAGAGTCAGAGAGGTCTGCTACTTCTCGCCCTGCCGGACAGATATCCGCAGCACCTCCTACATCTCCAGTACATGTGGGAGTGTCTGCAGCATTCGGGGGTCCTCCACCACCAGTTCAGAGGGTCCCCGCAGCTACGACGGAGCCTCTACCACCACCACCAGTTCAGTATCCAGGAGGTATGCCTGTCGATGGGGCACAGATGTTCGCTTTGATTCAGGGCATGGTCGATGCCCAGAGGACGTCGGCAGAGGCCCAGAGAGTGCAGGCTGAGGCACATCAGGCCCAGACAGAGATGATGAGGGTGAACATGGAGAATGCTCACCAAGTGGCTCTCCAGGCTGTGGAGAGGGTCACTCAGCAGCAGCAGCATCCTGGTCAGCAACAACAGAGGCCGGGCACCATTGTGGATTTCAAGAGGATGATGCCTCGGGAGTTCAAGGGGACAGAAGGGATACTCTACGCCGATGATTGGCTAGAGGACATTGAGAGAAACTTGCGCTTGGCGCAGCTTCCAGAGGCGCTCCAGATCAAGGCAGCTGGCAGCCAGATGTTCGATATTGCCCTGACATGGTTTCGCACGGAGCCGAGTCTTTTGCGAAGGGGACTCACTTGGGAGGATTTCAGGGAGCTCTTCAAGGAGAAATTCTTTCCTGACGTTGCCCTGGGAGCCTTGGAGAGTCAGTTCCATGACTTAGTCCAGGGGAGCTCGTCCGTCGATGAGTATGCCGCAGAGTTTTGCCGTCTGAGCTGCTTTGCGCCGTCGATGATTAGAGATCCGGGGGACAGGGCCCGGAAGTTCAGAAAGGGGCTGGCAAGGGAGATCAAGTCTCGCACGTCGGGACGTCGCACCGCTACCTTCGAGGGCATATTGATGGATGCCCAGATAGCCGAGGATGACTTGGACCTCAGGCCCAAGAAGGGACGCGATGTTTCCGTAGGAGCAAACAGTAGTGCGGGACCAGGCAAGCGTCCACACTTTCAGCAGCAGCAGAGGCCCTTTAAGCAGCAGTACCAGCAGCACCAGGCACCAGCCCGAGGGCTGGTCCAGCAACAGCAGCAGAGGCAGACTCAGCCCGCCATCCAGTGTGCGTACTGCGGGAAGACAGGACATACTAGAGAGATCTGCAGGCATAGATTGGGCTCATGTCTGTCCTGCGGATCGACAACACATCAGTTGAGGGATTGCCCTACCATTCGGACTCGTCCAGGTCAGGGTGGAGCAGCCACCCAGAGAGGACCAGACAGGGTACCTGCTGTACCAGGAGGCCAACAACAGAGGGGACCACTTCCACCGCAACATTAGAGGTTTGCCCAGCATCAGCAGCAGAGAGGTGCAACCCAGGGGCGAGCGTACGCCATGGCAGTCGAGGAGATCGAGCCAGCAGGAGACTTGATCACAGGTTCGGTTCTTCTCGATTGTATTCCTGCATTTACCTTATTCGACTCTGCCGCTTCCCATAGTTTTGTGTCTGTATCATATGCACTTCGACATTATTTAGACACAGAACCATTAGCTAGGACTTGCAAGATAATGACTGGGGGAGGTATTATCCTAGTCCGTGATCACTGCAAGGACCGGAGAGTGGAAGTAGGAGGCCGAGAGTTGAGCGTGAGCTTACTTGTCATGCCACTTCCAGGGTACGATATTGTACTCGGAATGGACTGGTTGAGTAGGCATCATGTTACTATCGATTGTTATAGAGGCAGAGTATTGTTTAGACCACCAGGAGAGCCAGAGTTTGAGGTCGTCAGAGGAGCAGCGGAACAGAGGAGGAGCACATTTTGCGGAGCCAGGGCGGAAGAAGAGGAGTTGCCACATCCTCTGATAGCGGAGTTCCTGGATGTATTTCCAGAGGAGTTGCCAGGCTTGCCGCCAGACAGGGATGTTGAATTCTCTATAGACTTGGTTCCAGGAGCGGAGCCCATTTCACAACATGTCTATAGAGTCAACAACAGCGAGCTGGCAGAACTGAAGAAGCAAGTTGTGGAGCTGCAGGACAAAGGCTTCATCAAATCCAGTTCATCACCGTGGGGAGCTCCGGTATTGTTCGTACCGAAGAAGGACGGCACGGTGCTCATGTGCATTGATTATAGAGCTTTGAACAATATCACCATCAAGAACAAGTACCCGCTGCCGAGGATAGATGATCTTTTCGACCAGTTGAGCGGGGCGAGGGTGTTTTCAAAGATTAATTTGAGGTCAGGCTATCACCAGGTGAAGGTAAAGAAAGAAGACACGCCGAAGACAGCTTTTCGGACCAGATACGGCCAGTTTGAGTTCATGGTGATGCCATTTGGTTTAACCAATGCACCGGCAGTATTCATGAACTTGATGAACAAGGTGTTCCACCAGTACCTTGACAAGTTCGTGGTGGTGTTCATCGACGATATTCTTGTGTATTCCAAGACCCCGGAGGAGCACGAAGAGCACCTGAGATTGGTCTTAGAGACTCTCAGGAAGGAGAAGCTGTACGGGAAACTCTCTAAGTGTGAATTCTTCCTTGACAAGGTTGAATTTCTTGGACATGTGGTATCGGGTGACGGAATATCGGTAAACCCACAGAAGATCGAGGCAGTAGAGTCGTGGGCTACCCCCAGTTCGGTAGCTGAGATCAGGAGTTTTCTCGGGCTAGCAGGATACTACAGGAGGTTTGTACAAGACTTCTCCAAGATTGCAGCGCCGATGACCAGACTGACTAGGAAGGATGTGGATTTTGTCTGGACGGAGGAGTGCCAGGCCGCATTTGATGAGCTGAAGAAGAGGTTGACGACAGCTCCAATTTTGACGTTGCCAGCAGGGACAGGTGGTTTCACCATCTACAATGATGCTTCAGGGAAGGGTCTGGGATGTGTTCTTCAGCAGCACGGAAAGGTGATTGCCTATGCTTCCAGGCAGTTACGCCCTCATGAAAAGAACTACCCCACCCACGATTTGGAGTTGGCAGCAGTTATCTTCGCTCTAAAGCTGTGGAAACAATACCTGTACGGAGAGCGTGTGGAGATCTTTACAGACCACAAGAGCTTGAAGTACGTATTTACACAGAAGGAGCTGAACATGAGGCAGAGGAGGTGGTTAGAGTTGATAAAGGACTTTGACATCTCATTGCAGTACCACCCAGGGAAGGCCAACGTAGTCGCCGATACCTTGAGCAGGTATCCGACGGCTATGTACTTGACGACAGATAGGCATTTATTGGCTGATCTGGAAAGCTTGGAGATTGAGGTGTTAGTTCCCGGTACAGAGATTCAGATGTGGGGATTGCAGATACAGTCCGAGCTGATGGACAGGATCAGAGCGGCGCAGTATGATGATGAGGCCTTGAGGAGTATCAGAGCACATGTTCAGGCAGGATTGTCGGACGACTTTACTATCGCAGAGGATGGCTCCTTACGACACGGCACGAGGATGTGTGTGCCGAGCGGGGAGCTGCGCGAGGAGGTTTTGCAGGAGGCACACCGCTCTCAGTACTCGATGCATCCCGGTGCCAACAAGATGTATCGAGACTTGAGGGAGCACGTGTGGTGGTATGGAATGAAGTGCGAGGTAGCACGCTTCGTATCTCGGTGTCTAGTGTGCCAACAGGTAAAGGCAGACCGGCAGAGGCCAGGTGGTTTGCTTCAACCTTTACCGATCCCAGAGTGGAAATGGGAGCACATGACCATGGATTTCGTTTTAGGGCTTCCACGTTCTCCAGGAGGGAAGGACGCGATTTGGGTCATCGTGGACAGGTTGACAAATCAGCCCATTTCTTACCTTTCAAGGTTGGCACGTCGACAGAGAGGCTAGCAGAGATGTACGTGCGTCAGATCGTTAGGCTTCATGGAGTTCCGGTGAGCATCGTCTCGGATCGGGATAGTCGTTTGACTTCCCACTTCTGGAGGAGTCTGCAGACTAGCTTGGGCACTCAGCTCAAGTTCAGTACCGCATATCACCCCCAGACAGACGGGCAGTCTGAACGGACTATTCAGACTCTCGAGAATATGCTACGCACTTGTGTTCTAGATTTTGGAGGTTCTTGGGAGAATCATCTGCACCTGGTAGAGTTTGCTTACAACAACAGCTACCAGGCCAGCATCGAGATGTCACTATTTGAGGCTTTTTACGGACGGAGGTGTCGTACACCGTTATCTTGGGACGACGTTGGAGAGAGAGCCTTGCTAGGACCAGAAATGGTCGTGGATGCAGCAGAAAAAGTGAAACTCATCAGAGACAGACTGCTAGTGGCGCAGGACAGACAGCGGCATTGGGCCGACAGCCACCGTAGACCCCTTGAGTTTCATGTATAGATTATTAATTTTCTGGCTTGTGTTTGTTGTTTAGACTGCGTGTTGAGACTGTTTTGTTTTAGGTTGGCGATCTAGTATTCCTACGGATTTCTCCGACGCGTGGCACGATTCGTTTTGGTGGAGGCGGGAAGCTTAGCCCACGTTACATCGGACCCTTCGGTATTCTTGCGAGGGTAGGTGCAGTGGCGTATAGACTCGACTTGCCGCCTGCATTAGAGGGAGTGCATGATGTGTTCCACGTGTCGCAGCTGAGACGGTACGTGGCAGATCCTAGTCACGTACTTGATCACTCGGAGATTGAGGTTGGTCCGACGCTCAGCTACCCCGAGCAGCCCGTCGAGATCTTGGATCGCAGAGAGAAGGTGTTGCGGAACCAAACTATTACTTTGGTTCGTGTTGCATGGAGACATCACTCTCCAGGAGAGTCGACCTGGGAGAGAGAGGACGAAATGCGCGAGCAATACCCGTATCTCTTCTAGACTTGAGGTATATTTCTTTTCTGATTTCATTCTTGTTCTAGTTCAGTCTAATTTCGAGGACGAAATTTCTTTTAGGAGGGTAGACTTGTCACTACCACATTTCCAGATAAGGGTATTTGTGTAAATTCACCATTTGAATAATTATGTATTAAATTAAATTGCTGAGTTCTATAAACTATTTATATGTTGTTAGTGGCATTTGGTTTTAGGTCAAACCCTAGACTGACTAAACCTTAGTTAATTAGGTTCTACATGACCTAACATAGGGGGTTTAACCTAAACTATGCATTAGAAACCCTAGCTAGGTTTAATATAAAAAGGGAAACCTCTCTCAAAGCCTTCATTCATGTAGAAAGGAGAAACCCTAGCCTCCATAAAGAGAAAGCCATCTACCCACTCCAGAATTCGAGATCTAGCCCTAGGGATCCCATTTTCCTCCTCCAAAGCAAAGAGAAGCAAGGGGTTGGGTCAAGAAGCCTTGGAGAAGAATAACCTCCATTGAAGAAGCCATCTCCCTAGGTAAAACCCTATTTTTAATTTTTTTAATTCTATTTTCAGATGTTAATGCCATTAGGAAACCACCCCCTACTGTGTAGTTTCGACTTTAGGGTTTGAACTAGGGTTTAAGTGTCCCCAACATTGGTTTCCCATTTTCGTGAACCCTAACCCTAGGTGTTTGCATGTAGATTTATTTTATCCTCCAACATATAGATTTGATCTTGATTTTTAGGGTTTTAATTTGGATTCATGAGTAACTAGGTAAAACTCGATTTCCACATGCTAGGTGTTTGTTGTTATGCCAAGAAGGATGAATAACTTTCCCTAGTTCTTGGGAATCAATATATATATATGTGTGTGGTGATTTCTGTGAATGGTTCTCTGTTCAGTCGGGTATGTATCACTGCGTGTTTTTGGGTTTCCATTGTGCATCCAGAATTCTGTGGTTGGGTGTAGTTAGTTTAAATCTTGTGTCTGTGTGTGTAATTTCTGTGCATAGGGGTTTAATTGACTGTGTGTCAGTTAGGAATTATAGTTTATGTATCCTGTGTGCATTAGAATCTGTGTGTGTCTCAGTATTTTGGAGATGGATCTGTGAGCCTTGTGTAGTAATGTGTATGTGAGAACTAAGATACCTGGGTGTGAGTGATTTCTGTGAGAGAGGGTAAATTCTGAGAGTGTGGCCTTGTGTCAACCTATGTATCAGTGTTGGGTGTAATTCCTATAAGTGAGTTAGAGGTGAGTCCCAGATTTCAGTTTGTGTAGCATGTGAGTGAGTGCAGGCATGTTACACAGCAACATTGCTGAGCACTGCCAGTTACCTTGTGTTGATAGTATACAGCAGTGCAAATTTGGTAGACAGGGGAGCACGGCAAGTTGGTTGGTCACTGCTGTGCACTTGTCCACAAGTGCATCTGGTTGCACATAAAGGATGGGGGAAAACAGGTTCTAGTTGGTATGAGTAAGGGTAGTTATGAGGATTAGGGTGTTGAGGCTTGTGTAAATTGGGTATCAAGTGACAGTGAGTAGAGGGGTGAAGTGTTATGTGTGGGTTTTGGTGTAAGGGAGGTGATATATGAGTATCAGTTAGTAACTTAAGATGTCAGTTAGTATATTTTTTTGTGCAATCTGTTGGTTAGTTGATCAATTCATGTACAGTCAACAAGTTTAGGGTAGGATGTTAAGCTATAGAGGAGAGTTAGATGACTGTTCAGATGGTTAATCAGTAATAGTTAAGTTATATAGATATGTTAGTTGTTAGTGTATAGTGTTAGTTATATATATATATATATATATATATATATATATATATATATATATATATATATATATAGGTGTGCAGTGAGATACCCTTGTACTGTGTCAGTATGTGTGGGGGAAGAAAAAATCTGAGAGCAGTTCAGTCAGAAATATAAGTGTGTATCAGGACACTGTGTAATTCTGTGAGAAGAGAGCAGTGAGAACTCAGACCAGTGTGTCTTAGTGTATAAATATGTGTTGTGTGCAGTGAGTAAATACCTATGTCTGTGTACCTGTGTGTGTGAGCACTCTCAGTAATTTCTGTGAGTGAACATGTGTATCAGTCGGCCAGTGAGGTATCAGTGTGCAGGGGGTGAGATCTGTGTGTAGTCCAGTAGGGTGTAGGTAATGTATCAGTATTCAGTGGCTGTGTCTATGTGTATCCAGGTCAATTTTCCTGTGTGTAGTAGTGTCTACTTGTGTGTGGATGTAGGATAGTGTGGGTGTAGGGTATCTCAGTTAATTAGAACTGTGTGTGTTGCCTCAATGAAATCAGTGTGTTAACTGGGCAGAAAGTATTAATGTATATGTGTTAGTGTAGTGTGTAATTTATCTCTTAACCTATGCTTACCTGTGTCTAAGTATGTCAGTGTATTTTGCTTATGTGTATCTGTGTGTAGCAGTGTAGGAATTGTGTTGTGTTGTATCCTGCAGCTAGCAGTGTGTGAAGAGTTCAGTGTGTCTGCCTATGTGTTTAGTTCTAGAGTGCTAGTGTTAGATAACTGTGTGTGTGCAACTATGTATCATTAAGTGAGTACCTATGTGTATGAAATCAATTGTATTTAGCATTGGTTAAATTGGTATCATGTATAGTAGGTAAGGTTAGATACCAAATAGGTATTAGGTATTAAGTTACTAGTTAAGTTATTAACTAATATAAGTTAGGTATCCTTAGTATGATATATAATTGGACTAGTGGACCTAGTATTGACCAGTAAACCTCAGAAATGACCTAGAAACCTCGTATTTAAATTGTTAAACATGTTATTCTTTTGATTTAATATCTGACATTAATATTCCATAAATAGGTCATTGTGATCCCACTTTGGACATTGATCCTCACACCTTGCTCAGGACCACAGGCGAGTACATTCTCTGACAGTTTTTGTTTTGTTGATTACTTCTATAAATTGTAGTGTATTACATACTTGATTCTGACACTATGGATACACGGGTTAGCACCCTAGATCCCCATCATGAGGAGTCGTGATTGGAATCCATCGTGCTAGCTGGGGGATGGGGAACTATTAGTAGATTATGTGATCATATCCAAACATTTATATGCACCATAGCTCACCCCACTTCTCACGTCGGGTGCAGCCTGACCATTTATATGCTCCATAGCTGTTATATATGATTAGCCTGACCACTACATGCACCATAGCTAACCATATGGTTAGCCTGACCTAAAAGAATCATAGCTAATCATATATAACCAGCCTGATCTAGTCCCAAGCCGATCACATAATAAACTAATATTTCAAAACACTTAGCTAGATGTTTATTCTTATTTCAGATTCACTTGTTCTAGCATTCACTGTTTATTGTTCATTGCTAGATGCTTTATTGCCTATTTCCATTTTCTCCAGTACTTCTCATTTTCAGCATATACTTTCATCTTGTATTTCTTGCACTGTTTATAGATTTTGTCAATTTAATGAAACTGCTGTTAGTGCTTGTGCTTCGCTCCAATCCTGACTGGATAACATTTTTCAGAGGACCTGGAGAGCTTGTGCCCCACTCATTACGGCCCAGGATTAGAGGGTGATTTCACTCCAGAAATCCCAGAGGAGTTGCCTATCCTAGAGGAGATCTTGCCTGCCTGTACTTAGATTATTTTCTGTATTTATTGTTTTGGACTGAGACTGAGTTGTATTTATTTATTTTGTGACTTTGTGAGGTCATCTAGACCCAAGATTTGAGTTGGACTTATTGTGGTTGGTTTTTATTAGAACTCTTTTCAATTCTCATCGTGCCATTATTCTTATAGCTTGTGATTGAGTATATTATAGAACTGTGGTTTATTTATCATTGTTCTCCGTACGGAGTTGAGACCATTGACAGGATATACTATGTTTGTGACCTAGACAGCGTTCTACCGCCGATGCTGCGGCGTAGGCTGGACGTACCCACGACTCATGCCCAAATTCCGGGTGCGGGTCGTGACACACACTTTACGCAGCTTCCTATTATCCTGGACAGAGAGGGCATGAGAGCTACCCCCTGCGCGAAGCTTGTCTTCATAAGCAGATTGGTCGAACTGGACGACCAAAGTCTTCTTTGTCGATCCGACGGATACAACATCGTGTTGAGCAATGGCTTTTTCGTCAGATGAGAAAGTAGTCCCCAGCAGAGTCGCTATCTTGTGTTTGAATAAAACAAATAAGGGGTTTGTACGAAGCTCTTTTGGTTTACAAACTCAGGCTATTAAACTCTCCTGGTATACAAGACAGTATCAGAGGTATTATGAACATGATAGGTTTTGGAAATTCACCTGGCGAGTCGCCATTTTGTTTGGAATAAAACAAATAGAGGGTTTGTACGAAACCTTTTTGTTTACAAACAAGAAAAGAGTACAATTAATCCTATACGAGGATATTAAGTACAATAAAATAATTTTGGAGAAATATTGCTATAGGAGTCTGATCTGCAGTCGATCACTTTGTCCCTTGGACCACACGATGATGAAGAAGTGCTGTAGAAGAAGAAGAAGCTTCAAATATTATAGGAGGGATTGGATTCTCGTTGCCAGAGTCGTCAATCACTACTCTCTATCTGTGCTCTCTTTCTCTGATCTCTTGATCTCTTTCTTTTTCCCCGACCTTTTCACCTTGATCTCCAATGACCAGAGGTCTCTATTTATAGAACTTAGTAACAGTAACTGTCCAGTCGGTGTAGAAGCCAAACTGTGAAGAGAGTTGCACTCTTTACGCGGTGGTTATAATAACTGCTACCCACGTCTGAATGATCTCCTAAATTCGCGTATAACGCGTGTCCCATTATGAGGTAACGCGTATAATTGCTTCTTAAAGATCACGGCATGCAAGCCACGTAGGTAACTGCCCCTCGCGTAAAGATGGTTGGCATAAAAGCCAAATAACTGTCTTGTTGGCGTAAAAGCCAAATAGCTATCTTGTTGGCGTAAAAGCCAAATAGCTGTCTTATTAGCGTAAAAGCCAACTAGCTGTCTTGTTGGTGTAAAATCCAAGTACCGCGTAAAACTTGATGCTGCATGAATAATAGATAACCAGCATAAAAGTAGCCAATTATCCTTCTTGACTGAGGTCTTGAGTGTATTCTGGGCCAAATAACCTTATCACGTACCTTTGCAAATATAGCCTGAGTTGGCGTATTTTGAGAAGATAGCATACGGCATGCTCCTATAGTTGAAAATAGCCTGGTTGGCGTATTTCAAGGAGATAGCATACGGCGTGCTCCTATAGTTGAAAATAGCCTGGTTGGCGTAAAATGCCAGGATGGTGATGTAAGCGTATTAGCCCTAGTTTTAGCTCTCCCAGTCATGACAAAATTATAAAGGATATAACCAAATCTCGTGTATTAAATGCAGAGATATGCCTCAATCTCGTGCATTAAATGCCGAGATATGTCTCGAGCTCTGCATGAGAAACAACTTTTGACATGGCGTCTGATTTTGTCTCATCTTGAGCGTGAAAGCTCATCTCTGCCTGTGTAGAATAGGCAGCGTATCCCTTGAATGCATAAAAATGACTTGTATCAAGGATATGTCACTAAACGACAGTCTGGGCCTCTGTGCAGAATCATCATCACAGCCGTCCTCTCGATCGTAGCGCAGTACTTTTGTCAGGAGTCAGGTTCAGGTTCACTATTCTATCTGACAGATTTATTCGAGGAATACGAAGAGTTCCTCGTATGACTTTACGTTTGCATTAAAGACAAACGTATTTTTCGCTGTAGGGAGTCATAGCAACCTTTTACGCCAAAACATCCTTGAAGCGCTGCTTTACGCGGGCAGCTCTGAAGTCATGTTTTACGCCACACAGTGTTGAAGCTCTGTTTTACGCGTGCTTCATGTATGTTGGGGATTTTACGAATATAATTCTCCAGCGTATTTTTTATTCTTCTACAGTCGTATCCTGTTTTTATTTATGTATATGCATTGGACCTACTTTATGAGACCACCCCATTGTTATAAGGCATTTTATGTTTCATTGGCCATGACACTATTCTTACACGAGTGTGAGTCTCATGTAGGATACGGACTTGCATACTCGGCTGGCCACTGGTACGTATAGGTCGTACGACGGATAGGGATAACTGCCAATAGAAACTTTACATGCTAATAGACCTGGCAGTTACTAGAGGTATTATCGTGTCATGTATATGACATATTTAGAGCATGGGTGGGAAGAACAATAAGTAAGGCATTTGGGCTCCTTTGCACTTTTTTCTTCTGTAACCCGGAAGCTCCACTGGAGATACGGACGGTGATGACCCCATTTACAATTGGCGGCCTCTGTCGTTCAAAAGACGACATACTTTGAGGCCCCTGATTCTCCGAGAGAGACACGCCAATCCCATATTTTTAGCCAGATAGCCCACTTGGTGGAAAGTTGTTCTCAAACTGCATTCACTTAGACGGTTAGGCGACCCATTGGATGTTTATTTTTCAGTAATTATTGGCATGTTATTATGTATCTTGTTACGTCCCTCTGAGGACCTGGTCCCTTTCCAGATATGGACGAGCAAAAGTATCCACAGGAGTACAGACCTGGACCTGACTCTACTTACCTGACTGAGGAGGTCTTACCCTCAGAGTAGCTGTGATTATTTCCACTGTTTAGAGATTTTGTTACTACTGCAGTATAGTCATTTTCTATTGGATTTGTTTCCACCCGACTATCAGACTTGATACTCATCTTTGATATTCAGTTATTATTCAGCTCTTTATTCCTACTTATTATTTGTGTTGTGGATGAGATATATATTATGTGTGACTTATTGTGACAGTATATTACCACTGGTGGATTGTATATTCATGTACAGCGTATGTGTGTATATGATTTCCATATATTGGAGTTCATATACATACGGCTGGGCGTGTTACGTATTCCTAGTCCTACGTATTTTGGGACTGGGGCGTGACATGTTTTTGGTGGTGGCCCATGCAGGTCTAGAATATTTTGTCTTGGTTACGTAACTGTACCAAACAAGCATGCGTATAGGAATAGAGTATAAGGATCTCATCCATGCTTGACTGAAACCTTATTCTTCCTTTCAACCATCCTGTGTTTGGATAAACAAAGTTTACGCCAAAACCCTTTACCCTGTGACTAGAACCTTTACCCTTGTTGGCATAAAAGCCAAATGACTGTTGCTGGCGTAAAAGCCAATTGACTGCCTTGTTGGCGTAAAAGCCAAAAGACTGTCTTATCGGCGTAAAGGCCAAACTATGAAGAAGATTGCCTCCTTTACGCTACAGTTATGACAACTTCTACCCATGCGTTCAATCTGCGTATAAGACGTATCCCTTTATAAGATCATGACATGCGAGCCACGTAGGTAACTGCCCCTGTGTAAACTTGATGATTCCTGAATAAATAGATAACCAGCGTAGAGCAGTCTGATTAGGCGTAAAATGTAAGGATAGGTAGTTTGAGCGTATTTGTCACAACCTTAGCTTTCCCAGTCATGACCAATTTTAAATAGAAATCTCGTGCATTAAATGCAGAGATATGCCTAGAGCCCTGTGCAAGAAACAACTTTTTGACGTGGCGTCCGATTTTGTCCTGTCTTGAGCATAAAAACTCATTTCTGTCGATTTGTCTTATCTTGAGCTTAAAAACTCACTTCTGTCCATGTAGAATAGGCAGCATATTCAAAAGACTCCATTCTTTTCCTTTTGGATGCGTAAAAAAATGACTTGTATCCAATATGTCACTAAATGACAACCTGGGTCTCTGTGCAAAATTATTACCACAGCCGTCCTTTCGATTATCGTGCAGTACTTTTGTCAGATGTCAGGATCACTGATTTGTCTGACATATTCATCAACTTTACGCTGCAACGTATTTCAGATATTACGCAGATTTTACGCACAAACCTTTTACGCACAGATTTTACGCGCAGCGATCCTTTACGCACAGGAACTTTTACGCAGCTTTACGAGCAGACTTTTTATGCAGACTTTACGCAGGCAGACTTTACACAGCAACCCTTTACGCAGACTTTACGCAGGAAATTTTTTACGCGCATAATTTTTACGTGAACTTTTACGCAGACCTTTACGCCAGACAGCTTGAATCCCTACCTTTACGCCAGATAGCTCTGAAGTCTTACTTTACGCCAACTTCTTTGAATCTCTGTTTTATGCCGACGACTTTGAATCTCTTCTTTACGCTTCTCTTCTTTACGCGGACAATTCTGAATCTCTATTTTATGCCAAACTATCTTGAAGCTCTGCTTTACGCAGGAAGCTTAGCAACCTATTTTATGCCAACTACCTTGCGTCCCTGTTTTACGCAGGAAAGGGCTTCATGTATGTTGGGAGATTTTGACTGTAAAATATGCGGATAATTCCCCAGCATATTTCATGCTTCTATATTTTATTTAATACTTGCATCATGTTTGATTCCTGTACTTCTTCTAAACGTTGTGTACATCACCTGCAGAGAGATGGATATGCAGAAGGGATGTACTATCGCCGATGGTGACACAACTTTTGGAGTCAATAGTCAGACTCAAGGAGGGACCTCAACAATTCCTAGACTTCCAGGACCAGATGGACAGATTCATAATCTAGTTCCATCTGATCTTCCCATTCCACCTAATCGGAACCTTCCAGTCTCATCAACATCGCAGGATGGCCAGACACAACTGTTCCTATTCTTCCAGATGATGATACAGGAACAGAGACAGCAAGCAGCAGAACAGAGACAAGAGTTTCTAGCAGCACTTGAAAGGATGGTTGCAAAGACTACTGTACCAGCTCAAGCACTAGCTCCAGTACCTCGAGCTAGAGTTGGTTCAGTAAAGGACTTTTGTAAGCCCCTGATTTTTTCAAAAAATATTAAATTGGGATTTTTTAATTTTCTGGAATTTTTTGGGAATTCTCTGTAATTAAAATCAGGGTTTTTATTATTAAATGATTTTTTAATTGTTAATAAATAATATTAAAATATTATGGAAATAATATTTTGGGTGTAAAATGGAAAACTGGACTTAGGGTAATTTTCCTGGAATTTATTGGGCCCTGGACATATTTTAAAACACCAAAAAACTATTTATTTATTTTATTTATTAATTAATTAATTGATTTATTATTATTATTTTTTTTATTTCTATTATTTTCCGGCCCGTTTTTTTAGCCCGGCCCACTGGGCCTGACCCGCGGGCCGCCAACCGGCCCAGCCCGCCAACCGCTACCTGGTCGGGTCGGGTCAGTCAGACCCGACCCGCCGCCTGCCCGACCCGGGCGACTGTGTCTCCCCACGACCTCCGCCCGGCGCCGCGTTTTCCGCCGCCTCCGGCGGCCAGCCCCACGTCGACCCCCCTCTTCCGCAGCGCCCCGCCTCCTCCGCCACGACGCCGCCTTTCCCGGCCGACCCAGCGCCCCTCTCCCCTATAAAAGGCCTAACCCAGCTCCCCCCGACTCACCGCAACCCTCGCCCAGCTTCCCCCAGCCGTCGTGCCGCCCGCCTGAGCCCGCAGTCCCCCGGCCAGCCTCCAGCGCCACCGCCCTCCTCCCCGGCTTCCTCCTCCTCCCTCTCCCCTCGCCGTGGTTAGCCCCTCCGCCGCAGAACCACCCCAGCCTCCCCTGCTCCTTCGTCCCAGCAGCCGACGGCAGCTCCGCCGGACGCCCGAGCCGCCCTCGACCCCGTCGACGACGTCGCAGCCGTCCACCCCCGGTCGGCCCCCCCAGCAGTGCCGCTCAGCCCTCCGCATACCGGCCGTCGCCTGAAATCCAGAAAACCCTAACCCTAATTCCCAATTCTTCGTGTCGGCGTGTCGGACACGACACGGACACAAAAATTCTTGGTTTCTCGAGCCCTGTTCAGGTACTCATATCTTTCTCCTCGCTGCCCCGTTTTCAATTCCGTAAATTGCGTTGCGAAGCCTGTATGACCCTCTCGGTGCCCGGACAAACCGCTCGGGGCATCGCGTCCTGTGGTGATCGCACACCGCGATCCAAAAATAGGAAAAACAATGACCCGATTCACCCCGAAACTGGGTACGCCCCGCCAAACGGGACGACTTGGTCGCGTGCGGTCTTCACAGATACGTGCGCAGCATAGATACGGACGTGTGGGATTTTGTAGAAGTCGATCCGGGTGTGCGTGCACACCGGGATCAACGCGTATCCGCGGACACCGCCCCGTATCCGACTTTTCTGGAATGTGACCTAAGTTTGTGTACACATGTCGGATCGAAACAAAACTTGCGCCATCGGACTTGTAGCGATACGCTGGTCCTGTGACCCAAGTTTGGTTCGATTCTGAGAACGTTGACGAAATTGCGTGTCGTGGGCCCCACAGGCTCCACTCAACGGGCGATTTTGTGATCGGCTCATGGGAATCCAATTCTGAAAGTTCCGTTGGGTTCGTATCATTGTTCCTGACCTGTTAACACTAAGTTTGGTAAATTTGGAGACCTTCGACCCTGACATGTTTTTCGGTGCAAAGCGGGCCCACATGTGGACCCCGTTTGACCCGAAATTGTCGTTCTTGTCCTTGTCTCCAAATTGGACTCAAGGACAGGCGTTTCTAGCTATTTGATATCTTTTGAGCATGATGGTAATATTTATTTCAGCATCTGGACACATTTTTGGAATTTTTCCCGAGACACAAAACTATAATTGGATCCAAACATCAGGCAAGTACCTGCACTTCAAGTTTAATCTTTATATTGTGATAATTAATTCCTTGCTTTACTAGTACCATTGATGATTATACTTAGTGTTAGATTTTGGGATTTCATGTCTTGCTTTTTGTGTCGGGTGGGAGAATACTAGGAGGCATGTAGTTTACCCTTCCCCCTGTCGTGACTGCTAGCTGTTGGTACGCGATTGTACCCTCAGCCTTATACTTGTTATTCCTGACTGCTAGCCGCCTATGGCGTGCCTTATTAGCCTTATAAACCCCTACATGCCAACTATGTATTCTAAATACACAAGTTCACGCACATAGTTTCTTGTCGTGTTGCAGTTCTTGTTGTCTTGTTACAGTTACATTTCTTGTCACATTTTAGTCCTGTTTTACTCATATTCCTGGTTTATAGCAATTAAATCATGATTTACTTATAGTCCTGATTTATAGCATTATTTCTCAGTTAATTTCACTACTTATTTATGTATATTCTCAACATGATGCTTAGTCAGTTCTTTTCTACCTGTCACAAATATTTAGTTTAAATCTTGTTGTGCATTGTGTACTTTGCTCCTTTCCTGACTGGATCCGTTGATTTAGGCGATGATGAGAACTTTGCCCCCACCTTTATGGCCCCTATGAGGTAGCAGGTGATACATCTGAGAAGCCGGTTCCCACTCAGGAGACTACTTCTGAGGAGTAGTTAGCAATTAGTTATTCATTTTCTTTCAGCACAGCAATCGGGTTTATCCCCGATTTATCTTCTGGATTCTGTATCAAACTATGGATTTGTATGTCATAATTTGTCATATAAAAACTTAACATTTATATTCGCTGTTATTTTCCTTGTCTATTTATTATTGTGGATGAGATAGATTTTATTAATCCCAGAAAATGACCTAGACAGCGTACTACCGCCGACACTGCGGCGTAGGCTGGACGTGCCCATGTACTCGTGTCCGAATATCCGGGTTCGGGTCGTGACAACTTTGTACAGATGGGTCCGAGGCCGTACAAAGGCATTGAGAGCCCAGAAGAAACTACCAACTGGATCACTCACACTCGAAAGTTATTAGAAGCATCACAACTACCTGCAGACCTATGGATGACAGGTGTAAGGACGCTTCTAGATGGTAATGTCCATCACTGTTGGGAATCAATGGAGCGCCAGTTGGGTACATACCAGACTTGGGAGCAGTTCTTAGAGTGCTTTGAAAGGAAGTACTTCCCGGACACCGTCAGAGATGCATTGTACGATCAGTTTCTCCACCTGGAGCAGGGGAACAGAACAGTAGATGAGTATGATGCTGAGTTTAGTCGCCTCAGTAAATATGGCGCTGTCCTGATACCAGATGACTTGGCCAAGGCTAAGAGGTTTCATCGCGGACTGACTCAGGAGCTCCAACATTAAACAAGCTCCCAGTCCCGAATCTCTTATGCCGAATTGCTGACGGAAGCCAATTGCAAGAAACTATCAGCAGAGGAAAATGAGGTCAACCGAGGACACAACAAGGACCAGCAAGGATACAGCAAGGATCGACAAGGACACAACAAGGAGGACCTATCAGACGTCCCTTGGCACAGCAGCATCAGCAACACAAAGCCGGACCGTACTAGATTACGGAGAAACCCCAATGTAATTATTGTGGGAAAATTGGACACATTTTGAGAGATTGTCGGAATCGCTTGGGACAGTGTTTACGATGTGGTTCTAGACAGCATTTGGCAAAAGATTGTCCAAGGCAACAGACGTCGACACTACCACCGCCAGCACAAAGACTAGCGCTTCCAGCACCGAAGTCAGCTCAACAGATGGCTAGACCAGGAGTACCTCGACCTCCAGCAGTAGGAGGATTTCAGCGAGGACCACCGCTACCTACCCAGGAGGATCAATATATGAGGGCCGGACATGGACAACCGCAGAGGAATGGGCAAGCATTTGCATTGGAAATGGATGACTTGGATCAGGAGGTGGATGTCATAGCAGGTATTACTCTTACTTTTACTTTTTCTGCTGTGACATTGTTTGATACGGGAGCCACCCACTCATTCATATCATCTAGTTTTATTGCCAAACACAACATTGTCTCTACACCTTTACCTAGTTGTATTAGAATTCTCACCAGAGGGGGAATTGTACCTATTAGTAGAATTTGTAGATCGTGTCCTATAGTGATACGTGGCAGAGAAATGAACTCCCGACTCTTAGTCCTTTCTATGCCAACTTTTGATATTATGCTTGGAATGGACTGGCTAAGTAAGTACCACGCTTTCTTCGATTGCTTTGGAGGAAGTATTCTTTTTAAGGTACCCGGCCAGCCTGAACTTAAGTTTACACGAGGATCCGCAGAAATCCTTGATGGTATGCAGCTCGCAATGGAAGATGTTGTCTATCATCCTATTATTATAGAATTCTGAGACGTCTTTCCAAAGGAATTGCCAGGACTACCCCTAGATAGAGACGTAGAGTTTTCGATTGAATTGACACCGGGAGCAGCACCCATAGCATCACATGTTTATAGACTGGCAAAGAAGGAGATGGATGAACTGAAGACACAGTTGAAAGAACTAGAAGAGAAAGGTTTCATCCGACCAAGTGCATCACCCTGGGAAGCACCAGTATTGTTTGTACCAAAGAAGGATGGGTCAGTGCGTATGCATTGACTATAGAGCCTTGAATGCAGTGACAGTAAAGAATAAATATTCATTACCACGCATTGATGACCTATTTGATCAGCTTAGTGGAGCCAAGATGTTCTCAAAGATAGATTTGAGATCGGGATATCACCAGGTGAAGGTACGGAAGGAGAACATTTCGAAGACCGCCTTCTGAACAAGATATAGGCACTACGAGTTTCTGGTCATGCCATTTGGATTGACCAATGCTCCAGCTATCTTTATGGACTTAATGAATCGAGTCTTCCATCAGTATTTGGACCAGTTCATGGTCATCTTCATAGATGATATACTTGTCTATTCAAAGAGCCACGAGGAGCACCTGCGGATTGTTTTAAAGACCTTGAGGAGAAAGAAGTTATATGCAAAGCTCAGTAAATGTGAGTTCTTCTTGGACAGGGTCTCATTTCTCGGATATGTTGTTACAGGAGATGGCATTTTTATTGCTCTAGAAAAGATCTCGGCAGTCGAGACATGGCCTATTCATAAATCAGCAGCAAAGGTGAGAAGTTTCCTTGGACTTACGGGATATTACCGATGGTTCATGGAGAACTTCTCAACGATAGTAATACCTATGACTCGGTTGACTTGCAAAGATCAAGAGTTCATATGGACCAACGAGTGTCAAACCGCTTTCGAGGAATTGAAGAAGCGACTGACTTCAGCACCAGTATTGACTATCCCATCAGGATCAGGAGGCTATATGATCTACAGTGACGCATCAGGGAAAGGTTTGGGATGCGTATTGATACAGCATGGCAAAGTGATTGCATACGCGTTGTAAACCCCCTGAATTTTCAAATTATTAAATCTAGGATTTTCCCAATTTTCTGAAATTTTCTGGGAATTTTCTGTAATTAAAATCAGGGTTTTCAATTAATAAATAATTTTAATTGGCAATAAATAATATTAAAATATCATGAAAATAACATTTTTGGGTGTAAAATGAAAAATTGGACTTAGGGTAATTTTTCTGGATTTTTCTGGGCCTCAGACATATTTTTAAATGCCTGAAAACTATTTAAATTAATTAATTATTTATTATTTATTATTTATTTTATTTTATTTATTTTTTCTACGGGCCGCCCAGGCCCATTGGGCCGCGGCCCGGCCCGTTAGCCTCAGCCCAGACCCGCCCTTTCGGGTCGGGTCGGGTCAGCCAACCCGACCCGCCCGCAAACCCGTCACCCCGACCCGGTCTCCCCACGACCCTCCCCGCTGCCCGAGTCCGGCGCCGCTCCGCCCGGGCCGCCGCGCCACGTCGGCCACGTCCCCCGCCCGCTCCGCGCACCTCCGCACCAGCCGCCTCCCCCTCCGCTGTTCCCGGCGTCTCCCTCTCCCTCACTCCCCTATATAAACCCCCTCCGGCCTCCTCTCCGCCACAGCCACCTCACCGCCACCGCTCCGCCCAGACCCCACCGCCTCGCCGCCTCGCTTTCGACCCCCGCCGTGCCCAGCCCCGCACCGCCAGCGCCTCCCTCCTCGGCGCCGTCCTCCGGCCGACCCCGCAACCGCAGCAGCAGCACGAACAGCAGCCGCAGCCGCCGCTGCTGACCGCCCTGAGCCACAGCCGACCGCTAGCAGCTCCGCCTCGCTCCGGCGAACAGTCCCCCGCCCTCGCCGGCCGCCCAGCAGCCGCCCTCCGCCGTCCACGACCGGATTCCGACGAAACCCTAACCCTAGCCCTAATTTCCAATTTTCGTGTCCGACACGAGTCGGACACGACTCGACCCTGAATTTTCAGGTTCCCTTCAGGTACGTGTAACTTTCGCCTCGTAGCTCTGTTTCCAATTCCGCAAATTGCGTTGTGAAGCCTGTATGACCCTCTCGGTGTCCGGAAAACTGTTCGGAGCATCGCGTCCTGTGGTGATCGCACACCGCGATCCAAAAACAGGAAAAACCAGACCCTGTTTCACCCCGGAACTGAGTGCGTCCCGCCAAACGGGATGACTTGGTCGCGTGCGGTCTTCACAGATACGTACGCATCGTCGATACGGACGTATGAGTTTTCGTGGAAGCTGATTCGGGTGTGCGTGCACACCGGAATCAACGCGTATCCGCGGACATCGCCCCGTATCCGCCTTTTCTACAATTTACCCTAACTTCGTGCACACTTGTCAGATCGAGATGAAACTTGCGCCATCGGACTCGTAGCGATACGCTGGTCCTGTGGGTCAAGTTTGGTTCGATTCTGAGAACGTTGACGAAATCGCGTGTCGTGGGCCCCACAGGCCCCGCTCGACGGGCGATTTTGTGTTCGACTCATCGGAATCCAAATCTGGAAGTTCCATTGGGTTCGTATCAGCGTTCCTGATCTGTTGACACTAAGTTTGGTGAATTTGGAGACCTTTGACCTGGACACGTTTTTCTGTGCAAAGCGGGCCCATCGACGGACCCCGTTTTGACCCGAAACTGCCGTTTTTGCCCTTGTCTCCAAATTGGACCCAAGTACAGGCATTTTTAGCTATTTGACATCTTCTGAGCGTGTTGGTAATGTCTATTTCAGCTTTTGGACTCATCTCTGGACTTTTTCCCCAAGAACTAAATTAATCAGATCCAAACAACAGGCAAGTACCTGCACTTCAAGTTAATCTTTATATATTGTGATAATTAATTTCCCTGCCTTACATGTACCCTTGATAATTACACCTAGTGTTAGAAATGCTGGATTTCATGTCTTGAATATTGAGGTTCCTGTCTTGTTTATCATGTCGGGTGGGAGAATACCTAGAAGGCATGTAGTTTACCCTTCCCCTTGTCATGTTTAATAACTGTTGGTACACGACTGTACCTCAGCCGGATCTCGATTTCCCCTGTTTAATAGCCGTTCATGACGGCCGGATTAGCCTTATAAACCCCTACATGTCAACTATGTATTCTAAAACAAAAATAAGTCCACACATATAGTTCCTGTTCATGTTATAATTCTTGCTGGCTATTGTAGTTCCATTTCCTGCTTCATTTAGTTCTGTTTCTCATATTCCTGTTTACAGTTTAACTCTGAGATAATAATATTCTGTTATGCTGTTTCTCAACATGATATCAAATATTTAATTGTCATAAAATATTTAGTTTAATCTTGTTGTGCACTGTGTACTTTGCTCCTTTCCTGACTGGATCGGTTGATTTAGGCGTTGATGAGGATCTTGCCCCTACTTATTATGGTCCCTATGAGGGGACTGATGATACCTATGAGGAGCCAGAACCCACCCAGGAGACCCTTACTGCTGAGTAGCTAGTAGTAGCTATCTTTCATTTATATTCTTATCTTATTTATCGGGTTTGTCCCCGATTTCAATATTGAATTCCTGTACTAAAACATTTGAATCTGCTGTCACATTTATTTTCAGTTGAAATCTTAAGTTTCATTCTCATTATTATCTTGCCTATGTTATTTGTGAATGAGCTAGTTAGCAAATAATGGATTGACCTAGACAGCGTACTACCGCCGACTCTGCGGCGTAGGCTAGACGTACCCACGCACTCATGCCCGAATTTTCGGATGCGGGTCGTGACACATTTTTATGGTGGCCCATGCAGGTCCTATCCTAAAATAGGGTAATACCCTAGGACAGGGTATGGAATAAAATTGAGGATTCTAGGAAAAGCTCATTCACAGTATAGCGTCCTTATTTCAATTCTTGATATCATTGCTGCTCAATTTTTCCTATCGCCTTTGATTCCCAAGTATTCTATTCTGATCCTCCTATCCCTTAATCTTTCAGAATGGTCCAGACCAGGAATACAGTAGGAGGCACATCAGAACCAGCTGAGCAGAATGTGCCCGAGACTCTTGCACTCCCGCCGCCTCCATCTGTTCCGGCAGTTACCCTAGATGGGGCACAGCTACTAAGAGTGTTCCAGGGATTGGTGGAATCCCAGAAAGAACAGACGGCACTTCTGCGGACCAGCCTCTCAGAAGCTCTTAAGTCCCAGGAGACGTCACTCAAAAGGCCAGGGAGTGCCAAAGACTTCAAGAATCTAAGACCCCTGGAATTTTACGGAACTGAGGGCATTCTCTATGCCGATGAGTGGATAGAGAATGTCGAGAGACTCCTGAAGACTGCTCGGGTCCCTGATGACCTCAAAGTGGAGTCCGCAAGCCTGCAACTGTTCGACATTGCTCGAACCTGGTTCAGAGATGAACCCCAACTCTCTGCTCCTGACATCACCTGGAAAGACTTCAAGAGGCTATTCAAGGAGAAATTCTACCCCGAAGTGGCTCGAGAAGCTCTCGAAAGCCAATTCGAGAGACTGGAACAAGGTAACCTGTCTGTTGATGAATATACTGCTGAATTTAGCAGGTTAAGCCACTTTGCGGAGTACATGGTTCGTACCCCGGAGGACAGGGCCCGTAGATTCAAAAAGGGGCTGTCTCCGGATATTCGCCTTGCTGTCACCACCAGCCGAGCTCGTACCTATGAAGAAATCTTGAGCGTGGTACAAGACGTAGAGAGAGATATGGGGCATAAACTGAAGCGGGAAAGAGATACCGGAAATACAGGACCCAATAAACGCCATTTTCAACAACAACAACAACAACAGCAGAGGGCCCCGCAGCAAACTCAGCGTCCTCTTCCTCGAGCTCCAGCACCCCAACACCAGGCTCAGGGACAGAACCAACAAGCTGCTGCTTGTAACTTTTGCCAAAAACCAGGTCATACTTGGCAAGTCTGCAGGAAGAGGCTAGGTGCCTGCCTCTACTGTGGCTCAGCAGCGCATCAAATAAGGGACTGTCCAGCTGCTCAAGGACGCACCGCTGCACCAAAGGCTCCAGCCCAGGCTAGGGCCCCAGCAGTACAACAGAGGGGACCCCCACTTCCAACACAACAACAACGCTTTGCTCAGCACCAACAACAGCAACAGAGGGGTGCACCGCAGCAAGGCCGTGCTTATGCAATGACTCTGGAAGAAGCTGAGGCCACAGCAGACGTGATTACAGGTTCTGTGCTTATAAATTCAATACCAGCTATTACTTTATTTGACTCTGGAGCTTCACATTCATTCATGTCAGTAGATTTCCTTATGAAGCATAGCTTAATCACTAAACCCCTTAGGAATTGTTATAAGATCATTACCGGTGGAGGAATCATCCCGGTTAGTGATGCCTGTAACAATTGTCCTATTACATTATGTGGAAGAGAACTGTATGCTAGACTACTTGTAATGCCAGTGCCCAGTTTTGACATTATACTGGGTATGGATTGGTTAAGTCAACATCATGCCACAATAGACTGCCACAGGGGTAGTGTAATTTTCAGGCCACCTGACAAGCCAGAATTTGAATTTGCTAGAGGTTCTAGAGAAATGGGTAATAACAAAATTTGTGGAGCCCTAATAACAGAAGAAGTGCCACTACCTATCATCTCTGAATACCTTGATGTCTTCCCTGAGGATCTCCCAGGCTTACCCCCAGACCGAGAAGTTGAATTCTCTATTGACCTAGTGCCAGGAGCAGCACCAGTATCTCAAAATTCCTACAGAATTAACAAGAAGGAGATAGTAGAACTAAATAAGCAAATCAAAGAACTAGAAGACAAATGCTTCATTAGGTCTAGTGTCTCACCCTGGGGAACTCCAGTATTATTTGTGCCCAAGAAGGACGGAACATCCCGAATGTGTATTGACTATAGGGCCTTGAATGCCTTGACAATTAAGAATAAGTATCCCCTGCCGAGGATAGATGACTTATTTGATCAGTTGAGTGGATCTCGGGTCTTTTCCAAGATTGATTTAAGGTCTGGTTACCACCAAGTAAGGGTGAGAAAGGAAGACATCCCTAAAACTGCTTTCAATACCCGGAACGGACACTACGAATTCTTAGTAATGTCGTTCGGATTGACGAATGCTCCAGCAGTTTTTATGAACCTAATGAACAGAGTTTTCCAGCCATATCTAGACAAATTTGTAGTGGTCTTCATTGATGATATTTTGATCTACTCCAAGACCCCCGAAGAACATGAAGAACATTTGAGGTTAGCATTGGAGACTTTGAGGAAGAAAAAACTTTATGGAAAATTATCTAAATGTGCTTTCTTCCTAGACAAAGTAGAATTCTTAGGACATGTTATGACTGGAGATGGAATAGCAGTAGATCCTAAGAAGATAGCTACAGTAGAATCCTGGCCTACTCCAGACTCTGTAGCTGAGATTAGAAGTTCCTGGGACTAGCTGGCTACTATCGGAAGTTTGTGAAGGACTTTGCTAGAATTGCGGAGCCCATGACAAAATTAACAAGAAAGGATGAAGAGTTCACCTGGACTGATGAATGTCAGCGTGCTTTTGAGGAATTGAAGAAAAGACTGACTTCTGCCCCTATTCTGACCTTACCTTCCGGAACCGGAGGTTTCGCTATTTATAGTGATGCTTCTGGAAAAGGTCTAGGTTGTGTACTGGAGCAGAACAAGAAGGTAATAGCATATGCCTCTAGACAGCTTCGACCACATGAAAAGAATTATCCAACTCATGATTTAGAATTGGCAGCTGTCATTTTTGCTCTTAAACTATGGAAGCCTTATCTTTATGGAGAAATGGTGGAAATATTTACAGACCATAAAAGTTTAAAATATATCTTCACCCAGAAAGAGCTAAACATGAGGCAAAGAAGGTGGCTGGAACTAATGAAAGACTTTGATATCACCCTTCAATATCACCCTGGGAAGGCCAATGTAGTTGCTGATGCTCTAAGCAGGTATCCTATGGCGATGTACTTGACTATGGACAGACACCTGCTGGAGGACTTGGAAAGTTTAGGTATTGAAGTAATTATCCCAGGAAAAGAAGGCCAAATGATGAACTTGCAGATTCAGTCTACTTTAATGGACAAGATCAAGGAGACTCAGTTTTAGGACGAAGGCCTGCGAAGCCTTCGAGGTCAAGTGCAAGCTGGACTAGTAGAGGAATTCAGAATTCATGAAGATGGATCACTGAGGCATGGCGATAGATTATGTGTACCTCAAGGAGACATAAGAGAAGAAATCATGCAAGAGGCGCACAGATCGCAATACTCTATACATCCAGGAGCCAACAAGATGTACAAGGACCTGAGAACGCATGTTTGGTGGCATGGCATGAAAAGAGAAGTAGCCAGGTTCGTATCTCGTTGTTTAGTGTGCCAGCAAGTCAAGGCAGAAAGACAAAGACCTGGAGGATTGCTTCAACCACTACCCATTCCGGAGTGGAAGTGGGAACATATCACAATGGATTTTGTTTCCGGACTTCCAAGGACACCTAGTGGAAAGGATGCAATCTGGGTGATAGTAGATAGACTGACCAAGTCTGCATATTTTCTACCTTTCAAAGTAGGGTTATCTACAGAGAAGCTGGCAGATTTATATATCAGACACATTATCAGGCTGCATGGAGTTCCAGTAAGTATTGTCTCCGACCGAGATTCAAGGTTCACCTCTCACTTCTGGAAGAGCTTACAAGCCAGCTTGGGGACGCAACTCAAATTCAGCACAGCTTATCATCCCCAAACCGATGGACAATCGGAACGTACAATCCAGACACTTGAAGATATGCTCCGTACATGTGTTCTGGATTTTGGAGGATCCTGGGAAGACTACCTACATCTTGTGGAGTTCTCTTATAATAACAGTTACCAAGCAAGTATTGAGATGACTCCATTTGAAGCTCTGTATGGACAAAGATGTCGTACCCCGCTATCATGGGACGACGTTGGAGAAAGAGCCCTGCTGGGACCAGAGATGGTGATCGATTCAGCTGAGAAGGTAAAACAAATAAGGGACAGACTTCGAGTGGCTCAAGACAGGCAACGACATTGGGCAAATAGCCACCGAAGGCCCTTGGAGTTTGAGGTAATTAAATTTATGAAATTCAAGTCAATTTAAACATTTTGATTATGGAACTAAGACTTGATTATGACTTTGTTAAAGGTTAGAGAACTGGTGTTCTTGAAGATTTCCCCGACACGTGGCACCATTAGGTTCGGAAGGAGTGGAAAACTCAGCCCAAGATTTATTGGACCTTTTGGCGTACAGGAGAAAATCGGAGAAGTGGCATACCGACTGGCATTGCCACCCTCTCTGGATGGAGTACATAACGTCTTCCACGTGTCGCAGCTGAGGAAGTACGTGTCAGACCCCAGCCACATTTTGGATCACTCAGAGCTCGAAGTAGGCCCAAGTCTGACTTACCAAGAGCAACCCGTGGAGATACTGGATCGCTCGGAGAAAGTCCTACGGAACCAGGTTATCTCCCTGGTTCGCGTAGCTTGGAAGCACCATTCCCCCGGCGAATCCACCTGGGAGCGAGAAGACGAGATTAGAGAGCGATACCCCTATCTTTTTGAACCCTGAGGTATATTTTATTTCTCGGCCTTTCTTTTCGTGCCTGGTTATTCTTAAATTTCGAGGATGAAATTTTTGTAAGTTGGGTAGGTTGTAAACCCCCTGAATTTTCAAATTATTAAATCTTGGATTTTCCCAATTTTCTGGAATTTTCTGGGAATTTTCTGTAATTAAAATCAGGGTTTTCAATTAATAAATAGTTTTTAATTGGCAATAAATAATATTAAAATATCATAAAAATAATATTTTTGGGTGTAAAATGAAAAATTGGACTTAGGATAATTTTTCTGGATTTTTCTGGACCTCAGACATATTTTTAAATGCCTGAAAACTATTTAAATTAATTAATTAATTATTATTTATTATTTATTTTATTTTATTTTATTTTATTTTTTTTTCTGCGGGCCGCCCAGGCCCATTGGGCCGCGGCCCGGCCCGTTAGCCTCAGCCCAGACCCGCCCTTTCGGGTCGGGTCGGGTCAGCCAACCCGACCCGCCCGCAAACCCGTCACCCCGACCCGGTCTCCCCACGACCCTCCCCGCTGCCCGAGTCCGGCGCCGCTCCGCCCGGGCCGCCGCGCCACGTCGGCCACGTCCCCCGCCCGCTCCGCGCACCTCCGCACCAGCCGCCTCCCCCTCCGTTGTTCCCGGCGTCTCCCTCTCCCTCACTCCCCTATATAAACCCCCTCCGGCCTCCTCTCCGCCACAGCCACCTCGCCGCCACCGCTCCGCCCAGACCCCACCGCCTCGCCGCCTCGCCGTCGACCCCCACCGTGCCCAGCCCCGCACCGCCAGCGCCTCCCTCCTCGGCGCCGCCCTCCGGCCGACCCCGCAACCGCAGCAGCAGCACGAACAGCAGCCGCAGCCGCCGCTGCCGGCCGCCCTGAGCCAACGCCGACCGCCAGCAGCTCCGCCTCGCTCCGGCGAACAGTCCCCCGCCCTCGCCGGCCGCCCAGCAGCCGCCCTCCGCCGTCCACGACCGAATTCCGACGAAACCCTAACCCTAGCCCTAATTACCAATTTCCGTGTCCGACACGAGTCGGACACGACTCGACCCTGAATTTTCAAGTTCCCTTCAGGTACGTGTAACTTTTGCCTCGTAGCTCTGTTTTCAATTCCGCAAATTGCGTTGTGAAGCCTGTATGACCCTCTCGGTGTCCGGACAAACTGTTCGGGGCATCGCGTCCTGTGGTGATCGCACACCGCGATCCAAAAACAGGAAAAACCAGACCCTGTTTTACCCCGGAACTGAGTACGCCTCGCCAAACGGGACGACTTGGTCGCGTGCGATCTTCACAGATACGTACGCATCATCGATACGGACGTGTGAGTTTTCGTGGAAGCTGATTCGGGTGTGCGTGCACACCGGAATCAACGCGTATCCGCGGACATCGCCTCGTATCCGTCTTTTCTGTAATTTACCCTAACTTCGTGCACACTCGTCAGATCGAGACGAAACTTGCGCCATCGGACTCATAGCGATACGCTGGTCCTGTGGGTCAAGTTTGGTTCGATTCTGAGAACGTTGACGAAATCGCGTGTCGTGGGCCCCACAGGCCCCGCTCGACGGGCGATTTTGTGTTCGACTCATCGGAATCCAAATCTGAAAGTTCCGTTGGGTTCGTATCAGCGTTCCTGACCTGTTGAAACTAAGTTTGATGAATTTGGAGACCTTTGACTCGGACACGTTTTTCGGTGCAAAGCGGGCCCATCGACGGACCCCGTTTTGACCCAAAACTGCCGTTTTTGCCCTTGTCTCCAAATTGGACCCAAGGACAGGCATTTTTAGCTATTTGACATCTTCTGAGCGTGTTGGTAATGTCTATTTCAGCTTTTGGACTCATCTCTAGACTTTTTCCCCAAGAACTAAATTAATCAGATCCAAACAACAGGCAAGTACCTGCACTTCAAGTTAATCTTTATATATTGTGATAATTAATTTCCCTGCCTTACATGTACCCTTAATGATTACACCTAGTGTTAGAAATGTTGGATTTCATGTCTTGAATATTGAGGTTCCTGTCTTGTTTATCATGTCGGGTGGGAGAATACCTAGAAGGCATGTAGTTTACCCTTCCCCTTGTCATGTTTAATAGCTGTTGGTACACGACTGTACCTCAGCCGGATCTCGATTTCCCCTGTTTAATAGCCGTTCATGACGGCCGGATTAGCCTTATAAACCCCTACATGCCAACTATGTATTCAAAAACAAAAACAAGTCCACACATATAGTTCCTGTTCATGTTACAGTTTAACTCTGAGATAATAATATTCTGTTATGCTGTTTCTCAACATGATATCAAATATTTAATTATCATAAAATATTTAGTTTAATCTTGTTGTGCACTGTGTACTTTGCTCCTTTCCTGACTGGATCTGTTGATTTAGGCGATGATGAGGATCTTGCCCCTACTTATTATGGTCCCTAAGAGGGGACTGATGATACCTATGAGGAGCCAGAACCCACCCAGGAGACCCCTGCTGCTGAGTAGCTAGTAGTAGCTATCTTTCATTTAAATTCTTATCTTATTTATCGGGTTTGTCCCCGATTTCAATATTGAATTCCTGTACTAAAACATTTGAATCTGCTGTCACATTTATTTTCAGTTGAAATCTTAAGTTTCATTCTCATTATTATCTTGCCTATGTTATTTGTGAATGAGCTAGTTAGCAAATAATGGATTGACCTAGACAGCGTACTACCGCCGACTCTGCGACGTAGGCTGGACGTACCCAAGCACTCGTGCCTGAATTTCCGGGTGCGGGTCGTGACACGTTTTTATGGTAGCCCATGCAGGCCTATCCTAAAATAGGGTAATACCCTAGGACAGGGTATGGAATAAAATTGAGGATTCTAGGAAAAGCTCATTCACAGTATAGCGTCCTTATTTCAATTCTTGATATCATTGCTGCTCAATTTTTCCTATCGCCTTTGATTCCCAAGTATTCTATTCTGATCCTCCTATCCCTTAATCTTTCAGAATGGTCCAGACCAGGAATACAGTAGGAGGCACATCAGAACCAGCTGAGCAAAATGTGCCCGAGACTCTTGCACTTCCGCCGCCTCCATCTGTTCCGGCAGTTACCCTAGATGGGGCACAGCTACTAGGAGTGTTCCAGGGATTGGTGGAATCCCAGAAAGAACAGACGGCACTTCTGCGGACCAGCCTCTCAGAAGCTCTTAAGTCCCAGGAGACGTCACTCAAAAGGCCAGGGAGTGCCAAAGACTTCAAGAATCTAAGACCCCTGGAATTTTACGAAACTGAGGGCATTCTCTATGCCGATGAGTGGATAGAGAATGTCGAGAGACTCCTGAAGACTGCTCGGGTCCCTGATGACCTCAAAGTGGAGTCCGCAAGCCTGCAACTGTTTGACATTGCTCGAACCTGGTTCAGAGATGATCCCCAACTCTCTGCTCCTGACATCACCTGGGAAGACTTCAAGAGGCTATTCAAGGAGAAATTCTACCCTGAAGTGGCTCGGGAAGCTCTCGAAAGCCAATTCGAGAGACTGGAACAAGGTAACCTGTCTGTTGATGAATATACTGCTGAATTTAGCAGGTTAAGCCACTTTGCGGAGTACATGGTTCGTACCCCAGAGGACAGGGCCCGTAGATTCAAAAAGGGGCTGTCTCCGGATATTCGCCTTGCTGTCACCACCAGCCGAGCTCGTACCTATGAAGAAATCCTGAGCGTGGCACAAGGCGTAGAGAGAGATATGGGGCATAAACTGAAGCGGGAAAGAGATATCGGAAATGCAGGACCCAATAAACGCCCTTTTCAACAACAACAACAGCAACAACCGCAGAGGGCCCCGCAACAAACTCAGCGTCCTCTCCCTCGAGCTCCAGCACCCCAACACCAGGCTCAGGGACAGAACCAACAAGCTGCTGCTTGTAACTTTTGCCAAAAACTAGGTCATACTTGGCAAGTCTGCAGGAAGAGGCTAGGTGCCTGCCTCTACTGCGGCTCAGCAGCGCATCAAATGAGGGACTGTCCAGCTGCTCAAGGACGCACCGCTGCACCAAAGGCTCCAGCCCAGGCTAGGGCCCTAGCAGTACAACAGAGGGGACCCCCACTTCCAACACAACAACAATGCTTTGCTCAGCACCAACAACAGCAACAGAGGGGTGGACCGCAGCAAGGCCGTGCTTATGCAATGACTCTGGAAGAAGCTGAGGCCACAGCAGACGTGATTACAGGTTCTGTGCTTATAAATTCAATACCAGCTATTACTTTATTTGACTCTGGAGCTTCACATTCATTCATGTCAGTAGATTTCCTTATGAAGCATATCTTAATCACTAAACCCCTTAGGAATTGTTATAAGATTATTACCGGTGGAGGAATCATCCCGGTTAGTGATGCCTGTAACAATTGTCCTATTATATTATGTGGAAGAGAACTGTATGCTAGATTACTTGTAATGCCAGTGCCCAGTTTTGACATTATACTGGGTATGGATTGGTTAAGTCAACATCATGCCACAATAGACTACCACAGGGGTAGTGTAATCTTCAGGCCACCTGACAAGCCAGAATTTGAATTTGCTAGAGGTTCTAGAGAAATGGGTAATAACAAAATTTGTGGAGCCCTAATAACAAAAGAAGTGCCACTACCTATCATCTCTGAATACCTTGATGTCTTCCCTGAGGATCTTCCAGGCTTACCCCCTGACCGAGAAGTTGAATTCTTTATTGACCTAGTGCCAGGAGCAGCACCAGTATTTCAAAATTCCTACAGAATTAACAAGAAGGAGATAGTAGAACTAAATGAGCAAATCAAAGAACTAGAAAACAAATGCTTCATTAGGTCTAGTGTCTCACCCTGGGGAGCTCCAGTATTATTTGTGCCTAAGAAGGACGGAACATCCCGAATGTGTATTGACTATAGGGCCTTGAATGCCTTGACAATTAAGAATAAGTATCCCCTGCCCAGGATAGATGACTTATTTGATCAGTTGAGTGGAGCTCGGGTCTTTTCCAAGATTGATTTAAGGTCTGGTTACCACCAAGTAAGGGTGAGAAAGGAAGACATCCCTAAATCTGCTTTCAATACCCGGAACGGACACTACGAATTCTTAGTAATGCCGTTCGGGTTGACGAATGCTCCAGCAGTTTTTATGAACCTAATGAACAGAGTTTTTCAGACATATCTTGACAAATTTGTAGTGGTCTTCATTGATGATATTTTGATCTACTCCAAGACCCCCGAAGAACATGAAGAACATTTGAGGTTAGCATTGGAGACTTTGAGGAAGGAAAAACTTTATGGAAAATTATCTAAATGTGCTTTCTTCCTAGACAAAGTAGAATTCTTAGGACATGTTGTGACTGGAGATGGAATAGCAGTAGATCCTAAGAAGATAGCTGCAGTAGAATCCTGGCCCACTCCAGACTCTGTAGCTGAGATTAGAAGTTCCTGGGACTAGCTGGCTACTATCGGAAGTTTGTGAAGGACTTTGCTAAAATTGCGGAGCCCATGATAAAATTAACAAGAAAGGATGAAGAGTTCACCTGGACTGATGAATGTCAGCGTGCTTTTGAGGAATTGAAGAAAAGACTGACTTCTGCCCCTATTCTGACCTTACCTTCCGGAACCGGAGGTTTCGCTATTTATAGTGATGCTTCTGGAAAAGGTCTAGGTTGTGTACTGGAGCAGAACAAGAAGGTAATAGCATATGCCTCTAGACAGCTTCGACCACATGAAAAGAATTATCCAACTCATGATTTAGAATTGGCAGCTGTCATTTTTGCTCTTAAACTATGGAAGCATTATCTTTATGGAGAAAGGGTGGAAATATTTACAGACCATAAAAGTTTAAAATATATCTTCACCCAGAAAGAGCTAAACATGAGGCAAAGAAGGTGGCTGGAACTAATGAAAGACTTTGATATCACCCTTCAATATCACCCTGGAAAGGCCAATGTAGTTGCTGATGCTCTAAGCAGGTATCCTATGGCGATGTACTTGACTATGGACAGACACCTGCTGGAGGACTTGGAAAGTTTAGGTATTGAAGTAATTATCCCAGGAAAAGAAGGCCAAATGATGAACTTGCAGATTCAGTCTACTTTAATGGACAAGATCAAGGAGACTCAGTTTCAGGACGAAGGCCTGCGAAGCCTTCGAGGTCAAGTGCTAGCTGGACTAGTAGAGGAATTCAGAATTCATGAAGATGGATTACTGAGGCATGGCGATAGATTATGTGTACCTCAAGGAGACATAAGAGAAGAAATCATGCAAGAGGCGCACAGATCGCAATACTCTATACATCCAGGAGCCAACAAGATGTACAAGGACCTGAGAACGCATGTTTGGTGGCATGGCATGAAAAGAGAAGTAGCCAGGTTCGTATCTCGTTGTTTAGTGTGCCAGCAAGTCAAGGCAGAAAGACAAAGACCTGGAGGATTGCTTCAACCACTACCCATTCCGGAGTGGAAGTGGAAACATATCATAATGGATTTTGTTTCCGGACTTCCAAGGACACCTAGTGGAAAGGATGCAATCTGGGTGATAGTAGATAGACTGACCAAGTCTGCACATTTTTTACCTTTCAAAGTAGGGTTATCTACAAAGAAGCTGGCAGATTTATATATCAGACACATTGTCAGGCTGCATGGAGTTCCAGTAAGTATTGTCTCCGACCGAGATTCAAGGTTCACCTTTCACTTCTGGAAGAGCTTACAAGCCAGCTTGGGGACGCAACTCAAATTCAGCACAGCTTATCATCCCCAAACCGATGGATAATCGGAACGTACAATCCAGACACTTGAAGATATGCTCCGTACATGTGTTCTGGATTTTGGAGGATCCTGGGAAGACTACCTACATCTTGTGGAGTTCTCTTATAATAACAGTTACCAAGCAAGTATTGAGATGACTCCATTTGAAGCTCTGTATGGACGAAGATGTCATACCCCGCTATCATGGGACGACGTTGGAGAAAGAGCCCTGCTGGGACCAGAGATGGTGATCGATTCAGCTGAGAAGGTAAAACAAATAAGGGACAGACTTCGAGTGGCTCAAGACAGGCAACGACATTGGGCAAATAGCCACCGAAGGCCCTTGGAGTTTGAGGTAATTAAATTTATGAAATTCAAGTTAATTTAAATATTTTGATTATGGAACTAAGACTTGATTATGACTTTGTTAAAGGTTGGAGAACTGGTGTTCTTGAAGATTTCCCCGACACGTGGCACCATTAGGTTCGGAAGGAGTGGAAAACTCAGCCCAAGATTTATTGGACCTTTTGGCATACAGGAGAAAATCGGAGAAGTGGCATACCGACTGGCATTGCCACCCTCTCTGTATGGAGTACATAACGTCTTCCACGTATCGCAGCTGAGGAAGTACGTGTCAGACCCCAGCCATATTTTGGATCACTCAGAGCTCGAAGTAGGCCCAAGTCTGACTTACCAAGAGCAACCCGTGGAGATACTGGATCGCTCGGAGAAAGTCCTACGGAACCAGGTTATCTCCCTGGTTCGCGTAGCTTGGAAGCACCATTCCCCCGGCGAATCCACCTGGGAGCGAGAAGACGAGATTAGAGAGCGATACCCCTATCTTTTTGAACCCTGAGGTATATTTTATTTCTCGGCCTTTCTTTTCGTGCCTGGTTATTCTTAAATTTCGAGGACGAAATTTTTGTAAGTTGTGTAGGTTGTAAACCCCCTGAATTTTCAAATTATTAAATCTTGGATTTTCCCAATTTTCTGGAATTTTCTGGGAATTTTCTGTAATTAAAATCAGGGTTTTCAATTAATAAATGATTTTTAATTGGCAATAAATAATATTAAAATATCATGAAAATAACATTTTTGGGTGTAAAATAAAAAATTGGACTTAGGGTAATTTTTCTGGATTTTTTTGGGCCTCAGACATATTTTTAAATGCCTGAAAACTATTTAAATTAATTAATTAATTAATTAATTATTATTTATTATTTATTTTATTTTATTTTATTTTATTTATTTTTTCTGCGGGCCGCCCAGGCCCATTGGGCCGCGGCCCGGCCCGTTAGCCTCAGCCCAGACCCGCCCTTTCGGGTCGGGTTGGGTCAGCCAACCCGACCCGCCCGCAAACCCGTCACCCCGACCGGGTCTCCCCACGACCCTCCCCGCTGCCCGAGTCCGGCGCCGCTCGCCCGGGCCGCCGCGCCACGTCGTCCACGTCCCCCGTCCGCTCCGCGCACCTCCGCACCAGCCGCCTCCCCCTCCGCTGTTCCCGGCGTCTCCCTCTCCCTCACTCCCCTATATAAACCCCCTCCGGCCTCCTCTCCGCCACAGCCACCTCGCCGCCACCGCTCCGCCCAGACCCCACCGCCTCGTCGCCTCGCCGTCGACCCCCGCCGTGCCCAGCCCCGCACCGCCAGCGCCTCCCTCCACGGTGCCGCCCTCCGGCCGACCCCGCAACCGCAGCAGCAGCACAAACAGCAGCCGCAGCCACCGCTGCCGGCCGCCCTGAGCCACCGCCGACCGCCAGCAGCTCCGCCTCGCTCCGGCGAACAGTCCCCCGCCCTCGCCGGCCGCCCAGCAGCCGCCCTCCGCCGTCCATGACCGGATTTCGACGAAACCCTAACCCTAGCCCTAATTCCCAATTTTCGTGTCCGACACGAGTCGGACACGACTCGACCCTGAATTTTCAGGTTCCCTTCAGGTACGTGTAACTTTTGCCTCGTAGTTCTGTTTCCAATTTCGCAAATTGCGTTGTGAAGCCTGTATGACCCTCTCGGTGTCCGGATAAACTGTTCGGGGCATCGCGTCCTGTGGTGATCGCACACCGCGATCCAAAAACAGGAAAAACCAGATCCTGTTTCACCCCGGAACTGAGTGCGCCCCGCCAAACGTGACGACTTGTCGCGTGCGGTCTTCACAGATACGTACGCATCGTCGATACGGACGTGTGAGTTTTTGTGGAAGCTGATTCGGGTGTGCGTGCACACCGGAATCAACGCGTATCCACGGACATCGCCCGTATCCGCCTTTTCTGCAATTCACCCTAACTTTGTGCACACTCGTCAGATCGAGACAAAACTTGCGCCATCGGACTCGTAGCGATATGCTGGTCCTGTGGGTCAAGTTTGGTTCGATTCTGAGAACGTTGACGAAATCGCGTGTCGTGGGCCCCACAGGCCCCGCTCGACGGACGATTTTGTGTTCGACTCATCGGAATCCAAATCTGGAAGTTCCGTTGGGTTCGTATCAGCGTTCCTGACCTGTTGATACTAAGTTTGGTGAATTTGGAGACCTTTGACCCGGACACGTTTTTCGGTGCAAAGCGGGCCCATCGGTGGACCCCGTTTTGACCCGAAACTGTCGTTTTTGCCCTTGTCTCCAAATTGGACCCAAGGATAGGTGTTTTTAGCTATTTGACATCTTCTGAGCGTGTTGGTAATGTCTATTTCAGCTTTTGGACTCATCTCTAGACTTTTTCCCCAAGAACTAAATTAATCAGATCCAAACAACAGGCAAGTACCTGCACTTCAAGTTAATCTTTATATATTGTGATAATTAATTTCCCTGCCTTACATGTACCCTTGATGATTACACCTAGTGTTATAAATGCTGGATTTCATGTCTTGAATATTGAGGTTCCTGTCTTGTTTATCATGTCGGGTGGGAGAATACCTAGAAGGCATGTAGTTTACCCTTCCCCTTGTCATGTTTAATAGCTGTTGGTACACGACTGTACCTCAGTCGGATCTCGATTTCCCCTGTTTAATAGCCGTTTATGACGGCCTAATTAGCCTTATAAACCCCTACATGCCAACTATGTATTCTAAAACAAAAACAAGTCCACACATATAGTTCCTGCTCATGTTATAATTCTTGCTGGCTATTGTAGTTCCATTTTCTGCTTCATTTAGTTCTGTTTCTCATATTCCTGTTTACAGTTTAACTCTGAGATAATAATGTTCTGTTATGCTGTTTCTCAACATGATATCAAATATTTAATTGTTATAAAATATTTAGTTTAATCTTGTTGTGCACTGTGTACTTTGCTCCTTTCCTGACTGGATCTGTTAATTTAGGCGATGATGAGGATCTTGCCCCTACTTATTATGGTCCCTATGAGGGGACTGATGATACCTATGAGGAGCCAGAACCCACCCAGGAGACCCCTGCTGCTGAGTAGCTAGTAGTAGCTATCTTTCATTTATATTCTTATCTTATTTATCGGGTTTGTCCCCGATTTCAATATTGAATTCCTGTACTAAAACATTTGAATCTGCCGTCACATTTATTTTCAGTTAAAATCTTAAGTTTCATTCTCATTATTATCTTGCCTATGTTATTTGTGAATGAGCTAGTTAGCAAATAATGGATTGACCTAGACAGCGTACTACCGCCGACTCTACGGCGTAGGCTGGACGTACCCACGCACTCGTGCCCGAATTTCCGGGTGCGGGTCGTGACACGCGTCTAGACAATTACGAGTACATGAGAAGAATTATCCAACTAATGACTTGGAACTTGCAGCCGTTGTATTTGCTCTGAAGCTATGGAGACATTACTTATATGGGGAACGAGTGGAAATCTATATAGACCACAAAAGCCTCAAGTACGTCTTCACGCAGAAAGAGTTAAATATGAGGCAACATCGATGGCTCAAATTGATGAAAGATTTTGAGATAGAGCTACATTATCACCCAAGCAAGGCTAACGTTGTAGCAGACACATTAAGCCGGAAGCCAGCAGCTTATTTCTTAATAACACAGAGGGAATTATTGAAGGACTTGCAAGAACTTGGCATCGAAGTGATATTACCCAGAGCAGATGGAACACTAGCCAACTTGCAAGTACAATCATCATTAGTAGAGAGGATTAAGGCAGCTTTGCCTACAGACGCCAGATTCAGGAGACTGAAGGAAAGGACAAAGGCCAAAGAGTAGACATGATTGCGCATTCATAAGGATGGGATATTACGGTGTGGTAATCGTCTATATATTCCAAATGGAGATATTCGACAGGAGCTGATAACAGAAGCTCATAATTCGATATATTCTATTCATCCTGGAGGCACCAAGATGTATCGTGATTTACGACAATACTTTTGGTGGCATAGGATAAAAAGAGAGATAGCTCGCTTTGTAGCCAAGTGCCTGGTATGTCAACAAGTAAAGGCGGAGCATCAGAGAACAACAGGGTTGTTGCAACCACTTTCGATTCCAGAATAGAAGTAGGAGCACATCACTATGGACTTCGTTACGGGTTTTCCCAAGAGTCTAAGTGGTAGAGATGCAGTATGGGTAATAGTGAACCGACTCACCAAGTCAGCCCATTTCTTGCCTTTTAGAGTTGGCCAATCTACAGAAGCTTTGGCTGACTTATATATGAGGGAAATCGTGAGATTTTACGGCATACCAGTCAGCATTGTATCGGACAGGGATTCACACTTTACATCATATTTCTGGAGAAGCATGTAAGAGAGTCTTGGAACTCGTCTGAAGTTCAGTACATCTTATCATCCACAGACAGATGGGAAGTCAGAACGTACTATTCAGACATTGGAAGATATGTTGAGGGCTTGTATGTTAGACTTTGGAGGATCATGGGAGGACCACCTACACCTTGTGGAGTTTTCTTACAACAATAGCTATCAAGCGAGCATTCAGATGGCTCCGTTTGAAGCATTGTATGGAAGGAAGTGTAGGTCTCCTGTGTGTTAGAGTGACATAGGAGAACGTCAGATTCTGGGACCAGAGTTAGTGGTCAACACCGTAGAGACAGTTAAGAAGATACAAAGACACTTGCGAGCAGCGCAAGACAGGCAGAAGCAGTGGGCAGACCTTCATCGTCGTCCCTTGGAGTTTAAAGAGGGCGACCATGGCTTCTTGAGGATATCACCTACCAGAGGCACCATTCGATTCGGAGGATGCGGCAAGTTGAGTCCAAGGTATATTGGACCATTTGACGTGCTAGAGAGAGTGGGAGAAGTGGCATATCGACTTGCACTACCACCTTCACTTGAGGGAGTACATGACGTATTCCATGTGTCACAGCTCAGGCGATATGTGGCAGACAGCAGTCATGTTCTCAACCATTCGGAGATCACCATTGGGCCGAGCTTGTCATATCAAGAGCAACCTGTGGGAATCCTTGATCGTCGATAGAAAGTATTAAGGAACCAGTCTATTCCCTTAGTCCGCGTGGCATGGAAGCATGGCGCGCCAGGAGAATCTACTTGGGAGCGCGAGGACGACATGCGCCAACATTTTCCAAACTTATTAATTGACCAAGGTATGAAATTACTTTGTTAATTTATACCTTATACCATCCATGATTTTCTACCGTGGCTTAGTTTTCATTTCGAGGACAAAAATTTTATAAGTTGGGTAGAATGTAAAATCCTAATTCTGAAAACCGTATTAATTATTTATTTATAATAGTTATGAGCTAAATAGAGGAAATAGATTTTATTTAATTTTTATTTGAGATATTTGTGCACTTAGGGGATTTATGGAGCCATTATAAATTTTTTCTAATTTATTCCATATAGGAGACCCTTTGGACAGTTGTTAGCTTAATGGTGTGCACCAATATAATTCTTAGAATTTTCTATGAATGAATATGTGTATATATATATATATAATTCCTATTGGATCTCTACCCAAAACCATTAACCCCTTAGCCTCTACCCTACCCGTGTAGCCCCTACCCGGATCAGTTAGGAGAGTAAATATCAACAACAGCAGTAGTAAAAACCAACTTTGCTTTCTCTTTTCCGCGCGTGTGAGCCTTCCCATTCCATGGCTTCTTAACTCTATTATTACTAAACACCCCTCAACCGAAACCAAGACCAAAGAAAGAAAGAAAGAAAGAAACAGCAGCGGCAGTAGCTTTTAAGACCACTAAATATTCCCCACCGACTCTTATCTCTATATATATTAAAACTCTTCCAAACCCTAACTACAATTCTTCTTTCACTAAACTTAACACTGTGTCGGACGTGCACTATACAGAACTTTTGCTCGGCAAGTATACCTTGCCATTGTATTAATATTTACATTCCAGATGATACATGCATAATTTATTTCTGCTTATTTAGTTCATTTATTTTAACTGCTATATAAATTGTGCGTCCAAGAAAACTTGGGTGCAACGACGGTGTCGTCGTATCCTGTTTTTATTTATGTATATGCATTGGACCTACTTTATGAGACCACCCCATTGTTATAAAGAATTTTATGTTTCATTGGCCATGACACTATTCTTACACGATTGTGAGTCACATGTAGGACACGGGCTTGCATACTCGGCTGGCCACTAGTATGTATAGGTCGTGCGACGGATAGGGATAACTACCAATAGAAACTTTACATGCTAATAGACCTGGCAGTTACTAGAGGTATTATCATGTCATGTATATGACATATTTAGAGCATGGGGTAGGGAGAACAACAAGTAAGGCATTTAGGCTCCTTTGTACTTTTTCCTTTTGTAACCCGGAAGCTCTACTGGAGATACGGGCGGTGATGACCCCATTTACAATTGGCGGCCTCTGCCGTTCAAAAGACGACAAGATTTGAGGCCCCTGATTCTCCGAGAGAGTCACGCCAATCCCATATTTTTAGCCAGATAGCCCACTTGGTGGAAAGTTGTTCTCAAACTGCATTCACTTAGACGGTTAGGCAACCTATTGGATGTTTACTTTTCAGTACTTATTGGCATATTATTATGTATCTTGTTACGTCCCTCTGAGGACCTTGTCCCTTTCCAGATATGGACGAGCAGAAGTATCCACAGGAGTACGGACCTGGACCTGACTCTACTTACCTGACTGAGGAGGTCTTACCCTCAGAGTAGCTGTGATTATTTCTAATGTTTAGAGATTTGGTTACTACTGTAGTATAGTCGTTTTGTAGTGGATTTGTTTCCACCCGACTATCAGACTTGATTCTCATCTTTGATATTCAGTTATTATTCAGCTCTTTATTCCTACTTATTATTTGTGTTGTGGATGAGATATAGATTATGTGTGACTTGTTGTGACAGTATATTACCACTGGTGGATTGGATATTCATGTACAGCGTACGTGTGTATATGGTTTCCATATATTGGAGTTCATATACATATAGCTGGGCGTGTTACGTATTCCTAGTCCTACGTATTTTAGGACTGGGGCGTGACAAAGGGCCACCATAGTTGTTCCTCAGAAATAGGCCCAGGCGTCTCTGAACCGACGATGGACGATATCAATACAGAGATAATTATTTAGATCAAAAAATTTAATACATGATAAATAAAGAAATATACGATATATATGATGCTAAACCATCTAATTGACTTACTTTGTACCGTCGGCCCAAATCTCTGTCCTCGTCTCCTCCGGAGGTGCGCATGAAGGATCTGACATTACGCAGATCCGAAGCAAAATCTGGATCCTCTCGATCAAAGTGGTTCCATGCTTCTCCATCGGATGGATGATCCAATACTCCTTCGATTTGTTTCCGCCTGTGCCAACTCATATTTTCTGCAGTCTCCTTAACCATAAACAACCGCTGCAACCACGGCGTCAAAGACAAGTAGTGCATCGAATCGGTAGGCTTCCTTGCACCGACAGGCTTTCCTCTACCAGTGGCCTTGTAGCGATCAGTACCACAAAATTGGCACGTATCTTCATCCTTGTCGTCTTTGTAGTACAACATGCACCCGTTGCGACATACATCAATTTTCTCGTATCTCATCCAGAGCGATCTCACCATTCTCTTAGATCGATAGAAGTCTTTAGGCAACTTTGCACCCTCGGACAAGATCTTTATAATCAAATCGATCAGTCAATTATAGCATTCTTACGACATGTTAAAATCGGACTTGATGCTCAATAATCTTCTAACCACCTCCAACAGTGAATGATCCTCACAACCAGGATATAGTGGAGTCCTTGCATTCTCCAGCAACTCCATAAACTTTGCAGCTTCGGCATTCGGTGCCTCCTCAGCTGCATCATAATTGTCCGGATTGAAACTAGGCCCTGCTGCATCAAAAATCATGTTCACCCACCCGTCATCGTAAGCAGCGTGGTCATGGACATCCATATACGGCTTCACATGAGGCTCCGACTCCGATGCTAGAGACACAAGTTCTCCGTGCGCGGTCCACTGATAGTAATTCGACGTAAAGCCCTTCGAGTACAAATGATATGTGACTTCCACTTCTGGATGATATTTTAAGTTGCGATATCTCACACACGGACACTTAATTTTGGTATCGTCCATGTACTGAGGTAACGCCTTAGCGAAATACAGGAACTGTTGTACACCCTCAATAAATTTATCTCGCATACCGCATATGTCATCAGGATAATTATTGTACATCTACGAACGATGATGCAGATAGTAATTCATATCCATTTCTAGATACTTCTGCAAAAATGACAGTATGTATCCTATAAATCATTATATACAGTGTGATTCTCTAGAGGAAGGTAAAAACTGCTCTAACTTGATACACAATGCCCGATGTGTGTGTGTGTGTGTGTGTGTACATATGGTTTGAATAAAAACCCTAGTTCTTTCCTAATTTAGTTCTTTGTTTCCTTATAATTTATTCAATTTTTTTGGCTAAGTGTGATTGTTCTCCTCCAATTCCTGACCAAATGGGAAGAGGACCCATCAATTTGGTATCAATTGGTATCAGAGCCTTTGGATTATGCTCTTGAAGCTAGTAGAGAGCATGACTCGAGCAGCCATGGCTCCAGAGCTGGATCCTTCCAAAGAATCAATACCTACCTGATGCAAATGGGAGGATACTTGCGTTGGAAGGTACAATTTATCACTTGAACCATAAAAATTTGATAGGTTGTTAGAGGAATTGGCTATGTCAAGAAGAGGGTTTGAGTTTCCACCATATGCTCCATCCATGGCAATACCTCAATCCCCTCTAAACATACCAAATATACCATAATTTGGTATAAATCCAGTTGGATTGGCACCAAATCTACCACAATTTGGTATGATCCCTACTAGAGTAGCTCAATTCATTCCTCAAACAAATTTTTCATCAAAACCCTTGCCAAACTGTAACATATTACCAATTTTCTCATAACCAGAGCACAACTCCAGGATTTCAAGCAACTCGTGTTCAATCCAAATGTCACTGCACCAAACCCTAGTTTTCCTACATCACCTATGATATCTTCCCAATGTATAAGTGCATAATATGCACATGTTGTGCACTGCAGTGTCGGAGTGTTGGGCAGGCTAGGATTTGAGTGTGAGATGTGGGAGTGTTGTGCAGGCCAAGAGGGAGTCGCAGTGCACTCTTGTGCACTACAGTGAAGAGAAGCAGTAATAAGGGATGCACAGCAGCAGCAAGGGGAGTAACTGCATCAGCAAGAAGAGCAACTGTAGGTCATGTCGTGTCAGGTCGTGTCGTCTCATATTATGGTTAGGGTTAGGGTTAGTGTGTGTCCGCGTGCGTGTGTGTGTGTTCGAGTTAGGGTTAGGGTTAGTGTGTGTCAGGTCATGTCGTGTCGTATCGTGTCGTGTTGTATTGTGTCGTATCGTGTCGTGTTGTATTGTGTCGTATCGTGTTAGAGAGAAAGAGAGAGACAGAGAAAGGAGACAGAGAGAGGAGCTCACCGAGGAGGGGAGTCGGAGGAAGGATGCCGGAGGAAGAAGGGGAGCCGGAGGAAGGAGGAGCTGACGGCGGAGGGGGGAGGACGCGGCCGGAGGGGGTCGCCGGGAGGGAGCAGGGGACGCCGGAGGGAGGAGGGGAGCCGGAGGGGGAGGACGCGGCCAGAGGGGGTCGCCGGAAGGAGGAAGGGAGCCGGAGGGAGGAGGAGCCGGAGGGAGGAGGTTTCAAATTTGGGAGAGGGGGAGGGAGAGATCGAAGGAAATGGAGGGAATCAGCCCTAAATAAAAAAAATTAGCGACATTTTAGCGACGCCAATAATGACATCGCTAATTAGCGACGTGTTTAACGTCGCTAATGACGTCGCTAAATGTCTAATAGATATACGTCGCTAAATACGTCGCTAAATGAAACATATTAGCGACGTTTAGAGACCTTAATTAAACTTATAGCGACTAATCTTTTAAAAATGAATAAAAGTTGCTAAACGTCGCTAAATATCGCCAATTAGCGACGTCTAGCGATATTTTTACATGGAGTCACTAATTTATATTATATTAGCGATATTTTTTGTCGACGTCGCTAAAAAATGTCGCTAATCCCGCTTATTCTAGTAGTGCGTGACCTTGCAATTTCAATTCCGAGAAAGTACTTCAACTGTCCCAGATCTTTAACTTCAAATTCCTTTCCAAGTCTTTTCTTCAGCCGTAGAATCTCCTCAGTATCATCTCTAATAATTACAATATCATCAATATAGTCTGCAAGAACATTAATACGAGTCTTGAAGTGCCTGTAAAACATAGTAGGATCTCCATTTCACTACCTATACCCGATACCATAGACTACAAGCCTGAATCTATCAAACCATGCTCTTGGAGACTGCTTTAGCTTATACAAAGACTTCTTCAATTTGCATACCTTTCCCGTTGCTTGTGAAGTAGTAAAGCCTGAAGAAATCTCCATATAAACCTCATAATGGAGATCCCCATCCAATAAGGCGTTCTTGACATCTAGCTGATGTAGTTGTCAAATAAAGTTGGCAGTATATGACACTAACAGCCGTATAGTGCTCATATTTCAACTGGAGCAAAGGTCTCATCATAGTTGATACCATAAGTTTGTCTATAACCTTTAGCTACCAATGTGGTCTTGTACCTGTCAATATTGCCCTTTGGAGTCTTCTTAACCGTTAAGCCCATTTTTATTCAACAACATGCTTCCCAGCTGGCAGTGGTACCGGCTCCCATGTGTCGTTCTTCTTCAAGGCCTGAAGTTCCTCCTGCATGACACTCAACCACCAAGGATCTTGCTTAGCTACCTTCCAGTTGTTAGGTACAAGCACTGAATCCAATAATGAAAGGAAGGACTTATATACAGGTAGAGTAAATGCATATGAAATGCAATGTGCAATCTCAGTATCTCAACTGCCAAACTTAGCTGGAGGTTTTTCAATATTTCTCTATAAGTTCTACGAAGCAAGATAGGAGTATTAGAAGTATCAGGGGAGGAGTTATTGCCAGGTGACTCAGGTAGAAGGGCTGAAGAAGGTCCTGGAGAAGCGGGACTTGGGATATCAACATTTGTGGGTACTGGCATAGGCACATAAGGAGGAAGCTCATGCTGCTCTTGTTGCTCATGCTCCCTATATACTCTCAGCTCCCCCTGACTGTCGGCTCCCCCTGAGATACCATCACTCCTTGGTGACTCAAAACGACATAGAATCATACCAACCATGATGTCACTTTCATTCTCCCCCTCTATATTAGCATCAGTAGAGCCATCATCGAACAAGGAACTTAACTCCGTCTTTTTTCCATAAAATGGTTCAAATTCTTGGAAGGTTATGTCCATACTGACAAACAGTCTTCTTTCAGTTGGACACCATACTTGTATCCTTTCTGAATTGATGAGTAGCCCACAAAGATATATTTAACTGCTTGTGTATCCATCTTTCTTACCATCATTTTGTGATCTCGCACAAAATATGTGCAGCCAAATACTCTGGATGGAATAATAAAAATATTAGAGCCCAAGATTATCTCACATGGTGTCTTCATCCCTAATACTCTTGACGGCATCATATTGATTAGATAAGATGCTATCATAACAGCCTTAATCCACAAGAACTTTAGCATATTTATTATCAGCATCAAAGAACGTGCCACTTCTAGTAGATGCCTATTCTTGTGTTCAGCCATCCCATTATGTGCAGGAGTGTCAGGGAAAGTAGTTTGATAAAGAATTTCTTGACTAGAGATAAAATTAGCAAACTCCTTATTGGTGTACTCGGTCATATTATCTGTTCGAAGAATCTTCACATATACTCCAAACTAGGTCTTTACATATGCCAAAAAGTCTTGAAAATATGTGTACACCTTCAGACTTCTGCTTTATAATGTAGATCCAGGTCATACGTAAGTAAAAATTACTGAAGGTAACAAACCATCTGAATCTACTGATAGAAGTAGTAGGACACGGTCCCCAAATATCAGAATGAACAAGTGCAAATAGCTCAAAACTTCGAAGACCAACCATTTTATAAGTAGAACGTGTATGCTTCCCAAGCTCACAAGCATTACAAAATAATATTTTTTTGTCCACTTTATGCATTATCCCATGTTCTAACTTATTTAAACTATCAAAAGATAAATGCCCCAATCTACAGTATTGAAGCATTGCTTCTGTCTTTAGCCCTCCACTAATATTAGCAGCGATCATTGCAGCCTCCCTATCCAAGTATGAAAGGCCATCACGCTTGATGATAGTCCCAAGCCTATTCCTCGTTGCCTTCTCTGGGATACTGTTGCCCATATGAGCAGCGTAACCAGTAAAGTTACCAAGGTAGGTAGTGTCAGTCAGATCATGAGTAACCTGTCCTTTGCCCTTAGAAATCTTAACCTGAAGCTTGAACTGACATAGTTCCTCCAGCTCTGTCATCTCAGCTCTAGTTATGTCAGGGGTGGTCTCCTCTACCATAACTAGGTAAGCAACCCCTCGGCCTCCACGTCCCCTGCCTCCTTGACCTGCATGTCCACCTCTCTGTGCTCTACCTCCTCGGCCATGACCCGAATTACGGGGTTGAGGGCAGTTGTAGCTGAGATGTCCTTTCTTTTCTCAATTATAGCACTCCCTGTCATCGCTGATGGGATCACTAGGAATCACTAATATAGAGCGGACAACGGGTGATATCTCATCTTTTATCACCTTTTGTCTGATCTTCTCTTGCTCCATCGATGCAACAGCCTCATCCAGGGATAAAAAGATGGCATATGACACATTGCTTCCCTCCTAGCTCAAACTGTCGGTTCAAACCCTTAAAAAAATAAGCCACACGCCTATGCTGAAGGTACTGTTTCCTAAGGAGAATATTTGTCGGGTTTTGCAATAATAGCGGATCATAGTGGTCCAAGTCCGCCCATAAGAGACGTAGCTTTGCTGCATACTGGAGTATTGTCTTCTTCCCCTGTGTGTTAGTATCAATCTTTTCTCAACTTCCATCATCAGCATGACACTCCCAGCTCCAGAGTATATCCCAGCCAATGTCTTCCAAACATCAACTTCCTGCAGATCGACTCAACTATCCCAGCTATGGATGGAGACATAGAAGTCAGCAACCAAGAAACCAATAGAGAATTAAGGTGACTTCATGTGCTCCATTTAGCACTCATCTAACCCTATGGCTCAGTGCACTCTCCCTTCATATATGTTTTAAGTCCCTTGGTCCGAAGGTTCAATAACGCCCTCCTAGACCAACGTAGGTAGTTTTTCGTCCCCTCAAGTTTGATATCATTGGGCATCAACTCTATCTTCTTTATCACCTGCGACAGTTCTGGTGTGGGCACGACTCCGCTACTAGATGAGGTCTCCTCCAATTTGTACCAAAACTCCCTGGCCATCCCCTCTAGTATCTCCTTCACGTATTTCCATCTTCACAGGTATATAGGAACGAGATCAGGCGCAACTTAAAAATGGGCCGTGTGCCTACACACAATCACAGCTTTCTTCATCCATATATAAACCTCCAAGTTCATGCGGTAGGAGAGGTGTACGATGAGTAGACCTCACCGACACCATCGTACCCTGCCTTCCGACAGTTTTGATGACACCTGCAGAGGACGTCTACGAAACCTGAGGGTGGGGGGCCTTCCACTCACAGAGGGAGGCGGGGGTGGGCCTTCCACTCACAGAGGGAGGGAGGAGGGACCTTCCATTCACAGAGGGAGGCGGGGGGGCTTCCACTCACAGAGGGAGGAGGGGCTTCCACCCGGGCAGTGAAAGGCGGGAGAGGGGAAGTAGGGGTTGGGTAAGAGACAAAAGGGAGAAAGATTTTTTTTTAAGGATTCAAAACTTTGGCTTTGATACCATGTAGAAAGAAAGTAATTTAATTATTTATTTCTAGAGAGGGAGTATATATCTATAGGAGGAGGCTAGCCTCCTCCTTCTTTCCTATCCATTGTGGGACTAGATAAGTCCTCATAACTCAACAATCGACATCAGCGGCCCCGTCAGTACTGGTTATTTTCTTTTTACTTCTTTCTTTATTACGTTGTCTGCATTCTATTTTGATGTAATGCTTCACTCAGTTTCGGTAAAAAAATGAGAGTCTCTGTAGAGGCACCCGGAGTGCCTTAAATAGAAAGATTGTTACAGAGATCCTTCCAACTAAAACATTCTAAAGATCAGAGTAGCGGAAGGAGGTCGCTTTTATTCGAATAGGTTGTATATGGTAGAAAATGCGTCTATATGGGTGGTATATGTAGGAGTAGAGGCAATTGATGTTGAGGTAGGTTCTTCCTTGTCTAGGGACTTGCATAGTGTGAAATGGAAGTAGTTCAAAAAAAAGGAAAGCAAAGGTAGCTTAATATTTCGAACAGAAGATACTGATGAAGACAATTTAGAAATACAGAAGATGCAATTAAGTTGCCTTGCCTGGAGTGGAGTGGAGTGGAGTGGAGTGGAGTGGAGTAATCATCTTTTGAGTGCCAAAAGTCTAATAGGGATTTCAAGGGTGCTGATGAAATACTCAGTTCCCCATGCAGTAACCAAAGTCGTATAGGGGGATTATTAGTCTCTTAGATATTTTGTTCTCTCTATTTATGATCGGATTAGTAAGAAAGAGAATCCTTATAGACAACAGATAAAAGACATGTAGAGAAAAATAATAGAATATTTTATTATCAATAAAAGAGTATATATATGTATGAAAGGCTACTTTCTCTCTCTATTATTCTACCAGATGTGGGACTAAAGCCCAATACTAATACTCAACACCCTCCTTCAAGCTGAAGCATAAATACCAATCATGCCCAGCTTGTTACAAAGATTTTGAACCCGATGACCTAAAAGAGACTGTGTAAAGATATCGACTATTTGATCGTCGGTTCTTACATAGTAAAATTTTATCATCCCATTTTGATACTCATCACGGACGAAGTGGATGTCGATCTCAATGTGCTTCATACTTTCATGGAATACCGGATTGGTAGCAATATAGATAGCAGACTGGTTATCACACCACTTATCTACTGCTTTAGATCTTGCTTCTTCTCCCAGCCCTTGTAAGAGATTATGCAGATATAACACCTTTGATGTGCCATGAGCCATACCTCAGTATTCCGCTTCTGAACTTGATCATAAGACCACACTTTGCTTCTTGCTCTTCCACGATACCAACTTCTCGCCAATTAATACCAAATAGCTAGATGTAGACCTTCTATCGGTAATACTTGCACCCCAGTCCGTATCTGTAAATCATTCAAGATGAGTATACCCCTGATTCTCTATCCGATTTCTTTTTTCCGGATTCTGGGCTAGATAGCGCAGGATTATGAGAACTATATGCCAATGAGGAATTCGTGAAGAAGACATAAATCTACTTACAACACTTACGACAAAGGAAATATCTGAACCAGTCATGACTACCAAGTAGTTGAGTTTTCCAACCAATCAACGATATTGATCCGGATTGGTCATCAGTATCCTCTCATCAGGAAGAAACTTTACTACTGGATCCATGGGTGAGGTTGTTCCCTTAGATTGCATCATTCCTGCATCAGTTAGGATGTCCAGCACATACTTTCTCTGAGATATTATAATATCCAGCTTACCTCATGTGACTTCAAAGCCTAAGAAGTACTTCAACTATCCCATATCTTTAGTCTGGAACTGTTCACCTAGAAACTTCTTTAGCCCTACAATTTTTTGACTGTCGTCTCCCTTTATCATAATATTATCGACATAGACACCAGGCAGTATTCGTTCGGCTGATGTCTGTCGGTAGAATACCGAATGATCCTTCTTCGATTGACACAAGCTAAACAGAGTAACAACATATGTAAATCGTCCAAACCAGGTATGAGCTGATTATTTAAGACCGTAGAGGGCCTTCTGTAGATGAGATACTTTATCCTCTCTTGCAACGAAGAAATGAGGTTGCATCACATACACCTCTTCTTCAAGGTCCCCATATCCAACTGCAGAAGGGGCCAATCATATCAGACGGCTAAGGCTATAAGCACTCACACAGAAGTTATCCTAGCAACTGGGGAAAATGTCTCAAAATAATATTCATCGTATGTCTGAGAATATTCTTTAGCTACCAGTCGAGATTTCAGACGATCAAGGGTGTCATCCAGTTTCATCTTGATTATGAACACCCATTTGTAGCCTACCGCCTTCTTACCAGTGGGTAAATCCACCAAGGCCCAAGTATGATTCTTCCGAAACGCTCATATCTCTTCTTCCATAGTGTTGCGCCCACCGGGATGTTTAAGTCCTTCTACTGCAGAATTGGGGATCTAATTCCTGTCAATTGTAGCCACCAACCACTGAGTCTGACTCGTGAGCTCTTTGTAGTTGTTAACATATAAAGGATGGTCGCGACATGTACGACGAGGGCGAACCGGTATATCTGATGGTGGAGAATTAGTAGAGCTGGAGAAGGACGATGGCTCTACGGAAGTGGGCACCATTGGTGATGCTTGTTCTGGTGGAGCTGGTGAGATGGGCGATGCCAGTTCTAGCTGAGCCAATATTTGTGGACCGTCAGATTGGGAGACTGGCTCGGCAGGGGAGGACACCCTTACGGGGGACTGTTGTGTTGAACTTAAAAGAGCAGGAAATCCTCTTCTGGATAAATCTTGGGAATATAATCTATAGTTGGTGAGAGTGGAGGAAACTCAGTTTTAACAAAGGTTACTTCCCGAGACATAAAATATCTCTTCAAAGTTGGAAAAAATAACAATACCCTTTCTGATCTTTTGGATACCCAAGAAAAATACACTTGATTGCATTCCGGTCCAACTTAAAAAGAGTAGGTCGAGCATCCCGAACATAACAATAGTAGCCAAAATTTAAAGAGATAGAGAAAATGGCTCACGATTGGGAAATAATTGGGAAAATAGAGTATTTCCATTAAAAATAAAAGATGGCATACGATTGGTCAGATAATAGGCTGTAAGGACTACATCAGACCAAAATTTCTTGGAAGTACGTGCTTGAAACATAAGAGCACACGTTGTTTCCAAAATATGGCGATTCTTGGGTTCGGCCACACCATTCTGTTATAGTGTGTAAGGACAAGAAGTTTGGTGGATGATACCATGTCTTGCCATATGAGAATTGAACTAACGAGATAAATACCCACGACTATTGTCACTTCGAAAATACTTAATGGGAACCCCAAATTGAGTTTGGATTTCTGCATAAAAATTGCACCAAATATCAAATAATTCATAGCAATTTTTCATCAAGTAGACAAAGGTGACACGTGAGTATTCATCAACAAAGGAAATAAAATACTTGAATTCCATCACAGATTCAATAGGGCAAGCCACCATACATCAGAGTGCACTAACTCAAAAGGAGCTGATGCAGCTTTATTTAGACACACCGGATAGGATACCTAGTGATGTTTAGCCAAACTACATGACACACAATGAAAAGGAACATAAAAATTCAAAGACAGATACATCTTTTAGAGCATTTGGATAGATGGATGACCTAACCGACAGTGCAACTCAAATGGATCGAGCTTCATATTAACACAACAACGAAAGAATTTATATCAAAAAAGTATAAGCCTCCAGGAATATGTCCCCTACCGATAATCCTTCTAGTCTTTAGGTCCTGAAAAATACAACCATGAGGCAAAAATGTTACCGAACATTGTAAGTCAGGAGTAATTCTAATATTGGACAATAGACTGAACGAATTTCCAGGTGTGTGTAAAACTGATCTGAGTGGCAGACCAGGAGAAAGATGAGTGCTTCCTTTTCCATGAACCCTCAGGGAACTGCCATTTGCAACAGTAATATCTGATACACAAATGACAAATATATAATCCAACAGCATACTTGCATCACTTGTCATGTGATCAGATGCACCTGAGTTGATCCTCCACTGCTTCGACCTAATCACCCATGCCGCAGAGTACCCGGCTGTAGATCCAAATATGATACTTCACCATAACGCTGAGCTTGGAATTCAGTGAATTCGACATAGGCTTCTGCCATCATCTGCACTAATACACTGTCATTATCAGGATTATCACATGCAACATTGGTAGCATGAGCTTTAGGACACTGCCACTGGAAATGGCTTTATTGACCATAATTGAATCATGTGCATAATTTTCCACCATCACGACCACCATTGCCTCATCCACCATCACGGCCAGTATTTCGGCCACCATGCCGACCACACCTCCACGAAATCCCCTACCAGCAGTACCCAGGGAATACCAATCAGCAGGTTCATAAACGACTTTTGTTGCCCATAATACATAGACTTCTAACCGATCCAAATGGATCATCACAACTCTTTGAAATATAAAATAGATCACAGACAATCGAAGAACGGAGATGACGTGAAAAAATTTACCCGAAATCGATCTTCTCTTTGAAATAGCCTTCAATCTCTTCCTCTCTCCTTCCAATGTTATGAAAGCACTCTTGTCTCCTTTTGCAATATTTTTGAGATAAATGAGATATGTTTTAGGGCTACGAGACACCTAATATATATAGCCTCAAACCCACAACTAGTATTCCTATTATATATAGGAATACCCAATCCAAATCTATTGACATATTCCTATTATATGTAGGAATACCCAATCCAAATATATTGAGGTATTACTATTATATGTAGAAATACTCAATCCAACTCCAGGGTATTTTTCAAATAGGTTGGGAACCCCACCCACTCCAACAAATCTCCCCCTTCACAATAATGTGGAGGGGGTCGTCATCCCGATAATCCGCCTGCAATACTCAAACTTTTCCCTTGGAAGAATTTTTGTCAACATGTATGCTCCATTTTCATTCGTATGAACCTTATCAAGCGTCACTTGCTTATTTTCAACCACATCCCTGTAGAAGCATGAAAAATACGCTGGAGAATAATACGCGTAAAACCCTCAACATGCAGGAAGCCCGCATAAAACTAAGCTCCAGCACTGGGTGGCATAAAACATGATTCCAGAGCCATCGGTGTACAACAGAGCTTCAACGCTATTCAGCGTAAAATATAGCTCTAGAACAACCCGCGTAATACAGTATTTCCAGACTGCTTCGGTGTAAAAAGGTTGTTACATCGCTACTTTGGCGTAAAACCTGCTTGCTTTTAATACAGTGGGAAATTATACGAGGAACTCTTCGTATTCCTCGAACGAACATGTCAGATCATGCAGTAAACCTGACTCCTGACAAAGAGTACGGCACGACGACCGAGAGGACGGCTGTTATGATAATTCTGCACAGAACTCCAAAACTGTCATTTAGTGACACCAACCTTGATGTAAGACGTCATTTACGCATTCAAGGAATACGCTGTCTAGTTTTACACAGGCAGGCGTAAGCTTTTACGCTCAGCAGGAGACAAAATGAACTGCCACGTCAAAAGCTGTTCTTCGTACAGAACTCGAGGCACGTCTCTGTAGTTAATGCGCGTGATGGGGGCAGATCTCTGCATTTAATGCACGACATTTGGTTCTATTTTCAAAGACTGGGTAAGCTATAATTAGGGCTAATACGTCCACATCACCATCCCGGCATATTACGTTGACCTGGCTATTTTTCAGCTATAGGAGCACGTTGTACGCTATCTCCTCGAAATACGCCGACCTGCTATTTTCAGCTATAGGAGTACGTTGTACGCCATCTCCTTGAATTATGCCAAATCAGGCTATATTTGCAAAGCACTTGGCTTCTACGCCTACTTGGCTTCTATGCCAACCTGACAACTATTCGGCTTCTACGCCTATTTTGGCTTCTAAGCCAACATGACAGCTACTTGGCTTCTACGCCATAAGAACAGCTATTTGGCTTTTACGCCAACTAGACAGTTATTTGGCTTTTATGCCAACCATCTCTATGCAAGGGGCAGTTATCTACATGGCTTGCATGCCGAGATCTTCGACGAGCAGTTATACAGATTATCTCATAATGGGACACGCATCACACGCCGATTCAGAAGATCATTCATACGTGGGTAGCAGTTATTGTAACTGCCGCGTAAAAGGTGCAGCTCTCTCCGCTGTTCGGTTTATACGCTGATTGTAGCTGAACTCTATAAATAGAGACCTCCGTCTACGGAGGTCCAAGGTCGAACAAAAGGATCGGATTTTATTTTTTTGAGAGAGATCCTGGAGCACAGACAGAGGGGAGTGATTGACGACCTTGGCATCGAGTATCCAATCCCTCTTGCAATTTTTGAAGTTTCTCTTTCTTCTACAGCACTTCTTCGTCATCGTGTGGTCCAAGGGACAAAGTGATCGACTGCAGATCAGACTCCTATAGCAATATTTACCCAGAATTAAATTTTATACTTACATCCTCGTATAGGATTAATTGTACTTCTTGTTTGTAAACCAAAGAAAGGGTTTCGTATAAACCTAGTTTCATTTCTTTTGTTTATTATCAAACACAAGATGGCGACTCTGCTGGGGACTACTTTCTCATCTGACGAGAAAGCCATTGCTCAACACGATGATGTATCCGTGGTATCAACGAAGAAGACCTTGGTCATCCAATTCGACCAATCAGCTTACGAAGACATGCTTCAAGCAGGGGGTAGCTCTCATTCCCTCTCTGTCCAAGATAACAGGAAATTGCGTAAAGTATGGATGCCCCGGACATCCTCTACCATTCCTGCGGACTCTCTCTCTCCGACCAGCAAGATTGTAGCATCGCAACCTGCGTACCCAGCGCGTAAAAATCTGTCTCCCATCTGTGATGTAGCAGACAAAGCTTCTTGCAATGCCTTAGTGCCAATCCAGAAGTCTACTCCGCCCTTTGCGCGTAAAACTCTGTCTTCCGTCTGTGACATGGCAGACAAAACTTCTGGCAATGCCTTAGTGCCAATCCAGAAGTCTACTCCGTGCCTTGCACGTAAAACTTTGTCTCCCGTCTGTGACATGACAGACGAAGCTTCTGGCAATGCCTCACGGCCAATCCAGAAGTCTACACCGTGCCCCGCGTGTAAAATTCAGTCTCCCGTCTGTGACGTGGCAGACAAAATTTTTGATAATGCCTTAGTGCCAATTCAGAAATTCTAAAAGCGCTCCGCACGTAAAAATATATCTCCTCTCTACAATGAGGTAGATGGTCCCTGCAACCACCGCAAGGGAAAACAAGTGGCGGATTTCCTGATCTCCCAGCTTTTACGCCATCAAGAGAAGAATCTGCCCGCTCTTCAGATTACGCGGAATGCTGATGGCCGATTGAGGACTTCCTCAGTTTTATGCCAACTTGTGCAAAGTTCCAGATTACGCCAGGATAAGCCTCTCAGTATAAAGAAGACCCGGTGCACGGGAACATACGCTCCTCATGGATCATGTGCTACACACATGGCTGAGCTGCTCTACTCATATGGCAGATAAAGTATTCTGGTTCCTAATCTCCACAGGCCCAATGATGTAAAAAGGCAGAATAAGTCTTCTTCTTCTGCTGCTAATATCGTTGATTTACGTGATTTCTTGATCCAGAAACACAAAGACAGGGATCAAAATCAAGATTTAGCGCCCCTAACTTTCAAGCATGGAGAGATCATGTGGGAAGATGCGTCAAGATCTAATATCGTCATGACATATGGGCCATATGAAGAGTCTGTCCTTATTATTCCACCGACTCGCAACGATCAACATCGAATAATCTTTGGTCGAATACGGAATAGACCGATTGTAGATGAAGAATCTCACGAGTCCGATGCTGGAAAAATGCAAATCCATATATATAGTCCTCAGGCTCTGAGGATTATGCAAAACATGGGTTATAATTTGAAGTTAAAACAAGGCCTCAACTATGGAAAAGGCAGACGAACATCGTTGCATGGTAATCCTTACTGTCAATGAACTCGTTTTGGGTTGGGGTATATTGCATCTCTTGCAAACTCCGAACCTGCAGAGTCTGATCTTATAATACCAGAGGCAGGTCCTTCTAAATCAACTTCTGTAGACAAACGCCACGATATGTCTGGGGTAGTCTACCTCGACAAAATAGGGCAGCATCCAAAGCTGGGGGTAGAATTCCCTCTGATTCCGAAGATGATGCAACGATGACCATCTTCCCAGAAAACCGTAAAACTCAGGCATCGGGAGCCCGAAGGCTAAAAGGGACTTTCTCCTTCAATGAAGATGACATCATTGAAATCTTCAATATATTGATGAAGGAACACAAACTTCAGCTACCAAACATCAGATACCCTGAGAGGGCTGGCAAAGTTGATGACCCAGATTATTGTCTCTTTTATCGGTACATTCATCACCCTATAAGGGCATGCTATGTACTGAAAAGGAGAATCCAGGAGTTGATCGACGCCAAAGTCGTTACTTTGCATTTATAAACGAGGAGACAATCACTGCAAATTGATTTTACTCTTACGTAACAATTTGCTCCCTCAAGAAAATACCGGATGATGAGTCCCTAAAGTCTCCCCAACGGATTCTTCAGGTCTATCCCCACTCACGAAAATTACTCCACGGTGAATTTTTTGGACATGAGTTCACGTCCATATTACCTCTGAACTATTGTCCAAATATTTTTTTGTTTCCCCAGCTGAATTTACCATGTCCAAGTAACCTCTGAGCAAACCTTCTAGTTTGTGGCTATAGATCAGTTCACGTCCATATTACCTCTAAACTACGTATCGCCACTTTCTCCAGCAGGGTAAATCTATCACCATAAAAGTTTGTCATGTCCATATTACCTCTGAACAAACCTTCCTGGTTCGGCTATCGATTATCATGTTCATATTACCTCTGATATCGGTTGTCATCTCAATGTAACATCCATACCTAACTTTAAGTACGCCAGTGGTGTTAAGTCCACAAAAAACTGCCATGTCCATATTACCTCTGAGCAGATATATACCTCCATCCCCAAAACTGCCATGATAATCGACAAAATAGGGCAGCATCCAAAGCTGGGTGTCACAACTCAAAAATTTGTCATGTTCACATTACCTCTGAGCAAACCTTCCGAGTTTTTGGCTATCGATTATCATATTCATATTACCTCTGATATCGGTTGTCATCTCAACTTAACACCCGTACCTAACTTTAAGTACGCTAGTGGTGTTAAGTCCACAAAAAACTGCCACGTCCATATTACCTCTGGCAGGGCTTGTCCTAAACTTATTACTTGCACTCTCGTGCATAAGAAGTAATAGGTCCACCAAAAACCTCCCTGTGGAATACCCGCAATGGAAACGAATTGTTCATGTCCATATCACCTCTGAACTATCCTCATTTTCCCCAGCGAAAAAAGAGTCTGTCCATGACCAACCCCCACAGAGTCGTATTTTATCGCGTCTATATTACCTCTGTCAGGATTTGTCTCAAACCTATTACTTGCACTAATGTGCGCAAAAAGTAATGGGTCCACAAAAAATCTCCTAGCAGGATGTCTTTACCAGCCACAATACCTATCACGTCGCCATTACCTCTGATAGGGCTTGTTTCGAACTTATTATTTGTACTAAACATGCACAACAAATGATAGGTCCACCAAAATCCCCCAGTGGGATGTCTTCAACAAATACGGTATCGTACTATGTCCATATTACCTCTAGTACGATGTCCAAAATTCGCGCAAACAATCATAAAGAAATGGAGGGCCCTTATATGATTACAAATGGCGCTTTCAGATTAGCCAAGCCTAATAAAAATTTGTCAATGGCTCCTATCAACGGCAAATTCCTGAAGAAGTACTTTACTTGATCTCCTTTGCTTAACGAAGTGTGATGAAGATCTTATTCTGACAATACCAGTCCAAAGGTTAGCTGGATCATATTCTATCAGATTCGTATGACCTCTTAATGGATATACTTAACTAGTTTGTAAACCTATCATGTTCATATTACCTCTGATAGTGTTTAGTATACAAATTTAGTTGGATTATATTCTATCTGGTTCATATTACTTCTGAATAGATTTACATTCAGCAAAACCTTAATGAAAGAATATCATGTTTAATGATACCTCTGATATCACTTTCATCTTAGCCTATCATTTATATTCTAAAGTGATGGGTCCACAAAGTCAGATAAAGTCTCTTTATTATCTTCGGGAAAAGCAAAATTACATAAAGAAGCAAAAAGTACATCATTGGGGAGGAGCAGTCAAATCACGAATCTGTTGCGCCAGAGCGGCCATCCTCTCATTCCTGGAGTTCAAGACATTAGCGCGAGCCCGCTCCAACCTTGCCTCCTTATTGTTCAAGACAGACAGTTCAGACCGAGCATGTACAAAACCTGCATGGATGACACCCACATATGCCAGGTTCTACTGAGCCGCTTCCATTCGGTCCTTCAACACATCTTGAGCTGCCGATGAAGCGAGAGCCCTCTCCTTTGCCTGAGCGAGTTCATCTTCCAATTTGCGGACCCTCGCTGCCTCTTCCTCATATTCGGCCTCGCACTTAGCCAGCTGGGGAATGACATACCCCAATACGGCATGCTCTTCATTCATCTCTTGCTGCTGTGCCTCGATAGATTTGCTCAGAGTTTTTATCTCCCCAACAAGCCTCGCAGTCAAGGAGTCGTACTCAGCTCGAATCATATCATCGACATTGTCTTGAGACAATTGCAAATAATTGTTAATAGGTTGTTCCAAACCATTAACTATTTGCTCCAGAGCATCAGCTCGTCCAGCGTTATCGAAATTTCTAATCTGCGCTATGGTGAGATTGGAGGACATCTTCAGAGCATCAAAGCCCAGATTCTTCTCCAGCACCATTGATATCAACGATTTTAAAGTGACAAAGAATATGCTAGTAAATTGTTCAACTAGTACGTTAAAATACAAATGGACGCTGGGAGTGACCGCGATGTCAATAAAACCCCTTTATGGAACATTGGCAGAGGATGTTGCCATGGCCGTTGCCTCTACAGATGGCGCTACAAAAGAACTAACACCAGCAATAGTTGAAGTTACTGGTGTACTCAACGAAGGAGGCGCAGTCGCAATGATAGGCTCATCCTCCTCTAAAGATATCGGGACTGTATTGGGCGAGGCTACACCCGAAAATGCTGCAGACGAAGGAGCAACATCTTCAAAGCATGCCCCTTCGGTGTCAAGCACCGCCATTTCATCAGCAGAATCCGCAACAAAGTCAAAATTTGCATCGACTCCGCCTTCCCCTGAGATGTCTTCACCTGAAAAGAAGATAAGAGAAAATTAATATCAATTTGATGTTAATTTTCCTAAAAAGAGGCGTAAGAACAACATTTACCCATGGCTGATGGTATATATGTCGCGTCCGCAGCCAGTACAGCTAAATTATTTATTAATAATGCTAAGCAAGCTGTCATACCTGGAGAAGAGGGTGCACCAAATGACGTCTGAGGGTAGTCATCCAAGTCTTCACCCAGATCCACTCGAGGTTCATCGGGTGAAATCTTGCTGGAGATACTTATAGATAAAGAAGGGGTTGGACCCATTATTGGTCTGGATAAAGATATCATTAATTTGCTCGGCCTCGAAGGTGACCTCACTACACTACCAGTAGAGGTAGTAGCGACAACAGTCTCGAGGAAAGAATCTCCAACACTGTCAGCCGGAACTGTGGAGGTTCCCTCTCTAAAAGATGAGGGACCTCTAATCAAAGAATTATCCCTGCCCGGGGAAACAGCAGGCTCACTCCTAGGAGCCTCATGGCTGGAAGTCCTTGTAGGACCACTGACAGACTTCTTTTTCTTGCCAGGGGAAGGCTCTTTCGGAGTAGAGTCCCTTCGCTTACTGGGGATAACAAAAGGCTCTGCAGGCGAAGGTATTATGCCTCTCGGTATTGTCAACAAAAACTCATCTGGACCGACAGTGTCTTCACCTTCATCAGAGGAAACTGATGGGACCTCCTCTCTTCCAGTGGACTTATGAGAGGGCATTCTAAAACTTTCACACATATCAAAATTGCGATGGAAGGTATTGATGGCCACATAAAATTGGGCGTACGAATGGAGGATGTGCAACTCCATGGAAAGAGAAGTCATGGGCATAGTAAAGGTTGCTCCAGTACAACCCATCATGAAGTACCGCCATCCTCTCGCTCCATCAATAAGTCCATCTCTGGACTTGAAGCTGGTGATGGCATTTCCCACATGTAATTGGTCATACCCAAACTGCCTGGCGAACCGACTAGGCAGATAAGGCTCCAAGAAGCAATGGTCTTCACTTCTGTACAACAAATGGGAAGGTCTAATGCAGATCAACCAATAAAAAGCTTCAGGAGAAAGAACGTTCTTCCCGTGACCTGAATCTTGATGTTTCGTCCCCTGATGATTGATATGTATAGTGGGGACGATACAGAAGAGCTTCCAGCTATGAGTAAAATTTAATGCTCACCGACAGTCTACAACGGTGGTCATGTTCCAAGTAGAATTCTTGTAATTCAACAAAAAATTATTTCTCGAACTACTGGCAGAGCCGGGAGACATCACCCTGGGGTTATGAATAATTAACCATCCCATCAGATATAGGAACGATAACTCTACCCTGGGAAAGCTTTTACGCCGTATTTCATCTGCAAGTAGCCCATCAATAATGGCCCTCAGGCCAGCTTGTATCCGGCATACCATGGCAGGGAGCAGGCCCAGTCTTGCCCCAAACACCAAACGCACTGTAGGCCATAAGGTGTTACGATGAATGCGATCCGCAGATGCGATGCCAGGTACTACCAATCGGCGTAGCCATACAAAGAGAAAGCCAGCCAGTTGAGCTTCCCTTGACAGAGGCTTGCGACAATGCCTCATATAACTGTAGGCTTTAGTGCCTACAGGATAACTCCCTATCTCCTCATCGAGAACTTGATCTGTAGCCCTAACATCTTCAATAAGATCATCGACTATTTGAGCATTAAGCATGCTCAGAAGGTTCAAAGGCTTATCCCTACTATCCACAACTTTGTCTGGCTTAGCATCTCTGGCCTGATAAAAAAAGAGATAGGACGCCTATTTGTTGGTATGAGCCAAATCAGAGGGCTCATTGTAGAAGGTGGTGCACGCTAGATAATGGCTCATTAGCTCCTGGTATACTGCCACTGCCCGAGGGTTTGTATCCCTCAGCTCCCTGTTTGTGGGAACATACTCTTCATAAGGAGTATCCCCCATTGGCAGTCTTGAAATCTCAGCCATCTCGTGAAGGGCCAATCCCAACTCCCCCAGCGGAGTGGCGAAAGTCCCAGTGAGCGAGATATACCGCTCCATCAAAGCCAAAAATAGGTTAGGGTTGAGAGGCAGCCCAACACTGGTAGCATTCACAGCCGCGAACAGACCAATGCTCTCTAGCTCCATCTGAAAATGCTTCAGGGCCCAGGCAGTTAAACGAGCCCATCGAAGATTTTTGGGGCTAAGCCACCCGCTGGTCCGAGGATTAACCTTGGGGTATACTCCTACCCACCCCATGAAGTTATTGCAAAAAGTCGATATTTGGACTGGCTGAAGCAGTGAAGTGTCTTCACTCGGGACGCTGCCCGGCAGTAATCCCCTGAAAGGCATGACAGGGCCTGAAGGGCGGCTCATAAATAATCCTTGGCCTAATCTTTTCTGATAAAATATCTTCCCCGGCTGGCCGTGAAGATTAGGGGTCAGGGTCCACGACATCTTCCTGGGATGCATGGCATAGAAGAATGCCTAGATAGGGTAATCTCTCGGCATCCTGGGCAGGTACATGACCATGCCCTCAGCAGTAAAACCCCAGTTTTCCTTCTTGGGCTTCGTCTGGGATTGTTTATTAATCATATTTCCGAATAGGAAAGCTGGTTTTATATATTTGTTCCCATCTATATACGTCAGGGGCTCCCCGCTGATCATACTCAACAACATTCGTTCTCCTTGAGACGATATCAGAATTCCCCTTCCTTCAGGATACTGGGTTCCAGAAATAGGGAATGTCACATGGGACAAATTCTCCAAATAATTGGAGTTCAGCATCCCAGCAGCAGAACCCATCACCTCAGCCAACAGAGGGATATGCAAGTCCACTACAAAATGCAAGAAGAACAAGTCAGTTTCTACACTAGACATTACAGTCTTGCAGCTTATGCCAAAGATCAACAGTCTGTGCTTTTACGTCAAGACTGTAAAAACTTGATTTTTTACGCTGGAACCTATTTTCGAGGTGTAAAATTCAAGGTTGGCAGTATACACAAAAATCTAACAGTCTGTGTTTTTACGCCAGACTGCCAAAATTTGAGTTGTTACGCCAAAATTTTCATCCAGAACGTAACGCTCAAAGTTTGTAGTATACGCCAAATTTTGACAGTCAAAGATTTTACGCCAGACTACGAAAATATGGAGTTTTTACGCTGACATATTAGGAATGTGGGCATAAATGATAAAACATCTCTGTGCATCATCTTCCTCGAAGAGGCTCTCAGTACAGAAGATGACCTAGCACGTTTACGTACAACGTGTACGAAGGGTTTTCTTCGTTTTTTTGTCCCAAAAGCTTTACCTATGACGCCTGGTGCACAGCTTGACGGTGGGATAATTCGTTCAGAGCGAGGTTCGCTCAGCCCAATGGGAGTCGCTCGTGCTTGAGCAGAGGAGCAAAAATGGGAGGCAGCTTTCTTTCCCTTAGCGGTGGAAGGTTGTTTCGGTGCCATGGCTAAAACTCAGAGTGCTCAGAGAAGAAGCGAAGAAGAGTTCTCAAAGAGACAAGGGTTTTTCTTTTTACAAAAGACAGATGAAGGGTTTCTTCTCTGAAGGCCTTGGAGTATTTATAGAGTTCGGATAACTCTTCGAATTCCTAACCAAATTCGATATTTAATATTCGGTTATGATTTGGGACCACGTCAGCCTTTCATTTGAAAGAAGAAGATGGACAGTAAGTGGATCCAGAATTTACGCATAGAGCAGATTTATGATTTTACGCTAAGGAGCTTTTACGCTCGAGAAGCTACAAATCTACGGTTTTACGCTCAGAGGCTATAAGTCTATGGTTTTACGCCCGGATGCTTTTACGCTTAGTAGTTTTTACGCTCGAGAGGCTACAAACCTACGAATTCACGCTCAGAAGCTACAAATATATGATTTCACGCTCAGAAGCTTTTCACGCTGAGAGGCTATAAATCTATGATTCTACGCTCGAAAGCTACAGACGGCTAATTACAAGGGTTTATGCAAAAGATGCTCCTTCTTGGTCACAAAACATTCCAAGTACCCAAAACATACAGAGTTCAGCATTGAAAATGACTCTACTTCTTGGGTCGATTGGAAGTTCATCCAAAGTCCAGTCAAAATCTTTTCTTTACAGTTCAAGCATGGCCTGTTTTGACAGCCATTTCTTGCCCTAATTCAAGGGATTTTTGGGAAATCATTCTTGAATATGATGGTCTGAACAAGAATTCTTCTTATCAGAGAAGTGACAGTTCAGAAATTCTACACGACTCATCGCCTAAGACAGCATGACAGTTTGGATCTTCAACTTAAATGCTAAAGAGTTTTCTACGCGTCTTCTGCTACGCGTAAAAGATGGTACGAGTTCAGATACTCTTTTATCAGAGTCGGCGTTAAGTTATTCAAACATGCTGAAGCTGCACATATTCAGACTTACTCATAGCAAATATGGCAAATCATCATATGCGTAAAAGAAGACAATTTTATTAATCATGATTACATATGATGGAAATCCAGTCTACAAAGGGTTTTTCATCTCCATGATTACATATGATGGAAATCTTTTTTTCTACAAAGGATTTCTCATTTTTATTTAGGATCATGCCAAGAATCTGTTCTGCCAGGTTCTCGTATTGGTGGAGATCTTTTTTTTGTCTTCTACAGCAGTTCATCGACTTCCACAATCGATGAACAAGAAAATGATTAATTGTGGGAGGATACAGAACTGGGCCTGTATAAATTATTCAAGAGCCCATCCTCCATACGCCATGGCAGGCATGCCCTAGAATTGAGTTAGGGGGTCAGACCCAACTCAATACTGGAAGATAGGGCCAGACTGCCTACCATCGTCCAGCTCCATGATGGGAGAAAATACAGCTTGCAAGCTGTGTGGTCCAATACAACCCTTCCTCTCTCCTGGACGAATCGCCATATGAAATTGTTGATTATCCCGAGCAAAGGAAGCTATGATATCCTTCCATGATCCATCGTTGCAGAGGACATTTGTTCGAAGATGCCTCTTTTTACGGCTTCTTACATGCTGGAAGAGCATGATCTTCTTCTTCCTCAAGTCAGCAAGATGAACATCGGCAACCATCTCTCTTTTTGGTGGTGAAGGAAGTATGGGAAAAATAGGTTAACTCAGTCGCCTTTTTATAGGCAAAGGAGAACACACCGAATCCTAACAAACTCCCAAAAATCAGCCGAGAAATCAGCCTCGAGGAAAGAGTCAGACTTGACCGTTTCATGCTTCATTCAAAGTATTTCAAATTACGAGGAATTTGAAAACTTTGAAGGGGGTCTTGTAGAAGCATAAAAAATATACTGGAGAATAATACGCGTAAAACCCTCAAAATGCAGGAAGCCCACGTAAAACAGAGCTCCAGCACTGGGTGGCGTGAAACATGATTCCAGGGCCATCGGCGTACAACAGAGCTTCAACGCTATTCAGCGTAAAATATAGCTCCAGAATAACCCGCGTAATGCAGTATTTCCAGACTGCTTTGGCGTAAAAAGGTTGTTACATTGCCACTTTGGCGTAAAATCTGCTTGCTTTTAATACAGTGGGAAATTTTACGAGGAACTCTTCGTATTCCTCGAACGAACCTGTCAGATCATGCAGTGAACCTGACTCCTGACAAAGAGAACTGTACGACGACTGAGAGGACGGCTGTTATGATGATTCTGTACAGAACTCCAAAACTGTCATTTAGTGACACCAACCTTGATGTAAGACGTCATTTACACATTCAAGGAATACGCTGCCTAGTTTTACATAGGCAGGCGTAAGCTTTTACGCTCAGCAGGAGACGAAACGAACTGCCACGTCAAAAGCTGTTCTTCGTACAAAACTCGAGGCACGTCTCTGTAGTTAATGCGCGTGATGGGGGCTGATCTCTGCATTTAATGTATGAGATTTGGTTCTATTTTCAAAGACTGGGTGAGCTATAATTAGGGCTAATTCGTCCACATCACCATCCCCGCATATTACGCCGACCTGGCTAATTTTCAACTATAGGAGAAAGTTGTACGCTATCTCCTCGAAATACGTCGACCTGGCTATTTTCAGCTATAGGAGTACGTTGTACGCCATCTCCTTGAATTATGCCAAATCAGGCTATATTTGCAAATCACTTGGCTTATACGCCTACTTGGCTTCTATGCCAACCTGACAACTATTCGGCTTCTACGCCTATTTTGGCTTCTATGCAAACATGACAACTACTTGGCTTCTACGCCATCAGAACAGCTATTTGGCTTTTACGCCAACGAGACAGTTATTTGGCTTTTATGCCAACCATCTCTATGCAAGGGGCAGTTATCTACGTGGCTTGCATGCCGTGATCTTCGACGAGCAGTTATACGCATTACCTCATAATGGGACACGCATCACACGCCGATTCAGAAGATCATTCATACGTGGGTAGCAGTTATTGTAACCGCCGCATAAAAGGTGTAGCTCTCTCCGCTGTTCGGTTTCTATGCCGACTGTAGCTGAACTCTATAAATAGAGACCTCCGTCCATGGAGGTCCAAGATCGAAGAAAAGGATCGAATTTTATTTTTTGGAGAGAGAAGATCCTGGAGCACAGACAGAGGAGAGTGATTGGCGACCTTGGCATCGAGTATCCAATCCCTCTTGCGATTTTTGAAGTTTCTCTTTCTTCTAAAGCACTTCTTCGTCATCGTGTGGTCCAAGGGACAAAGTGATCGACTGCAGATCAGAATCCTATAGCAATATTTACCCAAAATTAAATTTTGTACTTAACATCCTCGTATAGGATTAATTGTACTTCTTGTTTGTAAACCAAAGAAAGAGTTTCGTATAAACCTAGTTTTATTTCTTTCGTTTATTATTAAACAATCCCGTATACAATGATATCGGGTATCAATGTGCTTGGACCGGCTATGAAATGTCTGGTTCTTCACAAGGTGAATTGCACTACGTCTATCGCAAAGAAAAGGGTACTGCTCTTACTTTAGTCCCATTTCTTGCAGCAGATTCTTTATCCACAGTAACTCCTTGTAAGCCTCCATCGCTGCAACGTACTCTGCTTCTATCGTCGACAAGGCAACACACTTCTGCAATTATGACTGCTACGATACTTCTCCACCAGCAAACATCATCACATAGCCCAAAGACGATCGACTCGTGTCTATATCTCCAATCATATCAGCATCGGTATACCCAACCAGCTTTGGCTTGTCACTACCAAAAGAAAGTCTCCAATCGGCAGTGCTATGAAAATATCGTAGAATCTACTTGACCGCACTCCAATGTACCCTTCCAGGATTGGAAGTATACATGCTTACTGTGCCAACAGCGTGAGCGATGTCTGGCCTCGTATACACCATAGCATACATGACACTCCCTACAGTTGAGGCATATGGAACCCGCTCCATATCTTCCTTCTCGTCCTCGGTAGATGGTCACTGCTCCTTAGTGAACTTAAAGTGAGCCGCAAGAGGGTTACTCACTTTATTCGACCCGTCCATCACAAAATACTGAAGTACCCGATGAATGTACTTCTTTTGGGACAAGTGTATCAGCTTTGACTCTCTCTCTCTCTCGATTGATCTCCATCCCAAGAATAGTCTCCGTTGTACCTAAATCCTTCATAGAGAAGGTTGTGTCCTATTGGCGCTTCAACATCGCTATCCTAGTGGAATTCCGATCCTCCAATAGCATATCATCAATATAGAGTAGTAAAATGATAAAATCATCCTCGGCAAAGTACCTCACAAATAAATACTGGTCCGACGTCATCCGTGAATAATCATGCTCCCCCATAAATGACTTGAACTTCTTGTACCACTGCCTCGGAGACTGCTTTAGACCATACAAGATCTTCCTAAATCGGCAGACCAAGTGTGACTTGTCCTTCTCACATAATCCATCTGACTGCTCCATGCACAAGTCCTCATCAAGATCACCGTAGAGGAATATTGTCTTCACATCCATCTGCTTGACCTCCAAGTTAAAACTGGCTGCCAATGCTAGCACTACCCGAATAGATGATTGCTTGACGACTGGCAAAAATATCTCATCATAATCTATGCCCTTCCGCTGACTGTAGCCTTTTACCGGTCTCACTTTGTATCAAGGGTGAGTAATATCATCTGTCAGCTTCACTCTGAACACCCATGAATTTTTTAAAGCCTTCTTGTCCTTTGGCAATCATACCAGATCATAAGTGGAGTTGGCCTATAAGAAACTCATCTTCTCCTGCATAACCTCCATCCACTCCTGCCTGTGTTCATCTTCCATAGCCTCTGCATAATTTTTGGGCTCTGCCCCATCAGTCAGTTGCAGACACTCACCCGGTGAGTATTTTGTAGATGGTCGACGCTCACTATCGCTCGTCCTTAACGGAACCACCGGTGCTGGTTGTATATTAATAGCCTTCTTCCCTTCAGGAACTGCCTCCTCGGAATATTCATCCTTCCGAGGTTACCCTGACCACCATTAGCAGACTAATGATCAAGGTTGGGAGCAACTCCATGTACTGGATCCCCCATAACAGTATCCTCTGTGATGTCCAATAGAAACTGCTCGACGCTAAATGACTCTAACTCAGGCAATTTCTCAGGATCATAAGGCATCTCAAAATCCTGAGTGTTGGTCATGGTATAGTCCTCGACGAAAACCATGTCCCTACTTCTGTAAAGCATTCTTTCCATTGGATCGTAGAGTCTATAGCTAAACTCATCCCGACCGAAGGCGACAAAGATGCACCGCCTCATCTTCGGCTAAAGATTGGAACTTTCGTCATTCGGTACATGCACGAAGGCCTTACAACCAAACACTCGCAGGTGATTGTATGACGGCTCTTTATCGTACCATACTTTATCAGGCAAATTACCCAGCAAAGGAGCACTAGAAGATAAATTAATAATATAAACAGCTGTGTAAAGTGCCTCACTCCATGTGCCGAGGCCGCCGTTGTAGATTTCTCACTTTTCTTTCCCTTGTCGCCATTCTTCTCCCTTTTTCAAGCAAAACAGTTCCACTTGATGTGGCCCTTCTTTCCATATTGGTAATATTCTGAGTCCACGTATCGACTTGGACTTGCCCCTAATATTGTCTCTGCCATAACCTGGACCCCTGCTCTTGCTCCTTCCGTGGCTCTCTAAAACTAATGCCTCTGAGTGGGATATGGATGAAGTGCCCTGATAACGTCACTGCATCTCTTCATTCAGTATCCCGCTCTTGGCAAACTCTAGATTGACCACGCCTTCCAGAGCAGAAGCGATCATAGACACTCGTACGGTTTCCCACGAGTCTGGTAATTTACACAACAACCATAGTCCATGTACTTCATCGTCGAACTTGACTCCTATCGAGGATAGCTGATCCACCAAGACCTGTAACTCACTCAAGTGATCCATAATAGATACACCATCTTTGTACCACAGACCCATCATTATTTGGATCAGGAACAACTTGTTTATCCCAGTCTTCTTTGCATACAAAGATTCCAGCTTATCCCATAGCATTTTCATATGCTCAATATTGGCAAAGTAGTTGTACACGTTCTCGTCAATGAACTGCCTGATATATCCACACACATGTATATGCTCAAACTTTCAGTCCTCTTCGGATTTGTCACTGGGCTTCTCGGACACAAATAGTAGAAGATGCAGCTTCTTGACGAATATCAAATCCTTCATCTTGCTCCGCCAATAATGATAGTTGGTACCGTTCAGGTTTACCTTGCGTACTGGCTTCGCGTCCATCTCTCCTCCATTGTTTGCCTGTCAACTCCTAACCTCTCTGAACTCCAGATCTGGCTCTGATACCAATTTATTTGGAACGAAAGCACTGAAACTATTTACCAAACCAAGAAGTCCTGTGAGAGAACCGAGAAAAAGCACACAAATCAAAAATATTAAACACAAATCGCAAACACAGAAATTTTTACGTGGAAAACCCAAATAAAAAAATTCACGGGACGATTGGAGTACAACCCTGAAAAGCCTACACTAATGGAATAAAAAATACACTGACTCCTTACAAACTTCTCACCGATCCAAATGGGTCATCATAACTATTTGGAAAAGAAAATAGATTACAGACAAACGAAGAACGGAGATGACGAGAAAAGAATTATCAAAACCGATCTTCTCTTCGAAATAGCCTTCAATCTCTTCCTCTCTCCTTCCAATGTTGTAAAAGCACTCTTGTCTCATTTTACAATATTTTTGAGATATATGAGATATGTTTTAGGGCTAGGAGACACCTAATATATATAGCCTCAAACCCACAACTAGTATTCCTATTATATATAGGAATATTATTCCTATTATATATAGGAATACCCAATCCAAATCCAAATCCAAATCCAAATCCAAATTCATTGACATATTCCTATTATATGTAGGAATACCCAATCCAAATATATTGAGGTATTACTATTATATGTAGAAATACTCAATCCAACTCCGGGATATTTTAATTCTTTGGGATATGGGTTCCTATATAACACCCATTTTGATCTATTCAACAAGACAGTAGAAGAAGAAAAAAAATCCATATTATTCCTTTCTCTCTCTCTCTCTCTCTGTGAAAATTTTACGTATTTTTATCCTTCTACAAAATCTTCCTCCATTTTAACCTCTACAAATTCTTTATTTCATTCTCCTTTGGCAAAGCTATGTTCGGGTCGTTTCTTCCGGAGCTGTGTACATCGATGGAAAGCCGGTAGGAAGAGGGTTTTACCACTAGGAGAATTTGAGAGGATGTCTGCACATAGACCTTGAATAAACTCTTAGGGCAGTGCTTCATGCATAATTTTCTCGTAGACCGGTAAATCGAACTCATTGTTATTTTTGTTTTTATGAATCGAATGTAATATTTTTCAATAATCTAAGAGTTTACTCGTTAAAATATTTACCATTTTATCCTATGTTTACTAAATGAAACCGATCTTCTCTTCGAAATAGCCTTCAATCTCTTCTTCATGCCTTCCAATATTGTAAAAGCACTCTTGTCTCATTTACAATATTTTTGAGATATATGAAATATGTTTTCGGGGTAGGAGACACCTAATATATATAGCCTCAAACCCACAACTAGTATTCCTATTATATATAGGAATACCCAATCCAAATACAAATCTAAATTCATTGACATATTCCTATGATATGTAGGAATACCCAACCCAAATATATTGAGGTATTACTATTATATATAGAAATAATCAATCCAACTCCGGGATATTTTAATTCTTTGGGATATGGTTTCCTATATAACACCCATTTTGATCTATTCAACAAGACAGCAGAAGAAAAAAAATTCCATATTCTTCCTTTCTGTCTCTCTCTCTGAAAATTTCACGTATTTTTATCCTTCTACAAAATTTTCCCCATTTTAACCTCTAAAAATTCTTCATTTCATTCTCCTATAGGCAAAGCTATGTTCGGGTCATTTCTTCCGGAGCTGTGTACAACGATGGAAAGCCGGTAGGAAGGGCATTTTACCTCTAGGAGAATTCGAGAGGATGTCTGCACATAGACCTCGAATAAACTCTTAAGGCAGTATTTCGTGCATGACTTTCTTGTAGACCGGTAAATCGAACTTATTGTTATTTTTGTTTTTATGAATCGAATGTAATATTTTTCAACAATCTAAGAGTTTACTCGTTAAAATATTTACCATTTTATCCTCTGTTTACTAAACGAACGGTTTTGTCTATAGATTGTTTATTTTTAGTTCTTTGAGAACATAAAACAATTTTACATATTATGTTAGATAATACTTTGCTTGCTAATAAGTTTTCTGTCACAATTTGACAGTTTTGTTATATTGTTGTTAAGTAAGATTGCCAATAAGTTTCCTATCGGATTAACTCTTGACACTTTGCGTAAAGCAAGAACCTTTGTGATGTTGCAAATTTTCAGCCGTGTCCAATGTAACACCCAAAAGAACAAAGTTAGCAAGTGTTTCAAAGTAGATTTTTCAACCATCAGTTAACACACTTGGAACTTTTGCTACTATATTTGTTAACATATATATTTGCTACCTTTACACACTCTCTTGATAATACAACTTTTAGAACCTTGGTAAAAAATTTGCTTAGAACATATATGGAGGCATAGAGCAGATTAATCCTTATGTCGTTGGTCCGACCTGCCGGATGCTCATTCGAGTACTTTTTCTAGATGTTAATTTGCATTTTTGGAGGCATTAATTGGTATTGATACAACACTTAATTAACCATTCAACCCGTCATGACCGTTATAACTCAGGTCAGATCTCAATTTTTTTATGCCAAAGTCTCTTTTTCTCCCTCAATCGATGTTATTTAATTCAGACATTACTCACAATTAACTGATGACATACATCTTTTTTAGTCTCACCCAATATATATATTTAATTCCATAACCAAAATTTACATTTCAAATTTTACTTAGCTAATGTTGCTTAATTATTCCAACTGTTTTTCATAATTATTTATTAAGTGACTAGCTAGTAATATATGGTAAGCATGCAGAATGTTGACACTAGGAATATCATTCCAAATGAGATAAGTTGGCTGATCTTGAAACAGTTAACTGTGTAATCTAGTTTGGTTGTATTCTACATGAATAGTTCACCGTAAGAGCTTATGTGATCCTAGTGCCTCTACATGTTACTGGCATCAATAAAATAAAATAAAAACATGTGCAAAGTTCTATGTCTTTTGATTTTGTGAACATTGTTTTCTTTATTTTTAGAGTGAAATAGCCATCCTGAAAGGAAAAGAAAAGGTTCAATTATTTTAATATTAAATTCATAAACAGTATATACTGGTGTGCCAGAATCAACAAATTGTGTATTAGTTTAAATTACATTTCTTATTAATATGCAAACTAACATCCATTTTCTTGAAGACTGAATCGTTAGATATTTTTATCCTTTTCGGACATGGTCTTTGTAATGTTATTTCTTCAAGACTGAAGCATTAGAAGTTGTGACATGTTAGAAAAGTAGCAAACATGCTTAGGGTGAAGGTAAGTAATACAAAATTTCTTCATTCTATTATTTAAACTTGATTATTGTAAGGTTCATTTTCTAAATTCTTGGATACTAATGAACATTTAGCAAGAATAATGGGACTATCTAAAAAAGTGTTGTTACAAAGTCAAAATCAAGAAGAGGAAAGGACAAAACACTCCAATCATTTAGAAAGGTAATTTTCATATTTACCCACATATTATATTCACTCTCTTTGTTTCTATATGTAGATTATGGTGATGTTAAATGATTGTCATAGGTCAGCTTGTATGTTTGAACCTTAATTGATCATATTATTACAATACTAGAATTTTTAGTCAAACAAAGAAACTCAATATTATTCTGTCACATATTTATATTCTGTTAAGCAAACATTGATTTGCGTATAATCGATGATATTATAATTTTTTTGATATATTCAATCAATTTAGTCAAAAGAAAATAGTTTAGTGATATTGCAAATCCCTTCAACAGCTAACCAAAGGTTATCAAAACTTGATAGACTAAAAATTTGTTAAGGTAGGTTAGCAAAAATCATTCAAACTATTGATCTATTACTCTATATTGTCGTATTGATTAAATACACTATTCCTGCAAAACTTTAGACTGTCTTATTTGTTAATATGGCTGGTAAGAGATGAATTTTCTAGTGCCAAGCCTGAAAATTTTACTGGATAGGTAGCAGAGTCAGATAAGTTTTGTATCCCTACCCTAGAACTTATGTCAACAATTCTTTGGAATCACATATACGTAAATGATTATGATAGATATCGCCAACAGGGTTGGAAAATTTTTGGAGAACTTTATTTTCGCCAACCCAGTTGGCGAAAATTCGACCAAGAATCCGACGTGTTACACATTTGGGCGGAAGATGGGTAATTTTTGCCAACTCAGTTAGCGAAAATTTGGTTGCCCAAATTTTTGCCAACTCGGTTGGCGAAAATATTATTTTTGGTTTTTTTTTTGGTTTTTTTTAGGGTTTATTTGGTTTGATTTTTTTTGGGTTTTTTTTGTGTTATTTGTTTTTGTGTGGTTTTTTTGTTTTTTGTTTTTTGTTTTTGTAGGTTTATTTTCTAGGTATGTTAATAGTAACTCTGTCGTAAGTATGTTAATAGTAACTCTGTCATAGCAACGTTCATATTGTAATGTTCATATTTCAACGTACAAATTTTTACAACACTAAATTTTTTTTATTTCTATAAATTTCTTCAGCTATTCATTTCTCACTCAATCCACTTACTCTTTCAAACACAATCTACTGATACTTTCAAACAAAAGCTCAATCACTCTGTATTTAGAAGCTTATTCTCATGTGATGGATCAAAGTTTAACAATATTATGTTCGGTTGGAGGTGTGCTTAATGGGTTAGTTTATGAAGGAGGTTTAACTAATTTTTTTTAATTGATCGAAATATTTTGTTAGATAGTTTATGTAATCAAATTGTTAAGTAATGTTCTATTGATTATGAATTTATATTAGTTCATGTTTATTTAACTAATTGTATAAAGTTAGTTAGTGAACAAGCATGAAATTTTATTCTAGAAGTTAATGTACAAGCAACGTACATTAATATTTATGTAACTTTACCACCACCTAGAAATAATATTGTAAGTAGTATACGTGCTTCTAATAAAGTTAATACTGCTCCTAGTTCTTCTCATCAAGTTATTTCATTTACTGAACGAGAACATATAGTAGATGATGGTAATAACGATGATAAAAACAGTGATGATTTAATTAAAAATTTAGATGATGAATTTGATGGCAATGTTTATAGTGTTAGCATTTCAAGATTAATCATTGGAAGAAAATTTGATAATCGTTCTGAATTTAGATATTTTATTAGTGATATAGCAATTGCACATAATTTTACTTGTCATGCTACTTTAAACAATGCTTGTGGGATTATATATAAATGTAACGATTCAAGTTGTAATTGGAGAGTAGCAATTGCACATAATTTTAAGGGTGTGTTTACCTGTGATTAGTACTGATGCTACTTTTCTTTCTTCTAGATATCAAGGTATTTTATTTATAGCTTGTGCTCATGATCCAAATTATCAATTATATCCAATTGCTTATGTTGTTGCTGAGAGTGAAAATACTGACTCTTGGACTTGGTTTTTAAATGGTTTGAGAACATCTTTTGAGAAATATTTTGATGCATGGAATACACTTTTTTTATATCAGATAAACAAAAATGATTGATAAGGGCTATGCATGATATATTTCCATAATCGCCTCATTTTTTTTGTATTCAACATTTTAAATTTTTTTTGAAAAAGCTCTTCAGATTTCCACATTTTCAACATAGTTTAGACTATCTTGCTAGATGCTATAATGAAATAGATGCGAACAATTGTTTGAAAAAAATAAAATCTGAAAACATAGATGTTTACAACTGGCTCGTTGGAGTAATGATGAAACTCGTATTTTTCACACTGGATAAAAGCGTATTCTCTTTGTCCCAGATTAGGTATTCACACGTCGAATATTGTTGAATGCTTCAATAACTGGATAAAAAAATTTACGTAATAAATCAATAACGACACTACTTGATTGAATTTGAGCCAAAAATATAACACTTCAGGACAAGAACATGCAAAAAGCTAAAAATCTTCAAACTGATTATTGTCCTAAGATGTTACAAACTTTGGCTCTTATCATAAAAGAAAAACATCGGTTGCAAACGTTGAATATAGTTAGATATTTATTTGAAATATTAGATTGTAAATTAAATAGAACATATATTGTAGACTTAGATAAAAAATCTAGTTCATGTTTAAAGTGGTATCATACTTTGCTTCCATGTGTACATGCATGTTATGCGTGTAAGTCTAAAAATATTTGCATCGAGAGTTTTTATCCAGGTATTTTCTCTAAGCAAGCATTAAGAAGCGTATATGAGCTGCACCTGGAGCCAATTTTAGTCCCCTACAACCTCCAAAATACATTGGTTAAAGGACACATTGGAGTACCAGATGTACAATGCAAGGTAGGAAGACCAAAGAAGAACCGGATCAAAGCGAATGACCAAGCTTCAAGAGATCTTCGATGTAGTAACTGCAATGGTTTAGGACACAATAGAAGGAGATGTACAAACCAACCAAGAGAATAAAGGCATTGTCGATAGTTTCAAATAGTTTCATTTTATGAGAACAATATATAATTTCATTGAAATAGAACAAAGTTACATTCAAATAAAGTTTGTACTGATATAACAATTTTATCGACCTCTCTTGTCTAATTTTCGATAGTTCGGACGATCAATTTTCTTAGATTGAGTCGGTCCCTCTTTTCTCGTCTATTCTCTGGGGCTGCATCATCACCACCTCCTTGACTGTCCTCCACTTGAGATGGCATCGGTGCTGATAGAGTTATCAAGATATGCAAATAGGTGGTAACGCCGGGAGCGAATAGGCTATCCCACTGAGAATCTCCCTCAGGGGCCCACTGAGAATCTCCCTCGGGGGCCCACTGAGAAGTGCCTTCACCGGCCGTCGCCTGAGAAGTGCCCCACTAAGGCCAATGATAAGTGCCCGCACCAGCCCACTGAGAAGTGCCCGGACCATCCCACTAAGTTGTGCTCGCACCGGCCGTCGCCTGAGAAGTACCCCAGTCAGGCCAATGAGTAGTGCCCGCACCAGCCCACAGAGAAGTGGCCGCACCATCCCACTAAGAAGTACTCGCACCGGCCGTCGCCTAAGAAGGGACGTCGTCATCTTGCAGTGGCAGACTATCATCTTGATACCAAACTGAGGTATACTTCCTAGGGGGCGTGCTTGTCGTTGTGCAACAAGAACCTGAGGATAATCTCCTGAAATAAGTAAGGGAGGGTTCGGAGGAGTCGGTCCTCGTTGCATAGAAGTCAAAAATTTGCCAACCGCTGTGCGCAACGGGTCCCCCACTGGATGATTTTGGTATGCGGTATTTAAATTTGGAAGCTGAAATATTAAAGAATTCAATAGAGGACTTAAATAAGTACTACGGAGATAGACATTTTCATATAAAAATAACGTACCATCCCTTCTACATAATCATAATAGCAGCGGAGACTATAATCATCTATGGCTCGATGTTGGCATCGAAACTCTTGGAATAGGTAGGCTCTGTTGCTGATAAGAGGAGCTCCCCACCAAGATCTATATGCATCATCACCGTAGGCTGCACCATTACAAATTATGACCATATGATTTCTTATATTTTTTGCAGTAAATTTTGTTAAACTTTTGGAACAACTTACCATCATCAATAGAGGACATCATTCGAGACAAATGTCCCACCTTATGTGTCTCAAATCTAGAATTCCACCCAGGAATCAATCTGCGTGCTCTGGTAGTTGCATTGCCTTTACCAGGATTGAAATATGGGGGCTCATCAGGAATGTGTTGTATCATCCAGAACTGTGGCATAATACGATCAGCTGGATGATACATGATGTTATCGTGGAATATTATGAAAAATTACTGTAGACTCAATCCAAAGGCCGTTGTTTGTAACTCAAGAGGATTCTGCCCAAGCCGGTACAGTAAAAAAATTACCTATTTCATGTTAACAATATTGTAAGGCACTACAAAATTGTAAAACATATTGACTGCATGAAGTACAAAAAAAAAATATAAGACACTATAAAAAATTTACCTCGTTAAACCTAAGTGAATCGAATTTGCCCCGATATACTGCGATATCCTTGTGAGCACATCGAATTGGATCAGTTGCAGCCATCATCCAGCGTAAAACTGATGGGAAGACACCATCTTCGGTATCATTACGGGAGACTGACCTACCAATACTGAAGTGCCCGTAGGACCAAACCTAAAATAAATATATCATGTAAGTGTACATATTTCTTTAGTAAATAAATTTATATGAAAATTTTATACCTGTAATAATGTCATACAGCTATTCAAAATTTGTTGTCTTTTATCAACTAAAGTAAAATGCACAAAATTTGACATGGAATTGTACAGATATGCCAACACAGAAGCTCCCCATGCATGATTGGGAGGTTCTGTTAGATTTTCCAAAAAAGGTAAAAAATGTAAATTTGCCCTAAATCCGGAGTTTGGAAATAAAATTCCGTTGATTATACCTAGTAAGTAGGCCCTGATGCAAGCAGTAACCTGAACATATAATAAAAAAGTATATCAGTTAAACTAAATAAAAATATATATTACATAAATATAATAACATTAAATGTTATACTTACTCGTTCCACATCCACTAAGATTTTTTTCTTACCAATACGATCTAGGTACATAAAGTTGTGGCAAAGCCACAAAAGCGTCACAAAACTTTTACCATATATTGTAGGCGGCTCGACGCCTAAATACTTCCTTATGACAGTTTTGGCGCAAAATGTTTCATCATTTTCAAATATTATAGGTTCACCCGTAATAGGTAATCCTAAGATATTTGCCACATCTACTAGCAAAATTGTCATTTCTCCACCTAAATATTTAACCAACTACCAATATTTAAGGACATCATTTAAACCCACCACCTACATATTCAAACCAACCAACCAACCAACAAACCCTACATTTTAAATCAACCCACCAACCCTACATATTAAACCAACCTATCAACCCATCAACCGTAGACCAACCAACCCACCTGAACGCACCCGAACCCACCTGAACCGAGAAGGCCCTATTTTTGCCAACCGAGTTGGCGAAATTTTGGGCAACCAAATTTTCGCCAACTCGGTTGGCGAAAATCTGGCTTTCCCGTCCAAAAAGTTTGTTTTTTGTCAATTAGGTTGGCGAAAATCAATTTATGCAAAATTTCGTCATCCGAGTTGACGATATGTATCGGAATTTCAAAATTTCTCAAACTTCTATCGTTATATTTAATTAATATAAATTTATTATCGGTACAATAAATTTTCTGTTTTCTTAACGGTTTAAAACTGTGAAGATAATTTTTTTACTTAATGGTTTAAAAAACCTTAAGAAAACAAAACCAGAAAATGTCAAGAAAAATAGTGACTTTTCTTGACACTGCCTAGATGAGGAAACCGAACCGTCAAGAAAAATTTTTATTGACAGAAAAAACCCATCAATAAAAGCTATTGACAGGCTTCATTTCTCATCTCAGTAGCCGAGACATTAGGCAATTGGACCGATTGAACATCCTCCACAGCAGCCTCCAAAGCCACTCCTTGGTTCGGCCAGGACTGGATCTCTAAAGACTCATTCAAAACTACCATGACCTTTTCTGAATAGCTTCTCCGGACGTATTAGGACATTCCGCTTGATGACTAAAAGTTCAAACATGACAACTAAAAGGACAGAGAAATAGAAACTCAATGAAGCCACTCCCCTGACACATGGCATGAAGCCACTGACTTTTGCAGATATAAAGTTTGATCTACAAAGACAGGTGTCAACCGTTTCTACTTTGTAAGCAAATGTTGCTTTTGCTCTGGACATTTGATAAGTTAGCTACTTCAGGACGGCCATTTGTCATTTGTAAAGTCCATAAGCAAAATCTAACGTACTTTGATAAGTTAGCGACCTATTTAAGGAATAGCAATCTCGTGTTTGCTTCCTCACCTCAGCTTTGCATTCTTTCTTCCAGACGTGAAGGAAATTAATGCACAAGATAGCGATATGACCACAATGCACTCATTGCCTACCGACTTTTGTCTTACTGACAACGACTGTAAGGATAAATGCCTAGGACAGTGTGATCACTCATGCGATAGTGGGCATCGCTGTAGGTGCTACTCAAAATGCTAGTTCTTGAGCATATTATGAAGATGGAGTTGCATTGTCATGTGGCATCTAACATTGGTGTGGCATGGCAGAAAGGGATTTTTGTTTTCTTTCTCGGAATAAGATAGCCTCGGGCTTGTTCTCAAGTTTCTTACTCTTTTTTTTGTGTCTCAATATGTCATATCTTACAGCAAAACTTTATAAATGTGGTCTTGTATTATTTACGAGATACATCTCAGCGCAAAATATTGGTTAGTAATGATCTAATAAATAATCCTAGAAATGGTATACATATGAAGTAAGGGACCTCGATACCAACTGAAATCCAATATAACAATCCTAGAAAGGGTGTTGAATAGGATTAGGAAGAAAGTAATAACTAATAAAATTATGGTTTGAAAATTAAAATTCAATTATATACAAGACTAAAGACTAAAGAAAATTCACATGCATATTTGAGGGTTGTATTCACTACAAGATAAAAACCCATTTTACAACGTTGCACAAACATTGTAAAATGTCTTTTACAACGTTTAATAAAATGTTACCGATAATCCTTCTAGTCTTCATGTCCTGAAAAATACAACCACCATGAAAAAATATTACCGAACATTGTAAGTCACGAATAATTCTAATATTGGACAATAGACTGAACGAATTTCTAGGTGTGTGTAAAACTGATCTGAGTGGCAGACCAGGAGAAAGACGAGTGCTTCATTTTCCACGCACCCCCAGGGAACTGCCATTTGTAACAGTAATATCTAATACACGAATGGCAGATATGTAATCACACAACATACTTGCATCACTTGTCATATGATCAGATGCACCTGAGTCGATCATCCACTGCTTCGACCTAATCACACATGCCGCTGAGCACCCGGTTGTGGATCCAGATGTGGAAACATCACCATAACACTGAGCTTGAAATTCAGTAAATTCGGCATAGGCTTCTACCATCATCTGCACTAATACACTATCATTATCAGGATTATCTCATGTAACATTGGTGGCATGAGCTTTAGGACACTGCCACTGGAAATGGCATTGCTGACCATAATTGAATCATGTGCATAGTTTTCCACCATCACGACCGTCATTGTCTCATCCACCATCACGGCCAGCATTCCAACCACCACGCCGACCACCGCGACCTCCACGAAATCCCCTACCAGCAGTACCCAGGGAAGAGCAATCATCAGGTTCATAAACGACTTTTGCTACCCATAAGACACCAACTTCTAACCGATCCAAACGGATCATCACAACTCTTTGGAATAGAAAATAGATCACAAACAATCGAAGAACGGAGATGACGTAAAAAAATTTACCTGAAACTGATCTCCCCTTCGAAATAGCCTTCAATCTCTTCCTTTCTCCTTCCAATGTTGTAAAATCACTCTTGTCTCCTTTTGCAAAATTTTTGAGATATATGAGATATATTTTAGGGCTAGGAGACACCTACTATATATAGCCTCAAACCCACAACTAGTATTCTTATTATATATAGGAATACACAATCCAAATCCATTGATATATTTCTATTATATGTAGGAATATCCAATCCAAATATATTGAGGTATTCCTATTATATGTAGGAATACTCAATCCAACTCCAGGATATTTTTTAAATAGGTTGGGAATACCATCCACTCCAATAAATCTCCCCATTCACAACTATGTGGAGGGGGTTCGTCATCCCGACGATCCGCCTGCAGTACTCGAACTTTTCCCTTGGAAGATTTTTTCTCAACATGTCTGCTCCGTTGTCATCCATATAAACCTTCTCAAGCGTCGCTTGCTTCCTTTCAACCACATCCCGTATCCAGTGATACCGGATATCAATGTGTTTGGACCGGCTATGAAATGTTTGGTTCTTCACAAGGTGAATTGCACTATGGCTATCACAAAGCAAAGGGTACTGCTCTTTCTTTAGCCCCATTTCCTGTAGCAGCTTCTTCATCCACAGCAACTTGTTGTAAGCCTCCATCGCCGCAATGTACTCTGCTTCTGTCGTCGACAAGGCAACACACTTCTGAAATCATGACTGCCACGATACCGCTCCACCAGCAAACATTATCACATAGACCGAAGTCGATCGACTTGTGTCTATATCTCCAGTCATATCAGCATCGGTATACCCAACCAGCTTCGGCTCATCACCACCAAAACAAAGTCTTCAATCAGTAGTGCCATGAAGGTATCGTAGAATTCACTTGACCGCACTCCAATGTACCCTTCCAGGATTGGAAGTATACATGCTAACTGTGCCAATTGTGTGAGCGATATTTGGCCTCGAACACACCATAGCAAACATGAGACTCTCCACATCTAAGGCATATAGAACCCATTCCATATCTTCCTTCTCATCCTCGGTAGTTGAAAACTGCTCCTTAGTGAACTTAAAGTGAGCCGCAAGGGGGTTACTCACTTTCTTCGTCCCGTCCATCATAAAATGCCGAAGTACCCGGTGAATCTACTTCTTTTAGGACTAGTGTATCAGCTTGGACTCTCTCTCTCTCTTTCTCAGTTGATCTCCATACCAAGAATAGTCTTCGTTGTACCTAAATCCTTCATAGAGAAGGTCGCGTCCTGTTGGCACTTCAACTTCGCTATCCTAGTGGAATTCTGATCCACCAGTAGCATATCATCAACATAGTATAGTAAAATGATGAAATCATCCTCGGCAAAGTACCTCACAAATACACACCGGTCCGATGTCGTCCGTGAATAACCATGCTCCCCCATAAACGACTTGAAATTTTTGTACCACCGCCTCGGAGCCTGCTTTAGACCATACAAGATCTTCCTTAACCGGCAGACCAAGTATGACTTGTCCTTCTCATATAATCCCTCAGGCTGCTCCATGCACAAATCCTCATTAAGATCACCGTGGAGGAATATTGTCTACACATCCATCTGCTCGACCTCCAAGTTAAAACTGGCTGCCAACGCTAGCACTACCCGAATAGATGACTGCTTGACGACTGGCAAAAATATCTCATCATAATCTATGCCCTTCCGCTGACCGTAGCCTTTAACTACCGGCCTCACTTTGTATCAAGGGTGAGTAACATTATCTGTCAGCTTCACTCTGAACACCCATCGATTTTTCAAAGCCTTCTTATCCTTTGGAAATCGTACCAGATCATAAGTGGAGTTGGCCTATAAGAAACTCATCTCCTCCTGCATAGCCTCCATCCACTCCTGCCTATGTTCATCTTCCATAGCCTCTGCATCATAACTTTCGGGCTCTCCTCCTTCAGTCAGTTGCAGATACTCACCCGGTGAGTATCTTGTAGATAGTCGACGCTCTCTATCGCTCATCCTTAACGGAACCACCGGTGCCGGTTGTATATCAACAACCTCCTTCCCTTCAGGAACTGCTTCATCAGCTTGCTCATCCTCCTGAGTTCACCCTGACCACCATTAGCAGGTTGATGATCAAGGTTGGGAGAAACTCTATGTACTGGCTCCCCCATAACTGGATCATCTGCGATATATTATGGAAACTGCTCAAAGCTAAATGACTTTAACTCAGGCAATTCCTCAGCCTCAAAAGTCATCTCAAAATCCTGAGTATTGGTCATGGTCTGATCCTCGACGAAAACTACGTCCTTGCTTCTGTAGAGCTTTTTTCCCACTGGATCGTAGATTCTATAGCCAAACTCATCCCGACCGAAGCCGACAAAGATGCACCGCCTCATCTTCGGCTAAAATTTGGATCTTTCGTCATTCGGTACATGCACGAAGGCCTTACAACCAAACACTCGCAGGTGATTGTATGACGGCTCTTTATCGTACCATACTTTGTCAGGCACATCACCCAGCAAAGGAGCACTAGAAGATAAATTAATAACATAAGCAGCTGTGTAAAGTGCCTCACTCCATGTGCCGAGGCCGCCACTGTAGTGTTCTCACTTTGCTTCCCCTTGTCGCCCTTCTTCTCCCTCTTCCAAGCGAAACAGTTCCGCTTGATGTGACCATTCTTTCCACAATGGTAATATTTCGAGTCCACGTACCGACCCTTGGACTTGTTCCTGCTCTTGTCTCTGCCACAACCTGGACCCCTGCTCTTGCTCCTTCCGCGGCTCTCTAAAACTAACGCCTCTGAGTGGGATGTTGATGAAGTGCCCTGAGAATGTCTCTGCATCTCTTCATTCAATACCCCGCTCTTGGAAAACTCCAGATTGACTACGCCTTACGAGCAGAAGTGATCATAGACACTCGTACGGTTTACCACGAGTCTGGCAATGTACACAACAACCATAGTCCATGTACTTCATCGTCGAACTTGACTCCCATCGAGGATAGCTGGTCCACCACGCCCTGGAACTCACTCAAGTGATCCTAAATAGATGCACCATCTTTGTACCGCAGACCCAACATTATTCAGATCAGGAGCTTGTTTACCCTGTCTTCTTTGCATACAAAGATTTTAACTTATCCCACAGCATCTTCACATGCTCAATATTGGCAAAGTAGTTGTACAAGTTCTCGTCAACGAACTGCATGATATATCCACACACCTGTATATGCTCGAACTTTCAGTCCTCTTCGGATTTGTCACTGGGCTTCTCGGACGCAAATAGTGGAAGATGCATCTTCTTGAAAAATATCAAATCCTTTATCTTGCTCCGCTAATAATGATAGTTGGTACCGTTCAGGTTTACCATGTGTACTGGCTTAACGTCCATCTCTCCTCCATTGTTTGCCTGTCAACTCCTAACCTTTCTGGACTCCAGATTTGACTCTGATACCAATTTATTGGGAACAAAAGCACTGAAACTATTTACCAAACGAAAAAGTCCTGCGATAGAACCGAGCAAAAGCACACAAACCAAAAATGCCAAACACAAATCGCAGACCTAAAAAAATTTACATGGAAAACCAAAATAGAAAAAACCACGGGATGATCGGAGTCCAACCCTGAAAAGCCTCCACTAATGGAATAAAAAATACACTGACTCCTTACAAACTTCTCACCAATCCAAACGGATCATCACAACTCTTTTGAATAGAAAATAGATTACAGACAAACGAAGAACGGAGATGACGAGAAAAGAATTACCCGAAATCGATCTTCTCTTCGAAATAGCCTTCAATCTCTTCATCTCTCCTTCCAATGTTGTAAAGGCACTCTTGTCTTATTTTATAATATTTTTGAGATATATGAGATATGTTTTAGGGCTAGGAGACACCTAATATATATATCCTCAAACCCACAACTAGTATTCCTATTATATATAGAAATACCCAATCAAAATCTAAATCCAAATTCATTGACATATTCCTATTATATGTAGGAATACCCGATCAAATATATTGAGGTATTACTATTATATGTAGGAATACTCAATCCAACTCCGGGATAATTTATTTCTTTGTGATATGGGTTCCTATATAATACCCATTTTGATCTATTCAACAAGACATCAGAAAAAAAAAATCCATATTCTTCCCCTCTCTCTCTCTCTCTCTCTCTGAAAATTTCCACGTATTTTTATCCTTCTACAAAATCTTCCTCCATTTTAACCTCTAAAAATTCTTCATTTCATACTCCTCTGGGCAAAGCTATGTTCGGTTCATTTCTTCCGGAGCTGTGTACCGCGATGAAAAGCCGGTAGGAAGGGGGTTTTACCACTAGGAGAATTCAAGAGAATGTCTGCACATAGACCTCGAATAAACACTTAGGGAAGTGCTTCGTGCATGAATTCCTCGTAGACCGGTAAATCGAACTCATTGTTATTTTTGTTTTTATGAATCGAATTTAATATTTTTCAACAATCTAAGAGTTTACTCGTTAAAATATTTACCATTTTATCCTTTGTTTACTAAACGAGCGGGTCTGTCTACAGACTGTTTGTTTTTAGTTCCTTCGAGAACAGAAAACAATTTTACATATTCTGTTGGATAATACTTTGCTTGCTAATAAGTTTTCTGTCACAATTTGACAGTTTTGTTATATTGTTGTTAAGTAAGATTGCCAATAAGTTTCCTATTGTATTAACTCTTGACACTTTGCTGTAAAGCAAGAACCTTTGTGATGTTGCAATTTTTCAGCCGTGTCCAATGTAACACTCAGAAGAACAAAGTTAGCAAGTGTTTCAAAGTAGATTTTTCAACCATCAGTTAACACACTTGGAACTTTTGCTACCATATTTGATAGCATATATATTTGCTACCTTTACACACTCTCTTGATAATACAACTTTTAGAACCTTGGTAGAAAATTTTCTTAGAACATATATTTGTGAGGACTGTAGTATGGAGCAGATTAATCCTTATGTCGTTGGTCCGACCTGCCGGATGCTCATTTCTGTAATTTTTCTAGATGTTAATTTGCATTTATGGAGGCATTAATTGGTATTGATACAACATTTAATTAACCATTAAACCCGTCATGACCGTTATAACTCAGGTCAGATCTCAAAATTTTTTTATGCCAAGGTCTCTCTTTCTCCCTCAATCGATGTTATTTAATTCATACCTTACTTACAATTAAATGATGACATACATCTTTTTCAGTCTCACCCAATATGTATATTAATTCCATAACCAAAATTTTTATTTCAAATTTTACTTAGCTAATGCTGCTTAATTATTCCAACTGTTTTTCATAATTATTTATTAAGTGACTAGCTAGTATTATATGCTAAGCATACAGAATGTTGACATTTTTCATAATCATTCCAAATTAGATAAGTTGGCTGATCTCGAAACAGTTAACCGTGTAATCTAGTTTGGTAGCATTCTACATGAATAGTTCATCGTAAGAGCTTATGTGATCCTAGTGCCTCTACATGTTACTGGCATCAATAAAGTAAAATAAAAACATGTGCAAAGTTCCATGTCTTTTGATTTTGTGAACATTTTGTTCTTTATTTTTAAGAATGAAATAGCCATCCTGAAAGAAAATAAAAAAAAGGTTGTTAATGTTAAATTCATAAACAGTATATACTGGTGTGCCAGAATCAACAAATTGTGCATCAGTTCAAATTACATTACTTATTAATATGCAAACTAACATCCATTTTCTTGAAGATGAAATAGCCATCCTGAAAGAAAAGAAAAAAAAGGTTGTTAATGTTAAATTCATAAACAGTATATATTGGTGTGCCAGAATCAACAAATTGTGCATCAGTTCAAATTACATTACTTATTAATATGCAAACTAACATCCATTTTCTTGAAGACTGAATCGTTAGATATGTTTATCATTTTCGGACATGGTCTTTGTAATGTTATTTCTTCAAGACCGAAGCATTAGAAGTTGTGACATGTTAGAAAGGAGCAAACATGCTTAGGGTGAAGGTAAGTAATATAAAAGTTCTTGATTCTATTATTTAAACTTGATTATTGTAAGTTTCATTTTCTAAATTCTTGGATACTAATGAATGTTTAGCAAGAATAATGGGACTATCTAAAAAAGTGTTATTACAAAGTCAAAATCAAGAAGAGGAAAGGATAAACACTCCAATCATTTAGAAAGGTAATTTTCATATTTACCCACATATTCTATTCTCTCTCTTGGTTTCTATATGTAGATTATGGTGATGTTAAATGATTGTTATAGGTCAGCTTGTATGTTTGAACCTTAACTGATCATATTATTACAATACTAGAATTTTGAGTCAAACAAAGAAACTCAATATTATTCTGTCACATATTTATATTCTGTTAAGCAAACATTGATTTGCGTATAATCGGTGATATTATAATTTCATTTGATATATTCAATCAATTTAGTCAAAATAAAATAGTTTAGTGATATTGCAAATCCCTTCAACAGCTAACCAAATGTTATCAAAAATTGATAGACTAAAGATTTGTTAAGGTAGGTTAGCAAAAATAATTCAAACTATTGATCTATTACTCTATATTGTGGTATTGATTAAATACACTATTCCTGCAAAACTTTAGACTGTCTTATTTGTTAATATGGCTGGTAAGAGAAGAATCTTCTAGTGCCAAGCCTAAAAAATTTACTGGATAGGTAGCAGAGTCATATAAGTTTTGTTTCACTACCCTAGGACTTATGTCAACAATTCTTTGGAATCATATATATGTAAATGATTCTGATAACATGGAGTATGTTTTAGGAGTAACCCAAATATCTGGCTTAGAAATCCTAAATGAACATACTATAATTAGTTTTACAGAATTTTAAGTATTTTGCCTGAGTCGTTCTATGACATATTTTTCGGATAGAAAAACACAAAAACACTGAGGTACATGGAAAATGAATAATGGTTCTCCTGTGGAACAACTTAGATACTCATAAGATGATAGATCAATGTGACAAACTATCATATCTAGAAGTATCTTATACTCTGAAATGATATATTTAAACATAGCCTGTGCTGGAGCTAAATGGCTCATAATCTTATTATGCATATACAAATATCTGTACCTGTCAACTTTTATAAATTGTGATAATCAATCTGATTCAAAACTACTAAAAGGATGTTTCTGTTAGTTCTAAGATGAACATGTACTTGTAGCTGCGATTCAAGGCATTAATAGAGCCTAAAAGACAAAAATGTGGTTTTTGACTATAAAAGTCATAAAAGAACTTTACAGGTCTCTTGACGAAGAGTCTGTTTACTCTTGATGAAGAGTCTGTCTAGGAAATTAATCCTAGAATTATCGAGGGGGGTGTGGTTAAAGCCCATAAGTAAGTCACCGAAAGTGTAGCAACCCAAACGAGTCTGGCTGAAGATCCAAAGAAGTCGGTTCAATGGATAGGAACAAGCTGGACTTACATTACTTTTATAGAAAACTGGCCCGAGATTAAAATCTCACTAAAATAATGTCCAAATGGCTGTGCATGTGTACAATAATTCCCTATCCCGATGGTGACAATGTTCCTGTGTGATTTAGCTAGGATGTCCCATAGACCGGTAAATCTAACTCATTGTTATTTTATTTTTTTCATTAATCGAAGGTAATATTTTCCAACACTTCTCAAGTAGGCTAAAAATGTCACGTGTGCCTCCCTATTGGTTTTACATTGTATTAAATTTAATTTGTGACCGAAATCATTATGGCCAAAATTAAGGCACTAGGAAAGATCATTATTTTCTGGAACACTTTATTGCGTTAATAAAACCATAAAATGATGTAGCTTTTGAATTTCTATTTTGCATCTGCACATAATTCATATGGTAAAGGTAGAAGAGTTGGTAGTCAGAAGCCACATTTCAACAGTCTAACTGCATTCTCTGTTTGCTAATTTGTAATAGAATGAAGATGAATTTCAAAAAATTGATACATTTTCTATAATCATTCGACAGGAGTACTTGAGGCAAACTTCATCAAACCTACACATGACAAGCAAAGGTTAAGGTTTGGTTCTTTTGCTATTATAATTTTTCAAAGGTTAAAGTTTGGTTCTTTAAATGGGTTAAAAATGTACATGTCTGCTATATATTTTCTGTAATGTGACATTACACAGATTTTCTTTCATCATGTTCTTTGGTAATGATCCAGGAGGATCTATATTTCGATTGGAACCAAGGTTTAAAACAAGTTATTGGTATCAGGCGGACCTTTGTGTCTGTTGGTATCAACAAATTCGACAATTCCAGGAGTCTTTCAAGTTTCGGTAAATCAAAAAGAATTCTAGGAATGTTAATATTTTTGTGAAAATATGTTTAAACATAAATTTGTAAATTGTTCAAGTAGTTCTATGTTCATTCTAGGGAATAATTTAACGGTTCCTATGAAGTTATAATATATATGATGATTTCGTAGTTTCTTACGTAAATTATCATATATAGTTTAAACAAAGTTTATTATGTTGTTTCCTTGAATCAATACAAAACTTTATTATTAGATCTTGCTTATTGGATCCTTTTATCTTCTCATTATATTTAAGAGGTATCACTTTATATCGAGAGGAATTGCTTTCACCACTGCCACTTATAGGAATACAAGATCTCTAGATGGCATCACATGAAAATATCATTTCTTAGAATGTTAAATATCATGAATTGGCACTTTGGCCTAATCATTTTCCTGTGTTGCTCACTATCAACTCTTTCTTTGAAGTTAGAGCATCTCCAACCCTATTATCTTATTTTGTGTTGTTATTCCTATGTGGCATGAGACACAAGACAATGTCTTTTCTATGTGGCATGAGACACAAGACAATGAGATAGAGAAGTGTTTTTCAGGTATTGAGAAGACAATATAAACTATTTTTTTCAACTTCCAAGACAACTTTTCCACTTATTTCTTTTTTTGCAAATATTTTTATTCATAATTGATGATGATGTAGTAAATCATTATGAAGTCCATTGTCTATATCTAGACAACCAATTTTACATTGTCCTTGTCATGTCATTGCTATGTCAAATTTACAACTAACTTCACAATTGCATTGGAGAAGGATTTTTGAAATATGAAGTTGTGATTGTTATGCGGCAATCATTTTTTCCAAACTCACAACAGGGTTGGAGATGCTCTTAGGGCTTTTTTATATAAAGATTTTCTTTCGTATGAGGAATGTGAACAACTTATTTCTCAGGTATTCTCTTGCTCCTTGATGCACCAATACGTGTATTCAGGCACTAGTGAATTCGATGTATCCGACAAAATTGGTAACTTGTGCTCTTGTTCCCTCAGGAGCTAGGTTGAAAATGAAGGCTATTGTAATGGGATGCACTTCGGGTTCAAATATTTTGTTATATAGTTAGGCAATGTGCCATGTATTTTGGTTTAATTGTGTATATATAGGTTTCAAATGTTTAAAATATTGTACGAACCATGTATTTTTGTTTATTTAGATGTATGGCTGGATGTTTGCGGTGTACAGACGCGTATTTTTAATATAAACTTTTTGTATTACAGTTCTTTGATGTTTGCGATGTTCTGGATTATATTGATATTATATGTTCATGCGTGTTCGGTGACATGCAAAATGAAGCATATAATATATAATTAAAAATAAAATTTTGGTTAAACAAAAAATAACTTTTCTTGACGGTTATAAAATGTCAACAAATGTCTGAATTATGCTACAAAATATCATTTCTTGTCAGTTTTTCAACATCAATGATTTTTTTTTGACGGTTTTTAAACATTAAGAAAAGATTTTCTTGACGGTTTTTTCCGTCAAGAAAGGATTTTCTTGATGGTCATTATCCGTCATCTAGGCCAGAGTCAAGAAAAGTTCACATTTTACCTTGACGATTTTTTGCTATGTTTTCTTAACGATTTAAAACTGTGAAGATAAAGTTTTTACTTAACGATTTAAAAAACCTCAAGAAAACAAAACCAGAAACGGTCAAGAAAGAAAAATAGTGACTTTTCTTGACTCTGGCTGGATGAGGAAACCGAACCGTCAAGAAAAATCTTTATTGACAGAAAAAATATCCATCAATAAAAGCTATTTTTCTTGTAGTGTGGCGACTGATGGACGACGTGGACGATGGTACTTTTGCTAGATCTGACGAAGCTAGCCCTCACCAATACCTGGTTTAAAATCATCATATATCTTATGATATATCTTCTTACATTGAAACTGCCCTTCTAAAAGGCCATCAAATCATGCACATGCATATTTGATTGTTGGAAGCTTTTTCCGGGGGCAAAGTAAAAATTTCCAGCCACCTTATTGACATCTAGAAAACCATAGATATTGCACCCTCCGCCTTCATCATCTTTGATCCTTTGAAGGAAACCCTCACTTTTGCACTGTCATAGTAAAAGTTAGGATAACAAAGAATAATAGACACATACACAGACAATGCTACTACTACAACTAATAGGCAGGGAATATCTAATTTACAATAGTAGGAGAAAAACTTTGTGCTAAACATTATACAAATCAAGTTCAGACATGTTGCATTAATATATCCAACAAGCTAATTTTGTTTTAGGTTTAGGACAAATGTGATAAAATTATTATTGGCACCATGTGGCATATCATTATCGTTAGAGAAAGGAGATAAAACGTAGGATCATTAATTGCCGACTATACCCAAAGTCATAAGATTCACATTAGGAAATAATTCAGCCATCTTGAACTTTAGGAGTTTGGGATCAAACAAAGACACTAAACGAATTGATGTAATTATTCATTTTCCGCCAAAATATTTGCTCACACACAATGATCCCCATAATATCACTCAAAATATACTACAGTTGCAAAAGAAAACACACCGAGATCACAAAACTTCCATTTTTTTTGTCTGAAAAAACCAAATAAAATGACCAAGTAATCAACGTCCATATCGTAAAGTAGAAACAGCAACCTAGCAAAGACCCAAAATTAGAAAACCAATGGAAATTGATGGAACAGTTCAATATAATTCTTAAGTTTAGATTCTCTGGCATCTAAACCTCAGGGAATAATGCAATTCTCTTTAGCAAATAATTTTATTTCTCTGTGCATCAAGATTACTTAGTTCAGTAGAATAAGTAGAAAGTACTGTTAGAAATTTGTTGTCTTTTCTTATTGAACAATTTCAGAATACAAAAAAAAAAAAAAAAAAAAATTAAACAATGTTACCGGCCTCTGGGGAAGTCGTGCACGAAGCACTGCCCTAAGAGTTTATTCGGGATCTGTGTGCAGACGTACCCGAAGCTCCTAGTGGTAAAACCCCCGCACTACCGGTATCTCGTTGCCGCACACGACTTGGAGAGAACGACTAGAACTTAGCTCTGCCCAGAGCTCGGAGACAAGGAAAATTGAACAGAATGTTGACAGAGGTTTGGAGTACGAAAAAAATTTTCTGATCTGATTTACAAAGAACAAGGACGTATATATATATAAAACATTTGTGTAACGGTCTGAATTAAATTACGATTTAATTCAGCCGTTAGAATGAACCTGGACAGAGAAAAACGGTTCAGAAAAAAAACCGTAACGTTCAGAAATAAATTCAAGAAAATAAATGAAGAAGAAGAGGGGCAAAAAGTATTTTAGGGTCCCAGCCCGAACCCGAAGAGGAAATCGGATCGGCATTCGGCGCCCGCAGATGTGGGCGCGTACCCGCACCCGTTACGCGCGCCGAACCGAACCGAGCCGAGCCGGGCCGGGCGGCGGCGGCGGCGCGCGCGTGTGGCCCAAGGGGTTCCCCACACAACAACTTAATAGAACAAAGAAGAGAAAGTAATATATGTACACAAGAGGGCTTTGGTGCATCCGATGTGGGACTAAAGAAAGGAATGGGACTTGAGCTTTTGCAAGAAAAGCAAAACAAAAACCAACAATCCCCCCCAAAAGGTCAAGTTCCGAAACAGAGATAAGAGTGAAGTAAATAGAGAGAGAGAGAGCATCTGGGCAGTAAAATACTATGCATAGATGAGATGGACTACAGCCTTGAATCTCACGTAGTGACTATTGCCTTAATCTGAAGAAGTGCTTGATGGACTATGCCTTGAATCAGACTTCTTGAACCAGATTTAGAAAAATAGCACACATAGTACGCTAGAGGTCCTTGGTCTATCGGGTGGCGCTTTTAAATGGCCATGCGCACTTTCCACATTCATGAGAGTTGTCTGGGATCGTCCTGTCCCATAGTCGCGGCCTTCACGACCTCTCATATAGGTAAGTCCTTAATGGTTGGTGATATGAATCAACCTAGCATTACAGCTTGGACCTATTAAGAGTTTAAACTCATCCTAACCATATCACACAGGAACACTGTCACCATAGGGATGGGGAATCATTGTACACATGTACAGCCGCTTGGGCTTTATTTTAATGAGACTTTTAATCTCGAGTCAGTGTTCCATAAAGTCACCTAAGTTCAGCTTGTTTCTACCCATTGAACCGGCTTCTTGGGATTTCCAGTCAGACTCGGTTGGGTTGCCACTGCTGGTGACTAACTTATGGGCTTAACCCCATCCCCCTCGATGATTCTAGGATCAAAGTCCTAGACAGACCCTTCGTCAAGTGATCTGCAAGGTTCTTTTCTGACTTTATATAGTCAAGAACCACATATTTGCCTAGTAGGCTTTTTATTGACTTGAAGTGCAGCTGCAGGTGCCTGTTCATCTTAGCATTCACAGAATCATGCTTTAGTAGTTCAATAACAGATTTATTATCACAATTTATAAAAATTGTAGGAACAGGACTAAGAGAAACAGGTATATGCATAATAAGATTTTTAAGCCATTCAGCTTCTGTGCAAGTTGTATCTAAAGTTATCATTTCAGAGTCCATTGTACTCCTAGCTATGATAGTTTGCTTACAAGAGCTCCAGGAGATCGCAGATCCTCCTAGAGTAAATACATATCCAGTAGTAGATTTTATATCATGTGAGTCGGTTACCCAGTTTGCATCTGAATAACCTTCTATGATATCAGGGTGCCTAGTAAAATGAAGTTTGTAATCTATGGTGCCCTTGAGATATCTAAATACCCTATCCAAGGCAGTCCAATGTTACTGATTTGGGTTACTGGTATATCTACTTAGTCTCCCAATAGGAAATGCAATATCAGGTCTTGTCCTGTTTGTTATGTACATAAGTGAGCCTATCATCTGTGAGTATTTATGTTGTTCCAAATGTGATCCTTCATTCTTTTCAGTACAATACTGTTGTCATAAGGAGTAAGGACAAGTTTCTTATCAAATAACTCAAATCTTTTTAGCATTTTTTCAATTGAATGTGCTAAAGATAGAGTATAACCCTCTTTGCTTTTGGTCACTCGCATTCCCAAAATTAAGTTGGCTTCTCCTAGGTCTTGTTCAGATTGAGAGCTAGGTATTTGGACTTGAGAACTAGTAGAGGGTATGGAGGAAGAGATTGAACTTCTATCCTTAAAAGGAAATATTTTCAAAGTAAACTGCATCTCTTGCTTCTATAATGGTATTGTTAGATATTTTATTTACTTCTGAGTGAGTCTCTATAATGGTATTGTTAGAGATTTCATTTACTTCTGAGTGAGTCACTAGAAATCTATTGGCATAGCTGTCTAAGGCATATCCTATGAAAACAGCGTCTACAGTCTTGGGAATAAGATCTATGGTCATCATTCTTTTAATAGAACCTAGGTTCACATGACCTAGTCTGCCATGCCAAACATTTGAAGATTCTATATTAGAGACAATGAGAGAACAATCAGACATTTTATTCATTGTACTTAAAATGAAAAAAAATCGTCTTTTACAAAGCCTTTTCCAATAAAAGAGTCATGCTTAGAAAAAACTACTTTGTTAGCCTCCATTACAATTTTGTATCCTGAGGCTACAAGAAGGGATCCACTAACTAGGTTTCTCCTGACAGACGGCACATGAAGAACATCATGAAGAGTTAAGATTTTTCCTGATGTCATCTTCAAGTCAACTTTTTCTCTTCCAATTATTTGTGCCGTTGAGCCATCTCCTAGGGTCACACCTCCTCCACTTGATTCCTGATAGTTTGAAAAACAGGAGCGATCAAATAAAACGTGAACATTAGCTCCAGAATCCAACCACCAATCATCAGAATGGTAAGAGAGGTTAATTAGGGGTTGAAAGCTTACAGACCTGAAGGAACTCGAAGAACCTTTGTGAAGCATGTTCGCTTCTGGTCTAACTGAGTCCTTTCCTTTGTAGGAGGTCTGGACAGCTTCCTTCTTCCTATGGTAGCAGTTGGTGGTCATATGGTTTGTTTTACCACACACAAAACAAAACCTCTTCTGATCCTGAGTCTGACTGAAGTTCCTAGGTATTTGGTTTTGTTGATGATGGTTGTGGTGGTTAGGCTGAAAGTTTTTCTTCTTCTTGAAGAAATTCTTTTTGGGTTTATAAGAAAAATTAGACTTGGGTTTTCCTTGGCCTTCTACAAGGTTTACCTTAGCTTTAGATTCAGTCTTAGGCTTAGACCTCAATTTAATTTGTTCTTCGGTTCTAATTTTCTTTAGGACTTGATTGTAGGTAAGTTCTCCTTGTGTATGGATAAGATCCTTAGCCATATCAGACCAAGAGGGAGGTAGCTTGTCTATTAGGCATGCTATTTTATGTTCATTGGAGAAAGATGTCCCTTTGGCTTGAATATGTCTAAGGTATTCTTAGAATTCATGGAGCTGGTCATTCATTGGTTTGTCATCTACCATGAAATACCTATTAAAGGTTGAAGAATTAAACATTTCTATTCCGGCATCATCACAGCCGTATTCATCTTCCAAGGCTTTCCACAGTTCTTTAGCGCTCTTGTATTCAAAAAATATATCATACAAGGATTCAGATAATGCGCTTAGAATTCTATGAAAACAATGGAAGTCTATCTCTTTTGGGGTTTTAGGTTTCGATAAGGTGGACACTGCTACGTCAGACTCAGTATCATCAGAATCGTTTGTGATGGGTGTGGACCCATCAATGGCAGAAATAAGTCCTAATGTTGTGAGCCAAAATTTCATTTGGCTCTGCCATCTCTTGAAATATGAACCATCAAACTTAGCAGGTTTTGCAGTAGAAGATTCCTCCTTACCAGTCATGATTGCAGTCTGAAAAATATATATATTTATTTAATAACAATGTCCAAGATAATAGTTTATGTGGTCTTTGCTAATCAATCTTAAAATTTTTAGTTTTTCAAGTATTGATCAACTCAGGTTAGCTGTAGGGGCCGGTTCCCAGCTAGCGGTGGTCCGAAGACTCTTAAGTACCGTGTCGCTTAGGGTTGTTTACACCCGGTTGACAGAAGGACCCTTTCGGCTTGTGCCCGAGTTTGTCTCTACTTTGAAACTTTAGATTCAAGATTTTATTTGCAATTTCCTTTTACTAAACTATTTTCTTTTTGGTCCTAGTTGCTTTCAAAAGCTAAGTGATTAAAAATTGCAATTGACAAAATTATGAAATGTGCTAACAAATTGCTAGAAGAAATCAACTTGTTAAATTGTAACAGTAACAAATATGTTGGCAAAATGTGTTAACAATCTAGCTAGAAGAAAACAATTCCAACAGTTATTTTTCTAGAGTTAAATTCTAACAGTTAATTTGAAAACGTCTTTCTAACAGTTATTGAGTTAAATTCTAATAGTTATTTTGAATTTAATTCTAACAGTTATTGAATTAAATTCTAATAGTTATTTTGAATTTAATTCTAACAGTTAATTGAATTAAATTCTAATAGTTATTTTGAATTTAATTCTAACAGTTAATTGAATTAAATTGTAACAGTAGCTATTAAAAATTGAAACAATTGTATGAAATATTTTGTAAAAGTGGACAATTCGATCAGAAACAAATTTTTTTGGTGCTGTTGGTGTGTCATCTGGCCTGCCCATTCCAAGTCCTGGAGTTTGGGTCCCTTTGTTCACCTCCCGCTCCGGACAGGACTGGTTCTGGTCTTATTAAAGTAACAGTTATTGAATTAAAAATTGAAACAATTGTATGAAACAGTTATTGAAATTATAATCAGAAGCAATAAATAATTGTAACAGTAGCTAATTCAATCAGAAGCAAATTTTGTTTTTTTTTTTTTTTTCACTGTATGAAATATTTTGTAAAAGTGACAGTAGCTAATTCTAACAGTAGCTAATAGTAACTATCAGTAGCTAATTCAAACAATAGGTAATTCTAACAACGAATAAACTCTTAGATTGTTAGAAATTTGTTGTCTTTTCTTATTGAACAATTTCAGAATACAAAAAAAAATAAAAAAAATTAAACAATGTTACCGGCCTCTGGGGAAGTCGTGCACGAAGCACTGCCCTAAGAGTTTATTCGGGATCTGTGTGCAGACGTACCCGAAGCTCCTAGTGGTAAAACTCCCGCACTACCGGTATCTCGTTGCCGCACACGACTTGGAGAGAACGACCAGAACTTAGCTCTGCCCAGAGCTCGGAGACAAGAAAAATTGAACATAATGTTGACAGAGGTTTGGAGTACGAAAAAAAATTTCTGATCTGATTTACAAAGAACAAGGACGTATATATATAAAACATTTGTGTAACGGTCTGAATTAAATTACGATTTAATTCAGCCGTTACGAATGAACCTGGACAGAGAAAAACGGTTCAGAAAAAAAACCGTAACGTTCAGAAATAAATTCAAGAAAATAAATGAAGAAGAAGAAGAGGGGCAAAAAGTATTTTAGGGTCCCAGCCCGAACCCGAAGAGGAAATCGGATCGGCATTCGGCGCCCGCAGATGTGGGCGCGTACCCGCACCCGTTAACCGCGCCGAACCGAGCCGGGCCTGGTGGCGGCGGCGGCGCGCGCGTGTGGCCCAAGGGGTTCCCCACACAATAACTTAATAGAACAAAGAAGAGAAAGTAATATATGTACACAAGAGAGCTTTGGTGCATCCGATGTGGGACTAAAGAAAGGAATGGGACTTGAGCTTTTGCAAGAAAAGCAAAACAAAGACTAACAAGTACTTCTATGCATGTTCAAAAAATATTTGCCATGTGCATCAAGACTACTTAATTCAATAGAATAATCTCAACTGGTTAGCATTATAAGTTAATGTTTGTCAAGTAGAGGAGTAAAAATGTTTTTCTTCAAATATCGAAATATAAAACAATAAGTAGAAAGTACTTCTATGCATGTTCAAAAATCAACAACAATGATTAGCAGCAGCATAAAGCTCCAATAAGAGCAATCTGATACCATTCACTATCAATTTGTGGTTTCCCTGAGATGAAAGTCACTACAGGATCACCAAGTTAGTAAGCCTTCCCCAAACTCTTTAAGCACAAACCTACAGGAAGTAATTCATCATGATAGTGGTCAACAGCCATCAGAGAAACAGACTAATAAAGATGTGGTCATTAAATTAGCATTGGTACAAAGCTCACCTTTCACCCAGGATGGAATGCAATCATGGAGCTAAATTGTCCATTATGGCATTCAGGTGTTAACTCAATTGCCAGCTACAGGTCATGTAAAACCCCCAAATTTAAATATTATATTTATTTAATTAATTATTGAATTTAATTATATTATTTTTAGTTAATTAGAAAATTATTAAAGTCCTTAACTAAACCCTAAATCTTAAGCCTAAACCTTAACTCCTTAAGCCTAAGCCCTAAGCTAACCCGCAACAGCTGCTAACCCAACACTCCAGCGGTCAGGCGACCCGCGACCCCCCTTCTCATCTCCAACCCCCGCTACGCCTATATATATACCCCTTTATTTGAAACCCTAACCCTAACCTAATCATCTGACACCCACACCCCCAACCCCGCGCCGCCGGAGAGACGCTTGGACCTTCGCACCGCCATCGGAGAACGCCGACCGGCCACGCCTGCGCGGTCAACCGCAGCACCACAGGCAGCGACGATCCCTGTTTCACACGTCGTTTTTCGTCTCGTCTCTCGACCGATTTCTGATCCGTCTTCACCGGTATGATCATCACCTATCCCCCTCTAAACCCTGTTAATTAGTTTCAATCGAACAATGTTAGTATGATCACCGGTATGATCATAACACTAGGTAGAAATCGAAGCCAAGTTGAGAAAAAACCCATATATTTTAAATTGTTATGAACTGTTTCAATGACCTATGTTTAGAGATTGATATCTTCCACCATAGACCTCCAAATTTAAATCTACCCTTTTGCTATGTAAAGTCTATATAACCAAGATCATTCCCTGTTAATTAGTTTATTTTATTTTGTGTTAGAATCAGAGATAAATTAGGTTGAAAGCTGAGAAAAACTTGTTTTTAAAATATTAGAATTTGCGATACGGAGTGCACCCCGCCAAACGGGACCGCCTCGTCGCGTACCAATTGCACCGAATGGCGTGTATGGCATGTCCTGACGTGTGGGCTTTCACGAAAACTGATTTGGACGTGTGTGCACGTCGTAATCAACCCGTATCCGTAAAAAGGCCCTGTATTGTGACTTTTGTAAAATATCATACCTTTTTGAGTACGCTCGTCAGAATGCGATAAAGTTGTGCCATTGGATTCGTGGTATCACGCTGGTCCTGTGACCCAAGTATCACTCGATTCTGAGACAGTTGACCAATCCGCCTATTTGCGGGCCCCATGGTTGACTTTAAGGGCGAATTTGTGTTCGGCTCACCGGAATCTAAAATTGGACATACTGTTGAATTCGTATTGACGTTTATAATTTTTTTGACCTATAATTTTTTTGACCTATAGTTTCTGATCTTGTGTGCTTGACGTCTGGACGCTTACACTACGCAGATTGCTTATCAAGTATACCTTGTCAATGTACTGTGATTTATATTCCATATGGTGCAATCATTTATTTCTATTATTTAGTTCATATATTTTAACTGTTATAGAAATTGCGCGTCCAAAAATAACTTGGGTGCAACGACGGTGGCGTCGTATTTTATTTTATTATTTATTATGCATGTTGACCTAGTTTATGAGACCACCCCATTATCATGAGGCATTCTTATGTTTTATTGGCCATGACACAGTTGTTACACGAGTGTGAGTTTCATGTAGGTCACGAACTTGCATATTCGGCTGGCCACTGGTACGTTTGGACGTGCGACGGATAGGGATAACAGCTGATAGAATTTGCATTATTAGAAGCCTTGACAATTATTAGAGGTATCATCATGTCATGGATATGACATGCTTAGAGCATGGGGTGGGGAGTAAAACAAGTAAGGCGTTTGGGCTCCTTTGCACTTTTTTTGTGTAACCCGTACGCTCCGTCGAAGATGCGCAGTCATGTTGACCCCTATATTATTATCTACAGGCAGCCTATGACATGCAAAAGATGTCATGCTTTGTAGACCCCTTATTCTCCGAGAGAATCATGCCAATCCCATTTTGGCCAGATAGCCCACGTGTTGGAAAGTTGTTCTCAAAGTGCATTCACATAGACGGTTAGGCGACCCTTTGGATGTTTATTTTTTAGTACTTTATTGGCATGCTTCTAAGTATCTTGGTATGTCCCTCTGAGGACCTGGTCCCTTTCTAGGTATAGACGGGCATGATTATCCACAGGAGTACGGACCCGGACCTGACGCTTCATACCAGACTGAGGAGGTCTTACCTTCAGAGTACCTCTGATTTATCGCAGTTGATGGATATTCTAGTTGCTATTTCCTTTATTAACATTTATCTTATATTAGAGTTTGATCTCTTCTCTCATTTAGTAGTTTTTAGTATAGTCGATTGACAGTGGATTTGTTTTCACCCGACTATCATTCTTTGATACTTCATATTTGATATTCAGTTATTTATTATCTATTAATTTATTTATGCTGTGGATGAGATATAGATTGCGTGTGACTTATGTTGACAGTACATTACCACTTGTGGATTTGATATTCATGTACAGCGTACGTATGTGTTACGATCTTCCAACACATTGGAATTATCGTATACTTACGACTGGCATGTTGCGCATTCCTAGTCCTACGTATTTTGGGACTGGAGAGTGACATGTTTTTAGTGGTGGCCCATGCAGGTCTTCGAATATATTGTCTCAGTTATATTACTGTACAGAACAAGCCTGCGTATAGGAATAGAGTATAGGGTCTCATCCACGCTTGACTAAAACTCATCTTCCCTTTCAACTTCCTATTTAAAATACTTGCATCCTGTTTGATTCCTGTATCCTTCTAATTGTATCGTCCACCTCTTGCAGAGAGATGGATTTGCATAGTTGATGTACAGCCACCGGAGGCGACACACCTTCATGAGTCGACTTCCGGGGCCGAAACAGACTCACAATCCAGTTCCATCTGATCTTTCTGCTTCACCTAATGGGACTTTTCCATCTTCAACGACACCACAGGATGGCCAGACACAGCTATTCCAATTCTTCCAAATGATGATGCAGGAATAGAGACAGCAGGCGGCCGCACTAGCTATAGAGCAGAGGCAGCAAGCGGCTGAGCAGAGGCGAGAATTTCTGGCAGCACTTGAGAGTGTGGTTACACTAGCATCTATACCAGCCCAGGCACTAGTTCCAGTACCGCGAGCTCGAGTTGGTTCAGTCAAGGATTTTGTACAGATGGGTCCCAAGCCGTATAAAGACACTGAGAGCCCAGAGGAGACCACAAACTAGATTACCCACACCAAAAAGTTGTTAGAAGAATCACAACTGCCTACATATCTATGGATGACAGGCGTATGAACCCAGCTAGATGGTAACGCTCATCACTGGTGGAAATCAATGGAGCGCCAGTTGGGTACGTGTCAGACTTGGGAACAATTCTTGGAGTGCTTTGAGAGAATGTACTTCCCGGACACTGTAAGGGATGCGTTGTACGATCAGTTCCTCCATCTGGAGCAGGGGAATAAGACAGTTGACGAGTATGATACAGAGTTTAGTCGCCTTAGTAAATATGGCGCTGCCCTGATAACTAATGATTTGGAGAAGGCTAAGAGGTTTCACTACGGGCTGACTCAGGAGCTCAAACACTACACTAGCTCACAGTCCCGGATCTCTTATGTCGAATTATTGACAGCAGATAGGTTACAAGAGACCATCAGTAAGGAAAAGGGAGGTCAACTGAAGGCACAACAGGGATCAGCAAGGACACAGCAAGGAGGGCCGATCAGATATTCTTTGGCACAGCAGCAGCAGCACAAAGCAGGACCGTACCAGATTCCGGAGAAGCCCTACTACAATTATTGTGGAAAATGTGAGCACATTTCGAGAGATTGTCGGACTCTCTTGGGACAATGTATGAGGTGTGGTTCCGGACAGCATATGGCGAGAGACTGTCCAATACAGCAGGCATTGACGCTTCCACCGCTAATACAGAGGCCAACACTTCCATCACCGAAGCCAGTTCAGCAGATGACAAGACCAGGAGAATCTCAACCCCCAGCATCCGAAGGATTTCAGCGAGGACCACGGCTACCTACGCAGGAGGACCAGTTCACGAGGGCCAGACATGGACTACCACAAAGGAATGGACAAGCTTTTGTACTAGAAGTGGATGACATGGAATAGGAGATTGATGTTATAGCAGGTATTACTCTTGTTTTTACTTTTCCTGGTGTGACATTATTTGATACGGGAGCCACCCACTCGTTCATATCTTCTAATTTTATTGCCAAGCACAATATTTCCACTACACCTTAACCTAGTTGTGTTAGAATTCTCACCGGAGGAGGATTTGTACCTGTTAGTCGGATTTGTAGATCTTGTCCTGTAGTGATTCGTGGCAGAGAGATGAATGCCCGACTCTTAGTCCTTCCTATGCCAAATTTTGATATTGTGCTTGGGATGGACTGGCTAAGCAAGTATCACACTTTCTTCTACTGTTTTGGAGGAAACATTCTTTTTAAGGTACCAGGCCAGCCGGAACTTGAGTTTGCACGGGGATCCAAAGAAGCCCTTGATGGTGTTCAGCTTGCAATGGACGACGTTATTTATCACCCCATTATTTCCGAGTTCCAAGACGTCTTCCCAGAGGAATTGCCAGGACTACCTCCGGACAGAGACGTAGAGTTCTCGATTGAGTTAACACCGGGAGCAACACCCATAGCGTCGCATGTTTACAGATTGGCAAAGAAGGAGATGGATGAGCTGAAGACACATTTGAAAGAATTAGAGGAGAAGGGTTTTATCCGGCCAAGTGCATCACCCTGGGGAGCACCAGTATTATTTGTACCAAAGAAGGATGGGTCAGTGCATATGTGCATCGACTAAAGAGCCTTAAATGTCGTGATTGTGAAGAATAAATACCTATTGCCACGCATTGATGACTTATTTGATCAGCTTAGTGGAGGCAAGGTGTTCTCGATGATAGACTTGAGATCGGGATATCACCAGGTGAAGGTACGGAAGCAGGATATCCCGAAGACCGCATTCAGGACAAGGTATGGACACTACGAGTTTCTGGTCATGCCATTTGGATTGACTAATGCTCCAGGTATCTTTATGGACTTAATGAATCGAGTATTCCATCAGTATTTGGACCAATTCTTGGTCGTCTTCATAGATGACATACTTGTTTATTCGAAGAGCCACGAGGAACACGAGAACCACCTGTGGATTATCCTAGAGACCTTGAGGAAAGAGCGGTTATATGCGAAGCTCAGTAAATATGAGTTTTTCTTGGACAGAGTCTCGTTTTTTGGGCATATCGTTGCGGGAGATGGTATTTTTGTTGATCCAGAGAAAATCTCGGCAGTCGAGACATGGACCGTTCCTAAATCAGCATCGGAGGTGAGGAGTTTCCTTGGACTTGCGGGATATTACCGAAGGTTCGCGAAGAACTTCTCAAGGATAGTAGCGCCTATGACTCGATTAAGGTACAAGGACCAAGAGTTCATATGGACCGACGAGTGCCAAGTCGCTTTCGAGGAGTTGAAGAAGTGACTGACCACAGCGCCAGTATTGACTATTCCATCAGGATCAGGAGGTTATGTAATTTCCAGTGACGCATCGGGAAAAGGCTTGGGATGCGTGTTGATGCAGCATGGCAAGGTGATTGCATATGCATTTAGACAGTTACGAGTACATGAGAAGAATTATCCAACTCATGACTTAGAGCTTGCAGCCGTTGTTTTTGCTATGAAGCTATAGAGACATTACCTATATGGGAACGAGTGGATATCTATATAGACCACAAAAGCCTCAAGTATGTCTTCACGCAAAAGAAGTTAAATATGAGGCAATGTCGGTGGCTTGAGTTGATAAAGGATTTTGATATAGAGCTGCATTATCACCCAGGCGAGGCTAACGTAGTAGCAGACGCGTTAAGCCAGAAACCAGAAGCTTACTTCTTGACGACGCAGAGGTAGTTATTGGAGGACTTGCAAGAGCTTGGCATAGAAGTAATATTACCCAGAGCAAATGGGATACTAGTCAATTTACAAGTACAGTCGTCACTAGTAGAGAGGATCAAGGCAGCTTTGCCTACGGAGGTCAGGTTCAGGAGATTGAAAGAAATGACAGAGGCCGGAGAACAGATGGGATTGCACATTCATTGTGACGGGACATTATGATGTAGTGATCGTCTATATGTTCCCAATGGAGAGATTCGACAGAAGCTGATGGCAGAAGCTCATAGTTCGATATATTCTATTCATCCTGGAGGCACCAAGATGTACCGTGACTTGCGACAGCACTTTTGGTGGCAAGGGATAAAAAGAGAGATAGCTCCCTTTGTGGCCAAATGTCTAGAATGTCAGCAGGTGAAGGCGGAACATCAGAGAACAGTATGGCTACTGCAACCACTTCAGATTCTTGAGTGGAAGTGGGAGCACATCACTATGGACTTCGTTACGGGTTTCCCAAAGAGTCCAAGTGGGCGAGATGCTGTATGGGTAATAGTGGATCGACTCACAAAGTCCGCATATTTCTTGCCTTTTAGAGTTTGCTAGTCTATAGAAGCTTTGGCTGACTTATACATGAGGCATATCGTGAGGTTGCACGGCATTCTGGTTAGCATTATGTCAGACAAGGATTCACGTTTTATATCTCACTTTTGGGGAAGCATGCAAGAGAGTCTTGGGACTCGTCTGAAGTTCAGTATATCTTATCACTCACAGACAGATGGGCAGTCCGAACGTACTATTCAGACACTGGAGGATATGTTGAGGGCTTGTATGTTGGACTTTGGAGGATCATGGAAGGACCACCTACATCTTGTGGAGTTTTCTTACAACAATATCTATCAAGCGAGCATCCAGATGGCTCCGTTTGAAGCATTATATGGAAGAAAATGTAGGTCTCCCGTGTGTTGGAGTAACGTGGGAGAACGTCAGATTCTGGGACCAGAGTTGGTAGTCAACACCGTAGAGACAGTAAAGATGATACAAGAGCACTTATGAGCAGCGCAAGACAGGCATAAGCAGTAGGCAGACCTTCATCGTCGTCCCTTGGAGTTTAAAGAAGGCGATCATGTCTTCTTGAGAATATCACCTACTAGAGGCACTATTCGATTCGGAGGGCGTGATAAGTTGAGCCCAAGTTATATTGGACCATTTGACGTGCTAGAGCGAGTGGAAGAAGTGGTGTATCTACTTGCACTACCACCTTTACTCAAGGGAGTACATGATGTATTCCACGTGTCGTAACTTAGGCGATATGTGGCAAATAGCAGTCATGTTCTCGACCACTCTGAGATCACCATTGGGCCGAGCTTGATATACCAAGAGCAACCCGTGGGGATCCTTGATCGTCGAAAGAAAGTGTTAAGGAACCAGTCTATTCCCTTGGTCCGTGTGGCATGGAGGCATTGCGCGCCAAGAGAATCCACTTGGGAGCGCGAGGATGGCATGCATAAACGTTTTCCGTATCTGTTCGTAGATCAAGATATGAATTTACTTTGTTCATTTCTACCATATACCATTCTTGATTTCCTATCGTGGCTTAGTTTTAATTTCGAGGACAAAATTTTTATAAGTTGGGTAGAATATAAAATCCCCAAATTTAAATATTATATTTATTTAATTAAATTTAATTATATTATTTCTTAGCTAATTAGAAAATCATTAAAGCCCTTAACTAAACCCTAAAACTTAAGCCTAAACCTTAACTCCTTAAGCCTAAGCCCTAAACTAACCCGTAGCAGCAGTAAACCCAACCCGCTAGCGGCCAGGCGACCCGCGACCCCCCTTCTCATCTCCAACCCCCGCTCCGGCTATATATATACCCCTTATTTGAAACCCTAACCCTAAACTAATTCTGACACCCACACCCCAACCCCGCGTCACCGGAGAGACGCCTGGACCTTCGCACCGCCACCAGAGAACGCCGACCGGCCACGCCCGTACGGTCAACCGCAGCACCACAGGCAGCGATGACCCATATTTCACGTGTCATTTTCTGTCTCATCTATCAACCGATTTCTGATCCATCTTCACTAGTATGAATCACAACCTATCGCCCTCTAAACCCTGTTAATTAGTTTCAATCGAACATCATTAAAAACTAGGTAGAAATCGAAGCCAAGTTGAGGACAAACTATATATTTTAAATAGTTATGAACTGTTTCAATGACGTATGTTTAGAGACTGATATCTTCCACCATAGACCTCCAAATTTAAATCTACCTTTTTTTTATGTAAAGTCTATATAACCAAGATCATTCTCCGTTAATTAGTTTATTTTATTTTGTGTTAGAATCAGAGATAAATTAGGTTAAAAGCTGAGAAAAACTTGTTTTTAAATATTAGAATTTGCGATACGGAGCGCCCCCCGCCAAATAGGACCGTCTCATCGCATACCAATTATACCAAAAGGTGCGTATGGTATGTCCTGACGTGTGGGCTTTCACAGAAACTGATTTGGACGTGTGTGTGCGTCGGAATCAACTCATATCCGTAAAAAGGCCCCGTATCGCGACTTTTGCAAAATATCACACCATTTTGTGTACGCTCGTCGGAATATGACGAAACTTATGCCATTGGATTCGTGGTATCACGCCGGTCCTTTGATCCAAGTTTCACGCAATTCTGAGACAGTTGACCAAGTCGCCTATTTGCGGGCCTCACGGTTGACTTTAAGGGCGAATTTGTGTTCAGCTCACCGGAATCCAAAATTGGATATACCATTGAGTTCGTATTGACGTTTAAAATTTGTTTGACCTATAATTTGTCCCATTTAGAGACCTTTACCTCTGGCACGCATTTCGGTGCAAAGTGGCCCTTATGTGGACTCGCTTTGACCCAAAATTATCGTTTTGCCCCTGTGTCCAAATTGGATGAAAGGGTAGTATTTTCTATCTATCTCGCTGATTTTGAGAACGTTGGTGATATTTATTTCAGCATCCGGAGACGTTTATTCGGAGGTCATAGTTTTGATCTTATGTGCTTGACGTCTAGACGCTTACACTATGCAAATTGTTTGCCAGGCAAGTATACCTTGCAATTGTACTGTAATTTATATTCCATATGGTGCAATCATTTATTTCTATTATTTAGTTCATATATTTTAACTGTTATAGAAATTGCGCGTCCAAAAATAACTTGGGTGCAACGACGGTGGCGTCGTATTTTATTTTATTATTTATTATGCATGTTGACCTAGTTTATGAGACCACCCCATTATCATGAGGCATTCTTATATTTTATTGGCCATGACACAGTTGTTACACGAGTGTGAGTTTCATGTAGGACACGAACTTGCGTGTTCGGCTGGCCACTGGTACGTTTGGACGTGCGACGGATAGGGATAACAGCTGATAGAATTTGCATTATTAGAAGCCTTGACAATTATTAGAGGTATCATCATGTCATGGATATGACATGCTTAGATCATGGGGTGGGGAGTAAAACAAGTAAGGCGTTTGGGCTCCTTTGCACTTTTCTTGTGTAACCCGTACGCTCCGTCGAAGATGCGCAGTTATGATGACCCCTATATTATTATCTACAGGCAGCCTATGACATGCAAAAGATGTCATGCTTTGTAGACCCCTTATTCTCCGAGAGAATCATGCCAATCCCATTTTGGCCAGATAGCCCACGTGTTGGAAAGTTGTTCTCAAAGTGCATTCATATAGACGGTTAGGCGACCCATTGGATGTTTATTTTTTAGTACTTTATTGCATGTTTCTATGTATCTTGTTACGTCCCTCTAAGGACCTGGTCCCTTTCCAGGTATAGACGGGCAGGATTATCCATAGGAGTACGTACACGGACCTGACGCTTCATACCAGACTAAGGAGGACTTACCTTCAGAGTACCTCTGATTCATCGCAGCTGATGGATATTCTAATTGCTATTTCCTTTATTGACATTTATTTTATATTAGAGTTTGATCTCTTCTCTCATTTGGTATTTTTTAGTATAGTCGATTGGCAGTGGATTTGTTTCCACCCGACTATCATTCTTTGATAGTTCATATTTGAGATTCAGTTATTTATTTCTTATTTCTTTATTTATGATGTGTATGAGATATAAATTGCGTGTGACTTGTGTTGACAGTATATTACCACTTATGGATTTGATATTCATATACAGCGTACGTATGTGTTATGATCTTCCAATATATTGGAGTTATCGTATACTTACGGCTGGCATGTTGCGCATTTCTAGTCCTACGTATTTTGGGACTGGGGCATGACAGGCCACCAAATCCCTAATAAAATAGTCAAAAAGAATTAAAACAACAAGACATTAGACAATGAATTAAAAATCAAAACTACAATTATAATTAGATAATAATGTCGAGACCGTAGTCTCCCACGATTTTATTATTGAGTACTATCTTTGAACAAAATTGAGGTTGAACACAAGATGGAACCTGAAGCACTCAAATATGATTCCAAAATCTGCTAAAAACCCAAAAACTACGAGGAAATATAGAGAAAATTCATCTGCAGAGATGATAAAAAATAGATATTGTTAAGCATTGAATATCAGACATCTATGTCTTGCAGTATTGTGCTTGTGTAACTGTAGACTAACATATATATTGTTAAGCATTGAATATCAGAATCTGAGATCCCTGGGGTGGCTACCCTCGCCAGTTTGATGTAGCCTCCGACGCTGGGGGTAGTATTCCTTTCGAGTTCGAGGAGAAGACAGTGCTGCCAGCTTTTCCTGATGAATACTCTCGCCATAGGTCTGAGACGGAAAGTGTGACATCCACTGCCCCGTTCATCTCTCCCTATGTGAGGAAGGTATACATGGCCTAGGATGACCATGAAGGCCCCAGCGACCGCCAGTGCCTCTAGACCCTCGAGGCCATGATACAGACGTTGGGTGCATCAATGCAAGTCTTAACCCAGACAATACTGGAAATCAGAGAAAATAAGGCTTCTCTGGTGCAAGGACCCCTGGACAAGCAAACTTGGACCCTGGGACAAATGGGGATTCAAACACAAACTTCCCACCCACGGGCAGTAATCCTCACCTACCTGGTTCGTCTGCACCTTCTGCAGGAGATGAGGCCAAGAAAGCAATGAAGGAGGTCCGGGAACTCTGGGGTCGCCTAAATTCCATGGGCAATCGGGACTCACTCCACGATCTCAGGGTGCGGCAACCAAACCCAATAGAATGGAGGGATGTACCTTATCCACCCAAATGCAAGCCCTTCAACATAAACACATTTGACGGCAAGTCTTCCCCTCGCTGGTTTATGAGTTACTTCTAGATAACAACAAGACACCTACCCCGTAGCGATGTTATCCTTACTAGACTCTTCGTCGGGGCATTAGCGGGGGTAGCTTTCGACTGGTTCTGCAGTATCGAAGATAATTGTATCTCATCATTCGATGACCTCAAGCGTCTGTTCCTCAATAGATTCTATGAGGCGAGAAATGATATGACGATGTTCTCTCTGATGGATGTTGCCCAGGGAGAAAGGGAACTGAAGCAAAATTACATCAAGCGGTTTCGACAAGCAGCGCTATGGTTGCCCCCAGGCAATCCCAAGGCCACACTAATGGAGATGTGCTGAAAAAATATGCTTTCGACAGTCAACATCTAGATGGACGATAGCCAGTTCAAAAATTGGACGATATTTATTATAAGCGTTGTCAACGCTGAAAAGACGCCCGACACTTGGGAATCCATATCCCTACTACCGAGGAAAAAGACAAGCGCCCCAGCAACAACAGCAATAGAGGTAACAACAAACATGATGCGAAAGGGAAGCAATCCATGGTCGCTAATGTGACCAAGAAACCTGAGCAAAAGAAGGCAGATGCTCCAAAATAAAAAGGAGACATATTCTTTCGAAGACGGTGATGTCAAGCCCATTTTCGACATGCTGACGCAAGGAGATAAAATTTGCCTCCCCGACATCAAAGTTCAGCTTAAAGCGGAGGAGATGGATAACCCAATGTACTGTCACTTCCACCGATACGTTCACCACACGGCGCATGAGTGCTACACATTGAAGTGGTACATCCAACGGCTGATCGATACCAAGGCTCTCTTCCTGGATTTTGATGATGTAACATTTGTCGCTAACATGGTGTCCCTCCAGTTTGACAACTTTCCCGTAATGGAAGCCCAGGACGGAGGCACACCGATACAAAGGATAATAATGGAGGTAGTCAATATTCCCCCAGCTCGCAACCAAGCAGCTGGGCTGACACCTCTTACTACACCTCAGGGCAAAATCATGTGGGTCCACCCGGATCTTGTCCCAGACTTGACACAGCAAGCAGTACCCTAAAATATGAAAAGCCAAGTCCTGCCACATGGTTTCTCCCACCACTGAGGAGGCCTGGACAAGGGCAACCAGGTCAGGACTTGCCTACCAGCGGGATTCCGAGGCGACCGACGTCAAAGTGCCTTCAACAACCGAGTCAAAGGAAAAGCAATGCAGGCTGGACCACATGATCCTTTCCATAGAAAACACAAACTATAGAGTTCGGATGCTCATCACAGGTCAACAATTCCCTCTGTAGAAAAGAGCCAAGTCTCGCATGACTCATCAGTAATGGCGCATGATAGGAAGCGTTCCTTTGTACGCATCCGAGCAAGTCTTCAGCGCAAGGACATATCACACTTCATGTGTATACGATAGTACTTCTCTTTGTAACAAATCCTTATAGGCAACATGTAGTGTTCCTCTGGGTGATATACAAAAACGTGCGGCAAGCAGTGGTCCTCGGCGTGGTAGACAATCATGTGCACACGACAATTATCCTACGAGCACAACTCAGCCAATTCTCACATGTATAAGTGTCACTATTCTCGTGTGTAGAACCTCTTATTCTGTACAAGCTAACTCATTAACAGTATTCAATGCAACAAATGATGAGCTACCATAGTTCCATTATTATAGCCAATAATCACTCCGTCTCATGTCGAAGATGGACTATGACCTCCAAAAAAGCTGAAGGTCTGAACTTTGGTAAAGGATGACATATTTCTTTATAATCCGATAGTTATTACAACAGCACTCACAGAGGGCTAGGATATGGAGATGCTAGTACGTGCCATCACTCCGATAAGACGATAACCTGTAGGGCTAGAGTGCCAAAATCATAAACTTCTGGCCATGGTTGACAAGATGGACATCGAGGATAATGTTTTCTCGATCCAACCTTCTATCAAAGACATCAAGGATGGTATTTCCTCGATGGTGTGTACAGGCTCGCAGAGTCTAAGGAAGATTTGCTAATCAGGGGCAAAATTCTCCAGTAAAGGTAGAATATATTGTACCTATATTTTGCACAGTATGCACTCCTCTTTGCAAATTCCTGTAAAAGCCATCATCGATATCCAGGAGTCCTGAATACGCAATGAATGACAGATCCTTAAAGTCTCCCTAATAGAGTAGTCCTCAGGTCCACTTGCGCACTCTTGTAGTGACTACTCAAAAACTAATTTCGTTGGATTCTAGCCATGTTCATATTTACCTCTAATCTAGCGCCCCACCAATCTCCCTAGCGGAGCTATCATCAGTTCTATTTTCATTTTTGGATAGACCACAATCAGCAAACCACTCCTCAGTGAGTATATTTCAAACATTGGTTCACATTTATATTACCTCTGAACTATCTTCCTAATATTTTGTCCCGGTTGAGTTTGCCATGTCCATATTATCTCTAGCAAATATTCCAAATTTTGGCTATCGATCATCACATTCATATTACCTCTGATATCAATTGTCATCCCCACTTATCACCTGTACTCACCAAGGTATACTAGCGGTGTTAAGTCCACAAAAACTGGCACGTCCATATTACCTCTAGCAGCCTTGTCTCAAACATATTACTTGCACTAACATACACAAAAAGTAATTGGTCCACAAAATCTATCACGTCCACGTTACCTCTGATATGGATTATTTTTGAATTTATTATTTGTACTCAATGTGCGCAATAAATAATAAGTCCACCTAGAGTCACCCAATAAAATTTTTTTAATGGAAGCAAACAACCACGTCCATACTACCTCTGGCGCGCTTTCTTCTCCTTCCACAAAAATACCAGGATCGTACCTAACCTCTCGGTATGGCTATTGGTCAGCTTACGTCTACGTCACCTCTGAGTTATCGTTCTTACCTTCTCCCTAGTAGGCTTTGCCATGTCCTTCGTACCTCTGAGCAAACCTTATGGGTTTGGCTATCGATCATCATGTCCACAGTACCTCTGATATCGATCACCGTCTAAACTTATCACTTGTACTTAAATTTAAGTACGCCAATGGTGTTAAATCAACCAAACTCGCCACCTCTAGTAAGGCCTATTTTGAGCTTATTACTTGCACTCTCACACACAAGAAATAATAGGTCCACCAAAGATACTCTGGCGGGATATCGTCAATCCAAAGAAAACATCAACGTCCATATTACCTCTGGCTTGTTTCCTTTTTCTTCCACCAAAAATATCGAGATCATACCTAACCTCTCGGTACGACTATCGATCAGTTCAAGTCCATACTACCTTTAAACTACGTCTCTTTACGTTTCTCAATAGAGTGAATCTATCACTACAAGAAAATGGTCACTTCCACATTACCTATGTCCTTTTTTTTATCCCCACATAATCATATCTTACCACATCCATATTATCTCTGAGTAAGATATTTTTAGAACTTTTTCATGTCCATATTACCTCTGAGTAAAGTTCTGCTCTTTGACTTTTCGCTATCACGTTCACATAACCCTTGATAGTGCTAGTTGTTTTAGCTTATTATCCGTACTTAAGGTACGCCATGGGTAATAAGTCCACAACCCAAGAGTTTTTTATATCCATATTACCTCTGAGCAAACTTCCCGGTCTTGACCATCGATCATCACGTCCATGTTACCTCTGATATCGATTATCTCCTAACTTACCACCCGTACCCAATCCGAAATATGCTCGCTGTGTTAAGGCCACAAAACCTATCACGTCCATATCACCTCTGTTAGTCTTTGTTTCGAATCTATTACTTGCACCCCTAGTGCGTAAAAGGGTAATAGGTACACCAAAATTCTCCCAATGGGATGTCCTTATTAATCATAGTTGCTGTACTAGGTCTATATTACCTCTAGTACAAGCACCCCAAATATAAGGATGTCCAAAGAAAGTGATTTCTCCTTTTATTAAAACAAAAAGAAGGAATGAGAGATTACAAATATCAAGAAGAAGAGGAATCAGAATATTTCGTATTACTTATGTACATAGCAAAAAAATAAAAAATACAAGCGTCTGAGGATGCAAAAAATTGACGTGGAGCGTCTCCAACACCTTACTCCCCGAATCAGCAGGGGTTTCCAAGAATTCTTGGAAGATGTTCGCCTTGCGCACTCGAACAGTGAACGTTTCTTCCGTCCTCTCAACAGGAAGCAACTCGGACTCACTGGAGCGTGGATCAGGGGTAACCGACATCGCGAAAATAGACGTGTTGGTTTCCTTTGGAGAATCTCTAGAAGCCATCACACTAAAGATGAATTTGTGCAAGGAGTTTTGAGATCGTCTGCCACTTATAAACGGGAAATCGACAACTTACTTCTTGACTCGTAACTATTTACTCCGCAAGACGTGATGATTCACTCCTGCAAAACCCAAGATATGGTTACCAGGATTTGGGATAATCCTTTCAAAGACTCGGACTGATACAGAGGTGTGAACACGTCAGGCGCACATCAATACTTGAAACGCAAGAAGTGGTCATTTCTCTCTCAGGATACAAATCAAGCCAAATGGACAATCACAACAAAAAGGAAAGCTTTTATTTTATTTTACTAAAGTAAAAATAGCAAACTACACTTAAAAGGCTACTAGCGCCCCAACAACAAAACAAACTTCAAAAAAGAAGAAGGGGGATGGTCTCAGAAAATGCAACATAAACTACTGATGCTCATCATTGGAGCACAACTCTACTATCCGCCCATGGAGACGGGCAACATGACCATCTAGGTGTGCTTTAACTCGACGCTCAATATCATTTTCCATGACCTCGGGATCATCGCAGCGAACATAGGACTCATATCGGTCATCCACCTTCTGTACCATAACAGCAACAACCGTCATGTTCTTCGCTACCCGGCTTACCTCGGTTCGAATAGCCTCTTCTTTCTGCTAGACCTCCCAGAGGTTATTCCCCAGCACATCAAGCTTGGCTTGGAGCTGTCTGATCTCCTCGGTCAAGTCCTTTTGCTTGGTGAAGCATTCCACCCTAAGGGTACCCAGCCGACCACGCTCCTCCTGTAACTTTTGGAGGTCATATTGCAAGCATTCCTTAGAGAAAGCAAAGAGGGCATTCTCTGTATCCAGCCCAGCTAAGAATTCCTCATATTCACAAGATATCAGTATCCCCATATCGGCCTGTTGATGCCGTCGCAGCTCCATCAGGCATTGCTCTACCTCTGCCAACTTTTGGTCCAGGAGGTCCACCGTCTCTTCTAAGCCAGGGATGCTCCTCAAAGAATTTGCCTGAATCTCGGTAAAGCGCTTCGCCCAGTCGACGGGCCTGCTCCGCTCCAACACACTCTGGACCCCCTATCACAGAAACATGTAAAATCTCCAAAGGGAGAACTGGACATTTTTATCAATCTCCTCCAGTGTTGCCGGAGTCAAAGGCGGCTAGTACAACGAAGAAGTCACAGGCGCAACAGGTTGTATAACAACGCCTAATGACCTTGAAGGGGAGGCAGTAGCGGAGGAACGACCAGGAAAATTGCTCGCATTCTAATCCCCCATAGCCATCTCAAAGGCCCGGACACCCGGCAGCTGAGCAAGACTGGTGGTGCGACCCAGGACAGGAGTTGCAGGGCGCCCTGCTACTTTGGCTCCCGCCTGCGCACCTACCCCAGATGGCGTCACGGCAACCTCAGATGACGACCCAACCACCATAGTGTCATGGACATCAGGAACAGCTTCCTCGGGACAAGCAAGTATATCATTCAAAACGCATTTTGAAAGTATTTAGACTTATTGTTGGAACATCCCATCGAGGCATTGAGAGAGAGCGTGCACATAACCCACGAACGAGCTTTCGAAACAGAGATATCGAATTGAAGTCCAAAGGCGTAGAAGCCAGGCTCTGATACTAACATGTCACGCCCCGATCTCCCGCAGGCAATCGGCCGTTCCCGCTAGGCGGGAATCACCCTCGCCAGCGCTCCCGCGGAACGATCGCTTGACCCATCCGGGCGTGATGCCGCACGAGCGTGAGCCACGCCCGTGCAAGGCCATGGTTCATTGGCTGGCGGTTAGAGTTCTAAGCCACAGAGTCGCACAGATTGTCCGAGTGCAGCGGAGTCATGAACGCATAGCGATTCGGTAACAAGTTCTCTGAGTTGACAAATATAGCGGAAGCATTGAAACAAGTAAAGTAATCTCTTTATTGATATGAACAAGTATTACAGGCGGCGTATAGCCGAGATTACAAGTCGCTCAAGCCTCTCTCTGAAACAGTAAAAGCGTGCCAAGTGGCTACAATTTGGAATGATTGTACAGGCGATGGTCAGGCGATGTTCACAACTTATGTCTTGTATATGTGCTTCAGTCCCGGACGCACCGTTGCAAGGCTTCAGAGGAAACTCTTGGCCTTAGCACGCACGAAGGAGGCGTCCGCACCGCACGAGGTTCTCCCGTACCCTGCATATCAAACTGGTGGATTATCAGTACATTGAATGCACTGGTGGGGAAGCTACTCGCCCGCTCGACAAATCCAAACAACGTAATACAGGTTTCGTGCACAACTATTAAGTTGTCTTTCTAATTGCCTTAGGATCAGTTACATGCAAACATTGAATAGCTTAACGTGTCGGACAGTGCGCCGTGCGATGTTTGAGGAAACACGGCGAGACTTACCATTTGTCCTTCCCTGTCCAAGGCAAACATTATTGATTTAAGCATGGGCAAGTATAAAACATTCAGGAGGCAAGCATATGCAAACAGGAGGGTCATTTAACATGATCGTTCAGGTGTTTAGTTGTTCTTGATGCGATGCAGTGACTCGCACGCGGATAGCCGCTAAGCGAGGATGACTTATCTATATGAACAGTAGTCGCTGGCAAAGCCATAAAGGACCGTTTATAGTCTTGGGCGGTTGGGTGCGAGAGGTCTTGCATCGCTACACGTCACCTCGCCCGGGACGGTATGGAGCGAGACGCTAGGCCACAGGGGCGTTCACTCCATGCCGCCCACTCACGTTAGACTATCAGAAAGTTCCGTCCGGATCGGATCGGCTCCGGTGCCCCGGTGTAGCCGTCCGCAGGAACTTGAACGTTCAATACCTTGTGCACAGGTTGTCCGCGACATGCAGTGGTTGGGTCAGTCAATTATCAGGAGATACACGGGAACAAGAGTGCACTGGAATTGATGACGCAAATGCACTTTGAATACGAGAACACGAGATATTTGAATCTTGATTCTGTACAGTGATTGACTTGTCTTGATGCATTCCCCTGGTTCGGGGCTGCTTGATGACCCAACGGTCTTAGATACTTGCAGGTTCAATCACGCACGGGACGACTACTTAGTAGTCTCCCGGGGTTTGGATGAAAACAAGGCAAACATTAAGCAGACAAGCATGCGTTTCTAAGGAACATAAACAGGCACGTTGCTCGGACCCGAAGGTAAGCCGAGAGATGAAACCGTTAAGGGACTTAGCATGCGAGGGTCTGAATATAAGCAGTATTTTATTTCCACGTTCTAGCAAGCAATATGAGTTGGGATTATTCCCTTAGCTAGGTGCGTTGGATTTATTAGCATACAGGGGTGATTCACCTAGCGACTAGCATGAATATTCCAGATTTTATATGTGCTGGCTAAGCCAAGGCAAGTTCACCGTAGCCACCCACCTTAGCGATGATTCGTCTCGGTAGAGCGATACGTCTGAGCGAGCCTCTGAAAGTCCAAGCCGGATTCCTGTAGGGACAAGTCTGGATATCCTTGCTTCTTGTTTGAGGCAAAGTGGGTCGGGACAGCTGCACGATTGCCGTTTGAGATGGCAGTCCGCTTGAGCGGAACAGGGTGTTACATCCTACCCAACTTAGAAAAAGTCTCGTCCTCGAGACTTACTAAGGACAAGCAGTAATCTAGGTTTGAGGCAATCCTAGACAAGTCGTTTGTACTTGTTCATTTGGATCTTCACTTGCACAAGCTTTGATCTTAGCATACTGCTTAGACTGGATCGTGCGCACCTTTGACATGCATTTCTAGTATGAACACGTCAACCAGCTTAATGATAGCGAAGTCTTAGCACTCGAGTTTCACCTTTTTCTTAAGTCTTGGATGGTGCACTAGTTCAAGGCGTCCCTCGAATAGATGCATTCAACCAAACTTAGGGTTAGTAAAAATCGGACAAGCTACTAGCGATACTCTCAAGTGGTTCGCACAGGTTGGCACAAAGGCCACTCGCAGCATACAACCAGACAAGCAAGTATATCATTCAAAACGCATTTTGAAAGTATTTAGACTTATTGTTGGAACATCCCATCGAGGCATTGAGAGAGAGCGTGCACATAACCCACGAACGAGCTTTCGAAACAGAGATATCGAATTGAAGTCCAAAGGCGTAGAAGCCAGGCTCTGATACTAACATGTCACGCCCCGATCTCCCGCAGGCAATCGGCCGTTCCCGCTAGGCGGGAATCACCCTCGCCAGCGCTCCCGCGGAACGATCGCTTGACCCATCCGGGCGTGATGCCGCACGAGCGTGAGCCACGCCCGTGCAAGGCCATGGTTCATTGGCTGGCGGTTAGAGTTCTAAGCCACAGAGTCGCACAGATTGTCCGAGTGCAGCGGAGTCATGAACGCATAGCGATTCGGTAACAAGTTCTCTGAGTTGACAAATATAGCGGAAGCATTGAAACAAGTAAAGTAATCTCTTTATTGATATGAACAAGTATTACAGGCGGCGTATAGCCGAGATTACAAGTCGCTCAAGCCTCTCTCTGAAACAGTAAAAGCGTGCCAAGTGGCTACAATTTGGAATGATTGTACAGGCGATGGTCAGGCGATGTTCACAACTTATGTCTTGTATATGTGCTTCAGTCCCGGACGCACCGTTGCAAGGCTTCAGAGGAAACTCTTGGCCTTAGCACGCACGAAGGAGGCGTCCGCACCGCACGAGGTTCTCCCGCACCCTGCATATCAAACTGGTGGATTATCAGTACATTGAATGCACTGGTGGGGAAGCTACTCGCCCGCTCGACAAATCCAAACAACGTAATACAGGTTTCGTGCACAACTATTAAGTTGTCTTTCTAATTGCCTTAGGATCAGTTACATGCAAACATTGAATAGCTTAACGTGTCGGGCAGTGCGCCGTGCGATGTTTGAGGAAACACGGCGAGACTTACCATTTGTCCTTCCCTGTCCAAGGCAAACATTATTGATTTAAGCATGGGCAAGTATAAAACATTCAGGAGGCAAGCATATGCAAACAGGAGGGTCATTTAACATGATCATTCAGGTGTTTAGTTGTTCTTGATGCGATGCAGTGACTCGCACGCGGATAGCCGCTAAGCGAGGATGACTTATCTATATGAACAGTAGTCGCTGGCAAAGCCATAAAGGACCGTTTATAGTCTTGGGCGGTTGGGTGCGAGAGGTCTTGCATCGCTATACGTCACCTCGCCTGGGACGGTATGGAGCGAGACGCTAGGCCACAGGGGCGTTCACTCCATGCCGCCCACTCACGTTAGACTATCAGAAAGTTCCGTCCGGATCGGATCGGCTCCGGTGCCCCGGTGTAGCCGTCCGCAGGAACTTGAACGTTCAATACCTTGTGCACAGGTTGTCCGCGACATGCAGTGGTTGGGTCAGTCAATTATCAGGAGATACACGGGAACAAGAGTGCACTGGAATTGATGACGCAAATGCACTTTGAACACGAGAACACGAGATATTTGAATCTTGATTCTGTACAGTGATTGACTTGTCTTGATGCATTCCCCTGGTTCGGGGCTGCCTGATGACCCAACGGTCTTAGATACTTGCAGGTTCAATCACGCACGGGACGACTACTTAGTAGTCTCCCGGGGTTTGGATGAAAACAAGGCAAACATTAAGCAGACAAGCATGCGTTTCTAAGGAACATAAACAGGCACGTTGCTCGGACCCGAAGGTAAGCCGAGAGATGAAACCGTTAAGGGACTTAGCATGCGAGGGTCTGAATATAAGCAGTATTTTATTTCCACGTTCTAGCAAGCAATATGAGTTGGGATTATTCCCTTAGCTAGGTGCGTTGGATTTATTAGCATACAGGGGTGATTCACCTAGCGACTAGCATGAATATTCCAGATTTTATATGTGCTGGCTAAGCCAAGGCAAGTTCACCGTAGCCACCCACCTTAGCGATGATTCGCCTCGGTAGAGCGATACGTCTGAGCGAGCCTCTGAAAGTCCAAGCCGGATTCCTGTAGGGACAAGTCTGGATATCCTTGCTTCTTGTTTGAGGCAAAGTGGGTCGGGACAGCTGCACGATTGCCGTTTGAGATGGCAGTCCGCTTGAGCGGAACAGGGTGTTACAGGCAGTGCCTGCATGGCCAGAACAACCAGTAGTCAGCTTTGCCCAAAGAACGAGAAGCTGAAGCTAGAATATCCCTCCATTGGTAAGTATACAGAATAACATACCACGAGAAGGCGGCAAGGGTTGCGGCCCGCCCAGCATAGTCAAAGCATTCCCCATGGCTTCTATATCATTCACAAATACGTGCTCGAACGGTTTGAAGGGCTCTGACACGCCAGCACCCGTCTCGTGGGCTTCCGAAATTTCAAAAGCAGGATCTACCACGCCTGCACCCAACTTTTCAAATTCAGAAAGCTTGGGTGCAGCCTTTGAGGCACCCATGTCAGACTCTGGGGAAGTCTCCTCCTCTGGTTCTTTATAAGAGACCACCTAGGCGGCCGCTCGTCGGGGACAGTCCTTCTTTCCTTGCGTCTGGAAATTGTCAAATAGACAAGAACAAGATATTTATTCAAGGAACCAGGAAGAATTAAACTGAGACGGTGTATAAATACTACCTCAGCACCTAAAGATGGGGCTACCGAAATCCTCCACCATTGTCACTACCACGTTCCAAAAACAGGAGTATTTTGGACTTTTTATAATATTTAATATTATGGTAGTTACAATTAAGTAATTGCATGATAAGTATATTTGATTTAAATAAATATGTGAGATGTGTAATTAAATATAGTATTATATACAGTGTTCATTTATGATTGAGCTGGTAGACTTGACCTAGAAGCCAGTAGACAAACACCTGTCCGAATTATGGGATTATGTGGTTAATTGTTTTATTTAGAATTAATTTATTGGAGGTGTAATTAACTACCGTAATTTATTTAATTATTGTGCATTGCCTTTGCTTCGATATTTGGAGCGCTACCCTAGCTTTTGCCTTCCAATAAATTTCACAATCTTGCCCTAGACATGCCCGCCTTCCATTCTGCTATTTTTGCAACTCATAATATAGCTCTCTGTACCTTATTTCTAGCCGCACAAAAATTATCGCGGACGTTTATTTAATTCCTAAATAAATTCCTATTTTGTATCGTTGTGCGTTCCAATCGAAATTGGAGGCAATCTTGACCTATTTTTCGTACGGTCCAAATTAGGGTAATATTCTGTTCTGAGTCTTCTTCATTAATGATATTGATGACCCGACCTGATTTTGGTCCCATGTACTCCTAATTAATTTTAGAACACATCTTGCATTTAATTCTAATTAATTTGAGGATACCATTTTAGCTGATTCCGTAAATCTCGGTAAATTCCAGTGCCCTGCTATTTGAGCCCATACCAAACATACAGCGCCCCCTGACCCTACAATGCACCGGACACCGAATCGCCCGCCAAATTTTTGTTATTTTATGCGTCTGTGCAAATACCCAAATTTAAGGGGGCTAATTTACAAATTTGTATTTTTGGTGTCAACACCTCATTTGTTTAAAACAATGAAGGAGCCCTAATATTTAACTAAGTCTCTCACCCTCATCCCCACATGAAGAAACCCTCATGACAAATCTAGGCCATCCATTCAATGGGTGCATCCTAACCCTTCATTCCCACACACTACCCTATTTAAAGTCACATCATCACTCTTCCCTAGGAAGCCATAATCCCCAAAAACCTAGGTTTCCCCACCTCCTCACAAGCCCCCATCTCCCTCATCCAACCGTAGCCTCCTTCTTTCTTCAATTTCTTTTCTTCTTCTTTTTTTTTTCTTCTTCTTCTCTTTCTTTTTTGAATTTAAAGGAGAGGGAAACCCATCCCCTCAGGCTCTGTTCCCGGCCGCCCACTCGGCCAGGCTCCGACCGATCTCCTCCTTGCTCGTCTCCGGCTTGCAGCTAGCTCCGGCCGTCAACTTCTCCAACCTCCCACCATCAAAGCCACCCCGGCAGCTCCTACCTCGACTCCTCGCTGCACCCCGCAACCCGCACGGCTCGGACTCCCTTCTCCAGCCGACCCGGGGGAGCCCACCTTGCTCCACTGCAGCTCCGGCCGCTGCTCAGTCCCCGTCCACCGTGAGCTCCCCCGACCATCGGCCTGCACTCCGACCGAACTTCTCCCCCATCCTCCTAACTCCTCCCCCCGCGCTCGAGTTCCCCGTCGAGCCGACCACCTCCAACCCCACAGCTCCGACCGCCCGCTGCTTTTTCTTCCCGACTCCGGCGGCGAGCTCCACCCTCCCCCTCACTGTTCTTCCCCCGACTCCGGCGAGCGCAGCTCCGCTGCATTCCCCTTCCCGCTGCCAACTCCCCACCGACTGCCACCCGGTGCTCCAACTCCCCAGTCGAGCCCCCGCTCTTCCCTACATCCCATTCACTCCGGCCCTCACTGCCCACCACTCCGGCACCGCCCATCTCTTCTCCCCGGCCAGCCACCTATCCCCACCACCATCTTCACCTACACCACCATCTTCACCTACACAACCACCACCATCTTCACCATACACCACCATCCTCTTCACCTACACAACTACCACCATGACCACCGCCTGAAGCCCGGCAGCCACCCCGGCGGCCACCCCCTGTGAGCTCCTCCCCCTCTTTCCTCCTTCACTAATGTATATATATATGTATATATAACTAATGTATATGTATTTGTATATATTTAATTAATGTGTAGATATATGTAGGTATATAATTAAAGTATATGTACATATACGTGTATAATTAATGTATATGTATATATGTACTTATATACTAGTATATAGTATTGTAATTTCAATTGGTATATATGTATATATAATTTGTATATGCATTTAGTATATCTGGTATGTTTATGCAAACATATATACAGTATAAGTATTTATCTGGTATATGTACTAATTAATATATATACTTTAAAACGTATTTTGTATATATATATGATGTATCTATATCTATATATATATATATATATATATATATATATATATATATATATATATATATTGGTATATGGGTATAATTAATTGGTATGGTAATAATGTACATATTTAATAGGTGTACATTATTCAATATGATGAGTATAAATAAATATATATATATATATATATATATATATATATATATATATATATATATATATATATATATTGTGAGTATCAATGCTAATTAATAATATGTATATTTATATATGTATCCCTACTAGATGACCCTAGTTGACTAGTGCCATGCTTGGCATAGCCCTAAGGCCATTGTATTTCTATTGTGTGTTAGTGTAGCATCTGATACAAGTGTTATATTTGTGATATGTTTATAGGACTGTTGGTTCATCCAGGAGATACTCTGGAACAGGACATCAGTAGTTACCAGCTAAGGACCCAAGGCAAGTACATTTCTCTGATAATTTCCAATTGTTGATAATTTCTATAAGTTCAATACTCTAGAAATGTTACATCTGAATCCTTGACACAGTGCTACACGGACTAGTATATAGCTTGGATCTGCAGTCATGAGATGTTACATTGATTATCGTATTAACATTGTACACGACATATATATTAGACATCGTACATGATAGATTGGACTTGCTCGTGTATCGTGACGTGTCATGGTTGGATCTACAGTACTAGTTGTCACGCCCCAGTCCCAAATACGTAGGACTAAGAACACGTAAGCATGCCAGCCGCATGGATATGACAACTCCAATATATGGAAACCAAATCCATACGTACGCTGTAATATGAATACAAAATCCACAAGTGGTATAAAATGTAATACAAGTCACAGGGTAAAATCTAAATCTCATCCACCAAAATTATATAAAAATAAATAACCAGTATCTATGAAACTAGATCTCAATAAGAAGTATCTAAGGATGATAGTTGGATGGAAACAAATCCACTACCAACTCGAATATAAGAGCAAATACAATATGAGTACAACACCACAACACAATATAAGAATACCAACTATCCATCACAGCTCGAAGAGAAGACATCCTCGGATCACATATAACCATCCAAATCTGCGCTCCTGCAAATACTCAAGAAAAGATACACCTGGCAGCGGACCAGGTCCTCAGAGGGACGTAACAAGATACAGAAAATACGAGCCAATTTGAATACAGTAAACATGCATATGGTTTGAAAATAAATAAGTACGCTGTACAAGACAATCTATATGAATGCAAATGAGGACAACTTTTCGACGTATGAGCAAGGGTAGTCTACTCGATCTAAGCCTCACAACTCACACACCCGTCTAGAACATCAGAAATCGACATACCTCTGGGGTAGCGACCAGCGCGACTCTACAAAAATCGACATACCTCTGGGGTAGCGACCAGCACGACACACGCCCGTAGTGCGAACTATATACTACGGTTTACCAGAGTGGTTAAAAGCCCATACGCCTAATGATTGTCCTCCCATGATACTATGTGCCATGTGTGTGTCAACATATCTAATACATAGTAATGACTGGAGAAAAACTACACATGCAAGAACTATACAGAAATGAAATAAATAAAAAGAAATATAAATAGCATGCAAAGTACTGTAAACAATTTGGCAAGGTATCTTGCCTGGGGTCCTGCTGCTGGTATGAATCAGGGTCCAAGTCACAGTCCAAATAGCCTATGTATTACAAATTTATCACGTCAAAAGATAATTTATTCTAATTTATTTAATTCTGGAATAATTACTCTATAATCCTATTTTAATCTTATTATTCTGATTTTTATGTTAATTCCTAAATTTTGTCCAAAGAAACTGAATTTTATCAACTCGAGACTCATGGCACGCAAATCGAGACAATCTGTTGACCAAAAAGTCAACCGATACAAACTCGATTTTCATGCATGATTTCTTGTAGATTTCAGCATCAAAAACATACTGGAATTTACAGCTCGTCTGAATTCAAATTCATTTGGGAATTATGGCACATACAAATTTTGTATTGTGCACCGATGGTTAAATTCTAACCTAGAAGTTCTACAGAATTAACAGTATATAAATACTTCAAATTAAATTCTGGGAAAAATATATGTCGATGATCTCGACATTAGCTTTCCGAAACTTTAAACGGTTCGTGATTTTGATTCCTGGTTCTCCCAGAATTACGAAAACATCGAAATACGTCTATTTTCGGACATGCTGTGCTCTACGAATTTTCCAGAATTTAATACTAATAATTTAGAAAAAAATTTATATAATCAGAAAGCTAACCTCATTATTGTTCTAACAAAAAAAACTAGAGTGCATTTGGAGTCCGAAGCTAGGAGATATCATCTTTTTAATTCGTCATAACTAGTAGAAAATGAGGCTGTATTTATGACGAATTTTGGCTATTTTTGGACGAAAAAGAGAGGAATTTTGGGGAAGAAAAATATGAATGATGAGATATTTATAATGGTGAACACTACTTAATTAAATACGACTAGGATTGGTTAATTTGGATAGGATTATGATGAATTTAAATAAGGATAGGATATGCATGAAGTTGATTTCCTAGTAGGTTCAGGATTTGAATTAATTTAAAATAGAGTTTGAATTTATCTCAATAATTTATAATCTTAAATATAATTAAAGATAATACAAATAATTTATAAAATCTTATTAATATCTATTAACACTAAATTAGCATCTATCTAATATTAAGACTATATATACCCAAATAAATCCTAAATAATTTTAAAAATCTAAAATAACCTAAAAATGATTCTAAATAAATATTTATATAAGTAAATATATCAAAAAATTCATTTGCTAATTAAATAACAGAATACTCTAAAGAAATTCAATACCTATAATAATATAAAATATACACAAAATATCTATTTTGGGTGAGGGGGTTTACAATCTACCCAACTTAAAACAATTTCGTCCTCGAAATTAAAATCGAACATGGTTTCTCTCTATCTAATCTTACTTGATCACAATCTAAAAGAATTTACCTCAAGTTTAATAATGCAATTTCTACCCAACTTAGAATTTACCCATCTATCACATAAGGCTCTTACACTTAAAAAAAATATTCCTCAATTTATTTTCTCATGTCATTCAATCCTCAAAACTTTAACACCAACTATATCATATGTGATATGCCCTTAATCAATTATGAAAGATAGTCACCAAATAATATGATTGGCCTATGGGGTATATCTTGTACTATCCGTGTATCACTTACTTCCAAGCACGAGATTTCATCTTTCCGAAACAAGGAAAGACGGAAAGCAATGGAAAAGAGTTCAAGGAGGGGTAATAGAATGGAAGTATGGGAATCAAAGCGTTTAAAGAATTCAAATGGGAATTGTCAAGACAGTTGTGGATTGAAATCTTAATTTGGTAATTTTCTATTCGCATGCTTACATCGGTACAGTTATGTACTTGATATGATATGCTTTGTTGTATCTAGAGGGTAAGTATATTTGTCTACTGGTCCACTATACATCTCAATCCACGTAAAATACTATTGCGAAGGGCGAATCAAGCGCATTATGGCTAGCTAGACCATAATACACTGATTCTGATTAGACAATTTGTATTAGTGTGGTTGATCAGGCCCCAATAACACATATGTCATGAACAAGCTTGATATAAGATTAAGCTTGCAAAAACTAGGCTATAATAGCAGCATAATTCAAGGTAGCACAGAAAATATAACGCTGGATTATGTTGTGAGAAGTTACAAAATAATTCAAGTTCGCAAAAGCAAAAACAACATAAGCAATAATAATAAAAGACTCTACAATCTCTACAGTTATCATACAACCTCCTTATCTAAGTCGCTAGTCGACCAAATAGGGCAAGGACCTCTAAATTCTATGGTCTGAATAAACACTGTCGTCTTTTGCTAGCATGCGATAAATATCATTCGGTTATACTTCAATTAATAGGTCAAAAGACTATGTGATACTAGGTGTCAAACATTATGGTAAAACTTCTAACTAACTCTAGTAGTGTCTATACTACTCTCAAGTCTTCTTAATACATCAAGGGGTAATGGTATAACAATCTAAAGATAAGGAATTCTAGGTTCACTAGATATTCTAAACTTAGTGGTGTGTCTATATTCTCGTTGTATTCTTAATAGGTGTGCTACTCTAATTATCATCATAATAACAGGGGTTCCTATATTCTAGCAGAAGACTATACTCAAGGAACTATTAGGGAAGTACAGGAATCAAGCAGGATGCAATTATTCGAATAGAATAGAGAGGATGAAGATGAATCATAGTCAATTATGGATGAGATCCTATACTCTAGTCCTAGGTGCAGGCTTGTTCGGTACAGTAACGTAACCGAGACAATATGCTCTCGACCTGCATGGGCCACCACAAAAACATGTCACGCCCCAGTCCCAAATACGTAGGACTAAGAACACGTAAGCATGCCAGCCGCATGGATATGACAACTCCAATATATGGAAACCAAATCCATACGTACGCTGTAATATGAATACAAAATCCACAAGTGGTATAAAATGTAATACAAGTCACAGGATAAAATCTAAATCTCATCCACCAAAATCATATAGAAATAAATAACCAGTATCTATGAAACTAGATCTCAATAAGAAGTATCTAAGGATGATAGTTGGATGGAAACAAATCCACTACCAACTCGAATATAAGAGCAAATACAATATGAGTACAACACCACAACACAATATAAGAATACCAACTATCCATCACAGCTCGAAGAGAAGACATCCTCGGATCACATATAACCATCCAAATCTGCGCTCCTGCAAATACTCAAGAAAAGATACACCTGGCAGCGGACCAGGTCCTCAGAGGGACGTAACAAGATACAGAAAATACGAGCCAATTTGAATACAGTAAACATGCATATGGTTTGAAAATAAATAAGTACGCTGTACAAGACAATCTATATGAATGCAAATGAGGACAACTTTTTGACGTATGAGCAAGGGTAGTCTACTCGATCTAAGCCTCACAACTCACACACCCGTCTAGAACATCAGAAATCGACATACCTCTGGGGTAGCGACCAGCGCGACTCTACAGAAATCGACATACCTCTGGGGTAGCGACCAGCGCGACACACGCCCGTAGTGCGAACTATATACTACGGTTTACCAGAGTGGTTAAAAGCCCATACGCCTAATGATTGTCCTCCCATGATACTATGTGCCATGTGTGTGTCAACATATCTAATACATAGTAATGACTGGAGAAAAACTACACATGCAAGAACTATACAGAAATGAAATAAATAAAAAGAAATATAAATAGCATGCAAAGTACTGTAAACAATTTGGCAAGGTATCTTGCCTGGGGTCCTGCTGCTGGTATGAATCAGGGTCCAAGTTACAGTCCAAATAGCCTATGTATTACAAATTTATCACGTCAAAAGATAATTCATTCTAATTTATTTAATTCTGGAATAATTACTCTATAATCCTATTTTAATCTTATTATTCTGATTTTTATGTTAATTCCTAAATTTTGTCCAAAGAAACTGAATTTTATCAACTCGAGACTCATGGCACGCAAATCGAGACAATCTGTTGACCAAAAAGTCAACCGATACAAACTCGATTTTCATGCATGATTTCTTGTAGATTTCAGCATCAAAAACATACTAGAATTTACAGCTCGTCTGAATTCAAATTCATTTGGGAATTATGGCACATACAAATTTTGTATTGTGCACCGATGGTTAAATTCTAACCTAGAAGTTCTACAGAATTAACAGTATATAAATACTTCAAATTAAATTCTGGGAAAAATATATGTCGATGATCTCGACATTAGCTTTCCGAAACTTTAAACGGTTCGTGATTCTGATTCCTGGTTCTCCCAGAATTACGAAAACATCGAAATACGTCTATTTTCGGACATGCTGTGCTCTACGAATTTTCCAGAATTTAATACTAATAATTTAGAAAAATAATTTATATAATCAGAAAGCTAACCTCATTATTGTTCTAACAAAAAAAACTGGAGTGCATTTGGAGTCCGAAGCTAGGAGATATCGTCTTTTTAATTCGTCATAACTAGTAGAAAATGAGGTTGTATTTATGACGAATTTTGGCTATTTTTGGACGAAAAAGAGAGGAATTTTGGGGAAGAAAAATATGAATGATGAGGTATTTATAATGGTGAACACTACTTAATTAAATACGACTAGGATTGGTTAATTTGGATAGGATTATGATGAATTTAAATAAGGATAGGATATGCATGAAGTTGATTTCCTAGTAGGTTCAGGATTTGAATTAATTTAAAATAGAGTTTGAATTTATCTCAATAATTTATAATCTTAAATATAATTAAAGATAATACAAATAATTTATAAAATCTTATTAATATCTATTAACACTAAATTAGCATCTATCTAATATTAAGACTATATATACCCAAATAAATCCTAAATAATTTCAAAAATCTAAAATAACCTAAAAATGATTCTAAATAAATATTTATATAAGTAAATATATCAAAAAATTCATTTGCTAATTAAATAACAGAATACTCTAAAGAAATTCAATACCTATAATAATATAAAATATACACAAAATATCTATTTTGGGTGAGGGGGTTTACACTAGTTGGGGGCGGGGAAGTAGTTGGTAAGAAATGTGATCATAACCTTTTATTACAGTATAGAACAATATAAGTGTTAATCATGCTATTCACATATGATTAGCCAGGCCCTATAGCTCTCGTACATGTTCCCAAGCCGATCATATTTCGAAACTACTATTTCAAACACTTAGAATAGATTACAGTTCCCTATTTTAAATCATATACTACATCACCCGTATATGATACTGTACCTTGTTCTTTTCATTTTCTTTTATGCACTGACTGTATCATATTGCCTATTGCCTGTCTCTTTACATTGCCTGTCTTTTTATTTTGCCATTGCATTTATTCACTGTCTTTTCTCAGTATCTAGCATCATATGTTTATTGCTTTATAGTCCTTATCAATTAAATGGAACTGTTGTTTGAGATTGTACTTTGCTCCTTCCTGACTGGAAATATTTTTCCAGACTATGCCTTAGAGGACCGGTGTCCGACACTTTATGGACCATATGGTGAGTAGCTGCAACTTGGGCTTGGTAGTTTAGTTGAGATTCCGGAAGTCTAGCCGAAATTACTAGTTTACTAGTTAGTTCTTTTAGTAGACTATTTGTACCGGATTTGTCTCCGGCATACTTGTTGAGACATATATAATTGTTGAGTTAGATTATTACATTAGTCTTGTGTTGTATTTAATTTTATTTGTTCGATATCTTATCGTGTTGTAGTCATGTGATTGAGTATGTGTTCGTATTATTTTGTGTCATCCGTGCCACCTTATGGAGATTGGATGCTTGTGTGAGATTGGCTAGATAGTATCATGACCTTGACAGCGTTCTACCGCCGATGCTGTGGCGTAGGCTGGACGTACCCGCGTACTCGTGCCCCAATTCCGGGTGCGGGTCGTGACAACCGTGAGGGGTCCTACCCTCGCCTCGTCTTCCTCTACTTCTTCACCTCCTCCTTCTTCTTCGCCAGCCTACACAGAGGCCTGGACAGCAACCTGCTTTCTATAACAAGGCCTCGAGGCCACAGAGGGTTCCTGTCTTCTTCTTTTCAGCTGAGGGCTCCGTATCGGGGAGGCCCTGCGCTACGCTAAAAAATTCATGGAAAGAGAAGGGTAGTCAGAAGTATCCCCTTCCTCCGTCACCGAGTCAAAGTCAACAACAATGGCCTTTCCCTTGCCTTTCCCCCGACTTTACTGCGGCTCCACGCGCTGGCTATTCATCTTAGTGCCCACAATAAATCTGGTATCCGGATCAAAGCCAGGTGGAGGGGTGTTCACGGCCATATAAAAAATAGCCGCTGCATACATGATATACCTGCAAACTTTTTCATCTAGAAGACAAAACTGGACTTGAGTACTGGTCGCAAAATAATAATCCCGGGCTCGGGCTCATCAAGGACGCTACCCTCGATAGCAATACACGAGCTTGGGTTGCTTAAAAAGAGCTGGCTATAACCAAAATACCGGGCGAACCTACTCGGCAGATAGGATTCCAAGAAGACATGGTTCTAATTTTGATACACCAAGTGGGAAGGCATGATGGAAAGCAGCCAGTGGAAGAGCGTCGGAGACAAAACCTGATGATCGATGCCACCATTATAATGAACCCCATTCACCTCATCCTCTATGAACTTCAGGACAAAAACAAATAAAGAATAGTCTACCATGCAAGCAAGCGCGTGACGACAAGTGGAAACCTCAGTATAAGCCCAAGGCATCCTAACATATCGACGAATAAAGGTGTCAGCATCCGTCGTCATCGCCTCGGCACCGGGTATCATCAAAGATGGGTAATGTATCAACATCCAACCCATTAGATAATGGTAAGGCATCTTGACCCGATTGAATCTTTGGCGGGGTCCTGGGCAATTACCTTACTGGTGAAAGCATGAAGCCCACGATGGATGCTACAGACCATCGCTTGGAGCAAAGCAAGCTTATGTTTGAAGATCAACTTCACAGCAGGGAGGGTGAGGTTACGTCTAATCCTCGCAATCGCCCCAGAGCCTCCCAAGACTACGCAAGTTCATAGCCATGTCATCAAGAACCCAACCAAGATAGCTTTGTCAGACAATGGTTAGCTGTTTAGGTAGAAATAACTGAAGGTGTCACCAGAACTACCAAACCCTTCGCCAGTTGGGGAAGTTCTCTTGGTGCCACGCACTTGATCGTCAACTTCCCTCTGAATTTGGGGGCTCCGAGCGGTGACCTGACTCGAAGCTTTAGTATTAAAAAGGTAACCGATCCAGGCCTTGATATGGGGTAAACTCCCCTCCGACCACTTGTACTTCTTCTTTGAAATCAGCTGGCAAGTACTATAGTGGCACAATACTTTTTGGTATGTGGCAAAAAATCCCGGATATTGCTGCTCCAATTCCTCAAATTCCTCGTTAGTCGGGGTGTAATCCTCATACGGTTCCTCACCCCAGGGCAATTATGATACATTATACACCTCATGAAGGGCGAGCCCCATCTTCCCGCCAGGAGTAAAGAAGTTCACGGTGCGACAGTTATACATCTCGACCAAGGCCACGAACAAATTTAGGTTCTTTTCCAAACCATAACAGGAACCCCTTATAGCATAATAGAGGTTGGCCTCCTTCAAGGTCTTCTCATACTTCCCTAACACCCACGTTGTTAGGCCAATCCAAGAAGGTGAATGATATACCCAGTTGAGCAGGCTCACTCTTCCCCGGGGATAGAACCCCTTGGCTGCAAGTTGGTTTAAAAAAGTGTCAGCTTTGTAAAAACTGACATACGGCCCCATCTCGCACGCGAAGGTGCCTGGTTCTAACCCGCAAACGGAATAAGAGAACGATTCCTTGGTCACCGCCGCTCTCTTCAGCTCGGAGTTAAAACAGATACAGCCGACTTGGGTTCCCCTTTGATCTGGAGTCAGGTTACCCAACATCTTCCTCCAAAGAGGCACCATATTGAAAGTAGACAAAGGCATATGGTATTCCATCGTAGGCATATGCACCTTTGTCCTGCTGGAGAAGAAGTCCCAGTTCTCCTTAATCTTTACTACCTGGGGGTCCGAGATAGTGAGAGAATCCCCAAAAAGGAAGATCGGCTTCAAATAAGATTCACCCATGTCGCCTTCGATCGTCCCGGAGTTCAGTTGGCTAAGAAAATAGAATGAGGGCTGACCCGCTTTTAACTTCAGCCTCGCCTCAGACTGATTCTTGTTCATCTGTGCCTGGACATTGGCCACTATATAATCATGCCTAACACCCATGGCGGTGTGGGCATTCCCAACCAGCACCTCCCCTGACGGAGCAACGGGTAAAGTCACTACAAAATCAGAGGAAGAAAGACGGTTAGATGCCATACGACCAAGTTATGAAGGGTGAATGTGGCCAAGTCATGAAGGGTACATGCGGCCAAGTCAAGACCTCCATGCGGCCAAACATGGAGGGTCCATGCGACCAAGTCATGAAGGGTGCATGCGGCCAAATTAAGACCTGTGCACGTAGCTAAAAGAGACCTGCGCATAAAGCATGCAGCATGGTCATATGGAAAGATCCATATAGCGGGCGGCATATAAAGTATTCGGGTGTCCAGATTTCTCCTCCAACCCTTACCTTTAGTAGGCACTTGAACGTCTGGATGAAAGGTCGGTGCCTCATCCTCAACTATAGATGAAGAAGCGGAGCGCTTCTCCTTGTCGACATCCTTCTTGGCCTTTGACGAGGAAGATGGAGCTTTAGGGGCCATGACGAGTAGTCGGAGAAGATGGTCGAAAATAAAGGAGTGGCAGAGACAAAGGGAAAAAAAATCTCAGCAAAAATATAAAGTTCTCTCTCCTCCTCCAGACCCCTATTTATATGCCACTAAAAGACAAGATTAACTCCCTGAAATTATCGTGCTCCACTGTTATCAAATGACAGCAGTTAACGATTTAATTTTTGGGGAGGCCTTATCCTTTACATCCGTCAACATGGGATTCGCGTGAAGAGGCAGCTCGAAATTCGAACAGAATCCACTCAAGGGTCATAGCAAATCTGGCAATGAAAGACTTGACAGCCTGGCGACATACGTTCATACGGTACAACGTCCATGCGACCTAAACGTCCATGCGGCCCAAATGTACCCCTTCTATGCTACTTATTCAAAGTATTTCAAACTTATAAGTTTGAAAACTTTGAAGGGAGTTTTGTAGAAGCATGGAAAATACGGATCCATGTGGCAAACAACCTTGCGTCCCATGACAAAGCTCAGCAGAAATTGGACAACATAGTCACCATACGGACCAAAAAAACTACATTCATCCGGTCCAAACAGCCGAAGCAAACCTTGGCCGAAGATGGACCTAGCATGATGGCCTGACGACCAGATCAAGTTTGACACAGAATCCTGATCGGAAGGACTCTCTGAACGTCTCGAAAGATGAAACCTCACTAAAAGACAGAAGTCTCCAGGAGTGTGCAGTACCACGTGTACAACATGATAAAAGATTTCATGTGATTATGGCCGCATGCATCCCAGACTCCATGTATCCCATGCATCTCTGGCCGCCAGAAAGTCCATGCATCCTAGATTTTATGTATCATATGTGTTTCTAGCTGCATGCGTCCCAGACTCCATGTATTTCATGCGTCAAAATGATATGCAAAATAAATCATGTTGTTACAACTAAAGTGATTCCCTCTAACCAAATAGCGGCCACGCATCCATTTAAGCAAGTCGTGCCTACAATAGTTGAGAACAGTCCAGATACTCAATAGACAACAAAATTCCAATAAATATTCACATGGCAGCAAAACTCAGATTCGCGTGCATGGCTGTATGTTCCTTCAGTTAAGAGGGGACACGTGGCAAACCACCCACCATCCATGCGGCCCAAAATCCATGCGGCCACAAGTATGGCTATAGATTGTAGGATACCAGACCCAAAAAAATGGCTAGCTGGCTATCTGCGAATCTATACTCGAATAAGAGAGAAGAGCTTCCGTATCAGATCGTTCACGCAGTAAAGAGAGTTGCTAAACTCCTAACCCTCCATCGTCATCCCCGATAACACAAAATTTATACTTAGATTGTCTGTATAGGACTCCTCTCTGTACTCTCTTTAGTTTGTTTAATTAAATTAAGTTTTTTTTCAAACTTTCGTATTTAATGGCAAATATATACCATTTCATATTTAGGTCCTTAGGAGTTTGGGTGTTTTCAAAATGGAGAAAAATGATTGGATGAAGGTGGAATCCATGTTTGATGTGTTGTAGAGGGAGAAATTAGTGTGTGATGTTTTGTATGAGCCATGAGGGTATGGGTGTGGGTTTGGGTTGGTATTTGGTCTAATTTTGGGTTAGGTTGAGTTGGTTGCTCCAAATTAAATATAAATTGTGTCCTAGGTGTTCTTTAATAAATTAGAAGTGCATGGGGTCTCAATTGGGGGTAACACAAGTATTATGGACTTAGTAGACTCGAAATAGGTACGTCATAAATTGGGTTGCAAGAAACGGGTAGAGGTTGTGTCTTCAATTTAGATTGGAACGAACATAGGTACAAAGTATAGATTTAAAATTAGGTATTAATTAACGATTGTTGTGCGATTAAAATAAATCACAAGGGAGGATATTTATGAATGACATAAGGGTCAGAATAGAAGATTGACACGTCTAGGTCAAGGGTGTGAAATTTGTTTGAAGGCAAAGGCTAGAGTAGAGCTCTAAATATTGAAGCAACTGTAACTTGCACCTAGTGAACTAAATTAAATAAGGTGAATTATAACTCCATTAACTAATTCAAAATAACCCTAAATGAATCCTAATCCTAGATTTGGGTCAGGGGATTTACACCAGCCTTGTATGCCATAAAAATTATTAGGGGTGGCCCATCACGCACGATCTCGGGATGCCGTTCCTTCCCCATGTTCTAATCAGCTTTTATGTTACCTAATTAACCCTACAGTGATATAGAATTTTCTTCCTTGGCCATAGAAATATTCCCCTTAATGATATCGTACAAAGTATGGACACATTTCATACGAATCTATTTAATATAAGGAGTCAAGTCTAGATCTACCCAAATATAGATGCAATATTCAAATCAGTAATAACCTAGCCACGCTATGGTTCTGACCCATTATTATTTTTGTGCCAAAAATTCAGGAATATAATATTATGCACCAAGCAGGAATCATCATGTTACGTTCAGTGTACATGTTGGCCAATATCCCACACTCAGTGTACAATAAAGCCTTTATAAACAGGTGAACATAACAAGTGTGTCGGTACGAATACAATAACCAAGTCAGGATATCAAACCTCAATTGGTTACATGAATCATATTTGATCAAATCATAATTAATTAGGAATCTCATATCTCATATGATCGAGTCACGGTCATGAATGCCTCATCAATTCCTCAAATTTTGTGATCATCAATCATGGTCAACCACAACTAATCTAGAATAGGCATCAAGTGCACAACAGGACCCATGCATGCACAATCAATCACAAAAAGTCTTGGGTTGACGCACCTTGCAAGTGCCAAATATAGGCTAGTCAGGAATAATGGCGCACTATGCACTAGCAAGCAAGTATATGGTGCACAAACATATAACACTAGGTCCCAGAAGTCATAATGCAAAATTCTATAACATGGCGCACAAAATCGATAATGGAACAGCAGGAAGATGTGGCGTACAAATTAAGAATTACAAGAATAGGAGCATTCTACTCATGCAAAAAACTGGCGCATAAAGCAAGAGTTACGAGTAAGAGAAGTGGAACACTATACAAGTACAAAATAACTACAAGACAAAACATAATTCCCCAGGCGGCGCAGTAATCGAGGGTACGACAGTCGAGGGCCTCGAGAATCGAGACGTACCAAAGTCAAGGCTGGCTTATCGAGGTTGAACCGAGCAAGAGTGCGCCAAAAGTTAACAAGTACGTCGAGTTATTAAACCATCAAAAGTGTGCCAAGCGTTGAGCGTCCAAAAAATGCGCCAAAGGTTGTGGGTATAAAAGTGGCGCACTTTTGATAGTTAATGCACAATGTATCAATTGTGCGCCGGTCTGCTGATTTGGTTAAAAGTGCGTGAAGGAGGAAGTTGGTCAAAAGTGCACTAAAAATAGACTGGCACACTTTTGCTTGGTTCGTTGAATAATACATCAATTGTGCACCAGAGGTTGAAATATTTCAAAAGTGCGCCAAGAAGGATTTTGCCAAAAAATTATCCCCTTGACATACTTTTGCAAGAAAGTGGCAGTACTCTTAAAGTACATACGAGTATGGAATACGGGTCACATTCAATATGTGCCCATAGTACAAATCCTTCTGTGTACTTCTTGTTACTGTTCTTCTTCTTAATCGACCCACTATTTGATGTACTCAGAGCTCAAGCTCGAGACTATGACAGTGCTCCATTCCTCAAGCAATAAGAATCAAAAATCAAAGGAAAATCTAGGCTCAAAATCAGGGAACATCTTTTAAAAATACCTTATTTTAGGAGATTATTTTCTAGAAAAATATACTCATGAAAACCCTCATGATAAAATCAAGATAAAACCATTAACCACCTCAAATCTGAAAACCCCAAGAACTAACTATAATCAGAATACTTCTAGAAACTAATTACAACAACAAATACTAAGAATAAAATTATAGCCGATTATGTTTCTTCATATTTTTAAGATGTTCTTGCCATGAATAAAACCAGGAGCAAAACAAGAGAAATGAACAAGTGAGGAGAGATAATAAGAACAAGAATATATATGGGCAATAGGTTGATGCTGAACCGTCGGATCTCTCCAACAAATCCAAGCCACACACCCTACCTACCACCACCACACCGTCAATATTAGCCAATGTGCGCCAAGCTTCCATTCAACCGTGCACTTGAAGTATACCCAATGTGCGCCAAAATTGAAAATACTATCAAAAGTGCACCAACTTGAGTATATTCCAAGTATACGGGAGAGGGGAGTGAAACTAAGTTATACTAGTTAATATAGACTATACTAGCTAATATATTATATTATGTATCATATACTAAATATAGATTATATATAATAAATACCTTACAATATCTTAGCCTAATACCCATACCTAGTTATATACTAACACATCACAATAACACTTTAACCAAATATCCATATCTCCCTAAAACCTTAACACTTGACTATAGATGCTAAGATATAACTATCTAATTAGTTTCCATATATGCTACTAGCTATCAAGATATCTCAATACCAACTACCCAATTATCCGTGTGTCCGTGTCTGAGTTCCACTATTACACACACACTCCATGTCAGTGTTAGTGTGTCCATGTCAATGTTAGAATAAATAGGGTGTGTGTGTCAGTATCAAAATATCTGTGTGTGTCCGTATTTGTGTCATGTGTGTCTTGGGTATGTGTCATGTATGTCTACGTCCATGTGTCATATTCCATGTGTCAGGGTTAGGGTTGTGTCCTCTGTGTGCGTCCATGCGTCCTAATTGTGTCCTCTCTGTGTTTGTGTCTTGGTTGTGTCCAAGTCAGGGTTAGGGTTTACCTAGTGGGAAGGAAGGAAGAATGAGTGCTTGAGAGAGGGGTCGACGGAGGAGGACTACGTCAGAGGGGAACATCCGCGCCGGAGGGGGAGGAGCTGCGTCTGGCGGTTGTGGGGGAGGGTGGGTCGAGAGGGGGTCTCCAGGGGCTCGGAGGTGGGGGGTCGAAGAGGGGTTCGTCGGGGGCTCGGAGGCGGTCGGCAGAAACGAGGGGGGAGGGGGCGCACGGGAATTAAAATTTTGGGGAGGGAAATAAAAAGTCGAACCAACCAGTGGAACACTATATGAAGTAATTTAACGACGTTAACAAAAAATATTGCTAAAAGTCGCTAAATTTTTAACATACTAGGACAAATAAGTCATTGAGTCGCTAAACGTCGCTATTATTAATAATATAGCGACATCCACCAACTCATTGGTGACGTCAGCTTTCATAATACTAAAGGTAGTCGCTAAATGTCGTTGATAGCGACGTATTGCGACATCTTTTAAATATGTTGTTAATTTCAATAATATTAGTGACGTTGTCTTTCAGGGTTTCTAATGTCGTCGTTGGTTTGACTTATTTTGGTAGTGGGTGTCATAATCTTAGGAGTCACAATCAAACATGTTCCTCTTTGAAATCATGGACTCGTCTTTCTCGATAACTCAGCTTGAACCATCCAACTGATTTCTTCCTTGGTTCTTCCTGTCCTGTTCTTGATGAGTCTTTTATCATTTTCCTTAAGGCTTCCCCTCCCTCGATTGCTAGAGTGGCAGGACAACCAAAAGTTCAAGGTCCAGTTGGAATACAACAAGGGGCACAACCTTTTCAGGGGGGAGGTTCGAGTAGAACCAGTAGTGGAGCAAGTGGAACATAGTGTACCAGAAGTTCCAACACCTCCAGTAGTACCAGCGACACCAGCAGCTCTTGATGCTCTAGCTTTATTGAAAATCATCAAGGGAATATTGTACTATGTTCTTGATTAGACTTCTTGGATGTTGTTTGTTTAAATCTAGACTTCAGACTTGTTGGTTATTATCTAGATTTTATTAGAACTTGATAATTTGGTTTTCTTTATCTTTATATCGTATTGTGTCTTATCTTCTTTAGATTTGTGATTGAGTATTATATTGTTATATCATTATTCTCCTTATGGAGTTGAATATTGTGTGAGATGTTCAGTTAAATAGTGATGACTTAGATAGCGTTCTATCGTCGATGCTACGGCGTAGACTAGACGTATCCACGTACTCGTACCCGAATATCCGGGTGCGGGTCGTGACATAGCTTGAGCTCCTCTCCAAGCTCCTCTTATGCTCTACGACTCTAGCTCTCTATTGGAAAGGGAATGAGGGTAGAATTTAGTGGTTGGGAGTATAAATTGGTTTTTGAATTGGGGGTGGCTTGGTGGAGAAGAAGACTTGAGGAGGAAGAAGAAGAATTGGTAGGAAAAATGAAATGGAATAATGACAATAGGGGGGCGGCCATTTATGGGTTGGTTTGGAGGTTGGTTATTTACAAGTTTTACCCTTCTTTTCTCTAATTTAAAATTAAAAACTAATGGGAAATGAATCAATTGGTTATGAAGGGAATCTATTTAGTTATGGATGACATCTGGCTAACTAAAATAAAATATTCTATCAATGAATAATGAATAATAATTAATTATAAACTAACCAATAAATTAACATAACGCAAACAAAAAATAAATTAACAAAAATACTCCTACTCAAGTTTTAGGTGGTTACATTATCCACCTTACATAAAGGATTCTAAAAAACATTCATCCTTCTGCTGAATGAGATGCATCTACTTCTTATTCATCCTAGTCAACTGTGGCTCACTCTCATTACCTCCTTCTGTTGGATCCTTTGAGACATCGGTTTCATCATCAAATACATTAGTGGTGCTTTACTCAAGCTACCATTGTTTGTTGCTAGGTTGTCCATCAAACCTTAAAGGGAGGTCCTCTCCTGTACATCCACTTTCCTGTCTTTCACCAAGGTTAGAAGAGGAACCAACTTCCTTCCTTGCCATAGACAGAAAAATAATGTTATCTATAACTGGTAGGTTATGGTATCATCATTGCCGGAGAAGTTTCGGGGAGGGGAGGGACAAACAATGTTATCTTTGGTTGTATGGTCTCTACCTCGCGAGTCAATTGGTTGCAGGGGGTATGTATCACTGTTTTAGTTACGGACATAACTGATTTTTTTTATTGGTGGTTAGAATTAGATACTTTGGGAAAATTTTGTTATGAGAACCTAGTAAAAAAAATTGTAAGAACTCGGTGCATGTTTATCAAGTAAACAAGAGAGCTATAAAAAGTTTGTACATGGATTGAAAGTGGAGCTTAATCTAAGGAATCAAGTAATGATTAAAAAACTCAACTTCATCTTCTTGCACTATTTTTATACTGCCAAGAAACAATAATACTTTAAGGAACATCCTAACAGAATAGTTCATCATCTTCTACTTCTCCTAATTTTATATGTTCAATAGGTATTCTAATTTTAATCACTGAATCTTTCATATTGGAGAGAATATATGGTGTTACATTGTAAGATTATTCGTCTTTTAATCCATTGAAACCATGAAATGATTTGTTATGTAATAATATAGTTTTTACTTGATTGACTTTGAGGGTGACTATATACAGAATATGAAATATTGCAAACTTGTGCATAAGCATATTCTTTCATAATAAGAAGCAATTGAATGTTCATAATCATGTGATACAAACTATTTCGAAAACTTTTTATATCGCTGCACATTTATATGAAATCTCAATAACTAAGGCACGAATGTTTTAAGAAGCATGAACATTGATCGCTTAAGTCAAGTCGTCATCAGAACCATGTGTCTTGACTCTTGAGAAGGATTAATCACAACTATAGGTCACTTATGATTGGTAGTTGTTTTTTGTAATGAATATAGTTCATAGCTTTTTCTTGCTATCAATTGATGATATCAATGATTTGACTGAACTGGCATAGAAGATGCCATGATCAGTATCAATAAAAAATAACCGATACAAAATATCACGTCATCTGATTCAATTTACATATCACACCAGTAGGTATCTTAGTCATTATGTTTAAATTAGGTAGTAGCTGGGTTTGGCTTTCATCGTATGGAACCGTCACTAGACTAACTTACCACTATTAGGTTACTAAATTTCTATTGTGGTGTCCAACAAATGAATATGCATGTTGTATCTGCATGTGTTTGGTACATGCAAGAGTCATTGCAAATCTGTACTGTATTTTGTTTTCTTTTCTAAAGTCTAGCAAAGAAATAAATAATTCACAAACTCAACATGTCGAGTATAAGAAGAAAAAGGATCAACACAACATGGAAAACGTTCTTAACACCTTATTGCTTTTGTTTGTAATAAAATAGATCTGATCTGTCATGTCTCAGTCCCAAAATACGTAGGACTAGGAATACGTAAGCATGTCAGTCGTTTGTATATGGCAACTCCAATATATGAAAACTATAATACATACGTACGCTGTATTATGAAAAAATTCACAAGTGAGATAGATTTATGTCATAAGTCACAGGGCATAACTAAATCTCATCCACAAAAATAATCATAAAGAAATAAATGATCAAATATGTCAATAAACCAATATGAACAAGTCGAGAAGAACTAACAGTTTGGATGGAGACAAATCCACTACCAAACTAGAATATAAAAGAAATAAAATAAGTACATCTAATGAACAATGAAGCTCGAAGAGAAGACCTCCTCGAAAGAGAACGAAGTAGCAAGCCCTGATCCGTGCTCCTGCGAATAGTCATTATCGTCTACACCTGGAAAGGGACCAGGTCCTCAGATGGACGCAACAAGATACATAGAAGCATGCCAATAAAGTACTGAAAATAAACATCCAAGGGTCGCCTAACCATCTTTGTGAATGCACTTTGAGAACAATTTTCCAACACGTGGGCTATCTGGCTAAAATAGAATTGGCATGATTCTCTCGGAGAATCAGGGGCCTAAAAAGTATGACGTCTTTTGAATGTCAGAGGCCGCCTGTAGATAATATAGGGGTCCACTTATCTCCGGCGGAGCATGCAGGTTACATAAGAAAAGTGCAAAGGAGCCCAAACGCCTTACTTTTTGTTCTTCCCACCCCATGCTTTATTCATGCCATATCCATGACATGATGGTACCTCTAATAACTGCTAAGTCTTCTAGAATGCAAATTTATTAGCAGTTATTCCCTATTGCACGTCCCTTACGTACAGGTGGCCAGCCCGTCACGCAAGTCCGTATTCTAAATGAGACTCACACTCGTGTAACAGATGTGTTACGGCCAATGAAACCTAATGATGCCTCCAAATCATGTGGTGGTCTCGTAAAACTAGGTCGACATGCATAATATATAATAAAGACAAAATATGATGCCATCGTCGTTACACCCAAGTTATTATTGGACGAGTAGTTTATATAGCAGTTAAAATATATGAACTAAATAATAAAAATAAAATACATGCACCATATGGAATATAAATCATAGTAAAATGGCAAGGTATACTTGCCTGGCAAGAAAGCTGCGTAGTGTGAGCGTCCAGGTGTCAAGCACAAGGGATCAGAAACTATGGTCTCCAAATAAATGTCTCCAGATGCTGAAATAAATATCACCAACATCTCCGGAATCAGCGAGATAGTCAGAAAATACTACCCTTTTGTCCAATTTGGACACAAGAGCAAAACGCTAATTTTGGGTTAAAGCGGGTCCACATGTGGGCCACTTTGTACCGAAAAGTGTGTCAGAGGTAAAGATCTCTAAATGGAACAAATTATTGGTCACACAAATTTTAAATGACGATACGAACTCAACGGTATGTCCAATTTTGGATTCCGGTTAGCCGATCACAAATTCGCCCTATAAGTCAAACCGTGGGTCCCGCGAATAGGCTACTTGGTCAATTGTCTCAGAATCGCGTGAAACTTGGGTCATATGACCAGCGTGATATCATGAATCTAATGGCATAAGTTTCATCGCATTCTGACGAGCGTACACAAAATAGGGTGGTAGTTTGTAAAAAGTTACGATACGGAAACTTTTTGCGGATACGGGTTGATTGCAACGCGCACACACTTCCAAATTAACTTTCGCGAAAGCCCACACGTCAGGATATACTATACGCTCCTTTTGGTGTAATTGGTATACGATGAGACGGTCCCGTTTGGTGGAGCGTACTCTGTATCACAAAATTTTAGTTTTAAAATAATAAGTTTTTGGTCGTTTTGGAGGCCGAATAGTTTAACAGATAAAATAAATTAATAAAAACTAAAAGAACAAAAAAATTCTCGATTATATTGAAAAGAAAACCTTTTAATTAGATTTTGAAAATCCTAAACAGGTTGATGGCAAATTGGACGTGAACATGGAGGTTTGGGTCAAATTTTTGGACTATTTTTGGTCAGTTTTTCGGTAAACTTTCGGTCGATATTTCGACCAATTCAGGACACGAAAACTCGTCCCGCTTGAAGGGAATCCTAGAGGGTTAGGTTGTGAACGTACACGAATAAACCGCTCGAGAAAATGATGAGAGATGAGAGAGATATCATACCTCCAACGTGGGCTCGGGCTGTGCACATGCTCGCGCGCGGGCGGGGGCGGACGGCGGCGGTCGGTCGGCAGACTGCGACGATCGCCGGTCGTGGGGGGTCGACGGTGCTGAGGTCGTGGTTAGGGTTAGGGTTAGGGTTAGGGTTTGGTTTAGGTTTTTAATATATATATATATATATATATATATATATATATATATATATATATATATATATATATATATATATATATATATATATATATATATATATATATATATATATATATATATAAAGAGAGAGAGAGAGAGAGAGACATGGAGAGAGGGATGGGGAGTCCGCGGGTTCCTGCGGAGGGGAGGGGGATTTTGCTAGGGTAGTTAGTATAGGAATATTATAGGATTAGTTAGGATTTTAATTTAGTTTAGGTTAGAGTTATTATTATTTTTTTTTTTCTTTTTTTTCTTTTTTTTCTTTTTTTCTTTTTCTTTTCTTTTGTCTTTGTTTTTTTCTTTTCTTTTTATTTATTATTACTATTACTATTACTATTACTATTACTATTACTATTATTATTATTATTATTATTATTATTATTATTATTATTATCTATATATTTATTAACAAATATATATTTACATATATATATGAGGTTATAAAAATCCAAAAAATAATATTTGCACACAAAATAAATTATAGAGAATTTACTTTATAAAGCTTTAATAAAATACTACGCTCAAAATATTTTATGAAATATTTTGTAATTAATAATTAGATATTTATCTAGTTATATAAATCAAATAACTGTATTATCTAATTAACTAAGTAAATAACTAAATGAATATTCAATAAAATAGGATAATAGTAAATAATATGCAATCTTACAAAAATAGAATTTGCCTAATTCGGAACGAAAAATTATGGGTTACTAATTGTAGAAAAAGTTAAAATTTGAAAATAATCACAATTAAATTTTATATATATATATAATAGCTAAATATTTAACACAGAATCTATGGTCGTTACACCAATATCATACTAATGCCAAATGATCGAATTTTTGTGCCACGAAAGGATCATATAGGTAGTGTCTCATGTTTAGGCTACTTCTTATGATGGACGATACAGATTTTGGGACTATCCTATATCATTAATATCCAAACCACAGTGAAGTATCCTAAAAAAATTATTGGATTTTAATTGATTTGAAAAATAATCTAAAAAAAATAAAAAAAATACAAAATACACACAATATACCTATTTTTGGGTGAGGGGGTTTAAAATATACCTAACTTAAAATAATTTCATCCTCGAAATTAAAAATAAGACATGATTTGCTAAATCTTTCACATTCGTATCTTAGGCAAGTCAACCACAATCTCTTCCAAAAATTTAAATAACGAAATCTATTCAAATCTATCGCAATCACTTCAAAATTAAAATAACTACTGTTTAAATCAAAATTCAACCTATCGTAATCTTTTCTCGATTTTTAAATCATCAATATCCAAATTTAAGTCAAATTCATATAACATCTTCAAGATTTAAATAACCCATATCAAATTTTATATCACAATTTTCATCTATCACAATCTCCTCTAGGTTTGAAATAATAAACAATTTTAATCAAACCTTATTCCTATTTTTAACTTAAGAATTTTGTACTCTTTAAATTTTAAACTCAATTTCCATCCTCAATATTTCAAATAGGTGATCCAACAATCAAATTTAACCTTTAATTTAAATCATCAAACTATAAAGTTTTGAATTCAATCCACCAATGATCATGTTTAGAGTTCTATTTTTATCCTCAAAATTTAAATCGATGATTCAACCTTCAATATTCAAAATTTAAATCATGTGCTCAAAGTATAAATATTTGGTCCGCAATATCAAGATTTTAAAATTTATTAAATCCTCATCGTCTTAATCATTCTTCTAAAAATTTTCAAAATTAAAATGACTTAAATCTCTCAATCTAATCTTACTTGATCACAATAAAAAAAATTAACTCAAGTTGACAATGCGACTTCTACCCAACTTAGAATTTATCGATATATCACATAAGACTATACCTTTAAGAAAGACTTCCTCAAATTATTTAATTGTGTTATTCAATCCTCCAAAGTTTTTAACACACAAAATATATCACATATGATATGCCCTTAATTACAAAAGATAGTCACAAGGTAATGTGATTGGCCTATGGGATATATCTAGTACTCTCCTTGTATCAAACTTATACCAAGCACGAGATTTCGTCTTTTCAAAATAGGGGAAGACAAAAAATGATAATAAAGAATTCAAGGAGGAGGTGATAGAATACAAGTACGGGGTTCAAGGCGATTAAAGAATTCAAAAGGGAGTTGTCAAGGCAGTTGTGGATTAAAATCTTATTTTGGTAAATTTTTATTCGCATGTTCATATCAGAACAGTTATGTACCTGACATGATATGCTCTGACCTGTCTAAAGGGCAAGTTGTAAAAACCCCTTCCTAGAAAAATCGTATATACCTTTATTTATTTATTATTAATTAAATTATAGTAATTAGGGGTAAATAGGAGGAATAGATTTTTATTAATTTTTATTTTAGGTGTTCGGGCACTTAGAGGACTTATGTGACCATCAGGAATTTTTCGGAATTTATTCCATGTAGGAGACCCCTTGAGCAGTTGCTAGCCTAATGTTGTGCATTATTCTAATCTAGAATTTTTCTATGAGTATATATATATATATACAAATATATATATATGCATATATTAATAGGAAAAAAGAAAAGATTAAGAAAAAAATTATTAGATAATAATTTACTAATAATAATAATATAATATTAATACTAACATTCCTAAACTACTTAGTACTTGCTGCAACTTGCATTTTAGCAACCATTCAGCAAACTTGCTGTACCGCCATTCCATACTTCAGCCCATTTGCTAACCAAATAGGACCCGCCCCATAGCATCAGTCAGCAAGCCGAATTGCTCCGCTCCCCCTCTTTTTTTTTTTCGCGGCCGAACCCAAACACCCCCTCTCTCCCTATTATATTATATATATATATAGTTATCTTTCAAAAACTCTAACCTAAATCTCCAGACCTCCTCTTCCCATCTAGAGCCGTCACCGCAGCCAGAGAAGCCCCGCCAAGCCATCCAACCATCCCGACGACTCAGACCTCGCGCCCTGCAGAATCCCACTCGAGGCACCTTCGCTCCGGAATTATTTTCCGTCGACTCGCTCGATCAAACGCTGTTCCGTCTTTACTGGTATGATCACTCCTTAACCCTCTTCCATATCTGTTTTACAGCCAACCTCGGAAAACGTGTACCCCTAGGTGAAAAATAGCGTCCAAGTCGGCGCGAGCAGACAGAATTCTGGAATCGCAAAATTCTAGAATGACCACCCATATTGCCGAGTTCGTATCTCCCACCACAGAGATCCGAATTTGGTGATTCTTTTTGATACCTGTAGAATACTTGACCTAGTTTATTTTCTGTTAAATAACCCTATGCTATTAGTTGCTGTGGACATAATTATGTTCGTCACAAAACTGCGCGCACCCACTTTTTCCAGTTTTCTAAAAGTTGGAAAACGGAATGCGCCCCGCCAAACGGGACCGCCCCACCGTGTGCCAAGTGTACCGAATGGTGCACGCAGCATAACCGGACACGTGAAAATTTGTGAGGACTGATTCGGACGCGTGTGCCCGCCGGAATCAGACCGTATCCGCGGACACACCCGTGTCGTAATTTTTGTAGAACTCACGCGTATTTTGTGCACGCTTGTCAGATTATGACAAAACTTGCGCCACTGGACTCGTGGTAACGCGCTGGTCCTGTGACCCAATTTTTATGCCATTCTGAGATGGTTGACCAAACCGCCAATTGGCGGGCCCATAGTTGACTTTTTGGACAAAATTGTGTTCGGCTCATCGGAATCCACATTTGGATATACCGTTGGGTTCGTACTGACATTTAGAGTTGTTTGGCCTATAGTTTGTCCCATTTAGAGACTGTTACCCTTGGCACGCTTTTCGGTGCAAAGTGGGCCACAGGTGGACCCCACTTTTATCCGAAATTACCATTTTATCCCTGTGTCCAAATTGGACGAAAGGGAAGTGCTTTTTAGCTATTTTGCTCATTCTAGAAACGTTGGTGATATTTATTTCAGCATTCGGAGATATTTGTTCTGTGGACATAGCTTTTGATCATGTGCGTTTGACTTCTGGACAGTACACCTTGAAGCTTTCTTACCAGGCAAGATACCTTGCCAAATTATTTACAGTACCTTGCATCCTATTTATATTTCTGTTTATTTATTTTATTTCTGTATAGTTCTTGCATGTGTAGTTTTCCTTTCAGTCATTACTATAAATTAGATATGTTGACACACACTTGACACTTAGTATCATAGAGGACAATTATTAGGCGTATGGGCTTTTAACCACTCTGGTAACACCGTAGTCACTAGCACGCACTATGGTGGGTCGTGTCCGATGGTCGCTACCCCCGAGGTATGTCGATTGATGGAGTCCGAGGGTCGCTACCCCCGAGGTATGTCGGCTGATGATGTTCATGGACGAGTGCATGAGTTGTGAGGCTTAGATCGAGTAGACTACCCTTGCCCATACGTCGAAAAGTTGTCCTCATTTGCATTCATATAGATTGCCTTGTACAGCGTACTTATTTATTTTCAAATTATATGCATATTTACTGTATTCAAGTTGGCTCGTATTTTCTGTATCTTGTTACGTCCCTCTGAGGACCTGGTCCTCTGCCAGGTGTATCTATTCTTGAGTATTTGTAGGAGCATAGATCGGATGGCTATATATGTTTCGTGGATGTCCTCTCTTCGAGCCCATGATTGCTAGATGGTGTTCTTATATGGTGTTGTTGTGTTGTACTTACTTTAATATTGCTCTTACATTTGAGTTGGTAGTGGATTTGTTTCCATCCAACTATCATCCTTAGATACTTATGTTGAGATCTAGTTATATAGATGCTGGTTAGTCATTTATATTGATTTTCTGTGGATGAGATTTAGATTGTACCCTATGACTTGTGACATATATTTATACCACTTGTGGATTGATTTTCATATTACAGCGTACATGTGGATTTGGTTTCCATATATTGGAGTTGCCATATCCATGCGGCTGGCATGCTTACGTGTCATAGTCCTACGTATTTTTGGGACTGGGGCGTGACATATTTTTGTGGTGGCCCATGCAGGTCGAGAGCATATTGTCTCGGTTACGTTACTGTGCCGAGCAAGCCTGCACCTAGGAATAGAGTATAGGATCTCATCCACAATTGACTATGATTCGTTTTCCTTCCAATCCATTCTATCTGAATAATTGCATCATGCTTGATTCTTTTACTTCCCTAATAGTTCTTTGAGTATAGCCTTCTGCTAGAGTATAGGAACCCCTATTATTAGGATGATGATTATGGTAGCATACCTATTAAGAATACAACGAGAATATATACCCCCCACTAAGTTTAGAACAATTAAGTGAATCGTAGAATTTCTTATCTATAGATTGGTTTATCATTACCCCTTTATGTATTATGAAGACTTAAGAGTAGTATAGATGCTACTAGAGTTAGTTAGAAGTTTTACCATAATATTTGACCCTAGCATAGAGGATACCCTAATAAGTACCAAGACCCTTCTCGTAAACCTTAACAAGAATTTCTACGGTATCCTTAAGACAATTACAGCACTAGTTTATTGTTATAAGTTGGGTAGTATACCTCACAACATAGTATCACATAGTCTTTTGCCTTATTATTATTGAAGTGTGAATGAATGACATTTAACTGTATGCTAGCTTATGACGACATTGTTTTTTTTCTCAGACTGTAGAGCTTAGAAGCCATACCCCTGCTTTGTCAAATATCGACCTAGACAAGGAATTAGTATGATAACTGTAGAGATTGTAGAGTCTTTTATTATTATTGCTTATGTTGTTTTTGCTTCTGCGAACTTGAATTAATTTGTACCTTCTTTCATCATAATCCAGCGTATTTATGTTTGTTGTACTACCTTGATTTATGCTGCTATTATAGCCTAGTTTTTGCAAGCTTATTCTTTTATCGAGCTTGCTCATGGCATATGTATTATTGGGTGCACACAATGATATAATTGCCTAATCAGAATCGGTGTATTAAGGTCTAGCTAACCTTAGTGCGCTTGGTTCGCCCTTCGCATTACTACTTTACGTGGATTGAGATATATGGTAGTAGACAGATATACTTACCCCTAGATATGTCTGACACATCGTATCAGTTACATAACTGTACTGATACGAGCATGTAAATAGGAAATTACCAAAAATAGGATTTCAATCCACAACTGTCCTGACAACTCTCTTTTCGATTCTTTAATCTCTTTGAATCTCGTACTTGTATTCTGTCACCTTCACCTTGAGTTCTTTATTATTTCTCTCCGTCTTCCCCTATTTCGGAAAGACGAAACCTCGTGCTGGTATAAGTTGACACTGATAGTACTAGCTATACCCCATAAGGCTAAACACATGACTTAGTGACTCTCTTTTATAATTGGTTAAGGGCATACCATAGGTGATATGTTTGGTGTTAAACCTTTGAGTATTAAAAATCATGATTAAATAATTTGAGCAATAATTTTTCTAGATGTATGGCCTTAGGTGGTAGATGGAAAATTTTAAGTTCGGCAGATTATGAACCCCTCACCCAAAAAATTTGACCTACTTGGCTGAGTTAATGAGACTAAGGTTAGCTTGAATCCAGTTAGAAGTAGAACACAGTATTTTTATTTAATTTTGCAATATTGTATCACTTAGTGTCCCTTATCGTGCTCCGATAATTGGAGCACTACACTAGCCACTGCCTTCCTACAAATTCTATACCCTCATCCTAGACATGCCCATCATCCAATTCTCATCTTTGTGCAATTTTCTAATTGTTGGACGCTTTTATGCAAAAGAGCATTTATGTGTCCACACCATTGGACATGACACAAGAAGAAACCTATTTTTCGCTCGTATGGATTTTTCCATGATTTTTTCGGAATGTGCAACGTGCAACATCGTCCACCCCTTTAAACCTAGCCTTGCATTTTAAATAATGCAAATCTTATACCATCCTTGCCTTTCTACCGTGGCTTAATTTTAATTTCGAGGACGAAATTTTTACAAGTTAGGTAGAATGTAAAACCCCCTTCCTAGAAAAATCGTATATACCTTTATTTATTTATTATTAATTAAATTATAGTAATTAGGGCTAAATAGGAGGAATAGATTTTTATTAATTTTTATTTTAGGTGTTCGGACACTTAGAGGACTTATGTGACCATAGGAATTTTTCGGAATTTATTCCATGTAGGAGACCCCTTGAGCAGTTGCTAGTCTAATGTTGTACATTATTCTAATCTAGAATTTTTCTATGAGTATATATATATATATACAAATATATATATGCATATATTAATAGGAAAAAACAAAAGATTAAGAAAAAAAATTATTAGATAATAATTTACTAATAATAATAACATAATAATAATACTAACATTCCTAAACTACTTAGTACTTGCTGCAACTTGCATTTTAGCAACCATTCAGCAAACTTGCTGTACCGCCATTCTATACTTCAGCCCATTTGCTAACCAAATAGGACCCGCCCCATAGCATCAGTCAGCAAGCCGAATTGCTCCGCTCCCCCTCTTTTTTTTTCCGCGGCCGAACCCAAACACCCCCTCTCTCCCTATTATATTATATATATATATATATATATATATATATATATATAGTTATCTTTTAAAAACCCTAACCTAAATCTCCAGACCACCTCTTCCCATCTAGAGCCGTCACCGCAGCCAGAGAAGCCCCGCCAAGCCATCCAACATCCCGACGACTCAGACCTCGCGCCCTGCAGAATCCCACTCGAGGCACCTTCGCTCCGGAATTGTTTTCCGTCGACTCGCTCGATCAAACGATGTTCCGTCTTCACCGGTATGATCACTCCTTAACCCTCTTCCATATCTGTTTTATAGCCAACCTCGGAAAACGTGTACCCCTAGGTGAAAAATATCGTCCAAGTCGGCGCGAGCAGACAGAATTCTGGAATCGCAAAATTCCAGAATGACCACCCATATTGCCGAGTTCGTATCTCCCACCACAGAGATCCGAATTCGGTGATTCTTTTTGATACCTGTAGAATACTTGACCTAGTTTATTTTCTGTTAAATAACCCTATGTTATTAGTTGCTGTGGACATAATTATATTCGTCACAAAACTGCGCGCATCCACTTTTTCCAGTTTTCCAAAAGTTGGAAAACGGAGCACGCCCCGCCAAACGGGACCGCCCCGCCGTGTGCCAAGTGTACCGAATGGTGCACGCAGCATAACCGGACACGTGAAAATTCGTGGGGACTGATTCGGACGCGTGTGCGCGCCGGAATCAGACCGTATCCGCGGACACACCCGTATCGCAACTTTTGTGAAACTCGCGCGTATTTTGTGCACGCTTGTCAGATTGTGACGAAACTTGCACCACTGGACTCGTGGTAACGCGCTGGTCCTGTGACCCAATTTTTACGCCATTCTGAGACGATTGACCAAACCGCCAATTGGCGGGCCCACGGTTGACTTTTTGGACAAAATTGTGTTCGGCTCATCGAAATCCACATTTGGACATACCGTTGGGTTCGTACTGACATTTAGAGTTGTTTGACCTATAGTTTGTCCCATTTAGAGACTGTTACCCTTGGCACGTTTTTCGGTGCAAAGTGGGCCACAGGTGGACCCCACTTTTACCCGAAATTACCATTTTGCCCCTTTGTCCAAATTGGACGAAAGGGAAGTGCTTTTAGCTATTTTGCTCATTCTAGAAACGTTGGTGATATTTATTTCAGCATCCGGAGACATTTGTTCTGTGGACATAGCTTTTGATCCTGTGCGTTTGACTTCTGGACAGTACACCTTGCAGCTTTCTTACCAGGCAAGATACCTTGCCAAATTATTTACAGTACCTTGCATGCTATTTATATTTCTGTTTATTTATTTTATTTCTGTATAGTTCTTGCATGTGTAGTTTTCCTTTCAGTCATTACAATATATTAGATATGTTGACAAACACTTGACACTTAGTATCATATAGGACAATTATTAGGCGTATGGGCTTTTAACCACTCTGGTAACACCGTAGTCACTAGCACGCACTATGGTGGGTCGTGTCCGATGGTCGCTACCCCCGAGGTATGTCGATTGATGGAGTCCGAGGGTCGCTACCCCCGAGGTATGTCGGCTGATGATGTTCATGGACGAGTGCATGAGTTGTGAGGCTTAGATCGAGTAGACTACCCTTGCCCATACATCGAAAAGTTGTCCTTATTTGCATTCATATAGATTGTCTTGTACAGCGTACTTATTTATTTTCAAATTATATGCATGTTTACTGTATTCAAGTTGGCTCATATTTTCTGTATCTTGTTACGTCCCTCTAAGGACCTGTTCCTCTGCCAGGTGTATCTATTCTTGAGTATTTGCAGGAGCACAGATCGGATGGCTATATATGTTTCGTGGATGTCCTCTCTTCGAGCCCGTGATTGCTAGATGGTGTTCTTATATGGTGTTGTTGTGTTGTACTTGCTTTAATATTGCTCTTACATTTGAGTTGGTAGTGAATTTATTTCCATCCAACTATCATCCTTAGATACTTATATTGAGATCTAGTTATATAGATGCTGGTTAGTCATTTATATTGATTTTCTGTGGATGAGATTTAGATTGTACCCTATGACTTGTAACATATGTTTATACCACTTGTGGATTGATTTTCATATTACAGCGTACGTGTGGATTTGGTTTCCATATATTGGAGTTGCCATATCCATGCGGCTGGCACGCTTACGTGTCCTAGTCCTACGTATTTTTGGGACTGGGACGTGACACAAGTATATTCTTCTAACAAGCTGAATCAACTATATCTCAATCTACGTAAAGTAGTCATGCGAAGAATGAACCAAGTGCACTAAAGTTGATCAGACCATAATACACCGATTCTAATTAGACAATTGTACCAGTGTGTGTACCCAATAATACATATGTCATGAACAAGCTCGATAAAAGAATAAGCTTGCAAAACTAGGCTATAATAGCAGCATAAGTCGAGGTAGTCCATAAAATATAAGTACGCTGGATTATGATGAGGAAAGGTACAAAATAATTCAAATTCACCAAGAAGATGAGACTCGTCCAGTGTTGTGCCTCTACAGTTGCCATACTAACTCCTTGTCTAAGTCTCTAGTCGACCAAATGGGGGTATGAGCCTCTAAGTTCTACAGTATGGATAAACACTATCTTCTTATGGTAGCCTATAGTTGGTATCATTCAATTATACTTCGTTAATGGGTCAAAAGGACTATGTGATGCTAGGTTGTGAGGCATACTATCCAACTTACAAGAATTAACTAATACTGTAACTGCCTTAAGGGGATTCTACAAAATAACCTTGTCCTTGTAAATAAAGTATAAATTCTTATTGGGGTATATGAGGAAAAGATCTTAGTACTTATTAGGGTATCCTATTGCATTATATAGGTAATAGTCATCTTAAGTCTTAATCATAGTGTTTATAGAACAAAAGTGCTAATAGTAAGAATGGAGAAGTTACTGGCTCTCAAGTGAAAGAGGATATAACCTGTATTGGGATATGTGGAACATATTACTTGATTTGAAACTAAAGTATAATCATAATATCATAATCTAAATGAACAACTCAAACTATCAAGTTCTAATTACCAAGCACAAAATTTTAAAATTTAAGATTAACAACTATAATCCTAGCAAACTATATATCCTAACATAAAAGGAATCACTTGACCTATAATCAGAAGGGTCAGGTGGCACGAATTGAAAGATGAAGGAAAATTTTAGTCGTCGCATAAATAGCGAGCGTTAAGGTTTCGGAGAAACAAGATATGAAATTAGAGAGACTTGATATCATGGTTCCCTAAGGAAAAGGTGGTATGCTAATCTCTGTATTCGAGGTATGATCAAAGAAAATGTTATATTCATTCATCTTAGTTTTCTAATGTACTGTTATGCGAATATCAAGACAAGAATCTAAATTTATAGTATCTCTGTATTCGAGGTATGATCAAAGAAAATGTTATATTCATTCATCTTAGTTTTCTAAGGTACTGTTATGCGAATATCAAGACAAGAATGTAAATTTATAGTTCTCTAATACTATCTCACTATGAAAGTTTGGTTTAATCCTAATATTCAACCTTAGATTTCTATTGGTTCCTCAATACTAGGGTCAAACAATATGGTCAAATTTCTAACTAACCCTAGTAGTGTCTATACTACTCTCAAGTCCTTCATAAATATATCAAGGGATAGTGGTCAATTAATCTATAGGTAAGGGATGCTATGGTTCATTAGGTATTCTAAACTTAGTGATGTGTCAATATTCTAGTTGTATTCTTAGTAGAAATATTATCCTAATTATCATCCTAACAATAAGGATTCCTATATTCTAGCAGAAGGATATACTCAAGAAACTATTAGGGAAGTACATAAATCAAGCAGGATGTAATTATTTAAATAGAACGGATTGGAAGGAAGGTAAGTCATAGTCAAATGTGGATGAGACCTAAAACTCTAATCCTAGGTGCAGGCCCGCTCGGTACAGTTACCTAACTGAAACGGCTAACTCGACCTGCATGGGCTACCACAAAAATATGTCACGCCCCAGTCCCAAAATACGTAGGACTAGGAATACGTAAGCATGCTAGCCGTATGTATATGGCAACTCCAATATATGGAAACCATAACACATACATACGCTGTATTATGAAAAAAAAATCACAAGTGGTATAGATTTATGTCATAAGTCACAGGGCATAACTAAATATCATCCACAAAAATAATCATAAAGAAATAAATGATCAAATATGTTAATAAACCAAATATGAACTAGTCGAGAAGAACTAACAGTTTGGATAGAGACAAATTTACTACCAAACTAGAATATAAAAGAAATAAAATAAGTACATCTAATGAACAATGAGGCTCGAAGAGAAGACCTCCTCTAAAGAGAACGAAGTAGCAAGTCCTGATCCATGCTCCTGCGAATAGTCATGATCGTCTACACCTGGAAAGAGACCAGGTCCTCAGAGGAATGTAACAAGATACATAGAAGCATGCCAATAAAGTACTGAAAATAAACATCCAAGGGTCGCCTAACCATCTATGTGAATCTACTTTGAGAACAACTTTCCAATATATGGGCTATCTGGCTAAACTGGGATTGGCACAATTCTCTCGGAGAATCAGGGGCCTAAAAAGCATGACGTCTTATGAACGTCAGAGGCCGCATGTAGATAATATAGGGGTCATCATACAACGCATCTCCGACGGAGCGTGCCGGTTACATAAGAAAAGTGCAAAGGAGCCCAAACTCCTTACTTGTCGTTTTCCCACCCCATGCTCTATTCATGCCATATCCATGACACGATGGTACCTCTAATAACTGCTAAGTCTTCTAGCTTGCAAATTTATTAGCAGTTATTCCCTATTGTACGTCCCATACGTACAGGTGGCCAGCACATCACGCAAGTCCGTGTTCTACATGAGAATCACACTCGTGTAACAGATGTGTCATAGCCAATAAAACCTAATGATGCCTCCAAATCATGTGGTGGTCTCGTAAAACTAGGTCGACATGCATAATATATAATAAAGATAAAATACGATGCCACCGTCGTTGCACCCAAGTTATTCTTGGACGCGCAGTTTACATAGCAGTTAAAATATATGAACTAATTAACAGAAATAAAATACATGCACCATATGGAATGTAAATTATAGTACAATGGCAAGGTATACTTGCATGGCAAGAAAGCTGCGTAGTGTAAGCATCCAGGTGTCAAGCACAAGGGATCAGAAACTATGGCCTCCGAATGAACGTCTCTAAATGCTGAAATAAACATCACCAACGTTTCCAAAATTAGCGAGATAGTCAAAAAATACTACCCTTCCGTCCAATTTGGGCACAGGGGCAAAACGGTAATTTTGGGTCAAAGCGGGTCCATGTGTGGAGCACTTTGCACCGAAAAGCGTGACAGAGGTAAAGGTCTCTAAATGGGACAAATTATAGGTCAAATAAATTCTAAATGACGATACAAACTCAACGGTATGTCTACTTTTGGATTTCGGTGAGGCGATCACAAATTCGCCCTACAAGTCAAACCGTGGGGCCCGCATATAGGTCGCTTGGTCAACTGTCTAAGAATCGCGTAAAACTTGGGTCACAGGAAAAGCATGATACCACAAATATAATGGTGCAAGTTTTGTCGTATTTCGATGAGCGTACACAAAATAGGGTGGTAGTTTGCAAAAAATTGTGATACGGAAACTTTTTGCGGATACGGGTTGATTCCGACGCCATACACGTCCGAATCAACTTTCTCGTAAGCCCACATGTCAGGATATACCATGCACGTCTTTTGGTGCAATTGGTATGCGATGAGGCAATCCCGTTTGGCGGGACGTACTCCGTATCACAAAATTTTAGTTTTAAAATAACAAGTATTTGGTCGTAGTGGAGGCCGAATAATTTAACAGATAAAACAAATTAATAAAAACTAAAAGAACAAAAAAAATTCGGTTATATTGAGAAAAAAATCTTTAAATTAGATTTTGAAAATACTAAACAGGTTGATGGTAAATTGGGCGTGAACATGGAGGTTTTGGTCAAATTTTTGGACTGTTTTTGGTCAATTGTTTGGCAAACTTTCGGTCGATTTTTCGAGCAATTCAGGGCACAAAAACTCGTCCCGCTTGAAAAAAATCCTAGAGGGCTAGGTTGTGAACATACAAGGACAAACCATTCGAGAAAAGGATGAGAGATGAGAGAGATATCATACCTCCAAGGTTATATCATACCTCCAAGGTGGGCTCAGGCTGTGCACATGCGCGCACGCGGGCGGGGACGGACGGCGGCGGCGGCGGTCGGTCGGAGGGCTGATGCGGTCGCCGATCGTCGGGGGGTCGGCGGCGCTGAGGTCGAGGTTAGGGTTAGGGTTAGGGTTTGGTTTAGGTTTTTAATATATATATATATATATACATATATAAAGAGAGAGAGACATGGAGAGAGGGATGGGGAGTCCGTGGGTTCCTACGGGGGGGCGGGGGTTGGCTGTGGGGGGGGGGGGGGATTGGCTGTGAGGGGGGGAGATTTTGCTGGGGTAGTTAGTATAGGAATAGTATAGGTTTAGTGAGGATTTTAAGTTAGTTTAGGTTAGAGTTTTTATTTTTTTATTTTTTTTCTTTTCTTTTGTCTTTATTTTTTTTTCTTTTTATTTATTTTAATATTATTATTATTATTATTATTATTATTATTATCTATATATTTATTAACAAATATATATTTACATATATATATGAGGTTATAAAAATCCAAAAATAATATTTGCACACAAAATAAATTCTAAAAAATTTATTTTATAAAGCTTTAATAAAATACTACACTCAAAATATTTTATAATTAATAAATAGATATTTATCTAGTTATATAAATCAAATAACTCATTAACTAAGTAAATAACTAAATAGATATTCATTAAAATAGGATAATAGTAAATAATAAGCAATCTTACAAAAAGAGAATTTGCCTAATTCGGCCCAAAAAATTATGGGTTACTAATTGTAGAAAAAGTTGGAATTTAAAAAATAATCACAATTAAATTATATATATATAATAGCTAAATATTTAACACAGAATCTATGGTCGTTACACAAATGTCATACTAATGCCAAAGGATCAAATTTTTGTGCCACGAAAGGATCCTAGGTAGTGTCTCATGTGTAGGCTACTTCCTATAATGGGCGATACAGATTTTGGGGCTATCCTATATCATTAATGTCAAACCACGGTGAAGTATCATAATAAAATTATTGGATTTTAATTGATTTGAAAAATAATCTAAAACAAATACAAGAAATACAAAATAAACACAAGATACCTATTTTTGGGTGAGGGGGTTTACACGATCATTAGCTATGACAACAAGTTTATAAGGATACTGCACCTAAGTTGTAAGTTCACGAATAGTGTCACGCCCCAGTCCCAAAATAACGAGGGACTAGACACGTGGCAATGGCCAGCAGCACACACCGATGGACAAACCCAATTTAATGGATCCATCGGGGCGTACTTAAGCTGTAATACAACAGTCAGGGTATACTATTCTCATCCACAGAAAGAATATATCAAAATCAAAGAAAAAGAAATATATATATCATCATCAAATCACAAGTATATAAATCGGGGAACAAACCCAATAATCAAGTCTGTTACAATTGTTCAAGATCCAGAAATAAAGATATCAACAACAATACTGAGTATGGACAGAGTATATACTCAGAAGATACCGTAGATGTCACTCAACTACTGGATCTGGTACTGCTCCAGTGTCTACTCCGGTTCCTGCTTCTGCTCCTGCTAATACTCTTGTTCCGTGTACCTCGGGGTCGATCTCATCTGCTAATCCTGGGGACATAATCCGGATCCAGGTCCTCAGGGGACATAGCAAGGTACAGAAAATACAAGCCAAAGATAATGCAGTGCAGCAAATAAATGAAACAATAGGGTAAATATATAACCAGCTAAGTGATATACAATATGAGAGCAACACTAAACTCAAGCTGAAACTACTACAAGCTCTGTGTCGGGGAGCCAGTAACACTGATATCATGTGGTTGTCTAGCTCAAAGGGAGACTACGACGCCGGCATAATATATAATCAACCTGTAGTTTGTGTGACTCTCCCCACCCAATGTAATCATGCATCTCATGTCCACGATGTCTCATATCCATGCCATACAGGATCATAACTAATACATCTAGTCATATAATATCTAAGCAAAGGAATGAGTCATGAGAACTGTATCCTATACAGAATCACCATGAATATCTCAGGACGATTCTGTATCATGAATAGTGTCAGGTGTCCTGGGTATAAAGTACTTGATAAGGCAAGTACGAGAAGTATAGGGTCACGATATCCATGTCTATGTGACTTTACAAAACTTCGCGTACGGGGTTGGCACCCGACTATTAATCGGACGCTAAGTAGGTCACACAGTCCTAGGTTTTAAGCATGTACAACAAGTATATATGTCAAGAAAATAAGTATCAAAACTGCAGAGATTGGCAAGGTACACTTGCCTGAGGTTCCGGCTCCAATTGTAGCTCTAACTTCCGTAGGTTTTGCAGGCAGTACTCCAGTTGCTGAAATAGACATCACCATCAGATCCAGAAAATATTAATCAGCTAGAAACGCCTGTCCTTGAGTCCAATTTGGAGACAAGGACAAAAATGATATTTTGGGTCAAAGCGGGGTCCACATGTAGACCGCTTTGCACCGAAAAATGCGTCAGGGTCAAAGGTCTTCAAATTTGTCTAACTTAGTGTCAACAGGTCAGGAATGATGATACGAACCCAACGGAACTTTCAGAATTGGATTCCGATGAGCCGTTCTCAAAATCGCCCGTCAAGTGGAGAATGTGGGGCCCACGACACACGATTTTGTCAACGTTCTCAGAATCGAACCAAACTTGGCTCACAGGACCAGCGTATTGCTACGAGTCTGATGGCGCAAGTTTCGTCTTGATCCGACGTGTGTACACTAAGTTACAGCGAGATTCAAAAAAGTCGGATACGGGGCGGTGTCCGCGGATACGCACTGATTTCGGTGTGCACGCACATCCAAATCAGCTTCTGCGAAATCTCGCACGTCCGTATCAACGACGCGCACGTATCTGTGAAGACCGCACGCGACCAAGTCGTCCCGTTTGGCGGGGCATACTCGGTTCCGGGGTGAAACAGGACGTTGGTTTTCCTGTTTTTGGATCGCGGTTCGCGATCACCACAGGATGCGATGCACCGAGCGGTTTGAATGGACACCGAGAGGGTCACGCAGGGGTCGCGATGAAATAGACGGAATCGAAAATGGGTAAACGAGCAGAGAGAAATGGGTACCTGAACAGGGCTCCGAAAACTAGTATTTTCTCGTGTCCGCGACGCGTCTACTGTGTCCTGGACACTGTGTCCAAGCCGTGTCATCCCTAGGGTTTCTGTTCAGAAGCTTGGGTGGCCGGATGTCGATGCAGGAGGGTGGCGCCGGTGGGAGGCGGCTCGGCCGGAGATCACTGGTGGAGGCGGCGGCAGCTCAGGGCGACGCCGGACAGGGGGAAGCTCGGCTGGGCTCGGGGGAAGCTCGGGTCTGCGGTGGAGCGGCTGAGCCTAGGGCGGAGGGAGGAGGCGGGTGGTGCTGGTGACGGAGCCGGGCGGGTGGTGCTGGTGACGGAGCCGGAGAGAGACGGAGACTGAGGAGGCATCGCCGGGAACGGAGGAGCCGGAGGGAGGAGGGGATTGGCCGGCTAGGTTTATAAAGAGGAGGAGGGAGGCGGTTACGGGAGAGAAAGAGGGAGAGGCTGCCGGCGGGGAAGCCGGAGCGGCGCGGCGGGCGTTGCGGGAGCGGAGGAGACGGCCAGCTCCGGGAGGCCGAGCGGCACCGGACGGTCGGGGAGAGAGAGGGTCGGGGAGAGAGAGGGTTGGGCTAGCGGATCCGGGTTTGGGCGGACGAGTTCGGTCGGGCGGACCTGACCCGACCCGCTAGGGCGGTCTGTCCGGTTCAGCCGGTTCATCTGGACCGGGTTCAGGCCGGTTAAGGCCAGTTTGAACCCGGTTCAGCCCGGTTCAAATTGGATTTTATTTAAAAATAGTTTTCTGGCTTTTAAAAATATTTTTGGGGTCCAATAAATTCCCAGAAAATTACCCTAAGTCCAGTATTTTATTTTACATGAAAAAAATATTATTTTCATAATATTTTATTATATTTTAAAAGTATTTAATTTTATTTAATGCCAAAATACCCTGGTTTTTAATTAGTAAAAATTCCCAGATAATTCTGAAAAATCCAGTTCTGAAAATCTTGAAAATCAGGGGGTTTACAATCTACCCCCCTTAAGAGGATTGCGTCCTCGCAATCAAAGAATAACCGGTCAACAAAGATGACACGGTTATAAATATTTTTCGAAAAATATTGCTAACAAGAAGAATTAAAGTTGAGGGTGTAAGAACAACACATAGGAAAAATCATTTCCCTAAGCGATGGAAGTTATGCAATTTCCCAAATGTAGAAAATCTAGAAAATTACAGTTTTTAGAAAACCAGGTTATCCTTCAAAAACATATCAGGTTAACAATTATAAAACATTCTAGGTTATCACTAGGTTATCTATTATTAGCAAGTTAAAAATGGTCAGGTGAAGTCTAGGGTCACGAACCATCAGGCACGAACTACTAGGAACGAGATAACTACGAATCACTTACTCGCATTAGCTACTTCATGATTCTGTACGTTCTCCAAGGTCATCGTCAGAGCTTGTCCGCGTCCTTGCAGTCGATTCCTCTGCTACTGCTGAGCCTGCTGGAAGAGTAGTGCCTGGGGTATCAAAGGTGGCCTCGGCTGATACCCTCCTGGAGCTGGTGATAGGACTTCTTCAACTTCCGTTTGCGGTGCTTCCAATGCCAGATAGGCTGGCCTCAGTATTGATAACGCTTGCTTGTTGCCCTTTGTTGCTCTTTCTCGACGCTCGGGACATTCCTTCACTAAATGCTGACTGGACCCGCAAGCTAAACATACTTTCCTTTTTCGTCTGTACTCGTTCTCAGTATGGCCTCGCTTACGACAATATTGACAGATAGGTAGTGTTTGTGGAGATGCTCCCGATGGCTGGTGTATGTGAGGTCTTTTTGTAGCTTCTTCCTGTGTTGGTGCTGATGTGGACGATCGCTTCAGACTGGTCTCTCTCCTGATGATGCGCTCTATGCGTCGTGCTGTAGCAAGGACGTCCGGATAAGATGTAGGCGCAACGGATCCAATCAGTTTCTATAGCTCAATGTTTAGTCCGTCGAAGAACTTCTCAGCCTTCTCTTCTTCTGTCGGAATCAAGGTTGGGGCGAAGCGACTTAGACGAATGAACTCTGCGTTGTACTCTTCCACTGTCATGTTGTCTTGAGTGAGGCGATTGAACTTGTCCCGAAGTTCTAATCGAACGATGGCTGGAATGTACATCTCCTGAAAGAGTCTGGAAAACTCTTCCCAAGTAACTCGGTCTAGTCCGAGCCGTGTCTCCTCAGATAGCCACCAGTGATGAGCATTGTCCCTCAACTGCATTCTGACGACAGTCATCCAACGTTCTCTTGGAATCTCAGCTGCTTCTAATTGATGTTGTGTGTTGGTGAGCCATTCATGAACTTCTGTGGGCTCTTCCTTGCCTGAGAAAGTACGGGGCTTCAGCTGGCAAAATTCGGCGATAGAGCCCGTCGTTGGTCGTCGTGTTGGTAGATCTGCCTGCTCTAGTGCGCTTACTAGGTTGCTTCTTAAGTTCTCTGCCTCATGACGCAGAGCCTTTTGTTAAATTTGTTGTTGAGCTTGTATCATTGCGTAGATCATTTGTAATATCTGATGCCCGTCCATAACCTGCCCTTGTGGGAATATGGGCATTGGTGGAGAAAACTGCGTCGATGGTGGAATATCATCTTGCTGGATTCTCGAGGCATGCTGACTTGCTTGTTGTGATGATGGACCTTCACTAACTGGTGTCACTTCCTCTTCATTGGTTACCAAATCATTCCGTAGTGATTTGCAGGTGTCTCATCGTTTGCTCGTGAATCCATAACTCTGCAACCAAAATAAACAATAAGAGGCGTACAGGATACAAGGCATGATGCAATTCAAGAAATTGATTCGAATCTGATATAGATATCAAGAACGTTTCAAGCAGGTGGATGAGATTCTAAAACTTATCCTATTCTTATTGCAGGCCTATTCGGTCCCTAAGTTAAAACCGAACAATTTAGTCGTTGACCTGCATGGGCCACCACAAAAACTATGTCACGTCCCAGTCCCAAAATAACGAGAGACTAGACACGTGGCAATGGCCAGCAGCACACACCGATGGACAAACCCAATTTAATGGATCCATCGGGGCGTACTTAAGCTGTAATACAACAGTCAGGGTATACTATTCTCATCCACAGAAAGAATATATCAAAATCAAAGAAAAAGAAATATATACATCATCATCAAATCACAAGTATATAAATCGGGGAACAAACCCAATAATCAAGTCTGTTACAATTGTTCAAGATCCAGAAATAAAGATATCAACAACAATAATGAGTATGGACAGAGTATATACTCAGAAGATACCGTAGATGTCACTCGACTACTGGATCTGGTACTGCTCCAGTGTCTGCAACGGTTCCTGCTTCTTCTCCTGCTAATACTCCTGTTCCGTATACCTCAGGGTCGATCTCATCTGCTAATCCTGGAGACATAATCCGGATCCAGGTCCTCAGGGGACATAGCAAGGTACAGAAAATACAAGCCAAAGATAATGCCGTGCAGCAAATAAATGAAACAATAGGGTAAATATATAACCAGCTAAGTGATATGCAATATGAGAGCAACACTAAACTCAAGCTGAAACTAATACAAGCTCTGTGTTGGGGAGCCAGTAGCAGTGATATCATGTGGTTGTCAAGCTCAAAGGGAGACTACGACGCCGGCATAATATATAATCAACCTGTAGTTTGTGTGACTCTCCCCACCCAATGTAATCATGCATCTCATGTCCACGAAGTCTCATGCCCATGCCATACAGGATCATAACTAATGCATCTAGTCATATAATATCTAAGCAAAGGAATGAGTCATGAGAACTGTATCCTATACAGAATCACCATGAATATCTCAGGACGATTTTGTATCATGAATAGTGTCAGGTGTCCTGGATATACAGTACTTGATAAGACAAGTACGAGAAGTATAGGGTCACGATATCCATGTCTATGTGACTTTACACAACTCCACGTACGGGGTTGGCATCCGACTATTAATCGGACGCTAAGTAGGTCACACGGTCCTAGGTTTTAAGCATGTACAATAAGTATATATGTCAAGAAAATAAGTATCAAAACTGCAGAGATTGGCAAGGTACACTTGCCTGAGGTTCCGGCTCCAATTGTAGCTCTGACTTCCGTAGGTTTTGCAGACAGTACTCCAGTTACTGAAATAGACATCACCATCAGATCCAAAAAATATTAATCAGCTAGAAACGCCTGTCCTTGAGTCCAATTTGGAGACAAGGACAAAAATGACATTTCGGGTCAAAGCGGGGTCCACATGTAGGCCACTTTGCACCAAAAAACACGTCAAGGTCAAAGGTCTCCAAATCTGTCTAACTTAGTGTCAACAGGTCAGGAACGATGATACGAACCCAACGGAACTTCCAGAATTGGATTCCGATGAGTCGTTCTCAAAATCGCCCGTCAAGTGGAGCATGTGGGGCCCACGACACACGATTTTGTCAACGTTCTCAGAATCGAACCAAAATTGTTTCACAGGACCAGCGTATTGCTACGAGTCCGATGGCGCAAGTTTTGTCTCGATCCGACATATGTACACTAAGTTACAGCAAGATTCAGAAAAGTCGAATACGGGACGGTGTCCGCGGATACGCACTGATTTCGGTGTGCACGCACATCCGAATCAGCTTCTGCAAAATTCCGCATGTCCGTATCAACGACACGCACGTATCTGTGAAGACTGCACGCGACCAAGTCGTCCCGTTTGGCGGGGCGTACTCGGTTCCGGGGTGAAACAGGACGTTGGTTTTCCTATTTTTGGATCGCGGTTTGCGATCACCACAGGACGCGATGCACCGAGCGGTTTGCACGGGCATCGAGAGGATCACGCAGGGGTCGCGATGAAATAGACGGAATCAAAAACGGGTAAACGAGCAGAGAGAAACGGGTACCTGAACAGGGCTCCGAAAACTAGGGTTTTCTCGTGTCTGCGACGCGTCTACTGTGTCCTGGACACTGTGTCCAAGCCGTGTCCTCCCTAGGGTTTCTGTTCAGAAGCTTGGGTGGCCGGATGTCGATGCAGGAGGGCAGCACCGGTGGGAGGCAGCTCGGCCGGAGATTACTGGTGGAGGCGGCTCGGCCGGAGATCACTGGTGGAGGCGGCGGCAGCTCAGGGCGGCGCCGGACAGGGGAAAGCTCGGCTGGGCTCGGGGGGAGCTCGGGTCTGCGGTGGAGCGGCTGAGCCTAGGGCGGAGGGAGGAGGCGGGTGGTGCTGGTGACGGAGGCGGGCGGGTTGTGCTGGTGAAGGAGCCGGGCGGGTGGTGCTGGTGACGGAGCCGGAGAGAGACGAAGACTGAGGAGGCGTCACCGGGAATGGAGGAGCCGGAGGGATGAGGGGATTGGCCGGCTAGGTTTATAAAGAGGAGGAGGGAGGCGGTTACGGGAGAGGAAGAGGAAGAGGCTGCCGGCGGGGAAGCCGGAGCGGCGCGGCGGGCGTTGCGGGAGCGGAGGAGACGGCCAGCTCGGGGAGGCAGAGCGGCGCTGGACGGTCTGGGAGAGAGAGGGTCGGGGAGAGAGAGGGTTGGGCTAGCGGATCCGGATTTGGGCGGACGGGTTCGGTCGGGCGGACCCGACCCGACCTGCTAGGGCGATCGGTCCGGTTCAGCCGGTTCATCTGGACCGGGTTCAGGCCGGTTCAGGCCGGTTTGAACCCGGTTCAGCCCGGTTCAATTTGGATTTTAATTAAAAATAGTTTTCTGGCTTTTAAAAATATTTTCGGGGTCCAATAAATTTTCAGAAAATTATCCTAAGTCCAGTATTTTATTTTACACCAAAAAAGTATTATTTTCATAATATTTTATTATATTTTAAAAATATTTAATTTTATTTAATGCCAAAATACCCTGGTTTTTAATTAGTAAAAATTCCCAAAAAATTCCAGATAATTCTGAAAAATCCAGTTCTGAAAATCTTGAAAATCAGGGGGTTTACAAATAGACCACCACATAATACACATACAACAACACATAAATGGAACTTGTTATAAGTATTTATCTTGTGTTCCATAAGTGTCATACATAACACAACACAGATAGGTCACCAGTTTTTGTTGTGCTTGTGCATACCAAGCTTTAAGGATCATAACAATAAAGCTATGTTAAAAATAAATAATCAGCCAAATCAACCAAATTTGGGTATAATCAAAACATATCCAGCATATCTGTGAGAGATGATTAAAGTATACCTTGTCGGAGCTTAGGAGGACACGGGCACAATCGACAAGTATGGGTACAAGTCGACACGGGAACACTGATAGGGACACCGTCGATAGGGGAACGCCGACATAGGCACAACCGACAGGGGCACCACACTCAAGAGAGAGACGAGAGAGACGGGGGAGACGAGAGAGACACACGTGATAGATAGATTGAGACCAGAGAGATAGATGTGAGTGAGAAAGAAAGGATCATGTCTTCTTTCTTTTTTTTAACTAAGGCACAAAATTGGTCAACAGCTAGGTGATGCCAGCGGTCGTACGTCACCAAGAAAAATATAACAGGTGAAGGATCGTCGCTAGTTTGTTGCATAGTATTCCTGCGGTCTTTCCAGGGTTAACTGCGTAACCTAGTGACGACTAGCCGACGCCATGATATTTAATATCCGAGACATCTACCATTTGTCGTCCAGACATCGCCTGAGCGTCGCTAAGTGGCCACAATACAAGAAAAATGTTCTTTCTTGATGGTTTATTTATTGACGGTCGTATTATACCGTCAACAAAAGGTATTTTATTGACGGTTTTTACCATCCGTCATAAAAATACTGTTTTTATGACTATTGTTGACGGTTTTCGAAGGATCGTCAATGAAATCTTCTTTTTTATTGACGGTTATTTTATAACCTTCATTGTCTTGTAAGGCGGCAAAATTCTCAACTACAATTCAGAATATCATTTTGGTATGTTTTGTATCAAATATTTTTCCTTGACGTTTTTTTACAAATGAACTTATTTTATCCCCCGAGTCCTATCTTCCTTCTCCATTTCTCTACGGCTTCCTCATTTGATCCCCCAAGCCCTCTCTTTCTTCTCCATTCCTCTATGGCCATAATATCCCTATGCTCTCCTCATTCTCCTCCTCCCAAAATCCTACTCTTTTGCCACCTCCTTTCCAAAATCCAGATAATAGTCTCCCAATTCCTTTTCTTTATCCCTAAATTTCTCAAGGCTTCGCAACAATAGAGAGAGGAGAGTTCACCCTACCGTTGTCCCGATCCCTGCTTGATTTCACTCCCAGTTCCTACGTCTTCTTCGAGGACCTCAACGACGTCGATGAAGGCCTCCGAACCCAGCCTCCAACGAGGACTTCGAGGAATGGAAGCATGAGGCTCCGTGAGTTCTTGGTCCCCGCAGTCACCGTCGACTAGTTTTCTTCTCTAAGTCCTTGATCAGGAATACGAGCTCGAGGTTCTCCGCTTCGATCTTGAGGTTCTCCTTGTAGAGGATCTCGTCGAAGGAGAAGAGGAATAATGAGGAAGTAGAGGGATCTTCTGGAGTCATCGTTGGTTCAGGTTCTGGATCCATCTGGCATAATTTATAATCATTTGCAGCTCTATATTCTACTATGTCGAGCGCGCTTTCACCATATAGAAAGAAAGTAATTGATTGATTTATTTCTAGAGAGAGGGTAAATATATGTAGGAGTATGCTAGCCCCTCATTCTTTTCTATTCGATATGGGACTAAATAAGTCCTCATAACTCAACACTCTCCCTCAAGATGGGCGATAGATATCAATCATCCCCATCTTGTGTCATACCCTGATCTTTCGCAGGTAATCGGCCATCCAAGCTAGGCACGAATTATCGTGCCAGCGCTCTCGCAGGACGATCGCTTGACCCATCTGGGCGTGATGTCGTACGAGCGTGAGCCGCACCGTGCAAGGTCGTAGTCCATGCAGGTGGTAAGAGGTCTAAGTCATAGAGTCGAACAGATTGTCCGAGTGCAGCAGAATAATAAACGCATAGGCGTTTGGTAACAAGTTCACAGAGTCGTCAATAGCGGAAGCATTGAATAACACAAGTATAGAAATAAAATAAGATCCTTATTGATATTAAACAAGTGTTACAGGCGGCGCTAGGCCGAGATTATAAGTCGCTCAAGCCTCTCTCTCTGTGAACAGTAAAAGCGTGCTAAGTGGATACATTTGTGGAATGATACATAGGCGATGTTCCAACATTATGTCTTATATATGTGCTTCAGTTCCGGATGCAACGCTCCAAGGCTTCAGAGTGGACTCCACGCCTTAGCACACACAAAGGGGCATCCACACCGAACGAGGTTCTCTCGCACTCTACAAGCAATCTGGTGGGTTATCAGTACATGAATGCACTGGTGGAGAGGTTTCTCGTCCGCTCGACAAATCCAAACACGTTATATAGGTTCCGTGCACCATCTATTTAGTTATCTTTCTAATCATGCCTTAGGATCAGTTTTATGGCAAAGATTAATAGCCTAACTCACCATCTTACCAACTTACCATTTGTTCTTCCCTATCCAAGGAAAACTTAGTTAATTCAAGAACGAGTATATATATAATAAATCCAGGGTAAATAGCATATGCAAACACAAGTATTATAAGCGAGATTATATTTCGGGTGCACAAGTTACACAAATTATGAGGTATGTTACAGAAGATGTTGATGTATCCCATATACACAAGTGTGTTATACTCATAATCATTCAGGTGTTTCAGATATTCATGATGCGATGCCATGACTCGCATACGGATTACCGCTAAGTGAGGATGACTTATCTATATGAACAGGAGGTCGCTGGCATAGCCATAAAGGACGACTAGTCACCGGCGATGATGGTATGCAACGAAAGAACAAGGTGCACTATAAGCCATCTCGACCAGTACAATGGACTATGCAATAGAGTTTCGCCCGGATCGGATCGGTACCAGTGCCCCAGCGACCGTCCACAGAACTATGACCTTGTACACAAGTTGTCCGCAACATGCAAGTCTTGGGTCATTCCAAATTCACATCTTGACAAAATAATCCATGATTTTTTGTTCTGAACGAGCATTGCTCCACGAGCTGTGATTCTTGATTTGCTTGACATGATTCTCGTTCAGATATAAACTTGACATAATTCTTGATCAATATTCTACTTGCCTTGATGAATTCCCCTGGTTCGGGGATTGCCTTAGTGGCCAACGGCGCCGGATACTTACAGCTTCATTTTGTACAAAAGGACTATTTGATAGTCTCCTGGCTAACAAGATGCATGCATGATATTGATCGTGTTACTTGATTTTGGCATAGATTATGTAACAAGCATTGAAATAAGGCAACAAATATAAACTACAAGTAAGCAAGCAAGCATGTATTTACATGGAACATAATCATTCATGTTTAGCACAGGTCTAAGGGTAAAGCGAGGAGTGTAACCGTAAAGGGACATACCGAGCAACATAATCTAGGGTCGCACAGTGTAGCAAATAAAGCAGTGCACTACTAAGTATATAATATTCTACTCGAGGCATAGCAGGGTCTACTTGCACAAGGAAAAGGTAGCATGCGAGGGTCCATTTATAAGCCAAGTTTTATTTCCATGTTCTAATACAAGCAATACAAGTTTGGATTATTCCCTTAGCTAGGTGCATTGTATTCTCTATTAGCATACAGGGGATGATTCACCTAGCGACTATCAAGTATCGTTCATATTTTAAGTGTGCTGGCTAAGCAAAGACAAGTTCATCGTAGTCACCCACCTTAGCGATGATTTACCTCGGTCGAGGGATACTCCGAGCGAGCCTCTGAAAGCCTAAGCCGGAACTCCTGAAGGACCAAGTCTGGAAATTCTTTTGCCTTAAACGAGTATTATCGCTGAGCAAAGCGGGTCTGGTAGTAGCACTTTTGTCGTTTGAATTGGCTGTCTGCTTGAGCGGAATAGGTCGTTACATTATACACCACTCAGAAAAAGTCTCGTCCTCGAGACTTCCTGAGTGCAAGCCGTTCAATCACGTTATCGAATCTATCCAAAGTGTAGCAATTGGTACCACTAGATCCATTCTAACACAATCTTCTACTCATTCCTTATACCATGTCGCGTGTATGTTGGGTCAATTTTATTGAATGACTCTATCATCCAATCCAAGTTCTGACTCGGTCTCTATTGCGCCTTAGCGCGGAACATATATTGCTTAACGCAGGGTACGCTACAATCCATCGTGAATAATGATCTAAGGCTGTGGCAAACTTATACAAGTCGTTATACTTGTCTATGCGGGTCTAACATTTTTACTTGCACTAGCATTCGAGATCAGCATATCGCGAGTCTGGATCGTGCATATATTTGAAGTGCCCCTCAAACATATGCATGTCAACAAACTCAGCGATAGCGAAGTCTTAGCACTCGAGTTTCACATATCACTGAGTCTTGGATCGTACATACGTTCAAGGCGTTCCTCAAACATATGCATTCAACCAAACTTAGAGATAGTAAAATCAGACAAGCTACTTGCAAAAATCTCAAGGGTTCTCGTTTTTATAAATCACAAGGATACTTCAGACAGGGTCAATCTGTCACGACCCGCACCCGCTTTTCGGATACGAGTACATGGCCAAGCCCAGCCTACGCTGCAGCATTGACGGTAGTACGCTATCTATGATAACAATGGTCCATCAATCCACTTAGATAATATTTAATCACAAATTCCAATCTATTGCTCATTCACAACATTTACATAGTTTTACAAGATTATCAATTTATAATTAAATCATAACTCAGGAACAAACCTGCTAAACATCAAATCCAAAGAAGTTGCTGAACTATCTAAATTCTAATATTGGCCTCCAAAAGCATCTCGATCTCCATCAAAATCCAATGAGCAAAATAGCAAGTCACTTAAAAATATTTACCAGTCAGGATGGAACGAGTACAACCCAATAGCAGTTCAAGTTAATTGACAAGTACTATGAACAGTAAATAGTTTATGAAATACTTGATGAGCATATAATAATGGAATAGGGTACATCATAGAGGAACAGTTAAATAAAAAAATAATGAAAGACAAGAAAGAAGAACAGAGAATCATGTATAGACAGACATATATGTGAACTAGGAAACCTGTCAAGCAAGTGTACAATTAGCAAGTATAGATTAATCTAGAATGACTGCATCTAACTAGTGTTTTTAAATACCAAGTTGACATGTGAACGGCTAGGAGGTAATATCCGACAAACCACACGTGTCGTGTGTGGCTCCTATTATTCCAGAAAGACCATGGGATGGAAAGGGTAGTTCACAGATCTCCTAGGTATTTTCCCGTCCGACTAGTACTCATGGATCCAAGTACAGACACGAATAATCTCAATAGTCCAGTAATTTATTAGTCCAAAAAAAGTCAATAGGCCTGAAAATACATATCTCACGAAAATAAATCCATACAATACCAATCCGTATATCCATCGTGTCAGAAATCAGGTAAAATAATACTATAAACATGCATCATAGAAAATATCAAATAATAAAAACTATTAGAGAATGTACTCGCATGTGGTCCTTAGCTGTTACGAGTCGGAATCCAAGTCAAAGTCCAAATAACCTATGTATTACGAATTTACCATGTCAAAAGATATTTTATTTTATTTTATTTTATTCTAGAATAATTACTCTAAAATTATATTTTAATCTTATTATTCTGATTTTTAGGTTAATTCCTTAATTTTGTCTAAAGAAACTAAATTTTATCAGCTCAAGACTCATGACACGCAAATTGAGGCGATCTGTTGAACTAGAAGTCAACCGATACAAACTCAACTTTTGTGCATGGTTTTCTGTAGATTTCAGTGTCACAAATATGCTAAAAATTATGACTCATCCGAATTCAAATTCATTTAGAAATTATTGCACATACAAAATTGTATTGTGCAACGGTGGTTGATTGTTAACCTAGAAGTTCTACAGAATTAACAGCACCGAAATATTTCGTATTAAATCCTAGGAAAAATATATGTCAATGATCTCGACATTAGATTTTCGAAAATTTAAACGTTTCATGATTCTGATTCCTGGTTCTCCCGAAATTGCAAAAACACCGAGACGCATCTATTTTCGGACATGTTGTGTTCTACGAATTTTCCAGAATTTCGTGAAATAATTTACATATTTAGAAAAATAACCTTAATATGGTTCTAACGCGAGAAACTAGACCATGTTTGAAGTCCGGAGCTATGAGTAATGGCTTCTGGAAAATGAAGGAAATCCTAGTTGACCATTCTCCAAAATCGGCTTAAAGAAAAACCCTAGAAATTATAGACTAAATACTATATATATAGAGGAGAGAGAGAGCAGCCACGGATCGGAGTGCGCCACGTGGCAACCATCCGTTGCTGCCTGCTCGGATTGAACGACCAAGATTCAACACGGCTTGGCTCGGCTGAGTCTGAGTCGGATTAGGACTCGGCTCGGCTCGAGGTCGGCTCGGTTGCACCCCACCCACGCCTACGGTCGCTGACAGGCGGGCCCCGCCCAGTTTGCTGTGGGAGGCTGACGGGTGGGACCCTGTTGGCTGATTGGGCAGAATAATTACTTTTATTGGTTTTTTTTCAAAAAATTAGTTTTTAATTTAGTTTTTCATAATTAACTCAAAATAAATGCTAAAAATATTCAAAAAATTCCCAAAAATTTCTAGAAAATATATTTGATTATTTAGAACCTAAAATAAAAGTTTGGGATATTTTTAATGATGTTTGATACTAAAATAAATTCTTGAAAATCTTAGAAAATTACTGTTACTAGTTTTTAATTAACCAAAAAAATTATGAAAAATTTCCAATAGCCCCCAAATTAACCTAATAACAATATTTAAGCAAGAATTTCAGGATATGGTGGTTACAAGTCTACCCACCTTAAAAAAATTTATCCTCAAAAATTAAAATCCTTAATTATTTTTTTACCATCAAAATTTAAATTTAACAAACCATATAATCATGAAGTAAATCCATATTGTAATTTCACAAAAAAAAATTCAAAATTCTAAAAACATCATATTCCTGAAATCTTCGAAATTAAATCAAATTCCATTCTTATCACAATCTCCTCCAAAATTTTAAGTTAATAACTAAATTCTTAAAAAATTTAATATCCAATACTCTAATTAAATCCAATCAATGCATATTTATAAAATTTAAAATCTCATCCAAAAAATTTGAATTCAAACACTAATCCATTAATGATCTTACTCCTAGATTCTTTTCCACACAATACTCAAACAATATAATAATCACGAAATCTTCAAATGTAATATTCAAAATATAAATTTTAAATTTATATTTTTAGTCAAATATAATGATAATCTTCTTAAATTTCTCAAAATTTAATGACAAATTCAATCATATCATAATCTTCATAAAAATCTGTGCTTTAACAAAATTGTCAATTCTTGCCATATTAAATTCTCAACTCTTTATTTAAATTAATATTTATCCTCGAAATTTAAAATCCTTAATAATTTTTTTTTGCCACTATCAAAATTTAAGCAATATAATCATGAAGTCAAACCACTACTATAATCATAAAATTAAACCACTATTGTTATTTAACAATGTCCTTAAAAATTAACTTCATCCTTACAACTTAAATTTTAAAGTAAATATTCAAAATTTGAATTGATCTTCAAAATTTAAAATCCAATAGCATTCTCTTAAATCAGTTTTACAAGTCATAATTCTTAAATACAATCTAACATTATTTTCTTAAAATTTAAATCTCATTTATAACTAACATTATTTCTTTAAAATTTAGATCTCATTTATAACTGTCTTCAAAAATTAATAATTAAATCCTTCAAATTTAATCTCATATCCAAACTTAAAAATTAAATCTAATCTTGAAGTTTTTAAATTTTTTTTCATCCTTGAAAATTGGAATATCATATTGTAGTCATTTCTCACAATAATTTGATTTGTCTCCATAGCCATAATTTAATGCTCATGCCATAATTTCATGCTTAAAAATTGGAATATCATATTGTAGTCATTTCTTACAATAATTTAATTTGTCTCCATAGCCATAATTTCATTTCTCACAATAATTGGAATACCATATTTTTTTTTCATCCTTCAAATTTAATGCTCATGCTCCCTATATACTCTCAGCTCCCCCTGACTGTCGGCTCCCCATGAGATACCTTCACTCCTTGGTGACTCAAAACGACAAAAAATCATACCAACCATGATGTCACTTTCATTCTCCCCCTCTCTATTAGCATCAGTAGAGCCATCATCGAACAAGGAACTTAACTCCGTCTTCTCCCCATAAAATGGTTCAAATTCTCGGAAGGTTACGTCTATACTGACAAACAACCTTCTTTCAGTGGAAAACCACACTTGTATCCTTTCTGACTTAATGAGTAGCCCATAAAGATATATTTAACTGCTTGTGGATCCATCTTTCTCACCATTATTCCGTGATCTCGCACAAAATATGTGCAGCCAAACACTCTGGGTAGAACAATAAAAATATTAGAGCCCAAGAGTATCTCACATGGTGTCTTCATCCCTAATAATCTTGACGGCATCATGTTGATTAGATAAGTTGCTGTCATAACAGCCTCACTCCACAAGAACTTTGGCATATTTATTGTCAGCATCAAAGAATATCCCACTTCTAGTAGATGCATATTCTTGTGTTCAGCTATCCCATTCTGAGCAAGAGTGTCCGGGCAAGTAGTTTAATAAAGAATTTCTTGACTATAGATAAAATTAGCAAACTCCTTATTGGTGTACTCGGTCATATTATCTATTCAAAGAATCTTCATATGTACTCCAAACTGGGTCTTTACATATGTCGAGAAGTCTTGGAAACATGTATACACCTTCAGACTTCTGCTTTATCATATAGATCCAGGTCATACGTGAATAAAAATTACTGAAGGTAACAAACCATCCGACTTCGCTGATAGAAGTAGTAGGACACGGTCTACAAATATCAGAATGAACAAGTGCAAATAGCTTAAAACTTTGAAGACCACCATTTTATAAGTAGAACGTGTATACTTCCCAAGCTCACAAGCATTACAAAATAAAAAAAATTGTCTACTTTATGCATTATCCCATGTTCTAACTTATTCAAACTATCAAAAGATAAATGCCCCAATATACAGTGTTGAAGCATTACTTCTGTCTTTGGCCCTCCACTAATATTAGCAGTGATCATTGCAGCCTCCCTGTCCAAGTACCAAAGGCCATCACGCTTGATGATAGTCCCAAGCCTATTCCCGGCTGCCTTCTCTGGGATACTGTTGCCCATATGAGCAGCGTAACTAGTAAAGTTACCAAGGTAGGTAGTGTCAGTCAGATCCTGAGTGACTTGTTCCTTGCCCTTAGAACTCTTAACCTGAAGCTTAAACTGACGTAGTTCCTCCATCTCTCTCATCTTAGCTCTAGTTATCTCAGTAGGGCCTACTCTACCACAACTAGGTAAGCAACTCCTCGGCCTCCACGTCTCCTGCCTCCTTGACCTGCACGTCCACCTCTCTGTCCTCTGCCTCCTCGGCCACGACCAGAATTATGGGGTTGATGGCAGTTGTAGCTGAGATATCCTTTCTTTTCTTAATTATAACACTCTATGTCATCGCTGATTGGAGAACTAGGAATCACCAATGTCGAACGGACAGCGGGTGAGGTCTCACCTTTCATCACCTTCTGTCTGATCTTTCTTGCTCCATCGATGCAACAGCCTCATCCAGGGATGAAAAAGATGGCAGATGACACATTGCTGCCCTCCTAGCTCAAACTGACGGTTCAGACCCTTGAAAAAATAAGCCACACGCCTATGCTCAAGGTACTGTTTCCCAAGGAGAATATCTGTCGGGTGTTGCAATGATAGCGGATACGTAGCTTCGCTGCATACTGGAGTATTATCTTCTCCCCCTGTATGGTAGCATCAATCTTTTTCTCAACTTCCATCATCAGCATGACACTTCCAGCTCCAGAGTATATCCCAGCCAATGTCTTCCAAATATCAACTGCCTGCAGATCGACTCAACTAACCCAGCTATGGATGGAGACACAGAAGTCAATAGCCAAGAAACCAATAGAGAATTAAGGTGACTCCATGTGCTCCATTCAGCACTCGTCTTATCCTATGGCTCAGAGCACTCTCCCTTCACATATTTTTTAAGTCCCTTGGTCAGTTTGATATCATTGGGCATCAACTCTATCTTCTTCATCATTTGTGACAGTTCTAGTATGGGCACGAATGCCCTACTAAATGAGGTCCCATCCAATTTATCCCAAAACTCCTTGGCCATCCCCTCCAATATCTTCTTCACGTATTTCCATCTTCACAGGTGTACAGGAACGAGATCAGGCACAACTTAAACACATGTCGTGTGCCTACACGCTATCACAGCTTTCTCCATCCATCTATAAACCTCCAAGTTCATGTGGCAGGAGAGGTGTACGATGAGTAGACCTCACCGACGCTATCGTACCCTGCCTTCCGATGATTTTGATAACACCTGTAGAGGACGTCTACGAAACCTGAGGATTGGGGGCCTTCCACTCACAGAGGGGGGCAGGGGTGGGCCTTCCACTCTCAGAGGGAGGCATGGGGGGTCATCCATTCACAGAGGGAGGCGGGGGGGAGCTTCCACTCATAGAGTGAGGCAAGGGGAGGGGGTTTTCTACTCACAAAGGGAGGAGGGGCTTCCACCCAGGCAGTGAAAGACGGGAGGGGGGGGAGGGGTCGGGTAAGAGACAAAGGGGAGAAAGATTTTTTTTTTTTAAGGATTCAAAACTTTGGCTCTTATACCATGTAGAAAGTAATTTATTTATTTATTTCTAGAGAGGGGGTACATATATATAGGAGGAGGCTGGTCTTATCCTTCTTTCCTATCCATTGTGGGACTAGATAAGTCCTCATAAGTCAACAATCTGCATTCTATTTTAATGTAATGCTTTACCCGGTTTCGGTAAAAAAATAAGAGTCTCTGGAGAGGCACCAGGAGTGCCTTAAATAGAAAGATTGTTACAGAGATCTTTCCAACTAAAAAGTTCTACAGATCAGAGTAGCGGAAGGAGGTCACTTTTATTCGAATAGGTTGTATATGGTAGAAAATGCGTCTATATGGGTGGTGTATGTTGGAGTGGAGGATAATTGATATTAAGGTAGGTACTTCCTTGTCTAGGGAGTTGCATGGTATGAATGGAAGTAGTTAAAAAAAAAGGAAAGCAAAGGTAGCTTAGTATTTCGAACAAACGATACTGATGAAGAGAATATAGAAATACAGAAGATGCAATTAAGTTGCCTTGCCTAGAGTGGAGTGGAGTGGAGTGGAGTGGAGTGGAGTACTCATCTTTTGAGTACCAAAAGTCTAATAGGGATTTCAAGGGTACTGATGAAATGCTCAGTTCCCCATGCAGTAACATGTCACTCCCCAGTCCCAAAATACATGGAACCAGGCTACGTGGCAATAGCCAGTTCTCACGTCTCCGAGGATATCCCAATTTAGTGGATTCTAACGAAGAGTGCTACGCTGTCCTAAATACTAACATGTCTCATATCTATCAACAACAGGTAATCTAATCTCATCCATAATATAAAACAGCAAGAAGTACTAAATAAACTGCTGGAAGATAAATACCAGTCTCAAGATATCATAGTACAATCAATAAAGTCTGGTGGGAACAAACCCACTACTATGATGGAATAAATGTACGAAAAAGATAGATAAAAGAGTAATGACTAGGGCATCGGCTGACTAGATAATGATGCGCCCAATCCTAGGCAGAAGGCCTACCAAGTGATCACGGGAACTCTGACGGTAGCACCTCTAGTTCCTCAGCTGTAGCATACCTCGTCTCATGTCCTGGGCCGTACACTGTGGGATAATATGCCTCGTCCAAATCTGGAAAGGTACCAGGTCCTCAGAGGGACGTAACAAGATACATAGAAATATGTCATATATATAATACTGAATAAAATAAATACAATAAGGGTGTGCTAACCATCTAAGTGAATGCAATATGAGGACAACGCTAGTGCGTATGGGTAGGTGTAGGCATAACGTCCATACTCCGAAGAGAGTGGCATCAGTACAGTATATCGTCCATAACGCTCCGAAGAACGTGGCATCAGTATAGTATATCGTCCATATCTCTCTGAAGAACGTGGCATCAGTGTAAAGGAAGCCATTGGATCCGAGGTTTCTCCAAAATCATGGCTCCAATGTGTGTACCCCATACGCCTACTAGTTGTCCCCCTCGCCCAATGTAAATACACCAGTCGAATACTCGACGTGCATACCACGTATCTATATGCCAGTCCCTACAAATAAAATATCTTGAGTTACGCACTAACCGTGATGCATGTCACCCGCATCGATAGCTAGTCGAATACGTGGACCCGCATCCCAATATGAATATCACAGTGAATACGTGTAAAAGTGTCAGGTCTTGGAAGATATCAACGTATCCTCCTAACTGGGGTGAGTATGCTAACAACTAGGTCAAGTATACAAATCATCGACGAAACCGTCGATGCATCCGAGTCAATCTCGGACGCACACAGTCATATAAAGTAAAGCAACAAGAATCATACAACATATGCATAATCTAAATTAAACAGTAAATATGGCAAGGTATCTTGCCTGGGTCCTGAAGCTGTGAAAGCCAATAGCCTGCTCCTGCAGCATCTCCTGGCTGATCCAATGATCCTAAACACACCAATATAGTATAACAAATACTGACATCAGACACTAAACATTAAATACACCCGACTACAACGCTATACTTGAATACTGTCGCAAGTTCACGGCTGCTCGAATACAGCGTCACATGTGCACGTAGCTAGGGTGTACACGTGTTCTGTCCTCGACTAACATGTGCCTTGAGACAATAATTACTACGTCTAGGGTTTTACGAAGCTTTATTATGTCTAGTACAATTGTTGGTCCTGAAATTCCCATATTCAGCATACTTGGCGATGTCTAAGTTTTATTGATGAATTTCATGTTTCTAACAACAGGTCTTATGATTAAGGAATAGTTAGTTATTAACCAATTCTAAATCTTATTAATCAACATGCCATCATATACCTAGTTAGGGTTAACTGAGTTGTGTCCAATACTACAAGTCTTGACACGATGACACAATGATCTTATGTGGATACAATACAAGGAGGGATGAGTCAGGTGTTTACCTAGTTGACAGGACGAGGGTCTCCTCGCTGACGGGTCATCCTCCGGCGAGTAGTGGGCTCCGACGTCGGCCGGCGGCAGACAGCAGCGGCAGCAGCAGATGTATCAGCGACGGCGGCGGCTTAGGCAGCGGCGGGGGTGACTGACCGGTCGCGAAGGAATGGTCGGGTAGGCCTGGAGTGGTGGCGGGTGGTGACTGAGACGGTCGGGGGCGACTGAAGGCGGTGCAGGGTCGCTCGGGAGCAGCGGCTAAGGGGTCGGGCTGATTGGGAGGTTGGGATGGTGGTGGTTGGCGCCGGTGCCAGCGGTGGCAGGAGGTGGGGTGAAGTCGACAGTCGGGGGGGTTCGGTGACCGCGGTGGCTGGCGGTGGCCGGTGAAGTCGGCAGTCGGGGGGGGTTCGGTGACCGCGGGTGAACGGCTAGGGTTTTAATGAATAGTAAAAACTAGGGTTTCATGTGGGAGTATGTATATTTATAGATGTTGCTTTCGTGGGCTATCATTAATATTTGGCCCAGCCAGGCTCTAGGGTGGGGCTGGTCCATATTTAAGGTGTACACGGCATTGGTCTAGTCCTGTTTTCGGTGAACTTGGCCTCAACTTAATTAAATTACCAATTAATGCACAAGGCGCTCACTTATGAATATTGTAAAACTAAGGTGAGACGTAATGACAGGAATCTAAATTTGCACAATGGTTAGAGGGGTAGCCTGGCATATCTAAGAGATGTTCGTGACCTTGGGTGGAAGATAACTACTGGTGTGGTGCTCATTCTCGAAGCAACGGCAAGGTGTATTAGGACAAATAATTATTGCACAATTATTCCAATTGTGTCCAATTAAATCTAAGTCTCTCAATTTAACTCGAATTGGACCTTAAATTGGTCGAGGGGTTTACAAGTAACCAAAGTTGTATAAGGGGATTATTAGTCTCTTAGATATTTTGTTCTCTCTATTTATAATTGGATTAGCAAGAAAGAGAATCCTTATAGACAGCAGAGAAAAGATATGTAGAGAAGAATAATAGAATGATTTATTATCAATAAAAGTGTACATATATGTAGGAGAGGCTACCTCCTTTCTCTATTATTCTACCCGATGTGGGACTAAAGTCCAATACTAATACTCAATACCCTCCTTCAAGCTGAAGCATAAATATCAATCATGCCCAGCTTTTTACAAAAAAATTGAACCCGATGACCTAAAAGAGACTGTGTAAAAATATCGGCTATTTGATTGTCGTTCCTTACATGGTAAAATTTTATCATCCCATTTTGATACTCATCATGGACGAAGTGGATATCGATCTCAATGTGCTTCATCCTTTCATAGAATACCAGATTGGTAGCAATATAGATAGCAGACTGGTTATCACACTACTTATCTGCTACTTTAGATCTTGTTTCTTCTCCCAGCCCTTATAAGAGGTAATGCAGATATAACACCTTTGTTGTGCTATAAGCAATACCTCGGTATTTTGCTTCTGAACTTGATCATGAGACCACACTTTGCTCCTTGCTCTTCCATGATACAAACTTCCTGCCAATTAATACCAAATAGCTAGATGTAGACCTTCTATCGGTAATACTTACACCCCAGTCCACATCTATAAAGCATTCAAGACGAGTATACCCCTGATTCTCCATCCGATTTCCTTTTCCCAGATTCTGGGCTAGATAGTGCAGGATTATGAGAACTATCTGCTAATGAGGAATTCGTGAAGAAACCATCAATCTACTTGCAACACTTACGACAAAGGAAATATCTGAACGAGTCATGACTGCCAAGTAGTTGAGTTTTTCCACCACTCAACGATATTGATCCGGATTGGTCATCAGTATCCTCTCATCAGGAAGCAACTTTACCACTGGATCCATGGGTGAGGTTGTTCCCTTAGCTTGCATCATTCCTGCATCAGTTAGGATGTCCAGCACATACTTTCTCTGAGATATTATAATATCCTGCTTACCTCATATGACTTCAAAGCCTAAGAAGTACTTCAACTATCCCATATCTTTAGTCTAGAACTGTTCACCCAGAAACTTCTTTAGCCCTGCAATTTTTTGACTACCGTCTCCCTTTATCACAATGTCATCGACATAGACACCAGGCAGTATTCGTCCGGCTGATGTCTGTTGGTAGAATACCGAATGATCATTCTTCGATTGACACATGCTAAACTGAGTAACAACATGTGTAAATCGTCCAAACCAGGTATGAGCTGATTATTTGAGACCGTAGAGGGCCTTCTGTAGATGACATATTTTATCGTCTCTTGCAACGAACAAATAAGGTTGCATCACATACACCTCTTCTTCAAGGTCCCCATAAAAAAATAATTCTTCACATCCAACTGCAGAAGGGGCCAATCATATCGGACGGCTAAGGCTATAAGCACTCGCACATAAGTTATCCTAGCAACTGGGGAAAATATCTCAAAATAATATTCACCGTATGTCTGAGAATATTCTTTAGCCACCAGTCGAGCTTTCAGACGATCAAGAGTGCCATCCAGTTTTATCTTGATTATGAACGTCCATTTGTTGCCTACCGCCTTCTTACTAGTAGGTAAATCCACCAAGGCCCAAGTATGATTCTTCCGAAGCGCTCGTATCTCTTCTTCCATAGTGTCGTGCCTACCAGGATGTTTAAGTCCTTCCTCTGCAGAATTGGGGATCTGATTCCTGTTAATTGTAGCCACCAACCACTGAGTCTTATTCGTGAGCTCTTTGTAGTTGTCAACATACAAAAAATGGTCGCGACATGTACGACGAGGGCGAACCAGTATATCAGATGGTTGAGAATCAGTAGAGCTGGAGAAGGAAGATAGCTCTACGGAAGTGGGCATCATTGGTGATGCTTGTTCTAGTGGATCTAGTGAGATGGGCGATGCCAGTTCTAGCTGAGCCGATATTTGTGGACCGTCTGATTGGGAGACTGGCTCGGCAGGGGAGGATACCCTTACGGGGCTGTTGTGTTTGAACTGAAAAGAGCAAAAAATTCTCTTCTGGATAAATCTTAGGAACATAATATATATAGTTGGTGAGAGTGGAGGAAACTCAGTTTCAACAAAGGTTACTTCCCGAGATATAAAATATCTCTTCAAAGTTGAAAAAAATAATAATACCCTTTCTGATATTTTGGATACCCAAGAAAAATACACTTGATTGCATTCTGGTCCAACTTAGAAAGAGTAGGTCGAGCATCCCGAACATAACACTAGTAGCCAAAATTTAAAGAGATAGAGAAAATGGCTCACGATTGGGAAATAATTGCATAAATGAAGTATTTCCAATAAAAACTGAAGATGGCATACGATTGATCAGATAATAGGATGTAAAGACTACATCAGACCAAAATTTCTTGGGAGTACGTGCTTGAAACATAAGAGCACACATTATTTTCAAAATAAGGCGATTCTTGCGTTCGGCCACACCATTCTGTTGTAGTGTATAAGGAGAAGAAGTTTGGTGGATGATGCCATGTCTTGCCATATGAGAATTGAATTCATAAGATAAATACCTATGGCCATTGTCACTTTGAAAATACTTAATGGGAACCCCAAATTGAGTTTGGATTTCTGCATAAAAATTGCATCAAATATCAAATAATTCGTAGCAATTTTTTATCAAGTAGACAAAGGTGACACGTGAGTAGTCATCAACAAAGGAAATAAAATACTTGAAGTCCATCACAGATTCAATAGGGCAAGCCCCCATACATCAGAGTGCAATAACTCAAAAGGAGCTGATGCAGCTTTATTTAGACTCACCAGATACGATACCTGGTGATATTTAGCCAAACTACATGACACACAATAAAAAGGAACATAAAAATTCAAAGACAGATATATCTTCTAGAGTGTTTGGATAAATGGGTGACCTAACCGACAGTGCAACTCAAATGAATCGAGCTTCATATCGACACAACAACGAAAGAGTTTTTATTAAAAAAGTACAAGCCTCCAGGCACATGTCCCCAAACGATAATTCTTTTAGTCCTTAGGTCCTAAAAAATACAACCATCAGGAAAAAATGTTACCGAACATTATAAGTCACGAGTAATTCTAATATTGGACAATAGACTTAACAAATTTCCAGGTGTGTATAAAACTGATCTGAGTGGCAGACCAGGAGAAAGACGAGTGCTTCCTTTTCTACGCACCCTCAGGGAACTACCATTTGCAACAATAGTATCTGATACACAAAAGACAGATATGTAATCACACAGCATACTTGTATCACTTGTCATGTGATCAGATGCACCTGAGTTGATCATCCACTGCTTTGACCTAATCACACATGTCGCTGAGTACCCGACTGTGGATCCAGATGTGGATACTTTACCATAACACTGAGCTTGGAATTCAGTGAATTCGGCATAGGCTTCTGCCATTATCTGCACTAATACACTGTCATTATCAGGATTATCTCATACAACATTGGCGGCATGAGCTTTAGGATACTACCACTGGAAATGGCTTTGTTGACCACAATTGAATCATGTGCATAGTTTTCCACCATCACGACCGCCATTGCCTCATCCACCATCACGGCCAGCATTTCGGCCACCACGCCAACCACACCTCCACGAAATACCCTACCAGCAGTACCCAGGGAAGACCAATCAGCAGGTTCATAAATGACTTTTGCTGCCCATAAGACACTAACTTCTAACTGATCCAAACGGATCATCACAACTCTTTGGAATAGAAAATAGATCACAAACAATCGAAGAACGAAGATGATATAAAAAATTTACCCGAAACTGATCTCCTCTTTGAAATAGCCTTCAATCTCTTCCTCTCTCTTTTCAATGTTGTAAAAGCACTCTTGTCTCCTTTTGCAATATTTTTGAGATATATGAGATATATTTTAGGGCTAGGAGACACCTAATATATATAGCCTCAAACCCACAACTAGTATTCCTATTATATATAGGAATACCCAATCCAAATCCATTGACATATTCATATTATATGTAGGAATACCCAATCCAAATATATTGAGGTATTGCTATTATATGTAGGAATATTAATCCAACTCCATGGTATTTTTCAAATAGGTTCAGAACCCCATCCACTCTAACAAATCTTCCCCCTTCATAACTATGTGGAGGGGGGTCGTCATCCCGACGATCCGCCAGCAGTACTCAAATATTTCCCTTGGAAGAATTTTTGTCAACATGTCTGCTCCGTTGTCATCCGTAAGAACCTTCTCACGCATCGCTTGCTTCTTTTCAACCACATCCCGTATCCAATGATACCGGGTATCAATGTGCTTGGACCGGCTATGAAATATCTGGTCCTTCACAAGATGAATTATACTATGGCTATCGCAAAGCAAAGGGTACTGCTCTTACTTTTGTCTCATTTTTTATAGTAGCTTCTTCATCCACAGCAACTTCTTGCAAGCCTCCATCGCTGCAATATACTCTGCTTCTGTCGTCGACAAGGCAACACACTTTTACAATCGTGTCTGTCACGATACTGCTCCACCAACAAACATCATCACATATCCCAAAGTCGATCGACTCGTGTCTATATCTCCAGTCATATCAGCATCGGTATACCCAACCAGCTTCGTCTTGTCACCACCAAAAGAAAGTCTCCAATCGGCAGTGTCCTAAAGGTATCGTAGAATCTACTTGACCGCCCTCCAATGTACCCTTCCAGGATTGGAAGTATTCATGCTAACTGGGCCAACAACGTGAGCGATGTCTGGTCTCGTACACACCATAGCATACATGAGACTCCCCACAGCTGAGGCATATGGAACCCGCTCCATATCTTCCTTCTCGTCCTCGGTAGATGGACAATGCTACTTAATGAACTTAAAGTGAGCCGCAAGGGGGTTACTCACTTTCTTCGACCCGTCCATCACAAAATACTGAAGTACCCGATGAATGTACTTCTTTTGGGACAAGTGTATCAACTTCGATACACTCTCTCTCTCTCTCTTTCTCTCACACTCTCTCTCTCTCTCTCGGATGATCTCTATCCCAAGAATAGTCTTTATTGTACCTAAATCCTTCATAAAGAAGGCCGCGTCCTGTTGGCGCTTCAACTTTGCTATCCTAGTGTGATTCTGATCCACTAGTAGAATATCATCAACATAGAGTAGTAAAATGATGAAATCATCCTCGGCAAAGCACCTCACAAATACACACAGGTCCAACGTCATCCGTGAATAACCATGCTCCCCCATAAACGACTCGAACTTCCTGTACCACTGTCTCGGAGCCTGCTTTAGACCATACAAGATCTTCCTTAACCGGCAGAACAAGTGTGACTTATCCTTCTCACATAATCCCTCAGGCTCCTCCATGCACAAGTCCTCATCAAGATCACCATGGAGGAATATTGTCTTCACATCCATCTACTTGACCTCTAAGTTGAAACTGGCTGTCAATGCTAGCACTACCCGAATAGACGAATGCTTGACGACTGGCAAAAAGATCTTATCATAATCTACGCCCTTCTGCTGACCGTAACCTTTAACTACTAGCCTCACTTTGTATTAAGGGTGAGTAACATCATCCTTTGGCAATCGTACCAGATCATAAGTGGAGTTGGCCTGTAAGAAACTCATCTCCTCCTGCATAACCTCCATCCACTCCTGCTGTGTTCATCTTCCATGGCCTCTGCATAACTTTTGGGCTCTCCCTCGTCAGTTAGTTGCAGATAATCACCCGGTGAGTATCTTGTATATGGTCGACACTCTCTATCGCCCATCCTCAATGGAACCACCGGTGCTGGTTGTATATCAACAGCTTCCTTTCTTTCAGGAACTGTCTCCTCGGCATGCTCATCATCCCGAGGTCACCCTGACCACCATTAGCAGGCTGATGATCAATGTTGGGAGCAACTCCATGTACTGGCTCCCCCATAACTAGATCATCTGTGATGTCCTATGGAAATTGCTCGCAGCTAAATGACTCCAACTCAGGAAATTCCTCAGCCTCAGAAGGCATCTCAAAATCCTGAGTGTTGATCATACTCTGATCCTCGACAAAAACTGCGTCCCTACTTCTGTAGAGCTTTCTTCCCACTGGATCGTAGAGTCTATAGCCAAACTCATCCCGACCGAAGCCGACAAGGATGCACCGCCTCATCTTCGGCTAAAGTTTGGATCTTTCATCATTTGGTACATGCACGAAGGTCTTATAACCAAATACTCGCAGGTGATTGTATGACGGCTCTTTATCATATCATACTTTGTCAGGCATATCACCCAGCAAAGGAGCACTAGGAGATAAATTAATAACATACGGAGCTGTGTAAAGTGTCTCACTCTATGTACCGAGGCCGCCGTTGTAGATTTCTCACTTTGATTCCCCTTGTCGCCCTTCTTCTCCCTCTTCCAAGAAAAACAGTTTTGCTTGATGTGGCCCTTCTTTCTACAATGGTAATATTCTGAGTCCATGTACCGACCCTTAGACTTGCCCCTGCTCTTATCTCTGTCATAACCTGGACCCCTGCTCTTGCTCCTTTCGTGGCTCTCTGAAACTAACGCCTCTGAGTGGGATATGGATAAAGTGCCCTGAGAACGTCTCTGCATCTCTTCATTTTGTACCCCGCTCTTGGCAAACTCCAGATTGACCACGCCTTCCGGAGCAGAAGCGATCATAGACACTCGTATAATTTCCCACGAGTCTGGCAATATACACAACAACCATAGTCCATGTACTACATCGTCAAACTTGACTCCCATCGAGGATAGCTGGTCCACCATGCCCTTGAACTCACTCAAGTGATCCGTAATAGATGCACCATCTTTGTACCGCAGATCCATCATGGTTCAGATCAAAAATAGCTTGTTTACCCTGGTCTTCTTCGCATACAAAGGTTCCAGCTTATCCCACAGTGTCTTCACATGCTCAATATTGGAAAAGTATTTGTACACGTTCTCGTCAACGAACTGCCTGATATATCCACACACCTGTATATGCTCAAACTTTCAGTCCTTTTCGGATTTGTCACTGGGCTTCTCGGACCAAATAGTAGAAGATTCAGCTTCTTAACGAATATCAAATCCTTCATCTTGCTCCGCCAATAATGATAGTTAGTACCATTCAGGTTTACCTTGCATACTGGCTTCGCGTCCATCTCCCCTCCATTGTTTGCTTGTCAACTCCTAACCTCTCTGAACTCCAGATCTAGCTCTGATACCAATTTATTGGGAATGAAAGCTCTAAATCTGTTTACCAAACCAAGAAGTCCTGCAAGAGAACCAAGGAAAAGAACACAAACCAAAAATGCCAAACACAAATCGCAGACACATAAATTTTTATGTGGAAAACCCTAATAGAAAAAATCACGGGACGATCGGAGTCCAACCCTGAAAAGCCTCCACTAATAGAATAAAAAATACACTAACTCCTTACAAACTTCTCACCGATCCAAACGGATCATCACAACTCTTTGGAATAGAAAATAGATTACAAACAAATGAAGAACGGAGATGACAAGAAAAGAATTACACGAAACTGATCTTCTCTTCGAAATAGCTTTCAATCTTTTCCTCTCTCCTTCCAATGTTGTAAAAGCACTATTGTCTCCTTTTACAATATTTTTGAGATATATGAGATATATTTTAGGGCTAGGAGACACCTAATATATATAGCCTCAGACCTACAACTAGTATTCATATTATATATAAGAATATCCAATACAAATCCAAATACAAATCCAAATTCATTGACATATTTCTATTATATGTAGCAATACCCAATCCAAATATATTAAGGTATTACTATTATATGTAGGAATACTCAATCCAACTCCAAAATATTTTAATTCTTTGGGATATGGGTTCCTATATAATACCCATTTGGATCTATTCAACAAGACAGCAAAAGAAAAAAAAATCCATATTCTCTCTCTCTCTCTGAAAATTTCCACCTAATTTTATCCTTCTACAAAATCTTCCTCCATTTTAACCTCTAAAAATTCTTCATTTCATTCACCTCTGGGCAAAGCAATGTTCGAGTCATTTCTTCCGGAGCTGTGTGCAGCGATGGAAAGCCGCTAGGAAGGAGATTTTACCACTAGGATAATTTGAGAGAATGTCTGCACATAGACCTCGAATAAACTCTTAGGACAGTGCATCGTGCATGACTTTCTCGTAGACCGGTAAATCGAACTCATTGTTATTTTTGTTTTTATGAATCAAATGTAATATTTTTCAACAATCTAAGAGTTTAATCGTTAAAATATTTACCATTTTATCCTCTGTTTACTAAACGAACGGGTCTGTCTACAGACTGTTTGCTTTTAGTTCCTTTGAGAACGAAAAACAATTTTATATATTCTGTTATATAATACTTTGCTTGCTAATAAGTTTTCTATCACAATTTGACAGTTTTGTCATATTGTTGTTAAGTAAGATTGCCAATAAGTTTCCTATCGGATTAACTCTTGACACTTTGCTATAAAGCAAGAACCTTTGTGATGTTTCAAAGTAGATTTTTCAACCATCAGTTAACACACTTGGAACTTTTGATAATACAACTTTTAGAACCTTGGTAGAAAATTTGCTTAGAACATATATTTGTGAGGACTATAGTATGGAGCAGATTAATCCTGATGTCGTTGGTCCGACCTGCGGGATGCTCATTCGAGTACTTTTTCTAGATGTTAATTTACATTTATGGAGGCATTAATTGGTATTGATACAACACTTAATTAACCATTAAACCCGTCATGACCGTTATAACTCAGGTCAGATCTCAATTTTTTTATGCCAAAGTCTCTCTTTCTCCCTCAATCGATGTTATTTAATTCAGACATTACTCAAAATTAACTGATGACATACATTTTTTTTCAGTCTCACCCAATATATATATTTAATTCCATAACCAAAATTTTCATTTCAAATTTTACTTAGCTAATGCTGCTTAATTATTCCAATTGTTTTTCATAATTATTTATTAAGTGACTAGCTAGTATTATATGCTAAGCATGCAGAATATTGACACTAGGATTATCATTCCAAATGAGATAAGTTGGCTGATCTTGAAACAGTTAACTGTGTAATCTAGTTTAGTAGCATTCTACATGAATAGTTTACCGTAAGAGCTTATGTGATCCTAAAGCCTCTACATGTTACTGGCATCAATAAAATAAAATAAAAATGTGTGCAAAGTTTTATGTCTTTTGATTTTGTGAACATTTTGTTCTTTATTTTTAGAGTAAAATAGCCATACTGAAAAGGAAAAAAAATAGTTTGAATTATTTTAATGTTAAATTCATAAACAGTATATACTGGTGTGCCATAATCAACAAATTGTGCATCAGTTCAAATTACATTTCTTATTAATATGCAAACTAACATCCATTTTCTTGAAGACTGAATCGTTATCCTTTTCGGACATGGTCTTTGTAATGTTATTTCTTTAAGACCGAAGCATTAGAAGTTGTGAGATGTTAGAAAAGGAGCAAACATGCTTAGGGTGAAGGCAAGTAATACAAAAGTTCTTCATTCTATTATTTAAACTTGATTATTGTAAGTTTTATTTTCTAAATTCTTAGATACTAATGAATGTTTAGCAAGAATAATGGGACTATCTAAAAAAGTGTTACTACAAAGTCAAAATCAAGAAGAGGAAAGGAAAAAACACTCCAATCATTTAGAAAGTTAATTTTCATATTTACCCACATATTCTCTATTGGTTTCACTCTATTGGTTTCTATATGTAGATTATGGTGATGTTAAATGATTGTCATAGGTCAGCTTGTATGTTTGAACCTTAACTGATTATATTATTACAATGCTATAATTTTGAGTCAAACAAAGAAACTCAATATTATTTTGTCACATATTTATATTCTGTTAAGCAAACATTGATTTGCGTATAATCAGTGATATTATAATTCTTTTTCATATATTCAATCAATTTAGTCAAAAGAAAATAGTTTAGTGATATTGCAAATCCCTTCAACAGCTAACCAAAGGTTATCAAAACTTGATAGACTAAAGATTTGTTAAGGTAGGTTAGCAAAAATAATTCAAACTATTGATCTATTACTCTATATTGTCGTATTGATTAAATATACTATTCCTGCAAAACTTTAGACTGTCTTATTTGTTAATATGGCTGGTAAGAGATGAATCTTCTAGTGCCAAGCCTGAAAATTTTACTGGATAGGCAGCAGAGTCAAATAAGTTTTGTATCCCTACCTATAAAATCCCTCACCCAAAATAGGTATTTTGTGTGTATTTTATATTATTATATTTATTATAGATTATTTTAAATATTGAATTACTTTAGAGTATTCTCTTAGTTAATTAGAAAATAAATTTTTAGTATATTTACTTATGTAAATATTTATTTAGCAATATTTTTAGACTATTTTAGATTTTTGGAGATTTTTCTAGAATTTTTAGGTAATTAAAACATATGGAACGTAAATTTTTAGAACTTCTATGATTTACTACGAGACCATACTTGCATGTTATTCATAAAAAATATTTATTTTAGGTTAAAATATTTAATTATATTTTTCTGTAATTTATTTAGAATTTAAAAAAAAATTATTTAGATTTTTTGAAATTATTTAGGATTTATTTGGTTATATCTAGTCTTAATATTAGATAGATGCTAATTTAGTGTTAATAGATATTAATAAGATTATATATAAATTATTTGTATTATCTTTAATTTTATTTAAGATTATAAATTATTGAGATGAACTCAAACTCTATTTTAAATTAATTCAAATCCTGAGCCTACTAGGAAAGCAACTTCATGCATATCCTATCCTTATTTAAACTGATCATATTCATATCCAAATTAGCCAATCCTAGTCGTATTCAATTAACTAGTCTACACCATTATAAATACCTCATCCTTCATATTTTTCTTTTCCAAATTTACCTCTTTTTCGTCCAAAAAGAGTCGAAATTCGTCATAAATTCAGCCTCATTTTCTAGTATGTTATGACGACTTAAAAATACGATATCTCCTAGCTCCGGACTCCAAACGCGCTCTAGTTTTTTTTTGTTAGAACCATATCAAGGTTAGTTTTCTGAATATATAAATTATTTTAATAATTTTAAAACCTATTTTTCCAGAATATTCTGAAAGTGTCAGCTGTCAGAAATTAGACGCGTTTTCGTATTTTTGAGATTTTGGGAGATCCCGAATTCGGAATTACGAACCGTTTGAAGTTTTAGAAAGTTGACATGATGAAATTACATAAAATAATATTTTCAGAATTTAACATATAGGTTTAATTTACTGTAAAATTCGTGCAACGTATATGTAAATAGGAAATCACCAAAAATTATCATCTGTGCTCCCTTGTGGACATAACTCTTTATCGACTTGTGATTTTATAAAACCGTTAATTTTGGTGTTCATGTAGCACTAAAATCTATAAAATTCTACACACAAATCAAGGATTTGAGTCGGTTGACTTTTTGGTCAACGGATTGCCTTAATTTGCGTGCCATGGATCAAAAATTCGTAAAGTTGACTTTCGTTTGACCAAAATTAGGGTTTAACAATAAAATCAGATTATAATAAGATTAAAATACTATTTTAAGTTATTTTATTCAGAATTAAAATAAATTAAAATGGAGGAACCTATTCACCCACTTTTGTAATCTAACTTGTTTAATTTATGTGACGGGTAGATCGGACGACGCCTTGAGTTAGGACTTCATTCTTTTTCAGATCAGGCAAGATACCTTGCCAAATTATTTACAGTACTTTGTATGCTTATTATATTTTTGTATATTTATTGTATTTTTGTATATTCATTGCATGTGTAGTTTCTTTCAGTCATTACTATATAGTAAATATGTTGACACACACTTGACACCTAGTATCATGAGAGGACAATCATTAGGCGTATGGACTTTAACCACTCTGGTAAACCGTAGTAACTAGCACGCACTATGGTGGTCGTGTCCGATGGTCGCTACCCCCGAGGTATGTCGATTGATGGAGTCACGAGGGTCGCTACCCCCGAGGTATGTCGGCTGATGATGTCCACTGACGTGTGTATGAGTTGTGAGGATTAGATCGAGTATCCTACCCTTGCCCATACATCGAAAAGTTGTCCTCATTTGCCTTCATATAGATTGTCTTGTACAACGTACTTATATATTTTCTATCTATATTTCATGTTTACTGTATTCAAATTGGCTTGCTTCTATGTATCTTGTTACGTCCCTCTGAGGAACTGGTCCCTTTCCAGGTGTAGATATTCATGACTATTCGCAGGAGCACGGATCAGGACTTACTACTTATCTCTTCCGATGAGGTCTTACCTTCGGAGCATCTTTGATTATATCTAGCGATGGATCTTCTTCGCTGATACCCTTATATTATTATCTTATTTATATTGGAGATTTACCCTTCTCCCTCATTTTAGTATTGATATAGTCATTGGTAGTAGATTTGTCTCCACCCGACTATTAGTTTTGGATTATTCAGACTCATTATTCTAGTTTAGTTATTTCCTTTTTGTGACTTGTTGTGTGGATGACATTTATTATATCAGTGGCTGGTGACTATATTTATACCACATGTGAGTTTATATTCATATTACAGCATATGTGTGTATTATGGTATCCATATATTGGAGTTGCCATATACATACGTCTGGCATGCTTACGTGTTCCTAGTCCTACGTATTTTGGGACTGGGACGTGACATATTTTTGTGGTGGCCCATGCAGGTCGAGAGCATATTATCTCGGTTACGTTACTGTACTGAGCAAGCCTGCGCATAGGATTAGAATGTAGGATCTCATCCACTTATTTAAATCACCGTCCTTGATTTTATTTTGCATTCTCATTTGATTGCTTGCATTGCATCTTGCTTGAATCCTTCTCAACGTCAATCTTTCCTTCATGCTTGATAGGGGTTAGGAAGGTGCCTTTTACTAGGTATATACACTCTAGTATTCAATAACACTATTAGTCAAATCCTTGTAAATTTGATAGTATGTCTCATAACCTAGTATCACATAATCTTTTTACCCATTAATGAAGCTAATGAATGACACCAACTATAGGCTTGCATAAGAAGATAGTATTTATCTAGACTATAGAACTTTAGTGTTTATCTAGAGTGTAGATCTTAGAGGCCCATACACCCATTTGGTTGACTTTAGACTTAGACAAGAAATTAGTATGGTAACTGTAGAGGCACAACACCGATCTTCTTGGTGAACTTAGATTGTTCTGTACCTTCCTCCATCATAATCAAGCGTACTTATATTTTTACTACCTCGACTTATGCTGCTATTATAGCCTAGTTTTGGAAGCTTATTCTTTTATTGAGCTTTTTCATGACATATGTATTATTGGGGGCCCACACTAATATATTGTCTAAATCAGAATCGGTGTATTATTGTCTGATCAACCGTAGTGCGCTTGGTTCGCTCTTCATATCACTACTTTACGTGGATTGAGATATAGTTGACTCAACTTGTTAGACGAATATACTTGCCCTCTAGACTGGTCAGAGCATATCATGTCAGGTATACTAATATGAGCATGCATATAAGAATTTACCAAAATAAGATTTCAATCCACAGCTGCCTTGGCAACTCTCTTTCGAATCCTCTAATCCCTTTGAATCCTGTACTTGTATTCTATCACCTCCTCCTTGAATTCTTTATTGTTGTTCTCCGTCTTCCCCTATTTTCGGAAAGATGAACGTTCGTGCTTAGTATAAGTTTGATACACTGATAGTACTAGATATACCCCATAGGCCAAGCACTTATGATGACAAACAAGAGAGCGCAGGCACAGAAAGTCGTAGATACAGGTACGACCTTAGTTATATGTGTTATTTCATACTCATGACCCCCTTTATGACACGGGATCTTAGGTGCATAATAGCCGTAGAATTATATATAAGGTAGTTTAGCAGTTATGAGGATTTGTTGATATCCTAACTAGATGGCATATCCACGAAGCTAATGGATGACACGCGTAGCAGTAGTAGTATTCTCTTCCTATCACCATCTCGCCCTCTTGGGTGGCTCATCTTCTCTCCTATATCCATTTCTTATCTCGTGCTTAACTCTTTCTATCATAGTTGTATCTTTTCGTGCCATTATAAATTGTTTAATTTATATCAACCTCACCCTTATTTTGTTAGTTAAAACATAAATGTATTAGTAATGCTTGATAACTAAAGGATGAGTTCATAACGATAACCCTTATGTATATGCACTATAGCAATATCTGTATTCTTTTATTAATTTAACCCTTAAGTAGCATCATTTAGCCTAATAAAATTTTGTTAGACTGTTTGAAATAGTTCATACTTCTAATAGTTTTATAAAGTTAGTCAAGACCTTAAATGTTACCCTAAAACCTAGACTAAACCTAGGAAAGAGTTGAAGGCACTTGTTACGAACTGACAACTATGACAAATCGCTGACAAAGTAGTGACAGTTGTAGCTAGACCGTTGTAGTAGAGTAGTCAAAATATTTGCAGGCATATTGGTCATGTGGCATGGTAGTATTAGACTACGATACTTGACGGTTACAAAAAAAAATCGTGGTTGTGAGATTCAAGACAAGTACCCCAAGATTCTTGACCCAATAAATATATCAATCTTACAACCTAGACAATAGCCTCAAGAGACTGTGACTACTAGTAGAACTCTTATAAGTTGGATAGTGTAGATGAGTTAGAAATAGAATAATGTATGGACAATAAATGAGGAAGTGTTAGAATGGCAGAGCACGACTTTTAGAAAGCACTGCTAGACAACAATGAAGTATAATAGCTATAGTAATTTATTATGAATATGGGTTAGTGTTAATTTCGAGGACAAAATTCTTTTAAGTTGGGTAGATTATAAAATCCCTCACCCAAAATAGATATTTTGTGTGTATTTTATATTATTATATTTATTATAGATTATTTTAAATATTGAATTATTTTAGAGTATTCTCTTAGTTAATTAGAAAATAAATTTTTAGTATATTTACTTATGTAAATATTTATTTAGATATATTTTTATACTATTTTAGATTTTTGGAGATTTTTCTAGAATTTTTAGGTAATTAAAACATATGGAACGTAAATTTCTAGGACTTCTATGATTTACTACGAGACCATACTTGCATGTTGTTCCTAAAAAATATTTATTTTAGGTTAAAATATTAATTATATTTTTCTGTAATTTATTTAGAATTTTAAAAAATTTATTTAGATTTTTGAAATTATTTAGGATTTATTTGGTTATATCTAGTCTTAATATTAGATAGATGCTAATTTAGTGTTAATAGATATTAATAAGATTATATATAAATTATTTGTATTATCTTTAATTCTATTTAAGATTATAAATTATTGAGATGAACTCAAACTCTATTTTAAATTAATTCAAATCATGAGCCTACTAGGAAAGCAACTTCATGCATATCCTATCCTTATTTAAACTGATCATATTCATATCCAAATTAGCCAATCATAGTCGTATTCAATTAACTAGTCTACACCATTATAAATACCTCATCCTTCATATTTTTCTTTTCCAAATTCACCTTTTTTCGTCCAAAAAGAGTCAAAATTCGTCATAAATTCAGCCTCATTTTCTAGTATGTTATGACGACATAAAAAGACGATATCTCCTAGCTCCGAACGAGCTCCAGTTTTTTTGTTAGAACTATATCAAGGTTAGTTTTCTGAATATATAAATTATTTTAATAATTTTAGAACCTATTTCTAGAATATTCTGAAAGTGTCAGCTGTCCGAAATCAGACGCGTTTTCGTATTTTCGAGATTTCGGGAGATCCTGAATTCGGAATTATGAACCGTTTGAAGTTTCAGAAAGTTGACATGATGAACTTACATAAAATAATATTTTTAGAATTTAACATGTAAGTTTAATTTACTGTAAAATTTGTGCAACGTATACGTAAATAGGAAACCACCAAAAATTATTATTTGTGCTCCCTTGTGGACATAACTCTTTACCGACTTGTGATTTTATGAAACCGTCGATTTTGGTATTCATGTAGCACTAAAATCTATAGAATTCTACACACAAATCAAGAATTTGAGTCGGTTGACTTTTTGGTCAACGGATTGCCTCGATTTGCGTGCAATAGATCATAAATCCGTAAAGTTGACTATCGTTGGACTAAAATTAGGATTTAACAATAAAATTAGATTATAATAAGATTAAAATACTATTTAAAGTTATTTTATTCAGAATTAAAATGGAGGAACCTATTCACCCACTTTTATAATCTAACTTGTTTAATTTATGTGACGGGTAGATCGGACGACGCCTTGAGTTAGGACTTCATTATTTTTCAGATCAGGCAAGATACATTACCAAATTATTTACAGTACTTTGCATGCTTATTATATTTCTGTATATTTATTGCATTTCTGTATATTCATTGCATGTGTAGTTTCTTTCAGTTATTACTATATAGTAGATATGTTGACACACACTTGACACCTAGTATCATGAGAGGAAAATCATTAGGCGTATGTGCTTTAACCACTCTGATAAACCGTAGTAACTAGCACGCACTATGGTGGTCGTGTCCGATGGTCGCTACCCCCGAGGTATGTCGATTGATGGAGTCACGAGGGTCGCTACCCCCGAGGTATGTCGGTTGATGATGTCCACTAATATGTGTGTGAGTTATGAGGATTAGATCGAGTAGCCTACTGTAAGCCCCTGATTTTTTCAAAAATATTAAAATTGGATTTTTCACAATTTTCTGGAATTTTCTGGGAATTTTCTGAAATTAAAATCAGGGTTTTAAATTATTACCTAATTTTTAATTGATATTAACCAACATTAAAATATTATGAAAATAATATTTTTGGGTGTAAAATAGAAAATTGAACTTAGGGTAATTTTTCTGGATTTTTCTGGGCCTCAGACATATTTTTAAATGCCTGAAAACTAATTAATTAATTATTTAAATTAATTATCTATTTATTTATTCATTTATTTATTTATTATTATTTTTTTCTTTTTTCTTTTCTCCCGCGGGCCGCCCTGACCCATTGGGCCGCGGCCCAGCCCGCTAGCCGGCCCAGACCCAAACCCATCCGGGTCGGGTCGGGTCAGCCCCCGACCCGCCAACCCGCCTCCGACCCGCTGACCCGTTCTCCCCCACGATCGGGTCAGCCACGGCCCGCCGCGATTCCCGGCCGCCGCGACCGCGCCTCCCCTCCGCGCGCAGCGCCGCCCTCCGCGCACTGCGCCGCTCCCCGCGGCCACGTCGCCCCGCTCCGCCTTGGCCGGCTCCCCTAACCGCCTCGCCCCTCTATTTAAACCCCCCCCCTCTCGTCGAGCCCCGTCATCTATTCCCCCCTCCGCCGTGCCTCTCCGCCGTAGCCCCACTCGCCACCGCCGTCTCCTCCCCCGCAGCACCGTCCCCCAGCCACCCTCGCCACCGGACGCCGCCGCAGCAGCGGCAAGGAACAGCTTCAGCCGCAGCAAGCAGCTCCCCACCGCCGCCAGCGGCCGCCCTGAGCCGCCGCTCCGCCCCTCGACGAGCCGTCCCCCGCCCTCGCCGGCCGCCCAGCAGCCGCCCTCCGCCGTCCACGGTCGTTTTCCTCTCGGAACCCTAACTCTAGCCCTAATTTCGGATTCCGTGTCGGACACGACACGGACACGGTTTAGACTCGATTTTCGGGTCCCCTTCAGGTACGCGTAACTTTCGCCTCGTAGCTCCGTTTCCAATTCCGTAAATTGCGTTGTGAAGCCTGTACGACCCTCTCGGTGTCCGGACAAACTGTTCGGGACATCGCGTCCTGTGGTGATCGCACACCGCGATCCAAAAATAGGAAAAACCAGACCCTGTTTCACCCCGGAACTGAGTCCGCCCCGCCAAACGGGACGACTTGGTCGCGTGCGGTCTTCACAGATACGTACGCATCGTCGATACGGACGTGTGAGTTTTCGTGGAAGCTGATTCGGGTGTGCGTGCACACCGGAATCAACGCGTATCCGCGGACACCGCCCCGTATTCGCCTTTTCGGCAATTCACCCTAACTTCGTGCACACACGTCGGATCGAGACGAAACTTGCGCCATCGGACTCGTAGCAATACGCTGGTCCTGTGGGTCAAGTTTGGTTCGATTCTGAGAATGTTGACCAAATCGCGTGTCGTGGGCCCCACAGGCCCCGCTCGACGGGCGATTTTGTGTTCGGTTCATCGGAATCCAAATCTGGAAGTTCCGTTGGGTTCGTATCAGCATTCCTGACCTGTTGACACTAAGTTTGGTGAATTTGGAGACCTTTGACCCGGACACGTTTTTCGGTGCAAAGCGAGCCCAACGGCGGACCCCGTTTTGACCCGAAACTGCCGTTTTGCCCTTGTCTCCAAATTGGACCCAAGGACAGGCGTTTCTAGCTATTTGGCATCTTCTGAGCGTGATGGTAATGTCTATTTCAGCTTTTGGACTCATTTCTGGACTTTTCCTCCAAGAACCTAATTAATCAGATCCAAACAAAAGGCAAGTACCTGCACTTCAAGTTAATCTTTATATATTGTGATAATTAATTCTCTGCCATACATGTACCCTTGATGTTTACACCTAGTGTTAGAAATGTTGAATTTCATGTCTTGAATATTGGTAGTTCCTGTCTTGTTTTTTATGTCGGGTGGGAGAATACTAAGGAGGCATGTAGTTTACCTTTTCCCCTGGATTGTCTAATAGCTGTTGGTACACGACTGTCCATCAGCCGAATCTTGATTGTATTGTCTAATAGCCGTTTATGACGGCCGGATTAGCCTTATAAACCCCTACATGCCAACTATGTATTCTAAAAACAAACACAAGTACACACATATAGTTTCTGGTTATTTCTTGCTGGCTATTGTAGTTTCATTTCCTGTTTCATTTATTTCTGTTTCTCATATTCCTGTTTGCAGTTAACTCTGAGATGATAATGTTCTGTTAATGCTGTTTCTCAACATGATAGCCAATATTTAATTGTCATAAAATATTTAGTTTAACCTTGTTGTGCACTGTGTACTTTGCTCCTTTCCTGACTGGATCCGTTGTTTAGGCGATGATGAGAACCTTGCCCCTACCTACTATGGACCCTATGAGCCAGCAGGTGATACAGTTGCAGAGCCGGTTCCCCCCCAGGAGACCCCTGCTGCTGAGTAGCTAGTAGTAGCTATCTTTCATTTATATTCTTATCTTATTTATCGGGTTTGTCCCCGATTTCACTTTGAATTCCTGTATTAAAACATTTGAATCTATTGTCACATTTATTTTCAGTTGCAATCTTAAGTTTCAATCTTCATTATTATCTTGCCTATGTTATTTGTGAATGAGCTAGTTAGTAAATATGGATTGCCCTAGACAGCGTACTACCGCCGACTCTGCGGCGTAGGCTGGACGTACCCACGCACTCGTGCCCGAATTTCCGGGTGCGGGTCGTGACACCTACCCTTGCCCATACGTCAAAAAGTTGTCCTCATTTGCATTCATATAGATTGTCTTGTACAGCGTACTTATATATTTTTTATCTATATTGCATGTTTACTGTATTCAAATCGGCTTGCTTCTATGTATCTTGTTACGTCTCTCTGAGGACCTGGTCCCTTTCCAGGTGTAGATGTTCATGACTATTCGCAGGAGCACGGATCAGGACTTACTACTTATCTCTTCCGAGGAGGTCTTACCTTCGGAGCATCTTTGATTATATCTAGCGATGGATCTTCTTCGCTGATACCCTTATATTATCATCTTATTTATATTGAAGATTTACCCTTCTCCCTCATTTTAGTATTGATATAGTCATTGGTAGTGGATTTGTCTCCACCTGACTATTAGTTTTGGATTATTCAGACTCATTATTCTAGTTTAGTTATTTCCTTTTTGTGACTTGTTATGTGGATGAGATTTAGTATATCTGTGACTAGTGACTATATTTATACCACATGTGAGTTTATATTCATATTATAGCGTACGTGTGTATTATGGTAGCCATATATTGGATTTGTCATATACATACGGCTGGAATGCTTACGTGTTCCTAGTCCTACGTATTTTGGGACTGGGGCGTGACACTACCTTAGGACTTATGTCAAGAATTCTTTGGAACCACATATATGTAAATGATTCTGATAACATAGAGTAGGTTTTAGGAGTAACCCAAATATTTGGCTCAGAAATCCTAAATGAGCATACTACAATTAGTTTCACAGAATTTTAAGTATTTTGCCTGAGTCGTTCTATGACATAATTTTTGGATAGAAAAACACTAAAACACTGAGATACATGGAAGATGAATGATGGTTCTCCTGTGCAACAACTTAGATACTCATAAGATGATAGGTCCATGAAACAAACTATCATAGCTAGAAGTATCATATACTCTGAAATGATATATTTAAACATAGCCTGTGCTGGAGCTAAATGTCTCATAATCTTATTATGCATATACAAATATCTGTACCTGTCAACTTTTATAAATTGTGATAATCAATCTGATACAAAACTACTAAAGGATATTTTTGTTAGTTCTAAGAAGAACAGGTACTTGCAGCTGCAATTCAAGGCATTAAAAGAACCTAAAAGGCAAAAATGTGGTTCTTGACTATAAAAGTCACAAAAGAACTTTATAGGTCTCTTGACGAAGAGTCTGTTTACACTTGACCAAGAGTTTGTCTAGGAAATTAATCCTAGAATAATCGAGGAGGGTGTGGTTAAAGCCCATAAGAAAGTCACCAGAAGTGTGGCAACCCAAACGAGTCTGACTGAAGATCCAAAGAAGCCGGTTCAATGGATAGGAACAAGCTGGACTTAGATTACTTTTATAGAAAACTGGCCCGAGATTAAAATCTTATTAAAATAATGTCCAAGTGGCTGTACATGTGTACAATAATTCCCTATCCCTATGGTGACAATGTTCCTGTGTGGTTTAGCTAGGATGTCCCGTAGACACGTAAATCTAACCCATTGTTATTTTTTTTTCATGAATCGAAGGTAATATTTTCCAACACTTCTCAAGTAGGCTAAAAATGTCACGTATACCTCCCTCTTGGTTTTACATTGTATTAAATTTAATTTGTGACGAAAATCATTGTGGCCAAACTTAAGGTACTAGGAAAGATCATTATTTTCTGGAACACTTTATTGCGTTAATAAAACCATAAAATGATATAGCTTTTGAGTTTCTATTTTGCAGCCCTTCTGGCAAGTCTGCACATAATTCATATGGTAAAGGTAGAAGAGTTGGTGGTAAGAAGCCACATTTCAACAGTCTAACTGCATTCTCCGTTTGCTAATTTGTAATGGAATGAAGATGAATTTCAAAAACTTGATACTACATTTACTATAATCATTCGACAGGAGTACTTGAGGCAAACTTCATCAAACCTACACATGACGAGCAAAGGTTAAGGTTTGGTTCTTTTGCTATTATAATTTTTCAAAGGTTAAGGTTTGGTTCTTTAAATGGGTTGAAAATGTACATGTCTGCTATATATTTTCTGTAATATGGCGTTACACATATTTTCTTTCATCAAGTTCTTTGGTAATGATCCAGGAGGATCTACACTTCGATTTAAACCAAGGTTTAAAACATGTTATTGGTATCAGGCGGACCTTTGTGTCTGTTGGTATCAACAAATTCGACCGTTTCAGGAGTCTAAGTTTCAAGTTTCGGCAAATCGGAAAGAATTTTAGGAATGTTAATATTTTTGTGAAAATACGTTTAAACATAAATTTGTAAATTGTTCAAGTTGTTCTATGTTCATTCTAGGGAATAATTTAACGGTTCCTATGAAGCTATAATATATATGATGATTTCGTAGTTTCTTACGTAAATTATCATATATAGTTTAAACAAGATTTATTATGTTGTTTCCTTGAATCAATACAAAACTTCATTATTAGATCTTGCTTATTGGATCCTCTTATCTTCTCATTATATTTAAGAGGTATCACTTTATATCGAGAGGAATTGCTTTCACCACTACCACTTATAGGAGGAATACAAGATCTCTAGATGGCATCACATGAAAATATCATTTCTTAGAATGTTAAATATCATGAATTGGCACTTTGGCCTAATCTTTTTCCTGTGTTGCTCACTGTCAACTCTTTCTTTGAAGTTAGAGCATCTCCAACCCTATTGTCTTATTTTGTGTTGTTATTTCTATGTGGCACGAGACACAAGACAATATCTTTTCTATGTGGCATGAGACACGAGACAATGAGATAGAGAAGTGTTCTTCAGGTATTGAGAAGACAATAAAAACTAATTTTTTCAACTTCCAAGATAACTTTTCCACTTCTTTCTTTTTTTTATAAATATTTTTATTCATAATTGATGATATTGTAGTAAAGCATTATGAAATCAATTGTCTAGATCTAGACAACCAATTTTATATTGTCCTTGCATGTCATTGCCATGTCAATTCACAACTAACTTCCCAATTGCATTGGAGAAGGATTTTTGAAATATGAAGTTGTGATTCCTATGTGGCAATCATTTTTTTCCAAACTCACAACAGGGTTGGAGATGCTGTTAGGGCTTTCTTATATAAAGGTTTTCTTTCGTATGAGGAATGTGAACAACTTATTTCTTAGGTATTCTCTTGCTCCTTGATGCACCAATACGTGTCTTCAGGCACTAGTGAATTCGATGTATCCGACAAAATTGGTAACTTGTGCTCTGTTCCCTCAGGAGCTACGTTGAAAATAAAGGCTATTGTGACGGGATGCATTTCGGGTTCGAATAATTTGTTATATAGTTAGGCAATGTGCCATGTATTTTGGTTTACTTGTGTATATATAGGTTTCAGATGTTTAAAATATTGTACGAACCATGTATTTTGGTTTATTTAGATGTGTGGTTGGATGTTTGAGGTGTACATACGCTTATTTTTAATATAAATTTTTTGTATTACATTTCTTTTATGTTTGCGATGTTATGGATTATATTGATATTATATGTGCATGCGTGTTCGGTGACAAGCAAAATGAAGCATATAATATACGATTAAAAATAAAATTTTGGTTAAAAAAAAAAAAAACTTTACTTGACGGTTATAAAATGTCAACAAATGTCTGAACTATGCTACAAAATATCATTTCTTGTCGACATCAATGATTTTTTTGACGGTTTTTAAACATTAAGAAAAAAAAAATTTGACGGTTTTTTTCCGTCAAGAAAGGGTCTTCTTGATGGTCATTATCCGTCATCTAGGTCAAAGTCAAGAAATGTTCATATTTTACCTTGACGATTTTTTGTTATATTTTCTTAACGGTTTAAAACTGTGAAGATAATTTTTTTACTTAACGGTTTAAAAAATCTCAAGAAAACAAAATCAGAAACTGTCAAGAAAAATAGTTACTTTCTTGACTCTGCCTAGATGACAAACCGAACCGTCAAGAAAAATATTTATTGACGAAAAAAAAAAACATCAATAACAACTATTTTTCTTGTAGTGTGGCGGACCCGGTGGACGATGGTACTTCTGCTAGATCTGACGAAGCTAGCCCTCACCAATACCTGGTGGTGGTGCTTTTTTTTTTTCTTTTTCTTTTTATCTTTTTTTTGGGGGGTGGAGAGGACAGGCTTCATTTCTTATCTCAGGAGCCGAGACATTAGGCATTTGGACCGATTGAACATCCTCCACAGCAGCCTCCAAAGCCACTCCTTGGTTCGGCCAGGACTGGATCTCTAAAGACTAGTTCAAAACTACCATGACCTTTTCTTGAATAGCTTCTCCGGACGTATCAGGACATTCCGCTTGATGACCAAAAGTTCAAACATGACAACTAAAAGGTCAGAGGAATAGAAACTCAATGAAGCCACTCCCCTGGCATGAAGCCACTGACTTTTGCTGATATAAAGTTTGATCTACAAAGACAGGTGTCAACTGTTTCCACTTTGTAAGTAAATGTTGCTTTCTGCTCTGGACATTTGATAAGTTAGCTTACTTCAGGGCGGCCATTTGTCATTTGTGAAGTCCACAAGCAAAATCTACTTCAGGACGTACTTTGGGAAGTTAGCGACCTATTTAAGGAATGGCAATCTCTCGTGTTTGCTTCCTCACCTCTGCTTTGCTTTATTTATTTACTTGTAAGATGGCATGCTCTAAGAAGATGCTCCCCATCAGCCTCCTCCTCCTCGCCCTCTTACTTCTCGTCTCCTATGGTTCATCTCTTTTCCTTAACTATATCTTCTTCTTATATTTTCTTCCAAAACGTTATATATGTTGATGCTATATCTAGACTTTCTTTGGTTTTGGTTCATGTTGATGCAGCACACTATTTTGTTAAATATAATGAGCACAATACTTTTAGAATTTTCATTCATCTACATCATTAGATTTCATTTCTTTCTTTCTTTCTTTCTTCCAGACGTCTATTTTGTTAAATATAATGAGCACAATACTTTTAGAATTTTCATTCATCTACATCATTAGATTTCATTTCTTTCTTTCTTTCTTTCTTTCTTTCTTCCAGACGTGAAGGAAATTAATGCACAAGATAGCGATATGACCACAATGCACTCATTGCCTACCGACTTTTGTCAGTCTGACAACGACTGTAAGGATAAATGCCCAGGACCGTGTGATCACTCATGCGATAGTGGACATCGCTGTAGGTGCTACTCAACATGCTAGTTCTTGAGCATATTGTGAAGATGGAGTTGCATTGTCATGTGGCATCTAACATTGGTGTGCCTTGGTATCGTTGTTGCTGCTTCTAGTGCTGGGATTTTTTTCGGAATAAGATAGCCTCGGGCTTGTTTTCAAGTTTCTTACTTTTTTTTCTGTCTCAATATGTCATATCTTACAGCTAAACTTTATAAATGTGGTCTTTGTATTATTTACGAGATACATCTCAGCATTCACGTGCTGATAAGGTTTTGGGTTTCGCTCAACAAAACTTTATAATTTGCTTTAATATTTTTGCTGACTTGTGTTAGTTTTGCTTGAGCAAAAATTCAATTCCCTTCTTTTTTTTTTATCCCACATCGGATGGGCCAACCCCTCCTTATGTGTATATATTAGTTCATCTTTAATGCTTTCTTAAAGATGTTGTGTGGGAAACCACTTGGGCCACACGTGTGCGCCGCCGCCCGGCCCGGTTCGGTTCGGCGCGCATAAAGGGTGCGGGTATGTGCCCACACCTAAGGGCGCCGAATGCTAATCCAGTTTACTCTTCGTGCTGGGATCCAAAAATCTTTTTTGCTCCCCTTTATTTTTGAACCGTTCAAATTTTGAACCTTGCCACAGCTCCTTTTTTGACAGCCTTTCTCCCACGTTTTATTTGCTCCTTAATTAGCCATTAAGTACCCTGTCTGTGGCTGGGTATTGGCTTCAGCCTATTAATTCGGTTCATTCTCCTTCATTTTTCTCACAGAAAACAATCTTACGTCAAAACTCTCTTTCGTTCCTCTCCCAAACTACATTCTAAATTCCAAATCCTTGCTCTGGGCAGAGCTAAGTTCGGTCTCTCTCTTCGAGTTGTGTGCGACGAAGAGAACCCGGTAGTCAGGGGGTTTTACCACTAGGAGCTTCCGAGAAACGTCTGCAAATAGACCTCGGATAAACTCTTAGGGCAGTGCTTCGTGCACGACTTCTCCGGAGGCCGATAACAATTTTATTTTTTAGTTCCCTGTTCTCTGAAAATAATATATATCTATATTTATATTTTAAATACGGTTAACAACTTGTTTCTTGTTTGATTCCTTTTAGCAAATCTTCTAGAATTCTTGCAAAATATTGGTTAGTAAAGATCTAATAAACAATCCTTGAAATGGTATACATATGAAGTAAGGGACCTCGATACCAACTGAAATCCAATATAACAATCCTAGAAAGGGTGTTGAATAGGATTAGGAAGAAAGTAATGACTAATAAAATTATGGTTTGAAAATTAAAATTCAATTATATACAAGACTAAAGACTAGAGAAATCCACGTGCATATTTGAGGGTTGTATTCACTACAAGATAACAACCCATTTTAAAACGTTTAATAAAATGTTGTTATATCCAAGATTGTAAAATGGGGGATATTTTTCACAACATTTGGTTGAACGTTGTGAAGACGTTGTAAATGTTCTTCTCACAACAGTTTACAAACCTTGTTAACATTTATAAAATCTGGAAAAAAAAAAATTCTACAATATTTTTTCAAGTATTGTAAAAAAAAAAAAAATTAAATGAATTACTAGTATTGTAAATATAATTTAACAACGTTCTGCAGCTATAGCAGAAACAATATCTACAATGTTTAGGAAACGTTGTATATAGATTTTGTACAATAATGTACAAACATTATAAAAAAAAATATGTATACAACTTTTGAAAAATATTATATATACTACTCAATTATGTTTGCCAAACGTTGTAAATAATATTTGTACGTTATAATTGTAATATTAACAATAATTTAAAAATATTGTATTGAATTATAATCAACATATTTTTATAAAATATTGTATATGAAATTTACAACGTTTAGAAAAATTGTTAAAACGTTATCTTACAACAGTTTTTAAAAGTTGTTGATTGTATTTTCATTTTTAAAAAAATATAATTTATAAATAAAAATATGTTGATTATAATTCAATACAAATATAAATACAAGTACATGATCAATCCATTTTTGTTCCAATATGCACACACCCATTTTACCATGTCCGGATCGATCGGATGCTTTTTGGTCACTATCTCTTCATCTGACCAAAATTGCAAACAATGGAGGCAGAGTGAGTTCTCGCGATGTTATCATCAATCCCAATCCATTAGCATCTTCGTCACTCTGACAACAATCTTACTCTAGAAAGAGAGAAAATTAGCTCATAGCCGTCTCCGAGAAGGACTCTGTAGACTTTACATTCCCTATCGCAATAATATGCCTACCGATCTCTATTTGGAAAATTTATTATTCAAGATTAGTTTTCGAAACTTACAAAAAAAAGAGAAAATCCTAACTAAATTTCGTATCATTAGACCTAAAATGCTTTGTCACAAAGTACTACACAAGAAAACGCCAGTGCATCTGAGGAGATAATAAAATAAAAGATTATTTACACTAACTATTCCTAAGTTTTGGACTTATTACACGGAATATCCCTATTTTTAAACTAATTACACTGACCACTCCTATGTTTTATGTTTATTACACGAAATACCCCTACTTTAAGATAAAAATGAAAAATTATAACACTAACTACCCCTATTTTTGATTTTTTTTTTCTAAAATAATTGGTCAGTGTAATTAATTTAAAAGTAGGAATATGCCGTCTAATAAGTCCAAAACTTAGAAATAGTATAAATAACCCTAAAATAAATCAAAAGGGATAAAATTGTAATATTCAATCCCCTGATTGGATTGGATAGTACGTCTGTATATGTCTTTGTAAACAGTAGGAACAACCTAGAAATAGAAAAAATATTTCATATTAACCACACCTTTTTCAAGCATGCAGCACTAAAGGGACAACAATTGGCAGCTCAACACTCTGGCAATGCAACAAAAAGAAATAGCTGAGAACCTTTACGTAATGAACAAGATATGACCTTCAGGTTCACAATATCTAAGAATTAGTAGAAAATAAAATAATATTGGAAATAGCTTAGAAGGACTAATCTTTAAGAAATATTGATACATCCTATATGGTGTTTTTTGAACCCGCTGCACTCTGGAAATATGAGCAGTCATCTCAAGCAAGAAAAAAGACTACGTATAACAATAGCATTAGTTCCAATGACAGGGTGAAGAAGATATGGTAAGAGAAAATTACCCATCAAGAGGTTTGACAATACCTGGAAAGTATTCTCCAAATGACAATTTATTGATTTCGTGGCTTATTTGACATAATAAAAGGTCTTGACTCAAGGCTCGAAAGAAAAGGTCAAGCTATATCTTACTTGGTTCTAAGAAGCAAGATATCAAAGCTTTCGTGCTTACACATATTGATAAAATCATCAAATATCTTATGATATATCTTCTTACATTGAAACTGTCCTTCTGAAAGGCCATCAAATCATGCACATGCATATTTGATTGTTGGAAGCTTTTTCCTGGGGGCAAAGTGAAAATTTCCAGCCACCTTATTGACATCCAGAAAACCATAGATATTGCACCCTCCGCCTTCGTCATCTTTGATCCTTTGAAGGAAACCTCTCTTTTGCACTATGTCACAGTAAAAGTTAGGATAACAAAGAATAATAGACACATACACAGACAATGCTACTACTACAACTAATAAGCAGGGAATATCTAATATACAATAGTAGTTGTATTTACACTAGTGCTTTTCTTCGCCCCTAATATGATTAAACCTCCTACATCTGACAATCATCAATCTGCTTCTTTCATTTAGTCATTATTTAAAAAATTGCTATTTATAAACAAATATTGTGAAGTTGGTCTAGTTCTAGACAATATATTAGACAATATTTTCATCTTCATGTCATCAATTATAAATAATAAAAAAATTTACAAAAAAAATGAAGAAAGATATTTTTCTATTATTTTCTCAATATTTTGCTTTGTAGAAGACTTTTCTACTTGATTGACTTTTGTGAATATAGTCTTGCAAAAGGAAAGACATTGTCATGTACCTCATACCACAAAGAGAACAAACTATATTTCCCTTAAGAAAATTCTATAAAAAAAATACCTAATTGCCCTCATAAATTTAGTGATTAATTTTAATTATTAAAGTTAGGTTAGGACATATTTTGAACAAAGAAAATTACCATGAAGCCAACTTTTCTTATTATATAGTAGTATAGATGATTAATTTTAATTATTACACTAAGGTAAGGACATATATGGAAGGGAAAAAAATTATGGTGAAATCAACTTTTCTTAGTATAGATATAGGACTGGACCAAATGAGTTAAAAGTGAATTAAGATACTTATGCAGGTCTTGTTGTTGCCCACACACATTGGAACGTAGCTTCTGTAGAAATTTTGAACTAGCTAGGGTTATGCCACCTGGTACACCAAGTTGATAAGTATGCATTTGCACTCACATCAAAAGTTGATCTCCTAATTCTTTAATAAATCGGAGTTAGCTTTCCAACTTTACATTTACATATTGTACAAAATGTTGTTATTTATATATTTAATAAATCAGGAGGATTTATGATGATCATGGCTCTTTTGTGATCCAATTCTCAAATGTCCTCATATATATTCTAACATGCTCTTGGTAAATAATTATCAATTATTATATTTCTCGTATATTTAATAAATCGGGAACAAAAAGTAGAAGAAGACTGATCAAGTTTTCCACCATCACGACCGCCATTGCCTCATCCACCATCACGGCCAGCATTTCGTCCACCACGCCGACCACACCTCTACAAAATCTCCTACCAGTAGTACCTAGGAAAGACCAATCAGCAGGTTCATAAACGATTTTTCCCCTTCCTTCCTTTCTTTCTGCTCTCCGCATCCTTTCTGTCTCCCTCTTTCTTTTGCTGCCCATAAGACACAAACTTCTAACCGATCCAAACGGATCATCACAACTCTTTGGAATATAAAATAGATCACAGACAATCGAAGAACGGAGATGACGTAATTTTTTTTACCCGAAACAGATCTCCTCTTCGAATTAGCCTTCAATCTCTTCCTCTCTCCTTCCAATGTTGTAAAAGCACTCTTGTCTCCTTTTGCAATATTTTTGAGATATATGAGATTTGTTTTAGGGCTAGGAGACACCTAATATATATAGCCTCAAACCCACAACTAGTATTCCTATTATATATAGGAATACCCAATCTAAATCCATTAACATATTCCTATTATATGTAGGAATACCCAATCCAAATATATTGAGGTATTACTATTATATGTAGAAATACTCAATCCAACTCCAGAGTATTTTTCAAATAGGTTGGGAGCCCCACCCACTCCAACAAATCTTCCCCTTCACAACTATGTGGAGGGGGATCGTCATCCCGACAATCCGCCTGCAGTACTCAAACTTTTCCTTAGAAATTTTTTTGTCAACATGTCTGCTCCGTTGTCATCCTTATGAACCTTCTCAAGGGTCGCTTGCTTATTTTCAACCACATCCCGTATCCAATGATACCGGGTATCAATGTTCTTGGACCGGCTATAAAATATCTGGTTCTTCACAAGGTGAATTGCACTATGGCTATCGCAAAGAAAAGGTTACTGCTCTTACTTTAGTCACATTTCCTGCAGTAGCTTCTTCATCCACAGCAACTCCTTGTAAGCCTCCATCGCTGCAATGTACTCTGCTTCTCGACAAGGCAACATACTTCTGCAATCATGATTGCTACCCACCGGCAAACATTATCACATAGCCCAAAATCGATCGGCTCGTATCTATATCTCTAGTCATATCAACATCGATATACCCAACCAGCTTTGGCTCGTCACCACAAAAAAAAAGTCTCCAATCGGTAGTGCCCTGAAGGTATCGTAGAATCTACTTGACCGCACTCCAATGTACCCTTCCAGGATTGGAAGTATACATGCTAACTGTGCCAACAGCGTGATTGATGTTTGGTCTCGTATACACCATAGCATACATGAGACTCCCCACAGTTGAGGCATATGGAACCCGCTCCATATCTACCTTCTCGTCCTCGGTAGATGGACACTGCTCCTTAGTGAACTTAAAGTGAGACGCAAGGGGGTTACTCACTTTCTTCGACCCGCCTATCATAAAATGCTGAAGTACCCGATGAATGTACTTCTTTTGGGACAAGTGTAACAGCTTCGACTCTTTCTCTTTTTCTCTCTCTCTCTCTCTCTCTCTTGGCTGATCTCCATCCCAAGAATAGTCTTTGTTGTACCTAAATCCTTCATAGAGAAGGCTGTGTCTTGTTGGTACTTTAACATTGCTATCCTAGTGGGATTCCGATCCACTAGTAGCATATCATCAACATAGAGTAGTAAAATGATGAAATCATCCTCGGCAAAGTACCTCACAAATGCACACTGGTCCGACGTCGTCCGTGAATAACCATGCTCCCCCATAAATGACTCTAACTTCCTGTACCACTGCCTCAGAGCCTGTTTTAGACCATACAAGATCTTCCTTAATTGACAGACCAAGTGTGACTTGTCCTTCTCACATAATCCCTCTGGCTGCTCCATGCATAAGTCCTCATCAAGATCACTGTGGAGGAGTATTATCTTCACATCCATCTGCTCTACCACCAAGTTAAAACTGGCTGCCAATGCTAGTACTACCCGAATAGACGACTTCTTGACGACTGGCGAAAAGATCTCATCATAATCTATGCCCTTCCGCTGACTGTAGCCTTTAACTACCGGCCTCACTTTGTATCAAGGGTGAGTAATATCATCTGTCAGCTTCACTCTGAACACCTATCAATTTTTCAAAGCCTTCTTGTCCTTTGGCAATCGTACCAGATCATAAGTGGAGTTGGCCTATAAGAAACTCATCTCCTCCTGCATAACCTCCATCCACTCATGCCTGTGTTCATCTTCTATAACCTCTGTATAACTTTTGGGCTCTCCCCCATCAGTCAGTTGCAGATACTCACCCGGTGATTATTTTATAGATGGTCGACGCTCTTTATCGCTCATCCTTAATGTAACCACCAGTGCTGGTTGTATATCAACAGCCTTCTTCCCTTCAGGAACTACCTCCTCGGCATGTTCATCCTCCCAAGGTCACCTTGACCACCATTAGCAGGCTGATGATCAAGGTTGGGAGCAACTCCATGTACTGGCTCCCCCATAACAGGATCCTCTATGATGTCCTATGAAAACTGTTCGACGCTAAATGACTTTAACTCAGGCAATTCCTCAGGCTCAGAAGGCATCTCAAAATCCTGAGTGTTGGTCATGGTCTGATCCTCGACGAAAACCATGTCCCTGCTTTTGTAGAGCTTCTTTCCACTGGATCGTAGGGTCTATAGCCAAACTCATCCCGATCGAAGGCGAGAAAGATGTACCGCCTCATCTTCGGCTAAAGTATGAAACTTTCGTCATTCAGTACATGCACGAAGGCCTTACAACCAAATACTCGCAGGTGATTATTTGAAGGATCTTTATCGTACCATAATTTGTCAGGCACATCACCCAGCAAAGGAGCACTAGAAGATAAATTAATAATAAAAGTAGCTGTGTTGTGCCTCACTCCATGTGCCGAGGCCGCCGCTGTAGATTTCTCACTTTGCTTTCCCTTGTCGCCCTTCTTCTCCCTCTTCCAAGTGAAACAATTCCGCTTGATGTGGCCCTTCTTTCCACAATGGTAATATTCTGAGTCCATGTACCGACCCTTGGACTTGCCCCTGCTTTTGTCTCTGCCATAACCTGGACCCCTGCTCTTGCTTCTTCCGCGGCTCTCTGAAACTAACGCCTCTGAGTGGGATGTGGATGAAGTGCCCTGACAAGGTCTTTGCATCTCTTTATTCAATATCCCGCTCTTGGCAAACTCCAGATTGACCAAGGCTTCCAGAGCAGAAGCGATCATAGACACTCGTACGGTTTTTCACGAGTCTGGCAATGTACACAACAACCATAGTCCATGTACTTCATCGTCGAACTTGACTCCCATCAAGGATAGCTGGTCCACCATGCCGTGGAACTTACTCAAGTGATCCATAATAGATGCACCATCTTTGTACCGCAGACCCATCATCGTTCGGATCAGGAACTGCTTGTTTACCCCAGTCTTCTTCGTATACAAAGATTCTAGCTTATCCCACAATGTTTTTAAATGCTCAATATTGGCAAAGTAGTTGTACACGTTCTCGTCAATGAACTGCATGATATATCCACACACCTGTATATGCTCAAACTTTCAGTCCTCTTCGGATTTGTTAGTGGGCTTCTCGGACGCAAATAGTAGAAGATGTAGCTTCTTGACAAATATCAAATCCTTCATCTTTCTCCGCCAATATTGATAGTTGGTACCGTTCATGTTTACCTTGCATACTGGCTTCGCGTCCATCTCTCCTTCATTGTTTGCCTGTCAATTCCTAACCTCTCTTAACTCCAGATCTGGCTCTGATACCAATTTATTGGGAATGAAAGCAATGAAACTATTTACCAAACCAAGAAGTCCTGCGAGAGAACCGAGCAAAAGTACACAAATCAAAAATGTCAAACACAAATCGTAGACACAAAAAATTTTACGTAGAAAATCCAAATGGAAAAAATCACGGGATGATCGGAGTCCAACCCTGAAAAGCCTCCACTAATAGAATGAAAAATACACTGACTCCTTACAAACTTCTCACCGATCCAAACGGATTATCACAACCCTTTGGAATAGAAAATAGATTACAGACAAACGAAGAAAGGAGATGACGAGAAAAGAATTACCCAAAACCGATATTCTCTTCGAAATAGCCTTCCAATCTCTTCCTCTCTCCTTTCAATGTTGTGAAAGCACTCTTGTCTCATTTTACAATATTTTTGAGATATATGAGATATGTTTTAGGGCTAGGAGGCACTTAATATATATAGCCTCAAACCCACAACTAGTATTCCTATTATATATAGGAATACCCAATCCAAATCCAAATCCAAATTCATTGACATATTCCTATTATATGTAGGAATACCCAATCCAAATACATTGAGTTATTACTATTATATGTAGAAATACTCAATCAAACTCCGGGATATTTTAATTCTTTGGGATATGGGTTCCTATATAACACCCATTTTGATCTATTCAACAAGGCAGCAGAAGAAAAAAATCCATATTCTTCCTTTCTCTCTCTCTCTCTCTGAAAATTTCACATATTTTTACCCTTATACAAAATCTTCCTCTATTTTAACCTCTAAAAATTCTTTATTTCATTCTCCTCTGGGCAAAGCTATGTTCGGGTCGTTTCTTCCGGAGCTGCGTACAACGATGGAAAGCCGGTAGGAAGGAAGTTTTACCACTAGGAGAATTCGAGAGGATGTCTGCACATAGACCACGTATAAACTCTTAGGGCAGTACTTCGTGCATGACTTCCTCGTAGACCGGTAAATCGAACTCATTGTTATTTTTGTTTTTATGAATCGAATGTAATATTTTTCAACACTCTAAGAGTTTACTCGTTAAAATATTTACCATTTTATCCTCTGTTTACTAAACGAACGAGTTTGTCTATAGACTCTTTGTTTTTAGTTCCTTTGAGAACAGAAAACAATTTTACATATTCTGTTAGATAATACTTTGCTTGCTAATAAGTTTTCTGTCACAATTTGACAGTTTTGTTATATTGTTGTTAAGTAAGATTGCCAATAAGTTTCCTTTCAGATTAACTCTTGACACTTTGCTATAAAGCAAGAACCTTTGTGATGTTACAATTTTTCAGTCGTGTCCAATGTAACACTCAGAAGAACAAAGTTAGCAAGTGTTTCAAAGTAGATTTTTCCACCATAAGTTTCCTATCAGATTAACTCTTGACAGTTTTGCTACTATATTTGTTACCATATATATTTGCTACTTTACACACTCTCTTGATAATACAACTTTTAGAACGTTGGTAGAAAATTTGCGTAGAACATATATGAAGGCATGGAGTAGATTAATCCTTATGTCATTGGTCCGACCTGCCGGATGCTCATTCGAGTACTTTTTCTAGATGTTAATTTGCATTTATGGAGGCATTAATTGGTAATGATACAACACTTAATTAACCATTAAACCCGTCATGACCGTTATAACTCAGATCAGATCTCAAATTTTTTATGCCAAAGTCTCTCTTTCTCCCTCAATCGATGTTATTTAATTCAGACATTACTCACAATTAACTGATGACATACATCTTTTTTAGTCTCACCCAATATATATATTTAATTCCATAACCAAAATTTTCATTTCAAATTTTACTTAGCTAATGCTGCTTAATTATTCCAACTATTTTTTATAATTATGTATTAAGTGACTAGCTATTAGTATATGCTAAGCATGCAGAATATTGATACTAGGAATATCATTCCAAATGAGATAAGTTGGCTAATTTCGAAACAGTTAACTGTGTAATCTAGTTTGGTAGCATTCTACATGAATAGTTCACCGTAAGAGCTTGTGTGATCCTAGTGCCTCTACATGTTACTAGCATCAATAAAGTAAAATAAAAACATGTGCAAAGTTCCATGTCTTTTGATTTTGTGAACATTTTGTTCTTTATTTTTAGAGTCAAATAGCCATCCTGAAAGAAAAGAAAAAAAAAAGGTTGTTAATGTTTAATTCATAAACAGTATAACTGGTGTGCCAGAATCAACAAATTGTGCATCAGTTCAAATTACATTACTTATTAATATGCAAACTAACATCCATTTTCTTGAAGACTGAATCATTAGATATGTTTATACTTTTCGGACATGGTCTTTGTAATGTTATTTCTTCAAGACCGAAGCATTAGAAGTTGTGACATGTTAGAAAGGAGCAAACATGCTTAGGGTGAAGGTAAGTAATACAAAAGTTCTTGATTCTATTATTTAAACTTGATTATTGTAAGTTTCATTTTCTAAATTCTTGGATACTAATGAATGTTTAGCAAGAATAATGGTACTATCTAAAAAAGTGTTATTACAAAGTAAAAATCAAGAAGAGGAAAGGAAAAAACACTCCAATCATTTAGAAAGGTAATTTTCATATTTACCCACATATTCTATTCTCTCTCTTGGTTTCTATATGTAGATTATGGTGATGTTAAATGATTGTCATAGGTCAGCTTGTATGTTTGAACCTTAACTGATCATATTATTATAATACTAGAATTTTGAGTCAAACAAAGAAACTCAATATTATTCTGTCACATATTTATATTCTGTTAAGCAAACATTGATTTGCATATAATCGGTGATATTATAATTTCTTTTGATATATTCAATCAATTTAGTCAAAATAAAATAGTTTAGTGATATTGCAAATCCCTTCAACAGCTAACCAAAGGTTATCAAAACTTGATAGACTAAAGATTTGTTAAGGTAGGTTAGCAAAAATAATTCAAACTATTGATCTATTACTCTATATTGTAGTATTGATTAAATACACTATTCCTGCAAAACTTTAGACTGTCTTATTTGTTAATATAGCTGGTAAGAGATGAATCTTCTAGTGCCAAGCCTACAAAATTTACTGGATAGGTAGCAGAGTTAGATAAGTTTTGTTTTACTACCCTAGGACTTATGTCAACAATTCTTTGGAATCACATATATGTAAATGATTCTGATAACATAGAGTATGTTTTAGGAGTAACCCAAATATCTAGCTTAAAAATCCTAAATGAACATACTACAATTAGTTTCACAGAATTTTAAGTATTTTGCCTGAGTCGTTCTATGACATATTTTTTCGGATAGAAAAACACAAAAACACTGAGATACATGGAAGATGAATGATGGTTCTCCTGTGGAACAACTTAGATACTCATAAGATGATAGGTCCATGTGAAAAACTATCATATCTAGAAGTATCTTATACTCTGAAATGATATATTTAAACATAGCCTATGCTAGAGCTAAATGGCTCACAATCTTATTATGCATATACAAATATTTGTACCTGTCAACTTTTATAAATTATGATAATCAATCTGATACAAACTACTAAAGGATGTTTCTATTAGTTCTAAGATGAACATGTACTTGTAGCTGCGACTCAAGGCATTAATAGAGCCTAAAAGGCAAAAATGTGGTTCTTGACTATAAAAGTCATAAAAGAACTTTACTGGTCTCTTGACGAAGAGTCTGTTTACTCTTGACGAAAAGTCTGTCTAGGAAATTAATCCTAGAATCATCGAGGGGGTTGTGGTTAAAGCCCATAAGTAAGTCACCAGAAGTGTGGCAACCCAAACGAGTCTGACTAAAGATCCAAAGAAGCCGGTTCAATGGATAGGAACAAGCTGGACTTAGATTACTTTTATAGAAAAATGGCCTGAGATTAAAATCTCATTAAAATAATGTCCAAATGGTTGTACATGTGTATAATAATTCCCTATCCCGATGGTGACATTGTTCCTGTGTGATTTAGCTAGGATGTCCCGTAGACCGGTAAATTTAACTCATTGTTATTTTATTTTTTTCATGAATCGAAGGTAATATTTTCCAACACTTCTCAAGTAGGCTAAAAATGTCACGTGTGCCTCCCTATTGGTTTTACATTATATTAAATTTAATTTGTGACGGAAATCATTGTGGCCAAACTTAAGGCACTAGGAAAGATCATTATTTTCTGGAATACTTTATTGCGTTAATAAAACCATAAAATGATATAGCTTTTGAATTTTTATTTTGCAGTCCTTCTGGCAAGTCTGCACATAATTCATATGGTAAAGGTAGAAGAGTTGGTGGTAAGAAGCCATATTTCAACAGTATAACTGCATTCTCTGTTTGCTAATTTGTAATGGAATGAAGATGAATTTCAAAAACTTGACCCTACATTTTCTATAATCATTCGACAGGAGTACTTGAGGCAAACTTCATTAAACCTACACATGATGAGCAAAGGTTAAGGTTTGGTTCTTTTGCAATTATAATTTTTCAAAGGTTAAGGTTTGGTTCTTTAAATGGGTTAAAAATGTACATGTCTGCTATATATTTTCTGTAATGTGGCGTTACAAAAATTTTCTTTCATCAAGTTCTTTGGTAATGATCCAGGAGGATCTATACTTCGATTGGAACCAAGGTTTGAAACATGTTATTGGTATCAGGCGGACCTTTCGGTCTGTTGGTATCAACAAATTCGACCATTTCAGGAGTCTAAGTTTCAAGTTTCGGCAAGTATGAAAGAATTTTAGGAATGTTAATATTTTTGTGAAAATATGTTTAAACATAAATTTGTAAATTGTTCATGTAGTTCTATGTTCGTTCTAGTGAATAATTTAACATTTCTATGAAGTTATAAAATATATGATGATTTCATAGTTTCTTACGTAAATTATCATATATAGTTTAAACGAAGTTTATTATGTTGTTTCCTTGAATCAATACAAAACTTTATTATTAGATCTTGCTTATTGGATCCTTTTATCTTCTCATTATATTTGAGAGGTATCACTTTATATCGAGAGGAATTGCTTATAGGAATACAAGATCTCTATATGGCATCACATGAAAATATCATTTCTTAGAAGGTTAAATATCATGAATTGGCACTTTGGCCTAATCTTTTTCCTGTGTTGCTCACTGTCAACTCTTTCTTTAAAGTTAGAGCATCTCCAACCCTATTATCTTATTTTGTGTTGTTATTCCTATGTGGCATGAGGCACAAGACAATGAGATAGAGAAGTGTTGTTCAGGTATTGAGAAGACAATAAAAACTATATTTTTTCAACTTCCAAGACAACTTTTCCACTTCTTTCTTTTTTATAAATATTTTTATTCATAATTGATGATGTTGTAGTAAAGCATTATGAAGTCCATTGTCTAGATCTAGATAACCAACTTTATATTATCCTTGTCATGTCATTGTCATGTCAAATTCATAACTAACTTCACAATTGCATTGGAGAAGGGTTTTTGAAATATGAAGTTGTGATTCCTATGTGGTAATCATTTTTTCCAAACTCACAATAGGGTGTTGAAGATGCTCTTAGGGCTTTTTTATATAAAGGTTTTCTTTCGTATGAAGAATGTGAACAACTTATTTCTCAGGTATTCTCTTGCTCCTTGATGCACCAATATGTGTCTTCTGGCACTAGTGAATTCGATGTATCCGACAAAATTTGGTAACTTGTGCTCTTGTTCCCTTAGGAGCTACGTTGAAAATAAAGGCTATTGTGATGGGATGCACTTCGGGTTCGAATATTTTGTTATATAGTTAGACAAGGTGCCATGTATTTTGGTTTAATTGTGTATATATAGGTTTCAGATGTTTAAAATATTGTATGAACCATGTATTTTGGTTTATTTAGATGTGTGGATGGATGTTTGCGGTGTAGAGACGCGTATTTTTAATATAAAAATTTTGTATTACAGTTCTTTGATGTTTGCAATGTTCTGGATTATATTAATATTATATGTTCATGCGTGTTCCGTGACAAGCAAAATGAAGCATATAATATATAATTAAAAATAAATTTTTGGTTAAAGAAAAATTAGCTTTTCTTGACGGTTATAAAATGTCAACAAATGTCTGAATTATGCTACAAAATATCATTTCTTGTTGGATTTTCAACATCAATGGTTTTTTTGACGGTTTTTAAACATTAAGAAAAGATTTTCTTGACAGTTTTTTCAGTCAAGAAAGGGTTTTCTTGATGGTCATTATCCATATCTAGTCCAGAGTCAAGAAAATTTTATATTTTACCTTGACAGTTTTTTGCAATGTTTTCTTAACAAAAAATTTACCGTACCAATAATAAATTTATATTAATTAAATATTTTGATAGAAGTTTGGAAATTTTTTAAATTTCGATAGATATCGCCAACAGGGTTGGAAAAATTTTGGAGAACTTGATTTTCGTCAACCTAGTTGGCGAAAATCTGACCAAGAATCCGACGTGTTACACATTTGGGCGGGAGATGGGTAATTTTCTCCAACTCAGTTGGCAAAAATATGGTTTTTGGGTTTTTTTGGTTTTTTTATTTGGTTTTTTGTTTAGGGTTTATTTGGTTTGGTTTTTCTTTTGGTTTTATTTGTGTTGTTTTTTTGTGTGTTTTTTTTGTTTTTTTTGTTTTTGTAGGTTTATTTTCTATGTATGTTAATAGTAACTCTGTCATAGGTATGTTAATAGTAACTCTGTCATAGCAACGTTCATATTGTAACGTTCATATTTCAACGTACAAATTTTTACAACGGCTAAATTTTTTTTATTTCTATAAATTTCTTCTGCTATTCATTTCTCACTCAATCCACTTACTCTTTCAAACACAATCTACTTATACTTTCAATCATAAGCTAAATCACTCTGTATTTAGAAGCTCATTCTCATGTGATGGATCAAAGTTTAACAATATTATGGTCGGTTGGAGGTGTGCTTAATGGGTTAGTTTATGAAGGAGGTTTAACTGATTTTTTTTACTTGATCAAAATATTTCGTTTGATAGTTTACGTAATCAAATTGTTGAGTAATGTTCTATTGATTATGAATTTATATTGTTTCATATTTATTTAACTAATTGTATAAAGTTAGTTAGTGAACAAGCATGAAAATTTATTCTAGAAGTTAATGTACAAGCAACGTACATTAATATTTATGTAACTTCACCACCACCTACAAATAATATTGTAAGTAGTATACGTGCTTCTAATAAAGTTAATACTGCTCCTAATTGTTCTTATCAAGTTATTTCATTTACTGAACAAGAACATATAGTAGATGATGGTAATAAAGATGAAAGTGATGATTTAATTAAAAATTTAGATGATGAATTTGATGGCAATGTTGATAGTGTTAGCATTTCAGGATTAATTATTGGAAAAAATTTGATACTCATTCTGAATTTAGATGTTTTATTAGTGATATAGCAATTGCACATAATTTTACTTGTCATGCTACTTTAAACAATGCTAGTGGGATTATATATAAATGTAACGATTCAAGTTGTAATTAGAGAGTATACGCTAAAGCAAGTGGTAAAGGTGAAAGTTTTGTTATAACAACATTAGAAAATGTACATTCTTGTTTAGAGAGACTTATAACAGGTTCTCATCCATTAGCTACTATTGTATGGGTTAAAAATAAGATTATTGATAGAATTCGAGATAATCAGTCATATAGTCCATCGCATGTTGTAAATGATATATTTAGAGAACACGGAATATATATTAAATATTGTAAAGCTTGGAAAGATAGGGAACTTGCTCTATCCGAAATAAATGGTAGTTATATTGATGCATATAGTAGTCTTGAAGAGTATGGTTTTAAAATTATTGAGACAAATCCAGGTTGCCAATGTTTTATACAGACTACAGAAGACAATATATTTAAAAGAAATTTTATTTGTTTTAAGGTATGCATTGATGGATTTTTAATGGGGTATTTACCTGTGATTAGTACTGATGCTACTTTTCTTTCTTCTAGATATCAAGGTATTTTATTTATTACTTGTGCTCATGATCCAAATTATCAATTATATCCAATTACTTATGTTGTTGCTAAGAGTGAAAATACTTATTCTTGGACTTGGTTTTTAAACGGTTTGAGAACATCTTTTGAAAAATATTTTGATGCATGGAATATAATTTCTTTTATATCAGATAAACAAAAATGATTGATAAGGGCTATGCATGATATATTTCCAGAAATGTCTTATTTTTTGTATTCAACATTTTAAACAAAATTTGAAAAAACTCTTCAGATTTTTATATTTTCAACATAGTTTAGACTATCTTGCTAGATGCTATAATAAAACAGATGCGAACTATTGTTTGAAAAAAATAAAATCTGAAAACATAGATGTTTAAAACTGGCTCGTTGGAGTAATGATGAAACTCGTATTTTTCACACTGGATAAAAGTGTATTCTCCTTGTTCCAGATTAGGTATTTACACGTCGAATCTTGCTGAATGCTTCAATAATTGGGTAAAAAATTTACGTGATAAACCAATAACGACACTACTTGATAGAATTTGAGCCAAAATTATAACATTTCAGGACAAGAATAGGCAAAAAGCTAAGAATCTTCAAACTGATTATTGTCCTAAGGTGTTACAAACTATGGCTCTTATCATAAAAGAAAAATACCGGCTGCAAACGTTGAATATAGTTTGATATTTGTTTGAAATATTAGATTGTAAAACAAATAGAACATATGTTATAGACTTAGATGAAAAATCTTGTTCATGTTTAAAGTAGTATCATACTTTGCTTCCATGTGTACATGTTATGCTTCTAAGTCTAAAAATATTAGCATCGAGAGTTTTTATCTAGGTATTTTCTCTAAGCAGGCATTAAGAAGCGTATATGAGATGCACGTGGAGCCAATTCTAGTCCCCTACAACCTCCAAAATATATTGGTTAGAGGACACATTGGAGTACCAGATGTACGACGCAAGACGGAAAGACCAAAAAAGAACCGGATCAAAGTGAATGATCAAGCTTCAAGAGATCTTCGATGTAGTAACTGTAATGGTTTAGGACACAATAGATGGAGATGTACAAACCAACCAAGAGAATAAAGGCATTGCCGAGAGTTTCAAATCGTTTCATTTTATGAGAACAATATATAATTTCATTGAAATAGAACAAAGTTACATTCAAATAAAGTTTGTACTGATATAACAATTTCATCGACCTCTCTTGGCTAATTTTTGATAGTTCGGACGATCAATCTCTCTTAGATTGAGTCGGTCCCTCTTTTCTCGTGTATTCTTTGGAGCCGCATCATCACCACCTCCTTGACTGTCCTCCACTTGAGATGGCATCGGTGCTGATGGAGTTGTCAAGATATACAAATAGGTGGTAACGCCGGGGGCGAATAGGCTATCCCACTGAGAATCTCCCTCGGGGGCCCACTGAGAAGTGCCCGCACTGGCCGTCGCCTGAGAAGTGCTCCACTCAGGCCAATGAGAAGTGCCCGCACCAGCCCACTGAGAAGTGCCCGCACCATCCCACTAAGTTGTGCTCGCACCGGCCATCGCTTGAGAAGTACCCCAGTCAGGCCAATGAGTAGTGGCCGCCCCAGCCCACTGAGAAGTGGCCGCACCATCCCACTGAGAAGTGATCTCACCGGCCGTCGCCTTAGAAGGGACATCGTCATCTTGCAGTGGCATGCTGTCATCTTGATACCAAACTGAGGTATACTTCCTAGGGGGCGTGCTTGTCGTTGTGTAACAAGACCCTGAGGATAATCTCCTGGAATAAGTAAGGGAGGGTTCGAAGGAGTCGGTCCTCGTTGCATAGAAGTCAAAAATTTGCCAAACGATGTTCGCAACGGGTCCCCTACTAGATGATTTTGGTATGCGGTATTTAAATCTTGAAGTTGAAATATTAAACAAAATTCAATAGAGGACATAAATAAGTACTACGGAGATAGACATTTTCATATAAAAATAACGTACCATCCCTTCTACATAATCATAATAGCAGCGGAGACTATAATCATCTATGGCTTGATGTTGGAATCGAAAATCTTGGAATTGGTAGGCTTTATTGCTGATAAGAGGAGCTCCCAACCAAGATCTATATGCATCATCACCGTAGGCTGCACCATTACAAATTATGACCATATGATTTCTTAAAATTTTTGCAGTAAATTTTGTTAAACTTTTGGAACAATTTACCATCATCAATAGAGGAAATAATTTGAGACAAATGTCCCACCTTATGTGTCTCAAATCTAGAATTTCACCCAGGAATTAATATGTGTGCTCTGGTAATTGCATTGCCTTTACCACGATTGAAAGATGGTGGTTCATCAGGAATGTGTTGTATCATCCAGTGCTGTCGCATAACACGATCAGCTGGATGATACATGATGTTATCGTGGAATATTATGAAAAATATATGCAGACTCAATCCAAGGGCCGTTGTTTGTAACTCAAGAGGATTCTGCCTAAGCCGGTACAGTAAAAAAATTACCTATTTTATGTCAACAATATTGTAAGACACTATAAAATTGTAAAACATATTGACTGTATGAAATACAAAAATATATATAAGACACTATAAACAATTTACCTCGTTAAACCTAAGTGAATCGAATTTGCCCCGATATACTGCGATATTCTTGTGAGCACATCAATTTGGATCAGCTGCAGCCGTCATCCAGCGCAAAACTGATTGGAAGACACCATCTTCGGTATCATTACGGGAGACTGGCCTACCGATACTGAAGTGCTCGTAGGACCAATCCTAGAAAAAATATATCATGTAAGTGTACATATTTCTTTAGTAAATGAATTTATATGAAAATTTTATACCTGTAATAATGTCATACATCCATTCAAATTTTTTGTCTTTTATCAGCTGAAGTAAAATGCACAAAATTTGACATGGAGTTGTACAGATATGCCAACACAGAAGCTCCCCATGCATGACGGGTAGGTTCTGTCAGATTTTTCAAAAAAGGTAAAAAACGTAAATTTGCCCTAAATATGGAGTTTGGAAGTAAAATTTCGTTGATTAGACCTAGTAAGTAGGCCCTGGTGTAAGCAGTAACCTGAACATATAATAAAAAAAGTATATCAGTTAAACTAAATAAAAATATATATTACATAAATAATAGCATTAAATGTTTTACTTACTTGTTCCGCATCCACTAAGATTTCTTCCTCACCAATACGATCTAGGTGCATAAACTCCATCGCCAGGTCCCCATGTCGAATTTCTCAATATTATTCCTTTTCAATTATAAAGAGGGTTCTAATTCGTTTTTCTTCTTGTTCTTCCTCTGCAGACACAAGCCCGGCGACTGGATCGATCACATCAGCGGGACGACGTTAGAAGACTACGACATCCCCGAGGCCACCGCTCTGCTCCTGGTGGGGCCCAGGGGGTCGGGGAAGAGCTCGCTGGTCAACCGGATCGTTAGGGTTTTCGGCAACGACCTATTCGCACCGGACCCCGCGCAAGTCTCCCGTGAGTTTTTCTTTTTCTTTTTCTTTTTATGGGTTTGATTGATTGTGATGGAGAGGTTGATAGATTGTTAAAAACATTCTGTAGATAATTTGTCGGTGGCTGATGGGACCTGCTTTCTGCAAGAGTATATGGTTCTGAAGAATTCCGAGTCGCTTTGCGTCTACGACAGTCGTAGCTTGTCGGAATCCTCGTCTGAGAACTTGGAGATGCTCAAAAGGTGGATGATTGAAGGTGTTAGTCATGGGCAGATGGTCGTTAGGTGAGACTATAGTTTCTTTTAACTTAGGATCTGCTTGGCAATTGTTGAAGTAACTGCTATGAGGTGTATTTAGAACACCCGTTATGAACGGTTATGAGTGGTACAATTTTGGATGGTTTTAAGTAACAGCTTTTAAATTACTCAAATCCATGCTTGGTAATTCATTAACGAATTAACGAACTGTTCTGAAAGTTTTTTACAAGAATAAACTTACCTATATAGCCATATATAAATAAAAGCTCTCCTAAAGTTTCATTTCTGATATCGAATTCTGCTTGCTACATGATTCATGGAGATGTCTTTATTGGTGTGTATCATATAGTGTTCAACATCGGAAAATAAGATTTTAAAAACTCACTAGAGAAAGTAACCGTAGTTTGGAGGAAGTAGAAGATAAACAAAGATGAGAAAGAGTAAATATGTTAGGGTATTTATAATTAGTAGTTATAATTATATATTTTTGATGAGGATATAAATGGAATAAAATAATAAAAACTCTCAAAATCCACCTATTTGGGGTGTTCATAAAGATATACAAATTTACACTATACTGATTTTGGAAGATTTTTGAGTCGATCAAAACCAGTGCATCAAAAAAAATACCAAGCATGGATTTTTAAAACACTTCATAAACGACCGTCTAAAAAATTCTCTAAAATCGGTGAAAAGACGGTTGCAAAGCAGACCCTTAGACGCATGCAAGGTGCAATATTCAATGGGACCATATTGTGTGTTGTCTTATCGTTCGCTTTCCTATGAGATCCAACCCACCATGCCAAGATGACGAAGCCACGAAAGCGTCACAAAACTTTTACCATATATGGTAGGCGGCTCCACGCCTAAATACTTCCTTATCACAGTTTTGACGCAAAATGTTTCATCATTTTCAAATATTATAGGTTCACCAGTAATAGGTAATCCTAAGATATTTGTCACATCTACTAGCAAAATTGTCATTTCTCCACCTAAATATTTAACCAACTACCAATATTTAAGGACATCATTTAAACCCACCACCTACATATTCAAACCAACCAACCAACCAACCCTACATTTAAAACCAACCCACCAACCCTACATATTAAACCAACCTATCAACCCATCAACCGTAGACCAACCAACTCACCCGACCCACCTGAACCCACCCGAACCGAGAAGGCCCTATTTTCGCCAACTGAGTTGGCAAATATGGGCAACCAAATTTTCGCCAATTCGGTTGGCAAAAATCTGGCTTTTCCGCCCAAAAAGTTAATTTTTCGCCAACTGGGTTAGCGAAAATCAATCTATGTAAAATTTCGCCATCCGAGTTGGCGATATGTATCGGAATTTCAAAATTTCTCAAACTTCTATCGTTATATTTAATTAATATAAATTTATTATCGGTACAATAAATTTTCTGTTTTCTTAACGGTTTAAAACTGTGAAGATAATTTTTTTACTTAACGGTTTAAAAAATCTCAAGAAAACAAAACCAGAAACTGTCAAGAAAAATAGTGACTTTTCTTGACACAGTCTAGATGTGGAAACCGAACCGTCAAGAAAAATTTTTATTGACGGAAAAACCCATCAATAAAAGCTATTGACAGGCTTCATTTCTCATCTCAGGAGCCGAGACATTAGGCAATTGGACCGATTGAACATCCTCCACAGCAGCCTCCAAAAGCCACTCCTTGGTTCGGCCAGGACTGGATCTCTAAAGACTCATTCAAAACTACCATGACCTTTTCCTGAATAGCTTCTCCGGACGTATCAGGACATTCCGCTTGATGACTAAAAGTTCAAACATAACTAAAAGGACAGAGGAATAGAAAGTCAATGAAGCCACTCCTCCTCCCCCACGCCGCCTGACACATGGCATGAAGCCACTGATCTACAAAGACAGGTGTCAACTGTTTCTACTTTGTAAGTAAATGTTGCTTTCTGCTCTGGACATTTGAGAAGTTAGGTACTTCAGACGGCCATTTGTCATTTGTGAAGTCCATAACCAAAATCTACATCAGGACGTACTTTGAGAAGTTAGCGACCTATTTAAGGAATGGCAATCTCGTGTTTGCTTCCTCACCTCTGCTTTGCTTTCTTTATTTACTTGTGAGATGGCATGCTCTAAGAAGATGCTCCCCATCCTCCTCCTCCTCGCCCTCTTACTTCTGGTCTCCTATGGTTCATCTCTTTTCCTTGACTATATCTTCTTCTTATATTTTCTTCCAAAACGTTATATATGTTGATGCTATATCTAGACTTTCTTTGGTTTTGGTTCATGTTGATGCAGCACACTATTTTGTTAAATATAATGAGCACAATACTTTTAGAATTTTCATTCATCTACATCATTAGATTTCATTTCTTTCTTTCTTTCTTTCTTTCTTCCAGACGTGAAGGAAATTAATGCACAAGATAGCGATATGACCACAATGCACTCATTGCCTACCGACTTTTGTCAGTCTGACAACGACTGTAAGGATAAATGCCTAGGACAGTGTGATCACTCATGCGATAGTGGGCATCGCTGTAGGTGCTACTCAAAATGCTAGTTCTTGAGCATATTGTGAAGATGGAGTTGCATTGTCATGTGGCATCTAACATTGGTGTGCCTTAGTATCGTTGTTGCTGCTTCTAGTGCTGGGATTTTTTTCGGAATAAGATAGCCTCGGGCTTGTTTTCAAGTTTCTTACTTTTTTTCTGTCTCAATATGTCATATCTTACAGCTAAACTTTATAAATGTGGTCTTTGTATTATTTACGAGATACATCTCAGCATTCACGTGCTGATAAGGTTTTGGTTTCGCTCAACAAAACTTTTTAATTTACTTTAATATTTTTGCTGACTTGTGTTAGTTTTGCTTGAACAAAAACTCAATTCCCTTCTTTTTTTTTTTAGTCCCACATCGGATGGGCCAATTCCTCCTTATGTGTATATATTAGTTTATCTTCAATGCTTTCTTAAAGAAGTTGTGTGGAAAACTCCTTGGGCCACACGTGCGGGCCGCCGTCCGGCCCGGTTCGGTTCGGCTCGCTTAAAGAGTGCGGGTACGTGCCCACACCTGCGGGCGCCGATTGCCAATTCAGTTTACTCTTCGGGCTGGGATCCAAAAATCTTTTTTGCCCCCCTTTATTTTTGAACCGTTCAAATTTTAAACCTTGCCACAGCTCCTTTTTTGACAGCCTTTCTCCTACGTTTTATTTACTCCTTAATCAGCCATTAAGTATCCTGTATGTGGCTGGGTATTGGCTTCAGCCTATTAATTTGGTTCATTCTCCTTCATTTTTCTCACAGAAAACAATCTTACGTCAAAACTCTCTTTCGTTCATCTCCCAAACTACATTCTAAATTCCAAATTCTTGCTCTGGGCAGAGCTAAGTTCGGTCTCTCTCTTCGAGTTGTGTGCGACGAAGAGAACCCGGTAGTCAGGGGGTTTTACCACTAGGAGCTTCCGAGAAACGTCTGCAAATAGACCTCGGATAAACTCTTAGGACAGTGCTTCGTGTACGACTTCCCTGGAGGCCGGTAACAATTTTATTTTTTAGTTCCCTGTTCTCTGAAAATAATATATATCTATATTTATATTTTAAATACGGTTAACAACTTGTTTCTTGTTTGATTCCTTTTAGCAAATCTTCTAGAATTCTTGCAAAATATTGGTTAGTAAAGATCTAACAAACAATCCTTGAAATGGTATACATATGAAGTAAGGGACCTCGATACCAACTGAAATCCAATATAACAATCCTAGAAAGGGTGTTGAATAGGATTAGGAAGAAAGTAATGACTAATAAAATTATGGTTTGAAAATTAAAATTCAATTATATACAAGACTAAAGACTAGAGAAAATCCACGTGCATATTTGAGGGTTGTATTCACTACAAGATACCAACCCATTTTACAACGTTTAATAAAATGTTGTTATATCCAAGATTGTAAAATGGGGGATATTTTTCACAACATTTGGTTGAACGTTGTGAAGACGTTGTAAATGTTCTTCTCACAACAGTTTACAAACCTTGTTAACATTTATAAAATCTGGAAAAAAAAAAAATTCTACAACATTTTTTCAAGTATTGTAAAAAAAATTAAATTAAATGAATTACTAGTATTGTAAATATAATTTAACAACGTTCTGCAGCTATAGCAGAAACAATATCTACAATGTTTAGGAAACGTTGTATATAGATTTTGTACAATAATGTACAAACATTGTAAAAAAAATATATGTATACAACTTTTGAAAAATATTATATATACTACTCAATTATGTTTGCCAAACGTTGTAAATAATATTTGTACGTTATAATTGTAATATTAACAATAATTTAAAAATATTGTATATGAAATTTACAACGTTTAGAAAAATTGTTAAAACGTTATCTTACAACAGTTTTTAAAAGTTGTTGATTGTATTTCCATTTTTAAAAAAATATAATTTATAAATAAAAATATGTTGATTATAATTCAATACAAATATAAATACAAGTACATGATCAATCCATTTTTGTTCCAATATGCACACCCCCATTTTACCAGGTCCGGATCGATCGGATGCTTTTTGGTCACTATCTCTTCATCTGACCAAAATTGCAAACAATGGAGGCAGAGTGAGTTCTCGCGATGTTATCATCAATCCCAATCCATTAGCATCTTCGTCACTCTGACAACAATCTTACTCTAGAAAGAGACAAAATTAGCTCATAGCCGTCTCCGAGAAGGACTTTGTAGACTTTCCATTCCCTATCGCAATAATATGCCTACCGATCTCTATTTGGAAAATTTATTATTCAAGATTAGTTTTCGAAGCTTACAAAAAAAAGAGAAAATCCTAACTAAATTTCTTATCATTAGACCTAAAATGCTTTGTCACAAAGTACTACACAAGAAAACGCCACTGCATCTCAGGAGATAATAAAATAAAAGATTATTTACACTAACTATTCCTAAGTTTTGGACTTATTACACGGAATATCCCTATTTTTAAACTAATTACACTGACCACTCCTATGTTTTATGTTTATTACACGAAATACCCCTACTTTAAGATAAAAATGAAAAGTTATAACACTAACTATCCCTATTTTTATTTTTATTTTTTCTAAAAGAATTTGTCAGTGTAATTAATTTAAAAGTAGGAATATCCCGTCTAATAAGTCCAAAACTTAGAAATAGTATAAATAACCCTAAAATAAATCAAAAGGGATAAAATTGTTATATTCAATCCCCTGATTGGATTGGATTGGATTGGATAGTACGCCTGTATATGTCTTTGTAAACAGTAAGAACAACCTAGAAATAGGAAAAATATTTCATATTAATCACACCTTTTTCAAGCATGCAGCACTAACGGGACAACAACTGGCAGCTCAACACTCTGGCAATGCAACAAAAAGAAATAGCTGAGAACCTTTACGTAATGAACAAGATATCTGACCTTCAGGTTCACAATATCTAAGAATCAGTAGAAAATAAAATAATATTGGAAATAGCTTAGAAGGACTAATCTTTAAGAAATATTGATACATCCTATATGGTGTTTTTTGAACCCACTGCACTCTGGAAATATGAGCAGTCATCTCAAGCAAGAAAAAAGACTACGTATAACAATAGCATTAGTTCCAATGACAGGGTGAAGAAGATATGGTAAGAGAAAATTACCCATCAAGAGGTTTGACAATACCTGGAAAGTATTCTCCAATTTATTGATTTCGTGGCTTATTTGACATAATAAAAGGTCTTGACTCAAGGCTCGAAAGAAAAGGTCAAACTATATCTTACTTGGTTCTAAGAAGCAAGATATCAAAGCTTTCGTGCTTACACATATTGATAAAATCATCAAATATCTTATGATATATCTTCTTACATTGAAACTGTCCTTCTGAAAGGCCATCAAATCATGCACATGCATATTTGATTGTTGGAAGCTTTTTCCTGGGGGCAAAGTGAAAATTTCCAGCCACCTTATTGACATCCAGAAAACCATAGATATTGCACCCTCCGCCTTCGTCATCTTTGATCCTTTGAAGGAAACCTCTCTTTTGCACTATGTCACAGTAAAAGTTAGGATAACAAAGAATAATAGACACATACACAGACAATGCTACTACTACAACTAATAGGCAGGGAATATCTAATTTACAATAGTAGTTGTATTTACACTAGTGCTTTTCTTCGCCCCTAATATGATTAAACCTCCTACATCTGACAATCATCAATCTGCTTCTTTCATTTAGTCATTATTTAAAAGATTGCTATTTATAAACAAATATTGTGAAGTTGGTCTAGTTCTAGACAATATATTAGACAATATTTTCATCTTCATGTCATCAATTATAAATAATAAAAAAATTTACAAAAAAAATGAAGAAAGATATTTTTCTATTATTTTCTCAATATTTTGCTTTGTAGAAGACTTTTCTACTTGATTGACTTTTGTGAATATAGTCTTGCAAAAGGAAAGACATTGTCATGTACCTCATACCACAAAGAGAACAAACTATATTTTCCTTAAGAAAATTCTATAAAAAAAATACCTAATTGCCCTCATAAATTTAGTGATTAATTTTAATTATTAAAGTTAGGTTAGGACATATTTTGAACAAAGAAAATTACCATGAAGCCAACTTTTCTTATTATATAGTAGTATAGATGATTAATTTTAATTATTACACTAAGGTAAGGACATATATGGAAGGGAAAAAAATTATGGTGAAATCAACTTTTCTTAGTATAGATATAGGACTGGACCAAATGAGTTAAAAGTGAATTAAGATACTTATGCAGGTCTTGTTGTTGCCCACACACATTGGAACGTAGCTTCTGTAGAATTTTTGAACTAGCTAGGGTTATGCCACCTGGTACACCAAGTTGATAAGTATGCATTTGCACTCACATCAAAAGTTGATCTCCTAATTCTTTAATAAATCGGAGTTAGCTTTCCAACTTTACATTTACATATTGTACAAAATGTTGTTATTTATATATTTAATAAATCAGGAGGATTTATGATGATCATGGCTCTTTTGTGATCCAATTCTCAAATGTCCTCATATATATTCTAACATGCTCTTGGTAAATAATTATCAATTATTATATTTCTCGTATATTTAATAAATCGGGAACAAAAAGTAGAAGAAGACTGATCAAGTTTTCCACCATCACGACCGCCATTGCCTCATCCACCATCACGGCCAGCATTTCGTCCACCACGCCGACCACACCTCTACAAAATCTCCTACCAGTAGTACCTAGGAAAGACCAATCAGCAGGTTCATAAACGATTTTTCCCCTTCCTTCCTTTCTTTCTGCTCTCCGCATCCTTTCTGTCTCCCTCTTTCTTTTGCTGTCCATAAGACACAAACTTCTAACCGATCCAAACGGATCATCACAACTCTTTGGAATATAAAATAGATCACAGACAATCGAAGAACGGAGATGACGTAATTTTTTTTACCCGAAACTGATCTCCTCTTCGAATTAGCCTTCAATCTCTTCCTCTCTCCTTCCAATGTTGTAAAAGCACTCTTGTCTCCTTTTGCAATATTTTTGAGATATATGAGATTTGTTTTAGGGCTAGGAGACACCTAATATATATAGCCTCAAACCCACAACTAGTATTCCTATTATATATAGGAATACCCAATCTAAATCCATTAACATATTCCTATTATATGTAGGAATACCCAATCCAAATATATTGAGGTGGACGAAATGCTGGCCGTGATGGTGGATGAGGATTTCAAGGAACTCTTCAAAGAAAAGTTCTTTCCTGATGTCGCCCTGGGAGCTTTGGAGAGTCAGTTCCATGACTTAGCCCAGGGGAGCTCATCCGTCGATGAGTATGCCACGGAGTTTTCCCGCCTGAGCCACTTCGCGCCGTCGATGATTAGGGATCCGGGGGACAGGGCCCGGAAATTCAGAAAGGGGCTGACAAGGGAGATCAAGTCTCGTACGTCGGGACGTCGCACAGCTACCTACGAGGGCATATTGATGGATGCCCAAGTAGCCGAGGACGACTTGGGCCTCAGGCCCAAGAGGGGACGCGATGGTTCCGGAGGAGCAAACAGTAGTGCGGGACCAGGCAAGCGTCCACACTTTCAGCAGCATCAGAGGCCCTTTCAGCAGCAGCACCAGCAGCACCAGGCACCAGCCCGAGGGCAGGTTCAGCAACAGCAGCAGAGGCAGACTCAGCCCGCCATCCAGTGTGCGTACTGCGGGAAGATGGGACATACTAGAGAGATCTGCAGGCATAGATTGGGCTCATGTCTGTCCTGCGGATCGACGACACATCAGCTGAGGGATTGCCCTACCATTCGGACTCGTCCAGGTCAGGGTGGAGCAGCCGCCCAGAGAGGACCAGGCAGGGTACCTGCCGCACCAGGAGGCCAACAGCAGAGGGGACCACTTCCACCGCAAAATCAGAGGTTTGCCCAGCATCAGCAGCAGAGAGGTGCACCCCAGGGGCGAGCGTACGCCATGGCAGTCGAGGAGATCGAGCCAGCAGGAGACTTGATCACAGGTTCGGTTCTTCTCGATTGTATTCCCGCATTTACCTTATTCGATTCTGGCGCTTCCCATAGTTTTGTGTCTGTATCATATGCACTTCGACATCATTTAGAGACAGAACCATTAGCTAGGACTTGCAAGATCATGACTGGTGGAGGTATTATCCTAGTCCGTGATCACTGCAAGGACCGGAGAGTGTCAGTAGGAGGCCGAGACTTGAGCGTGAGCTTACTTGTCATGCCACTTCCGGGGTACGATATTGTACTCGGAATGGACTGGTTGAGTAGGCATCATGCTACTATAGATTGTTATAGAGGCAGAGTATTGTTTAGACCACCAGGAGAGCCGAAATTTGAGGTCGTCAGAGGAGCAGCGGAACAGGGAAGGAGCACATTTTGCGGAGCCAGGGCGGAAGAAGAGGAGTTGCCACATCCTCTGATAGCGGAGTTCCTGGATGTATTTCCAGAGGAGTTGCCAGGCTTGCCGCCAGACAGAGATGTTGAGTTCTCTATAGACTTAGTTCCAGGAGCGGAGCCCATTTCACAACATGTCTATAGAGTCAACAACAGCGAGCTGGCAGAACTGAAGAAGCAAGTTGAGGAGTTGCAGGACAAAGGCTTCATCAAATCCAGTTCATCACCATGGGGAGCTCCGGTATTGTTCGTACCGAAGAAGGACGGCACAGTGCGCATGTGCATTGATTATAGAGCTTTGAACAATATCACTATCAAGAACAAGTACCCGCTGCCGAGGATAGATGATCTTTTCGACCAGTTGAGCGGGGCGAGGGTATTTTCAAAGATAGATTTGAGGTCAGGCTATCACCAGGTGAAGATAAAGAAGGAAGACACGCCGAAGACAGCCTTTCGGACCAGATACGGCCAGTTCGAGTTTCTGGTGATGCCATTTGGTTTAACCAATGCACCGGCAGTATTCATGAACTTGATGAACAAGGTGTTCTACCAGTACCTTGACAAGTTCGTGGTGGTGTTCATCGACGATATTCTTGTGTATTCCAAGACACCGGAGGAGCACGAAGAGCACCTGAGGTTGGTCTTAGAGACTCTCAGGAGGGAGAAGCTGTACGGGAAACTCTCTAAGTGTGAATTCTTCCTTGACAAGGTCAAATTTCTTGGGCATGTGGTATCGGGTGACGGAATCTCGGTTAACCCACAGAAGATCGAGGCAGTAGAGTCGTGGGCTACCCCCAGTTCGGTAGCCGAGATCAGGAGTTTTCTCGGGTTAGCAGGATACTACAGGAGGTTTGTACAAGACTTCTCCAAGATTGCAGCGCCGATGACCAGACTGACTAGGAAGGATGTGGATTTTGTCTGGACGGAGGAGTGCCAGGCCGCATTTGACGAGCTGAAGAAGAGGTTGACTACAATTCCAATTTTGATGTTGCCATCAGGGACAGGTGGTTTCACCATCTACAGTGATGCTTCAGGGAAGGGTCTGGGATGTGTTCTTCAGCAGCATGGGAAGGTAATTGCCTATGCTTCCAGGCAGTTACGCCCTCATGAAAAGAACTACCCCACCCACGATTTAGAGTTGGCAGCAGTTATTTTCGCTCTAAAGCTGTGGAAATATTACTTGTACGGAGAGCGTGTGGAGATCTTCACAGACCACAAGAGCTTGAAGTACGTATTCACACAGAAGGAGCTAAACATGAGGCAGAGGAGGTGGTTAGAGTTGATGAAGGACTTTGACATCTCATTGCAGTACCACCCAGGGAAGGCCAACGTAGTCGCCGATGCCTTGAGCAGGTATCCGATGGCTATGTACTTGACGACAGATAGGCATTTGTTGGCTGATCTGGAAAGCTTGGAGATTGAGGTGTTAGTTCCCGGTACTGAGATTCAGACGTGGGGATTGCAGATACAGTCTGAACTGATGGACAGGATCAGAGCTGCACAGTACGATGATGAGACTCTGAGGAGTATCAGGGCACAGGTTCAGATGGGATTGTCGGACGACTTTACTATCGCGGATGACGGTTCTTTACGGCATGGCACGAGGATATGTGTGCCTAGCGGGGAGCTGTGCGAGGAGGTTTTGCAGGAGGCACACCGCTCTCAGTACTCGATGCATCCCGGTGCCAACAAGATGTATCGAGACTTGAGGGAGCACGTATGGTGGTATGGAATAAAGCGCGAGGTAGCACGTTTCGTATCTCGGTGTCTAGTGTGCCAGCAGGTAAAGGCAGACCGGCAGAGGCCAGGTGGGTTGCTTCAACCTTTACCGATTCCAGAATAGAAATGGGAGCACGTGACCATGGATTTCGTTTCAGGGCTTCCACGTTCTCCAGGAGGGAAGGACACAATTTGGGTCATCGTGGACAGGTTGACCAAATCAGCCCATTTCTTACCTTTCAAGGTGGGCACATCGACAGAGAGGCTCGCAGAGATGTACGTGCGGCAGATTGTTAGGCTTCATGGAGTTCCTGTGAGCATCGTCTCAGATCGGAATAGTCGTTTCACTTCCCACTTCTGAAGGAGTCTGCAGGCTAGCTTGGGCACTCAGCTCAAGTTCAGTACCGCATATCACCCCCAGACAGACGGGCAGTCTGAAAGGACTATTCAGACTCTCGAGGATATGCTACGCACTTGCGTTCTAGATCTCGGAGGTTCTTGGGAGGATCATCTGTACCTGGTAGAGTTCGCTTACAACAACAGCTACCAGGCCAGCATCGAGATGTCACCATTTGAGGCTCTTTATGGACGGAGGTGTCGTACACCGCTATCGTGGGACGACGTTGGAGAGAGAGCCTTGCTAGGACCAGAAATGGTCGTGGATGCAGCCGAAAAGGTAAAACTCATCAGAGACAGACTACGAGTGGCGCAGGACAGACAGCGGCATTGGGCCGACAGCCACCGTAGACCCCTTGAGTTTCAGGTATAGATTGTTATTTTGGTTTGTGTTTGTTTGTTAGACTGCATGTTGAGACTGTTTTGTTTTAGGTTGGCGACCTAGTATTTCTACGGATTTCTCCGACGCATGGCACGATTCGTTTTGGCAGAGGCGGGAAGCTTAGACCACGCTACATCGGACCCTTCGGTATTCTCGCGAAGATAGGTACAGTGGCGTATAGACTAGACTTGCCGCCTGTATTAGAGGGAGTGCATAATGTGTTCCACGTGTCGCAGCTGAGACGGTACGTGGCCGACCCTAGTCACGTACTTGATTACTCGGAGATTGAGGTTGGTCCGACGCTCAGCTATCCTGAGCAGCCCGTAGAGATCTTGGACCGCAGAGAGAAGGTATTGCGGAACCAAACTATTCCTTTGGTTCGTGTTGCATGGAGACATCACTCTCCAGGGGAGTCGACCTGGGAGAGAGAGGACGAGATGCGCGAGCAATACCCGTATCTCTTCTAGACTTGAGGTATATTTCCTTTTCAGATTCACTCTTGTTCTAGTTCAGTCCAATTTCGAGGACGAAATTTCTTTTAGGAGGGTAGACTTGTCACTACCACTTTTCCATATAAGGGCATTTGTGTAATTTAAGTATTTTAAATAATTATGAATTGAATTAATTGCTGAGTTTTGTAACTAATTATATTATTATTAGTAATGTTTAGTTTTAGGTCAAACCCTAGAACTCATTAGGACAGACCCTAGTGAGTCAACCCTAATTGTAAACCAGTTCTAGTGAAACCCTAGAATACAAATTTTAGGGTGAACCCTCAAACTCTAGCAGACCTAAACCTGAGTCAATTAGGTTTTACATGACCTACCATAGAGGGTTTAACCTAAACAATGCATTGAAACCCTAATTAGGTTTAATATAAAAGGGAACCCTCTCTTCCTTCATGTAGAAAAGGGAAACCCTAGCCTCCATCAAGAGAAACCATCTCCCCACCCAATTTTCGAGATCTAACCCTAGGGCTTCCATTTTCTCCTCCTCCAAAGCAAGGAAAGCAAGGAACGTGGGTCAGGAAGCCTTGGAGAAGAAGAACCTCCATTGAAGAAGCCATCTCCCTAGGTAAAACCCTATTTCTATTCATTTTAATTCTGTTTTCAGATGTTAATGCCCATTAGGAACCTACCCTAAGGTTTAGAATTCGAATTTTAGGGATTCTACATGAAAACCTAGGAGATCTAGGGTTTTGGTGAATTTTCAGGTATTCTCCCCAAATTTCTGGAACCCTAAACCTAAGGATTTCGTGTAGGCATGTTTACATCTCCTACCTTTAGTTTTGATCTTGATTTTTAGGGTTTTAAGTTGGGTTCATGAGTAAACTAGGTGAAACTCTATTTCCACATGCTAGGTGTTTGTTGTAATGCCAAGAAGGATGAATACCTATCAAATCTACCCTAATAATATCTAAATTGATGTATGATGTGTATATATATATATTTATACATATGTTTGTAGATGTGTTGTGTGTTTGGAGAGTTAAACTGGGTATTTTCCTGTATGAATCAGCATGTATGCAGTCGGGTTTGGGACTGTTCTGTGGCTGTGTAGCAGAGTAGGGAAATAGGAACTTGTGTGTATGCAGTGAGGTTAGATGCATACCTGTGTGAGTATCCAATATCTGTGTGTATATGGCTGTGTGTTTATGTATCAGTCAATACTTGTTGTGTGTGTTCAAAGAGGATCACACATGCTCGAGTACAGTGAGGGTAGTGAGGTATTTCTCGAGTATATGTGCATCAGTGTGTTCTCAGGGTGCAGGGTTCTGTTCAGTGTGTGGTTGGCAATTGGGAATTTGGTATCAGTATTCAGCACTGTGTAGGTGTTCACATGTGGGGTTGGTGTGAGTGATTTCAGAGTGTGTAGCAGTTAGGTGATAGTTTAACTGTGTATGTGAGTGTATTTTCAGTATGTAGGATTTTAATTCCAATGTGTTTGGACTGTGCTGTGCAGTGAATTAGGTGTGTGTGAGTGAGGGATTTGTATCAGTAGCTAGTTAGGGTATTTGAGTGTCAGTGTATCAGGAATTATTTATGTGTATTGGTGTGCCAATGTTGAACTAGCTGTGTTGGTTTCCACAGTGCAGTGTGTGGGAGAGGAAAAGTCTGAGAGCAGTATCAGTCAGCTTTGGAGTTCCTGTCAGTGTGTAGATTTATGTGTGTGTAGATGTTTCCTGTGAGAGACTGTGTGAGTACCTGTGTATCATTAACCAGTGAGTATGGCTGTGAATTGGGTGTATGTGTGTAGCAGTTGTGTGAGTCTAACTAGTATGTGAGAGCTGTGTATTAGGTGCAGATTTCTGTGTTAGATAGCTATATGTAGACTGTGTATTAGTGAGGATAGCATGTGCACAGATTACTTTTTCAGTATCTATAGTTAGTGTCAGTTCAGTAGGTTGTGGGGAAACAGAGTACCCCTGAGTTATGAGTATTAGTTTAGAGGAGCAAGGAGAGGGAGTTGGGTAGAGCAGAGGGTATGTAGCAGTATCCTGAAACCTGTAAGTAATTGTGAGGACTGTGTACATGTGTGAGTATCCCAAAACCCAGTGAGCAGTGAGCAAACTGTTTAGACCTGTGTGTGTGTTGTTTTGGTGTGAAGTGCCTATGTGTGCAGCAACTGAGCATGTTTCAGAAGCAGTAATAGGTAGGTATATTAGTACTTGTCTGCAATTGGGGGGTTCCTATGTAGCATAAGGACTGATACTTGATCGTATCAGTGTTGGGAACTCGAGTTAGGGCTGATGGAGTGTGTGTGTGTGTTGGTTCTAGAATTTTATGGTGATGGTAGTAAGGTGTTGTCCCCAACTGAGAATAGAGGGAAGAGTATTAGGCAGCTTAGCATCTGTGGTAAGATCACCATGGATCTGTAGGTAAGTATCAGGGTGTATCAGTGGAAACACACTGATTTGTGTGTATCAGAGGGAACACATTGCAGTGGATTATATGGGATGGCTTGGTGTGTATGAGAGTTGAGGTAGTAAGTTAAGAATTCATTCAAGGTATCAGGGATGTTTAACTAAGTATCAGGTAAAAAGATAGGTGGTATAGTACTAGTTAAGGTAATCGATAGCATTAATAATAGATACTAAATTATCTAGAACACTTAGTATTAAGAGTTAGTCTAATTAGATATCGATAATTAGTATATGATAACCCATTACCTAGTGTAAATAGTTAGTATAGATAATACAATATAGGGTTAATTAGTTAGTGACCAATATGGACTCATTAACTTAGTGTGGACCTAGAAACTTGTGTATGGCTTAGTTGACTAGTTTGGTTAGGTTGGTCTAAGTATGGGCTAGCAAGGTATCAAATGGACTAGTATTGACCAGTAGATTTTTAGGATGACCTAGAAACCTCGTATTCAATCTGTTAAACATGTTATTTCTTAAATTCAGCATCTGACATAAATATTCCATAAATAGGTCACTGTGATCCCACTTTGGACATCGATCCTCACACCTTGTTCAGGACCACAGGCGAGTACATTCTCTGACAGTTTTCATTGTTGATTACTTCTATAAATTGTAGTGCATTACATACTTGATTCCGACACTATGGATACACGGGTTAGCACTCTAGATCCCCATCATGAGGAGTCGTGATTGGAATCCATCGTGCTAGCTGGGGGATGGGAAACTATTAGTAGATTATGTGATCATATCCAAACATTTATATGTACCATAGCTCACCCCACTTCTCACGTCGGGTGCAGCCTGACCATTTATATGCTCCATAGCTGTTATATATGATTAGCCTGACCACTACATGCACCATAGCTAACCATATGGTTAGCCTGACCTAAAAGAATCATAGCTAATCATATATAACCAGCCTGATCTAGTCCCAAGCCGATCACATAATAAACTAATATTTCAAACACTTAGCTAGTTGTTTATCTTTATTCAGATTCACTTGTTCTAGCATTCACTGTTTATTTGTTCATTGCTAGATGCTCTATTGTCTATTTCATTTCTCCTGTACTTCTCATTTTCAGCATTTATTTCCATCTTGTATTTCTTACACTGTTTATAGATTTTGTCAATTTAATGAAACTGCTGTTAGTGTTGTGCTTCGCTCCAATCCTGACTGGGTAAACATTTTCAGAGGACCTGGAGAACTTTTGCCCCACTCATTACGGCCCAGGATTAGAGGAAGATTTCCCTCCAGACATTCCAGAGGAGTTGCCTATTCTAGAGGAGATCTTGCCTGCCAGTACTTAGACTATTTTCTGCATTTATTGTTTTAGACTGAGACTGAGTTGTATTTACTATTTTGTGACTTTGTGAGGTCAGTTAGACCCAGGATTTGAGTTGGACTTATTGTGGTTGGTTTTTATTAGAACTCTTTTCAATTCTCATCGTGCCATTATTCTTATAGATTGTGATTGAGTATATTATAGAACTGTGGTTTATTTATCATTGTCCTCCGTACGGAGTTGAGATTATTGACAGGATATACTATGTTTGTGACCTAGACAGCGTTCTACCGCCGATGCTGCGGCGTAGGCTGGACGTACCCACGACTCATGCCCAAATTCCGGGTGCGGGTCGTGACACATTCCCTCCCCCCAACCACACAGACACGCATAAGAAACGTGTAACTAATGATTGGGTGTGTCTCTTCTTTTTTTGTCAAAGATATGGATATGCAATTTAAAATAGTGAAAAGATAAATACATTCACAACATTTATTTATAGTGGCCAAAAAAGATAAATTTACAATATTGTATAAACATTGTAAAATACACATCTTTTACAATATTTTATAAAAGTTGTTGAATATAACTATTTTACAATACTTTTTAAACAATGTAAAACGACAATACATACACAACTTTATATAAAGTGGTAAAATAAAATTAAATTTACAATATCAAACAAACATTGTGAAAGATAGAAATTTTACAACAAATGATAAACGTTGTTGAACATGACATTTTTATAATATTTTTAAAACATTGTCAAAATTAATAACTTTGACAACATTAAATAAACGTTGTCAAAATTAATAAGTTTTACAATGTTAATAAAATATTGTTAAATATAGTAATACACAATTTTTGTGAATGACTATTGTATAAGCCTTAACTTTTGAATATAAAACATTGTTTGCACGTGTATTTTACAACGTTTTCATAATAAAGGTTGGTGCTAGGTTGACTTACAAAACGATGCTCCCCTAGACTTCTCGTTCAAACTCTTCAATATCTTGTCTTTTCATTTTTATTTTTGCTTCACGTCCTATAAGCTTGCTTGCAGGTCATGACTAATGTTTCAGTAACTTCTGCATACTGAGCAAGACCTACGACTGGATTAGGGTAATTAACATCACATCCACATCTACTCGATTCCTATATCTAAACTTTCCTTGATATTGTTTTGGTGGCTTTTCGAAGGACAACAAAAGACTTAAGAGTTTTACCATAAAAAGAATGAATTCTCAAATTGTTTTACAATAGTCTAATATCTAGACATAACTCGAGTAACCCATGTTTACAGATTTTTGTTTGGTTCTGGATTTTATATCGTTGGAGATCTTACATGTCGTTTTCATGACCCTTTCTCTCTGTTGATGGTTGACCCTGCTGCTAGCTGGCAAGGGTACAAAAAAGCTCGAGTTCAATGAGTGTTGAACAAAAATATCTCTCTTTCTCTCTCTCTCTCTCTCAATACCTCCTTTGGAAGTTTAGGATTTTTAAAATTAAATTTCTTCGAAGCTATAAATTAGCCTGCAGGGGCTATTTATAGCTAAAAAGAATAGAGAATCTATGGCTTCGCAGAAATTGCAAAAACTATGCGAAGAAACCATTTTGCTGAGTTGGATGGCAGAGCTTCTCTAGGGCAACGGGGGGCCATGGCAACCCCTAAATTTTTTTAGTAATATTTTATAACTATCAATGTTTGGCCCCACCAATAATAAAATATTACTATAAAAGATTGCTTGACTTTTATTAGCACCATTATGTGAGAATTGAGAATAAAATAATACTATAAAAAATTTAATTTAATTAATGGTTTATGTAAGATTTTCAAATGTACCAAATTCTAATTTACTTCTCGTATAACTATTAATCTTCTTTGAATCTCCATTATAGCAACAACAAAAAAAAAAACTAAAAAAAAAGGGAAGATTCGAAGAAGAGGAAGAGACTAGTTGGATCGAAGAAGTCAAGAAGAACTAAATTATTTGCTAGTAGCTATTGCATAACTCATAGAGGTAACTAGGCTATTGCCCAACTCTTTCATGATTCATCAATCGTTTTAAGCTTCACATGATTTGATATGTCTACAAAAGTCAAGAAGAACTCAATTACTTGCTAGTTACTATTACGTAACTTATTGAGGTAACTAGGCCATTGCCCGACTCTTTTATGATTCATCAATGGTTTTAAGCTTCATATAGTTTGGTCTGTCTACCAAGAAATCTCTTTTGAAGAACAAGGTTCACAATAGTTGAATTTTTTTGTTAGCTTGTACCTCGTTTCCACTTAAGAGCTCAAAGTGGGGGGGGGGGGGGAGATAATGGAGTTGATAGTTTACTCCCACATCGGGTATGAAGTGGCATCATGAGGTGTAGATAATCGAGATTGGTTCAGGACTTACATAAAAATTTTCTTTTAGGGCATGTGGATCCAGTCCAATATCGCACCTCATGGGCCAACTTCAATTCGGGTCACACCACGTTCCCAACGGTTTTGGCTTTTGAAGAATTATGATTTTTTATAATATTTTTTAATCTTCCAAACTTTTATTTTTCTCAAATTAGTAAATAATTACTATTTTAGGTGATTTATAAGTCATTATGGTCGAGTCTTACTTTAATTGAAATGGAATTATTGATTATTCATGAACGATGTATAAATTTATTACTACTTTTTTCTTTAAATTTGTTTGATTAGTTGAATTGACATTATTTAACATGTTATATTTAAGTTTATTGCTACTTTTTTCTTTAGATTTGTTTAATTAGTTGTTTGATTAAGTTATATATATATATATATATATATATATATATATATATATATATATATATATATATATATATATATATATATATATATATATATATATATATTAGGCTTGTCCCTCCAAAAAAAAAACCCAAGCTCTGGCACTGAGTCCCGATAGGGTACTACAACAAAAATGTGTTTTAATGACACTCAAAAAGTGTCATTAAGACTTTCCATGACACTTTTCGAGTGGTGTTTTGAGGGGGTGTCATAGATTTTTTTGACTTTCAACGATCTCAAAAAATGTCATGTAATAACTTTGTGATGACATTTTTTGATTGTCTTGTAATGCTTATTCCACAACATTTTACTTGTGTCAACTTAACTTGCTTCAATGACAACTCATAAGTATCGTCAAAATTACAACAATTTGTAGATGTCATCTAAAATATCCTATGACATTTAATAAATGTCATGAATATTTTTTACGGTACTTTTTTTGTGTCATCTAAATAAAAGAAGAAAAAAATAGTCACGACTCTTCACTAGTGTCATCTTAACGTGCTTCAATGACAACCAATAATTGTCGTCGAAATTATGACACCTTACAAATGTCATCTAAAAGAACTCAATGGCACTTAATAAATATCATCAAATATTATTCATCGCACTTTTTGTGTCATATAAACCCACTTCAACGGCATATTTTAAATGCCTTCAAAACATCATTGGTATATATAAAATATAAATTTATTTCATATATATATATATATATATATATATATATATATATATATATATATATATATATATATATATATATATATATATAATTAACCAAAACCATCATCACAAATAAAAAACTTAATGTGCTAAAAGTAATATATTGAAAACTTCAAACCCATACAAAGTGTCAATAAAAAGTTACAAGAATATAGTATCCAATTTGTTTAAAAGTAATAAAGTCTATTACATAATATGTAAAAGTCCTAGTAGTACTACTTCTTAGCGTCCAACTTTTTGCACAATTAAAACTCGAACCTAATACGCCTCATCATTAGCTCTGGAAAAAAAGATTAAAAAAAATAATATTTGGACTTTCAAATTGTAAAAAGATATTAATATAAAACACTAAAACAGTCCAAATCCTTTATTTTTACTTAAAATGGGTCAGCATTTTTCTACACTTTTAATATTCCCCAAAAAAAATCAACATACCAACATCTTAAACTGCAAATTATGATATTAAAAATGTAAATGGAGAGACATGTGCCCCAAATGATTAATCTGAGCAATTAGTTGAATATAACAACCAAATAGATTTTTCTATTGCTCATGAAAAGGAATTTATTTCTCACAATGTAAAATTTTATTGATCTCCATGAGAAATGTTATTTCATCATATTCATTATGAAGACAATCACGTGTTTCCAGGGAAGCAAACAAACCTGTTGGCTGGCTGTCAAAGCCAGCAATAATCATATTGATTCATGATATTCATTTTGAAGACAATCATATGTATTCATGTTCTACTAAAACAAGAAGAGCACATGAAATACTTCAAATCATCTAAAATGACTAATAGGAACATAGGCAGAGCAACACTTCACCAATAGGAACAACAAGTATTCATGATGTTCTTGTTAGTCCCAAAGTAGATCAAAAGATAGAGAAACTGAGATCAGAAACAGAGATAAAAGTACGATTTCGCAATCTGATCTCTGTATGATCCAGCAGTTGTGTCAAAATTAGAGATACCAGCACGACTTTGCAGTCTTGTATCTGATTACCTCGATTCCAATGGATTACTACAATTTATATCTTCTGATTAAAACTTGCAGCCAACCTGATTACAATGAACCAAAAATAAATATCGTTCTTTCTTACAAATGCAGATGCAATTGAGACAGAACGAATAATAATAATGGAGAAGAGGAAGGAGAAGAAGACAAAAAATTGTTGACTTGCTGGGGTAATAATGATAACCATTGCTCAAAGCAAGTCTTGTCCCATACTATCTGCTCACTGAAACAAGCAACTTATGAAAAAAATTTCTAAAACGCTCGTCATCACCTCTGCATCAACTCACACGAATTCTTAGACTCCTAAAGCACAATACTCTCCCTATCTCTAAATTTTTAAGTAAATCCTCAAAGGATGCACAAAGATTGTATTTATAGAGTTAGATGAAACCCTAACCCTAAATCTGGCCGTCGACTAATTGCGGAAATATATGAATTAATTAAATTTAAATCCCACAAAAATCGGATATGAATAATTGACTCAATCTTTCCATAACTATTTAACTTTCACAATTAGCGTCAACCTGCGCCTATATCACTTTCTTCGCACCTGCGTAGTAGCCGCACAGAACACCCTTTGTAGAGGTCTGCGCAGAAGCTCGTGCAGAGAACCGTGCAGAATCCCGTATAGAAGGTCGCATAATGACCCGTACAGAATGCCCAACACAGAATGCCTTGTGCAGAATGCCATGCGCAAAATGCCTCACACAGAAGCCTGCGCAGATCGCCTCGCGCAAGAGCATGTGCACAACCAAGCACAAAAGTGCCATCTACGTCCAATGCGTACGTCAAAGTGAAAAGTGTGCCATCAAAGTGCCATTTTGTGCCCTTGAGCCCGATTTGCTAAGCCCTTTGGGGCTTAGCTCTTAAGAAAATTTTCTTAAGAGTGTGACAAAAAGCATAAATTCTTTCTTGAGGAGTTTAGCCTTAATCCTACTTGAAAAACATCACACATGAAACCCACTTGGTCCACTACCCCATGTATGCACCTCAACACCAAGCATGGTATTATATTGAAAGATAATCCTACTTGAAAAACATCACACATGAAACCCACTTCGAGTGTTTTCCAATGTGGGACTATCTTTCTATCCTTAAGAGAGGAAAACCTCTCACAAGCAAAGGAAAAACTCTAACAATTTTCAACATATCTCAATATATGGGTTAAGCATTCCCCATAGTGACTGTCCATCATGCATTAGGATAGTTGTCAGTTACGACTTGAATCTTCTCGTTTGGGTCAAACAAAAGTATTATTCAAGAATGGACTAAGCGTTGAATTCTTCCCACTCACACAATGATATCATTTATTATCATGCCCCAGTACCGAAATACGAAGACGGACATGTCCAGCTACCCCGTACAAGGTATAGAATATTGTACGGCGGTCACGGCTAAATGTCACTCCCCGTTCCCGATATACATATTTGGGACATATTATTTTTTCTTGTATGTTTATTAGGTTGCATGGAGACTAGACCCATTCTTTGGTTTAGTGTAGTTTATGGTTTATTTTGTGGGTTGGTTCAAGTTATGAGAGAACCCATGGTCTAAATCTCAAATCCTTGCTATATAACCCAACTTCTTTCTCTCTCTTCCCTCATTCTCTTATTTCTCATACTTTTTTTATTTTAGGCAAGTACACCTTGCATGATATGGAAAAATCCTTAAATTTTAATTCTTTCTCTTTTTTGCATTTTATTAGTCTAATATGTATACATTATGATTCTAAATACTTTTAATGTTTGGAGTTTTCGGTTTTTATGGGTGGATGTGAGTAGATTTATATTTTTTTAGTTTAGAGTTTTTATGGGTTCTATAAGTTTTCTTAGTTTTGATCTATTAAAACATGGTATTTTAGAAAACTAATTTTCCTAGGTGATAGAGCATTCTATTTAAGGCGTTTTAGCTTTTTGTTCACTTGATTTGGAGTTGAAATAAAAATTTTATGAAGGGAACAAGTTTTCAGGTTCTTGGAGCTTTTCTATAGCCGAACTTGTTGTTTTGCGACGATGGAGTACCATGCGGCCTAGTAACATGCGCCTCTCCAGCATGCGCCCATCTTGTTAGACATATATTTGCTCTATTCATGCATTCTAAAGTCGGACGCATAGTACCTTTAACGTATGGGAATTCAGTAAGGCCATACTCCATGCGCCCATGTGGCCAGGAGACTATGCAGCCATAAGCCATGTGTCTCTTCTTCTGGGCGCATGCCTCTGTATGACTTTTGTGACTTTGCACACTTTTTATGCTTTCGTCTTTATCATGATCCGTACCCAGATATTTAGGCACGAGTACGTGGGTACGTTCATTCTACGCTACAACATTGGCGCTAGAACACTATCTGGGTCAACTCTACTATCTAAATATCTCATACAATATATGTATGGTACATGTTAATCATCTCAACTCTAAACGGAGGAACACTATGATATCTCATAAATGTAACTATACTCAATCATAATACAACTAAGGAAGATAAGTACGATATGGAATAAACAAAGAAAAAGAATCACAAAATATATGTAGTGTCCCACTCCGCGTCGGCACTATGTATCAAGGTGAGTGGGCAGAACTTCGTTCTCTGATTCTTGCACGCCTTAATAATAAGTTTGAGTATTTTGAATGCTTGTTTGCTTAAAGAGAATGATAGAACCTGCCTTACATGCTTATAAGAGAACTCACCTAGCTTGTCGCATGCTAAATAAGAGAACTAGCCTAGCTTATCATTGAAACGAACATGTCTGCTTAACTAAGAGAATCCTGAAATGCTTGTCTAAGACTAAGAGTTTGCATGAACATGTTCTACTATCACCTGTGCTTCGAGAGAACCATATCATGTGCTTGAACTTGTTCAGTGAGGGCGGCTAGTCTGCAACAAAGATATATGATGGTTCATCTCGTCTACATACTAGAGTTTATTTGATAGTGTTTCATGCATTCGCATCGGTCGGACAATAGCTATTGGTGGAGAGTTGAACCATGTGTCACGGCTGCTACAGAGATAGTAGAAAGCAACCATGTGTCACAGCTGCCAATAGCATCAGATAAATGAGTCATTGGTTAACTGGATCAATCGCTGCCGATCCTGAGTTACTCGGGGACCGCACTGCATATAAGATAGTACATTGTGTTGGCTTGATAGAGGACTGCCCCTAGATATGCATTTGTTCCTAGATGTGCATTTGTCCCTAAAGTCTTTGAGTATAGCTCACGAGACACGCTGCGCACACCTTGATAACAGAATAATTGGCTTGTCTTGTCTGCTTGCTTATATCGCATATAAACTATGTTTCCAAAGATGTTTTCATAAACAAAGTAATATGACTCCGTTCTTATGATGTATGTAACGAACATAGGTAAAACTAGAAATATCACTAGTAATGTAATATTTTATAACATGATTACTTAGTGTTGATTTTAGTGAATGTTTGCTTATGTTCAGTTATTTTAGACTCACTAGTACTTATAAAAGTACTGACCCACCAACAGTTTACTTGCTTGCAGGTACTGGATTGTCCGAGGGAGCGATAGGCGTGCCTCATCCCCAAGGCCCAAAAATCTAGTTTTGATTGCCTTGAGCTGCTTTCGTATAAATGGGCATAATGTATGGAACAATGTCTTTGTAATCAAAGAAACCCAGTCCCTCGATTTGCCCCGAATACTCAGATGGTTAAATGTTTGCAACAATGTCCCTCCGCTGCTTACTCGATAGATGCGATGATAGCCTAACTTTAATAATGTTGCCTTGTGCGGGCGCAACCTCAGGCTAGCATGGCATCACGTTCCGGTATCAAACGACCATACACGCCCCGCGGGAGCGCAGAGGCCCAGTGATTCGCGTCCGGTCCAGCGGGGGAAATGGTGGTCGGGCGGCCTTCGGGATCGGGGCGTGACATAATGGTATCAGAGCAATTTGATTCTTTGCCCAATCTGTTGCTATGACTTTGAGATATGCTCGATATGGTATTGCAATAGAGCGTTCCATACAATAAGTCCATAGATATTCTCAAAGTTGTGCAAAAGTTTTCATGCTTATAATTTGCTTGATTGTTTTGATTTAGTACGACGAGGGATGAGGACTATCGCTCCTCGAAATATCGAGAAGTTTATCCTTGAAGTTTCGAGAAAGAAACTTTTTGTTGGTGGATAAGTATGTAGTGTCCCGCTCCGCGTCGGCACTATGTATCAAGGTGAGTGGGCAAAACTTTGTTTTCTGATTCTTGCACGCCTTAATAATAAATTTTAGTATTTTGAATGCTTATTTGATTAAATATAATGATAGAACCTGCCTTGCATGCTAATAAGAGAACTTACCTAGCTTGTCGCATGCTAAATAAGAGAACTCACCTAGCTTGTCATTGAAACAAACATGTTTGCTTAACTAAGAGAGTCCTGAAATGCATGTCTAAGACTAAGAGTTTGCATGAACATGTTTCACTATCGCCTGTGCTTCGAGAGAACCATATCGTGGGCTTGAACTTGTTCAGTGAGGGCGGCTAGTTCGCAACAAAGATATATGGTCTGATGGTTCGTCTTGTTTGTATACTAGATTTTATTTGATAGTGTTTCATACATTCGCATCGGTCGGACAATGGATATTGATGGAGAGATGAACCATGTGTCACGGATGCTAAAGAGATAGTGGAAAGCAACCATGCGTCATAGCTGCCAATAGCATCAGATAAATGAGTCATTGGTTAGCTGGAATAACCGCTGCCGATCCTGAGTGACTCGGGGACCGCACTGTATATAAGAGAGTTTATTGTGTTGGCTTGATAGAGGACTGCCCCTAGATATGCATTTGTTCCTAGATGTGTATTTGTTCCTAGAGTCTTTGAGTATAGCTCACGAGGGAGTCATAGGCGTACCTCACTCACCAGTACTTATAAAAGTGCTGACCCACCAATAGTTTACTTGCTTGTGCAGGTACTGGATCGTCTGAGGGAGCCATAGGCGTACCTCATCCCCAAGACCCAGAAATCTGGTTTCGATTGCCTTAAGCTACTTTCGTATAAAGGGACATAATGTATGGAACGATGCCTTTGTAATCAAAGAAACTCAGTCCCTTGATTTGCCCCGAATACTCAGATGGTTAAATGCTTACAACAATGTCCCTCCGCTGCTTACTCGATAGATACGATGATAGCCAAACTTTAACGATGTTGCCTTGTGCGGGCGCAACCCCAGGCTCGTACGGCATCACGTCCCAGTATCAAACGACCATACGTGCCCCACGGGAGCACCGAGGCTCGGTGATTCGCGTCCGATCAGGCGGGGAAAACGGTGGTCGGGCGGCCTTCGGGAGCAGGGTGTGACAACATCCACAAGACTAAAATAATATACATGCCATAAGTCTCAATAACAGTCTAATACAAGTCTAACACTAAATAATCTAAACCTCCTCAGGCTCTGGTACTATGTCCTCCTGGTCTACATGAGTATCCTCTAATGGTATGCCCTCATATGGTCTGTAGTATGTAGGACACTGGTCTATGAGCCAATCATCTAAAAAATATATCCAGTTAGGACTGGAGCAAAGTACATACCTTTGAAAGAAGTTTCAAATACATAATTGAACATATAAAATGGATAATAGAAAATAATACAAGATAACTAAATAACAGAATAAAATGAACTAGAGTGAACAGGTAATGTACTGAAATGAAGAACATACAATAGAATATCTGCAATATAATAGAAATAACTAAAATCTAACTAATGTGCCATGGAATAAAAGTTTATTATATGATCGGTTTAGGTTGAATACGAATACAATATGGTAACTCGATTACAAGTGTGGTATGTAATCGATATATACACGAATATACTGGGACTTGATCACATAATCAACTCCTACTCCCCCATCCTCAACTAATACCAATGAATCCAATCATGAAATGTTACGAACACGAATATGGGCACACTGAATACGAGCAGTGTGTGTATACGAATATGAGCACACTAAACACGAGCAGTATGTGAACACGAAATACACCAAATCAATACCCGATACACATGATAAAATACATGTGAAGGAGTACCCGCTGAACATGTGTAAAACCCTGACCCAAAATAGGTATTTTGTGTGTATTTTATATTATTATATTTATTATAGATGTTGAATTTCTTTAGAGTATTCTCTTAGTTAATTAGAAAATAATTTTTTTGATATATTTACTTATATAAATATTTATTTAGAATTATTTTTAGGCTATTTTAGATTTTTGGAGATTTTTCTAGAATTTTTGGTAATTAAAACCTAGGAAACATAAATTTTTAGGATTTTATGATTTTTTATGAGACCATAATTGCATGTTGTTACTACCAAATATTTAATTTAGGGTTAAAATATTTAAATATATTTTTTGTAATTTATTTAGAATTTTAAAGAATTTTTGGATTTTTAGAATTATTGAGGATTTATTTGGATATATAAAGTCTTAATATTAGATAGATGCTAATTTAGTGTTAATAGATATTAATAAGATTATATATAAATTATTTATATTATCTTTAATTCTATTTAAGATTATAAATTATTGAGATAAACTCAAACTCTATTTTAAATTAATTCAAATCCTGAGCCTACTAGGAAAGCAACTTCATGCATATCCTATCCTTATTTAAACTGATCCTAATCATATCCAAATTAGCCAATCCTAGTTGTATTCAATTAAGTAGTGTCCATCATTATAAATACCTCATCATTCATTTTTTTCCCCAAATTCCCCTCTTTTTCGTCCAAAAACAGTCAAAATTCATCATAAATTCAGCCTCATTTTCTATTAGTTATGACGACTTAAAAAGACGATATCTCCTAGCTCCGGACTCAAAACGCGCTCCAATTTTTTTTGTTAGAACTATATCAAGGTTAGTTTTCTGAATATATATATTATTTTAATAATTTAAGAACCTATTTTTCTAGAATATTCTGAAAGTGCCAGCTGTCCGAAATCAGACGCGTTTTCGTATTTTCGAGATTTTGGGAGATCCCGAACTCGGAATTATGAGCCGTTTGAAGTTTCAAAAATATGACATAATGAAATTACATAAAATTATTTTTTTAGAATTTAATATAAAAGTTTAATCTACTTTAAAATTTGTGTAATGTAGACATAAATAGGAAACCACCAAAAACTGTCATTTGTGCGCCCTTGTGGCCATAACTCTTTACCGACTTGTGATTTTATGAAACTGTCGATTCTAGCATTCATGTAGCATTAAAATCTATAGGATTCTACAAATAAATCAAGGATTTGAGTTGGTTGGCTTTTTGGTCAACGGATTGCCTTGATTTGCGTGTCACGGATCACAAATCCGTAAAGTTGACTTTCTTTTGACCAAAATTAGAGTTTAATAATAAAATTAGATTATAATAAGATTAAAATACTATTTTAGGTTATTTTATTCAGAATTAAAATAGATTAAAATGGAGTAACCTATTCACCCACTTTTGTAACCTAACTTGTTTAATTTATGTGACGGGTAGATCGAACGACGCCTTGAGTTGGAACTTCATTCTTTTTCAGAGCATGCAAGTATACCTTGCCATTGTACTTTTATTCATATTCCATATGTTGCATGCATCTTTATTTTCTGTCATTAGTTCATATATTTTAACTGTTATATAAAATGAGCGTCCAAGGAAACTTGGGTGCAACGACGTGTCATCGTGATTATTTTTATTATGTATATGCATTGACCTTGTTTATGAGACCGTCCCATTGTTATAAAGCATTATTTGGTTTCATTGGCTATGACACAGTTGTTACACAAGTTGTGAGTCTCATATAGATCACGGACTGCGTATTGGGTTGGCCTCCTGTACGTGTGGGTCGTGCGTTAGGGATAACTGCTGTTAGAAACTTTGCATTCTAGAAGACTCAGCAGTTATTAGTAGTCCAGGGACATAGTCTATTATAGTACGGTGGTCCAATCCTTGTACTTGTTTGGTTGCAGGGTTGGGCTATTGTACTAAAGATAGGCTATGAACTAAATCGTGTCATGGATGTGACATGCTTAGAGCATATGGGGGGGGGGAGAACAACAAGTAAGGCGTTTGGGCTCCTTTGTACTTTTTTTTTGTTCGCCCGGATGCTCCGCTGGAGCAACGGGTGGTGATGACCTCATTTATTATAGGCGGCCTCTGGTGTGCAAAAGACGACATATTTTTTTGGCCCCTGATTCTCTAAGACAATCATGCCAATACCATTTATGGCCGCCAGATAGCCCATGTGTTGGAAAGTTGTTCTCAAACTGCATCACTTAGATGGTTAGGCGATCCATTGGATATTTATTTTTGTACTTTATTAGCATGCTTCTATGTATTTTGTTACGTCCCTCTGAGAACCTGGTCCCTTTCCAGGTGTAGATGTTCATGAGTATTCGCAGGAGCGCAGATCCGGACTTGCTACGTATATTACGAGGAGGTCTTCTCTTCGAGCCTCGTGATTATTGGTGTTGTACTTACATTATATTTTTTATATTCGAGTTGGTAGTGGATTTGTTTCCATCCAATTATCATCTTTAAATACTTTGTATTGAGATCTAGTTTCATAGATATTGGCTATTTATTTATATTTGATTTTCTGTGGATGAAATTTAGATTATGCCCTGAGACTTGTGACTTATATATATACCACTGGTGAATTGTTATTCATATTACAGCGTACATTTATTATGGTTTCCATATATTGGAGTGCCATATGAATGCGGCTGGCATGCTTACGTGTTTCTAGTCCTACGTATTTTGGTACTGGGGCGTGACATATTTTTAGTGGTGGCCCATGCAGGTCGAGAGCATATTGTCTCGCTTATATTACTGTACCTGTAGAAGCATAAAAAATACGCGGGATAGCTGTACGCAGCGTACTGAGTCAGAGCAGCGTAAACAGAAGACCACGGAGCCATTGACGTGCAACAGAGCTTTTCCGCTGGGCACAGCATAAAATATGAGCTCGAGGACCATCCGCGTAAAGCAGTATGCCCAGGCTACTTCAGCATAAACAGGGTTCTTCGTCGCCTATATGGCGTAAAACATATCCGCTTTCAATATAGCATTAAAGCGTACGAGGAACGCTTCGTGTTCTCCGAAGTGAACCTGTCAGATCCTGCAATGAACCTGACGTCTGGACTTCTGACAAAGGGATACTGCTCGACTACCCAGACGACGGCTATAATGATGGCACGGTACTGCAACCCAGGCTGTCATTTACCGCCATCTCCTTTGCGTAAACTGCTTTTATGTGTACAAGGGGATACGCTGCCTTATTTTACACAGGCAGACATGAGCTGTCTACGCTCCGCAGTAGACAAACTGCCTGCCACATCAAAAGCTGTACTTCGCACGGGGCTCGAGGTACATCTCTACGTCTAATGTACAGAGCGGTGACAGTTTCTCGAGGCACGTCTCTGCGACTGATGCACAGAAGGCTTGCAGACCTTCAAAAATATGCCTCTGCATTTAATGCGCAGGATGGTGGCAAATCTTTGTATTTAATGCAAGAGATTTGATTACATCTTCAAAAGCCATAATTTCGGCTAAGACGTCCACATCAGCACTCTGGCACGTTACGCAGCGGCTTCTACGCCCATTCAGCTTCTGTGCTCACTCGGCTTCTACGCCCATTCAGCTTCTGTGCTCACTCGGCCTCTATGACCACTCGGCTTCTACGCCTATTCGGCTTCTATGCCCACTTGGCTTCTACGCCATGGTGACAGACATTGGCTTCTACGCCCACCTCTTCTACACGAGGGATACCTACCTACTTGGCTTCTACGCCGTGATCTTCGTAGCGATTATACGCGTTTTATCCCTTAGTTGGACCCGCGTCATATGCTCATTCAGAGGATCATCTATACGCAGGCATTGGTTATTTTAACCGTTGTGTAAAAGGGTGCTGTACTTTCTACTACTCGATTTCTACACCGACGGAGTGGTCACTGTCACTAAAACTCTATAAATAGAGACCTCTATCAACATAGGACAAGGTCGAAAAATTGGTCAAGAAATCCAATATCAGATCCAAGGTTGAACTTCCGAGAAAGATCGAACAAGAGGTCAAGAGAGAGAGAGAGAGAGAGAAGAATCCGGAGCTCAGGCAAAGAGTAGGGATCGATGACTTTGGCATCGTGCATCCACCCTCTTTTGCAACCTTCGAAGCTGCTTCCTGTCTTTTACGGCACTTCTTCATCATCGTGTGGTCCAAGGGCTAAAGTGATCGATTGCAGATCAGACACCTATAGCAATATTTATCCAGATTTATAAATTGTACTTCGATATCCTCGTATAGGATTAAATTGTACAAGTTTGTTTGTAAACCAAAGAACACGGGTTTCGTATAAACCCGGTCTTGAATACATTTCATTCTTTCGTTTTCCACCACAAACAAGATGGCGACTCTGCAGGGGACATCTTTCTCTTCTGATGAGGAAGTAATTGCTCAACACGATGCGGTATCTGTAGGAACCGTGAAGAAGACACTGGTCATCCAATTCGACCAGTCTGCCTACGAAAACATGCTTCGAACCGGGGGTAGCTCTCACCCTCTCTCCGTCCAAGACAACAGGAAGCTGCGCAAAGTCTGGATGCCCAAGACATCCTCTACCATTCCTATGGAATCTCCGATCTCTCCGATCTCTCCGACCAATGAGGTTGTAGCATTGCTCCCTCCGTGCCCTGCACGTAAAATTCAGTCTCCTGCTACGCGCGGTACAGACAAAACTTCGGGCAAAGTCTCAGCGCTAACCCAGAAGTATCCACTGCTCTCTACGCGTAGAAACCAGTCTCCCGCTACGCGGGGTACAGACAAAACTTCGGGCAATGCCTCAGCGCTAACCCAGAAGTATCCACTGCGCTCTACGTGTAGAAACCAGTCTTCCGCTACGCGCGGTACATACAAAACTTCGGGCAAAGCCTTAGCGCTAACCCAGAGGTATCCACTGCGCTCTACGCATAGAAACCAGTCTCCCGTCCGTGGCGGAATAGAAAAAACTTCTGATGATGCCTCAGCGCTAAATCGGAAGTACAAAGCACGCTCCACGCGTAAGACAACATCTGACCTCTACGGGGAACCAGATGACCCCTGTGATCTCCGTAAGGGAAAGCAAGCGGCGAGCTACTTAACTTCTCGGCATTTAAGCCAGCAAGGGAACAATCTGCCTACCCTCCGGATTATGCGAGAAGCCGATGGCCGACTGAGGACCTCTTCAGCTTTATGCCAGTCTGAGCAAATCTCTAAATTACGCCAGACGAAGTCCCTAAGCGTACAGAAGGCTCGATTGACGGAAAGACACGCTCCTCGGGGATTATCCGCCACTCAGATGGCTAACCTTTTATACACAGGTGGCACAGGGAAGACCATGGTGCCCAACCTTCGCATGCCCACTGATGGAAACAGAAGGAACAAGCCGTCGTCTTCTTCTTCTGCAACTTCTCCTGACCTGCACAAATATCTAATCCAGAAGCGTAAGGAGAGGGGACCTTCCAACATGTCTATTACGCCTCCTGGCGAGCACTGTTATAATAGTCATAAGATTGTGATTGATTGCTGCTGTTCTAAAGCAAAACGGTCAATTTTCGACCGGTTGAGCTACTCTATGTCTTTCCAGGAAGAAGAGCCCGCGCATGCATCTGTGAACATGGCTTCACACATACCTAGAGGAGGATCGAGCTCAAGACGTCATCCCTCTAGGCCTCCGAGCTGAAGGAGATTCAATGAGCTCCTCAAGAACGCTGAAGCTGGGGTGTTCCAAAACACCCGTGCAAGGTCACAACAACCAGCTTCGTATTCGTCTGATTCCGACGTTGGGGGTCGCCAGTCTTCCGGATCAGATGCTGAGAGTACAGAGTCGACTTCTGCAGCGACCTATACTAATCCTTCAATGACACCCAGGGAAATGGGAGTTTATGCCGTTGAAGAAGAACGCGAGGAAGCTTTGCCGTCAGGAAACGCGGAACAACGCATCACTATACCGGAGACATCTCTGAAACAAATGCAATCCATAATGGAGAACATGCACCAGATGATGCTAACTCAGCACACAATTGCCATGGCTCAAGCATCGGTCCCGCCAACTCAAATACGTGTGGGGGTGGACTTACCACCATCCAACCCGAGCCAAGAGCCTGCTCTAGATCAAGAGTCAGCAGTTCCTCCGCTTTCTCACTCGGAGAATATATTACCCCCCGCAGGCGGAGGCACTTCACACCTCAGCACCGACACCAGAGGCTCATCCGGAGTAACGGACTCCTCACCCTCATCAGAAGAAATAGAGGGGACTTCGACTCTTCCCCCAGGCTTGGAAGAAGGCACCCTAAAGCTTCCACGCATGTTAAAATCGCGATGGAAGGTGTTGATCGCCACGTAGAACTGGGCATATGAATGGAGGATGCGCAGCTCCGTGGAGAGTGTGACGACTGGCACGGTAAAGATTGCTCCCGTGCAACCCATGATAAAATACCGCCATCCTCTGGCTTCATCAATGAGTCCGCCCCTGGACCTGAAGCTGGTGACGGCATTGCCCATGTGCAACTGATCGTACCCAAACTGCCTGGCAAACCGATTGGGCAAGTAGGGCTCAAAGAAGCAATGATCTTCGCTTCTGTACAACAAATGGGAGGGTCTGATGCAGACCAACCAATTAAAAGCTTCCGGAGAAAGATTGGTCTTCTCTCCACCTAAATCCTCAAGCCTAATCCCCGATTGATTATGATGTACAGAGGGGACAATGCAGAGGAGCTTCCAGCCGTGACTGAGGTTCAGCACCAGCCGACAGTCTAAAATTGTGTTCACGTTCCAGGGAGAGTCCTTGTAGTTCAGCAAAAAACTACCCCCCGAGCTACTACCAGGGCCGGGAGACATCACCCGGGGGTTGTGGAGAATTAACCATCCCATCAAGTACAGGTATGGTAATTCTATCCTGGGAAAGCTATCACGCCGAGCTTCATCGACGAGCAGCCCATCAGTCATGGCTCTCAGGCTAGCCTGTATACGGTACACCATGGCAGGGAGCAAGCCCAGTCTTACCCTGAACACCAGACGTACGGCAGGCCACAGGATGTTTCGGTGAATGCGGTCCACGGACGCAATGCCGGGCACCACTACTCGACGCAGCCATATGGAGAGGAAACCAGCCAGCCGGGCTTCCTTAGACAAAGGCCTGTGGCAGTGCCTCAAGTAACTGTAGGCCTTAGTGCCTTTAGGATACTTTCCTACCCCGTCATCGAGAATCTGATCTGGAGCCTTAGCATCCTCCATAAGATCCTCGACGACCTGGGCACTGAGCACGCCCAAACAGTTCACAGGCTCATTCTTGCCCCCCGAGACTTTCTCCGACTTGGCGGCCCTGGTCCGGTGGAAGAAGAGGTAGGACATCCACTTAGTGGTGTGAGCCAAATCAGAAGGCTCATTATAAAAAGTGGTGCACGCGAGGTAGTGGCACATCAGCTCCTGATACACTTCCACCGCCCGAGGGTCCGAGTCCCCCAACTCCCGGTTGGTGGGAACATACTCTTCATATGGGGTATCCCCCATCGGCAGTCTCGAGATCACTGCCATCTCATGGAGGGCCAACCCCAACTCCCCCAGTGGAGTGGCGAAGGTCCCGGTGAGCGAGATGTATCGCTCCATCAGTGCCAGAAACAGGTTAGGGTTGGGAGACAACCCAACACTCGTCGCACTCACAGCAGCATACAGTCCAATGCCCTCCAGCTCTCTCCGAAGATGCTTCAAGGCCCAGTCAACTAGGCAAGCCCATCGGAGGTTTGTTGGGGTGATCCACCCATTGCACCGAGGATTCTCCTTGGGGTATACCCCCCCTCGTCCCATGAAGTCATTGCAGAAAGTCGGCAATTGGACCGACTGGATCACTAAACTGTCTTCACTCGGGACGCTGCCTGGGCACAATCCCCTGAACACCGTCACAACGCCGGAAGGGTGGCTGACAAACGACCCCTGGTTGGCTCCTTTCAGATGAAAGATCTTCCCCGGCTTGCCGTGAAGATCGGGAGTCAGCGTCCACGACATCCTCCTGGGATGTGTAGCATGGGAGAAAGCCGAGATGGGATAATCTCTCAACATCGTTGGCAGATACAAGACCAAACTCTCGGCGGGGAAAACCCAGGGTTCTCTCTTGGGCTTCGTCTGGGACTGTTTGTCAATCATGTCCCCAAAGAGAAAAGCCGGCTTTATGTACTGGTCCCCGTCTATATACGTCAGGGGCTTCCCGTTAATCATGTTCAGCAATGTCCGCTCGCCCTGAGCCGATATCAAGATCCCCCTTCCTTCAGGATACTGGGGTCCAGAGATAGGAAATGTCACGTGGGACAGATCCTCCAGATAATTTGAGTGCAGCATCCCGGCAGCGGAACCCATCACCTCGGCTAGTGGAGACTCATGCAAGTTAACTGCAAAAGTGCAAGGAAAATACGTCATTACAAATCTTGCAACATAAAAACCAAGAAGCGACAGTCTGTGCTTTACGCCAAGACTGTACAAATTTGGTTATTTTATGCCAAAAGTCGCATCCAGAAGCGTAATTGGCGGTATATAGTCCGTGCTTTACGCTAGACCGCCAAAATTCTAGTTATTATGCCGGAGGTCCCATCCACAAGCGTAAAGCAAAAATTTTATAGTATACACCAAGTTTTCGGCAGTAAGAGCTTTTACGCTCAAAACTATAAAAATATGGAGTTTTTATGCTGTCACATTAGAAATGTGGGCATAAGAGATAAAAACGTCTCCGTGCGTCATCTTCCTCAAAGAGGCTATCAGCACAGAAGACGACCTAGAGCGGTCACGTTCAACGTGTGCGAAGGATTTTTCGTCATTCTTTGTCATCCCAAAGGCTCTACCTCTAAGGCCGGGTGCGCTGCTCATCGGCGGGATACTTCGCTCAGAAGAAAGTTCACCTTGCCCGACCGAAGACTCTCTCGCTAGGGCAGAAGAACGAGAAGAAGAACCTATACTCTTTCCCTTAGTGGAGGGGATTTATTTCGGCGCCATTTCTGAAAACTCGGAGTGCTCGGAGAAAGAATGAGGGAAAAAACTCGAACAGTCGAAGGCTCTCTTTCGCAGAAGACGGATGAAAAGTTTTTCTCTCAAAAGCTCGGGATATATATAAAGTTCGGACCGACTCCTCGAATCCTCGGACGGGCTCCTCGAAACCCTAACCAAATCTCGCAATTAATATTTGGTTATGATTGGGTACTACGCCAGCCCACTACTCTCAAAAGGCGGACAGTCAGCAAATTCAAAGAGTTTTTCGTGCAAAGCAGGTTTATGGTTTCTACGCTAAGGAGCTTTCTACGCTCAACAGCTACAGATCTACGGTTTTACGCTCGCAAGCTATCAGTCTATGGTTTTACGCCCGGATGCCTTTGTGCTCGGTAGCTTTTATGCTCGAGAGGCTACAAACCTACGACTTCACGCTCAGCAGATACCAAATCGATGATCTCACGCTCGGTGGCGCTTAGTTTACGCTCAGAGGCGACGGATCCACGACTTCACGCGCGGAAAATTTTCTTTTCAGAAGCAACAAATCTACAGTTCTACGCTAAGGAGCTTTCTACGCTCGACAGTTACGCATCTACGACTTTATGTTCGACAGCTACAAGTCGAGTTTTACGCTCGGATGCCTTTGTGCTCGGTAGCTTTTATGCTCGAGAGGCTACAAACCTACGACTTCACGCTCAGGAACCACAGGTCTATGATTTCACGCTCGATGGTGTTTAGTTTATGCTCATAGGCTGTCAACTTATAATTTCGTGCTCCGTGACTTCCCGTACATCTGAAAGATATGCAGGCCAGAGTACGCGTACATCTGAACGATCCTTAAAGCGGTCAATTACAGGAGTTCACACAGAAGACACTCCTTCTTGACCTCAAGATATCCCAAGTACCCGAAGCATACAGAGTTCAACATTGAAAAATTACTCTTCTCGGGTCAATTGGAGGTTCATCCAGAAATTCAGTCTGCATATTTTATCTACAGCTCAAGATGGCAAATCAGTTTGACAGCCATTTCTCGCCATGTTCTAAGGGATTTTCAAGAAATTATTCTTGAAGATGATGTCTGAACAATAAAATTCTGTTATCAGAAGTAACAGTTCAGAATTCTACGCGGTTCCTCACTCCTAAACAGCAGGACAGTTCGGACACTCGAATGCTAAAGCGGCTTTCTACGCATCCTTAGTTATGCGTATAAGACAGAACAGGACCTAGCACTCATCCTAAACAGAGTCGGCGTAAAGAATTAGACGTGTCGAAGCTACACATATTCAGACTTCACAGCAACAAAGTATGGCGAAATGATCATATGCACGAAAGAAAGACGATTTTATTAAAATAAATTCATGATTACATGTGAGGGAAATCCAATCAACAAGGGTTTTTTCTCTATTTTCATGATTACATATGAGGGAAATACAGTCTACCAAAGACTCCCCCATCGTCGGCTGAAGATTGTGCCCGGAATCTATTTTGACAGGTTCTCGTACGGACGCCAATTCTTCATCTCTCCTCCAGCAGTTGGTCGGTTTCCACAACCGACTAGAATGATGAATGAAGGGAGAGTACGAACTGGACCTGCCTAAATTAGGCAGATCCCATGCTCCGTGCACTGTGGCAGATTGAGTTGAGGTATTTCACCCAACTCAATACACGAGGTCAGAGCTAGTTGCTGCTCTCATCCCCGGAGGTATCAGGAGAAGATACAGCTTGCAAGTTGTGTGGTCTAATACGACCCTTCCCTTCTCCTGGAAGAATCGCCATATAAAGTTACTGATTATCCCGAGCAAGGGAGGCTAAGATATCCTTCCATAATCCATCGTTGCAGTGGACACTTGCTCGAAGATGTCGTCTTTTTCGGCTCCTTACATGATGGAAGAACATGATCTCCTTCTTCCTCAGGTCGACCCGACGAACTCCGGCGATCATCTCTGCGTGGTGATGGAAATGTGGGGAGAACAGGTTAAACCCTCAGCCTTTTTATAGGCGAAAGAGATCATACCGATCCCCAATAACTCCTCCATAAAGTCAGTCTTGAAAGAACGTGTCAGACTTGACCGTTTCAGGCTCCATTCAGAAGCGTTTCGAGTTACAAGGAATGGTTCATGCTTCATTCAAAGCGTTTCAAATTCCGAGAAATTTTGAAAGCTTTGAAGGGGGTCTTGTAGAAGCATGAAAAATATGCGGGATAGCTGTACGCAGCGTACTGAGTCAGAGCAGCGTAAACAGAAGACCACGGAGCCATCGATGTGCAACAGAGCTTTTTCGCTGGGCACAGCGTGAAATATGAGCTCGAGGACCATCCGCGTAAAGCAGTATGCCTAAGCTCCTTCAGCATAAACAGGGTTCTTCGTCGCCTATATGGCGTAAAACACATCCGCTTACAATATAGCATTAAAGCGTACGAGGAACCCTTTGTGTTCTCCGAAGTGAACTTGTCAGATCCTGCAATGAACCTGACATCTGGACTTCTGACAAAGGGATACTGCTCGACTACCCAGACGACGGCTATAATGATGGCACGGCACTGCAACCCAGGCTGTCATTTACCGCCATCTCCTTTGCGTAAACTGCTTTTACGTGTACAAGGGGATACGCTGCCTTATTTTACACAGGCAGACATGAGCTGTCTACGTTTCGCAGTAGACAAATCGCCTGCCACATCAAAAGTTGTACTTCGTACGGGGCTCGAGGCACGTCTCTACGTCTAATGCACAGAGCGGTGACAGTTTCTCGAGGCACGTCTCTACGTCTAATGCATAGAGCGGTGACAGTTTCTTGAGGCACGTCTCTGCGACTGATACACAAAAGGCCTGCAGAACATCAAAAATACGCCTCTGCATTTAATGCGCAGGATGGTGGCAAATCTCTGCATTTAATGCAAGAGATTTGATTACATCTTCAAAAGCCGTAATTTCGGCTAAGACGTCTACATCAGCACTCTGGCACGTTACGCAGCGGCTTCTACGCCTATTCAACTTCTGTGCTCACTCGGCTTCTACGCCCATTCAGCTTCTGTGCTCACTCGGCCTCTATGACCACTCGGCTTCTACGCCTATTCGGCTTCTATGCCCACTTGGCTTCTACGCCATGGTGACAGACATTGGCTTCTATACCCACCTCTTCTACACGAGGGATACCTACCTACGTGGCTTCTACGCCGTGATCTTCGTAGCAATTATATGCGTTTTGTCCCTTAGTTGGACCCGCGTCACACGCTCATTCAGAGGATCATCTACACGCAGGCATTGGTTATTTTAACCGTTGTGTAAAAGAGTGCTGTACTTTCCACTACTCGGTTTTTACATCGACGGAGTGGTCACTGTCACTAAAACTCTATAAATAGAGACCTCTATCAACAGAGGACAAGGTCGAAAAATTGGTCAAGAAATCCAATATCAGATCCAAGGTCGAACTTCCGAGAAAGATCGAACAAGAGGTCAAGAGAGAGGGAGAGAGAGAAGAATCCGGAGCTCAGGCAAAGAGTAGGGATCGACGACTTTGGCATCGTGCATCCACCCTCTTTTGCAACCTTCGAAGCTATTTCCTGTCTTCTACGGTACTTCTTCATCATCGTGTGGTCCAAGGGCTAAAGTGATCGACTGCAGATCAGACACCTATAGCAATATTTACCCAGATTTATAAATTGTACTTCGACATCCTCGTATAGGATTAAATTGTACAAGTTTGTTTGTAAACCAAAGAACACGGGTTTCGTATAAACCCCGTCTTGAATACATTTTATTCTTTCGTATTCCACCACAAACAGTACCGAGCAAGCCTGCAAATAGGATTAGAGTATAGGATCTCATCCATAGTTGACTATGACTCATCTTCCTTCCAATCTATTCTATTTTAAATAATTGTATTCTGCTTGATTCATGTACTTTTCTAATATTTCCTAGAATATAGCCCCCTCATAGAATATAGAAGTTCATGTTGTTAGGATGATAAGTAGGATAACCTTCCTATTAAGAGTACAACTAGGATATTGACACACCACTGAGTTAGAATACTTAATGAACCCTAGCATTCCTTACTACCTAATGAACCCTAGCGTCCCTTACCTATATATTAATTTACCATTATCCCTTGATAGGTGTATGAATGACTTGGGATTAGTATAAACACTACTAGAATTAGTTTGAAATTTGACCATAATATTTGACCGTAGTATTGAGGAACCAATAGAAATCCAAGATTGAATATTAGGACTAAACCTAACTTTCATAGTGAGATAGTATTAGAGAACTATAAATTAGATTTTTTTTCTTGATATTAGCAGAACAGTATCTTGGGAAGCCAAGGGAATAAATAGAATATTTTTCCTCGATCATACCCCAAACACAGAGATTTGCATCCCACCTTTCCCTTAGGAAAGCATGATATTATCTAGAGTCCTTCTATTTAGTTTTATATCTTGTTCCTTCGAAACCTTAGCACTCGCTATTTGAGCGACGACTAATTATGCTTTCTGTTTCTTTCTTTCAATTCGTGCCACCTAACCCTTCTGATTGTAGGCCAAGTGATCATTTTATGTTAGGATATATAGTTTGTTAGGATTATAGTTGTTAATCTTGAATTTTAAAATTATGTGCTTAGTAGTTAGAACTTGATAGTTGAGCTGTTTATTTAGATTATAATTTTATGATTACCCTTTAGTTTCAAATCAAGTAATCTGTTCTATATATCTTCATACAAGTTATATCCCCTTTCACTTGAGAGCCGGTAACTTCTCTATTCTTAATATTAACACGTTATTCTATAAGCACTATGATTAAGATTTAAGATGACCATTATCTATATAATGCAATAGGATACCCTAATAAGTACCAAGATCTTTTTCGCATATACCCCAATATGAGTTTATACTTTATTTACAAGGACAATATTATTTTGTAGAAACCCCTAAATGTAGTTACAACATTAGTTAATTATTTTAAGTTGGGTAGTATGCCTCACAACCTAGTATCATATAGTTCTTTTGACCTATTATTGAAGTATAACTGAATGACATTAACTATAGACTTGCATAAGAAGATAGTGTTTATCCATACTGTAGAACTTAGAGGCCCATACCCCCATTTGGTCGACTAGAGACTTAGATAAGAAGTTAGTATGACAACTGTAGAGGCACAACACCGGACGAGTCTTATCTTCTTGGTGAACTTGAATTATTATGTACCTTCTTTCATCATAATCCAGCATATTTATATTTTATGTACTACATTGACTTATGCTGCTATTTTATAGCCTAGTTTTGTGAGCTTATTCTTTTATCAAGCTTGTTCATAATATATGTATTATTGGATGCATACACTAATATATTTCAGAATCAGTGTATTACGGTCTGATCAACCATAGTGCGCTTGGTTTGCCCTTCGCAATACTACTTTACGTGGATTGAGATATATAGTTGACCAATAGACGAATATACTTGCCCTCTAGATATGTTTGAACATATCGTATCAGTTACATAACTGTACTGATATGCCATGTGAATAAGAATCTACCAAATAGATTTTAATCCACAACTGCCTTGACAATTCCTATTTGAATTCTTTAAATGCCTTGATCCCCATACTTGTATTCTATTATCTCCCCCTTGAACTATTTATTATTGTTCTCTGTCTTCCCCTATTTCGGAAAGACGAACGCTCGTGCTTGGTATAAGTTGATATACAGATAGTACTAGATATACCCCATAGTCCAATCACATTACTTGATGATTATTTTTCGTAATTAAGGGCATATCATATATGATATAATTTGGGTGTTAAAACTTTTGAGGATTGAATAAAATGATTAAATAATTTTAGGAATATCTTTCTTAAATGTATAGCCTTATGTGATAGATGGATAAATTCTAAGTTGGGTAGAAGTCGCATTGTCAACTTGAGGTAAATTTTTTTTTAGATTGTGATCAAGTAGGATTAGATTGAGAGATATAAGTCATTTTAAATTTTGAAAATTATTTAGAGGAATGATTAAGATAATGAGGATTTAATGAATTATGAAATCTTGATATTGTGGACCAAATATTTATACTTTGAGCACATGATTTAAATTTTGAATATTGAAGGTTGAATCATCGATTTAAATTTTGAGGATAAATATAGAATTTTAGACCTGAACAATTGGTCAATTAAATTTAAAATTTTATAATTTAATAATTTGAATTAAAAGTTAAATTTGATTGTTGGATCACCTATTTGAAATGTTGATGATGGAAATTAAATTTAAAAATTTAAAGAGTACAAAATTCATAAGTTAAAAATAGGAATAATGTTTGATTATAATTATTTTCTAGAGGAGATTATGATAGTTGGAGATCGTGATATAAAATTTGATATGGGATTATTTAAATCTTGAAGATGTTATATGGATTCAATTTAATTTTGGATATTGATGATTTGGAAAAGTGAGAAGAGATTACAATAGGTTGAATATTGATTTGAACAGTGATTAGCTTAATTTTGAAGTGATTGCGATAGATTTGAATAGATTTTGTTATTTAAATTTTTAGAAGAGATTGCGATAGATGTGCCTTATATATGAATGTGAAGGATTTAACAAATTATGCCTTATTTTAATTTCGAGGATAAAATTATTTTAAGTTGGGTAGATTGTAAACCCCCTCACCAAAAATAGGTATTTTATGTGTATTTTATATTATTATATTTATTATAGATGTTGAATTTCTTTAGAGTATTCTCTTAGTTAATTAGAAAATAAATTTTTTGATATATTTACTTATATAAATATTTATTTAGAATTATTTTAGGCTATTTTAGATTTTTGGAGATTTTTCTAGAATTTTTGGTAATTAAAACCTAGGAAACATAAATTTTTAGGGCTTTCATGATTTTCTATGAGACAATATTTATATGTTGCTACTACCAAATATTAATTTAGGGTTAAAATATTTAAATATATTTTCTGTAATTTATTTAGAATTTTAAGGAATTATTGGAATTTTGGAATTATTGAGGATTTATTTGGATATATAAAGTCTTAATATTAGATAGATGCTAATTTAGTGTTAATAGATATTAATAAGATTATATATAAATTATTTATATTATCTTTAATTCTAATTAAGATTATAAATTATTGTGATGAACTCAAACTCTATTTTAAATTAATTCAAATACTGAGCATACTAGGAAAGCAACTTCATGCATATCCTATCCTTATTTAAACTGATCCTAATTATATTCAAATTAGCCAATCCTAATTGTATTCAATTAAGTAGTATCCACCATTATAAATACCTCATCATTCATATTTTTCTTCCCAAAATTCCACTCTTTTTCGTCAAAAAACAGTCATAATTTGTCATAAATTCAGCCTCATTTTCTATTAGTTATGATGAATTAAAAAGACGATATCTCCTAGCTCTGGACTCCAAACGCGCTCTAGTTTTTTTTATTAGAACCATATCAAGGTTATTTTTCTGAATATATTAATTATTTTAATAATTTAAGAACCTATTTTTTTGTAATATTCCGAAAGTGCCAGTTGTCCAAAATGAGACGCGTTTCCGTATTTTCGAGATTTTGGGAGATTCCGAACTCGGAATTATGAGCCGTTTGAAGTTTCAAAAATCTGACATGATAAAATTACATAAAATTATTTTTTAGAATTTAATATACAAGTTTATTCTACTGTAAAATTTGTGTAATGTAGACATAAATAGGAAACCACAAATAAATGTCATCTGTACGCCCTTGTGGCCATAACTCTTTACCGACTTGTGATTTTATGAAACTGTCGATTCTAGCGTTCATGTAGCATTGAAATCTATAAGATTCTACACACAAATCAAGAATTTGAGTTGGTTGACTTTTTGGTCAACGGATTGTCTCGATTTGTGTGCCACGGATCACAAATCCGTAAAATTGACTTTCTTTGGACCAAAATTAGAGTTTAACAATAAAATAAGATTATAATAAGATTAAAATACTATTTTAGGTTATTTTATTCAGAATTAAAATAGATTAAAATGGAGGAACCTATTCACCCACTTTTGTAACCTAACTTGTTTAATTTATGTGACGGATAGATCGGACGACGCCTTGAGTTGGAACTTCATTCTTTTTCAGAGCAGGCAAGTATACCTTGCCATTGTACTGTTATTCATATTCTATATGTTACATGCATCTTTATTTTCTGTTATTTGTTCATATATTTTAACTATTATATAAAATGAGCGTCCAAGGAAACTTGGGTGCAACGACGTGTCGTCGTGATTATTTTTATTATGTATATACATTGACCTTATTTATGAGACTGCCCCATTATCATAAAGCATTATTAGGTTTTATTGGCCGTGACATAGTTATTACACGAGTTGTGAGTCTCATATAGATCACGGACTGCGTATTGGGTTGGCCTTCTGTACGTGTGGGTCATGCATTAGGGATAACTGCTGTTAGAAACTTTACATGCTAAAAGACTCAGCAGTTATTAGTAGTCCAGGGACATAGTCTATTATAGTACGGTGTTCCATTTCTTGTCCTTGTTTGGTTGCAAGATTGTGCTATTGTACTAAAGATAGGCTATGAACCAAATCGTGTCATGGATGTGACATGCTTAGAGCATGGGGTGGGGAGAACAACAAGTAAGGCGTTTGGGCTCCTATGCACTTTTCTTTTGTTCGCCCGGACGCTCCGCCGGAGCAACGGGTGGTGATGACCCTATTTATTACAGGCGTCCTCTGGCGTTCAAAAGACGACATGCTTTTTAGGCCTCTGATTATCCGAGAGAATCATGCCAATCCTATTTGTGGCCAGATAGCCCATGTGTTGGAAAGTTGTTCTCAAACTGCATTCACTTAGACGGTTAGGCGACCCATTGGATATTTATTTCAGTACTTTATTGGCATGCTTCTATGTATTTTGTTACGTCCCTCTGAGGATCTGGTCTCTTTCCAGGTGTAGATGTTCATGAGTATTCGCAGGAGCGAAGATACGGACTTGCTACATATATTACGAGAAGGTCTTCTCTTCGAGCCTCGTGATTATTGGTGTTGTACTTACATTGTATTTGTTTTATATTCGAGTTGGTAGTAGATTTATTTCCATCCAACTATCATCTTTAGATATTTTGTATTGAGATCTAGTTTCATAGATATTGGTTATTTATTTATATTTGATTTTCTGTGGATGAGACTTAGATTATGCCCTGTGACTTATATATATACCACTGGTGAATTGTTATTCATATTACAGTGTACGTGTGTTATGGTTTTCATATATTGGAGTGCCATATACATGCGGCTGGCATGCTTACGTATTTCTAGTCCTACGTATTTTGGGACTGGGGCGTGACAACACGGTAAGGGATAACATCTCCTGACAGGATCCATTTTGTACCAGTACTTGAAACCACTGTGTCAGAATCAAGTATACAGTTCTAGAACATGAGATATATACACTATTATGAAATAAAAACTAATAGAGAAATATACTCGCTTGAGTTCCTAAGCAAGGTGTGTCTCTCGATACCCAAGCTGGTGTTACATAGACCTATATATGGTATATTGCATGAATACAAGGTTTTAGAAAGAAAATAAGTTAAACTAGTTTAATTCTAGGTCATAAAGCTATTTCTCAGTCAAAATAGTCAAACTAGGTCAACTCTAGGTCAAACTAGTCAAACTTGGTCAAACTAGCTATTTCTAGGTTGTCTGAGTCTATCTCTAGGATATTGGGTCCATACACTATGTAACTAGGCTATACTAGCTATGTTAGGATACTAGGATACCAACAAAATACCGTATCATAAGATACGCAAGTTATTAGATATAAAAATACTATAATATATATATATATATATATATATATATATATATATATATATATATATATATATATATATATATATATATATATACATGACAAAATATATAGTACTCCTAGCTAAACTAATGCTAAGTAGATACCTTGGCTTTGAACCAAATGCGGTATCATACCACCTACACACCCATCTTGATATACAAACTCAATACCTTGAGTATAAACCAATACCTGGACATTACCTTGGTATCACAAGGTAATCCAATATCTAACATTAACTAATTAACCATACATACCTCATTATACACTAACATGTAACAATACTATACCAACTATCATAACTAACATACCTAATGGATATTCAATACTCATACCCAAGATACCTCAACTCTCATTACCTTGGTGTAAATCAATATAAACTAAAAATAATACTAACCAATGCTAACTAGTGCTTATATATATATATATATATATATTCTCTTAACTTACTAACTTATCAATATAAACTAACTTAGCTTATTAAACTTATCTACAACTTAATTATAAACACTCATGCTATTGTTGCTTATCGCTGTTGCTCAATGCTTCTGCTTATTGTTGCTGCTGTAGCTTATCTCTGCTGCTCACTGCTTCTGCTTGCTGCTGCTGAAGCTTTCTTCTACTGCTTGCTGCTGCTACATCTTACTACTTTTGCTGCTGCTGCAGCTTTGCTGCTTCTGCTGCTGCTTATCGCTGTTGCTGCTTCTGCTTCTTTTGCTGCTGCTTCTTGCTGCTTTTTGCTGCTTCTTCCTGTTGCTTTTGCTGCAGCTTATCCGGCCTGCTTCCTGCTGCTTTTTGGCCTATAATTTCTCCCTCTATCTCACATGCACACATCTAATACACACATACTCTCTCTCTCTCTCTCTCTCATACACACACACACACACACACACACACACTCATATATATATATATATATATATATATATATATATATATATATATATATATATATATATTTATCCTTATAAATATATGTATGTTATCACATACCCACACAAATGATGCGCATGCACTCTCCTATTCTCTCACATCAAAATAAAATATAGAACATACACATATATATATACATATATATCATATAAAATTATAATTATAATACTCTAATAGCTATAACTAAGGTAAATTGAATTAAAATACAAGGAACAAACATGTGGAGTGCACCACACCCGTATCATACTCAATCTATGATACGCTTGCGATATGACTCCACCACACTACTAAACGTACTCCGAAGGACACGAGCAAGTCTAAAATCATAATTAGAAGCAACATGAAGAGTTAGCTACTCGTCTACGTACCCGTGTCAAAATGTGATATGCTCAAACCCCCGTGTCGGAAGAAAATCCTAAATTAACCCGTATCACCAAATTATCGGGATACGGCCTACACGTATCCAATTATGGACATGACACTAGTCCCACACAATCAAACACATGTTAATTTGGTCTAATTGACCTATTGACAAACACAAGATGTGCCATCTCAAAATTTCTCTAAAATTGACACAAAATACCACATAACTTTCTCCATAGGCCTCCTATGAACCTAATTCCAATTCCTATGTGTAGTCTTAGTAAATGGGAGAGTTTTTAATAATTAAATTATAGAATTAGAGTCTAATTAGAGAAGAAAAACTGAATTTTATCTATTAGGAGATGGATTCCCAATAAAATTCTCCAAATGAGTGTCAAGTGCCTTCAACTTGTAGATCCTTGCTTCTTCTTATAGATCCTTGCTTCTTCCTTATAGATCCTTGCTTCTTTCTTGTTCTAATAGCCTCCAATGAAGAATAGGGAAGAAATTAGAAAGAAATTTGGGTAGTGTCACGTCCCAGTCCCAAAATATATGGAACCAGGCTACGTGGCATTGGCCAGCTGACACGTCACTAAGGGTTTACCCAATTTAATGGACCCAAAGGAACGTGCTACGCTGTCCTAAAATACTACAAGTCTAATACAGGTAAATCTAATCTCATCCACAAAAATATCAGAAAATAAGGGAATAAGTGCTGAATATATTTAATGCTAAGTCTGAAAATGTCATAGTACAAAATCAGATAATGTCAGGTGGGAACAAACCCACTACAAAATATAATGAAAGGACTAAAAATAAGATAGACTGGAGTATCGTCTATCTAGGTAGTAGCTCCAGCTCCAGATGTACTAAAGGATCAGACAGACTCTGATAACACCTCTTCTAACTCCTCCTCGGTGGCATATCTAGTCTCCTGTCCGGGTCCATATACCGTGGGGTAGAAGGCCTCATCTAAATCTGGAAGGGAACCAGGTCCTCAGTGGGACATAACAAGATACATAAAACATGCCATATATGTAAATACTAAATAAATAAATACAGGGTGTGCTAACCAACTAAGTGAATACAATGTAAAGACCTTGTAGTACGTATGGGAAAGTATAGGCTAGATATATGCTGACTTAATTCACCAATCATGGTGACTGGCTAGTATATGTGTCATATGCCCCCAGACACATGGGTAGCTCTGCAATCGTCCATCTCCGAGGAGCATGGTACGAAGGTATAACGACAAGGAGGGGGGTGTCCCATACGTCTACTAGTTATCTTCTCCGCCCAATGTATCTAATGCCAAGTTCTAGCTTTCCTGAATTTTCTTGAGTTCGTGTTAAGCCGTGATGCACGTCACACGTACCGGTAGCTAATCAAGTACGTAAACTCGCATCCCAATATGTATTGCAATCTTGTTGCGTGTACCCGTGTCAGGGTCTAGGAGGATATTAAGATACCCTCGCAGCTGTAGGAAAGTCTGCTAAGGACTAAGTTAGATTATACTACTTGTCAACGTACTTGTTGATAGTACCCGAGGCAGTCTCAGATACAACAGTTATATGTAAGTCTACTGAAAAATAACATACAATAGTTAAATGAATTATACAGTAAAACTTGGCAAGGTATACTTGCCTACTTCTCTGAGCTTGGCGTGCCAAAGACCTGTACTTGCAGTCAAGTCTGAGGGGTCCTGTGACCTGGGGTCATTGACTGCGTCGTAGGGGTACTCTGTTCAAGACGTACAGGGTTCGTAAATTTTAATATTCAAATAATGCGTATCTTAAAACTATATATATATAATAATACTTAATTAATATATATAGTATATATCAAGAGCATACAAAATATACATAATGTATTTATATTCTAAATATAAATATATACATATATAATTATATATAAATTATACAAAATGCAAGAAGAAGATAATATGCTATATATATATATATATATATTTTATATACTACAATATTTATATATGTAATAATATATATATATATATATAATATAAAGCAATATATATATAAATATACTTAGATATATAGCTTATACAATATAATATATATATTTACATATAATAGCACATATATGATATATTTATATATATATTTACTAGTATGCATAACATAGTATATATTTAGTAGTATATATATATATATATTAGCACAATACATAATACATATAGATATATATATAAATAGTATATATATTATAACATAATTATATATATATATATATATATATATATATATATATATATACATAATATGGGTAGATATATATATATAATATATTAGTATATATATATATATATATATAATAAAAAAACAGAAAATACATATATGTATATATTATATATTATATAGATATATATTATATATATTTGTACTGTAAATATATATAATAATAATTATAATATATATATAAATATGTATAATAATATATAAATATATATATATATATATATATATATATATATATATATATATATATATATATATATATATATATATTAATATAGATATAATTATTCATATATATAGTTATATATATACATATATACATATATACATATATATACATATATATATATATATATATATATATATATATATATATATATATATATATAATAATAAAAAACAGAAAATACATATATATGTATATATTATATAGTATTTTTACTGTATATACTGTAATTATAATATATAATTAATAATATATGTAATACAATATATATAATATATATATATAAATATACAATATATATATATATATATATACACATATATATACATAAAAATATACTAATACATATAATAATAAAATATATAATAATACATATATATACTGTATATATATACTGTATATATACAGTAATATAATAATATAATATATAATATATATTATAATATATATATTTAAACATATATATATAAATATACATATATATACATATATATATATACATATATATATATATATATATATATATATATATATATATATATATATATATATATTTACGCATATATAGGGTGGGGGGTATACCTGTCAGACAGGGGGGCCACTAGCTTGTCGCCAGCGGGAGGACGGCGGCGAAGCAGTCGGCAGCTGGCCAGAACGGCGGTGACAGCAGCAGTGGCTGTCAGCAACCACAACAACCGCGGCAGCTTGCAGCGGTTGCAGCGCCGCAGGCGGTGGCGGAGGCGGCGGTGCAGGCGGTTGGGTCGACGGAGGGGAGAGTGGCGAAGGTGGTAGGGGTGGTGGCGTAGGTCCACGGTGGCGGTGGTGGTGGTTGGAGGCGGTCGGGATGGGGGGGGTGTTGCTGTGCAGGTGAGGGAGGAGGCGCTGTGAGGGAGATGGAGGCGGCTGCGGGTGTCGTGGGGCGGTGGGGGTGGGTTGGTCCGGCGGAGGAGGTCAGGGCAGAGCAGATGGGGGTGGTGGCGGTGGTTCACGGTGGTCGGAGGCGGCGCTTGGGTGGCTCAGGTGTGGGAAGCTGCTGTTGGTGTTGGTGGGGTATTGGTGGCTGTGGAGGCTGTAGGCGGCGCCGGCGGTGGACAGGGCGGGTGGTGGTTGGTCGGAAGGGAGCTGGGGGAGGGGCGAAGCTGGTGGCAGGGGTTCGGCGGCGGTGGTGGCTGGAGGAAGGTGGTGTAGGGTTTGGATGAGGGGAGGGGGTCGGATTTTATAGGGTTAGGGCCAATGGCATTGTTTGTAAATAGGTTAAGGGTTTAAGGGTTTTTAGATAATTTTAATACATAAATATCTATAGATATTTATTCAGATTTTTATGGATATTTTTTGGTGGGCCCCATTGCCAAATGGACGGTGTAGGGTCACCGGCCAATAGGAGGTTGACACCTCACACTGGAAATTTGTAGAAAAACCCCTACAATTTCATAAATTACATAAAGGTCCTATAATTGGGAAATTGTGCAATTACAAAATTGTCTGGGAAAAATACCATATTCCTAAAAATGCTAAAATTCACAGAATTGAAGGGGAAAGCTGTGTGAGGGCCCTGAGGGGGTGGGGGTGAGCCTGGGCAGGGGCTGGGCCTGGTTTTGGGTGATACGGTTCACCGTATTAATTAATTAATAATTAATGCGCACGGTGTTTACTAATTATTTAGAGGCAGGTAGGGCCATAATTTCAGTGCGGTATAAATATACTAAATGTAGTATACCCAGTGTAGAATATTATCGTATTTTTGTTTGGGCAAAACAGGTGCCTGTTGGGCCTCTAATTTCTATTGGAACAGGGACAAGGGTACAGGCCTGGAAATTAATTGAAAATAAATACGGACTTTTGTAACGATATTTGTGCGACTAAAACGATACTCATGCCAGCATATCTGGGAGTTGCACAAAGTACAAGATAGTAGACTGGCATGTCTAGTAGGGGTATGTGAACTTTGTTTGGTGATGACAGTCAGTGTAATGCTCTAATTATTTGTGTGATGGACAGGTGCACCAATCAATAGGATATGTAAGCAAAATAAATTAAAATATTATAATAAATTCTAAATTGCTAAAAATGATTTTAAAATATTAAAATCTGGCGGAGGGATTTTACAACCTACCCTCCTTAGAATATTTCATCCTCAAAATAAAACAGACATATAATGGAAACTAAAGATTGATTTGAAATATTAGGACATACCCTGGTCTGGAAATAGATGGGGGAAATGCTGTCGAATATCCTCTTCTCGTTCCCAGGTTGACTCGCCTGGTGCATGATGTCTCCATGCAATATGAACTAGAGGGATAGTCTGGCCTCGCAACACCTTCTCGCTTCGATCTAGGATCTCTACAGGCTCCTTATGGTACGATAAACTCGGGCCGACAGTGATCTCCGAGTGGTCCAGCACATGACTTGGGTCTGGAATGTACCTCCTCAGCTGAGATACGTGGAAGACATCATGCACTCCGTCCAATGTCCGAGGTAAGGCTAGCTTGTAAGCAACTTCTCCGATGCGTTCCAACACATCGAAGGGTCCGATGTACCTCGGACTCAGTTTTCCTCTTCCTCCAAATCTGATAGTACCTCGCGTAGGTGAGATCTTCAAAAAGACATGCTCTCCCACTTGGAACTCTAGAGGTCGTCGATGTACGTTGGCCCAGTGCTTCTGTCTGTCTTGTGCTGCTCGTAGGTGCCCTTGGATCTTCTTTACTTTCTCCACCGTACGTACAACCAATTCTGTTTCCAAGATCTGTCTTTCGCCTACATCGTTCCAGCATACTGGGGAACGATATTTCCTTCCATACAATGCTTCAAAGGGAGCCATTTGAATGCTCGCTTGATAGCTGTTGTTGTAGAAAAATTTTACCAGATGTAAGTGATCTTTTCATGATCCGCTGAAATCAAGCATACATGCTCTCAGCATATCTTCTAGGGTCTGAATGGTGCGCTCCGACTGGCCATCTGTCTGCGGATGATACGAGGTGCTAAACTTTAGGCGGGTACCAAGACTTTTTTGCATACTTCGCCAAAAGTATGATATAAACCTCGTATCCCTGTCAGATACTATGCTGACTGGTACTCCATGCAGGCGTACTATCTCCTTCATGTACATGTCCGACAAGACTTCTGTAGATTGTCCGACTCAGAAAGGTAAGAAATGAGCAGCCTTGGTGAGTCTATCTACAATCACCCATACAATATTACGACCACTGGGACTTTTTGGGAAGTCCGTAACAAAGTCCATCGTAATGTGTTCCCATTTCCACTCGGGTATTGGGAGGGGTTGAAGTAGACCTGCGGACCTTTGATGTTCAGCCTTGACTTGCTGACACACCAAGTATTTGGCCACAAAGCGTGCTATCTCTCTTTTTATTCCATACCACCAGTAGTATTGACGTAGATATCTGTACATTTTTGTGCCTCCTGGATGGATAGAGTACGTTGAGTGTGAGCTTCTGACATCAATTCTTCACGAAGTTCTCCATTTGGAACATAAAGACGTTCTCCACATCTTAAAGTCCCATCTTCGTGTATGCGACATCTTGTCTGGATTCCAACCTCTGTTCTTTGTCGGAGCCTCTGAAATCTTGCATCTGTGGGCAGCGCAGCCTTGATTCTTTCGACCAATGTTGATTGCAACTGGTAGTTTGACAATTGGCCGTCAATTCCTGGCATAATGACCTTTATTCCCAACTTTTCTAGATCTCTCAATAGATCTAGTTGGGTGATCATAAAGAATGCCGTGGGTCTTCTGCTTAGAGCATCAGCTACCACATTAGCCTTCCCGGGATGATACTGCAGATCGATCTCGAAATCTATCATCACTTTGAGCCAGCATCTTTGTCTCAGGTTCAAGTCCTTCTGGGTGTAGACGTACTTCAGGCTCTTCTGATTTGTGAATATCTCCACTCGTTCGCCGTATAGATAATGTCTCCAAAGCTTCAGGGCAAAGATGACTGCGGCAAGCTCCAAGTCGTGCGTAGGTTAGTTCTTCTCATGAGTCCTCAGTTGCCTTGAGGCATAGGCTACAACTTTTCTATGTTGCATTAAGACACAACCTAATCCTTTTCCGGATGTATCGCTATAGATTATGAAACCTCCGGATCCAGATGGTATGGTCAAAATGGGAGCTGTAGTCAGACGCTTTTTTAGCTCCTCGAAAGCTATCTGACATTCCTCAGACCATATAAACTCCTGCTCCTTGCGGGTCAGCCGGGTTATCGGCTCTGCGATTCTTGCAAAGTTCTCTACGAACCTCCGGTAATATCCGACAAGTCCTAGAAAACTTCTTATCTCTGAGACGTTGGTCGGGGTTGGCCATGTCTCTACAGATGAGATCTTTGCTGGGTCCACCGAGATGCCTTCTGCTGTGATAACATGCCCAAGGAAAGTGACACGATCAAGGAAGAACTCGCACTTGCTTAGCTTAGCATAAAGGCTCTCCCGTCTTAGCATCTCTAGCACTAGTCTCAAGTGCTCTTCGCGCTCCTCGTGGCTCTTCGAATACACCAAGATGTCGTCGATGAAGACTACCATGAACTGGTCCAGATATTGGTGGAAGACTCTGTTCATCAGGTTCATGAATATGACAGGTGCATTTGTTAGTCCAAAAGGCATAACCAGGAACTCGTAGTGACCATAACGAGTCCTGAATGCTGTCTTTGGAATATCTTCTCTCCGTACCTTGACCGGATGATAGCCTGATCTCAAATCTATTTTTGAGAATACCACTGCTCCCGTCAGTTGGTCGAACAGATCGTCAATCCGCGGCAAGGGGTACTTATTTTTTATTGTCAAACAATTAAGGGCTCTGTAATTAATACACATCCGATATGTTCTGTCCTTCTTTGGTACAAACAACACTGGTGCTCCCCAGGGTGATGCACTAGGACGAACAAATCCTTTGATCTCTAGTTCTTCAAGTTGCAGCTTCAGCTTGTCAAGCTCCTTCTTTGCCAGCTGGTACACATTTGAGGATACTGGTGCAGCTCCGGGTATCAACTCAATAGTGAACTCCACTTCTCTGTCAGGCGGTAGGCCTGGCAATTCCTCCGGGAATACGTCTTCGAACTCTGCTACAATTGATGGGGGTGCTGTCTCCATCGCCATGTAAGCTCTAGGAGTCTGGCCTACTCCTTGCTCGATGGTACCTCGTACGTATTCGAACTCCGGGTGACCTGGGGGTCTAAAGATGACGCTTTCCTTTCCGCAGTCTAGTATGGCATTGTACTGGATTAACCAGTCCATGCCTAAGACAATGTCGAAGTTTGGCATCGGAAGTACCAAAAATTGCGCTCTCAGCTCCCTACTACAAACGACTACCGAGCATGTTTTAATAATGCTGGTAACCGGCACGATGCCTCCTCCGGTAAGAATTTTCCAGCATTTAGGCAGTGGAGAAGTGGCTAGTTTGTGCATGGCTACGAAACTACTAGATATAAAAGACAGTGTAGTGCCAGAATCAAATAATGCGATTGCAGGTAATGATGCAACTAAAATGGTACCTGTGATGGTTTCACCTTCCGGTTCCTCTGCAACTGCAGCTAAAGCAAAGGCCTGCCCTTGCCTTTGCCCTCCAGACTGTTGTCTGGCTTTGTTGAACTGGGCCTCCTGTGTGGCCAGGGGTGCTCCCCTCTGATATCCTCCAGAAGTTGAGGGATGCTGACCTCCAATTGAGGGTAGCATTCTCTGGGCTGGTGCTCCTAATTTTTGCCCGTTCTGAGGTGTTGCATCTCTGCGTTATGGGCAGTCTCTGGCCATATGCTGGCTAGCTCCACATATAAGGCATAGCCCGTTCTTCTTTCTGCAGTCTTTGACATAATGCCCCTTCTTGCCACAATAGTGACAAGTCGGAAGCTCTTTGTTTTGATAGGGCTCCGTCTTTTGCTGCGTCTGGTTTTGTGGACGACGGATTGGTCCTCCTGCTCTGGGCTGATTTTTGGCCGGTATAGTTGGATTAGAGCGTCTTGCTCCTTGGCCAATAGCTTCTTGTACTCTTGCCTCTGAAAGAACCTCCTCGTAAGAGATCCTTGACTGCGTCGTAGTATACCTTTGAAGCTCGGAAGTAAGGCCGTGGTGGAATCTCCTGGCCTTTTCCAGCTCGTTTGGTATCAGGATGGCACCGAATCGACTAAGTCGACTGAACTCTGCATCGTAAGCGTCAACGGTCATGTTTCTTTATTCCAGGTGCAGGAACTGGGAGTACAGGGCATTTCTGACCGTGGCTGGGAAGTACTTTGCATTGAAGTACTCCAAGAATTATTCCCAAGTATGGTTCTTGCCGACGCTGCGCTCGATAGAATTCCACCAGTGATGGGCGTTGCCTAAGAGTTGAGCCCTCACGGCGGTCATCCACAAGTCGAAAGAAAGTTGTGAACCTTCCAGCAGCATTTCCGTGTTGGAGATCCAGTCTGAGATCTTCTCCGGAGTTTCGCTGCCCTTAAAGGTTCTCGGGCCCATCTGGCGGAAGCCTCGGACAGTGCCTACTGGTTGGACAGGTGCTGGTGCCGGGGCAGTTGTCCTCTCTAGAGCCGTCATCAAGCTCTGCCTCAGGACTTTCGTCTGTTGCCATTGTGCCTGCAACATGGCTTGAAAGAATTAGAACATTTGAGGTTGTCCCTCAAGCTGTGGCATCAGGGCAGGAAGGGCTGGAGGTGGAGGCAAAGGTGTCTCCGCCTGCGGTGTAGGTGCCTGGGAGGTTTGCCCACCTTGCTGGGCTGGTGTTGCCTCCTGGATAGGATTCTGGTAAATGAACGGGGTTGCCGGATAGACCAGCATCCTCCTCGGGGATTGGCCTCTCGGGGAGGTTGGGGTCCTTTGGACATCTGGCGAGGGGTCTGTTGCTTGGTAAGCCCCATCAATCGCATGTCCACTGGGTATGTCCATATTTCTGAAGAAGATAGAATAATTAGAAAAGTACGAAGGAAATAAATAATGATCAAGCAGGATATAAAAATAAATTTTAAGGATAAAGTCAGAGTGGATGAGACCTAGTATTCCTATCCTATTGCAGGTTTGCTGAGCATGTTATTATGCTACTAGCAATTTACTAGACCTGTATGGGCCACCACTAAAACTATGTCACGTCCTAGTCCCAAAATGTATGGAACCAGGCTACGTGGTATTGGCCAACTGACACGTCACTAAGGGTTTACCCAATTTAATGGACCCAAAGGAACGTGCTACGCTGTCCTAAAATACTACAAGTCTAATACAGGTAAATCTAATCTCATCCACAAAAATATCAGGAAATAAGGGAATAAGTGCTGAATATATTTAATGCTAAGTCTGAAAATATCATAGTACAAAATCAGATAATGTCAGGTGGGAACAAATCCACTACAAAATATAATAAAAGTACTGAAAATAAGATAGACTGGAGTATCGTCTATCTAGGTAGTAGCTCCAGCTCCAGATGTACTAAAGGATCAGGCAGACTCTGATGGCACCTCTTCTAACTCCTCCTCGGTGGCATATCTAGTCTCCTGTCCGGGTCCATACACCGTGGGGTAGAAGGCCTCATCTAAATCTGGAAGGGAACCAGGTCCTCAGTGGGACATAACAAGATACATAAAAATATGCCATATATGTAAATACTGAATAAATAAATATAGGGTGTGCTAACTAACTAAGTGAATGAAATATAAAGACCTTATAGTACTTATGGAAAAGTGTAGGCTAGACATATGCTGACTTAATTCACCAATCGTGGTGACTGGCTAGTATATGTGTCATATGCCCCCAGACACATGGGTAGCTCTGCAATCGTCCATCTCCGAGGAGCATGGTACGAAGGTATAACGACAAGGAGGGGGGTGTCCCATACGTCTACTAGTTATCTTCCCCGCCCAATGTATCTAATGCCAAGTTCTAGCTTTCCTGAATTTTTCTGAGTTCGTGCTAAGCCGTGATGCACGTCACACGCACCGGTAGCTAATCGAGTACGTAAACTCGCATCCCAATATGTATTGCAACCTTGTTGCGTGTACCCATGTCAGGGTCTAGGAGGATATTAAGATACCCTCGCAGCTGTATGAAAGTCTGCTAAGGACTAAGTTAGATTATACTACTTGTCAACGTACTTGTTGACAGTACCCGAGGCAGTCTCATATACAACAGTTATATGTAAGTCTACTGAAAAATAACATATAACAGTTAAATGAATTATATAGTAAAACTTGGCAAGGTATACTTGCCTACTTCTCTGAGCTGGGCGTGCCAAAAACCTGTACTTGCAGTCAAGTCTGAGGGGTCCTGTGACCTGGTGTAGAAGCATAAAAAATACGCTGGATAGCTATACGCAGCATATTTATGCAGAGCAGCGTAAACTGATGACCTCAGAGCCCCAAACGTCCAACAGAGCTTTTTCGCTAAATACAGCGGAAAATATAAGCTCGAAGGACCATCCGCGTAATGCAGTACGTCCAGGCCACTTTGGCGTAAAGAAGGTGCTACATCGCCTCTATGGCGTAAAACCATACCCTTTTTCAATGCAACATTAAAGCGTACGAGGAACACTTCGTATCCCTCGAAATGAACCTGTCAAATCATGCAGTAAATCTGACGTCTGACTCCTGACAAAGAGTACTGCACGGCTACCCAGACGACGGCTGGAATAATGGAAGGCCTTCGGGACACGCCTCTGCAATTAATGCGCAGGATGATGGTGGATCTCTGCATTTAATGCAGGAGATTTGGTTAAATATTACCGAACCGTCGTTTACTGACGTCCCCTCGACGTAAGCTTCTTTTACGCGTACAAGGGGATACGCTGCCTTATTTTACACAGGCAGGCATGAACAGTTTACGCTTCGCAGAAGAGAAACGGGCTGCCACGTCAAAAGCTGCTCTTCGTACAGGACTCGAGGCACGTCTCTACACCTAATGCTCAGAACGGTGGCAGGCCTTCAAGACACGCCTCCGCAATTAATGCGCACGATGATGGCAGATCTCTACATTTAATGCGAGAGATTTGATTATATCTCCAAGAGCCATAAATCCGGCTAAGATGTCCACATCACCTCGGCTTCTACGCCCATCCAGCTTCTATTCTCACTCGGCTTCTACGCCCATTCAGCTTCTATGCTCACTCGGCTTCTACGCCCATTCGGCCTTCTGTGCCTACTCGGCTTCTATGCCTTCAGGTTTCTACGCCTACTCGGCTTCTATGCCTACTTGGCTTCTACGCCATGGTGACAGACATTGGCTTCTACGCCAACCTCTTCTACACGAGGGATACCAACCTGCGTGGCTTCTACGCCGTGATCTCTATAGCGATTATACGCGTTTTGTCCCTTAGTTGGACCCGTATCACACGCTCATTCAAAAGATTATCTATACGCAGGCATTGGTTACTTTAACCGTTGTGTAAAAGGGTGATGTACTGTCCACTACTCAATTTTTATACCGACTGAGTGGTCACTGTCACTAAAAACTCTATAAATAGAGACCTCAATCAACAGAGGACAAGGTCGACAAAATTGAGAGAAAAATGGTCGAAAAATTGGTCAAGGAAACCAATATCAGATCCAAGGTCGAATTGGAGGAAGGCGAAAGAGATCGGTGAGAGGGAGTCTTGGAGAGAGAAGAGTCCGGAGCTCAGGCAAGGAGTAGCGATCAACGACTTTGGCATCGTGCATCCATCCTCCTAAGCAACCTCCGAAGCTGCTCTCCGTCTTCTACGGCACTTCTTCACCATCGTGTGGTCCAAGGGCTAAAGTGATCGGCTACAGATCAGACACCCATAGCAATATTTACCCAGATTAAATAAATTGTACTCCCATATCCTCGTATAGGATTACATTGTACAAGCTTGTTTGTAAACCAAAGAAAACGGGTTTCGTATAAGCCTCGTCTTATATACATTTTTCCTTCTTTCGTTTATCACCATAAACACCTGGGGTCACTCACTGCGTCGTAGGGGTACTCTGTTCAAGACGTACAGGGTTCGTAAATTTAGTATTCAAATAATGCGTATCTTAAAACTATATATATATATATAATAATACTTAATTAATATATATAGTATATATCAAGAGCATACAAAATATACATAATGTATTTATATACTAAATCTAAATATATACATATATATAAGTATATATAAATTATACAAAATGCAAGAAGAAGATAATATGCTATATATATATTTAATATACTACAATATATATATATATGTAATAATATATATATATATATATATATATATATATATATATATATATATATATATATATATATATATATATATATATATATATATATATATATATATATAAATATAAAGCAATATATATATAAATATACTTATATATATAGCTTATACAATATAATATATATATTTACATATAATAGTACATATATGATATATTTATATATATATTTACTAGTATGCATAACATAGTATATATTTAGTAGTATATATATATATATTAGCATAATACATAATACATATAGATATATATATATAAATAGTATATATATTATAACATAATTATATATAAATATATATATATAAATATATATATATATATATATATACATAATAATAATATGGGTACATATATATATATAAAATATATTAGTATATATATATATATATATATAAAACAGAAAATACATATATGTATATATTATATATTATATAGATATATATTACATATATATATATGTACTGTATATATATATATAATAATAATAATAATATATATATATATATATATATATATAAATATGTATAATAATATATAAATAGATATATATATATAAATATATTAATATATATATATAATTATTCATATATAAATAGTTATATATATACATATATATATATATATATATACATATATATATATATATATATACATATATATATATATATATATATATATATATATATATATATATATATATATATATATATAAAATAAAAAAATAGAAAATACATATATGTATATATTATATAGTATTTTTACTGTATATATTGTAATTATAATATATAATTAATAATATATATATAATATAATATATACAATATATATATATAAATATACAATATATATATATATATATATATATATATATATATATATATATATATATATATATATATATATATATATATATATAAATATTCATATATATACATAAAAATATACTAATACATATAATAATAAAATATATAATATTACATATATATACTGTATATATACAGTAATATAATAATATAATATATATTATATATTATAATATATATATTTAAACATATATGTATATATATATATATATATATATATATATATATATATATATATATATATATATATACATATATACATACATATATATACACGTATTTACGTATATATAGGGTGGGGGGGTATACCTGTCAGACAGGGGGGGCCACTGGCTTGTCACCGGCGGGAGGACGGCGGCGGAGTAGTCGGCGGCTGGCCGGGACGGCGGTCACAGCAGTAGTGGCTGTCAGCAACCACAGCAGCAACGGCAGCTTGCAGCGGTTGCAGCGCCGCAAGCGGTGGCGGAGGCGGCGGTGCAGGCGGTTGGGTCGGCGGAGGGGAGGGTGGCGAAGGTGGTAGGGCTGGTGGCGGAGTTCCACGGTGGCGGTGGTGGTGGTTGGAGGCGGTCGGGATGGGGGGGTGTTGTTGTGCAGGTGAGGGAGGAGGCGCTATGGGGATGATGGAGGCGGCTGTAGGTGTCGTGGGGCGGTGGGGGTGGGTTGGTCCGGCGGAGGAGGTCAGGGCGGAGTAGATGGGGGTAGTGGCGGTGGTTCACGGTGGTTGGAAGTGGTGCTGGGGTGGCTCGGGTGTGGGAAGCTGTTGTTGGTGTTGGTGGGGTGTTGGTGGCTGTGGAGGCTGTAGGCGGTGCCGGCGGTGGACAGGGCGGGTGGTGGTTGGTCGGAAGGGAGCTGGGGGAGGGGCGAAGCTGGTGGCAGGGGTTCGGCGGCGGTGGTGGCCGGAGGGAGGTGGTGTGGTGTTTGGAAGAGGGGAGGGGGTCGGGTTTATAGAGTTAGGGCCAATGGCATTGTTTGTAAATAGGTTAAGGGTTTAAGGGTTTTTAGGTAATTTTAATACATAAATATCTATAGATATTTATTCAGATTTTTATGGATATTTTTGGGTGGGCCCCATTGCCAAATCGACGGTGTAGGGTCACAGGCCAATAGGAGGTTGACACCTCATATTGGAAATTTGCAGAAAACCCTTACAATTTCATAAATTCCATAAATGTCCTATAATTGGGAAATTATGCAATTATAAAATTGTCTGGGAAAAACACCATATTCCTAAAAATGCTAAAATTCACAGAATTGAAGGGGAAAGCTGTATGAGGGCCCTGAGGGGGTGGGGGTGAGTGGTTTTTGGGTGATACGGGTCACCGTATTAATTAATTAATAATTAATACGCACGGTGTTTACTAATTATTTAGAGGCAGGTAGGGCCATAATTTCAGTACGGTGTAAATATACTAAATGTAGTATACCCAGTGTAGAATATTATCGTATTTTTGTTTGGGTAAAACAGATGCCTGTTGGGCCTCTAATTTCTATTGGAACAGGGACAAGGGTACAGGCCTGGAAATTAATTAAAAATAAATACGGACTTTTGTAACGATATTTGTGCGACTAAAACGATACTCATGCCAGCATATCTGGGAGTTTCACAAAGTGCAGGATAGTAGACTGGCATGTCTAGTAGGGGTATGTGAACTTTGTTTGGTGATGACAATCAGTGTAATGCTTTAATTATTTGTGTGATGGACAGGTGCACCAATCAATAGGATATGTAAGCAAAATAAATTAAAATATTGCAATAAATCCTAAATTGCTAAAAATGATTTTAAAATGTTGAAATCTGGTCGAGGGAGTTTACAGGTAGGAATTGGTGTAGGAATAAAGAAATTTGGAAGAGAAAAATTCTAGATCTAGATTTGGAATAAAAAATAAAGAGAGAGAGTCTCTCCCCACTCCAATTGGTGGTCGGCCCCTACCCCCTCCTCCAAGATACTATAAAATATCCACAACATTCCTTAGGGCATGTCATAAAAGAATTAATCAAGGAGGAAAGATTCTAGTCTAATTGGTTTAGCTAATTAATTCATCATCCTAATGAATGGGCTTACTATTGGGCTCAATTCTAACTAGAATTAAATGTTGGTCCATGGATCTAATCTAAACTAGTTAGGTCCACTAACACAAATCCAAAATAAAATCTAACATCTAACAATAAATAAATATTCAACATGCACAATATTTATTTAATTATTAAATTACTAAAATACTCTTTCCTAGAAAATATGGTATTGACAAATCTACCCCCCTTAAAATAATTTCGTTCTCAAAATTCAAAGATGAAACTACCTCCAGAAAATAAAATAGAACATAATCATGAAAGAACATACCTCAAGGTACAAGCAAATATGGGTAACGCTCTCGTATTTTATCCTCTCTCACCCCGGTAGACTCACCCGAAGAGTGATGCCTCCATGCGATACATATCAAGGGAATGGTCTGGTTCCTCAGCACCTTCTCTCTCCGATCCAAAATCTCAACTGGCTGCTCTAGATAGCTAAGAGTAGGGCCCACTTCTATCTTCGAGTGATCCAACATGTGACTAGGATCCGCCACGTACCATCTCAACTGCGATACATGAAATACGTTGTGCACTCCCTCCAATGCAGTTGGCAAGTCTAGTCTGTAAGCAACTACACCGACCCTCTCGAGAATACTGAAAGGTCCGATGAATCACAGACTAAGTTTTCTGCCTCTACCGAAATAAATTGTGCCACGTGTCATAAAAATCCTCAAGAACACCATACCACCAACCTAGAACAAAATACAACCTTAAGAACTCTAACGAAACAAACATTCACAAGCAATACAAAATAAAATATATACCTCAAACTCCAATGGTCTCTGGTGGCTATCGACCCAATGCCGATGTCTGTCCTGCGCCACCCGAAGTCGATCCCTGATGAGCTTTACCTTCTCAGCTGCATCCACGACCATCTCTGGTCCCAATAAGGCTCTCCCACCAATATTATCCTATCTTAACAAAGTGCGACATCTCCGTCCATACAACGCCTCAAATGGTGACATCTCTATACTGTCCTGGTAGCTGTTGTTATAAAAAAACTCTACCAAGTGAAGATGTTCCTCCCAAGAGCCTCCAAAATCCAAAACACAGGTGCATAGTATGTCCTCGAGAGTCTGAATAGTCCTCTCCGACTGCCCATCTTTCTGAGGGTAATATGCGGTACTGAACCTGAGCTAAGTACGCAAGATAGCCTACAAACTCCTCTAGAAGTAGGACGTAAAATGACTATCCTGATCCGAGACTATGATCACAGGAACTCCATGCAATCTGACTATCTGATACATATACATCTCCACGAGCTTCTCCGTAGACGTACCCACTTTGAATGGTAGAAAGTGGAATGATTTGGTCAACGTGTCTACGATGACCCAAATCGCATCTTTACCTCCTGGAGAACGCGGAAGCCCTGAAACAAAGTCCATCATCACATGCTCCCACTTTCACTCTGGAATGGATAAAGGCTGAAGCAATCTACCCGGCCTCTGTCTCTCTGCCTTTACCTGCTGGCATACCAAGCATCTGGATGCAAAGCTAGCTACCTCCCACTTCATACCAAACCACCAAACATGCTTTCTCATATCCCTATACATCTTGTTGACACCTGGATACATAGAGTACTGAGATCGATGCACCTCCTGAAGAATCTTCTCACGCAATGCTCCACTCGGCACACAAAATTTGGTACCGTACCGCAATAATCCATAATCTGTGATACTGAAGTCCTCTACCAATCCTATCCAGACCTATGCCCTGATGCTCCTCAGAGACTCATCATCGAACTGTGCGACTCTGATCCGGTCTATCAACTCTGACTGTACCTGAAGTCCCCACATATGTGCTGCAACTCCAGGAACTAACACTACCAGAAAAAGTCAAATTAGTGACATTAAAAAATGTTGCTAAATGACCAAAAAATATCGCTAATCACGTTTAGTGACATAATTAGCAACGTTTTAAAGAAGTCAGAACAAAGCACGTCGCTGAAAGAAAAAATGTCGCTAAATGTCGCTATGTCGACGTTTTTTAGCGACTTAAATGTGTCGCTAAATTAGCGACGTTGACTAACGTCGCTAAACGTCGCTAATTAGCGACATGTTTAGCGATGTTACAGTGACGTCTTTAATGACCTGGCAATACAGCAATGTCATCAATTTGTGACGTACATCGATATTTTTAGCGACATATTTAGCGACGTCATTAGTGACGTGTATTAACATCGCTAATTAGCGACGTATTTAGCGACGTGTATACACGTCGCTAAACGTCGCTAAAAACGTCGCTAATTTTACAAAAAAATAAAAAAAGAATACTGAATTATTTCCAAACTATTATTCCTGCAGTTTATTAAATCACAATCTGTACAAATAGACCTGGAGCAACCCTTCGTTGAATTTCTGGATTTGCCAACCCCCTTGGGTTGAACACTCAACACCGGTAAAATAACTTATTTAATATGAATAATATAATAAAATTTGAAGAAAAGAAAGCATCCAGCAAATCTCATCGTAAAGAATACGGCAAATATATATCCATACAATCTCATCCTAAATAATAAAAATATATAAATATTCAGCAACTAGCTATACTACTGCGGATCTGTAGGAGGCTGACCACCGGCGCGCATGAAGGATAAGAACAGCTCATACTGCTCTCGTGGAATCGACACCGATGTCGATGGAGAAGGCAGTGACGTCGGTGGAGTCTGTATCGATGTAGGCGCACCAGGAGGCCGTACCCGCTCCAAGTCTGCGAGTCGCTGGTTGAAAGAATCCATGGTAGATAATAGTCTCGTACTGCTATGAACTATTGAATTCTGCATCATCGTCAGCCTCTCGCCCATCGATAGCTGTGAAGCCTGCAGCTTCGTGATGTTGTGGTCTGTCGAGGCTCTAAGATCATTTGTCAAATCCCGGAGCTCCATGATGCTGCGGTCGAGCATATCGAATCGTGCGATGAGCGTCGGATCGTCCGTCTGCTGTTGGGACCGGGGCTTCTCCTCCATCCTTCGCAGCAACTCGTCACGTAGAGACGCAATCTGACGGTCAACGGCCTCCTGGACTCTGGCCGACGACTGCGAGGGTTATGTAGAATGCGCAGCTGTCGGGGAGGCCCTAGATGACTGCGTCGCAACCAGGGTGCCATAGTATCCCTACTGTAGTACGTACCCTTCTGGAGACCACCAGCTGCGGTCACCCACAGGTCGTCCACCGACGGAGCTGGAGCGGGCTGCGAGAAAGTACCAGCCTCTCGAGGTGTAGGTGCACTAGCAGTCGCCCGCTCATGCAGCCTAAGATACTCGGCCTAGAAAGGTTTGAAACTCGATAATTGCCTAAGTTATATTAAAATTAACAAAAAGTAAAGTAATACTTACATAGTTCTGCGAGGCCCTCTCATCAATGAGATTTCCGTCCTTGTGATGGGTGGCCAAGAAGACGGTCACCATGTTTGCATCATCACCCCTCTGTACCTGTTAAAAATATATTATTTAGTATTAAACTTAAACATTTTTTCCTACTACCATTTTATGGTACTTATATTAAAATAATATATTTTAAAAGAAAAAATATACCAAACGACGAAAATGTTCCGTCATCGGAATCGAGCTGCCACACCACTTGGCAGCATTCCGCCTAGCCGCCTTGGCCTTCTCAGACCTTTCCTTGTAGCTCGGATCGTCGAATCTAGCCCTCATTGCAGTCCACTGCTCAGGCGTGATCCAACCTTGGATCGGTTTTTCAGCATGATCACGAGCCTTCTGGTCATCCAGAGCATCTCGGATAAGCTTGGCGGCAACGGTAGGAAAGAGCCGCTCGATTAACTCGGCCCGATGCGGAGGATAGAAATACGTTTGCTACAATAAATAATTTAGTAAGTGAGCATCACGGATAAGTTATATAATATGCATAAATTAGAGGATTTATTTAATATACTTTTACTTGGAAGTGCGCAAACCAGAATGCCTTTCTCTCCTCCGGAGCCTCAGAGTAGTTGATCCAAGGGCCACCGAAGTTGTTCCTCAGAAATTGGCCCACGCATCTCTGAACCGACGATGGATGATATCTGTACAGAGATAATTATTTTGATCGAAAAAGTCAATATACGATGAATAAAGAAATACACGATATATATTATGCTAAACCATCTAATTGACTTACTTTGTACCGTTGGCCCAAATCTTTGTCCTCGTCTCCTCCGGAGGTACGCATGGAGGATCTTGCTGATGCTGGGACAATGTGGGCACGACCTCCTTGACATGCTCATCTGTCCCCATGGTTCTGTCAGCAGAAGGAACGCTGGACGAGAGAGTACTATCACACCTGGAACTACTCGTCCCAACAGTCGAAGATGTGAGTGATCGATATACTGAGTACTGGGCGACGACGATCCGGAACCAATAGTAGGCAGTACCGGAGGAGCACTATGTCTACCTCGGGACCTACCGAATCCTCCGCGTCGTCCTATCATACCTGATAACAACATATAATAAATATAGAAAAATACAAATATATAGTACATTCTACAGTCAAAATGTGATTCATATCTCAAAGCATTCTACAGTCAAAATATAATACATATATTCGTTAAAATAGTACATTCTATAGTCAAAATATAGTTACATTCTACAGGCAAAATATTTTATTTTCAATCATCTTCAGAAAATTCATCTTGTTCGCCTGCCTCGTCCTCCTCTCCCTCTTCCTCCTCCTCGTCTTCACTTTCATCTACTTCGTCTTTTTCTTCCTCTTCGAATAATTCTACGTCTTCTACATTATCACTCGTGTAATAAGTAACTTTCGCTGAGTCCACATCTATAATATTTGTTACAAGAAGTAGATCGTCCTCCTGATAAGCTATTTCGTCAATGTCAAAAGTATTTCTAGCTTTAGTCTTGCATACTGCCCACTAATCTGACCTCGCTGTCCCCCGTCTAGGATAAGTTATGAAGTACACGAGCTGAGCCTGACTTGATAGGACAAATGGTTCGTAGCCTTGATATCTACACTTGTAGTTTATATCCACAAGGCCATGCTTGTCAATTTTTTAACCTTGATCTTGAATCGGATCGAACCATTCACACTTGAATAGCACGATATTAGCAGGTTTTGTGCCATAATTATATGTCAACTCTATAATCTCTCGTAAGATGCCAAAGAAATTATTGCCTAGATCGACATCTTTGTAGTTCGAAGATTTGATACACAAACAACTATTTTTCGTGGAATCAAGATCCAGAAAGCTGTCTCTGATAGGATCATTTGTTGACTTGTACCTGAACCCATTCACACAGAAACTTGGCCATATTTTAATGGCAGTAATTGGTCCCTTGGCTAGAGTTCTAATAGATTCAGTCTCGGTGTTATTAGATGATCGATCTAAATACCAAAGTAGCGATAGTAAGTTATTTGTTTTGCCAAGTGCAGAATTAAAAAGTAATTACCAAGCATCTTACATATGCGCTCAACCAAGAAGGAAAATGGCATCGCATTTCTTGTTCTACCTTCTTCGTCTGTTATTGTCACGCCCCAGTCCCAAAATACATAGGACTAGGACACGTAAGCATGCCAGCCGTATGGATATGGCAACTCCAATATATGGAAACCAAACCCATACGTACGCTGTAATTAGAATACTCAAATCCACAAGTAGTATAATTCTATCAACAGTCACAGGGTATAATCTAAATCTCATCCATGAAAATTAAATATAAATAAATAACCAACATCTATATAATTAGAGCTCAATAAGAAGTATCTAAAGATGATAGTTGGATGGAAATAAATCCACTACCAACTCGAATATAAAAGCAACACAATATAGGTACAGCACCAAATAAATACTAGGTCCGAAGAGTAAACCTCCTCAACGATCAGTAGCAAGTCCGGATCTGTGCTCCTGTGAATACTCATGAACATCTACACTTGGAAATGGACCAGGTCCTCAGAGGGACGTACAAGATACATAGAAGCAAGCCATTTGAATATAATAAACATGCATAATGTTTAAAAATATATAAGTATGTTGTACAAGATAATCTATATGAATGCAAATGAGAACAACTTTTCGATGTATGGGCAAGGGTAGGCTACTCGATCTAAGCCTCACAACTCACACACCCGTCTAGAACACCATCAGCCGACATACCTCGGGGGTAGCGACCCTCGTGACTCCATTAATCGATATACTCGGGGGTAGCGACCATCGGATACGACCACCATAGTGCGAGCTAGTTACTACGGTTTACCAGAGTGGTCAAAGCCTATACGCCTACTGATTGTCCTCTATGATACTAAGTGTCAAGTGTGTATCAACATATCTAATATACAGTAATGATTGAAAGAACTACACATGCAATGAATAAACAGAAATGCAATAAATATACAGAAATATATTAAGCATGCAAAATACTGTAAGCAATTTGGCATGGCTATCTTGTCTGGTAAGAAAGCTGCAAAGTGTAACGTCCAGAAGTCCACACACAGGATCAGAAGCTATGGCCTCAGAACAAATATCTTCGGATACTGAAATAGATATCACCAACATTCCCAGAATAAGCAAAATAGCTAGAAAGCACTTCCCTTTCGTCCAATTTGGACACAGGGGTAAAACGATAATTTTTTGGTCAAAGTGGGGTCTACATGTGGACCACTTAGCACCGAAAAGCGTGCCAGGGGTAAAGGTCTCTAAATGGGATAAAATATAGGTCAAACAAACTCTAATATCAGCACGAACTCAACGGTACTTCTAACTTTGGATTCCGGTGAGTCGAACACAATTCGCCCAAAAAGTCAACCGTGGGCCCGCCCAATTGGCGATTTGGTCAACTGTCTCAGAATTGCATAAAAATTGGGTCACAGGACCAGCGCGTTACCACGAGTTCATTGGCACAAATTTCATCGCAATCTGACGAGCGTGCACAAAATGCGTACGGCTTTCACAAAAGTTGCTGACATGGGGTTTGTCCGCGGATACGGACTAATTTCGACACGCACATGCGTCCGAATCAGTTTTCGTGAACTCTCACGTGTCTGGATACACTACGCGCACCGTTTGGTACACTTGGTACACGACGGAGCGGTCCCGTTTTGCGGGGCGTGCTCCGTTTCATAATTTTTAGAAATCTGGAAAAAGTATTTTTTGGGGGTTTTCTAATGAATTTAATTCTACATACAACAGTTAATAATCTAATGTTAATTAACAAAAATTAAACTAGGTCAAGTGGTCTCCACATACCAAAAAGAAAAATCGGATTCGGATCTCTATGGTGGGAGATACGAATCCGGAAACATAGGTGATCACCGCAGTTTTCTACGATACCCAGAAATTATTATTTTTTGCCAACTTTGACGTTGTTTTCGCCTAGGGTTTCGTGTTGTTCGAGGTCTACTATCATACAGGTATTGAAGAGGGTTAAGGGGTGAGCGTACCAGTAAAGACGGGGTGGCATTTGGTTGAGCAAGGTGACGGAAAACAGATCCTGAACATGGCTACTTCGCTGTCCAAACTGCAGTGCACGGGGTCTGTGCGCGTCACGCGATCGTCGTGCGGGCGGTTCTGGGCGGCTGGACGCGGACAGCGGCGGCGGTGATCTCGAGGGGAAGAGGGAGGTTAGGGTTAGGGTTTTCTCAAAGATGTATATATATATATATATATATATATTATAGTATATATATATATACTATATATATATATATATATATATAACGAGCCTGGGGGGTGCTGAAGCCGCGCGGGGGGGGGGGGGGGGGGTGGGTCTTCACGCGCTGCTACTGCAGCTGTTTCATATGTTTGCTCCTAACGGGTTGGCTAAGGGTATTGGGTAGGGATAGATAGATCCATAAAGGGAATTATGTTTTTTCTTTTTTTTTCTTTTTCTTTTTTTTTTTTATTTCTTTTTATTTCTTCTATTTCTATTTAACTATCTACGTGTGTGTGTGTGTGTATATATATATATATATATATATATATATATATATATATATATATATATATATATATATATATATATATATATATATATATATATATAATTCTAGAATTTACTTTATTGCATACCATCAAGCTATCAACTGTCCAAAGGGTCTCCTACATAAAATAAATTAGGAAAAATTTATACTGGCTCAATAAATCTCCTAAATTCACAAACACCTAAAATAAAAATTAAATAAAATATATTTCTCCTAATTAGCTCATAATTATTACAGTTAAATTAATAATTAAAAAAAATAACTATATACGGTTTTTAGGATAGGGATTTTACAGTTATGTAGGGTCTAACCGACCTCAACTCATCATTATATGTGCTAAAAATAATGAAGCAACTGCTGATTAGTAGCATAATAGTATCTTATACTATTACATTGAGATGATGTAAACGTGAACTTATTAATTACTTACCCCTCTAGCTTCTCCACTTCATCCTCGTCGCAATTGAGTAATATATACAACTGAGCAACCCTTAGCTCATCGTCATTCAAATATATCTTCTTTATTTTTTTCGAAGGCTTTTCGGACGCATTGAATACTTTGAGTATTGCATCATTAGATTCCTGATATATGTCATCGTTTCTCGGAGCTTTCGTTCTATTAGTAGCAACATGCGGTTTAAAATATGTCGAGCAAAAGTTTATAATCTCCTCGAGAACATAAGCTTCACAAATAGAGCCCTCAACCCGTGCCTTGTTTTTCACCTTACTCTTAAGATGATTCAGATGCCGCTCGAAGGGGTACATCCACCGATAACCGACAGGACCACCAACACGTGCCTTATAGGAAAGATGAATTGGCAAATGCTCCATAGAGTCGAAGAATCCAGAAGGAAACACCTTCTCGAGCTTACATAGTGTTACTACAATGTCCTTCTCTTGCTTTTCTAGACGATCGACGAGCAACTTAGTACAACAAAGATCTCTGAAGAATATGCTGAGCTCTGTCAATGGATCCCAAATGACCTACGATAATAATTCTCGAAATGCAATCGGAATTAACCTCTCCATGAATACGTGACAATCGTGGCTCTTCATACCCGTCAGTTTGTTTTCCTTGAGATCGACGCATCTTCTCAAGTTCGACACGTACCCGTCTGGAAACTTTAGACCCTGAATTCACCTACAAAGTCTCCCTTTATCCTCTTTCTCCAGTGTGAAAACTGACTTAGGTTGCTTTAACTTTCCATTTTCCTCATCTATCAAATGCAATACAGGATGTCTGCATATTTCTTCTAAGTCCAACCTGGCCTTCCGATTATCTTTCGTCTTCCCCTTTACCTCCATTACAGTATTAATTATATTATCAAACACATTCTTCTCGATATGCATGACATCAAGGTTATGTCTGATCAGATTGGTGCTCTAATATGGCAGATCCCAGAATATACTCCTTTTCGTCCAGTTATGGGTGCGACCAAATCCATCACACTTATACCCCTTAGCAGGCTCTTCGATAGCACTTGGTAAATCTTTTACCTCTTTCCATAGGGCCACCTTGGCGGTGGATTGGCCTTCTCCACAACTCCCGCACGAACAGCATTTTGGTTCCTCCGGTACGGATGATCCTTCGGCAGAAATTGTCGATGATAATCGAAGAAGCACGATTTGCCTCCGTGTTTCAAACGAAAAGCCTTAGTACGGTCCATGCAATACGGACATGAGAGACGACCATGGGTGCTCCATCGCAATAATATTCCATAGGCCAAAAAGTCGTTGATGGTCTACATAAGTACTAACCTCATCTAAAAATTCTACTTTCTAGAAACATCGTACGTGTTGGCACCTACTTCCCACAACTGATTCAACTCATCTATCAAAGGCTGTAAATACACATCGATGTTCCTCTTTGGATTGTTCGGACCTGGGATAATAACGGTTAGGAAGATATACGGAGTCTTCATGCACATCCAAGGCGGTAGATTGTACGGAGTGACGATCACAGGCCAACACGAATACTGGGAGCCCGAAAGTCCGAATGGGATAAAACCGTCAGAGGAGAGCCCCAATCTGACATTACGCGGATACGAAGCAAAATTTGGATACTCTCGATCAAATTGCTTCCATGCTTCTCCATCGGATGGATGACCCAATACTCCTTCGATCTGTTTTCGCCTGTGCCAACTAATGTTTTCTGCAGTCTCCTTAACCATAAACAATCGCTACAACCGTGGCGTCAAAGGCAAGTAGTGCATCGAATCGGTAGGCTTCCTTGCACCGACAGACTTTCCTCTAACAGTGGCCTTGTAGTGATCAACACCACAAAATCTGCACTCATCTTTATCCTTGTCGTCTTTGTAGTACAACATGCACCCGTTGCGACATGTATCAATTTTCTTGTATCCCATCTAGAGTGATCTCACCATCCTCTTAGATCGATAGAAGTCTTTAGGCAACTTTGCACCCTCGGGCAAGATCTCTATAATCAAATCGATCAGTCGATTATAGCATTCTTGCGACATGTTAAAATCGGACTTTATGCTCAATAATCTTGTAACCACCTCCAACGGTGAATGATCCTCACAACCAGGATATAGTGGAGTCCTTGCATTCTCCAGCAACTCCATAAACTTTACAGTATCGACATTCGGTGCCTCCTCAGCTGCATCATAATTGTCCGGATTACAACTAGGTCCCACCGTATCATAATTGTCCGGATTAAAACTAGGCTCCGCTGTATCATAAACCATGTTCACCCACCCGTCGTCGTAAGCATCGTGGTCGTGGACATCCATATACGGCTCCACATAAGGCTCCGACTCCGATGCTAGAGACACAAGTTCTCCCTGCGTGGTCCACTGATAGTAATTCGGCGTGAAGCCCTTCGATTACAAATGATATGTGACTTTTACTTCTAGATAATATTTCCTGTTGCGACATCTCACACACAGACACTTAATTTTGGTACCATCCATGTACTGAGGGAACGCCTTGACGAACTGCAGGAACTGCTGTACACCCTCAATGAATTCATCCGGCACACCGCACATGTTATCAGGATGACGGTTGTACATCCACGAACGATGACGCAGATAGTAATTCATATCCATTTCTAGATACTTCACAAAAATAATAGTATGTATCATATAAATCACTATATACAGTGGTTTATCACCTAACTTCATAACTTAACCGTACTATAAAAATCATAACTGATATAATACATACTTTTATTTATCAAAGTCTAAAATAAGCAATATTCAAAACAACTAACCATTTAAATTAACACATACACCTATCAACTAACAGTCATCAAGTATTAACTTACCTACAAAATGAGAACAATACCCAACTAATATGTAACACTAACCACCCTTTAACATATAACTTAACATTTACTAACAATTGACACTACATCATGGCCTCTAATTCGAATACCAAACTAAAAGTCATATCTAATTATCATACTCCTACAACTACCTGACACTAACCTTCACCATATACTAACCATCATCAATCATCTAACTACAGACAGTGTGCCACTGATCTAACAGTCATCAACTTCAAGTTCCACAATCAACTTTCTGCCCTGGACTTAACTATATTCAAATCTGAACACAACACCCACTGAAGTACACCTAATAGCAACCTGATTCCCCCACATTGATGCTTACTACAATTTTTCCTACGGTGGACTATCTGACTACCTCTCGCCCCTAGCACTATGAACTGCACTATAAGTGTGCAGTCAACACACTACAGATAGTGTTCCATACTACAGAACTGCAGCTACCCCCAACCACACTCCTAGATCACTGACTTACCTCAGCATGCTCTAATGCACATTGGGCTGATGTGCCTCAAGTCTCCTCCTGCTAGTAAGCAGTGCTCACTGCTACTGTTACCTCTACTTTCCATGCTTATATGTGTACCTCAATCTATGTGCTTGTGGGAACTCAAACCCGAGCCCCTCATATATTCACTATTGCACATCTAAAACCCAACTTGAGTCACGCTCACTGATACACTTGTATCAATATACACCATCTCCTCACTCATTTGCTGCTAACAAAGGACACCACTATGATACCCTCAACTTTGATATACCCTCCCTGCATACTTCAATAACACTCTCACACACACTTTAACTAATATAAAAGTATCAATACCAACCACACAAATAATACTAACAATACAGACACTATACGCACTGGCATTTGGTGCCAATAGTCACTGCTCTTGTTGCTTTCTCAACGTTTAGTGCACATATATTTTAGTCTGCATGTGTGTGTCGAGTGTAGTGTCAGGGTATGATCGTGGGGGATAGGTAGGTATTAGGAATCAATCCTGATCAAAAGCCCTAACCCTAACCCTAACCCTAATCCTAGGTCCTGATCAGTATCTGTGTCAGTGTGTGTGTGTGTGTTTGTCGTATCTGTGTCTGTATCAGTATCAGAGTCTGTGTGTGTGTATGTGTCATGTCAGTGTCAGTGTCAGTGTCACATGTGTGTCCTGTGAGAGAGAGAGAGAGAAAGAGAGAGAGAGTTAGGGTTTACCTAGAGCTCGAGGAGGAGGAGGGGGATGCCGGAGTAGCCACTACGGAGAGCCGGTCGCCAGAGCGGGGGGAGGGGGGAATTTTTTTGTTTTTGAAATCGAAAAAATTTTGACAGATGGGAAAAAATGAAATCGAGCCCTAATTAACCAAATTTTAGCGACGTTTAGCGACGTCAAATAAAAACGTCGCTAAATTAAATTTTAGCGACGTCATGGACGTCGCTGAACACGTTGCTAAATTTTTTTAATATAAACGTCGCTATATACATCGCTAAACATCGCTAAATTAGACATATTAGCGACGTTTAGCGACCTTAATTGAACTTATAGCGACTAATCTTTTAAAATCTTAATAAATGTCGCTAAACGTCGCTAAATGTCGCCATTTAGCGACGTCTAGCGACGTTTGTACATAGAGTCGCTAATTTATATATTATTAGCGATGTTTCCTTTGACGTCGCTAAAATACGTTGCTAATCCCGCTTTTTCTTGTAGTGTAATACCTCAATACCCAAGCTATTAAGATCGGCTAATAAATGTCTGTCCCTCGTCAAATACAAAGCCACTGGATACCTGCTCAAGGTATCCGCGACTACGTTGGCCTTCCCTGGATGATACTGCAAAGCAATGTTGAAGTCCTTCATCAACTCCAACCACCACCGCTGCCTCATGTTGAGCTCTTTTTGTGTAAACAAATACTTTAAGCTCTTGTGATCTGTAAAGATCTCTATCCGCTCTCTATACAAATAGTGGTTCCACAATTTAAGAGCAAAAATAGCTTCTGCCAACTCCAAGTCATGGGCAGGATAATTCTTCTTATGCGGGCATAATTGCCTGGAAGCATAGGTAATCACCTTCCCGTTCTGCTGTAACACACAACCTAAACCCTTACCTGATGCATCACTATATATAGAAAATTCTCATGCCCCTGATGACAATGTCAATATTGGAGCTGTAGTCAACCTCTTCTTTAGCTCCTCAAAAGCAGACTGGCAATCCTCAGTCCAGACGAACTCCACGTCCTTCCTGGTTAGTCTAGTCATTGGCACCACAATCCTGGAAAAATCCTGAACAAACCTCCGATAATAGCCTGTCAGTCCAAGAAAACTCCTGATCTTCGCTACTGAACTCGGGGTAGACCACGACTCAACTGCCAAAATCTTCTTCGAGTCTTCTGAGATCCCGTCTCCTGTAATCACATGCCTGAGGAATTCAACCTTATCAAGAAAGAAGTCACACTTTAAAAGCTTGCCATATAGCTTCTTCCCACGGGTCTCCAAAACTATCCTCAGGTGCTTCTCATGCTCCTCCGGGGTCTTCGAATAAATTAATATATCATCAATGAATACTACCACAAACTGTCATGCCCCAGTCCCAAAAAAATACGTAGGACTAGGACACGTAAGCATGCCAGCCACATGTATATGGCAACTCCAATATATGGAAGCCATAACTCATGCGTACGCTGTATAATGAATAATAATTCACAAGTGGTAAAACTATCACAAGTCACAGTGTATAATCTAATCTCATCCACAGAAAATCAAATATAATGAATAACCAATATCTATAACTAGATCCCAAAATAAAGTATCTAATGATGGTAGTCGGATGGAAATAAATCCACTACCGAACTAGAATGAATAATAAACAAGACAAATATAATATAAGTACCACAACTATCAACCACTGAGACTCGAAGAGAAGACCTGCACGGAATATAAGTAACCAGTCCGGATCTGTGCTCCTGCGAATACTCATGAACATCTACACCTGAAAAGGGATCATGTCCTCAGAGGGACATAATAAGATACATAGAAGCATGCCATAAAGCAAATATTGAATAAATAAAAAGGGTGTGCTAACCATCTAAGTAAAATACAATTTGAAGACAACTTAGTGCGTATGGGAAAGTGTAGGCTAGACATATGCTGACGTAATTCACCAATCGTTATGACTGGCTAGTATATGCCACATATGCCCCTAATACAAGGGCGCTATGTAATATAATAACGTCATATCACTCCGAAGAGTGAGGCATCTGCATAGTATATAACGTCCATATCGCTCCGAAGAACGTGGCATTTAAATAGTATATAACGTCCATATCACTCCGTCGAGTGTGGCATTTGAATAAAGGAAGTGGGTGTCCCATACGCCTACTAGTCGTCTTCCCCGTCCAATGTAGATGTACAAGTCGTGAACCCGACGTGGACACCTCGTACTATAATGAAAGTCTCTAAAGAAATAAACACTAAGCTAAATACCGTCACACGTGTTGCTCACACCATGGCCAGTCGAGTATGAGGCAGGCGTCCCTACATGAACTCACTCTGTGATATGTAATAATATGTGTCAAGACCTGGGAAGTCATACCGATAACTCCACAACTTTAGGTGGGTCCACTAGACTCTAGGTCAGACACAATCCTAACATCAACGCATTCGTTGACTGCACCCGAGTCTCTCTCGGACGCGCACAGTTATATAATCTAAAATAATAAAAATGTAACTAAATATATAACGGAATTTAAACAGTACAACAAGGCAAGGTATACTTGTCTGGCAAGAGAGCTGCAACATGTAACGTCTAGATATCAAACACACAGGATCAGAAGCTACGGTCTCAGAATGAACGTCTCCGGATGCTGAAATAAACATCACCAATGTTCCCATAATAAGCAAAATAGCTAGAAAACAGTACCCTTTCGTCCAATTTGGACACATGGGCAAAACGATAATTTTGGATCAAAGCGGGCTCCACATGTGGGCCACTTTGCACCAAAAAATATGACAGGGGTAACGGTCTCTAAATGGGATAAATTATAGGTCAAACAAACTCTAAATGTCAGTACAAACTCAACGGTATATCCAAATGTGGATTTCGGTGAGCCGAACACAATTTCGCCCAAAAGTCACCGTGGGACCCGCCAATAGGTAACTTGGTCAACTGTCTCAGAATTATGTGAAAATTGGGTCACAGGACCAGTGTGATACCACGAGTCCAGTGGCACAAGTTTCACCGCATTCTGACGAGTGTGCACTAAATGGCGCGAGATTTTGTAAAAGTCACGATACGGGAAATTTTTGCAGATACGGGTTGATTCCGACGCGCACACGCGTCCAAATCAGTTTCCACGAAAGCCCACACGTCTGGGTATACTGTACGCACCTTTTGGTATACTTGGTTCACGACGGGGCGGTCCCGTTTGGCGGGACGCGCTCCGTATCACAAATTTTTGTGTTTCGAAAAACAGATTTTTATCGGTTTTCATCCTAATTTAATTCTTCATACAACATCAAATAAAATAATATAATTAGCAGGAAATAATCTAGGTTAGGTGGTCTTCGCATAGCAAGAAGAAAAACTAAATTCGGATCTCTGTGGTGGGAGATACGAGTCCGTGAACATGGGTAGTTGCAACAGATTTTCTGAGATCCAAAAGTTGTCGTTTTTTGCCAACTTGGTCGCTATTTTTGCCTAGGGTTATGCGCTGTACGAGGTCAACTATATACAGATATGGAAGGGGGATGGGTCGTGAACATACCGGTAAAGATGGGGTCGAGTTTGGTCGAGCGAGGGTACGGGAAACGGAGCGTGAACACAGGTACGCTGTAGTCAAATTCTGTCGCGCGCATGTCGTCGCGGTTATGCGGTCGTGGCGTCGGCGGTGTCTCCGGAGGCTCTGGGCTGGCATCGGCGGTGTCTCTGGCAGCTCTGGGCTGGCATCGTCAGGTCGGCGGCGGTGCGGCTAGGTCGAGGGGGTTGTTGAGTAGGGTTAGGGTTTAAGAAAAAGTAACATATATATAGAGAGAGAGGGAGAGAGATCGCGAGAGAGGGGTGGGGGGTTTAACCCGCGCGGGGGGTTGGGGGTGATGGGGTTGTAACTGCTGCTGTTAATCCTTTTCTTAACGGGTTGGGCTAATCGGGCTGGTAGGGGTCTTTAGGATAGTTAGGGTTTGGATCCATTTTTATTTTCTTTTTCTTTTTCTTTTTCTTTCTCTTTTCTTTTTCTTTCTTTTATTCCTTTTTATTTGTTTTCTATTTTCTTTTCTATTCTCTTTTCTTTTGTTCTATATATATATATATATATATATATATATATATATATATATATATATATATATATATATATATATATATATATATATATATATATATAATTTGAGAAATTTTATTTAGTGCATACAATAAATCTACTCAGCTGTCCAAAGGGTCTCCTACATGGAAATAATTAGGAAAAAATTATAATTGCTCCGTAAATCTCTAAAGCACCAAATACCTAGCATAAAAATTTTAATAAATTCTATTTCTCCTAATTAGCTAATAAATACTATAAATTAATTAAATAATTAATTAAATAATTAATATGGTTTTTAGGATTAGGGATTTTACATTCTACGCAACTTATAAGAATTTTATCCTCGAAATTAAAAATAAGCCACGATAGAAAGTCAAGGATGGTATAAGATAGAGATTTGCAGCTTATTCTGTACCTTCCTCCATCCTAACCTCCATGATTTTCCAATTGCCATGGGGACGTTTTGAGGGCTATAATTTGCATTGTTTAAAATGCTAGGCTAGGTTTATAAGAGAGGGACGATATTGCGTTGCACATTCCAAAAATTCATGGAGAAGATTCATATGGAGGAGAATTAGATTTCTTTATGTGCCATATCCAATAGGGTGGACACCTCAATGCACCTTTGTATAAAAGCACCCAACAATTAGAAAATAGCATAAAGATGAGAATTGGGTTAAATTAATTAAAATTAATGCGCAAGGTATTTTTGAATTAATTAGAAGTACATGGGGATAAAATTAGGTGGAACACAAGTGTTATGGATATAGGGGACTCATAATAGAATTTTATCATAAATTAGGTTGTATGGAACGGGTCAAGATTGTGTCTCCAATTTTGATTGGAACGCACCAGGATACAAAATAAGAATTATTTAGAATTAAATATAAACGTCCGCGACGAATATTGTGCGACTAAAATATAGCACAAGAGAGCATAATTATAAGTTTCACTAAGGTCAGAATGGTAGACGGTCACGTCTAGGACAAGGTTGTAAAATTTGTAGGAAGACAATGGCTAGTGTAGTGCTCCAATTATCGAAGCAACGGTAAGGTGCACCAAGTGATATAATTATTGCAAAATTTAAATAAAATGTCGTGTCCTATTTCCAATTGGATACAAACTAGTCCAGTTTCTCTATCTATGCTAAGTAGGTCTAATTTTTGGTGAGGGGGGTTACAATCTACCCAACTTAAAAATAATTTCATCATCGAAATTAAAATAAGGCATAATTTATTAATTCCCTCACATTCGCATATAAGGCAAGTCAATCACAACCTCTTCCAAAATTTAAAATATATTCTAATCCATCGCAATCACTTTCAAAATTAAGGTAACCTCTATTTAATCAAAATATTATAATCTCCTCTCAATTTTTAAATAATCACATCCAAATTTAAGCTAAATCTATATGACATCTTCAAATTTTAAATAGCCCACATCAATTTTCACATCCCGATCTCCAACTATCATAATCTTCTTACCAAAAAAACAATTCTAATCTAATATTATTCCTATTTTCACTTATGAATTTTGTATTCTTTAAATTTACTTAATCATGTTACTCAATCCTCAAAAATTTTAACACCAAATATATCATATATGATATATCCTTAATTAGTTATGAAAGATAGTCATCTAGTAATATGATTGGCCTATGGGGTATATCTAGTACTCTCTCTATATCAAACTTATACTAAGCATGAGGTTTCGTCTTTCCGAAATAAGGGTAGACGGAAAACAATAATAAAGAGTTCAACGGGGAGACAATAGAATAAAAGTATGGGGATCAAGGCGTTTAAGGAATTCAAATATGAATTGTCAAGGCAGTTATGGATTAAAATCCTATTTTGGTAGGTTCTTAGTCACATGCTCATATCAGTACAGTTATATAATCGATATGATATGCTCAGACATATCTAGAGGCAAGTATATTCGTCTACTACTATATATCTCAATCCACGTAAAGTAGTCATGCGAAGAGCGAACCAAGCGTACTAAGGTTAGCTAGACCTTAATACACCGATTCTGATTTAGACAATGTATTAGTGTAGCACTCCAATAATACATATGTCATAAACAAGCTCGATAAAAATAAGCTTGCAAAACTAGGCTATAATAGCAGCATAAGTCAAGGTAGTACAGCAAATATAAGTACGCTAGATTATGATGAGAGAAATTACAAAATATTTCAAGTTCACAAAGAAGATAAGACTATACAATCTCTACAGTTGTCATACTAACTCCTTGTCTAAGTCGCTAGTCGACCAAATAGGGATATAGCCTCTAAGTTCTACCGTCTGAATAAACACTATCGTCATATGCTAGTATACAGTAAATGTCATTCAGTTACACTTCGATAATATGTCAAGAGGACTATGTGATACTAGGTTGTGAGGCATACTACCCAACTTAAAAGAATTAAACTAATACTGTAATTGTCTTGAGGGAAATCTACAGAATAACCTAGTTCTGGTAAATAAAGTAGAACTCTTATTAGGGTATATCAGGAAAGGCCTTGGTACTCATTAAGGTCTTCTATTGCGTTATATAGGTAATGCTCATCTTAAGTCTTAATCACAATGCTCATAGAACAAAGGTATCAATATTGAGAATGGAAGGGTTACTGGCTCTCAAGTAAAATAGGATATAACTTGTATGTGGAACATGTTACTTGATCCAAAGCTAAAGGAAAATCATAAAATCATAATCTAAATAAACAACTCAAACCATCAAGCTCTAATTATTAAGCACCTAAATTCAAAATTTAACATTACAACTATAATCCTAACAAACTATGTTTCTTTATCATAAAAGAAATTGCTTGGCCTATAATCCGAAGGGTTAGGTGGCACGAATTGGAAGATTGAAGAAAAGAAAACATAATTAGTCGTCGCACAATAGTGAGCGCTAAGTTTTCAGAGGAACAAGATTGAATTTAAATAGAAAGTCTCTAGATAATATCATGGTTTTCTAAGGAAAATGTGGCATGCTAGTCTCTATATTCGAGGTATGATCGAGGATAATGTTAGATTAATTCCTCTAGGTTTCCTTAGGTGCTGTCTACTAATACCAAGACAAGAATCTAAATTTATAGTTCTAATACTATCTTATTATGAAAGTTAGGTTTAGTCCTAATGTTAAATCTTGGATTTCTATTGGTTCCTTAATGCTAGGGTAAAACAGTATAGTTAAATTTATAACTAACCCTAGTATTGCCTATACTACTCTTAAATCATCTCCAATTATCAAGGTATAATGGTTACTAAATCTACAGGTAAGAGATGCTAGGGTTCATTAAGTATTCTAACTCAGTGATGTGTCATTATCCTAGTTGTACTCTTAATAGGAAGGTTACCCTACTTATTATCTAACCACTAGGATAAGAATAAATTTATAGGATCTCATTCACATGTTGACATATTTTTGACCTCTATATCAGACTCGAATAATTTCTTAACTTGCATCGTGCTTGATTCAACTGTTTGACCCTACACTGATCCCGACAGAAGAAGAAAAAGCAAAGAAATTCTTTAACAGACTGAGCTTTGAACTACAGAGATGGATTAGCGCAGTTGCACCTACTTCTTACATGGACGTTCTTGCTGCAGCCTGACCCATGGAGCGCGTCACCAGGAGAGAGTCCAGCCAGAAGCGGCTGCATGTACTAACACCAGACCGAGCACAGCAGAAAAGATCTACAAAGCGACCACAGATGAATCCACCACAGAGAGCAGCATCACGAGCCTTATCCCTTCATACTTGTCACTACGGTGGCAAGGTAGGCCATTTTGAGAGAGAGTGCAAACGCAAATTGGGATTATGTTTAGCTTGCAGATCCAGTCAGCATTTAGCCAAGGATTGTCCTGAGCGTCGGAGAGGAACATCAATGGTTCACCGACTAGCTTTACCAGCATCAGAGCCAGTCCAGCAGCCACATCGACCCGCTTATCCAGCACCAGGAGCATCATAGGCGGAAGATGGAGGATTCATACCACCAGTACCGAGAGGATATCAACCGAGGCCACCCTTGGCACTACATGCAACACTTTTTCAGCAGGCCCAGCAACAGCAGAGGGCACTACCACAGGGACGTGGACATGCTTTTGCGATGACAATGGATGAGGCACAGACTCGAGGAGTAGTGAATATAGGTAAGATTTAGTCTTATTATAGCCAGCTATAGTAACGAATATTCCAGGTAGTACTTTAGCATGTGCTTGTTAGTTCCATTCCCTAGCCTATACCTAGTATTATGTTAGCGCGAACTTGTTAGTCTAGATTAGTAATATGTAAGTGGTACCCAAGTTTTCATAAGCTGTAGTTAATCCTCATTCTAATCAGACTCATTTACTCTTGAACTACTTATCTCTCATTGCCTAGGAAAAAGTTTTTATTGGTTCCCTACGTATTCTGCTTGAACAAAACCCTCATCCTTCCTCTTGATTTTTCTCTTGTTCATGGTCCTTTATCCTTTATGTCGTGCTTCAATAAATGTCATACAACCGTGTCATCTCTTTTGAGAAAACCTTTCCTGATCTGTTACGTTTTATTTTTCTTAATTGCGAGGACACAATTCTTTTAAGGTGGGTAGATTGTGAGCACCCTGATTTTTTACATAGGGTTAGTTCGGTAATTAATAATTTTTATTTATTTTAATATTTATTCGATAATTTAATCGAACTTTGGAAACCAACCTCCATATTTTTAAGATCTTGAGTGCAACACTAGCATTTTTCTTTCAACCAACCTAGCATGCTCGACTTAGACGAGTCAAATTAGGCTCCTACCATGACTGTCCCTCATAAATTTGCAATCTCATGCCTTGTTTTGGTCGCACAACTTTCACGACACAATTATGAGAAAACGATAATTAATTAACCATTTACTCATTACATACGATTTTAACACGTCACACCAACCCATTGATCCCAACTAAATCCATGCTATGAGCCTAACTGGTCCTATTAAGCACATGACCCTCGAGTTACGTTATTCGAACCCCTTGCATGCTCCCAATTTAATATTATATAGAAAATATAATTTATAGATTTATTTAATTAATTTAATATCTATTAATATTTAGTAAATATATTTTTTAATTAATATAAATTGGTTGTAAATTATTTATTGGAGGAAATATAAATTTTCTAGAATTTTTTCAAGGACCTAACTTTTTTGGAAATTTTCTGTATTTAATTATTGAATAAATAAAAGAAAATAATAGAAATTAAATCCAAACCCAAACCCATTAACCTTAACCCTACCCAAACCCAAACCCAAAACCCAATCCTAAAACTCATTCCCCACGTACAGGAGCAAACCACCCCCCGAATCTTCTCTCCTATATATATGCATATATATATACTACATAACTCAAACCCTAACCCTAACCTAATCCCACGCCAACACCACTCTCTACCATCACCGCCGCCTCCGACCGACCTCCGACCGCCGCCCGCATCGCCGCGCCCCACGCCGACCGCACCGTCGTCCCCCCCAGCGCACAGTTGCGGCCCCTACTTCGTGCACAGCTTCCGCCCTCCTCGCTCGTCTGATTCGTGTCCCGTCTTTGCTGGTATGTTCACAACCTAACCCTCTAGGATTTTCTTTAAGTGGAACGAATTTAGGCACCCCGGTTTAATCGAAAAATCGACCGAAAGTTGGCCGAAAAACTGTTCGGAAACAGTTCAGAATTTTGATCCAAACTCCCATGTTCATGTCCAATTTTCTACCAACTCATTAATTATTTTCAAAATATAATTGAAGATATTTCTTCACAATATAATAAAAATTTTTACTGTTCTTTTAGTTTTTATTAGCTTGCTTTAATGGTTAAATTATTCTTGTTCCAAAATGACCAAAAACTTGTTTTTGAAATACCCAAAATCTCGTGATACGGGGTGCATCCCGCCAAACGAGATGATTATGTCGTGTGCGAGTTGCATCGAAAGGCACGTAACATAAACACGAACATGTGGGCTTTCGTGGAACTTGATTTGGATGTGCGTGCACATCGAAATCAACGCGTATCCGTTAAAAAATACTGTATCGGCCTTTTCTGACACTCACTGTAACTTCGAGTGTGCTTATCGTTTCGCAATGAAACTTACGCCATCGGATTCGCAGCATTATGCTGGTCCTGTGATCCAATTTTGGTTCAATTCTGAGAACGTTGATGAAATATTGTTTCATGGGCCCTACGGTTCCACATAACGGACGATTTCGTGATCGGCTCATCGGAATCCACTTCTGGATATTCCGTTGGGTTCATATCGTCATTCTGGACTCGTAGACACTAAGTTTGACGAATTTGGAGAACTTTATCTGTAAACCCCCTGATTTTTCAAGTTTTTCAAAACCGGATTTTTCACAATTTTCTGGAATTTTCTGAGAATTTTCTGTAATTTAAAACAGGGTTTTAAATATTAAATGATTTTTAATTGATAATAAATAATATTAAAATATTATGAAAATAATATTTTTGGATATAAAATGAAAAACTGGACTTAGGGCAATTTTTTTGGAATTTATCGGACCCCGGACCTATTTTTAAATGCCTAAAAAGTATTTATTTAATTAAATTATTTATTTATAAATTATTTACTGATAATTATTATTATTATTATTTTTTTTTTTTTTTTTTTATACCCAGCCCATTGGGCCGGCCCAGCCCGGCCCAACAGACCCAGCCCAGCCCCGCCCTACCGGGTCGGGTTGGGTCTGCCCGAACCCGACCCGTGCCCGCAACCGGGCCCCTCTCTCTCCCCTCACCGCGTCGTGCGCCGCCCGCGTTGTGCGCCGCCCGCTCCGGCCGGCCCCTCACCGCCACGACGTCCCACTACTCCGCCTCCCACGGCCACGACCACCTCCCCCACCGCCTATAAAAACCCCCCCGATCCCCCTCTCGGCCTCACTCCACCCTCAGCCACCGCACCCCTCCGCCGTGCCCCCAGCCACGTCGCCACCGCCCAGCGCCGCCTCGACGCCGCCGCCCTCTTCCTCCCCCCCCTCTTCTTCTCCGGCGAGCGCCGCCGCAGCACAGCACAGCAGCAGCTCGAGCCGTCCAGCGCCGCCGTGAGCGCCGGCTACCGCCTCGCAACAGAGCCCCGGCCCCCAACCACCGCAGCCAGCCCCCCCCACGTCGCCGTCTCCGCCGCCCTCGCCGGAATCCCCAAAGCCGAGCCCTAACCCTAACCCTAATTCGAATCCCTGTGTCCGACACGAGTCGGACACGTGTCGGACACGATTCGACCCTGTTTTTGGGTCCCCTTCAGGTACGTGTAACTTTCGTCTCATAGCTCTGTTTTTGATTCCGCAAATTGCATTGCGAAGCCTGTATGACCCTCTCGGTGTCCGGACAAACCGCTCGGGGCATCGCGTCCTGTGGTGATCGCACACCGCGATCCAAAAACAGGAAAAACTAGACCCTGTTTTACCCCGGAACCGAGTACGCTCCGCCAAACGGGAAGACTTGGTCGCGCGCGATCTTCACAGATACGTGCGCGTCGTCGATACGGACGTGCGGGATTTCGCAGAAGTCGATTCGGGTGTGCGTGCACCCCGGAATCAACGCGTATCCACGAACATCGCCCCGTATCTGACCTTTCTGCAATTCGACCTAACTTTGTGTACACATGTCGGATCGAGACGAAACTTGCGCCATCGGACTCGTAGCGATACGTTGGTCCTGTGGGTCAAGTTTGGTTCGATTCTGAGAATGTTGACAAAATCGCGTGTCGTGGGCCCCACAGGCCCCGCTCGACGGGCAATTTTGTGTTCGGCTCATCGAAATCCAATTCTGGAAGTTCCGTTAGGTTCGTATCATCGTTCCTGACCTGTTGACACTAAGTTTGGTGAATTTGGAGACCTTTGACCCGGACACATTTTTCGGTGCAAAGCGGGCCCACCGGTGGACCCCGTTTTGACCCGAAACTGCCATTTTTGCCCTTGTCTCCAAATTGGACCCAAGAACAGGCGTTTCTAGCTGATTGATATTTTCTGGATTTGATGGTGATGTTTGTTTCAGCAACCGGAATACCGCCTGTGAATCCAGCCGAAGTCAGAACTGCAAACATAGCCGGAACCACAGGCAAGTGTACCTTGCCAAACCCTGCAGCTTGCAAATTATTTTTGGACTTAATTATGCAATGGTGGGCAAGTAAAGCTTGCCAAATCTCAGAAATTCTTGACATAGTATTTTACTTGATTTCTTGTGGAACTAAATATAAACTTGTTTTAACTGCTTAACCTAGGAAACGAGTGACGTGCTTAGTGTCCGATCATAGTCGGGTGCCAACTCCGTACGCGGGGTTGTGTAACGTCACATAGACATGGTTATCGAGACCCGATAATTCTCGTACTTGTCCTATCAAGTACACCAGAACCCAGGACACTTGACACTATTTCATGAGACAGAGTCTTCCTGAGACATTCAAGGTGATTCTGTATAGGATGCATGGTTATGACATAGACTTTACATTCTTAGACAATTGATTCATAGCTATCAGACTTGCTGCATTAGTTATAATCGTGCGTGACATGGACATGAGGCATCGTGGACATGAGATGTAGGATTACATTGGGTGGGCAGAGACACATAGACTACAGGCTGATAATATATAAAACATAGTATATATCATAGTATAATTCATAGTTATTGCCTCTACCGGCTCCCCGACACAGAGCTTGTAGTGGCTTCAGCCTGAATTCTAGTGCTGCTCTCATATGGCATATCACTTAGCTGGTTACATAGCTTACCCTCTTGTTTAATTATCTGTTGTACTGTATTTTTTTTGGCTTGTATTTTCTGTACCTTACTGTCCCCTGAGGACCTGGATCCGGATTATGTCCCCAGGTACAGCTGAAGAGAACTACCCAGAGGTGTACGGTACAGGAGCACTCCTTGGAGCAGAACCAGGAACAGAGGACGAGATAGTGGCCGAAGATTTCTCCTGAGCCCGGCTTCATCTACACAGTATTTCTATTTCAGTATTTTATTTCCTGTCTATTTTTCCTTAAATATAACAGACATATTCTCGGATTGTTTCCCGAGATAACCTAATTTGATATTGCATTTATTTTCTGGCATTAATCTGTATTATTTCTGTGGATGAGATTAGAAATACCTGAGACTTGTACTTATTACTGCTAGACTACAGCTTAAGCATGCCCTGATGGATCCATTAAATTGGGTGTCCATCGGTGCGTGCTGCTGGCCATTGCCACGCTTCTCCAGTCCCTCGGCATTTTGGGACTGGGGCGTGACATTATCTTTGGCACATTTTACGATGTGAAGTGGACCACATGTGGACCCCGCTTTGACCCTAAAACTGTCAATTTTGCTCATGTGTCCAAAATGGACTTATGGATAGTCAATCATAGCTATTTTAAGTATTTTGAGAAAATTGGTGATGTTTGTTTCACCATCCGGTGGTGTACGTGCATATTCTACTTTCCCAGGGGCAGTTGACGGAGTTCAGAACCCAGGCAAGTGTACCTTGCCAAACCTATAGAGATCCTGTTATATTATATGCTTGTGTTTCTTTTATTATATATACTTCTGTGATGTATCCTATTCAACCTAGGACCGTGAGATGTCGCTTAGCGTCCGAACAAGATTCGAGTGTCGACACCGTACGCGGAGTCATGCAACGTCACTTAGAGAGTTGATTCTGCGATCCTATATTTTTATGTGCTTGCTTTACTAAGTACGCCATACCGTAGGACACTTGACACTATTTTATGTAACAGAATCTTTTCTGAGATATTCATGGTGATTATGTATAGGCTTACAGGATTCTTGACATGAAACTTGCATATTACATGTATATTATTATGACTCGGTGTACTAGCTAGAGGTCATGATCTTGCGTATTATGCACATGAGATATCGTGGACATGAGACATGAGGTTATATTGGGTGGGAAGAGGCACACAGGCTACAGGCTGATTATTTATATATATACTACTGGAGGTGCCTTAGACTCTGGCTCAGATCTTTGGCACATATTCTAGAGTCGTGATACTACTTGCTGCTATGGGCTCCCCGACATAGAGTGTAGCGCCCCGTTCCTCCTATTCGAGGAGCGCGACTAAGAAACACAAGATGGTATCGTTCGATCGGGATAAATTGAAATAAGAACTCGTCCTCGTTATGGATTTGCTTCTTCGGAATCGATTCCCATATTCATTGGACCGTTCCCCCGGGATCGACTTAGCGGCAGAGTCAGGAGGGACCTCTCCGCTATTATCTTTGTTGCCTCGGATTTCGATGTCGCTTGTTGCTTTTGTGCCTTGAGTTGGTTTTTGGATTTGCTTGGGTTTTCTTGAACGGTTAAATGGATTTCATTATTTTTGTTCATTGAACTGCACTTCAATTTTGAGTATGGAAAGAGAGGAAGAGGTATTGATCGAGCTGTTCGTGCCATACAGGTGAACGAGCAGTAGGCGGCTTACGAGCAGAGTCTTGAAGCGCCTCTTTCCTTCTCCCTTCCAACCATCTAAGTGAGTGGCTACCATCCCGATTAGCTAGCCCTGCTTCCAAGTCTTCACATCTAAAACTCTTGCATTCTTGTTGCCCCGATCAAGCGATACCAAATAGTAACTAAAAGATGTCAAGATAAAGAGGGAATAGACTTGGAAAATATTGCTTGTCAACTAAACTTGTGAACGGTTATCATACTGTATGCTAGTTCGTTTATAAATATTCTATGAATTATGCTAAGTATGGAACACACTGTATGCGCTTAACTGTTCAGGGAGGCTATGTAAAATGAATCATGCAATACTGTTTGTCCTGTACTCGTGTTGCCTCAACTACATGAACTGTTAACTTAGTAAACATACCGTTCAATCACGGACAACTTATGCACAAAGTAACTGGTTTCTGCGGATGGTCGCTGGGATACTGGCACCGATCCGGTCCGGACGAAACTCTACTGTATAGTCAACTGTACTGGACGAGATGGCTTGTAGCGCCCACTGTACTTTCGCTGCAAACCATTCTCGTCTATGACTAGTGTCCTTCATAGAATCATGTCAGTGATCTCCTGTATATTTAAACCTGTTGTAAACCAACTTGTGTCTTCGTGGCAGGGAAGGCATGGTAAGTATTGTGCAGGTGGTTCAGACGGACAGGTAAAAGCCACCGAACGGTGGCAAGTTTATTTCAGTAAATTCTATATGCTGCTTACTTGTAAATAAACTAAGGCAAGATAGAAAACCACAAAAATATGCATGCTTCATATAAACAACGTATGGATTGGTATAGTTTGGTTAGCTCGCCTTCACCAGTATATTTCGACATACTGACCCTCGTTGAAACAGGTATCCCGCACTAAGGCGAACCGAGCGAGGAGCCGAAGTCGTCTTCCCGATCCAGTCCAGCTGTAGGCGCATCCCAATCGCGCCATCCTTGGAGCATTTTGAAGGAGGAGCTTGCAACTCAGTACACAATGCAGCTCCGTGGCAAAGCCGTCCTCCAGCCCGGAGGTCTATACATTTTGAAGTTTAGTAAAGGGATGTAATGTACAGGACTGCTATCTCATTTTGAGTCAACACTTTTGTAAGCCCGTGCGGCAAATTAGCTGACTCGTTCAAGAGTTTGTAATAGATGTTCATTATCAATAAAGAGAACTTTTTTATGTTTCAAATCTGTGTTTCAATTTATCTGCGTACTCTGAATATGTGCTCGTTATGCAAAATACTTTAGCCTTGTGCGGGCGCAACCCCTGGCCTGCACGGCGGTCACGATTCGGGGGACGCCCCAACGATTCCACGGAATCGGGTCATGACATAGAGCATGTAGTGGTCTCAGGCTGAGTACTAGTGATGCTCTCATTTGTATTTCACTTAGCTGGTTACCTAGTTTGCCCTGAGGATCTGTTTATATTTACTTGCTGCATTTTATTTGGCTTGAGTGTTTATTGTACCTTGCTATATCCCCTGTGGACCTGGATCCAGATTATGTCCCCATGTGTAGACGAGGAAAGCTATCCCGAGGTTTACAGGACAGGTGCTACTATTGGAGATGTACAGGTTGCAGAGGACGAGGTTGTTTCGGAGAACTTCTCTTGAGCACATAGTATTCTTACCATTCATTATTTATGCTTAGTGTTCTTGGATATTTGATCTTGTAGTGACTTCTGGATATTGTATTTGGATTTATTTTCCTTTCCACTTTGATAACAGGTTGTTCCTCGTAACATTATTTATATTGCTTTGGTTGGACAAATTATTTTATATTATTGTGGCTGGCTTTGTCTCTTATGATTTTGTTACTATTTATGGATGAGATTAGATATATAAACTGTGACAGGTATTCGTAGACCAGTTTTTATGTATTACAGCTTAAGTGCACTCTAACGGGTCTATTAAATTGGGTTTGCCTATTGGAGTTGTGCTGCTGGCCATTGCCATGTGGCTAGTCCCTCAATATTTTGGGACTGGGGTATGACACAAATATACTAAAATTCATGTTTAGGATCTTTTTATACTTTTTTCTTTTCAATAATTTATAATACAAAAGTTTAGTATAAACTTTTCTTCACAAACAAGATGGCATCTCTGCTGGGGACGACTTTCTCCTCTGACGAGAAGGTGATAGCTCAACTCGACGCTGCGTCGGTCGGCTCGATGCAGTAGACCTTGGTCATGAAGTTCGACCAACAAGCATACGAAGAAATGCTCCATTCTGGGGGTAGTGTTAACCCCCCATCCGCGCTCAAGTAGAGGAGAAATCGTAAAGTATGGGTTCCCCAGCCTCGTCATGCATATCCCGAAGTTGATGCCAACAAAGGAAAAAATATTCTGATTGACGAGAATTTCTTTGTCAATTATATCAACCAAGTTCAGATCCATGGTTTGGTGGACAACTCCCTTACGTTAAACAAGGGATACAATTTATGCAACTTGTACAATATCAAGCAAAGGGTGATCCACACCCAAGCTTCTGACTCCCTTGCGTTAAACAAGGGATACAAATTGCGTAACCCGTGCAATATCAAGCAAAGGATGATCCACACCCAAGCTTCTGAGTCTACACATATTGGTCATATGCGGGGCAAGCAAGGCATGGACACTGTTGTCCAAACCAATCTCTCTATAAGTGCTAATGAAAAGTTAGTCAGGAAAAACTACCCTCCTAACATCATGATCATGCGCTCAATTGAAGGAAAGTAATGTGCCACTCGTTATGAACCTGCTATTGGTGCATCAAGCCAAGACCTGCGTACACAAATAAATCCATATAGGCAAACTGTACCAACTCTTCATGCACCACAGAATGTGCGCCAAACAGGACCAACATCCTCACGACGTGTTGTTTGTGCGCGTGTACGTACAAAGAATATTCAGAACAATTTTCCCTCCTCTGTGAAGAACAAGAGTATGAGAGATGACGAATCGTACGCCAATCAAGTCAGCACCTCACTTTACACGCAGGGAACTTAAAAAGTGCATATGAGGTCTAATATATTTTATGTAAAGAGGCAGAGTCTGCCCTCCTCCTTCTTTTCTCTTCCCCTTATGACTTATGCAAACTTAAGAGAGATCCCTCGGACCTTGCAACGGTGTTTCCTAATGAACATCGTTATAATTATCACAAAGTTGTAATTGAATGTTGCTGTGCATCAGCAAAACGGTCTGTGTTTGACCGATTGACCTACACTATGTCTCCTAAACCTCGACATACAAAACAAACTGATAACCATGAGTATGATGATGAACCGCTCCTTGCTTCAGCATACATGGCTTCATATCTTCCTCGTAGCAGGAGACAATCAAGATAAAGTTCTTCAAGAACACCCAGCCAGAGGAGATTTGACCAACTCGTCGACTCCTTTGAAGGAGTATACCAAAATACTCGTTCTCGAAGAAAGGAGCTCATTCTTCACGGGAATCCCCATTCCTCATAATCCGAGGCTGTGGGTAGAAATCACCCCGATTCTGAAATTAACAGTGTAGACTCCAACTATACGGCTCTTTCTAACAATCTCTCTGTTCTACACATAGATGTTAGCATTTAAGTTATCGGTGAGGAACAAGATGCTTTTCTACCAGAAGCCACCGAACAACGTCTCAACTCATTATAGGCCACTCTCAGAGACATGCACACTATGATGCAAAATATGTATCAAATAATGACAGCCCAATATTTTGCTATACCAGTACCTGTCCAAGTGGCTTCATTCATACCTGTACAGCCTACTTCAGGAACAACACTTCTACAGGATAACACAAATCCAGAAGCAGCCATAAACCAAGAGTCAGAACCGCCAACTCTTAATCCTCTCAATATTGGAAGTGGACATCCACCAGTGATAATACATGTTCAATCAGGATCTTATCAATCAGTTGCACTACTCTAACCAGAAGATCCTCTCAAAGCTATCTGGGAGTTATGTGATCAGTTCGATATTTTAAAGCACAAATACCAACTCTTCAATTTGGGGGTAAAACAACATTATCCTCCTTATTGGGATAATATTTCATTCCTCCTAAATACAAGCCCCAATCGATAGTCTTGTTTGAAGGCAGGACATCACCTAGCCAATATATTAATTATTTTAAAATAATGACGGCTCATCTGTAGAAAGAAGATGCTCTCCTTACCAGATTATTCGTGGGATGCTTGGACGTCATAGCCTGCGATTGGTATCGCAGTTTACCTGATAACTGTATATCCTCGTTTGATGACATAAAGTATGTTTTTCTCTCACGATTCTAAGAGGGAGGCGTGGATATGACAATGTCTTCACTCAATGATATCAAATAGAACAAGAAGGAATTTCCTTGTGAATTCATAGAGCATTTCAGGCAAGCAACTCTGAAGTTACCCCCGGTATTCCAGACTCTGCATTCATTGATACTTGCAAAAAGAACCTACTGCCTATAGTAGGGCTCTGGACGGGTCCAACACAATTTTAAGACTGGACGATGCTCATCATTGGGGCCGAAGTTGCCGAAGGTAATACAAAGGTGGCACATAATTTGGGATTATAAATGACCAATGCGGAAGGAAAAAGTCCCTCCAACAGTAATCGCAACAGCAAAGAAAAGGAGGCCTTGGCAATAAACCTGTCAAAGCCACCCACCTCTCCTCTAGCACAAAAGCCTCCAGAGTCTTCCAGGCCTAAGGAAGAATATTCCTTTGACGTGAACGATATCCACAACATTTTTCAATGCTTGATAAAAAGCAACAAGTTATAGTGGCTTGATATCAAGCAACCAAATGAGGCTGGTAAAACGGATGACCTGAAGTACTATTTATACCATCGATATGTACATCATCATACCAAGGCTTATTATGTCTTAAAAAGAAAAATACAACAGTTGATAAATGTTAAAGCTATCACCCATCACAATAAAGAGAAGATGGTCACCGCCAATATGGTGTCTCTTTAATTCGATATTTTCCAGCACAAGAAATCCCAAATGGCGTTATCCCAATACCTCAAACTACGTTGGAAATGGTAAATCTCTCTCCTTCTCGAAGTCTAACAAAGGGGTTGGTGCCTCTTACCACAGATCATGGCAAGATTATGTGGATTGATCCTGACCTGCTACCAGATTAGGACCAGGGAACTGCATCTTCTAAATCAAAATTCAAGAAGGCTAAGAAGTATAAATTATGCAATATGATTTCTTCAGATCATCATTCAGATAACGATCAAGATCAACATCAAAAATATGTATCTCTCGAGAGTAGATTTTAAAATCTGAATATTACCCCCACCAAGCTCTACTCGCAAGCTTCGCTTGGCAGACCGACAATGGTCCATGATTGGCAATATTCCGCTGTATAGGTCACAACAAATCTTTAGTGCTTATGAAGGTGTTCCTATAAAAATTTCTTATCCTCCTACTACAACAATTAGAGCATCGACCTCAACTCAAGTGCTTGAGGAGGATCATCCCCAATTTCATCAATACAAGCAGCAATATGTACGCTTGATACAAAATATGGGGTATGACTTCCAGAAAGCTGAAGGTTAAAACTTTGGCAAGGGACAACGTATTCCTCTACAACTCCAATGACAGTCTAACAAATCCCGTAGTAGATTGGGTTGCAATAAAACTAGCCAACAGACTCGCTCCAAGCAGAGGCATGATAAAAAAAAACTCGAGTCTTGTAACATAGTGCTTCTTTCTCCGATGTCCGAAGAAGAAGCCATAATTGGTATCAGGTCTGGAAAAGATTATCATAAAACTTACGAATGTCCGAAAAGATATTTCTGGCACTCTTTCTACTTTGCTAACTCCTGTTGCTCCAATCACTACCAAACATGGTCCTTCGAAGCCTACTACGACGAAGAAAGGAAAATAAAAGGAAGTACGCTTCGACAAATCCCTGAAGAAGAATAAATCCCAAGGACTTGAAAAGTCCTACAATTTTGACATATTGGCACAACTGACCAATACCCCAGCCCAACTTTCCATATTCGAGTTACTTCGTTTGTCGAAGGAGACTAGTGAAGCTTTGAGTGAAGCTCTGATACATGCAAATTCATGCTTAGCTCAACTCAAGACTCCTGATGAAGAGCCTTTAGCGTGTGTCCTTAATGCCACAGCATGATCGAGAAGATTCCTAACATCACCTTTATGCAAGATGATATGCTACTCAAGGATAATCAGCATGACAGACCTCTGTATTATATCGGTTATATCGAATCTATTAAGGTAAAACGGATTCATATCGACCCTGGTTCTTCACTCAGCATCATTCCTAAAAGTCTACTGAGAGGATTGAAGATACCAATGCACAACATGTCTGCTATTAGCACTATCATTATAGGCTTCAACGTTGTAAGGAGTAAATCGTCGGGAAAGATTCACCTAAAAATTCAGATAGGCGATCTACGTACTGAAGTTACATGCTATATGATTGAATCTGACGTATCCTACAATATTTTGCTGGGACGACCATGGATACACGAGAATAAAATTATATCCTCCACCCTACATTAATGCTTCAAATATGTGAACAGTAAAGGTGAAATCAAAACAGAGGTAGCTGACCTCAACACATTCAAAGGTGTCGAAGCCTATTTCGTTGACTCTGTACTCTATACACCAGAGTATATGAAAGAATAGGCTAATCAAGCTAGTAATGAAGCTAAAGACACCGCAAAAGAAGAGCTTTTGATAATCTGAGTCAAATGACATACTACTCGTCCAACTCCTTCGAAGCCTCTCTATATCAATCTGCACAAATCACCTCCATTGGTCACCAACCTTCGATGCAATGAACAACCAACACTGGAGAATGATCTCCTTGTTATCGACCTTCGTCGTAACAAGCAACCCGCATCAGTGAATCAACCCCTAGTCATCAATCTTGCCAAGCCTCCTGTCAAGGCTGAAGATTCTGCTGACTATGTGAACGATAAAGAAATCTTATATTTCATGAATAAATAAGATACTTCGTACTATGTTGATGTTGAACCCTTTGCTAAAAAATTCTTGGAGGCTCTTCATCTCCACGAACCTCTGTCCATACCCGTGGTATCTCCATTTTAATATAGTTCATTATATGAATAATATGAAAATGCATACTTTATAGTTCCAGCAAGACAGGACAAGCAACGTCAGATAATTTTTGGCAAAGCTAGAAACAAAAAAGATACGCAGACTAATGATTCTGACGAGGATATTGGGAAGATACAACCGTATTTTTACAGCCAACTAGCCAAGAATATTATGCAAGGGATGGACTACAACTTAAAATCTGGTTTGGGACAAAATTATAAAAAAGGCAGATGGACTTCTATACGTCACTGCTCTCTAAAAGGTAATCCAAAAATATACTACCAGCGGACTGGTCGTAGTTTAGGATACTTTACACCACCAACAAGTCCTAAAAGTTCAAAATTGGAAGAAGAGATGCATTCTCATTCCTCTGACTCATCATTATGCTGACTGAAGCATGAGTGACATATTTAAACAGGCTTTCTCTATAAATATGGTGTCAACTGCCCCAGATGATAAAGATACTGAACTATTGGAACCATTTAAAAATGATTCATGGGCACAATAAATGGATACTCAATGGGGGCTTTGGTTTGAGCAACGTGAAGCACCTACAGAGGATAAAATAGTCCAAATTGATATAGGAGAAGAATCTTCCCCAAGACCAATCTTTATTAGCAAGAGTCTTCCTAAAGAAGATGAACATGCTTTACTCCAACTAATAAATGAGTATATCGATGTCTTCACCTGGAGTTACGAGGATATGCTTGGCCTAGATCCTCAAAAAGCCATACACAAGCTCAATATTCTTCCGAATGATAAACCAATGAAATAACAGTAACAACGATTCCGTCCAGATATGATGGATGCAATTGAAGCAGAAGTCAAGAAACTCATAGCATGTGGTTTCGTTCGAGAAGAACAACATCCCAACTGGGTAGCCAATGTCGTTCCAGTCATAAAAAAAATAAAAAAATTTGGGTCTGCATAGATTATCGAGATCTGAACTTGGCCTATCAAAAAGACGAATTTTTTCTTCCCATTACAGATGTCATAATCAATAATACATGCGTATTTGAACGTATGTACTTCATGGATGTATTCTCTAGATACAATCAAATTAAGATGATACCTGATGATAAAAAATATACTTCTTTTCGTACACCATTTTTACTGTTATACAGTCATGTCCTTCGGCTTGAAAAATATGGGTGCAACGTATCAACGAGCCATGAGTATAATTTTTTAGAAGCATTTACGAAAAATAGTAGAATGCTACGTGGATGATATTGCAGTCAAAATTCATCTTAAAGATGATTACCTTCAAGATTTGAAGACTTTGTTCGAATTGATGAGCCACTACCAATTAAAGATGAATCCAACTAAATCTTTTCTAGGAGTCTCCAGTGGCAAGTTCCTCGAATTTTTTATAAATTTCAAAGGTATTCACATTGACCCTAATAAAATCAAAGTTATTCTCGAAATGCAGCCTACACGTAATGTCAAAGAACTTCGTGGTTTGCAAGGCCGTCTGACATATATTAGGAGATTCATCTCCAATCTCTCGGGACGATGCCGAACCTTCACTCAGTTAATGAAGAAAGACTTATCCTTTGTCTAGAACAGAGCATGTCAACAAGCGTTCGACAACATCAAACGATATTTAATAAATTTGCCAGTTATGGTATCTCCGATTGTAGGAAAATATATTTTGCTGTATGTTCGAGCAATGGATCATTCCCTAGGAACTCTTCTTGCACAAAAGAGTAATGGAGGCCATGAACAGGCGATCTATTATCTCAGTCGCATGATGGTCGACGCTGAACATCGATACAATCCGGTAGAAAAAGAATGTCTTGCCTTGATGTTTGCTATTCAGAAGATATGCCATTACGTGTCAGGTCAAACCATTCATGTCATATACAGAGTAAATCCTCTCCGGCTAGTGACTGGAGTGAAGTCGTAACAAGGTAGACGTACTGGAAAGTACGGCTGGATCACCTCACCAATACATCGTAGGATTCATCACGACATGAGCTTTTGCTCATGGAGCTATATTCTTCATTAGAGATTACAATCCAGAGCAAAATGAGGATAATGTATTGGCAAGAATGTTAGACCATAAAGAAGCTATAGTAAATCATCGCACCTACGATCCAACCAATTGGGAAAGAATCAATAGATTCTTTTTCGGAAGCAAATCATCCTTCCCGAACGCAGCATACAACTCACTATTGTACTGTGCTCTTCAAGTGTGCTTTGCTTGTTACCTCTTCTCCCTTGCCATGTTAAGTCTTTATGAAATAACTCCGATGGGAAGAAAAAAGAAGGCATTAAGAGACTCTCCTGGCTCAACCCTAGACACTCTAAGATCCTTTTTCAAACCTGCTCCAGACAAAAGAAGCCTGAGGAAAGAAAAATAGTTTGCTTTATAAAATACTTATCTGACATTTTTTTTTGAGTCCAAAATTTCTTCTTGGTACAAAAACCTCATTATAATCGGTTATAAGTTTATCTTCAAGCTTCTCCAAGGACCTAGATCTGTGGTTTACCCTTTTTTCATGATTTTCCCGGAGGTCTGGAGAATGCAGAAATCATAGTCTCGACATCAAGGAAGTGATCTCCGAAAATCCACTGAAGAGTATCAGTCTGCCTATAACCTGTCAACTAATTAACCTCTTGAATGCCCAACAATGATAAACTCTAAATATGTGGGCAAAGCTTCGACTAGAAGACCAAGAAGTGAAGCTACACCAACAAAGGTTACAAGTCTGTCGAAGAAGCTAATAATTAAGCCCGAAGAACAATTCAAGGATCTCTTCGAAAAGTACATGACAAGACATGCACCTCAACCTCATCGCCTTGGATTCAGAGATTTCTGCCGTCATCCATGGGTTCCCGCCAGGATTCAACATGCTTAAGTTCAGTAAGTATAGACAGGCGATCTAATGCAACATCTAGTCGCCTTTTGCAATGATTGCTGCATGTAAGAAGATAATCTAAGAATGTTGATCTATCTTTTCTAGAAGTCACTCGAGAGAGACACGTTAGTTTGTGATGACTAAGCCAAGCACACTCAATTCTCGTTTGGCCACATGGGCAATGTTGCTATCACCTTGTGACTTGGTATATGTCCCTCAAAATACAGTGAAGGGTCTAGCACTAGCTGACTTCCTGGCAGCTCATCCTGTACATAAAACTTCCAAACTGTACGATAACATCCCAGATGATGTCTTAGAGTCTAATATGGCCATGGAAGATGACACCTAGCAACTATTCTTTGATGGCACATCAAGAATAGGACCCAAAGATAATATAGTAGCTAGAGTTGGCATAGTCCTAGTATCTCCTGACAAACTACTAATTCATCGAGCATATTCTTTTAGTGAACCATGTTCCAATAATGTGGCAGAATATACTGCTCTACTCATTGGTCTCTAATTAGCTAAAGAATTGGACATAGAATATCTTGAAGCCTACAGAGATTCAAAGCTGATAGTCAATCCGATCAGGAGAGAGTACGAGGTCCGGCATGAAGATATCATCCCTTATCATCAAGGAACAATCAAATTGGCTTTTACTTTCAAATGATTCTTCATCGAACATATGCCTCGGTTACAGAATATGGAAGCAGATGCTTTGGCCGGATTAGCAGCATTATTGGCCATTTTTCTAAAGAGATGACACTCAATTATGCTAACAGGACAAGAATTATTTTGTACAAAAAATAACTTGCACATTGAACATAGTTACGTCATAAAGTCAACTTTTATGAATAAAGATTGGAGAGACCTTTTATAGACTACGCTCCTTATGGGATTCTTACAGAAAATTCGAAAGAAGCCACTTCTGTTAAAGGTTGTTCACTTTGGTTCTACTTTGATGCCTCATCCAAAATATTATATCGTCGTTCTTATGAGGGATTTCTGCTACGTTGTCTTTCTAACCCTGAAGCTAGACAATCACTCCGTGAAGCTCATGATGGCATCTGTGGAGCACATCAATCAGGTCCTAAATTACAAGACCGCCTCAAGGGAATGGGTTATTATTTGTCCACTATAGTGGCAGATACCGTAGATTATGCTCATAAATGCAAGTCAAGCCAAATCCATGCTGATTTTATCCACCAACCAACATAGTTCTTACACCCTACAGTTGCCTCCTGGTCTTTTGAAGCTTGGAGAATGGATATTATTGGTCCGATCATTCCATCTTCTTCTAGAGGACATCGGTTTATATTTGTAATAAACGATTACTTCTCCAAATGGACAGAAGCAGTCCCGCTCATCGAAGTTAAGACATCTAACGTAATTAACTTCATCAAATACCATGTTATCTATCATTTCTGTGTTCCCCGGAGGATAATACATGACAATGAGCCACAATTCGCCAGTTAAGCATTTTATCGATTCTGTGACAAAAATTAAATCCAGAATGTAGCATCTATGGCCTACAATCTAGCAGTCAATAGCTTAGCAGAAGCCTTCAACAAGACCATAATCAAACTCCTTAAAAAGTATGTCTCAACCAACAAACACAATTGAAATGAGGAACTCGGAGAGTATTTATGGGCTTATCGTACAACAGTTCAAACTCCAACTAGTTGTACACCATTCTCTTTGGTCTATTGATGTGAAGCAGTTCTTTCGCTCAAAATCGATATACCTTCTCTTATAATCACCATTGCTAATGAGCTAACATTAGAGAATAATGATCTATTGCGCCTGCAAGAATTAGAAGCAATGGATAAAAAGTGTCTGCACGTTCAACAATATATTAAACTATACCAAGCACGTATTTCTAGAGCTTTTAATCGAAAAGTCAAGGAAAGAATATTCCAGGTCGGTGAATTAGTCCTTTCAGTAAGAAAATATATTATCACAACCCATAAGAGCAAAGGCAAATTACAAGTAAATAGGAAGGTCCTTATGTGGTGGAGTCAATATTCTCCAACGGAGCCTACATGCTCGCTAAGCCTAATGGAGATTTGATAATAATGCCTATCAACGACAAATTTCTCAAGAAGTATTATGTCTAAGCATGACATATTTCTCTCAATCTTTAATAGATTAAAATAAGATGTAAAGCAAATACATCTTTAATTTCCAGCAACTCGTAGCCTACACGGCCTCTCAAACTATTACCTATATTCATTCTTGAATAAGAAATGGGTAATGGGTCCTCAAAGTTCCCCAGTGGGACAATACTCAGATCTAACAGAATACTCTCGTTGAGATCATCTAAATGATTCTCAACAACAAAAATATTCCATTCTTAAAGTCTAGTTATTTTAAGGATATCATATTCCTGATCCCCAGTTAGGTTGGTAATAATCTCACATATTTATTCACCAGTCAATAAGTGTAATATGATTCATGTCCATATTACCTTTGAATCATGTTCTATTTATTATTCCCTAAAGAGAAGACAATAGTTCGCCCTTGAGCTAATTTTTTTTTCCCAGTGGAGTAAACTAGTGAGCTGTCACGTCCATATCACCTCTGATAGTATTGCATCATACAAAATTTATTATTTGTACTCAGCATGAGTATGCCTTGAGTGATAAATCTACCAAATTCTTTTACAAAGTTATTCTGCTATATCCATAATACCTTTGAGTAGATATATATTCAATGGATTTCGATTTGAATGTATCACTAAGGTAAGACAAAATTTCTTTATTGATAGAAAACGATGAAGGACCAATAAAATTCTGGAAAATATTTGCTCTACTCAGATTAATGAGGACTACTACCTCCTCCTCCTTCGTAGAGGACATCATAGAAACAATGGAAGTCTTACCTAGGTTAATCTCAACCGTTGAAGGAGCAGTCAATCCATCAACCTCCTTAATTCTCTGCTCAGAGGCATCTTGTGAAGCCTTGAAAACAGAGACAAGTTTGCATGATGATTGAAGAATCGAACAAGCAACTCTATTATTTATATAGAGGAAAATGATGGTTCAGAGTTTTACGCACCACTTCAGTGAAATGAGCCGATGATTGATTTCCCAAACAAAAAGCAGAGTTCGAAACACTCAGCACAACGGTTGGAATTTTGCATATTGGGTTAGAAATTCCCACATGCACACATTAGCTTATTGACAAAAAAATGTTATAATACACATAACAGAATATGCATATTAGTTTGTTGGTATAACTGCGTATAAATACGTATAGTATTTGGATGACAGAAAAGACGTAGTGCGTGCAATACTTGGTCCATTTTAAAGCACATTTTTGTGGAGGTAAAAATAGCAAAAAATACTCATCAGTAATACACACAATGAAGTCAAGCTAAAATTGTATTGATGCTTAATCATGATTATATAAGATGGATATTTATCACACCTAGATTTTTATTCTAAAAATTATGATTATATATATAAATATCTATTACATCCATTTTTATATAATGGGGATCTATCACAGAGCCATCCCCATCTCTGTGTCCCGTCTTCTCTCGATGCAGATGAATTAAAGCACATAAGAAATGAGCTCCTCAGTGCAAACCACAGTACAGAAAAAAATTCGTGCTGTGGACAAACAAAGATGCTATACAGGACTGGGTCCGTTTAAATTAGCACAGACCCATTTATGTCCTGACTCGATGGAGGATATGGCGAGTCAAACAAAAGATGTTCCACTATCGCCAGCGCCACTGCTAGAAGTCTTGGTTGGAATTCTAATCCCAATCTTATAATCAGCACATGGGCCATGTTAATAGAGTAATTTTGGCGAGCTGGGTTTGAAGATAATGAACAGTTTTCTGCGTAATTCATCAGTTTAACATAAACAGCGAAGCCTATGATATCCTTCCATGCTCTATCACATAAAGAGCTCAACGGCAACATCGTTGGGAAGCATCTCCTCTTGCGTCTCCTCGGTGGCCTGCAAAGCCAGGGTCGCCATTCTATTTTGGTCACCTTCTTAGACTCACACTTAACAATAACCATATTCAAGTCTCACAGCAAGAAGGAGATAAGTCTGGGGGTATTGGTGAAATTTTTCTTCTATTTGTAGGAGAAGACATGACAAGTGTGGCATAGCTCTCAAAAATAGTTCCTGAAAAAGCTACTTGCATCTCCTTAAAAGCTGCCTGCATCTCCTTAAAGATCGTATAAAACCATGGAATAAGTCAAAACAATAAATTGAGAAGATACGTGCATATCACACCTATAACCACGTCAGCAAAACTGTTGGAATTCTGCCTTGAATGCGCGCACAAATATCTCAACAACTTTTATGCTTCTAATTCAAAGTATTTTGAATTCATTATAACAAATTAAAAAATTTGAAGGAGGTCTTGTAGAAGCATAAAAAGTGCGCCTTATGAAGATGGTACAGTTTTTTACAAATAAACTTAACAGAGGAAGAATGGCGCATTTTCTTTCTGTTTTGATGATGGCGCACTTTCTTTCTTTTTGAAGGGTGGCGCACTATTCAGAGAACAGAAAAGTGGCACACTTTCAAGATGCTTTTATCAGTGTAGACAAGCGTATAATTTATATTTCTATGTTTCCCCCGATCATTAAATGCGATGAATCTGACAGGTTGGAACAAAAACTGAAGAGTCAAAAGTCTTCATTATAGCTAGGTTGTGGTACGCAGACCCAGGTTGTCGCTTAGCAACCCAGCCGTTGTGCCAACTTCATTAAAAGTGCGTCGTTGTGCCAATTTATTCAAAACTGTGCCACTGTGCCAACTTCATCAAAAGTGCACCGCTGTGCCAATTGCTTCAAAAGTGCGCCGCTGTGCCAATTTCTTCAAAAGTGCGCTGCTGTGCCAATTTCTTCAAAAGTGCACCATTGTGCCAATTTTATCAAAAGTGCACCGTTGTGCCAACTTCAAAAAAATTGTGCCATCACGGCTAATTTTATCAAAAGTGCGCCATCATGGCTACTTCTTTAAAAGAGCGCTTGTATAGCCAATCTTTTCAAAAGTGTGCCAGTCTCCAGACCACTTCCAAAGTACGCATACTATCCTAACTGACAGTGAGCAGTTATGAGTGCGTGTCTTACATGCCATGCTTCTCGTAAAAAGTATACAAATAACTGTCCCCAATGACCTATGCTTTTCTCATATAGGAAGCTATGTGTTAAGCAGGCAGCGAGTTGTGTGCCCACTCATTCAGAACATGGGGTATTAGTCTGCCAAAAGTGCGCGCACAATGGTAAAATAGTACATACTATCCAAAGTACGCGCACACTCTCATAACCGATCCTAAACTCTATAAATACATGATCAGTATATCCATTAGAGAGAGACAGAGACAAGGAACATGATACATATACACAAAGGAATACAAGAATAGAAGAAGAGAAATAGAATCTTCTTGTGCCATTATTGCCAAAGCTTTCCTATTGTTCAACTCTCCAAGTTGTTCACAGCATTTCATGCATTTTTCGTCGTCGTGTGGTCTAATGAGTAAAGTGATCATCCGCAAATTAGATCTCCAAATTATACTTCCCCAGAATCAACTATACTTAGATTCTTGTTTAGGATCTTTTTGTACTTTTTTTAAAAGTTTGTAATACAAAAGGTTCATATAAACTTTTCTTCGTAAACAGACTAGTAGGAGTATAACCATGCATGCTGAATGATTTTTTTCAGTAAAATTGTATGTTGTGTGATTAGGTAGGACTTTCTTAGATCATGACTGGATGGGGATTTTGACCTTGAGAAGAGTGCACTATCTTTAAATTTTGAAGACAAATTTTTTTTAAGGAGGTAGGATTTGTAACCACCACTTTCCACTCTAGAGGTATTTTGGTAATTTTGTATGTTGTAAAATTTTATTTTATTTTATATTGGTAGTTAGTATAGAATTAATTATTGTCGCTTAGAAATATTTAGTATTAGTACTCTTGCTAACTAATTAGAATATCGTTAGTGTTAGTTAATATTATAACAAACTAGAATTGTTGAGTGCTAGTTGGAGATAGTTAGTGCCAATTATGTTATTTCATATCTTAGTTGACTAGAATTAATATAGTGTTAGTTGGAGTTAGTTGGTGATTGTTGGTTAATGTGCTAGCTAGTTAGTTTAGACTTAGTATTGGTTGAATCAATTAGCCAACTAAACTAGTCATGACTTAATTAGTTTTCATTACTGAATGGATATAATATTCCCTCTAGTGATTAGTTAGATCATTTTCTTAATTAATTAGATTACTTTCATGACAACTATTAGACCTAATTATAGAATGGAGATGGAAAAACTTGACATTGTAGCATGACCAAACATTACTATAAGAGATAAGTTCTAATTATGGTTCATCTATTCATTTTATTTCACTCATTAGGCTCCTTCCCCAAAGCAACTTCTTTCCAAATCCAACCCAAATCCCTACCAAATTCTTACTCCAATCCACTCATTCCCAACCAATTAGTATTTCATAGAGGCCTAGAAGCTTGGAATTAAAAGAAGCACCATTGGAAAGGTGATCGCTAAGGAGTTCGTGTCCATTCCAATCTCTACGTGTCCACTTAGAGGAGTTTCATTGGGATCCGACCCCCAATAGGTATAAATCTCACCCTCCCTATTAATTTTTATGTTAGAATATCTATTTGAGATACTAGGAACCCACCTATGGCTAAGGACCACCCTTATGGAGAAGAACTATGTGCTAGAATCCTCTATTGTGATAGTTATGGTAGTTTTGTGGCTAAATTGGAAAAAAATTGAATTTGGTCCACCAATTGTTTGAGGGATGATTCATTGGCATTTTGAGAGTCTAATTCATGGATTGATAGTGTGTACGTGTCCACAATTGGATATGTGTAGCATGTATCGTGATACGCCATGATACGTGTCGGTAGGAGTGGTTATTTTGGGGGTTTTGGACCAATAGGTGTTGATTCCTATTAATTATATTGTAATTAGCTATCGTAGTTATATATATATATATATATATATATATATATATATATATATATATATATATCATAATTTATATATTTTAAGTGTTTTGGGGTTTGGTAACATGATGGTCTGGATCATTGGTAGTGTATTATGGTGATTTGTGAGTATCTTGGTGGAATACTTGAGTGTGTACCATTGGTGCACATTACATGGTTGTTATTTAGTCATATGGTGGTATTAGAAGTGTTTGAAGTGTGTTATGTTAGTTTATTATTGGTGGAGTATTCAAGTGTGCTGTTATGTTTGTGAGATTAAGTATCAGGTGTAGGTAGACTTGTAGATGAGAGTGAGATATAGGTGAGCAGGTATGTGTCTATGTGTAGGTGGAATGTGTTGAAGGGTTGTATGTTGGTGTGTATATTGTGGCTTGAGGGCTAAGGTAGTGGTATCAGGTGGTGCAGTCAATATACCTGGGAGTAAGGATGATTGGTGAAGGTATAGGTGTTGGTGAGTTTGGGTTGTACACCCCCTGATTTTTCAAGAATTTGAATTTTGAATTTTTTCACAATTTTCTGGAATTTTCTGGGATTTTTTCTGTAATTAAAACTAAGGTATTATAATTTTAAAAGATTTTAAAATGATGTTAAATAATATTAAAATATTATGGAAATAATATTTTCTGGTGTAAAATGAAAAACTAGACATAGGATAATTTTCTGGGAATTTATTGGACCCCAAAAGCATTTTTAAAGACCTAAAAACCAAGTTTTAATTAAACCGATTAAACCCTAATTAAACCCGATTTATTTTTAAATAAACCAAACCGAACCAACCCAGACCGGGTTCAATTGAACCAAACCGAACCTTAGCGGGTCGGATTCGGGTCTAACCCGCGACCCGAAACCCGTTAGACCCGAAACCCGCTTTCTGTTTAGCGGATCGGGCCGGATCCGCCTGACCCGACCCGACCCGAAACCCTTCACCTCCCCATCCGTTCAGCCCCGTAACCGATGAGCGGCCAGCCGACTCCTTCGCCGCGTAATTGTCGGCCGACCCCTCCGCTTCGCATCCCCGCACCGGCCGCCTGTCGCTCTGCCTCCCTGCCAGCAACGGCCGGCGACCCAGCTCCCTTCTCCACCTATATAAACCCCCGCTCCGCCGGTGACCTAACCCCCTCGATCCCAGCGCCCGGCCGCCCTAACCTCCTTCTCCGTCCGATGAACTCCCTCGAGCCCTCGCCTCGCTGCCTCTCCCCAGAACCCGAGCCGCCTTCCTCCGGCCGCCCCGCCTTCACTCCAGCCTCGCCGCCTCTCCCCAGAACCCGCAGCCAAGCCTCCATCGCCCTCCAGCTCCGCCCTCTCTCCCCGCTGTCCTCCTCCTGCTCTCCTCCGCCGGAGCCGACGTCTCCCACAGCAACTCCAGCGTCGTCTCCCTTCCTCGTCCGCCCTCGCCCTCGACCTCGCCACCCCCGCAGAGCCCGGCCGCCCAGCTCCTCATCTCCCCTCCCCATCTCCTCGCCTCCCCGAGCGCCGCCCGGCCACCAGCGAGCTGCCCTAGCTCCGCCTGATATGCCCCAATGAGCGGACGACACCAGCGAGCCACTCCGCCTCCCCCAGCCTTGCCCAAGCACCCCTCCGGCGAAGTCTCCGGCATGAAGACTGAACCCTAACCCTAGAACCCGGACACAGCCTGACACTGTGTCGTGTCGTCACGGACACGAGAAATCTTGATTTCAAGAAGTCCTGTTCAGGTAACCCGTTCTCTCTCCTCGTTGACCTATTTTTGGTTCCGTCAGTTGTGACGCATAGACTGTGTGACCCTCTCGATGCCCGTACAACCCTCTCGGTGCATTGCGTCCTGTGGTGATCGCAAATCGCGATCCAAAAATAGGAAAACCAACGCCCTGTTTCACCACGAAACTGAGTACGCTCCGCCAAACGGGACAACTTGGTCGCTTGCGATTTTTACCAAAATGTGCGCATCGTTGATACGGACGTGTGGGATTTCGCAAAAGTTGATTTGGATGTGCGTGCACACCGGAATCAACGCGTATCCGCCGATAACGCCCCGTATCCGTCCATTCTGGATCTCGCTGTAACTTAGTGTACACACGTCGGATCGAAACAAAACTTGCGCCATCGGACTCGTAGCAATACGCTGGTCCTATGACCCAAGTTTGGTTCGATTCTGAGAACGTTGACAAAATCGCGTATCGTGGGCCCCACGGCTCCACTTAACGGGCGATTTTGTGATCAGCTCATCGGAATCCAATTCTGGAAGTTCCGTTGGGTTCGTATCATCGTTCCTGACTTGTTGACACTAAGTTGGACAGATTTGGAGACCATTTATTCTAACACATTTTTCGGTGCGAAGCGGGCCACATATGGACCCCGCTTTGACCAGAAACTGTCACTTTCGCCCCTGTGTCCAAACTAGACTCAAGGACAGGCGTTTCTAGCTATTTGATATTTTTTGGATCTGATGGTGATGTCTATTTTAGTAACTGGAGAACTCCCTGCAGAACCCGCTGAAGTCAGAGCTATAGTTGGAGCCAGAACCCCAGGCAAGTGTAACTTGCCAAATTTTGTAGTTTTTGCTACTTAATTTCTTGACATATATATTTGTTGTACATGTTTAAACCTAGGACCGTGTGACTTACTTAGCGTCCAATTAATAGTCGGGTGCCAATACCGTACGCGAAGTTGTGTAAAGTCACCTAGAGATGGATATCGTGACCCTTTACATTCTAGTACTTGCTTTATCAAGTACGTTATACCCAGGACACCTGACACTATTCATGTGACAGAATCTTCCGAAAATATTTAAGATGATTCTGTATAGGATACATATTTCATGACATAGATATTATGTTCTTAGATTATATTATGACTTGTTGTATTAGTTTTGATCTTGCGTGTCATGGACATGAGACGTGTGATTACATTGGGTGGGGAGAGACACACAGGCTACAGACTGATCATATATATATAACCCCTATTATTGCGGTGCTCAAGACTCTAAACCCGAGCTTGGCCCACTACTTGTTATTACTGCTACCGGCTCCCCGACACAGAGCTTGTAGTGGTTTCAGCCTGAGTTTTAGTGATGCTCTCAACTTGCATATCACTTAGCTGATTATCTAGTTTACCCTATTATTTTATTTATTGCTGCACTACATTTATTTTGGCATGAGTTATTTTGTACCTTGCTATGTCCTTTGAGGACCTGGATCCGGATTATGTCCTCAGGTTTAGCAGAGGAGATCCACTCTGAGGTTTACAGGACAAGAGCATTAGCAGGATCAGGTGCATACAGTGGAGCAGAACCAGGAACCGAGGACTAGGTGATTGCATAGATTTTCCTGAGTATATGTTCTTCCATACTCAGTCTGTGTTGTTATTTACATTCTTGTTTAATGAACAATTGTATCAGACTTGATTATCGGGTTGTTCCCCGATTAACTTACTTGTGACTGGATGATGTTTATTTTTTCTTTGTTGATATTGCTGTATTTATTCTATGGATGAGATTAGTAAACCCTGATAGTTGTAATACAGCTTAAGTATGCCCCGATGGATCCATTAAATTGGGTTTGTCCATCGATGTGTACTGCTGGCCATTGCCACGTGTCTAGTCCCTCGATATTTTGGGACTGGGGCGTGACATGGTTTTTATGGTGGCCCATGCAGGTCAATGACTAAATTGTTCGATTTTAACTTAGGAACCGAACAGGCCTGCAATAAAGATAGGATAAGTTTTAGGATCTCATCCACTTGCTTGAAACGTTCTTGATATCTATGTCGGACTTGAATTTAATTCTTGACTTGCATCCTGCCTTGATTCTTGTGCACTTCTTATAGTTTATTTTGGTTGCAGAATTATGGATCCACAAGCCGGCGATGAGATTCATCCAGCAGCATCACAAGGTGTTGTGGTTACCCACGAAGATGAAGTGATACTAGTGGATGAAGGTCAATCATCACAACAACTCAGTCCAGCAAGTCAGCATGCCTCGAAAATCTAGAAAGATGATGTTCCACCATCGACGCCACCGATGCCTACCGTTCCATAAGGGCAGGCTATGGACAAACAATAAATGTTTCGAATATTCTACGCGATGATGCAAGCCCATCAGAAGGTTCATCAAGAAGATCAGCAAAACCAAGTGGAGAAGTTCATCGACAGATTTAGCTCAGAGTTTCGGAAGTTAATCAGCTCAAATACAACTACCTTAAACGAGGACGTTCTTGCTGTAGCACGACCCATGGAGTGCAACACAAGGATCGAGTCAAGCCAGAAGTGGCTGTATGCATCAGCACCAGACCAAGCACAACAAGAAAGAGTTACAAAGCGACTACAGATGAATCCACCGCAGAGAGCATCTACACCACTTGCACTAGTCCTCCCTACTTGTCACTACTGTGGCAAGGTAGGTCATTTCGCTAAAGAATGTCAACGCAGACTGGGACGATGTTTATCTTGCGGATCCAAAAAGCATTCGGTAAGGGATTGTCCTAAACGTCGAGAGAAAGCTGTGATGATTCATCAACCAGCCACATCAGCACCAACCGGAGCACCACAGAAAGAAATTACAAAGAAGTCTCACATGCACCAACCACCAGAAGCATCTCCGCAAGTACTGCCTATTTGTCAAAATTGTCGCAAGAGAGGCCACATTGAGAACGAGCGCAGACGTAAATTAGGATTATGTTTGATTTGCGCGTCCAACCAACACTTAGCCAAAGATTGTCCTCAGCATCGAAAGGAGCACCAATGGTTAACCGACAAGCACTACCAGCACCAAGGCCAGCCTCTCCAGCATTGGAAATACTGCAAACGAAAGTTGAAGGAGTTCTACCACATGCCCCAGGAGAATATCTGCCGAGGCCACCCTTGGCACCACAAGCAGCACTCTTCCAGCAGGCTCAACAGCAGCCGAGGAATCATCTGCAAGAACGCGGACAAGCTCCAGTGATGACTTTGGAGGACGCACAGATTCATGGAGTAGCTAATACTCGTAAGTTTTTATAGTTTTCTGTTTCTAGATTTGCTATAGTTCGTGCCTGCTGGTTCGTGACCTTAGACTTAACCTGACAGTTTTAACTTGCTAATAATAGATAACCTAGTGATAACCTAGTAATTTTGAACTTGCTAAATAACCTAGAATGTTTTATAATTTTTAGTCTAATATGTTTTTGAAGGATAACCTGGTTTTCTAAAACTGTAATTTTCTAGATTTCCTTCATTCAGGAAATTTCATAACTTCCATCGCTTAGGGAAATAATTTTTCCTATGTGTTATTCTTACACCCTCAACTTTGATTCTTCTTGATAGTAATGTGCTTCGAAAAATATTTGCAACCGTGTCATCTCTGTTGATCGGTTATTCTTTGATTGTGAGGACGCAATCCTATTAAGGGGGTAGATTGTAAACCCCCTGATTTTTTAAGAATTTTTAATTTGGAAATTTTCACAATTTTTTGGAATTTTCTGGGATTTTTTCTGTAATTAAAACTAAGATATTATGATTTTAAAAGATTTTTAAATGATGTTAAATAATATTAAAATATTATGAAAATAATATTTTCTGGTGTAAACTGAAAAACTATACATAGGATAATTTTCTGGGAATTTATTGGACCCCGGAAGTATTTTTAAAGACCTAAATACCAAGTTTTAATTAAACCGATTAAACCCTGATTAAACCCGGTTTATTTTTAAATAAACCAAACCGAACCAACCCAGACTGGGTTCAATTGAACCAAACCAAACCTTAGCGGGTCGGATCCGGGTCTAACCCGCGACCCGAAACCCGTTAGACCCGAACCCGCTTTCTGTTTAGCGGATCGGGCCGGATCCGTCTGACCCGACCCGACCCGAAACCCTTTACCTCCCCATCCGTTCAGCCCCGTAACCGACGAGCGGCCAGCCGACTCCTCCGCCTCGTAACCGCCGGCCGACCCCTCCGCTTCGCATCCCCGCACCGGCTGCCTGTCGCTCTGCCTCCCTGCCAGCAACGGCCGGCGACCCAGCTCCCTTCTCCGCCTATATAAACCTCCACTCCGCCGGTGACCTAACCCCCTCGATCCCAGCGCCCGACCGCCCTAACCTACTCCTACGCCCGACGAACTCCCTCGAGCCCTCGCCTCGCCGCCTCTCCCCAGAACCCAAGCCGCATTTCTCCGACTGCCCCGTCTTCACTCCAGCCTCGCCGCCTCTCCCCAGAACCCGCAACCGAGCCTCCACCGCCCTCCAGCTCTGCCCTCTCTCCCCGCTGTCCTCCTCCTACTCTCCTCCGCCGGAGCCGACGTCTCCTGCAGCAACTCCAGCGCCGTCTCCCTTCCTCCTCTGCCCCCGCCCTCGACCTCGCCACCCCCTCAGAGCCCGGCCGCCCAGCTCCTCATCTCCCCTCCCCATCTCCACGCCTCCCCGAGCGCCGCCCGGCCACCAGCGAGCTGCCCTAGCTCCGCCTGAGACACCCCGATGAGCCGACAACACCAGTGAGCCGCTCTGCCTACCCCAGCCGTGCCCTAGCACCTCTCCGGCAAAGTCTCCGGCATGAAGACTGAACCCTAACCCTAGAACCCGGACACAACCTGACACTGTGTCATGTCGTCACGGACACGAGAAATCTCGATTTTACGGAGCCCTGTTCAGGTAACCCGTTCTCTCTTCTCGTTGACCCATTTTCGGTTCCGTCAGTTGTGACGCGTAGATTATGTGACCCTCTCGATGCCCGTGCAACCCTCTCGGTGCATCGCGCCCTGTGGTGATCGCAAATCGCGATCCAAAAACAAAAAAACCAACGCCCTGTTTCACCCCGGAACTGAGTACGCCCCACCAAACGGGACGACTTGGTCGCGTGCAGTTTTCACCGAAATGTGCGCGTCGTTGATACGGACGTGCGGGATTTCGCAGAAGTTGATTTGGATGTGCGTGCACACCGAAATCAACGCGTATCCGCCAACAATGTCCCGTATCCGTCCATTCTAGATCTTGCTGTAACTTAGTGTACACACGTCAGATCGAAACAAAACTTGCAACATCGGACTCGTAGCAATACGCTGGTCCTGTGACCCAAGTTTGGTTCGATTCTGAGAACGTTGACAAAATCGCGTATCGTGGGCCCCATGGCTCCACTTGACGGGTGATTTTGTGATCGGCTCATTGGAAGTTTCATTGGGTTCGTATCATCGTTCCTGACTTGTTGACACTAAGTTAGACAGATTTGGAGACCATTTATTCTGAAACATTTTTCGGTGCGAAGCGGGCCACATGTGGACCCCGCTTTGACCAGAAACTGTCATTTTTGCCCCTGTGTCCAAACTGGACTCAAGGACAGACATTTCTAGCTATTTGATATTTTTTGGATCTGATGGTGATGTCTATTTCAGCAACCGGAGAACTCCCTGCATAACCCGCTGAAGTCAGAGCTACAGTCGGAGCCAGAACCCCAGGCAAGTGTAACTTGCCAAATTCTGCAATTTTTGCTACTTAATTCCTTGACATATATATTTGTTATACATACTTAAACCTAGGACCGTGTGACTTACTTAGCGTCCGATTAATAGTCGGATGCCAACACCGTACGCGGAGTTGTGTAAAGTCACCTAGAGATGGATATCGTGACCCTTTATATTCTAGTACTTGCTTTATCAAGTACGTTATACCCAGGACACCTGACACTATTCATGTGACAGAATCTTCCTGAAATATTCAAGGTAATTCTGTATAGGATACAGGTTTCATGACATAGACATTATGTTCTTAGATCATATTATGACTTGCTGCATTAGTTTTGATCTTGCGTGTCATGGACATGAGATGTGTGATTACATTGAGTGGAGAGAGACACACAGGCTACAGGCTGATCATATATATATATAACCCCTATTATTGCGGTGCTCAAGACTCTAAACCTGAGCTTGGCGCACTACGTGTTATTACTGCTACCGGCTCCCCGACAAAGAGCTTGTAGTGGTTTCAGCCTGAGTTTTAGTGATGCTCTCAACTTGCATATCACTTAGCTGGTTATCTAGTTTACCCTATTATTTCATTTATTGCTGCACTGTATTTATTTTGGCATGAGTTATTTTGTACCTTGCTATGTCCCCTGAGGACCTGGATCCGGATTATGTCCCCAGGTTTAGCAGAGGAGATCCACTCTGAGGTTTACAGGACAAGAGCATTAGCAGGAGCAGAAGCAGGATCAGGTGCATACAATGGAGCAGAACCAGGAACCGAGGACTAGGTGATTGCCATAGATTTTTCTGAGTATATGTTCTTTCATACTCAGTCTGTGTTGTTATTTACATTCTTGTTTAATGAACAATTGTATCAGACTTGATTATCTGGTTGTTCCCCGATTAACTTACTTGTGACTGGATGATGTTTATTTTTCCTTTATTGATATTGCTGTATTTATTCTGTGGATGAGATTAGTAAACCCTGATAGTAGTTATATAGCTTAAGTATGCCCCGATGGATCCATTAAATTGGGTTTGTCCATCGGTGTGTACTGCTGGCCATTGCCACGTGTCTAGTCCCTCGATATTTTGGGATTGGGGCGTGACATGGGTTCAGGTAGGAGGAGTCAGAGCATCATGTTGGGTACTAGATAGTGGGGAAGAGGAGCTCAGTTCAGAGCAACTACAGCAGTAGTAGTTTTGGTAGAGTAAGGACTGATACACTGGTTTTTTTAGTAGTGTGGTATAGGCAATGAATAGATAGGTCTGTAGTATGCTGTGTTAGGATACTTGAGGTGGGGCTCAGGTGCAGGCATGTGTCACGACCTGTACCCAGAATAATGGCACAAGTGGTGAACAACGCCCAGCCTACGCAGCAACATCGGCGGTAGAAGAATGTCTGGGTCAACATAACTATCTATATATCTCACATAATATATACATATGGTACCTGTCATGTCATCTCAACTTCAATTGGATGAACAATATAATGTGTGATAAATAATAATCAATACTCAATCACAATATCAATCTAGAGGAAGAATGGCACGATTTGGATTAGAAGTAAAAGAAATACAAGAGTCTCAATACAAGTCCAATCTCAACATAAATATCCAAATAATAATACATGCCATAAATTCTACTAAAATTAATACAACTCATAATAAAAATTTTAAGTCTCTCCAAATGGTGGTACTATCTCAAGAGGCTCTACGGGTACTGGCTCAACTACATCACCATCCTGCGGCCCGTAACACGTAGGACACCGATCCTCTAATGAATCATCTGAAAAATATATCCAGTAAGGATTGGAGAGAAGTATAACCCAATAGCAGTTTCAATAATTGACAGAAGCTATGAAATAGCAATAGCAATGAAAATAAATAATGGAAGTAACTGAACTAGCATATATCACGAGAAAGAGTATCATAGTAAATAATGGCAAGAACTGAGAACAATATGATATAAAACATCACTGTAAGGAACTAGAATAAAAAAAACAATATAAAGAATGTGCCTTAAAATATTAGTAAGATAATATGATCGGCTTGGGCCTAACACGGGATATATATAAAAGGTGAGCTAGCGTGATCACGCGTGAGTTGCATGATCTGCTAACTATCATGGGCTACACTAAAATACGGGCTATAAGGTATGATAACATATTCGCTAATATTTTTCCAACCCCCGACTAGTACACGGATCCAAATCACGATACATTATAACACGTATATCACACTGCACGGTCTATAATATCATGCACTATGATCAAGGTCTATATAATCACGAAGATATTACGGTAATTACTGAGTAATCATGAAGCACGATACGGTCATCACTGAGTTATCACAACAATAATATCGCATAACCAAGATCCACGTATACCAATCCGTGAAACCATCATATCAGGAATCAAGTATCTCAATACTAAATACATGAAACATAGAGACTGTCAAATAAAGAAACTATCAGAGAATGTACTCGTCTCTGTCCGGAGCAAATATTGTCACTCGGTGTCCAAGCTGGTGTTACACACACCTAGATATGAATGACATGTCAAAAAGGGTATAATAAAGAGAAATGAGTTACAATGCACTATTATATGCTCTTCTAGGCTATTTCTAGGTTCACACTAGGGTATCTGGTTTATACTACTCACTAATAAGTATAACTACTACTAATTGTTACTGGAACGCTAGTTTATTACTGATACGACCTAATTCATATCTATATACTGACTGACATCTAGATAATGATATAGGTAGGTAGCTCACTACTGACCTACTAGTACTAATACTAACAGATACTAGTAGCTACTGCTATTGCAGTGTAACAGGTACTCTATGTATCAAAGTTATCTGATACTCTATTGTTGTATACCATTGTTGCTCCACTGCTCTATTTCACTCAATATTCCCCTCCCCTAAAACTAACTAACTGTTGCCAATTAGAATCCAATTATCTGAATACTTTACTGAAAGCACTGCCTCTCTAAATTCACTGATACTCATCTCAGTTCCCAGATATTAATGTGCTTCTTTTTAACAATGTTGTTGTTCTACAACTGATCAGTTAAACATCCATTTGAGCCCCCCCCCCCCCCCCCCAAAACTGGCATACTCCAATACACTATCACTGATACCTTAGTCTAGACTGAAACCCAGGTATTACTAACAGACACCACAGTGGAAACTTACCCCTATAGTTACCAACTGAAACCAACTTACCCGATCCCCTCCAGTTTACTTGAGCCTCAAATGACACATGTGTGCACAGATGCGCAAGTTAACTCCCAGTTGCACATGTGCTGCACACAGGTAGCTCTCTGATACTTAACACTAGTAAATAAACTTATACTAAAACTGTCTAAGCATAGATACTTACTGATATGACAAAATACAGGATAGGGTGTACTATTAATTAACTAAACTGAGCATTAAAGAACTAATTATAGCTAACACAATGTTACTACCATGCTACCTACACATATGCCATGAGTCCTCATAATTCTATTGATCTCAATGTTGTAGCTGAACTGATCAACCTCAGTCAATCAACTGCACATGCTGCTAAACTCGATTACCTCTGCAGGTAACATCCTCCCTTCCTCACTGTTGTACAGCAAGGTGATCTCCCTATCTCAAACATGCACAACCACATACAACTGACACTAACAACACACACACACACACACACACACACACACACACACACACACACACACACACACATATATATATATATATATATATATATATATATATATATATATATATATAAGTATAGTTGTATATAAATACAAACATATATAACATACATACAAATACATATATCATAGTCTCGAATAGAATACACTCACACACACACTAGCATTTAAGCAAATACTCGAGGTGTATAACTAGGAAATCATGATGCACATCCCATTGAGGTGTCCAAATTCCCAATTCTCCATATTAAGTAAGAGTACATACTAATTACCACTAATAATAACTATTATAATTAATTACAAAGGGAAATTAAGAGAAATGCACAAAATTATATAAAATAGGCTTTGTATCACACGGTATCACACCGTATCGTGATACGGCCTACGCGTGTCCAATTGTGGATATGTAACTATTATTCCAACCCTGATATAAGTCCAATATAACCAAATTAGTGTCATGACACTCACTTGAGGTGTCAATCTCGTAATTCTCCAAAAATAAACACAAAAACCTATGTAGAAGCCACAATTCTCAACTAATTTGCCTAGAACTTTTTCCTATAGGTATCCCTATGCCATTGGAGTGTTCCTAGGAGTTAAAATGCATGATTTAGGTGCTACAATGAAGATGAATTCAAAAATTATCAATTGGGAGATGGATTCCCAATAAAAACTCAAGTGGACATGATCTGAACACGATCTCTTCACCAATGCTCCTTCTCTTTGTGCTCCTTGCTTCTCCAAGCTCCAAAACTTCTTTATAAATGAAAATGAGAGGGAATAAAAGTAAACTGAGAGATAAATTGATGGAGAAAAAGTGGAAAATTGTCATGACAAGTCTAATTGGGCTTGGACCATGTTAGGTTCAAAAATTGTCATAACAAGTCTAATTGGGTTCCCTAGTGTCAAGTCTAATTATTGGGCTAGACCACTAACTATAATAAATTATACAATTTACTACATAAATAAATAGTACTCTATTAATAAATAATTATTACAAGCACCCAAATAAATATTATAACACACTAGTATTAATATTATATTTCTAAAATTAAATAGTTAGGCCAAATTACCAAATTATTCCTAGATGGAAAAGTGAGGGTGACAATCCTACCCACCTTAGAAAAATTTTGTCCTCAAAATTTAAGGAAGAAACTAACTATAACAAGCAATTACAGCAAGCAAGAAGAATTACCTCACAGCTCAAAAAGATAAGGGTATTGCTCGTGCATCTCGGCTTCCCTCTCCCAGGTAGACTCTCCTAGAGAGTGATGCCTCCACGCGGCGCGTACCAAGGGAATCGTCTGGTTCTGTACCTTCTCCCTGCAATCCAGAATCTCTACTGACTGCTCTGGATAACTGAGTCAGACTCACCTGGATCTCCGAGTGATCCAATACATGGCTAGGGTCCGCTACGTACCATCTCAACTGTGACAAATAAAATATGTTGTGCACTCCCTCTAGTGCAGGCGGTAATTCTAGTTTGTAGGCCACTGCACCGACCCTCTTAAGAACATCGAAGGGTCCGATGTACCGTGGACTAAGCTTTTTGCCTCCACCAAAGCGAATCGTGCCCCATATCGAAGAAATCCTCAAGAACACCAGATTGTTGACCTAAAATAAAATACAGCCTTGGCACTCCGACTAAAGTAACCAATCACAAAAAACATAAAATAAAACCTATACCTTAAACTCCAAAGGTGTCCGGTGGCTATCGGCCCAATGTCGCTGTCTGTCCTATGCCACCCGAAGTCTATCCCTGATAAGCTTTACCTTCTTAGTTGTATTCACGACCATCTCCGGTCCCAATAAGGCTCTCTCACCAATATTATCACATGATAATGGAATGCGATATCTCCGCCCATACAATGCCTCAAATGGTGATATCTCGATACTGGCCTGGTAGCTGTTGTTGTAAGCACATTCTACCAAGTGAAGATGATCCTCCCAAGAGCCTCCAAAATCTAAAATACAGGTGCAAAACATATCCTCGAAAGTTTGGATAGTCCTCTCCGACTGCCCATCTGTCTGAGGGTGATATGCGGTACTAAACTTGAGTTGGGTGCCCAAGCTAGCCTGTAAACTCCTCCAGAAGTAGGATATGAAGCGACTATCACGATCTAAGACTATGCTCATAGGAACTCTATGCAATCTGACTATCTGTCGCACATACATTTCTGTGAGCTTCTCCGTAGACGTACCCACTTTAAATAGCAAAAAATGGGTCGATTTGGTCAACATGTCAATGATGACCCAAATCGCATCTTTACCTCCTAGAGAATGCGGAAGCCCTAATACAAAATCCATCATCACGTGATCCCACTTCCATTCTAGAATAGGTAATGGCTGAAGCAAACCACCTGGTCTCTGTCTCTCCGTCTTTACCTACTGACATAACAGACATCTGGATACGAAGCTCGCCACCTCCTGCTTTATACCATACCACCAAACATGCTCTCTCATGTCTCTATATATCTTGATGGCACCTAGATGCATAGAGTACTGAGATCGATGCGCCTCCTGAAGAACCTCCTCGCGTAAAGCTCTACTCGGCACACATAATCGAGTACCATGCCGCAATGATCCATCCTCTACAATAGTGAAGTTCTTTGCCAATTCCATCCGAACCTGCGCTCTGATGCTCCTCAGAGACTCATCCTCGAATTGTGCATCTCTAATCCGGTCTATCAACTTTGACTGTACTTGAAGTCCACACATTTGTGCCGCGAGTCCAGGAACTAGTACCTCTATACCCAAGCTATCAAGACCGGCCAATAAATGTCTGTCCCTGGTCAAGTACATAGCCATTGGGTACCTACTGAAGGCATCAACGACTACATTGGCCTTCCCTAGATGATACTGTAATGAAATATCGAAGTCCTTCATCAACTCCAACCATCGTTGTTGTCTTATGTTGAGCTCTTTTTACGTAAATACATACTTCAAGCTCTTGTGGTATGTAAAGATCTCCACACGCTCTCCGTACAAGTAGTGTTTCCACAACTTTAGAGCAAAGATAACTGCTACCAACTCCAAGTCATAGGTAGGGTAATTCTTCTCATACGGACGTAATTTTCTGGAAGCATAGGCAATCACCTTCCTATTTTGCTACAACATACATCCCAAACCCTTACATGAAGTATCACTATATATGAAAAATCCTTATGTCCCTAATAGCAACGTTAAAAATGGAGTCGTAGTCAACCTCTTCTTCATCTCCTCAAATGCAACCCGACACTCCTCTGTCCAGACGAACTCCACATCCTCCCTGGTTAGCCTAGTCATCCTCTCTGCAATCTTGAAAAAATTATGAACAAATTTTGATAATAGCCTGCCACTCCAAGAAAGCTCCTGAACCCAACCACTGAACTCGGGGTAGAGCACGACTCAACTGTTGATATCTTCTTCGGGTCTACTGAGATTCTGTCTCCTATAATCATATGTCCGAGGAATTAAACATTATCAAGGAAGAACTCATACTTTGAAAGCTTGCTATACAACTTCTCCTTCCCGAGGGTCTCCAGAACTATCCTCAGGTATTCTTCGTGCTCCTCCAGGCTCTTTGAATAAATTAATATATCATTAATGAATATCACCACAAACTGATCCAGGTACTGATGAAACACCTTATTCATTAGGTTCACGAATATCGTCGGGGCATTGGTCAACCCAAACGGTATTACCAAGAATTCAAACTACCCATACCGAGTCCTGAAAGCTGTCTTTGGAATGTCTTCCTTCTTCACTTTCACCTGATAGTTCTCCCGACCTCAAGTCTATCTTCGATAATACCTTCGCTCCGCTCAACTGATCAAAGAGATCATCAATCTGCGGCAACGAGTATTTATTCTTGATAGTAAGGTTGTTAAGATCCCTGTAGTCGATACACAAATGTACCAACCCATCCTTCTTTGGTATAAACAATACCGAAATACCCCACGGTGATGAACTGGATCTGATGAAGCCTTTATCCTATAACTCATCCACATGCTTCTTCAACTCTGCCAGTTCGTTGTTGTTAACCCTATAGATGTGTTGTGATATTGGCTCTGCATCTGGCACAAAGTCTATAGAGAACTCAATATCTCGGTCTGGTGGCTAACCCGGCAATTCCTCCGGAAAGACATCCATATACTTTACAATCAAAGGATGTGGCAGATCCTCCTCTTCCACCAAAGCTCCACAGAAGACTCCCTCGCTCTACCCCGTTGCTCCTCTGGAGAACTCAAACTCTGGCTCTTCTGGCATTTGAAACAAAACTATGCCTCTATTATAATCGATACTAGCTTGGTGCCTACTCAACCAATCCATCCTGAGTACTATGTCGTAGCTAGGAAGACGCGCTCAACTCTTGGCCTCCCAGAAAAACTCCCCAATCCTTACAAATATCACTGACCAAGATAATGCCACCCTCGGTCGTGATCTTGCAAGTCCTCGCCAATGGTTCAGTCTCAAGATGATGCTTCAAAGCAAAAGATACAGATATAAAACTATGTGAAGTACCAGAATCAAATAAACCATAAGCTGGAAAAGAATCAAGATAGACTAAACCTGAAATGACATATCCGACTGGATCCTCCTCCTTGCCCGTCATGGCGAAAGCTCGCCCCTGACACTGAGCACCTTTTTGCTGCTGGTGGTGCTGAGCGAACCGTTGCTGCTGTGGCAGTAACGGAGGTCCCCTCTACTGTCTCGTTGGTGGTCTCGCGGGTGCTCTTTTTGCTTGGCCTCCATCCTGACTTGCTCGAACGGGAGCTAGAATACTATCTCGAAACTGGTAGCCTGCCTCCCCACAATATAGACACACCCCAAGCCTCTTCCTGCATACCTTATGTATATGTTCCATCTTTCCACAATGAGTGAACTACGGGGCATGCTGTGCTGGTCTTAGGTCCTGATGTGCCCGCTGCATCGGTGCCCGGAATGGTGCCTGAAACTATTGTCTTGGCTGCTGCTGAAAGTGCCTCTGTTGCTGCTGATGAAAGTGGGGCTGCTTTGCTGGGCCCGTACTACTACTAGCCCCTGAATGATCTCTCATCCTCTTAGAGCCGATCTCCAAATCATCCTCTGCCTATTGTACCTCCGCTAGAATCTCCTCAAATATAACGGTACGATGTCTACTAGTTGAGATTTAATCTTCCTATTCAGACCTTTTTTGAACTTTTGGACTTTCCCTCGGGGATTCTGCCCCTCCACGAAGTGACCCAATATGCAGTACTCCGCTGCATACTCATCCACCATCATACCTCCCTGGACGAGGTATTGAAACTGGCTCTCTAGAGATGTTAGAGCCACATCTGGGATAAACTTTTCCTTGAAGAGCTCCTTAAATGCTTTCCAAGTAAGTCCCGGCGCTGAGATCATGTGGTCCGTCCTAAACCAAGTCAATGTGATGTCAAATATCATGCTTCCTGTGACCTCTACCTGCAACTTCTCTCTAAAATCTGCGCCAGCCGCAGTTCCTCTCAATGTCTTATATCCAATCGTCAGCATAAATAATCCCCTTAGTTCCTTTAAAGTCCTTCGGCCCCATCATCTTGAAGTCTATGATAGTCCTTGGCCTCGGCTGCTGCAGAGTGAACTGAGGTGGAGCTACCTGTGGCTGGACCAAGGCAACTCTCTCGACTGAGGTGAGTGCAAGCTGGTGGGCATTCTCAATGCCCTGCCTCATGACCTCTGACTGGCGTTGCTGGGCCTCTATCATCTACTGAAAGAGCACAAACACCTACGTCTGATCAACTGCGGGTGATGGATGCGGAAGCTCCTCTGAGACTGTCGGCATTATCCTCTATACCGAAGGTGGAGCACCCCTGAAAGCTGCTTCAAAAATGTCCACCTGGACCGGTGAAGCGGACCTCTGAACTGAAGTTGCTGGAATAATGTCTGCTGGTGCTACCCTCAGAGGCGACGAAATGACCGATCTCGCTAACACTGTGCCTGAGCGCTTAAAATGCGTCTTCGGCAGCATCCTGAAGATAGATTGAAACAAAGGAATCAATACTGAGTAAGATACGGTATCATCAAGGAAGGACATAATTATTCAAAGTAAGGCAAGCATTCGGATAGATAAGGATAGCAAAGTAATAATTAGGAGTATTTCATAGTTGTGATTGAGTATACTCTCAGCCTATATCCTATATCCTAAAATAGGCTCGTAACAGTATCTCAGACTTAGAGTACTACTACGATATTGCACTTGTTGCGACTCTGGGATCTGTATAGGCCACCACTAAAAATATGTCACGACCCGCACCTGGAAAAAGGGCACAAGTGGTGAACAACGCCGAGCCTACGCCGCAACATCGACGGTAGAATAATGTCTGGGTCAACATAACTATCTATACATCTTACACAATATATACATATGGTACATGTCATGTCATCTCAACTCCAATTAGATGAACAATATAATGTGTGATAAATGATAATCAATACTCAATCACAATATCAATCTAGAGGAAGAATGACACGATATGGATTAGAAGTAAAAGAAATACAAGAGTCTCAATACATGTCCAATCTTAACATAAGTCTCCAAATAATAATATATGCCATAAAGTCTACTAAAATCAAATATAACTCACAATGAAAAGTCTAAGTATCTCCAACTGGTGGTACTATCTCAAGAGGCTATACAGGTATTGGCTCAAATGCCTCACCATCCTGCGGCCCGTAATACGTAGGACACCACTCCTCTAATGAATCATCTGAAAAATATATCCAGTCAGTATTGGAGTAAAGTACAACCCAATAGCAGTTCCAATAATTGACAGAAGCTATGAAACAACAATAGCAATAAAAATAAATGATGGAAGTAACTGAACTAGTATATATCACGAGAAAGAGTATCGTAATAAATAATGGCAAGAACTGAGAACAATATAATATAGAACATCACTGTAAGGAACTGGAATAAAAGAAACAATATAAAGAATATGCCTTAAAATATTAGTAAGATAATGTGATTGGCTTGGCCCTAACACAAACTATATATAAAAGGTGAGCTAGCGTGATCACATGTGAGTTGCATGATCTGCTAACTATCATGAGCTATACTAAAACATGGGCTATAAGGTATGATCACATATCCACTAATATTTTTTCAACCCCCGACTAGTATACGGATCCAAATCATGACACGTTATAACACGTATATCATACTGCACGGTCTATAATATCATGCAATATGATCACGATCTATATAATCACGAAGATATTACGGTAATCATTGAGTAATCACAAATTACGATACGGTGATCACTGAGTTATCACAATAATAACATCTCATGACCAAGATTCACGTATACCAATTAATGAAACCATCGTATCAGGAATCAAGTATCTCAATACTAAATACATGAAACTAGAGAGTGTCAAATAAGAAAACTATTAGAGAATGTACTCACCTCTGTCCGGAGCAAATGATGTCAGTCGGTGTCCGAGCTGGTGTGACACACACCTAGATATGAATGGCATATCAAAAAGGGTGTAATAAAGAGAAATGAGTTACAATGCACTATTACATGCTCTTCTAGGCCATTTCTAGGTTCACACTAGGGTATTGGGTTTATACTACTTACTAATAAGTATAACTACTACTAACTGTTACTGGCAAGCTAGTTAACTATTGATACTACCTAATTCATATCTATACACTGACTGACATCTAGCTAATGATATAGGTAGGTAGCTCACTACTGACCTACTAGTACTAATACTAACTGACATTGGTAGCTACTGCTCTTGCAGTGTATCAGGTACTCTAAGTTATCTGATACTCTATTGATGTATACCAATGCTGCTACCACTGCTCTGTTTCACTCAATATTCCCCTCCCCTAAAACTAACTAACTGCTGCCACTTAGAATCCAATTATTTGAATACTTCACTGAAAGTACTGCCTCTTTAAATTCACTGATACTCTTCTCAGTTCCCAGATATTGATGTGCTGCTTGTTAACAATGTTGTCGTTCTACAGCTGATCTATTAAACATCTATTTGAGTCCCCCCCAAACTGGCACACTCCAATACACTATCACCGATACCTTAGTCTAGACTGAAAACCAAGTATTACTAACATACACCACAGTGAGTGCAACTCACCCTATAGTTACCAACTGAAACCAACTTACTCGATCCCATCCAGTTTAATTAAGCCTCAAATGACACATGTGTGCACATGTACTCAAGTTAACTCCCAGTTGCACATGTACTGCACACAGGTAGCTCTCTGATACTTAACACTAACAAATAAATTGCTATTAAAACTGTCTAAGCACAGATAGTTGCTGATATGACAAAATGTAGGATAGGGTGTACTACTAATTTACTAAATTAAGCATTGAAGAACTAACTGTAGCTAACACAATATTACTACCATACTACCTGCACATATGCCATGAGTCCTCATCAGTCTACTGCTCTCAATGATGCAGCTAAACTGATCAACCTCAGTCAATCAACTGCACATGCTGCTAAACTCGATTACCTCTGCAGGTAACATCCTCCCTTCCTCACTGTTGTACAGTAAGGTAATCTTCCCCTCTCAAACATACACAACCACATTCAACTGACACCAACAACCCATATATATATATATATATATATATATATATATATATATATATATATATATATATGGGTTGTTGGTGTCAGTTGAATGTGGTATATATATATATATATATATATATATATATATATATATATATATATATATATATATATATATACATATACTAACATATATGAGACACACACAAATACATATATCATAGTCTCTAATAGAACACACTCACACACACACACACACTAGCATTTAAGAAAATACTTGAGGTGTATAACTAGGAAATCATGATGCACATCCCATTGAGGTATCCAAATTCCCAATTCTCCATATTAAGTAAGAGTACGTACTAATTCCACTAATAATAACTATTATAATTAGTTACAAAGGGATATTAAGAGAAATGCACAAAATCATATAAAATTAGCTCTATATCACACGGTATCACACCGTATCATGGTACAGCCTACTCGTGTCCAATTATGGACACGTAACTAGTATTCCAATCCCGATCTAAGTCCAATATAACCAAATTAGTGTCATGACACTCACTTGAGATGTCAATCTCATAATTTCCCCAAAATATACACACAAATCTATGTAGAAGCCATAATTCTTAACTAATTTGACTAGAACTTGTTCCTATAGGTAGCCTTATGCCATTGGGATGTTCCTAGGAGTCAAATGCATAATTTATGTGCTAAAATGAAGAGAAATTCAGAAATTACGAATTGGGAGATGGATTCCCAATAAAAACTCAAGTGGACATGATCCGGACACAATCTCTTCGCCAATGCTCCTCCTCCTTGTGCTCCTTTCTTCTCCAAGCTCCAAAACTTCTTTAGGAATAAAAATGAGAGGGAATGGAAGTGAATTGAGAGAGAAATTGATAGAAGAAAAGTGATAAATTGGGGATCTAGAATTGGAGATCTAAATGAATGCAAATGAAGGATGAGAGAGAGAATAGAGCCCCCTCTATAATGGTCAGCCCTATTCCCCTTCTCCAAGTCACATAAAATTGTCCAAGTTGTCCCTCTCCATCCAATTATGATTTGGATTAAGGAAGGGCTATTTTGGAAAGCTTATAACTAATTCTAATTTGTCTAATTCTCCCTAATTAATTATTAGGAATGGGTTATTGGGCTTGGACCATATTAGGCTCAAAAATTGTCACGACAATTCTAGTTGGGTTTCCTAGTGTCAAGTCTAAATATTGGGCTAGCCCACTAACTATAATAAATTATACAATTCACTACATAAATAAATAGTACTCTATTAATAAATAATTATTATAAGCACCCAAATAAATATTATAACACACTAGAATTAATATTATATTCCTAAAATTAAATAGCTAGGCCAAATTATCAAATTATTCCTAGATAAAAAAGTGAGGGTGGCATCATGTAAGTACTATGGGTTCTGCACTCGGGTCTGATGACAGTCCAGTTTTAGATATTGCAGCAGCACACAAATGGGGAACTGGGGTGCAAGCCAACAGAATGTTGGTCTGTGTGATGGGCTCGATTATGTTTAGTAATAGGCAAGAAGAAAGGGGTTCTAGTGTATATTTATGTGTGTAGTTAGTGCACAACAGATCTGAGGTAGTATTTAGTTATGAATGTGTTAGAACTAGATGAGAGGGGCCAGTATTTTTCAGTCCAGACCTCTGTGTGTGTGTGTGTGTGTGTGTCAAATATGTGCATGCCAGGGGTAGTGAGTGTGGAAGTATAAATGTCTGTGTTTGTAAGATTTTAAGGAGATGGTAGTGTTGGTGATGGTTAGTTATGGTGTTGGTGTTGGTATATAAGTGTATATAGATTAGTGTGTGTGTGTGTGTGTGTGTGTGTGTGTATGTACATATAAGTGTATAGGTATGGATACTTGGATTTTTTAAGAGTGTGAGGTATTTATGTGAGGTAATAGGTAGTGAGGTATTGGTATTGGTTAAGGTATTTGAGTGTTACTAGGATTGTGGGTAGGTATCATCATACGGGGTAGGATATCATGATATGGGCTAAGGTATTAGGATACGGGGTAAGGTTTTGGCTCAAAGCCAAGGTAGTGACCCTTTCACCAAGGTTTTGGCCTATAGTTATGGTATTTGGGATACAACTTAGGTATTGGATTAGGACAATAAGGTAAATACCTAAATGCCAAGGTATTAATATCTATAGTAGGTATTAGTATAGATATTATAGTATATAAGCTAGTAACTTACCGGAATGACCTAACAACCTAGAGATAACCTAGTAACACCTAGTATTAGATAGTATGAGTCTAAAAACCAACTTAGAAGCTAGTTTTGGACCCAAATTGTAGTGTTGACCTAGTTTGACCATGAAAGCCAAGTTTTGGCCTAGAAACTTTGTTTAAACTTATTTAACCATATTTATGAATCTTAAACACCTGTTTGACATAGAATTTTATATATAGGTCACTTGGACTCCAATACATGAATTGTTTGATATTCATAGCTCTAGACCTCATGCGAGTACATTCTCTGATAGTTTTTATTATTTGATATTTACTATGATTCTTGTACTTAGTGATGTTCTACTTGAATTCTGACATGATGGTACAAGAATTGTTATAGTTGAATCCTCTGTCATAAGATGTACCTTCATTCTGTGCATGGTTATCGTATTGATATTGTATTATGATTCTGTGACACAATACAAGAAAATGTAGCATTTACGGTGCGCAATTTACGGCGCGCAGTTGCTGCGCATTGTAAATGACACTCTTTTACGGCGTGCAAGTATGTACGCCATAAAAGAGTTATTTTTTTCCTTTTCTGTGTCGTGTTTGACATGCACGCCGTAATTGAAGACTCATTTATGGCATGCATTTTTGTGCGTTGTAATTGAAGACTCATTTACGGCGTGTATTATTGCGCGTTGTAAAAGAAGACTCATTTACGGCATGTATTTGTGCGCATTGTAAAAGAAGACTCATTTACATCATGCATTTTGGCGCGTTGTAAAAGAAGACTCATTTACGACATGCATTTTTGTGCATTGTAAAATGAGACTCATTTACGACATGCATTTTTGTGCGTTGTAAAAGAAAACTCATTTAAGACATGTATTTTTGCGCGTTGTGAAAAATATCATACTTTTTTATCATAATTTTTCAACCAATTGTAGTATTTGATATATTATATTTTTCATGGAATTTTTTTTCAAAAAATTATAACTTTTCATATTTTTCTCCAAAATTGTGGGAAATGAAACTTACCTAACCCATAGAAAAATATTATTTTCCTTAAAAAAGGAGAAAGGATAAAAAAATTGAAAAAGTAAAAAAAAAATTATCTTAGAAACAAAAAATACCTACATATTCTTAAGGGATATGATTCACATATTTTGTTGTAATTGCATATCCAAATATTGCGTGTTATAATTGAAGACTTATTTATGACATGCATTATTGTGTATTTTAACTGAAGACTCATTTATAATATGTATTTTTGTGCGTTAGTGAAAAAAGACTCATTTAGGACGAGTTGAAGTAGGCTGTGAAAGATTTTATTTTTTTTAGTTTGCTCCTTGTAAATTTTGTCAGGATCTTTCCAACTTATCTTTCGTTTCCCTCTAACGATTTTTTTTTTTTCATTTCCCTCTTTAACTTAAACTATGGCTTTTCATTTCCCCCAAAACTAGGGCTGAAATTCTGAAGGATTCCGAAGGGGGTCTGAAGGCTCTCAAGGTGCTCTCGTATGAAGGATTGGATCAGCCCACACAACCCCTCCCCAACCCTATCATTGTGCGACACCGACGATGACGATGACGATGACGAGGAGGAGGAGGAGGAGGGCCAGTTCCTCCTCCGCAGGCCTCCCATGGAGAACCTCTACGCCCGCCCCTCCTTCGCCCTCATCATCTTCCACCAGCGCCAGTACGTCAACAAGTCTTGCTTCGTCTGCCACGGCCCCCTCGACCCGACGCCATCCGCCCGGGGTCCAAAAAGGTCCCCTACGTGTGCAGCGAGATCCAGCAGCAGACCATGTCGCTGCTCTACCTCGGTGTGCCGGAGGAGAGCATACTGCAGGCGCATATTGAGGGGTGCTGCGGCTCGAGCGTGGGGGGCGACAGATGTTTGAATAAAGTCCGCAGAGGAGTCGTCAACTCCGGCACTGCACCCGGTCACCTGGAATCATGCTCGGGTTTGCTCAATTTCGGGAGAATTCGGTTAGTGTTCGGTAAAATTTCGACGGCAACGATCGAATCCGGTGAGGTTCCTCCAAAAAAAACTTCCTTTTATTCTTCTAAAATATATTCCCAATTTCAGTCGCTGGAACCCCTTTTCTCAATCCTCTATACAGCCGCTGGAATCCTCCATTCTCAGCCGCTGGAACCCCTTTCTCAATCCTCCATCTCAGCCACTACTCCATTCTCAGCCACTGGACAGGTAATTCTCTTAACTTCACCATTTTTCTCTCTTCATCGCTTTTCTCCTCAACTTCATATATTTTATCCCTTATAATTATAGATATCTACGTCGGGTTTGAGTTAGAGAGAAGAGTAGTGGTAGTGGTAGTGGTGATGATGATGGTAGTTGGTGGTGGTGATGGCAGATGAGGGTGATGATGATAATGGTGGTGGCGATATCTATGGTGGTGGTGATGTCTATGGCGGATGTGGCGGTGGAGGCTGTGGTGGCGGTTGTGTCTGTGGTGACTGTCCACGACTTCTTGGACTATGACCCGCCACAGGATAAAGAAGAGTAGAGGTCATTTGTTGGGGACTTTCTTCGAACACTTTTGTGTGCACCATTCTCATATTTTTGTTTCCTTTGTATTTTCTTATTCTTTGGATTGTTGTCATTAAAGCCCAGTCATTATCATGAACTACTCTTCATAGATATAGTAATGTATGTCTGCAACTGGTAGATGACATATCATCTACCACACACTACTATGATCTGAACAAAATATATTTGAGAACAAATATTCCTCAAATACACAGTTGCAAAACCTAGATTGTCACAGGGATGACATCATAGTTGGGTAGGCCTTGCCAGCGGCAGCCTCGTTATAGGCACTGGGAACATCCTGATAAGCGACACGGAGGTTGGTAAGCGATGCAGAGGGTGGAGCCGTGCATCGAGGCCGGAGAGAGGTCGATTTATGGTCAGGGCTTCATGTAATACCTCACTAATGGCTTTCTTTTCACAGATGGATAATGCTTTGAGCGTTACAAATGATGGAGAAGGGGAATGGATATGCATTTTGTTGTGCCGAACAGATTCAGTTTGGACTTATTATAGCTATGTTAGTGTCTATGTATCATGTAGTATTCAAAAATAGGTTCTATAGATTATTCAGATATTTGGACCATTTTTATTATTTGTTATGTCCATTTGACTAAACTATCTTGATAAATTGAACTATGAACTTACTTAGAACCTATATACATATGCTATGGAACACTTAGCGGCTCTCTGAGACAATGATAGTGCTGTAGCTGCTGTGCACATGCATTTGTTTTTTGTTATAAACTTCTTATCTAGATTCCTGATGATTAGGACTTTAGTTCAAGGTTGGCTATGCGAATGTGTTTACTTTTGCATTAGTTTTGACTACTGCTAGGTAATCGTGGACTTTAGGCTCTCCATTCTTCCTCAGAGTCATTTTTAGCTATGTTATCTATGTCTCAAACTGTGTACCGTCTAATGGAACTAATTATGTCCATTATCAATAATGTCATATGCAAGTAAACTATTTGGTATTGCATGGCAAGTAATCACTGGAACTATGGACAAAAGTTAATATTCTGGGATATGAAGAGTGGAAATATTGGATACACAAAAACTGTAGATTCAGAGGTTTGGTCTCTCTCACTATCTGGGCGTCATTTATTGGCTATTATTGGAAAAAGTATATATCTATGACTTGCGCAACTTAAAAGGGTATACACCTGAGTGATCAACAGATGGACTATGTTTTGAAGTAACATTTCTTCTGCTAAGCTTAAAAATGAAGCCTAGCTCTATACTAACATAAGTCATACCAATTGGCAATTGGTGTATTGCTTCCAAATTCTGTTCAATGTACCTCATTCGATGTAACATTGACCATTACACTTAAGTGAGGAGTTTGATGTTTGTACCTAGGACTGCTTGAATTCAGTGATGTGATTGAGGACTTTTATTTTTCCATTGTCAAGTATTTCCAGGATTCTTGCTGGAGTTACTATAGGCGATATTGGACCTTACTGTAAAGCCAAAATAAAAGTTGGTGACCTCTAATACTTATCTTACTGGTTCTTCTTCTTAAGTAAATGCAACTATAGAGAAGTTTCTTATGAAATGGTTAACTTTGAGGGCCAAAATAAAAGTTAGTGACCTCTAATACGAATGCAAATTTTTTGAAATAAAACCTCCAGAATGTATTTACGTTAAGAGTGTATTTGAACGAATACGGAAGTTGACAAGGTTTACTATAAACAAGTTTATCTTTGAGGGGTTACAAAAGCCAAAAAGTCAACATGGATCACAATTTTGGCTTTCAAGTTTCCAACACTCTATCCGTTGTTTCTTATGAAATGGTTAAGTTCTTTCAGCTGGTATATTTTATCTCAAAGAAGCCCTTTTTGGATAAGGTTGCATGTCTTGCCCTTTGGAAAGACTGAGATCCCAATCCATTGTACAAGTGTTGTTAGGTGGTAAATAATAATTATGGCCTGCAGTATGTATGCTGATGGAGGGGACAGAGTGGGGCCATGCATGCATGGACAAAATTTCTTTTGATACTCAAATTTACCAACTATTTGAAACTTATATCTTAAATTTTGCTTTGGAAGTGTATATTTTGATGTTATTTTTTTTTCTTCGTAGAGAAAATAGAATTTTTTCAGGAAGTCACCAGCATCTGGATCATTTAATTGAGTCTTGAAACGACTATGGTCATTTTTATTTTCTGTGATTCATATGAATTTATGAAGAGGTGTATAAGGTCACAATTCGTAATTTTGTGTTTAACCTATATAGAGTCTCTATGGACTAGTCATGTCCATAAAGATTTAGTGAACATAGTCTCTAGTTTCATCCACTAAATATTTTTTGAGGTGGTGGTGATATAGGATAAGAGAATTGAATGGACTGGCTCAGATGTGCACAAAAGGAGACAAGTAGATGCACCAATTAGGAGTGGTACGATCTTTACTTGAATGAGCTTCTATAACTAGGTTGGACTTGAGCAAACTTGGACTTAAAGACTGAAAAAGGAACTACATTTGCTAATAATAGAGAGGGCCTGCCCATTAAAGAGTAGAATAGAAGACAGATTCATATAGCCAACCATAAAATTTGGAATAGAAACTTTTAACTTTATTGAGTAATAAAGGGAAGACCACAAGTTGAATGATCATAAATCTGCTAAAGCAGTTGTAATTTATAATGATGTGATTCTCATCAAGACTGCAGAGAGAACACTTAGGTTCTTGAAAAATAGTTACACACTAGGAACTAGTTTGATATGTAATATTGTTTTGCAGCAGTGCATGACAGAAAGAGGCCGTGCAAGAGTGTAATATATTGGCTGTTATTGGAAAAATTATATATCTATGACTCCTCTATGAAGTACCAAATATAATGCATTAGTTCCTTTTCTAGTAATCAATGTAACTGACCTACTTTATATTTGTTTTCTTTTTACTGTTACTATCTAGGGAACTCATATCCTTTGCTTCTTCACATAGAAAACTCTCAAATGAAGAATATAAGAGAGACTTCTTAACATGTTTCTTTTTTACATGCCTTCTTCACAGAGTGTTGCATTGTGTTCTCTTATGTAATTTTCTTGTATATATAACATTCATGGAATCAACCTTCTTTGAGTTGCTGCTTCAATGTTTATAAATTATAAAAGTTCCTCCATGGAGAAGCATTCAGATAGTGGTGTTATAAGCTTTATTAACTCAACAGCTTCTTGCATGTGATGAGTTTGTATATCGTTGTGCACTTTCGTTATTATTCTATTTTGTTATATAGCATCAAAGATGAAGTGGAATCTATGTATTTCTAAGTGCTAGCCTGCTAGGCATGTCTTAAATACACTGATATGGGTCCCATACTAATTGAACTATCTAAGTATAACCACCTAGTTTTACTTTGTGAAATAAAATGTGTTCATATCAAATTTAAACAGACATTGGTTTTCCTTTCTCTTTTATATTTCTTTAGATATTCTTTATTTGTTGTTGTCGTAGAAACTTGAGCAAAAATCGGCAACCTTCTATTCTATAATTACATGGAGAATGGCAGCCTTTGGGATCTTCTACATGGTATGTGTTGGACTGGTAGCCAGGTAAAGGATTTTATAGACCCTTGTTTTTTGATTTTATACTTTGATATATGAAACATGTACCACTAAAAGATCATATACAAATCCAATAAGCAACATGCAGTACTTCTATAATCTGTTCTAATACTGATGTTCTCATTGAATTAACTCTTGACATATGGATATTATGAAGTCTTCATATTTGGCCATTTCCTTCAGTTTTATTATGTTGGATATTTATAAATATGCCATAAAACACCATTTATATTAAACTTTCAGATGTTCATGTGTTTGTAATTTGTACATGAACACTTTTGCCGTCTTGTGCTCTATATATTCTTATGGTTTGTTATGCGGTGTACGGGTGTGTTTATATGTGTCAATATTTCATGTGATACCTACCCATTTTAGGCAGGCACTAAATCATCTTATAAAATGATACCTACCCATTTTGGGTCCATATTTCATGTGTTTACCCAGATTATGTTCATTGTATCCATTTTTTTTACCTAGGTCTATCAATTAATAAACAATATTGATGGTGGTCTTAATTACAAACCAGGGGTGATTCTAGTTTGGGGAGCAAGAAATAGTGTTTTCTATCGCTTCAATTTTGAATGTAGTCCCCTATGTTGTGCTTATATATATATATATATATATATATATTTTTTTTTTCATTGCTATTTTTATATATACATCAAATTGGATACAATGAACTAAAACACATTTTGTGTGTGTGCAGGGATCGGAGTAGGAAGAATGAAGTTGAAAACATCTCGAGGAATATCTACCCTCCCGAGGAAGTAGACCAAGAGATCGAGTCTATGAAAGAGTCAGTCGAACCTAAAATAGCTCTAGAAGGCTCAATTAGTGAAGACACGATCTATTGGCAAAATCAAGAAGGCGCTCAGCAGTGTAGTTGTCACGCGCGGTTGGAATTGATGTTGTAAAATTGTGTATCATTTTTCTTAAGCTACATTTGGTATTGGAAAATGTAAATTTTTGAATCATATTTCAAATTGATGTTAGTTTAAATGAATGGAGATTTGATATAATAAACTAAATTATGATATTTTGTTCTTGTTGCAAATGATATCTATAATATAGTAGAATGAGTATTTACGAGCATTTACAGCGTGTAGTAGGTGATCATTTACGGTTTTCGATTCGTCTTGTAAAAAGATGATCATTTACAGCGTTCACAAAATTTTGTGGAAAAAGTATTTACGGTATATATTATTTTGTATTTACAGCGAACGGTAAATACTTTGCGGCATTCAAATGTGCATTGTAAAAATAGGATAATTTATGACGTTCGAATGCGTGTTGTAAAAAGATGGTCATTTACAGCGTTCTAATGTGCGTTGTAAATGGCCATTTACAACGTTCAAATGCATGCCATAAATAATAGAAAGAGGGTCATTTATAGCGTTCGAATGCACGTCGTAAATAATAGGGTCATTTACGGCATGGCCTTTTACGGCACAAAAATGTACGCTGTGAAAAATCTTTTACAGCGTGTTTCGCGTGCCGTAAATGATCATTTTTTTTGTAGTGACATATTCCGATTTGGATCCTTGTACTAGTCAGGGTGGGGAAGTACTAGCTAGATATGTGATCATACTCTTACTATGCAAGAGCAAGTGCTGTGAGTGTTAATTATACCACTCACGTATGATTAGCCAGGCCCTATTGTATTGTGCAACTTTCCAAGCCGATCACATATCAACACTAATACTTCGAAACATATAGTTAGTACTGTTCTTCCTGTATATTTATTATTCATTGAGATACTATCTATTGCTTTGACAACTTACTATTCTTTACCCGTTATGTCATATAGTTATATTTATCTATTTTCCATATTGCTACTGCCAGTTATGATTTAGTTCCTTATTCTCATCATATACTACACTCATTATTACTATTTTATAATCTTTGTCATTTAATTAAAACTGATGTTGGAGTTGTACTCATTCCATCCTGACTGGATATATAATATTTTTCAGTGTTTACTTGGAGGGCTAGTGTCCGATTTATTACGAACCATATGAGAAAGTAGCAGCAGCCATGGACCCTATAGTTCATGAGTGATTACCGGAAAGTCTAGCCGGTATCACTAGTTACCTTAGCCATCTCTATTTAGTATTTTGGTACCAGACCTGTCTTCGACCTTTATTCGGACTTTGGGATATTATTATTTGATACTAGACTTGATGATTGTGTTGTTTAGACTTATCTAGACTTGTGATTGGATCTCTTTCTTTATTATCATATCGTGCCATTTATCTTCCTTTTAGATTTTTGTGATCGAGTATTTTCATTATATTATATTGTCATCTTGTCCTCCTTGTGCAGTTGAGATATCTTTAACAGGTTGAGCTTATATTATTGTGTGGGATTGATATTTAGTTGTTATTGACCTAGACAACGTTCTACCGTCGATGCTGCGACGTAGGCTGGGCGTGCCCACGTACTCGTGCCCCGATCATCCATATGCGGATCGTGACAAAGTCGTCCATAATTAATGATTGTAATTGTTGATAATTCAATTTCCTCCCTTCATGATAGACTGCCAGTTGCCTTGTTGTCTCTCCCTTTCTTGTGCTTTATTCCGTAGTTGTACCCATGAATCTTAACTAGCTATTTATTTCGAGCATCAGTGTACACCTTTTGTTCCAACATGTATTTTAAGGACTTAAACCTTACAGTCAACTGGGTACCCCATAAGAACTGGCTCCACTTCTTAACTGCAAGGAGGATTGTTAATGTTTCCTTCTCATAAGTAGAAAGGGTTCTAGCCAACCTTTGATTCCTTGGCTCAGAAAGGCAATGACCTCCCTTGTAGCATAAAAACTACTCCAATTCCCTCACATGATGTATCGCACTCCAATATGAAAATTATTTCTTAAAATCGAGCATTATGAGCACTAGAGGATTGGTTAAAGCTAACTTCAAATATTCAAAAGACCTTTGGAGTAGTTCATAATTTCCATTATTTGATATTTACTATGATTCATGTACTTAGGGATGTTCTACTTGATTCCTGACACTATGGTACACGAATTGTTTTAGTTGCGAGTACATTCTCTGATAGTTTCCATTATTTGATATTTACTATGATTCATGTACTTAGTGATGTTCTACTTGATTCCTGACACGATGCTACACGAATTATTATAGTTGGATCATCTGTCATGAGATGTACCTTCATACTGTGCATGGTTATCGTATTATGATTCGTGTATTGTGACATGTCCTGATTTGGATCCTTGTACTAGTCGGGATGGGAAAGTACTAGCTAGATGTGTGATCATACCCTTACTATGCAAGAATAATTGATGTGAGTGTTAATCATACCACTCACGTATGATTAGCCAGGCCCTATCGTATTGTGTAACTTTCCAAGTCGATCACATACCAACACTAATACTTCAAAACATATAGTTAGTAGTGTTCTTCTTGTCTATTTTTGAGATACTATCTATTGCTCTGTCTACTTACTGTTCTTTACCCGTTATGCCATATAGTTATATTTATCTATTTTCCATATTGCTACTGCCAGTTATGATTTAGTTCATTATTCTCATCATATACTGCACTCACTATTACTGTTTTATAGTCTTTGTCATTTAATTGGAACTGCTGTTGGAGTTGTACTCGTTCCATCATGACTGGATATATAACATTTTTTAGTGTTTACTTAGAGTGCTAGTGTCCGACTTATTACGGACCACAGGAGGGAGTAACAGCAGCCATGAACCCTGTAGTTCAGGAATGATTACCGGAAGGTCTAGCCGGTGTCACTAGTTACCTTAGCCATCTATATTTAGTATTTTGGTACCAGATCTGTCTTCGGCCTTTATTCGGACTTTGGGATATTATTATTTGACACTAGACTTGATGATTGTGTTGTTTAGACTTATCTAGACTTGTGATTGGATCTCTTTCCTTATTATCATATCATGCCATTTATCTTCCTTTTAGATTTTTGTGATCGAGTATTGTCATTATATTATATTGTCATATTATCCTCCTTTTGGAGTTAAGATATCTTTAACAGGTTGAGATTATATTATTGTGTGAGATTGATAGTTAGTTGTTATTGACCTAGACAGTGTTCTACCGTCGATGCTGCGACGTAGGCTAGACGTGCCCACGTACTCGTGTCTCGATCATCCGAATGCGGGTTGTGACAAAGTCGTCCATAATTAATGATTGTAATTGTTGCTAATTCAATTTCCTCCCTTCATGATAGACTGCTAGTTGCTTTGTTGTCTCTCCCTTTCTTGTACTTCATTCCGTAGTTGTACCCATGAATCTTAACTAGCTATTTATTTCGAGCATCAATGTACACCTTTTGTTCCAACATGTATTTTAAGGACTTGGGTACCCCACAAGTACTGGCTCCACTTCTTAACTGCAAGGAGGATTGTTAATGTTTCCTTCTCATAAGTAGAAAGGGTTCTAGCCAACCTTTGATTCCTTGGCTCAGAAAAGCAATGACCTCCCTTATTGCATAAGAACTACTCCAATTCCCTCACATGATGCATCACACTCCAATATGAAAATTATTCCTTAAAATCGAGCATTATGAGCACTAGAGGACTGGTTAAAGCTAACTTCAAATATTCAAAAGACCTATGGGTTAGTGGTCCCCATGAAACGACATTCTTCTTAAGTAATAGAGTCATTGGTCCTGCTATGGTCCCATAGTCTCTTATGAACCTTCTGTAATAGCCTCTCAACCCCAAGAATCCCCCCAAATCCTTGATGGACTTAGGCACTGGCTACTGGAAAACATCTTGGATTTTGTCTGTGTCTACTTCCCTTATCAGATATTACATGCCACAAATAGCCAACATCTTGTATATGAAAATAATGTTTACACCTTTTTACCTTTAGTTGATACTCTATCAATTTCTGAAGAATTTTTCTAAGTGATAACAATGAATCTCCTTGCTAACATTGTATACTAGTATGTCATCAAAGAACACTAAAACTTCTTTAGATATTCTTTGAAAACTGAATTCATCATGGTTTTTAACGTGGAAGGAGCATTAGTGAGCCCAAAAGGCATCACTAGAAATTCATAATGACCTTCATGAGTTCTAAAAGCAGTTTTATATACATCTTATTCAATAATTCTTACCTGATAATATCCTGCCCTCAAATCTAACATGGATAAGAAATTGGATCCATTTAATTCATCAAACACTTCTTCAATGAAGGGTATATGAAACCTATCCTTCACTATATTTTGATTGAGAGCTCTGTAATATATACACATAACTCCCATCAAATTTCTTTACTAAGATAACTGGAGAAGAGTAGGAACTATTGCTCTGTTTGATAACTCTAGTGTTTTGCATCTCCTGTACCTGTTTTTCAATTTCATATATATATATATATATATGTATATATATATATATATATATATATGTATATATATATATATATATATATGTATATATATATATATATATATATATATATATATACATACTACATAGGTTGAGCTTCTGCAATGACAGGAATTGTATGATCATATTCCTTTCTGGAGATAAAGCTTGGCTTCTCAAATATGTGCGTATACTTGTCGAGTAACCGCTTGATTGTAGGTTCTTCCTCCTCGTTCTTAATATTGTTAAGCTCTATAACACATAATTGAATTGCACAAATTTGGGAGTTTTGCCTGATATCTTTATTATCAACTTCAGTCAAGTGAGCAGTATGAGCATTGATTCCCCTAAACTGTTGCATAACAACTATTTTATACCTCACTGTAAGTTCCTTGAAATTTCAAACAATATCACCTAAAGTACTAAGCCAATTAGCTCCTAACAGAATATGTCAACTAGTAATAGGCAACTGCGGTAGGTCAACAACAATTTTTATTTTCTTGAATATCAATGAACACATCCTTGTACAATCCTTTACTCTGTAATTTCTCACCACTAGCTGCCACAACTTCAAATGACTTGCTTTCAGGTGGTTTAAGCCCCAACATATCATTGAAAACATATCACTGAATTTAGTATGAATAAAATTGTGGGTTGGTCCCGTGTCAACAAGTACTGGTTATGCAGCACAGAATGAACTCAACTTCATGGCGGAGGGATTTGTACTTCCTGATATAGGCTGCAGGGATATGGCAAAGGAGCTCTGCTAGCATCCCTTTGTTGGCTCATCAATGATTTCACTTGAATTTGGATCCCCACTCCACCCATTCTCCTCATATGCAAAGCTCTGCTAGCATCCCTTTGTTGGCTCATCAATGATTTCACTTGAATTTGGATCCCCACTCCACCCATTCTCCTCATATGCAATTAACTTGTTTAACTTTTTTTTTTTTTCTCTTTAAATAGTTATGACACGTGAAGCACAATCCTAGGTTCTTCCTTCTGATGAGTTCATTTGGTGATATGGTGGGGTGGTGATTTTCGTTATTAAACGTACTTGTGAGAGTTTTCTTACTGATATCTCTTAGCTTCATTATTCTGATAAGGTGGATTCCCTGCCTCATTCAAAATTTTCACTACAAAATGACTAGTTATGTTCTTCTTTTAGGCTGACAAATTATCTTTATGCAAACTAGGTAGCACATAACTGCAGGTAGATTTACAGAGTTGGAAGTTTGTACTTCATACCCAATTTCCTCTTTCAGAACCCTCCCCCCCCCCCCCCCCCCCCCCCCCCTCCCCCCCCAATACTGACTGATCAAGCACCCTTCAGAGATTGTTTGTATCCACTTAAGACAGTTTTTGAAATTGTTGTCCATACCCATGGACTGCTTTTCTTGTTTCAGCAATTTGTGCTGAACCATATGGTCAGTAAACTGAGAAGGACCAAATTCTAATTTTATAGCTTGACAGAATTCTTCCCAATTCTAGTTGACTATGGTTTATGTAGCAGCAGCAGCAGCAGCAGCAGCAGCAGCAGCATAATCATCATTTTGTATGAGAAATATATTTAATCGCCCTCCCCTAATCGTCTCCCTCTAGCACAATGGCAGGAGGACCACAACAAACCTTGGCCTACGAGCACCCAACTTAGCCATCCTATCTATCATCCAGACGCGTGGCGGCGTGAGGATGATTCAGAGGAAGGCGATTAAGTAAACTCTTGCTCTTTGAGCAAATCATCAAGCTTGCATCCATTCTGTCTACTGCGCACTCAATCCAAAAGCTAAAATCCGCATGCAGGAAAGAAGAGACTAATAAATCACTTGTTCATAAATTTATTATCCTTCAATTGAAACTTGCAAGCATCAATCAAAGCTAAAATCACATTTAAGCTCATCTCTCCTCCACTCCATATGTATATCCCTATTTACACCCCGCAAAACTTAACATCCTCCACCGGCAACCTATCATCTGGAAACGCACAAGCATGCCCTTTATCCGGCAATGCCTCACATGGCGTCGGACTAACCGAGCTCGTCACCCCCTCCACGTATGTACAGTTCCATATCGGCTTCTTCGACTGCACCACCTGTGCCGTCACATTCGATATGCAGATGTTCTTAAAGGGAGCGCCTTCTATGCCCTCCAACTTCGCTGCCATGGTCACATTCTCAGCCACAACGTCACTGAAGTGAATCTCTTTAACCTCCGGGATCGCTTTCGGGTCCCACCCGTCGTCAGGGTGCGACCCGTAGTTGCCTGTCATCCAGAAGACCCACTTCATGGTATAAAGGTTCATGCGGCGCACGTAGACGTCCTTCACGTAGTTTCCACGCCCGATGGCCGTCTTGATGCGGACTCCAGACTCGGAGTTGATCGCGGTGATGTCTTCGGCGCGGATGTTGCGGATTCCACCAGACATCTCGGAGCCGAGGGCGATGACGGCACTGGTGGGGGAGATGCAGGTCAGGCGACGGATGGTGATGTTTTCGCTCGGGAGTCCTACTTTGATGCCGTACTCGTCCCAGCCACTCTTTATGGCGATGCAGTCGTCGCCAGAGACTACATAACAGTCCTCGATTCTGACACCGGAACATGAGTCTGGAAACAAGTAACCAAGACAATTACGAGAATTTAACAGCAGTAGTTTACACAGTGACTCTTAAATGCTTCTGCATAGTAAGAAATGCTAGCTTATTCTTAAGTTCCAAGGTTTCAATCACAAGATTCCTTCTTCTTCTTTTTAACCAATTTGTATCTTAACCGACATGGTTAGGCACAAGATATATCATTCAGGTATTGCCAATTATAAGAACAATGGTTGCAGATAACTGTACCTTTTAACTATAATAAAAGCACACATCCTGAAATAGTGGTTCATATTGACTCTAAAATGACAGAGAAGCAGAAATAAATACCCGGATTAATCCCATCAGTATTTGGTGAGTCAGTTGGAGCAAGGATTGTAATGCCCGAGACTATTACATTGCTGCAAAATCCACAAAATTATGCTATCATCAGTGAAACAAAATAGGCCTCTATGAGATATCTTGAATCAACAGTTAAGGCTTTCCATGAAAAGTAAGTACAAGGACACCCACCTGCAATAAACTGGGTGAATGTTCCATGACATAGAATTGACGAATGTAAGGTTGGATATAAGCACATGATCTGAGTATGTCAGCTCAAGCAAGTATCCACGAGAAAAAGTAAGCTCTTTGCTATGGAACTTGTCCCACCAAACCTTCCCCTGTCCATCGATCGTCCCATTATTCCCTGATACAAGTTATAACTGTTATACTACTCATGGATGGGCAAATATATAAATAAGAAGAGAGATGTTAATCTTGGTTTCCATGTTTGTTAGTCATTTGGTAAATTTATAGTTGACTGTAAAGCAATATGAACTCTTAGGTGCCCTAAACCAGGAATTTGTAGAAGAAAATGCGAAGTTAGTAGATGTTAAATCGTTATAAAATAACTCATATATAATAGGATCTCACACTGGGCTCCGCTAATACAATGACTCCAAAGAATCAATACATGCAGTATTACTCCTAATATATGGAGAGGTAGTCTCTACAAGTGGTACCCCATCCTCCAGGATGCAAGTAACAATTCATATTGTGATGTCAAGTATCGTCCTCAGGTATTATACTTCATGATAGAAAAATATTGAAAGAATATAAATGCACATATCAAGCTAAAATTCATCACATCCACCACCATCCATCATCATCATCCAAGCTTTCTCCTATCAGATCGATGGGCTTGCAATGGAGTGTAAGAAAGTTCATAAAAGATTCGAGCCATTTGACAACTTTTATAACTTCCTATTAACTTGACAACAATCTTCTATGTTGGTGGTAAATTTCTAACAAATATATCTATGCACGTAGGAGGATCATGCCATAAATCTTAGGGGCTTGTTGGAAGATAGCTTGGTAGGCCTACCTTTTAGATATGCATTTTAAGCTCTTGAAGGCAATGAGATAAAGAGTTTAGACTCTAGACAAGTTTGTACATATAATTTGCTATGTGGGAATTGCCTTTATCTCAATGACACATTAAGCAAAAGAATGAATATCATCCCAATCTAGATAAAATTACATCACAAAATTCCACTTTTTCTATTTCAGTTTCCATTATATTGTGTCAAAAAAAAAAAAAATACAATTGAAAGAAATATATGATGTTGAAATAAAACAATTTGGTAAAACATTTCATATTTAAGAGATCTACCATTCACTTATTTAAGCTGAACGGATCCTAAATGATAGAGGACCAACATTTAAGAGATTTAAATTGCTCTTTAGAAGTAAAGTTTAATTTAGAATTGAAAATTTTGATAAAAGATGCTTAGCGTGACACACAAAATACTACAACAGAAGCTGCCTTTTACTAGCATCGACATCTTAGCTGAAAATGTGAGTCATTCTAACATGAAAAAAAAAAAATGCCATACAAGAATAATCAAGATACCTGTGATAATCACATCAGTGAGATTGGACCCCATGATCAAGTTGCTGTATCTTCCACCAGACGAGTCCCTTCCTCTCCCATAAGAAGGCAAGGGATCAATTATGGGCCATTCATTAAAATCCTACAAGATCATTCATGTGTAAGCAGTACTTAAAACCCATATGAAGGAGAAAACACAGCTCAGAGGATTAAGAGAGCCGATCGAAGAGAATCCATATCTAAGGGTTAGTCATTCTAAATTTCACTTATGGACATGGAGCTTGGATTTATGAGGACCATATCTCTCTATTCATCTTGAGCGGCAAATCTACTTTTGAGTACCAAAGCCTAGCCTCCCATTCCATCCCATCCCAATGAACATACATACATACATACATACCGTGGTTGCGAGGATAACGGCATCCTTGTCCAGGAAGAGCGTGAAGTGGCTGGTGAGATTGAAGGGTCCCGTGACCCACCTCCCCGCGGGCACGTACAGAAGCCCTCCTCCGCTGGCTCCTTCAAGATGACCCACGGCCGCCCTGAACGCGCCCGTGTTGGAGGTGACCCCGTCCCCGACGCCGCCAAACTCCGTCAGGCTCACCTGCCTGGCCCGGCACCCCGGCTCCAGCGCCGCTATGCCGCCGCCATCGTGCATGTCACGACTGCTCTCCAATGCTGCAGATAATAATAAGAACGTTGATGCCAGCGATGCGACTACAATTGTTTCAAGAACCTGCACCACAAAGTAATGTTACACCAATGATAATAATAATAATAGGGTTTACGAACAGGAGAGCGAGAGAGAGTGGAAGTCTACATTGAGATTGATTTTTCCAAAAGGCTCCATTGATTGATAGGGAGAGATGGAGAGGAGGAGGAGTGTATTTATAGGAGGAGGTCGTTGATTGAGGAGATCTACGGTTGTCTCCCCTTTCCCTAAATATGGAGGAAGTAAATATTCATTTGTGCAGAATAAGAATGTAATAACTTTTAGGATTCGAGATTTACTAAGTTACCAACTTGATAGAATGGACAATACCAAGTAAGAGATGGCGGCAAGATTTAGTGCAATCTACACATCCAAACTTTTTACTCCAAATTCTTTTACTCGACAACTCGTGCTATCAACTATTGAATTTTTTTTTTAACTTGATATTAAAAAAAAAAAAGGACCAAAGTACTCCTCTTTCTCCATCCAATCCGTCCATTTTTTTAATTTGATATCCAAATTTAGTTTCTCTCAAATTAGTTTAATTCATCTTGCATAGCATTAATCTAAAATTCATTAGTAAATGCTCCATTAATATTCTTAGGCTCTATTTGAGAAATAAAAGCTACATTGGCAACTACATTTCTACTTGCAAAACGAATACTTACTCCCTTTGATACATCACATATTACCAAATCTTCTGGATGATCGGATATGAATCTCATCCTCTTCGGTAAACTTTTCAGATAGCTTGTACCAGCTGTATCATCAGGGGTTGGCTATTTGTTGAATGTAGCTCCAACATCTTTATCATCACTATCACTTGGTACATTACCGTTAAACTCATCAAAAGTAACGTTTATAGATTCTTCAATAGTTAATGAACGTTTATTGAAAACTCTATAACCTTTACTTTTAGCAGCATAATCAAGAAATATACCTTCGTCGGCTTTGGCATAAACTTACATACGTTGTCCTTGGTGTTCAAGATAAAACAGCGACATCCAAATACTTCAAAGTAAGAAATAATAGGAGTTCTACCAAACCAAAGTTCATGGAAAGATTTCTTCGATATAGGTCAAATCAAAACCCTATTCAAAATATAACTGGCCGTATTTATAGCTTATGTCCAAAAATATTTCGGAAGGTTAAATTGATTTAACAAGACTCTAGCCATAACGGAAAGAGTTCTATTCTTCCGCTCCACAACACCATCTTGTTGAGGAGTTCTAGGACAAGAAAACTCATGATAAAATCCATTAGAATCACAAAATTTTTTGAAATAAAAATTTTCAAAATCAAAAGTAGCATATTCAGTAAGTAAGTACATGTGGGGCCATATTTACAGGCTCATGCCAGATGCTTAGTCATTTAGCACATGGTCACATCTGGATCACACAAGTCATTTCTAAGTTAACACGTAGCATCTCAATCATTCAATCAATATCCAAATTAAACCAAGCAAGTGACCAAAGTGAGTAAGAAACAACAGGCGCATAGGAGGAAGGCGCATAACAAGGTGCCGCATAATCGTCAAGGCCGCATTCCAAGGCCGCATAAGATCCAGGCCGCATAAGATCAAGGCTGCATAGACAGAGCAAAATCTACTCTTTGAAAAGCGTGTGATGTGACAAACAAGAAATGCAAGTCAAGTCAGAAAAGTCACATAATATGACATGCGATAAAAGTGTGTCAGAAGAAAAGACAAAATTATGAAAAGTCGTGCCAATTCAGTCAGAAGTTATGTGTCCAGAAGGAGAGGGACGCATAGCTCCTGGCTGCATAGACAACGAGGCCGCATACTCCTCTTGGCCGAATACATACTTGGCTGCATAAAAACTTTTTGGACAGTAAAATTTCATTCGTTCAAGCTCATGCAATTGGCCAAGGGCGCATGTGCAAATTCAGTCATGCATCCAATAGGGTTGGTCGCATGCTGACTCGAGACGAGAAGTCCAGGACGTATAGCACTTCATGCCACATAGCGCCCCTTCATCTCCACCAAGCAGCAAATTTTCAGCCATGGCCAAAGGCTCAAAAATATGATTTTGTTTCTTCCATAGAAACCTCAAATGATGTCCAAATCCAGCAAAGTAAAGTTCTAAAGTACTCAAAATCAAGTGCTCATCAACATAGAACAAAGGGTTTTCAAAAATATTTAGTTTTAAAAGATCAAAACCTAAGAATACTCAAGAATACCAAGAAAATCCTAAAACTTAAAACTTAGATCTACACTAAACCATCCACTGAATCCAAAAATACCAAGTTCTAAATGCATGAAGAATCATATAAGGAACATAATGTAACAAAAATATAAAGGGTTTTTCCATTTCTTGCAAGATGTACTTGCCTATGGAGGGGCAGAGGAAAACCTAAGAAAGAGAATGGAAGAGGAAAAATGAGAGGAGAGAGAGTGATTTTGGGTTATATATGGAGGGTTTCAGGTTTGGACCATGGGGTCAACTTATGATAAAACCAAACCAAATAAATAAACCAAGAGCCAAGTGAAACAAAGAATGTGTCTAGTCTCTATACAACATATAACTACGCTAACAAAAAAAATAATTACGCTCCAAATATGCATATTGGGAATGAGGAGTGACATCTCTACCCACCTTAGAAATTTTTTCGTCACGTCCCAGTCCCAAAATATATTGAACTAGGTCACGTGGCAATAGCCAGCTGACACATCTCTAAGGATATCCTAATTTAATGGATCCTAACAAAGTGTAAACACCCTAATTTTTTAGAATATTTTAATATAATTTTTTTTCCAATTTTTCGGTATTTTTCTAGAATTAAAACTTAGGAATTTATGATTAAAAGATTTTTATCTGCTGATAATTGATGTTAAAATATGATGGAAATAATATTTTATGGTGTAAAATGAAAAATCGGACATAGGATAATTTTCTGCGAATTTATTGGACTCCGGAATCATTTTTAAAGCCCTAAAAACTATTGTAGAATTAAACCAATATAAACCAGACTGAACCCGGTTCACTTGAACCAAATTAAACCAAACCAAACTGACTCAGACTGAACCGAACCAAGCCAACCCAGCATAGCGGGTCGTGTCGGGTCGGATCTGAGTCAAACCCGACCCGGACCCGAAACCCACACAGAACCCTAATTCTAATCGGGTCGGAAATACTGTTCCGACCCGGCGGCGGCGCACATATAAACCCCGCAGAAGCCGCAGTCGCCGCCAGACCTCTCCCTCTCTCATCTTCCCAGCCACCTACCTCCTCCTCGTGCCGCCCGACTTCGCCGCAGCCCCGATCCACTCCGACAGCAGCCATCTCCGCCGCAGCCCCGATCCACTCCGACAGCAGCCGCCCGATCTCGCCGCTGCCGCCCACGAGCGCCTCCCCGCTCGCCTCGCCAACCCTCCGCAAAGCCCTAGGCCGGCCGCCCACTGCCCTAGCTCCGACTCAGCGGACACGGCCGTTCTCTGAACCAGGACACAGCCAACTCGGGCAGGACACGAAATAGTCACCCGGACACAGGAAATCTTCGGTTCACAGAGCCCTGTTTAGGTAACCCGTTCTCTCTCCTCGTAATTCCGTTTTCAATTCCGTCTGTTGCAATACGTAGACTGTATAACACTCTCGATGCCCGTACAACTCGCTCGGTGCATCGCGTCCTGTGGTGATCGTACACCGCGATCCAAAAACAGGAAAATCAACGCCCTGTTTCACCCCGGAACTGAGTGCGCCCCGCCAAACGGGACGACTTGGTCGCACGCAGTCTTTTCTGAAACGTGCGTGTCGTTGATACAGACGTGTGGGATTTCGCATAAGTCGATTCGGATGTGCGTGCACACGAAAATCAACGCATATCCGCCGACAATGTCCCGTATCCGCCTATTCTGGAACACGCTGTAACTTTGTGTACACACGTCGGATCGAGATAAAACTTGCTCCATCGGACTCGTAGTAATACGTTGGTCCTGTGTCCCAAGTTTGGTTCGATTCTGAGAACGTTGACAAAATCGCGTATCGTGGGCCCTACAGGCTCCACTTGACAGGCGATTTTGTGATCGGCTTATCGGAATCCAATTCTGGAAGTTTCGTTGGGTTCGTATCATCGTTCCTGACTTATTGACACTGAGTTTGACGAATTTGGAGACCTTTGACCCTGACACACTTTTCGGTGCAAAGTGTCCTACATATGGAACCCGCTTTGGCCCGGAAATGTCATTTTTGCCCTTGTGTTCAAATTGGACTTAACGACAGGCATTTCTAGCTATTTGATATTTTTTGAGACTGTTGGTGATGATTATTATAGCTTTTGGAGGAGTACCTAAAGGTTCCACTAATACAGGGATAATTGTTGATATTCAAACCCCAAGCAAGTGTACCTTGCCAAACCCTGCAGCTTTGCTACTTATTTTCTTGACTTATTTATACATCAGTGGGCAAGTATACCTTGCCAACTTTATAGTTCTTATTGCATATTTCTTTGCTTTATTTATATTGCTGTGCATGCTTGACCTAGGACCGTGTGACTTACTTAGCGTCCGATTATTAGTCGGGTGCCAACACCGTACGCGATGTTGTGTATGTCATCTAGAGATGGACATTCGTGACCCCTTTATATTCTCGTACTTGTCTTATCAAGTACATTATACCCAGGATACTTGACACAATACATAAGACAAGATCTTACTGAGATATTTATGGTGATTCTGTATAGGATACATATTTCTGACATAGACATTATACTCTTGGATACTCTATGACTTACTGCATTAGCTATGATCTTGCGTGCCATGTACATGAGACATTATGGACATGAGACGTGTGATTACATTGGGTGGGGAGAGACACACAGGCTACAGGCTGATTACATATATATCCCCTACTACTGGAGGCACAAGACTCTGAAACCCGAGCTTGGCCCATTACTCATTATTACTGCTACCGGCTCTCCGATACAGAGCTTGTAGTGGCTCAGCCTGAGTACTCGTGATGCTCTCATCTTGTATTTTCACATAGATGGTTATATAGCTTACCCTATTTATTTCATTATTTGCTGCACTGCATTTATTTTGGCTTGTATTATCTGTACCTTGTTATGTCCCCTGAGGACCTGGATCCGGATTATGTCCCCAGGATTTGCAGAAGAGATTTATCCCGAGGTATACGGGACAGCAGCAGTGGCAGGAGCAGAAGCAGATACATGAGCTGTACCGACACCCGAGGACGAGGTGTTAGCTGAAGACTTTTTCTGAGCATCCATGTTATATGCTTAGTATTTATTTTATTCAGTCATTTATATTATGGTCTGTTGAACCATTGTATCAGATTTTTATCGGGTTGTTCCCCGAAGCACTTTATTGAGACTGTTTGATGATTTATATTTCTTATATCTGTGGATCATATTTTATCTTATGTGGATGAGATTAGTTATGCCATATTGTCGTAGACTTTGGTTTACAGCTTAAGTACGCCCTGATGGATCCATTAAATTGGGTTTGTCCATCGGTGTGTGCTGCTGGCCATTGCCACGTGTCTAGTCCATCGGTATTTTGGGACTGGGGTGTGACATAGTTTTTGTGGTGGCCCATGCAGGTCCTACGACTAAATCGTTCGGTTTCAACTTAGGGACCGAACAAGCCTGCCCTAAGGATAGGATAAGTTATAGGATCTCATCCATTATTTGAACCATTTTTAAACTCTATATCGAACTCGAATTTGTTACTTGATTTGCATCCTGTGTTGATTCCTCTGAGCGTTCTTATAGTTTATCTTTTGGTTGCAGAGTAATGGATCCCAGGATCGGAGATGAGAATCCCTTGGATACGCCATACGATGCTGTGGTTACTTATGCAAATGGAGTGACACCAGGGAATGGAGGACAAACATCATAAAGCAATCAAACCGGCCAGCCTAATCCAAGGTTCCGACGTGATGACATCCCACCTCCGCCATAGTTCACTCCACAGATGCCAGTTTTCCCGCCAGGGCAAGCCATGGACGGACAACAGATATTTCAGATGATGTATGCCATGATGCAAGCCCAGCAGCAGGTTCAACAAGAGGCACATCGTCATGAGGCAGAGTATTTGAGAACCAGCCTGGTATCAGCAATGGAACAGGCAAACCCACCAGCGAGGCGATCAACGACGGGATCTATCGCCAATTTTCGTCAGCTCAAGCCTCGTACCTTTTCTGGTAAAGAGGGGCCAACAGAAGTTCACGAATGGCTCACTAACATACAACACCAGTTGGAAGCAACTGAACTTCCGAGAGAGAAATGGATGACTGCGGTCAGAATGCAGTTGACTAAAAATACACATCATTGGTGGTTATCAGAAGAGAGGAGGCTCGGACAGGACCGAGTCACTTGGGAAGAGTTCTCCAGACTCTTTCGAGAGATGTATATTCCAGCAGTTGCACGGTCGGAGCTCAGAGACAAGTTCAACCGCCTTATCCAAGGCAATATGTCAGTGGAAGAATACAACACAGAATTTATTCGTCTGAGTCGCTTCGCCCCAACCTTGATTTCGACAGAGGAAGAGAAAGCTGAAAAGTTCTTTGACGGACTGAAGTTCGAGCTCCAGAGGTTGATTGGATCGGTCGTACCTACATCATATACCGACGTCCTTATAGCAGCACGACGCATGGAGCACGTCACTAGAAGGGAGTCAAATCTGAAGAGGCCAATCACATCAGCACCATCCAGGACAGCAGATGGGGATACAGCAAAATGGTCCCAGAGGAGTATGCCAGAGAGAACAGCACACAGGGCCATATCTCTCCCTACTTGTCACCACTACGGCAAGGTAGGTCACATTGAGAGAGAATGCAGACACAAGTTAGGACTATGCCTGGCTTGCGGATCCAACCAGCATCAAACCAGAGACTGCACCGAGCGCAGAGAGGGAGCACCGAGACTAGCTTTACCTGCACCACGACCAGCTTATCCAGCAGTAGAAGCACCGCAGACAGGAGTTGGAGGAGCCAGACCACCAGTTCCAGGAGGAAATCAGCAGAGACCACCACTGGCACCACAGGCAGCTCTATTTCAGCAGGCTCAGCAGTAGAGAGGCCAAGCTCAGGGACGAGGCCAGGCATTTACATTGGCCGTTGAAGAGGAAGCTACCGCAGGAGAGGTTATCACAGGTACTATTTTAGTAGCTTCATTACCAACTGTAGCTTTATTTGATTCTGGAGCATCGCATTCATTTATAGCAGCTAGCTTTGTAGCCACCCATAGAGTAGCTATCGCACCTCTTCCGAAGATGAAGAGAATTCTTACGGAAGGTAGAATTATCCCAGTTAGTGACGTCTGTAGATCATGTTCTGTAGTAATCTGTGGAAGAGAGATGCGAGCTCAATTTCTGATCTTTTCTATGTCGGATTATGATGTTGTACTTGGTATGGATTGGTTAAGTCAGTACCATGCGACTCTTGATTGCCGACTTGGACGGGTTATATTTAGACCGCCTGGACATCCAAAATTTAAGTTTCTTCGAGGAGCAGTAGAGCAAGGAGTTCAGCCTACTCTTAGGGTACTATCTGTAGAAGGGGAGACAGGTTACCCAAGAGTCATATCTGAGTTTGTGGATGTATTTCCAGATGATCTTCCAGGTTTACCGCCTGATCGGGAAATAGAATTCACAATAGACTTAACTCCAAGAGCATATCCTATCACTTCATCAGTATATCGGTTAGCACCTAAGGAGTTAGTGGAGTTGAAGGAACAAGTTGATGATCTTTTGGAGAAGGGTTTTATTCGGCCCAGTGTTTCACCTTGGGGAGCACCCATATTATTTGTGCCGAAGAAGAATGGAACAGTACGGTTGTGCATTAACTACAGGGCACTAAATGCTGTGAGCATCAAGAACAGGTATCCCTTACCACGCATTGATGATCCATTCGATCAATTGAGTGGAGCTAGGGTATTCTCGAAGATTGACCTTAGATCCAGCTATCATCAGATCAAAGTAAGGAAGGAGGATATACCGAAGACAGCTTTCAGGACCAAGTATGGACATTATGAGTTCTTGGTAATGCTGTTTGGTTTAACCAATGCGCCAGCAGTGTTTATGAGTTTGATGAACAGAGTCTTTCATCAGTACTTGGATAAATTTGTGGTTGTGTTCATTGATGACATTTTAGTATATTCCAAGAGCGACGAAGAGCACGAGGAGCATCTTAGAATCGTGTTAGAGACATTGAGACAGGAGAAGTTATATGCAAACTCAGTAAGTATGAGTTTTGTATAGATAAAGTGCCTTTCTTGGGACATATTATCTAAGGGAAGGACTTTCAGTTGATTCAGAGAAAGTTGCGGCAATAGAGACTTGGCCTGCACCTACATCAGTTGCAGAAGTGAGAAGTTTTCTCGGACTTGTGGGATATTACCGAAGGTATGTAGAAAATTTCTCAAGGATTGCGGAGCCAATGACAAAGTTGACACGTAAGGACCAGGAGTTTACATGGACAGAAACTGCCAGAAGGATTTTGAAGAATTGAAGAGAAGATTGACAACAGCACCTGTCTTGACTCTTCCTTCAGGGTCAGGAGGTTTTATTGTTTACAGTGATGCATCAGGTAGTGGACTAGGATGTGTTTTGATGCAACATGGCAAAGTTATTACTTATGCATCGAGACAGTTGAAGGTCCACGAGAAGAACTACCCAACACACGATCTGAAGCTAGCAGCAGTTATATTTGTACTGAAGATTTGGAGGCACTATCTTTATGGGGAGAAGGTAGACATCTTTACTGATCATAAGAGTCTGAAGTACGTATATACTCAGAAGGAGCTCAATATGAGACAGAGATGTTGGCTGGAGTTGATGGTAGACTTTGATATAGATCTGCAGTATCATCCGAGAAAGACGAATGTCGTAGAAGACGCACTCAGCAGGAAGCCTATAGCTTATTTCTTGACAATACAGCCTGAGTTATTAAGAGATCTACATGAGCTTCAGATAGAGGTTGTTTTACCGGGACAGAGTGGCTTGCTAGCTAATCTTGAAGTTAAGTCGTCACTTGTGGAAAGAATTAAAGAGGCATTGCCTACCGATGCTAGATTCCGAAGACTCAAAGAGAGGACAGAAGCCGGTATGCAGACAGGACTTCGCATACATGAAGACGGGACATTAAGGTTTGGAAATTGCCTGTATGTTCCAAATAGAGAATTGAGACATGAGTTAATGACTGAAGCACATAGTTCTATGTACTCTATTCACCCAGGAGGAACCAAGATGTACCGAGACTTGAGGCAGTATTACTGGTGGCATAGAATAAAAAGGGAGATTGCAAGATTTGTGGCTAAATGTTTAGTATGTCAGTAAGTAAAGGTCGAGCATCAGAGGACTGCAGGTATGTTACAGCCACTTCCTATACCAGAATGGAAGTGGGAACATATCACGATAGATTTTGTCACAGGATTTCCAAGGAGCCCCAGCGGAAGAGATGCAGTATGGCTTATCATGGATAGACTCACTAAATCGGCACACTTCTTGCCATTTAGAGTTGGACAGTCCACAGAGGTACTAGCCGACATGTATATGCGACAAATCGTCAGATTACATGGAGTGCCGGTTAGTATTGTATCGGATCAAGATTCGAGATTCACATCTTATTTTTGGCGAAGCATGCAAGAGAGTCTGGGCACCAGACTCAAATTCAGCACAGCTTACCACCCACAGACAGATGGTCAATCAGAGCGCACCATTCAAATCTTGGAGGATATATTGCGATCGTGTATGCTAGACTTTGGAGGATCTTGGGAAGATCATTTGCACTTAGTGGAGTTCTCCTACAACAACAGTTATCAGGCCAGCATCCAGATGGAACCATTCGAAGCATTATACGGAAGGAAGTGTAGATCGCCAATATGTTGGGGTGACGTTGGTGAACGTCAAATACTGGGTCCAGAATTGATAATGCAGACAGTGGAGAAGGTAAAACAAATTCAGAATCATCTTCGAGCAGCTCAGGACAGACAGAAGCATTGGGCTGACATACACAGACGTCCCCTAGAGTTTAAAGAAGGAGAGCACGTATTCTTGAGGATCTCGCCCACTCGTGGTACTATCAGATTTGGGAGCAGAGGCAAGTTGAGCCCACGGTATATCGGGCCATTTGATATTCTAGAGCGCATTGGTGAGGTGGCTTATCGTCTTGTATTACCTCCGTCCTTAGAAGGAGTGCATAACGTATTCCACGTTTCACAGCTGAGAAGGTACGTGATCGACCCAAGTCACGTAGTCGATCATTCAGAGATCACAGTAGGCCCTAGCTTGAAGTATGAAGAACAACCAGTTGGCATCCTCGACTACAGTGAGAAGACATTGCGAGGACAGACAATTAGACTGGTTCGTGTAGCTTGAAAACATCACTCCTGGCGAATCGACCTGGGAACGGGAGGATAGTATGCGCCAGCGTTATCCTCACTTGTTCGCGGATGCAGTTATAACCTAAGCATTCTTGTAATTTCTATAGTTCTTTCCTTTAGTAGTTCATTCTTTGATTGCGAGGACGCAATCCTCTTAAGGGGGGTAGATTGTAAATACCCTGATTTTTCAGAATATTTTAATATAATTTTTACCCCAATTTTTGGTATTTTTTTGGAATTAAAACTTAGAAATTTGTGATTAAAAGATTTTTATCTACTGATAATTGATGTTAAAATATGATGGAAATAATATTTTATGGTGTAAAAAGGAAAACCGGACATAGGGTAATTTTCTGCGAATTTATTGGACTCCGGAATTATTTTTAAAGCCCTAAAAACTATTGTAGAATTAAACCAATATAAACAAGACTGAACCCGGTTCACTTGAACCAAATTAAACCAAACCAAACTGACTCAGACTGAACCAAACCAAGCCAACCCAGCATAGCGGGTCGGGTCGGGTCGGATCCGAGTCAAACCCGACCCGGACCCGAAACCCACACAGAACCCTAATTCTAATCGGGTCAGAAACACTGTTCCAACCCGGCGGCGGCGCGCATATAAACCCCGCGGAAGCCGCAGTCGCCGCCAGACTTCTCCCTCTCTCATCTCCCCAGCCGCCTACCTCCTCCTTGCATCGCCCGACTCCACCGCAGCCCCGATCTACTCCGACAGCAGCCATCTCCGTCGCAGCCCCGATCCACTCCGACAGCAGCCGCCCGACCTCGCCGCTGCCGCCCGCGAGTGCCTCCCCGCTCGCCTTGCCAACTCTCCTCAAAGCCCTAGGCCGGCCGGCCACTGCCCTAGCTCCGACTCAGCGGACACGGCCACTCTCTGAACCAGGACACAGCCAACTCGGGCAGGACACGAAATAGTCACCCGGATACAGGAAATCTTCGGTTCACAGAGCCCTGTTCAGGTAACCCGTTCTCTCTCCTCGTAATTCTGTTTTCAATTTCGTCTGTTGCAACACGTAGACTGTATAACCCTCTCGATGCCCATGTAACTCGCTCGGTGCATCACGTCTTGTGGTGATCGCACACCGCGATCCAAAAACAGGAAAATCAATGCCCTGTTTTACCTCGAAACTGAGTGCGCCCCGCCAAATGGGACGACTTGGTCGTACGCGGTCTTTTCTTAAATGTGCGTGTCATTGATACGGACGTGTGGGTTTTCATAGAAGTCGATTCGGCTGTGCGTGCACACCGGAATCAACGCGTATCCGCCGACAACGTTCCGTATCCGCCTATTCTGGAACATGATGTAACTTTGTGTACACACGTCGGATCAAGACAAAACTTGCGCCATCGGACTCGTAGCAATACGCTGGTCCTGTGACCCAAGTTTGGTTAAATTTTGAGAACGTTGACAAAATCGCGTATCATGGGCCCCTCATACTCCACTTGACAGGCGATTTTGTGATCGGCTTATCAAAATCTAATTTTGGAAGTTCCGTTGGGTTCGTATCATTGTTCCTGACTTGTTGACACTAAATTTGATGAATTTGGAGACCTTTGACCCTGACACGCTTTTCGGTGCAAAGTGGCCCACATATGGACCCCGCTTTGGCACGGAAATATCATTTTTGCCCTTGTGTCCAAATTGGACTTAAGGACAGGCGTTTCTAACTATTTGATATTTTCTGAGACTGTTGGTGATGTTTATTACAGTTTTTGGAGGAGTACCTACAGGTTCCACTGATACATGGACAATTGTTGATATTCAAACCCCAAGCAAGTGTACCTTGCCAAACCCTGCAGCTTTGCTACTTATTTCCTTGACTTATTTATACATCAGTGGGCAAGTATACCTTGCCAACTTTACATTTCTTGTTGCATATTTTCTTGCTTTATTTATATTGCTGTGCATGCTTGACCTAGGACCGTGTGACTTACTTAGCGTCCGATTATTAGTCGGGTGCCAACACCGTACGCGATGTTGTGTATGTCATCTAGAGATGGACATTCGTGACCCCTTTGCATTCTCGTACTTGTCTCATCAAGTACATTATACCCAGGACACTTGACACAATACATGAGACAGGATCTTACTGAGATATTCATGGTGATTCTGTATAGGATACAGATTTCTGACATAGGCATTATACTCTTGGATACTCTATGACTTACTGCATTAGTTATGATCTTGCGTGCCATATACATGAGACGTTATGGACATAAGACGTGTGATTATATTGGGTGGGGAGAGACACACATGCTACAGGCTGATTACATATATATCCCCTACTACTGTGAGGCACAAGACTCTGAAACCCGAGCTTGGCCCATTACTCATTATTACTGCTACCGGCTCCCCGACACAGAGCTTGTAGTGGCTCAGCCTGAGTACTCGTGATGCTCTCATCTTGTATTTTCACATAGATGGTTATATAGCTTACCCTATTTATTTTATTATTTGCTGCACTGCATTTATTTTGGCTTGTATTATTTGTACCATGTTATGTCCCCTGAGGACCTGGATCCGGATTATGTCCCCAAGATTTGCAGACGAGATTTATCCCGAGGTATACGGGACAGCAGCAGTGATAGGAGCAGAAGCAGATACATGAGCTGTACCGACACCCGAGGACGAGGTGTTAGCTGAAGACTTTTCCTGAGCATCCATGTTACATGCTCAGTATTTATTTTATTCAGTCATTTATATTATGGTCTGTTGAACCACTATATCAGATTTTTATGGGTTGTTCCCCAAAGAACTTTGTTGAGACTTTTTGAACCATTCTAGACTTTGGTTTACAGCTTAAGTACGCCCTGATGGATCCATTAAATTGGGTTTGTCCATCGGTGCGTGCTGCTGGCCATTGCCACGTGTCTAGTCCCTCGGTATTTTGGGACTGGGGCGTAACACAAAGAGTGCTACGCTGCCCTAAATACTAACATGTCCCATATAACTCAACAGCAAGCAATCTAATCTCATCCATAATATAAAACAATAAGAAGTACTAAATAAACTGCTGGAAGATAAACACCAGTCTCAAGATATCATAGTATAACCCATAAAGTCTGGTGGGAACAAACCCACTATTATGACGGAATAATGTGCTGAAATGATAAATAAAAGAGTAATGACCAGGGCATCGGCTGGCTAGATAATGATGTGCCCAATCCTAGGGAGAAGGCCTACCAAGTGATCACGAAAACTCTGACGGTAGCACCTCTAACTCCTCAGCTGTAGCGTACCTCGTCTCCTGTCCTGGCCCGTATACTGTGGGGTAATATGCCTCGTCCAAATCTGAAAAGGTACCAGATCCTCAGAGGGACGTAACAAGATACATAGAAATATGCCATATATATAATACTGAATAAAATAAATACAACAAGGGTGTACTAACCATCTAAGTGAATGCAATATAAGGACAACGCTGGTACGTATGGGTAGGTGTAGGCATAACGTCCATACTCCGAAGAGAGTGGCATCAGTACAGTATATCGTCCATAACGCTCCGAAGAACATGGCATCAGTGTAAAGGAAATTATTGGATCCGAGGTTTCTCCGAAATCACGGCTCCAATGTGTGTACCCCATACGCCTACTAATTGTCCTCCCCGCCCAATATAAATACACCAGTCGAATACTCGACGTGCATACCGCATATCTATATGCCAGTCTCTACAAATAAAATATCCTAAATTATGCACTAACCGTGATGCATGTCACACGCACCGATAGCTAGTCGAATACGCAGATCCGCATCCCAATATGAATGTCACAGTGAATACGTGTAAAAGTGTCAGGTCTTGGAAGATATCAACGTATCCTCCTAACTGGGGTGAGTCTACTAATGGCTAAGTCAGATATACCAATCATCGACACAATCGTCGATGCACCCGAGTCAATCTCGGACGCACACAGTCATATGAGATAAAGTAACAAGAATTATACAACATATGCATAATCTAAATTAAATAGTAAATATAGCAAGGTATCTTGCCTGGGTCCTGAAGCTGTGAAAGCCAATAGCCTGCTCCTGCAGCGTCTCCTAGCTGATCCAGAGATCCTAAACACTAATATAATATAATAAATAATAATATCAGACACTAAATATTAAATACACACGACTACAACGCTATACTTGAATACTGTCGCAAGTTCACGGCTGCTCGAATACAGCGTCACATGTGCACGTAGCTAGGGTGTACACGTGTTCTGTCCTCGGCTAACATGTACCTTGAGACAATAATTACTACGTCTAGGGTTTTACGAAGCTTCCTTATGTCTAGTACAATTGTTGGTCCTGAAATTCCCATATTCAGCATACTTGGCGATGTATAAGTTTTATTGATGAATTTCATGTTTCTAACAACAGGTCTTCTGATTAAGGAATAGCTAGTTATTAACCAAATTCTAAATCTTGTTAATCAACATACCATCATATACCTAATTAGGGTTAACTGAGTTTGTGTCCAATCCTACAAGTCTTGACACGATGACACAACGATCATATGTGGATACTATACAAGGAGGGATGAGTCAGGTTTATACCTAGTTGACAGGACGAGGGTCTCCTTGCTGACGGGCATCCTCCGACGAGTGGTGGGCTCCGGCATCAACCGACGGCAGACAGCAGCGGCAGCAGCAGAAGTATCAGCGACGGCGGCTTAGGAAGCGGCGGGGTGACTGACAGGTCACCTGGGGGGAGGGGACGGTCAGGTGGATCTGGAGTGGTGGCGGGCGGTGACTGAGGCGGTCGAGGGAACTGAAGCGATCGGGGGTCGCTCAGGAGCAGTGGTCGCTCGGGAGCAGCGGACGGGGGAACGGTTAGTGTGGGAGGTTGGGATAGTGGTGGTTGGCGCCGGTGCTAGCGGTGGCAGGCGGTGGGGTGAAGTCGGCAGTCGGGGGTTCGGTGACCGCGTGTGACTGGCGGTGGCCGGTGAAGTCGGCAGCCGGTGGGGGGGGGGTTTCGGAGACCGCGGTGAACGGCTAGGGTTTTTAAGAATAGCTAGGGTTTTTATGTGGGAGTGTATATTTATAGATGTTGGCTCTCGTGGGCCATCCTTGATGTTTGGGCCGGCCAGACTCTAGGGTGGGGCTGGTCTATGGTGTACACGGCTTGGTCTAGAACTGTTTTAGGTGAACTCGTTCTCAACTTAATTAAAATACCAATTAATGCGCATGGCGCTCACTTACGAATATTGCGACACTAAGGCGAGATAGCAGAACGGGTATTTAATTTTGTACAATGGTCAGAGGGGTAGCCTGGCATGTCTAAGAGTTGTTCGTGGCCTTGAGTGGAAGATAACTACTGGTGTGGGTAAGGTGTATTAGGACATATAATTATTGCATAATTATTCTAATTGTGTCCAATTAAATCTAAGTCTCTCAACTTAACTCGAATTGGACCCTAAATTGGTCGAGGGGGTTTACAACCTACCCTCCTTAGAGCATTTCGTCCTCGAAATTAAAACATACGTATGGTAAGAACTACAAACTGAATAAAAAAATTCTAATACGTACATAGTCCTTTGAAAAGGTGGGGATAGCGCTATCTAATATCCTCCTCGCGTTCCCAGGTTGACTCACCTGGTGCGTGATGCCTCCATGCGATGCGAACTAGAGGGATAGTCTGACCTCGCAATACCTTCTCGCTCCTGTCCAGGATCTCAACAGGCTCCTCTTGGTAGGATAAACTCGGGCCGACTGTGATCTCTTAATGGTCAACTATATGACTCGGATCTAGTATGTACCTCCTCAACTGAGATACATGAAAGACGTCATGGATTCCTTCCAAGGTCTGCGACAAGGCTAATATGTAAGCAACCTCTCCGACGCGTTCTAACACATCGAATGATCCGATGTACCTTAGACTCAGCTTTCCTCTGCCTCCGAATCTGATAGTCCCTCGAGTAGGCAAGATCTTTAGAAATACGTGATCTCCAACCTGGAACTCTAAGGGTCGTCGATGCGCATTCGCCCAATGCTTCTGCCGGTCTTGTGCTGCTCGTAGGTGCCCTTGGATCTTCTTTACTTTCTCTACTGTACGAACAATCAACTCGGGGCCAAGAATCTGTCTCTCGTCTATATCGCTCCAACATATGGGAGAACGACACTTCCTGCCATACAACGCTTCATAGGGAGCTATCTGGATGCTCGTCTGATAGCTGTTATTGTAAGAAAACTCGACCAAGTGCAGATGGTCCCCCCATGATCCTCCAAAATCTAGCATGCATCCTCTTAACATATCTTCCAAGGTCTGAATGGTGTGCTCTGACTGGCCATCTGTCTGTGGGTGATACGCGATGCTAAATTTTAGGCGGGTGCCGAGACTCTCTTGTATACTCTGCCAAAAGTAAGATATAAACCTCGTATCTCTGTCAGACACGATGCTAACTGGCACTCCATGTAGGCGCACAATCTTACTCATGTACATATCTGCTAAGACTTCCGTCGATTGCCCGACTCTGAAGGATAAAAAGTGTGCAGACTTGGTGAGTCTATCCACGATTACCCATACCGCATTACGACCACTAGGACTCCTCGGAAAGCCCGTAACAAAATCCATGGTGATGTGCTCCCATTTCCACTCCGGTATAGGGAGCGGTTGAAGCAATCCTGCTGATCTCTGATGCTTAGTCTTAACTTGCTGACATACCAGGCACTTGGCCACAAAGCGTGCTATCTCCCTCTTCATTCCATGCCACCAGTAGTACTGTCTCAAGTCTCTATACATCTTCGTGCCTCCTGGATGGATAGAGTAGGTTGAACTGTGTACTTCTTCCATCAACTCCTGATGAAGCTCTCCATTTGGAACGTAGAGACGATCTTCACATCTCAAGGTTCTATCTTTATGTATACGCAGTCCTGTCTGTAATCCAGCCTCTGTCCTCTGTCTGAGCCTCTAAAATCTGGCATCTGTCAGCAAAGCAGCCTTGATCCTCTCCACTAATGTCGATTGCAACTGAAAACTCGACAATTGTCCATCTATTCCAAGCATAACAACTTCTATACCCATCTGCTCTAGATCTCCCAATAGGTGTTGTTGCATAGTCAATAAGAATGCCATGGGTCTTCTGCTTAATGCGTCAGCTACTACGTTGGCCTTTCCTGGGTGGTACTGCAGCTCGATCTTAAAGTCTATCATTACCTCGAGCCAACGTCTCTACCTCTGATTAAGGTCCTTCTGGGTATAGACGTACTTCAGGCTCTTATGATCAGTAAATATCTTCACTCTTTCTCCATATAAATAGTGCCTCCAAAGCTTCAAAGCAAAGATCACTGCTGCAAGCTCCAAGTCGTGGGTGAGATAGTTCTTCTCATGTGCCCTCAACTGCCTAGAGGCATAAGCCACAACCTTCCCATGCTGCATCAAGACACATCCTAATCCTTTCCCGGATGTATCGCTATAGATCATGAATCCTCCGGGTCCAGAAGGTATGGTCAAGATGGGTGCTGTAGTCAACCATTTCTTCAGCTCATCAAATGCCTTCTGACACTCCTCTGTCCAAGTGAACTCTTGCTCCTTGCGAGTCAAGAGGGTCATCGGCTCTGTAATCTTTGCAAAGTTCTCCATGAACCTCCAGTAATACCCGACAAGTCCTAGGAAACTCCTCACCTCTGAGACATTGGTTGGGGTTGGCCATGTCTCTAATGATAAAATCTTTGCCGGATCCACTGAAATGCCCTCTCCTGAGATGACGTGTCCAAGGAAAGCCACACGATCCAGAAGAAACTCATACTTGCTTATCTTGGCATAAAGCCTCTCTCTCCTTAGGGTTTCTAACACTAGTCTCAAGTGCTCTTTGTGCTCCTCGTGGCTCTTCGAATACACCAAAATGTCGTCGATAAAGACTATCACGAACTGGTCTAAGTATTGGTGGAATACTCTGTTCATCAAGTTCAAAAATATAGCAGGCGCATTCGTCATTCCAAAAGGCATTACTAAGAACTCATAGTAACCATAACGAGTCCTGAATGCTGTCTTTTGAATGTCTTCTCTTCGCACCTTCACTTGATGATAACCTGATCTTAAGTCGATCTTGGTGAACACTACTGCTCCGTTCAACTGGTCGAATAAATTGTTAATCCGTGGCAGGGGTACTTATTCTTGATAGTCAAAGCATTAAGGGCTCTATAATCAATACACATACATACTGTTCCATCCTTTTTGGATATAAACAACACTGGTGCTCCCCATGGTGATGCACTAGGATGGATAAATCCCTTGCTCTGCAAATCCTCTAATTGTAGCTTTAGCTCATCTAACTCCTTCTTCGCCAATCGGTATACATTTGAAGATACCGGTACTGCTCCGGGTACTAGCTCAATAGTGAACTCTATGTCTCTATCTGGTGGTAAGCCTGGCAATTCTTCTAGAAACACATCCTCGTATTCTGCAACTATTGGTGGGGGTATAATCTCCATAGCCATGCAAGTTCCAGCTGCCTGTCCTACTCCTTGCTCGACGGTCCCTCGTATATACTCGAATTTCGGTTGATCTGGCGGTCTAAAAGTGACGCTACCCTTCCGGCAGTTCAATACGACGTTATACTGGCTTAATCAGTCCATGCCTAACACAACATCAAAGTACGGCATAGGCAATACCAAGAATCGCGCTCTCATCTCTCTACCATATACAATTACTAAGCACGTTCTGATAGTGCTGGTAACCGGCACAATACCTCCTCCAGTAAGAATCTTCCAACTCTTAGGTAAGGGGGAAGTAGCTACTCTATGCATTGCTATAAATCTACTAGATATAAACGATAATGTGGATCCAGAATCAAACAATGCAGTTGCAGGTAATGATGCAACTAAAATGGTACCTGTGATTGCTTCTCCTTCTATTTCCTCCTCAGTAGCTGCTAACGCAAAGGCCTGTCCCTGTCTCTGTCCTTCGGTCTGCTATCGGGATCGATCGAACTGTGCCTGCTGTGGGGCCAAGGGTGGTCCCTTCTGAAATTCTCCAGGTGCTGGCGGACGTTATCGTCCGGGTGGGGGTAGTATCCTCGGAACTGGTGCTGCTGGCCTCTGTCCGGTCTGCGGTGCTGTCTTCCTGTACTGTAGGCAATCTCTGACAAGGTGCTGGCTCGCTCCATAAATCATGCATATCCCCAGTCTCTTTCGACAGTCCTTCTCGAAGTGGCCTCTCTTACCACAGAAGTGGCAAGTCGAAAGTTCCTGGTGTGGGTATGGTGCTATCCTTTGTTGTGTCTGCACTCCGGGACGACGGATGGGTCCTCCCGCTCTGGGATAGACTCGGGCTGGCATGGTCGTGCTGGAACGTCTAGCTCCTCTGACAATGGCCTCCTGAATCCTCGCTTCTGCAAGAACCTCTTCGTATGAGATCCTCGCTTGTGCGATGGTGTACCTCTGTAGCTTGAAGGTGAGGCCGTGATGGAATCTCTGAGCCTTCTCTAGATCATTGGGTATTAATACGACACCAAATCTGTTAAGGCGGCTGAACTCTGCGTCATAGGCTTCAACGGTCATATTTTCCTGCTCTAGATATAGGAATTGGGAGTACAGGGCATTTCTGACTGTAGCAGGAAAATACTTCGTATTGAAGTACTCTAAGAACTGTTCCCAAGTCTGGTTCTTGCCTACACTATGCTCAATAGAATCCCAGCAGTGGTGGGCGTTGCCTTTTAGTTGGGCCCTCACGGCGGTCATCCAAAGGTCTGGGTGCAGTTGTGAAGCCTTTAGTAACATCTCCGTGTTGGTGACCCAATCGGAGATCTGCTCTGCAGTCTCATTGCCCGAGAAAGTATCTGGTCCCATCTGTCGAAACCATCTAACAGTGCCACCTGTCCGGGCTGGTGGAGGTACTGGTACTGGTATTGTGACATGTGTCCTCTCTAGTACTGCCATCAGACTCTGTCTTAATATCTTTGTCTGATGCCACTGTGCTTGTATCATAGTCTGAAAGAACTGAAGCATCTGTGGCTGGCCATCTAGCTGTAGCATCTGGGGTGGATAAGGTGGAGGCGGTGGTAGTAGAATCTCTGGCTGTGCAGTAGGCATCTCCTCAGATGTCGGCTTCTCAGTCTGCGACATCGGTGTAGCTCCTGAAGTATGGCCCTCACAATATTGCGTGGGGATTGTTTGGGAAGTCTGTCCCTCGGGCTGCGGTATAGGATCGCCCTGCGATGTCTCGTGCCAATGTATCAGCGGTGTCTGTAACGATGGTTGCCCTTGGGGTATCTCTTCCCTTTGGGTGGTGTTGTCTGGCACCGCGACACTGGGTGCTCCTCGTCCACTGTGCAAGTTCATCTTGCTGCAAGAGATAGGACTTTATTAAAAAGAGTACAGAATCAAGCAAATAGGATACAGATATTTAGAAACAATACGAAGGAATTCAAAGACGAAATCCAAGTGGATGAGACCTAAAAATTTCTATCCTATTACAGGCTCGCTGGGCATGTTTCCATACCACAAGCGAAAAGTCGACCTGCATGGGCCACCACTAAAACCATGTCACGCTCCAGTCCTAAAATATATGGAACTAGGTCACATGGCAATAGTCAGCTGACACATCTCTAAGGATATCCCAATTTAATGGATCCTAACAAAGAGTGCTACGCTGTCCTAAATACTAACATATCCCATATAACTCAACAACAAGCAATCTAATCTCATCCACAATATAAAACAGCAAAAAGTACTAAATAAACTGCTGGAAGATAAACACCAGTCTCAAGATATCATAGTACAACCCATAAAGTCTGGTGGGAACAAACCCACTAATATGACGGAATAATGTGCTAAAATAATAAATAAAAGAGTAATAACCTGGGCATCGGCTGGCTAGATAATGATGCACCCAATCCTAGGCAGAAGGCCTACCAAGTGATTACGGGAACTCTGACGGTAGCACCTCTAACTCCTCAGCTGTAGCGTACCTCGTCTCCTGTCCTGGCCCATATACTGTGGGGTAATATGCCTCGTCCAAATCTGGAAAGGTACCAGATCCTCAGAGGGACGTAACAAGATACATAGAAATATGCCATATATATAATACTGAATAAAATAAATACAACAAGGGTGTACTAACCATCTAAGTAAATGTAATGTGAGGACAACGCTGGTACGTATGGGTAGGTATTGGCATAACGTCCATACTTCGAAGAGAGTGGCATCAGTACAGTATATCTTCCAATAATGCTCCGAAGAACGTGGCATCAGTGTAAAGAAAATCATTAAATCTGAGGTTTCTCCGAAATCATGGCTCCAATGTGTGTACCCCATACGCCTACTAATTGTCCTTCCCGCCCAATGTAAATATACCAGTCGAATACTCGACGTGCATACCGTATATATATGCCAGTCTCTACAAATAAAATATCCTAAATTATGCATTAACTGTGATGCATGTCACACGCACCGATAGCTAGTCGAATACGCAGACCCGCATCCTAATATGAATGTCACAGTGAATACGTATAAAAGGTGAGGTCTTGTAAGATATCAACGTATCCTCCTAACTGGGCTGAGTTTGCTAATGGCTAGGTCAGATATACCAATCATCAACGCAACCGTCGATGCACCCGAGTCAATCTCGGATGCACACAGTCATATGAGATAAAGCAACAAGAATCATACAACATATGCATAATCTAAATTAAATAGTAAATATGGCAAGGTATCTTGCCTGGGTCTTGAAGCTGTGAAAGCCAATGGCCTGCTCCTGTAGCGTCTCCTGGCTGATCCAAAGATCCTAAACACCAATATAATATAACAAATACCGATATCAGACACTAAACATTAAATACACACGACTACAACACTATACTTGAATACTGTCGCAAGTTCACGGCTGCTCGAATACAGCGTCACATGTGCACGTAGCTAGGGTGTACACGTGTTCTATCCTCGGCTAACATGTACCTTGAGACAATAATTACTATGTCTAGGGTTTTACGAAGCTTCCTTATGTCTAGTATAATTGTTGGTCCTAAAATTCCCATATTCAGCATACTTGGCGATGTATAAGTTTTATTGATGAATTTCATGTTTCTAACAACAGGTCTTCTGATTAAGGAATAGTTAGTTATTAACCAAATTCTAAATCTTGTTAATCAACATGCCATCATATACCTAATTAGGGTTAACTGAGTTTGTGTCCAATCCTACAAGTCTTGACACGATGACACAACGATCATATATGGATACTATACAAGGAGGGATGAGTCAGGTTTATACCTAGTTGATAGGACGAGGGTCTCCTTGCTGACGGGCGTCCTCCGACGAGTGGTGGGCTCTGGCATCGGTCGATGGCGGATAGCAGCGCCAGCAGCAAAAGTATCAGCGGCGGCGGCTTAGGCAGCGGCAGGGTGACTGACTGATCGATCGCGGGGGGGGGGGGGGGGGACGGTCGGGTGGATCTGGAGTGGTGGCGGGCGGTGACTGAGGCAGTCCAGGGAACTGAAGCGGTCGGGGGTCGCTCAGGAGCAGCGGTCAGGGGAATGGTTGGTGTGGGAGGTAGGATGGTGGTGGTTGGCACCTGTGCTAGCGATGGCAGACGGTGGGGTGAAGTCGGCAGTCGGGGTTCGGTGATCGCGTGTTACTGGCGGTGGCCGGTGAAGTCGGCAATCGGTGGGGGGGGGGGGTTTCGGAGACCGTGGTAAACGACTAGGATTTTTAGGAATAGTAAAAGTCGGGTTTTTATATGGGAGTGTATATTTATAGATGTTAGTTCTCGTGGGCTATCCTTGATGTTTGGGCCGACTAGACTCTAGGGTGGGGCTGGTCTATGATGTACACGGCTTGGTCTAGACCTATTTTAGGTAAACTCGGCCTCAACTTAATTAAATTACCAATTAATGCGCATGGCGCTCACTTACGAATATTGTGACACTAAGGCGAGATGGCGGAACGGGTATTTAATTTTGTACAATGGTCAGAGGGGTAGCCTGGCATATCTAAGAGTTGTTCGTGGCCTTGGGTGGAAGATAACTACTAGTGTGGGCAAGGTGTATTAGGACATATAATTATTGCACAATTATTCTAATTGTGTCCAATTAAATCTAAGTCTCTCAACTTAACTCGAATTAGACCCTAAATTGGTCGAGGGGGTTTACAAATTTTGTCCTCGAAATTCAAACTCAAGGCTAGCTAGAAATGTCAAATCAAGCAACAACTATTTACATGCAATCTACACACACAAACAAGCAAGTATATCAATAACACATATAATGAAGCGAAGCAACTTTATCCCTTATGAGTGATTGCCGATCATGAAATAAAAGATGCAAAGTCATACAAAAAAATACCTTATGAGTCGAATGGGTGCGGGTACCGAGATCGAATATCGTCCTCGTGCTCCTACGTTGACTCTTCCAAAGAGTTATGCCCCCAAGTAACACGAACAAGATGGATAGTCCAGTTCTTGAGTATCTTCTCCCTCTGATCCAAAATGGATACGAACCATTCCTCGTAAGTCAAGTCAGAACCAACGACTAACTCAAAGTGATCGAGGGACATGACTCTGATTCGGGACATACCTATGCAACTGAGACACATAAAATGCATCGTGCACCTCAAGTAGCGAAGGTGGAAGGGCAAGACGATAAGAAGCATTCCCTACCCTCTCGAGAATATTGAACAGTCTAATGTACCGTGGACTAAGCTTTCCGTGAACCCCGAACCTAATGACTCCACGGGTAGGCAAAATTTACAAAAATATATGGTCGCCGACAGAAAATTCTAACGGCCTAGGATGTTGATCTGCCCAATGATGATGAAGATCTTGTGCAACTCGAAGCCGCTCTCTAATATGCTTAACTACTTCAATGGTATGTATGATCATCTCAGGCCCCAACATCTTTCGTTCATTAATGTTATTCTATGCTAAAGGTGACATGCACTTCCTTCCGTACAATGCCTCAAATGGTGCTATTTGTATGCTGGTCTGATAACAGTTATTGTACAAGATTTCCACTAAGTAAATATGATCCTCCCAAGACCCACCAAGGTCTAAAGTACAAGCTTGCAGCATATCTTCTAATATTTATATTGTCCTCTCTGACTGGTCGTCTGTCTGAGAATGGTACGTGGTACTGAATCTCAACTTAGTACCCAAGCGCTCGTGTAAACTTCTCAAAAAATAAGATGTAAAGCGGATATCACGGTCTGACACTATACTTGCTGGAACTCCGTGCTTCCTTACTATATGCCGCATATACATCTCTGCGAACTATTCTGTAGAGTGCCCTACTCGAAAGAAAAAAAAAATGTGCCACATTTGTGAGTTGATTTACTATTACCCAAACTGTATCTCATCCAATAGTGGATCTAGGTAAGCCAGTCACAAAGTCCATTATAATGTATTCCTACTTCCACTCTGGAATAGGTAGAAGTTGCAATAATCCTGCTGGTCTGTGCTTCTTTGCCTTCACCTGCTGACATATGAGACATTATGAAATGAACCAAGCTATATTTATTTTTATTCCGTTCCACCAAAAATGTTGCTTAATATCATGGTACATCTTCGTGCCTCCGGTATGAATCGAATATTGAGAACTGTATGCCTGGGTCATTACTTTCTGTCTGATATCTCTACTTGGCACACAAAGACGGTTTCCAAATCTAAGTGTTCCGTCTTCGTGAATCCTTAACTCATTCCTAAGGCCTGACTCACATTCTGTCCTAAGCATCTAAATCTGAAAATCTTTTACTTGAGCCACCTTGATCCTTTCCACCAAGGTTGACTGGATCTAAAGATTGGCTAGTATTCCTGCTCCTTGAGGTAACACTACCTCGATGCCCATCTCTCGAAGATCTTCTAATATATGCTTTTGAGTTGTCAAGACAAAGACGCTGTCTCTCCTACTTAGAGCATCTGCCACCACATTTGTCTTGCCTGGATGATACTGAAGTGCTATATCATAATCACCAAACAATTTTAGCCACCTTCTATGTCTCATGTTCAGGTCCTTCTGGATGAATATATACTTTAAACTCTTATGATCTATGAATATCTCTACCTGGTCACCATATAGGTAGTATCTTCATAGCTTGAGTACAAATACTACTACGGCTAACTCCAAATCATGTGTTGGATAATTTTCTTATAATCTCAAAGTTGTCGAGATGCATAAGCTATCACTTTCCCATGCTGCATCAACACACACCCGAGTCCTTTTCCAGATGCGTCGCAATAAATCGTGAACCCTCCAGATCCTACTAGAAGTGTAAGGATCGGTGATGATATCAATTTTACTTTCAACTTCTCGAATGTTGCTTGGCACACTGCCATCCAAATGAATTTCACCTCCTTCCGGGTTAGGCGAGTCACTGGTGCTAAAATTCGTGCAAAGTCTACCACGAACCTCCTGTAATATTCTACTAACCTTAAGAAACTTTGTACCTCTGGTACTGTCTTCGGGACTGGCCAATTCTCTATTGCTTCAACCTTCTTGGGGTCCACTGATACTTCTGCTCCTGAGATGATGTGCCCCAAGAATGACATATGACCTAACTAGAATTCATACTTACTGAGTTTGGCATACAACTGGTGGTCCCTTAAAACCTATAACACTCTCCAAAGATGTTCCTCATGATCTTCTTTACTTTTGGAGTAGACAAGAATGTCATCTATGAATACCACCAAAAATTGATTTAGGTATGGCATGAAGATACGATTTATCAAATTCATGAATATTGCCGGCGCATTAATCAATCTGAATGACATAACTAAAAATTTATAATGCCCGTACCGAGATCGAAATGCTGTCTTCGGTATATCTTTCTCTTGGATCCTTACTTGATAATATCCTGATCGAAGGTCTATCTTGGAAAATACTTTTGCTTCGCTCAATTGGTCAAACAAGTCATCAATCTTAGGCAATGGAAACTTGTTCTTCATTTTTACTCCATTCAGCTGCCTGTAGTCAACACATAACCCCGTCTTCCTATCTTTCTTCTTTACTATAAGCACTGGTGCTCCCCATGGTGATCCACTAGCCCGAATGAACTTCTTTACCTTCAGTTCTTTCACATGTTGATATAGCTGGTTGAGTTCCATCGGTGAGATCTGATAGACTTTATTGAAAATTGGTTCTGCTTGTGGTCTCAATTCTAGCAGAACTTTACTTCTCTTACAGGGGTAATCCTAGAAGATCTTTCGAAAAACCATCAAGTAACTCTCCAATTATTCTGGGAAACTGATCCCCAATTTTTGCTACTACTACTATGCCATCTTTATGCTGGTCCCTCACCATTATATTGAAGATAAACTCTTCCTTGCCCGGGATGTTAAAAATACTCTACCCCTATGCAATCTATCATCGTACGACTGTCTCTCAACCAGTCCATGCCAAAAATAATATCAAAATTATCCATAGGGAACTCGATCAACCTTGCAGGTAATAAATGCTCGTACACTATGATTGGACACGCTAGACATACTCTATCAACTCCTCTGAGACCATTACCAGTGAGTATATTCAACCTCTTTGGCAATGCCTTGAACTTTAATCCAATACGTATCGTAAATCGTGCATATACAAATGAATAGGGTGCTCCCGAATCGAATAATGATATGGCAGAAAAAGATATAATAAGAATATTACTTGCCACTACATCACCTGATGCCAAAGCCTCCTCCAGAGATAGGGTAAAAGCTTGCCCTTAGCCTCATTGTCCTCCTTGTTGCTGCCTCCCTTGGATACGCAGTTGTGGCCTCTGCTGCCCATACTACTGATTCCTTTGTTGTCATATATCTGAGTTTGTGTCGGCAATGGACGCTGAGCCAAAGGCCTAACTTGTAGTACTTTCCCCCTGTACTAATACGCCCCTGGTGCTGATAAGGCTAATCGTTGTGCTGACCCTTCAATCCTTTGCATCATCAGATAATTGGCAATCCGATGGTCTGGACTACCACATTGTAGGCACAAACCTTGTGCTTTCCTATACACATCCTTGGTATGGACTCCCTTATTACAATACTTACATCCGATTGGGGCTTCCAATCGTTGTTGTTGTTGCCTCGGCTGATATGGCCGAGCTGGTGCTGTTACTACCGATGCCATTGCCTTCTCGGAGCTGTGTCATGAATACGAATGCCAAAAGATAGTGTTGACATCCGTTGTGCTAGTCCTCCTCCTCCACTCTATGTATGAGACCTCTTCTGGCCTCATATCCTCGAAGCTAACCTATGCATTGTCATCTCATGCCGCTTGGATGTAATCAATACTTCGTTGAAGGTCTGGTAGTTATGGCCCTCTACTAATTGCTGAATTTCCAGATGAAGTCTATATTGAAACCTCATCGCTCGCTCTGGTTCTATTGCTACCATTGTTGGGGCAAACCTACTAAGCCTGCAGAACTCTATTGTATATCCATCCATCGTCCTCCCAGACTATTTGAGATTGACAAACCTCTGTTACAGCTCATGCTGCGCTACCACTCCAAAATACTTGACCCTAAAACGGGTTCAGAAGTTGTCCTATGAGATATGTTATCTTAAACCAACCTCTTCTGCTGCCCATTAATCTTTGGCAAGGTCCTGGAATTGCAATCGGACCTGATCAACTTATTCCTCAGCTGGAACCCTTACTACTGTCAATATTATCTTAATATTCTACAGCCAAGCGTTTGAGGTAATGGCATCCTCAGTGCCATCAAAGTACCTAGGGTTGAGTTGGAAGAACCTCACTGACGCCCCTTAGTCCATTCTAACACTTCTCTCCAAGGTCGTCTGTAATCCTTGATATAATAAGACATTCTGCTCCAGCTACTGAAGCTGCTGATATTGTTGATCCGCTATCATTCCTTGAATAATCTCTAGCAATGCCGGTGTATCAAGTACTACTAGCACTGCTGGTTCGACCAGGGGTGCTGTAACTTCTGGCACATATTGTTCCTCATGCTCCTCTACGGGTTCTACTCTGATCCCTCTAGGAACAGGTGATATCTCTCATTATGGGCCAACAGATCCTTGTCCTGCTGAAACTACTAGTGCTCCAACCATCAATTCTGGAGAAGCCCTAAAGAAAAGGACACAAGATAAATCAAGAACAGGACAAGAAAGGATCGAGGAATCAATGGTACAGAATTTAAGCTGAGATCGAGAGGGCAGATTCAGGATTTCAAGGAGGAACTTATTTGATAAGATTTTTTATAATCAGGCTACCCCACAAGTCTGAAAATACTGACTTGCATGGGCCACCACTAAAATATTGTCATGCCCCAGATCTAGAATACTAGAGAGCGGGGGAATGACTCAGCTAACCACCCCTTGTAGAATACCGAAGCAATCCACAATATATTATGGCTGTCTTGAGACAAGAGGGTACATACTATAATCAAGTCTTCTAGGATCAAGAACTTCTATATCTCAAACATTCAAACAAGTAGCAATAATATAGAACATTTTAGAATAAACAGTAAGGCGTCCCCAATGCCGCATTAGAATATTCTAGAGATCTAGCAATGCGAGTTGTATGTCAGATATATAATCAAAAGTATACATAATAGTGAGTTAGCTGCAGTCTAAATATACTACAATTATGTAGGAAACTAGTATCCAGATTATCCGGCTAACATGTGTCAGTTGGCTAAACGCCTAAAAGATTATAGTTTACAAAAGTCGAGCAGTGAATTAAGGAACCCACTCGTGACCCTTAACAGCCATCCTTCTGGTGCATGCTATCAGTGAGGGTGAGATATGCTTGATCCTCAGGTGCTGGCTCTAAACCTGGTCATGCAAAATCAGTGGGGTCAGACCCCAAATAGCAAGTACCACAAAGGAAGCACTAAATAAAGAAACAAAGCCAGTTCTATAGCATGAGATGCTTAAACCAATAATCAATGGCATATGTCCTATCCATGATATGACATAATACCCCTTTACCAAATAAGGACAGGAAGTGCCACATCACATCAAGATATAATACGTCCCTTGATTATGGTCCAGCTGGAATAACTCTACGTCATAATTTTAATCAACAGGCTATCGTAACACAATAGTGCAACCCAACAACCAAACAAGGATATGAGTTAAACTATCATGCCATAATAGTCTATGTCCATAATTCTACTCAACAGAAGGCACTTTACATAAGAAGGGATACAATATTAAGTAAAAATAATATAGAGATAATAAGTAGCTTCGATCTGTATCCCATTTTAACACAAGAGCACAACTCAACAACCAAATAAGGACATGAGTTAAACTATCATACCATAATGGTTCACTTCTCTAACTAAAATAGATTTAATCGATTGTGTCATGACCCGCACCCAGAATAAGGGCACGAGTAGTGAGCAACACCCAGCCTACGCCGCAGCATCGACAGTAGAACAATGTTTGGGTAAACCATACTATCTAAATATCTCCTATAATATATATATATATATATATATATATATATATATATATATATATATATATATATATATATATATGGTACCTGTCAATGTCATCTCAACTCCCAATGGAGGAACAACATAGTATATGATAATGGTAAACTATACTCAATCATAATGCAAACTAAGGAAGATAAAGCATAAAATAGAATAACGAAGGAAAAGAGTCACAATGCATCCACAAGTCCAAAATAATATATATATATAACCTCAATAAAGTCTAATACAAGTCTAAACAATGAGTCTAGGCCTCCTCATCATCTAGTATTAGGTTCTCCTTCTCTAAAGGAGTATCCTATAATGGTATGCCGTCCTGTGGCCCGTAGTAGGTGGAACACTGGTCCACAAGCCAATCTCTAAATATATATATATATATATATTTATATTTATATATATATATATATATATATCCAGTCAGGATTGGAGTAAAGTATATACCTCTGAAAGTAGTTCCAAATACATATTTCGGAAAGATGAAACCTCGTGCGTAGCATAAGTTGATACACAGATAGTATTAGATATACCCTATAGGCCAATTACATTATTTGATGATTATTTTGTAACCAAGGGCATATCACATGTAATATATTTGGTGTTAAAAATTTTGAGGATTGAGTCACATGATTAAGTAAAAATTGAGGAATGAGATTTCTTAAATGTAAGAGCTTATATGATAGATGGAAAAATTCTAAGTTGGATAGTAGTTGCATTATCAGCTTGAGAGTAATTTCTTTAGATTGTGATCGAGCAAAATTTGATTGAAAGGTTCAAGTCGGTTTAATTTTTAGAATTTTGGATGAATAAGTAAGATGACGAGGATCAATAAATTTCAATTTTTAGCACGTGATTTGAATTTTGAGAATTGGGGGTTGAATCATCGATTTAAATCTCAAGGAAAATAAAATAGAACTCAAAAAATGAACTTGGTTGGATTGAATTCCAAATTCGATGACTTGTATTAGGAATTAAAATTTTCGAGTGTTGGATCCCCTATTGGAAATATTGAGGATATAAATTTTAAAGTAAAATCGGAAGAGTATAGAATTCATAAGTTCAAAATAGAACTAATAATTGATTATAATTATTTTCTAGAGGAGAATTGGATAGTTGGAGATTGCGAGATAAATTTTGATTTGGGGATGTCATATAAATTTGAATCAGATTTGGATAAGAATTAATTAATTTAAAAATCGAGAAGATAGTGTAATGTGTTGAAGTTGATCTAAACAATGGTTAATCTAATTTAAAGGTGATTGCGATGGATTTGAATAAGTTTTAAATTTTTAAAAGAAATTGCGATTGACTTTCCTGATATACACATGTGAAGGATTTAAACCAAATTATGCCCTATTTTAATTTTGAGGACGAAATTATTTTTTATTTGGGTAGATTATAAATTTCCTTACCCAAAATTAGGTCTACTTGGCTTAGATAGTGAAATTAGGGCTAGTTTGAACCAATTAGAATTAGAACACGGCATTTATTTAAGTATACAATAATTTATATCACGTAGCGCACCTTACCGTTGCTTCGATAATTAGAGCACCTCACTAGCCATTGCCTTTCAACAAATTTTACCACCTCATCCTAGACATGCCCGCCTACTATTTTGACCCTTGTGTAAATTATTATATTGCCTTCTTGGGCTACATTTTAGTCGCACAATAAATGTCACGGACGATATTATTATAATCCTAAATAAATATAATTTTGTACCCTTGTGTGTTCCAATCAAAATTGGGAACACAATCTTGATTGTTTTGTACAACCCAAATTTTATTAAAATTCTATACTGTACCCTCTACGTCACTGACACTTGTGTTCCACCTAATTTTATTCCCATGTACTTCTAATTAATTCCAGAATATCGTGCGCATTCAATTAAACTAATTAAATCTAATTTCCGTCTTTATGCAATTTTTCTAATTGTTGGGGGCTTTTATATAAAAATGAGTTGAGGTATCCCCACCATTGGACAATGCGTGAAGAAACCCAATTTTCCTTTCATATAAATTTTCCCATAATTTTTGGGATGTGCAACGCGCAACATCTGTAACACCCCGTTCCGCTCAAGCGGACTGCCGTTTCAAACGGCAATCGTGCAGCTGTCCCAACCTGCTTTGCCTCAAATGAGAAGCAAAGGATATCCAGACTTGCCCCTACAGGAAATCAACTTCGGCTTTCAGAGGCTCGCTTGGCGTATCACTCTACCGAGCGAACCATCGCTAAGGTGGGTGGCTATGGTGAACTTGTCTTTGCTTAGTCAACACATATAAAATCTGGAATATTTATGCTAGTCGCTAGGTGATTCACCCCTGAATGCTAATAAATCCAACGCACCTAGCTAAGGGAATAAACCCAACTTGTATTGCTTGTTAGAACATGGAAATTGAAATACTGCTTATATTCAGACCCTCGCATGCTAAGTCCCTTAACGGCTTCATCTCTCGGTCTACCTTCGGGCCCGAGCAAATGTGCTGATTATGTTCCTTAGAAACGCATGCTTGTCTGCTTGAATGTTGCCTTGTTTTCATCCAAAACTCCGGAAGACTACTAAGTAGTCGTTCCGTGCCTGAACGAACCTGCAAGTATCCGTGTTCACGTGTTCTCGTGTACTCACGTAGCCTGCTTGGCAAAAACGTACTCACGTAGCCTGCTTGGCGGAAACGTAATCACGTAGCCTGCTTGGCGAAACTCACATAGACTGCTTGGCGAAACTCACGTAGCCTGCTTGGTGAAGTAATGGAATTTGGAAAAGACCCTGACCTGCATGTCGCGGACAACTCGAAAATGAGGTAAAGTTCTACGGACGATTCTGGGGCACTGGGGCCGATCTGATCCGGATGGAACTCATCGTTCAGTCTCACGTTCTTGGACGGGATGGTTTGTAGCACTCATGTTGTTGGCTGCATTCCATCTTCGTCATAGACTGAATGCACGTATAGTCTCACATAATTGGACAGGGTGGTATGCGACGCCTCACGTTCTTGCACGTAGCAAACCATCCTTGTCATTGACTATATTGGTCCTTTATGGCTATGCCAGCGACTCATGTTCATATAGATAAGTCATCCTCGCTTAGCGGCTATCCGCGTGCGAGTCACTACATCACATTAATGAAAACTGAACACCTGAACGATCATGTTAAAAATGACCCTCGTGTTTGCATATGCTTTGCCTCCTGAATGCTTATACTTGCCATGCTTGAAATAACAATGTTGCCTCAAATGTTTGCCTTAGACAGGGAAGGAGATGGTAAGTTGGTAAGTCTTACCGTGTTTCCTCTCATGTTGCACGACGCACTGCCCGACACGCTAGGCTATTCAATATTTGCATAAAACTGATCCTAAGGCAACTAGAAAGACAACTTAATAGTTGGTGCACGAAACTTATATTACGTGTTTGGATTTGTCGAGCGGGCGAGTAGCTTCCCCACCAGTGCATTCAATGTACTGATAATCCACCAGTTTGTACGCAGGGTGCGGGAGAACCTCGTTCGGTGCGGATGCCTCCAACGTGCGTGCTAAGGCGTGGACATCACTCCGAAGCAACGGTGCATCCGGAAAAGAAGCACATATAAAAGACATAATGTTGTGAACATTGCCTGATCATCGCCTGTACAATTATTCCACAATTGTAGCCACTTGGAACATTTTTTACTGTTTCAGAGAGAGAGGCTTGAGCGACTTGTAATCTCGGGTATACGCCGCCTGTAACACTTGTTCATATTAATAAAAGAGCTTGCTTTACTTCAACTTGTGTTTTAATGCTTCCGCTATATTTGTCAACTCAGAGAACTTGTTACCGAATTGCTATGCGTTCATGACTCCGCTGAACTCGGACAAATCTGTACGACTCTGTGGCTTAGAACTCTTGCCGCCAGCCAATAAACCATGGCCTTATACGGGCGTGGATCACGCTCGTACGACATCACGCCCGGATGGGTCAAGCGATCGTCCCGCGGGAGCGCTGGCGAGGGTGATTCCCGCCTAGCGGGGACGGCCGATTTGCTTGCGGGAGATCGGGGCGTGACATGTTGGTATCAGAGCCTGGCTTCTACGCCTTTGGAATTCAATTCGATATCTCTGTTTCGAAAGCTCGTTTGTGGGTTATGTGCACGCTCTCTCTCAATGCCTCGATGGAATGTTCCAACAATAAGTCTAAATACTTTTAAAATGCATTTTGAATGATATGTTTGCTTGTCTGGTTGTATGCTGCGAGTGGCCTTTGTGCCAACCTGTGCGAACCCTTGAGAGTATCGCTAGTAGCTTGTCCGATTTTCACTAACTCTAAGTTTGCTTGAATGCATCTATTCGAGGGATGCCTTGAACTAGTACACCATCCAAGACTTAAGAAAAGGGTAAAACTCGAGTGCTGAGACTTCGCTATCACTAAGCTGGTTGACGTATTCATGCTAGAGGGGCCCTTCGAAAGTGCACACGATCCAGTCTAAGCGATATGCTGATTTCGACGCTTGTGCAAGTGAATATCCAAATGAACAAGTACAACGACTTGTCTAGGATTGCCTCAACCCTAGATTACTGCTTGTCCTTAGTAAGTCTCGAGGACGAGACTTTTTCTAAGTTGGGTAGGATGTAATACCCCGTTCCGCTCAAGCGGACTGCCGTTTCAAACGGCAATCGTGCAGCTGTCCCGACCTGCTTTGCCTCAAATGAGAAGCAAAGGATATCCAGACTTGCCCCTACAGGAAATCAACTTCGTCTTTCAGAGGCTCGCTTGGCGTATCGCTCTACCGAGGCGAACCATCGCTAAGGTGGGTGGCTACGGTGAACTTGTCTTTGCTTAGCCAACACACATAAAATCTGGAATATTTATGCTAGTCGCTAGGTGATTCACCCCTGCATGCTAATAAATCCAACGCACCTAGCTAAGGGAATAATCCCAACTTGTATTGCTTGCTAGAACATGGAAATTGAAATACTGCTTATATTCAGACCCTCGCATGCTAAGTCCCTTAACGGCTTCATCACTCGGTCTACCTTCGGGCCCGAGCAAACGTGCTGATTATGTTCCTTAGAAATGCATGCTTGTCTGCTTGAATGTTGCCTTGTTTTCATCCAAAACTCCGGAAGACTACTAAGTAGTCGTTCCGTGCCTGAACGAACCTGCAAGTATCCGTGTTCACGTGTTCTCGTGTACTCATGTAGCCTGCTTGGCAAAAACGTACTCATGTAGCCTGCTTGGCGAAAACATAATCATGTAGCCTGCTTGGCGAAACTCACGTAGCCTGCTTGGCGAAACTCACGTAGCCTGCTTGGCGAAGTAATAGAATTTGGAAAAGACCCTGACCTACATGTCACGGACAACTCAGAAACGAGGTAAAGTTCCACGGACGGTTCCGGGGCACTGGGGCCGATCCGATCCGGATGGAACTCATCGTTCAGTCTCACGTTCTTGGACGGGATGGTCTGTAGCACTCACGTTGTTTGCTGCATTCCATCTTCGTCATAGACTGAATGCACGTATAGTCTCACGTAATTGGACAGGGTGGTATGCGGCACCTCACGTTCTTGCACGTAACAAACTATCCTTGTCATTGACTAGATTGGTCCTTTATGGCTATGCCAGCGACTCATGTTCATATAGATAAGTCATCCTCGCTTAGCGGCTATCCCCGTGCGAGTCACTGCATCGCATTAATAAAAACTGAACACCTGAACGATCATGTTAAAAATGACCCTCGTGTTTGCATATGCTTTGCCTCCTGAATGCTTATACTTGCCATGCTTGAAATAACAATGTTGCCTCAAATGTTTGCCTCGCACAGGGAAGGAGATGGTAAGTTGGTAAGTCTCGCCGTGTTTCCTCTCATGTTGCACGGCGCACTGCCCGACACGTTTGGCTATTCAATATTTGTATGAAACTGATCCTAAGGCAACTAGAAAGACAACTTAATAGTTGGTGCACGGAACTTATATTACATATTTGGATTTGTCGAGCGGGCGAGTAGCTTCCCCACCAGTGCATTCAATGTACTGATAATCCACCAGTTTGTACGCAGGGTGCAGGAGAACTTCGTTCGGTGCAGATGCCTCCAACGTGCGTGCTAAGGCGTGGACATCACTCCGAAGCAACGGTGCGTCCGGAACAGAAGCACATATACAAGACATAATGTTGTGAACATCGCCTGATCATCGCTTGTACAATCATTCCACAATTGTAGCCACTTGGCACATTTTTTACTGTTTCAGAGAGAGAGGCTTGAGCGACTTATAATCTCTGGTATACGCCGCATGTAACACTTGTTCATATTAATAAAGGAGCTTGCTTTACCTCAACTTGTGTTTCAATGCTTCTGCTATATTTGTCAACTCAGAGAACTTGTTACCGAATTGCTATGCGTTCATGACTCCGCTGCACTCGGACAAATCTGTGCGACTCTGTGGCTTAGAACTCTTGCCGCCAGCCAATGAACCATGGCCTTGCACGGGCGTGGATCACGCTCGTGCGGCATCATGCCCGAATGGGTCAAGCGATCGTCCTACGGGAGCGCTGGCGAGGGTGATTCCCGCCTAGCGGGGACGGCCGATTTGCCTGCGGGAGATCGTGGCGTGACAACATCGTCCCCCGTTATTTTAAATCTATCCTTGCATTTAATTAATGCAAAATTCTAGCCCTCCCAACACCCCCATGAGAGCCCAAGGCCCAACCCAAGAAGATGTTGACCAAAGTTAAACCATTCCTAGGTCAACAAAACCCTAGCCCCCACATGTATAAATATCATGTTCTTTTATTTCCCCAAAATACCAAACCTAAAATAAAACTACTCAGCTGAATTCACCCATCCCTACTATGCATCCCCCTTCCCCGGCCAACTCGCCGGAGCTCCCCGCCGAGCCCGACCACCCTCATCCCCTACAACCCTTCACCTGAACTGAGCCGCCGTTTTCTTCCACCTCCCCTCGTCACGGCCTCGCTGCACCCCCACACCACCATGTTCTCCTCCGTCCAGCCGACGACCCACGGCCATCCTCCTCAGGTGAGCAACGGCCTCGACTGAACACCCACGAGCAGCCGACCTCTCCCCGATCTCCTCCTCCGAGCACAGGCCGACGTCTCCGCCGATTTCCCGGGCAACCTCGAGCAGCCATCTGCACCTACACCACCCTCTTCTCTCCTCCTCTCCATTATCACCGCCACCAGTGCCGCACTTTCCTCGGCATGACCTTCATCTCCTTTCCTCAGCCCCCGATCTTCTGAACTACCACGATGACCAACCCGCGGCCGACCCTGTACACCGTCGAGCCGTTGACCGCCTGAGAATGCCCCGCAGTCATCTCCTCCTCCTCCTCGACGAAGTTGACATAGCGGCCACGACCCTGCTGCACGTCCTGACCCCGCCTGAGTCACCCTTCCGTCGACTTTACCTCCACCACTGGCCGTCGAATCTCCCTCCACTGGCTGGATTTCGGCGAGCCTCGTAGCCTACCACCACCTATATTATCACCACCACCACCTACATTATCAAGCACCACCACCGTTAACCTAACCACTGCCGCCATCGTCTTCCCTCAACACCACCGTCTAGCAGCCTCCCCTCGCCATTCTCTTCTCCCAGTCGATCCTCCGCCTGAATTCAATCGAGCACTTCCCCCCGGCCGGAGTTCAGTCACCACCACCAACATCATCAACCTAGTCATCTTTATCATCCTCGTCCACTATCATCATCGTGGTCGTCATCACCATCATCGTCGTTATAGTCATCACCATCGTCGTCATCGTCGTTATCATCACCCTAACTATCATCGCCATCATCATTATTAATCATCATCGTATCATCATTAACACCCAGTCATCATTAAAATTACCCCCATCATCATAAGTTTTATCATCATCATCATGGTAATCATCATCAACCCCTTTACGATCATTATCATTGACCTTATCACCCTCGTCCTCGCGTTCATCAAGGACCCGTCATCCTTGCCAGACTACACGCAGCAGTCACCCTACTTTCCGTACCTGTGCACGCTGATCTGTTGGATTTATCTGCGCGACTTCAGGAGCCAAATATTGGTACCATGCAGCCTTCTTGCCAGGCAAGTATACCTTGCCTTTGTTGTACTATTAAATCTTAATTAGTAATTAGTTGCCTATTTATTATTTTAGCTATTATAATTGTGCGCGTCCGAGAGAGACTCGGGTGCAGTCAACGAATGCGTTAACATTAGGACTTGTGTCTGACCTAGTGTCTAGTAGACCCACCTAAAGTTGTGGAGTTATTAGTATGACTCCCAGGCCTTGACATATTTCTTACACGTATTGTGAGTCTCATATAAGGCACGGTCCTGCGTATGTGGTTGGCCACCTGTATGTGTAGCCGTGCGACGGATAAGATATAACTGCTAATAGTGATGCATGTTAGAAGACTTAACAGTTATTAGTAGGTGGAGCATAGACTAGCATGGTACGATGGTCCCATCCTTGTCCTTGTTTGGTTGTAAGGATGGACCCTTGCTCTAATGATAGACTATGAGCCAGAGTTACGACGTCGAGGCATAGTAGCTGACACGTATTGTGGATACAACATGCTTAGATTATTGGGCGGGGAGGACTACTAGTAGGCGTATGGGACACCCACCTCCTTTATGCAGATACCGCACTCGATGGAGTGATACGGACGTTATTATTTATACAGATACCACGTTCCCTAGGGTGTTGGACGCTACTTGATGATTTTACAGATACCTCATTCTTCGGAATGATGGACGTTGCAGATACCGCACTCTAGAGAACGTTGGACGTTATTATATTCCTGCGCCCGTATTATAGGGGCATATGTGGCATATACTAGCCGGTTGTCACGACTGGTGAATTATGTCAGCATATGTCTAGCCTACACATTTTTATACACTTAAGCTGTCCTCAAGTTGCATTTCACTTCGATGGTTAGGTCAACCCGGAGTTATTTATTCAGTATTTACTTTATGGCATATTTTTATGTATCTTGTTACGTCCCTCTGAGGACCTGGTCCCTTTCCAGGTATATTGTTCATGAGTATTTACAGGAGCGCAGATCCGGACTGGTTACCTATACTTCGAGTAGGTCCTCTCTTCGAGTCTCAGTAGTTGGTAGTTGTTGTACTTATATTATATTTATCTCGTTTATTCTTTCTTCTAGTTCGGTAGTGGATTTATTTCCATCAGACTACCCTCATTGATGCTTTACATTGAGATCTAGTTATAGATATTGGTTATTCATTGGTATATGATTTCAGTAGATGAGATTTAGCTAGGCCCTGTGACATATATGTTTACCACTTGTGAATTGTTATTCATATTACAGCATACGTGTGTTATGGTTTCCATATATTGGAGTGCCATATTTATATGGCTGGCATGCTTACGTATCCTGGTCCTACATATTTTGGGACTGGGGCGTGACATGTTTTTGTGGTGACCCATGCAGGTCTAGAGCATATTGTCTCGGTTACGTTACTGTACCGAGCAAGCCTGCAAATAGGATTAGAGTATAGGATCTCATCCACATCTGACTATGACTTATCTTCCTTCTAATCTATTCTATTTGAATAATTGTATCCTGCTTGATTCACGTACACCCCTGATAGTTCCTTGAGTATAGCCTTCTCCTAGAATATAGAAGTCCCTATTATTAGATAATAAATAGGGTAGCCTTCCTATTAGGAATAACTAGAACCCTGATACGTCACTAAGTTTTGAATATTTAAGTAAACCCTATCATCCTTATCTAAAGAATGGCTTACCATTATTATTTGACATAATTATGAATGACTTAAGAGTAGTATAGGCACTACTAGAGCTAGTTAGAGATTTGACCTTAATGTTTGACCCTAGTATTGAGGAACCAATAGAAATCTGAGATCGAATGTAGGGACTAAACCTAATTTGCATAGTGAGATAGTCTTAGAGAATATAAATATAGATCCTTGTCTTGATATTAGCAAACAGTACCTCAGGAAGCCCAGAGCAACGAGTATGACCTTCCCCTTGATCATACCTCAAACAAGGAGATTTGTTCGCCACTTCCCCTTAAGAAACCATGACCTTATCTAAAGTCTTCCTATTTTTGATTTTATATCTTATTCTCTGTAACCTTAGCGCTCGCTATTGTGTGACGACTAAATTTTGTTCTTCTTTCGTCATCTTTCAAATCGTGCCACATAAACTCTTATGACTGTATGACAAGTGATTTTATGTCGTGTTAGGATATACAGCTTGCTAGGATTATAGTCATAATCTTGAATTTTAAATTTCTGTGCTTGGTAGTTAGAACTTGATAGTTTTAAGTTTTCTAGGTTCATAACTAATATGTATCAATTATACTAGCTATATTACTAGCTTATCTATGGATACTAACTAATAATTAGCTAGTAATCTATATTAGAATAACTTAGTATCTATAATTATATTAGCTAATTATTATCTTAGCTAGCTCTCACACTAGTGATACCTTACTCTACCTACTATACTAGGATACACTCATGAGCACTTCATTGGTACTCTACTCCTATACTAAGACACATCCACTTTGCTAGTTAGTATCTACCTCATGTTGATACTTGAACATCATGCTTGGATACACCCCTCCTGAATTTTCCTTAATGCTACCATGAACTGATATCTACAAACCTTTGATACCTACTAATAACTGCCATCAAAATAACTTCTACTACATCACCTGAAATACACTATCATTGTTTGGCTTGCTCCTCAGTCCAAGACTGGATTGCACCACCCTCTGAACCCAGTTCACCCCATACAGGTACACCCCTTACAGTTCTGTGCAACTGAGCATGAACTCTTCATCTGATCTGAACACAAAGTTAAACTCTCCCCCAACTCCATACTGTTGTAACAGCAACCTCACACTCAACCGAGACATTCTCATACTAGCATACTTTAACTAACCACTCATAACAACCCTTCCTGCTGCTATTCAGACACAGTGCTGCTGCTGCCTTGCTTCTTAATCGAGCACCTCACCAACATCCCAAATTACTCCTAGTGTTGCTGCTATAATGCATAGGAGTGCACTGCATTGTAGTACACTATACTGCTTCTATTTCTATGTCCAAAACTTGATCCTCCCCTAACCACTACTACTGCTACTAAAGTTGCTAACATCAAGCTCATATTATTATACCCACATTACCAATTTATCAGTAATACCACTGTAACACACTCACTCCCCCTCTCGAGTACCTACAACATCCCTCCTTACATGAGCATAACACAAAGCCCCCACACTTTTGTGGCTTTATTGATCATTCTCACATCCTCTGATACTGTAACTCGACACAACTTAGCGTTAGCACAACTCATAGGGCCACAGTCACTAACTGATACATATGCCAAGGTAAAAAAATACCCAGGTGAACGGATACCAAGTATTAAGGGTTACAGTGGATGAACTCATGGACTGATACAAATGGATGGCTACTGCTAAAAGACTATCATAACATGACTGATATCAAGATGGCCAAGTACCCCCTTACTAAACATGATACTATCAGTGTATCATGCAACTGCTACTCCTCCTATCCTACTCGCTGTCGCAGAAGCCCTGACCTGTCTACCCTCATTGCACACACACACACACACTCACACACACATACACACACACACACACACACACACACACACACACACACACACACACACACACACACACACACACACACATCTGAATACAGTTCACACACAGTCATTCATACACACACACACACACACACATATATATCTATATATATATATATACATACACGTATATTATTGATTAATCATATACATAACTTTATGATACGTATATATATAAGACATTAACACAAACACTTACAGTGCAAGCTTAGGATACCTATGATACGCATCCAAACAACGAGCCAAAAACTCTAATTCTCCACGATAATTCTTCCCACAAACCAATTTCATAATAATACATCTATTATAACTAATTACAATAAGTGTTCAAGAGTATTTACACAAAACACCCAAAATGGGATCTGTATCACTCTGTATCACAAAATACCATGATACAGCCTACATGTATCCATTTGTGGACGCATACCAAGTCCCATAACTATGATCGAAGTCTAATTAGATCTAATTTTGTTTTATAACACTCACTTGGTGTGTCCACCTCATAATTTTCCTAACATGCACACAAATTACCACATAGAACTCATAATTCATAACCAATTAGCCTAAAATTTGTTCCTATAGGTAGCCCTATGCTATGGGATCATTTCTAATGGTCAAATACATGATTAAGAAGCTACAATAAAGAAAAATTTTAGGAATTACCAATTGGGAGATGGATTCCTAATAAAAATATAATTGGACACGTTCCAGACACGATCTCTAGCTCCAAAGCTTCCCTCCTTGTGCTCCTTGCTTCTCCAAGCTTTAAAGCTCCAAGAGTGATAAATTTGAGAAGGAAATAGAGGTAAATTAAGTAAGAATTCAATAGAGGGAATGATGGAAATCGGGGATCTAATTTTTAGATCTAAATGAATGCAAATGAGAGGAGAGAAAGAGATGGGAGCCTCCTCTAATAATGGTCGCCCCCCTTCCCCCTGTTCCAAGTCATGTGCATTGTCCAAATTGTCCCTCTCCATCCAATTATAAATAAGATTAGGGAAGGGCTATTTTGGAAAGCTTCTAACTAATACTAATTAAGCTAATTTTCCTAATTAATTAATAAGGATTGTCTAATGAGTTTGGATCCAAGCTAACCTCACTAGTTGTTATGGCAAGTCTAATTATTGGACTAGCCTCTAACAAAATAATTAATATAAGTCATATTTAATCTATAACTCACTAATAATAAATAATTAATATAATCATCAAATAATTACTATAATATACTAATATTAATATATATTCTTAAAATTATTTATCCATGCCAAATTTACCAAACTACCACTAGTTAAAAAAGTGAGGGTGACAAGCCAAATATGAGATACGGATTAATATGTGATCTCTGGGTTATCCCAGTAATATAATATATAAGTATCCTCAGATCATACCATAATCGATCAGGGCTGGCTGAACCAATGATATACAAGCAAGAATAAATGATGCACTAGTCCCTTACAAGCGCCCTGAGCTAAATTAATGATCAGTAGCAGTTCCAAGCTTTCTATAGAAAAGGTACTAGCTCGGCTTATAATGAAGTCAGATATTGTACTCTACTAATACGGATGATATACAATATCCATGGTGGCCAGCCTTTACTTTCAGCTAACTTAGGGTAGTTCGACATGCACGATCTCGAGATACCGTTCTCTCCCTATGCTCTATAAATTAAGTTGCCTAGTTAACCCTAGGTGATTTATAATCTCATACCGTGGTCATATGAACATTCCTTCCTAAATATCTTACTTTAAGTACGAACACTCTTGATACAAATCCATATTGTCTCTTAAATCCAAAATTATCTAAGTATGATACAACAATTATTACTATCTAGCCACGACTAAAGTCATGTCCAACTACTAGTTCCGTGCAAGAAAATAATTACGTATATCATATAGCAAGTATGTATGGAACAATGGCTCACTATATATCAAGTAGAACTCTCTCAGTGCGAACAAGTGTATCAGCACGGATACAATAGTCAGGTCAAGAACAAGTTCCAATATCAAGGTTATGGATAAGCAAATAATGATAACAATAACTTGTCACTCTACTACATCGATAGATAAAATAAGAGTAGTGCAAGAACCCCTTGAGATCACATCCACAATCCTTAAACCAAACAAGGACCAAGTTTGCAGACCCTCCCTCGAGTTAAACTACGCCCCTTATTCTGTCCAACATATAATAAGGTGGTCCAGGAAAAGTAGTCGATTCAGCAAGTAAGTACATGTAGAGCCATATTTTTAGGCTCATGCCAGATGCTTAGTCATTTAGCACATCGTCACATCTGGGTCACACAAGTTATTTCTAAGTTAACATGTAGCATCAAAATTATTCAATCAATATCCATATTAAACCAAGCAAGTGACTAAAGTGAGTAAGAAACAATAGGTACATAGGAGGAAGGCGCATAGCTAGGTGCTACATAGTTGTCAAGGCCGCATAGGGTCATGGCCGCATAAGATCAAGGCTGCATAGACAGAGTAAATTCCACTCTTCGATAAATGTGTGATATGACAAACAATAAATTCAAGTCAAGTCAAGTAAAAAAAGTGACTGATGTGATATGCAATAAAAGTTTATCAGAAGAAAAGACAAAATTATAAAAAGTTGTGCCAAGTCAGTCAGAAGTTATGCGTCCAGAATGAGAGGGACGCATAGCTGCTGACCACATAGACAACGAGGCCGCATACTCCTCTTGGCCACATATATACTTGGCCACATGAAATCTTTTGGACTTAGTAAAAAAAATTTCGTTCAAGTTCATGCAATTGGCCAAGGGCGCATGTACAAATTCAGTTACGCGTACAATAGGGTTGGCCGTATGCTGACTCGAGATGAGAAGTCCAGATCGCATAGCACTTCGTGCCGCATAGCGCTCCTTCGTCTCTACCAAGCAGCAGCTTTTTGGCCATGACCAAAGGCTCAAAAATACGATTTTGTTTCTTCCATAGAAACCTTAAATAATGCCCAAATTCAGCAAATTAAAGTTCTAAACTACTCAAAATCAAGTGCTCATCAACATAGAACAAAGATTTTTCAAAAACATTTAGTTTTAAAGGATCAAAACCCAAGAATACTGAAGAATACCAAGAAAATACTAAAACTTGAAACTTAGATCTACATTAAACCATCCACCAAATCCAAAAATACCAAGTTCTAAATACATAAAAAATTATATAAGGAATATAATAGAACAAAAATATAAAGGGTTTCTCCATTTCTTGCAAGATATAATTGCCTATGGAGGGGGAGAGAAAAATCTAAGAAAGAGAATGGAAGAGAAAAAAATTAGAGGAGAGAGAGTGAAGTTGGGTTATATATGGAGGGTTTGAGGTTTGGACCATGGGTTCAACTCATGATAAAACCAAACCAAACAAATAAACCAAGAGCCGAATGAACTAAAGAATGGGTCTACTCTCTCTACAACATATAACTATGCTAGCAAGAAAATAATTATGCTCCAAACAAGCATATTGGGAACGGGGATTGACAATAAACATTAGAGCTAGGTGTGACTTTGTAAATGTGAGTATTGGTGTGATATGATTTTCGTAAATACTTGTAATAAAATACATGGTTACTAGAAGCTTTAGCTTTGCTTGCTTGTGTCTGATGATGAGTGACCTTAAGTTTTGTCACGTGTCTCATGTTAAACTAGGTTGTAGGTTGTACTACCTGTTTTTCTAATTTATCTCTTACTTTTTAGAGGTGCCATAGACTTTATTATACTTAGCAGTGAGTTCATCTATTCTCTGTGCAAGTAAGTTATACTTCTTCATTTCTGACTCTTACAACTCATTAAGTTTTTCTTTCTTTTGTGTACTCTTTTCAAAACTTTCAAGATCATTATGCAAACTTAACTTTAAAGAAGATATCTTATTCGTGTCACCAGTAGTAGATTTAACCTCATCTAATAATTGAGACTATTTTATGTACTTATTTTGTAGGTCTTTCCTAATTTTCTTATACTTATTCCTTATTTTTCTATGGTCTTCTAGAAAATTAATAAAGGCATCAAACAATTCATCAAAAGTAAAATCTTCGTAGAAAGATTGCGTAGTTACTTTATATTCTAATACCATTAGGCATACATTTGCTGTATTGTGATGGTTCTCTTCTTCTTCTTCTTCTTCTTCAGAATCGCTCGCTTCTCTCTCGCACCATATGCTTGTATTTGCATAATTCCTTGATAAAGTTATCTTGCTTGTACGTTCATAGCGACTTCCCTTCTTGCTTATAGGATAGCCTTTCTTGATGTGACTAACTTTCGTGTAGTTGTAGGAGATAGGTTCTTCTTCATCGGACTCCTTCTTTAATTTTGATTTCTAAAACTTCAATAATTTTTTAAAGTTCCTAGATATGAGGGCCAAATTCTCGTCGTTTGATTCTTTGTCTTCAGTATAATCTTCTTAGACTTTCTTGTAATGAGCTTTGAAGGCAATTATCTTCTTTTTTGGAGCTATCTCCTCAAAGTTTTTGAGATTTAACTCAAGTGTCATCAGCTTACCCATGAATGTCTCTATTGACATTGTGGTGAGATCGTTTCCTTCAATGATCGTTGTTGCTTTAGGATTCCAATTCTTGGTTAATCCTCGAAGTATCTTGCGGATCTTTTCATGATTGTTGTACTCATTGCCAAGAGAATATTGAGGATTGATGATGCCAAGAAATCTTATGAACATCTGAGTGATAATCTTATTTGTCTACATCTTGAATGCCTCATATTCTTATGTTAGTCTACAAATTTTGGATTCCTTCACTTGTGTTTTCTTTCACGATTTACCTCAAGAAGCTTCCAGACCTCATGTGAAATGGTACAAGTGGATACTCTGTTGAATTCAGTCTTGTCTACAGCACAAAATAAAGCATTAATAACTCTAGCATCAAGACTGGCTTAGTTTTTCTCCAAATCAGTATATTTATCATTGGGATTTTCTACCATGTTATACTATCAACAACTATCCTAGCATGGTTCTTGTATCTATCTATAATAATAGTCCATAAGTCAAAATTAAGAGACTTCAAATAGAAACTCATGCGTGTTTTCTAATACGTATAGTTGGTACCATCAAATATGTGTGGCCTATTTGTAGACTGGCCTTCACCATTATTGGTGTAAATGGATCTAGTAGTTACCATGGATCTACTCAAGGATATTGATCTTGATCAAGAGTCTTTGCTCTGATACCAATTGAAAGAGAAACTATAGTCACTCTAAAGGGGGTGAATAGAGTATGTGTGTGACACTAATCTAATAAAATAAGATAATTACCAAATTATAAAACTGTTATAATGAGTAAGACTAAGATCAGAGTAGTAGCAAAGTATAAGTAAAGTAAAGTAAACAGAGTTTAGAAATCTAATGCAAATACCAAGATTTTATACTAGTTTTCCTCGTTGAGGACTAATCTAGTCTCGAGAACTTTTGCTTGGAGTTAAACTCACTATTTATGAAATAGCATACAACAGAAGCTTTGATCTGAAGGCTTACAGACTTCTTACATACATGATCTTCTGATTTGAATTACTCGCCAACTTCAGACTTACGTGCTTTGATGCAAAGATTACGACGACTTCTAGACTTGAGAATTTGTAGCCAAATTCCAAGCTTTTACAAATTGAACAAACTTCTAATCAAAATCTTACTAGGTACTTGTCACCCTCACTTTTTTAACTAAGGATAGTTTGGTAATTGACATGGCTAATTATATTTTAGGATTATAATATTAGATATTGTGCATGTTGTAATAATTATTTATTATATTATTTATTTATTGTTAGATGATAGATTTATTTTAGACTTGTGTAGTGGACCTAACTAGTTAGTTTAGATTTATGGACCCAATATTTAATTCTAGTTTAGATTGAGCCCAATAATAGGCTCATTCATTAGGAGGATGAATTAATTAGTGAAACCAATTTGACTAGAACCTTCCCTCCTTAATTAATTTTTTCTTGAGAGGCCCCAAGGGGTGTTTTGGATATTTTATAATAGCTTGAATGAGGGGCAAGGGGTCTGCCACCTTTAGAGAGGAGAAAGAGTCTCTCTTCTCATTTGATATTCCAATCTAGATCTAGAATTTTTTTTCTCTTGTAAATTCTCCATTCCCACACCAATTCATACTCAAATTTCTTCCCAATTCCTTCTTTATTTATTATTTGAGGTAACTACAATAAGGATCTATAAGGAGGAAGCAAGGATCTACAAGGAGAAGACAAGATATACAAGTTGGAGGCTATTTTACTCAATTTAGGGAATTCATTGGAAATCCATCTCCCAATAGGTATAATTTAGTTTTTCTTTTTTAATTAGGTTCTAAATCTATGATTTAACCATAAGAAACTATCCCATATGCTAATACTACCTATAGGAATTGGAATTATGTTCATAGGAGGCCTATGAAGAAAGTTATGTGGTATTTTGTATCAATTTTGGGGGATATTCCGAGATTGGCACATCTTGTATTTGTCAATTGGTCAATTAGACCAAATTGATATGTGTTTGCTTGTGTGTGACTAGTGTCGTGTCCATAATTAGATACGTGTAGGCCGTATTCTGACAATTTGGCGATACGGGTTATTTTGGGAGTTTTTCTCCAACACGGGAGTTTGTGCATGTCACATCTTGACACAGATATGTAGTTGTATATTTAATTATTCGTATTGTTTATAATTAGTATTCTAGACTTGCTAGTGTCCTTTGGGATACATTTGGTTGTGTGGTAGAGCCGTATCACAAGTGTATCATAGAATGAGTGTGATACGGGTGCGGTGCACTCCATATATTTTCTTTATGGCATTTAAATTCATTTGACTTAGTGCTACCTATTAGTATAATATATTATGTAATGATATATCTATGTATCTGTATATGTATTAATATTATATTATATAGATATGCATATATGGCTATAGGTACATGTGTTTATAAATGTAGATATATATATATCTATAGATATGTATGTATGTTTGTGTATATATATATATATGGTTGAGAGTGTATTCATATGTGTATAGATATGAGAATATATATACCTATTGATATTTATATGTATATGTATAGATGTGTGTGTGTGTGTATTTTAGTGTTTGAGTGAGTGTGTGATAGAGTGAGATGTGAGTGAGTGAGTGAGTGAGTGTGTGATAGAGTGAGATGTGAGTGAGTGAGTGAGTGAGTGAGTGAGCAGTGAATGAAGAGATCAGGACACAGTGGGTTTCAGTATACAAGTGCAGCAATGTACCAAGATGCTGCAGCAACCACAGTACAAGGGGCAGCATGCACAACAATGAGCAGTGACAGCAAACTGCACATCATCATCCACTGCAGTATACACTGAGCCAACAAAAAAAGAGCAGCAGCTGCACTGAAGAACTGGAGCAATTACAGTATCTACAACACAACACACATAGATGTGCAAACTGAGCAGCAACAGTGTGGAGCTTTAGCTGTAACAGTAAAGGGCAGTAGCAGTCCAGCATATGCAATAAGAGCAATAATATTTCTAGCAAGAGCAGCTGTTCCCCAATTCAACACTGTAGAGCTCGTACATAACAATAACTGTGCAGGCAACAAGCAAGCAGTAGCAATATCAGCATAACAAGCAGTCTCCAACAGCAAGCAGAGGCAGCAGTGTGCAACCAGTGCATTAGTTGCAAATTGCAGCCAACTTTACATCAGATGCAGCAGCAAACCACTACAGCCTCGAGCCAACAAGCACTGAAGAACTACAGCAATTGCAGTATCCACAGCAATAGCAAGGTCAAGGCAGCAAGACAGTGCATTAGTAGTCAAGGTATGAGTTTAGTAGTTTAGTTAGTTTATTAGTGTTTAGCTAGTGGTTTACTAGAGGTTAGCAGTTAGTAGTTCTTGATAGTTTAGTAGTTAAGTTAGTATAATAGTTATGTATATAAATACATTGTTAGCTAATAGATTAGATACATATATACATACTTGATTAGATTAGTAGCTATATGTATATATGTAGGTATTGTATATAAGTAATTAATATGTATTATATTGTTAGTAGTATTTAATAGTCTAGTTAATGTTAGTATAGTTAATGTATCGATAGTGAGCTATATGTATTAAGATTTGATTTTCTATGTGATACCAAGGTAATGTCAAGGTATTGGTCGATACTCAATGTATTGGGTTTGAGTATCAAGATGGGTGTGTAGGTAGTAAGATACGTATTGGTTCAAAGCGTATCCACTTGGCATTAGTTAGTTTAGATACTATATGTATTATCTTGTATATATATATATATATATATATATATATATATATATATATATATATATATATATATATATATTAGTATTTTTATATATAAAAATTTGCATATCCTATGATACGGTGTTGTATGTATCCTAGTATCTTAGCTTAGTTAGTATGACCTAGTTTTATAGTGTATAGACCTAATATCCTAGAGTTAGGCTAATACAACCTAGAAATAGCTAGTTTGACTAGTTTGACCTAGAGATGACCTAGTTTGACTATTTTGGCTTAGAAATGGCTTTATGACCTAAAATTTAAATAGTTTAACTTATTTTTATTCCAGAACCTTATATTAATGCAATATACCATATATAGGTCTGTCTGACACCCGCTTGGGTATCGAGAGTGTAAACCCCCTCGACCAAAAATTAGGGTTAATTAATTCAAATAGCCTAATTAGGGTTACCTAGATATAATTAAGATCTATTATATAGTATTATAATACCTGTGCAATGATGGTTAGCCTACCTATACGTTCCGAGGTTGTCCTTACATTACATTCACTTAGATGGTTAGCACACCCTCTTTACTTTTATTCAGTACTATATCTGACATGCATATTGTATCTTGTTACGTCCCTCTGAGGACCTGGTTATCTTCCAGATCTGGACGAGGCCTATTACCCCACCGTGTATGGGCTAGGTGTGGAGACGAGGTTTGCTCTTGACGAGGAGCTGGAGGTTTTACCATCAGAGTACCCTGATCATCTTGGTAGGCCTTCTGCCTATGACTGGAGCTCCTTACCTAGTTAGCAGTTGTTTTATCCACTCTCATTATCAGTACTTCTATTTCAGACTATTAGTACTTTATCTCCAATATTTGTAGTGGGTTTGTTCCCACCAGACATATTTCAGTTGTACTATGTCATTCGACTATATTTCTTATATTCCAGTCTTTCATTTCAGTATTTTACTTTTTGTTTGTGGATGAGATTAGACACTGCCTATTGTTGATATTAGACTTGCTAGATTTAGGACAGCGTAGCACGCTTTGTCAGGATCCATTAAATTGGGATATCCTCGGAGACGTGTCAGCTAGCCAATGGCACGTGTCCTGGTTCCATATATTTTGGGACTGGGACGTGACATGGTTTTAGTGGTGGCCCATGCAGGTCTATCAAACATCAAATATTTATCGCTTGTGGTATGGTAACGTGCCCAGCGAGCCTGCAATAGGATAGGAATTACTAGGTCTCATCCACTTGATTACGCCTTTGAATCTCTTCCGAATTTTAATATATCTGCATCCTGTTTGATTGATTCTGTACTCTTTTTAATGAAGTTCTATCTCTTACAGTGAGATGAACCTTCACAGTAGACGTGAGATACTTGGTGCCATAGTGCCACCTGTAGCACTGAGGGAGGATACGACTCAGGGACCACCCATAGAGCAGCCTCAGCCAGAGGCACAGGTGATCCCTCAGGCCCCGATGATGCACTGGCATCAGATCTCTCCCGACGAAGGGACGCAGCAGCCAGAGGGCCAAACATTGCAGACGATCCCGAGGCAGTACTTCGAGGGACAGACCTCGAGGGCGACACCGATGCCGCAGTACGAGAGGCCGACACCCGAGGAGACACCAAGGAGACAGCCGGAGGTACCACTTCCACCACCTCTACCGTTTCTACCTCAGATGCCACCAGCGGAGGGACAGCCCCAGATAATGCAATTCTTCCAGATGATGATGCAAGCCCAGTGGCAACAGACGGAGACCCTGAGACAGGGCCTGATAGCAGTACTGGAGAGGACACCTGCCCAAGCAGCAGCACCAGCACCTGCACCTGTCCAGCTAGCGGGCACGGTACGAGGCTTCAGACAGATGGGCCCGGGAACCTTCTCGGGCAAGGAGACGGTAGAGGAGATCTCAGACTGGGTCTCCAACACTGAGATGCTGTTAGAGGGTTCGCAGCTACACCCCAACCTCTGGATGACCGCGGTGAGGGCCCAACTCACTGGCAAAGCCCATCACTGGTGGGACTCTATGGAGCGCAGCATCGGCAGACAGCAGACTTGGAAGGAATTTTTGGAACACTTCAACGCGAAGTATTTCCCAGCTACGGTGAGGAACGCCCTGTACTCTCAGTTCCTGCACCTGAAGCAGGGGAACCTGACTGTGGACGCCTACGACGGAGAGTTCAGCAGACTCAGCCGATTCGGTGCAGCCCTGATCCCCAACGACCTGGAGAAGGCCAAAAGATTCCACCATGGCCTCTCTCACGAGCTACAGAGGTACACCACTACCCAGGCGAGGATCTCTTATGAAGAGGTCCTATCAGAGGCGAGGATCCAGGAGGCTATAGGAGGAGGAGCGGGATGTTCCAGCACGAACGTACCAGCCAGGACCCAGCAAGGAGCAGGAGGACCGATCCGCCGTCCAGGAGCACAGGCGCAGCAGAGGACAGTGCCGTACCAATAGAAGGAGCTCCCGACTTGTCACTTTTGTGACAAGAAGGGACACATCATCAGAGACTGCCGGAAGAAGCTCGGGCTCTGCATGGTCTGTGGTGCCAGCCAGCACCTTGCTAGAGACTGCCCCCAGCACAGAGATGTAGCACCCCAGACTGGGCAGAGGCCAGCAGCACCACCGTTGAGGATCCTACCCCCAGCAGGAGGTCAGCGTCCACCAGCTACCGGAGGATAGCAGAGAGGACCACCCTTGGTCCCATAGGAGGCACACTTCAACCTGGCCCGACAGCAGGCAGGAGGGCAGAGGCGCGGGCAAGCCTTTGCTTTAGCTTCTATCGAGGAGGAACCAGAGGGAGAGGCTATCACAGGTACAATTCTAGTTGCATCATTACCTATGACTGCACTGTTTGATTCTGGAGCTACACTGTCATTTATATCTAGTAGCTTTGTAGCAATGCATAGAGTAGCAACCTCCCCCTTACCTAAGAGTTAGAAGATACTTACTGGAGGAGGCATCGTAGAGGTTACCAGCACCATTAGAACGTGCTCGGTAGTAGTTTGTGGTAGAGAGATGAGAGCGCGATTGTTGGTACTCCTAATGCCAGCTTTCGACGTAGTTCTGGGCATGGATTGGTTAAGCCAGTACAATGCCGTACTAGATTACCGGAAGGGTAGCGTTACTTTTAGACTGCCAGGACACCCGGAGTTCAAATTTATACGAGGCACCATCGAGCGAGGAGTAGGACACGCAGCTGGAGCTTACATGGCGATGGAGACGGCACCCCCAGAAATTGTTGCAGAGTTCGAGGTTATTTTCCCAGAGGAGTTGCCAGGCCTACCGCCTGATAGAGAGGTGGAGTTCACCATTGAGCTAATACCTGGAGCAGCACCGGTATCATCAAATGTGTACCGGTTGGCAAAGAAGGAGCTTGACGAGCTGAAGCTACAGCTAGAGGAGTTGCAGATCAAGGGATTCGTTCATCCTAGTGCATCACCCTGGGGAGCACCAGTGTTGTTTGTACCGAAGAAGGACAGAACGTTCTGGATGTGCATTGATTACAGAGCCCTTAATGCTCTGACTATAAAGAACAAGTATCCTCTACCGCGAATCGACGATCTGTTCGACCAGCTAACAGGAGCAGTGGTGTTCATGAAGATCGACTTGAGATCAGGCTATCATCAGGTGAAGGTGCGAAGGGAAGACATTCCAAAGACAGCATTTAGGACTCGTTATGGTCACTACGAGTTCTTAGTGATGCCTTTTGGATTAACAAATGCGCCTGCTGTGTTTATGAACCTGAAGAACCGAGTCTTCCATGAGTATCTGGACCAGTTCGTGGTAGTTTTCATCGACGACATCTTGGTGTATTCGAAGAGCCACGAGGAGCACGGGGAGCACTTTAGGCTAGTGCTAGAGATGCTGAGACGTGAGAGGCTTTATGCCAAGCTGAGCAAGTGCGAGTTTCTCCTAGATCGTGTCGCATTTCTTGGACACGTTATCTCAGGAGAAGGCATTTCAGTAGATCCTGCGAAGATTTTATCAGTAGAGACGTGGCCGACCCCTACCAACGTCTCGGAGGTGAGAAGTTTCCTAGGACTTGCCGGATATTACCGGAGGTTCGTAGAGAACTTCGCAAGGATCGCAGAGCCGATGACCCGCTTGACCCGCAAGGATCAGGAGTTCACCTGGACAGAGGAGTGTCAGACGACATTCGATGAGCTGAAGAAGTGTATGACTACAGCACCCATCTTGACCATACCTTCTGGACCTGGAGGATTCGTGATCTATAGCGATGCGTCCAGAAAAGGATTATGATGCATCTTGATGCAGCATGGGAAGGTTGTGGCCAATGCCTCTAGGCAGTTGAGGACCCATGAGAAGAACTATCCTATCCATGACTTGGAGCTTGCCGTAGTGATCTTTGCTTTGAAGCTTTGGAGGCACTACCTGTACGGAGAGCGCGTGGAGATATTCACCAATCACAAGAGCCTGAAGTACGTCTACACACAGAAGGACCTGAACCAGAGGCAGAGATGTTGGCTCGAAGTGATGGCGGACTTCGAGATTGAGCTGCAGTACCATCCGGAAAAGGCTAATGTGGTAGCCGATGCTTTAAGCAGGAAGCCCATAGCATTTTTCCTGACTATCCAACAACATCTGTTAAGAGATCTAGAACAGTTGGGTATCGAAGTCGTCATGCCCGGAGTAGACGGCCAGATGTCGAGTTTCCAGGTACAATCGACATTGGTGGAGAGAATCAAGGCTGCTTTGCCGACGGACGCCAGATTTCAGAGGCTTCGACAGAGGACAGAGGCTGGAATACAGACGGGACTGCGTATACACGAGGACTGGACTTTGAGATGTGGAGATCGTCTCTATATTCCGAATGGAGAGCTACTCCAGGAGCTGATGACGGAGGCACACAGTTCGACCTATTCTATACATCCAGGAGGTACGAAGATGTACCGAGAGTTGAGGCAGTACTACTGGTGGCACAGGATGAAGAGAGAGATAGCCTGGTTTGTGGCTAAGTGACTGGTGTGTCAGCAAGTCAAGGCTGAGCATCTGAGGTCTACAAGATTACTTCAACCACTCCCGATACCGAAGTGGAAATGGGAGCACATCACCATGGACTTCGTCACGGGTTTCCCGAGGAGTCCTAGTGGTCGCAATACGGTATGGGTAATCGTAGATAGACTCACCAAGTCTGCCCACTTTTTATCCTTCAGGGTTGGGCAATCTATGAAAGTCTTGGCAGACATGTATATGAGAAAGATTGTACGATTATATGGAGTGCCAGTCAGTATCGTTTCTGACAGGGATACGAGGTTCACTTCGTACTTTTGGAGGAGTATACAAGAGAGTCTTGGTACCCGCCTTAAGTTCAGTACTTCGTACCACCCGCAGACAGATGGCCAATCCGAGCGCACTATTCAGACGCTGGAGGACATGTTGAGGGCATGCATGCTTGACTTTAGCGGTTCATGGAAGGGCCATTTGCACTTGGTCGAATTTTCCTACAACAATAGCTATCAGACGAGCATCCAGATGGCTCCTTATGAGGCATTGTATGGTAGGAAGTGCCGTTCCCCAGTATGTTGGAGCGATGTAGGCGAGAGGCAGATTCTAGGGCCAAAGTTGATCATCCATACAGTGGAGAAGGCGAAGAAGATCCAAGGGCATCTACGAGCAGCACAGGACAGGCAGTAGCATTGGGCTAATGTGCATCGACGACCCCTAGAGTTCCAGATTGGAGAAGATGTGTTCCTGAAGATTTCACCTACCAGGGGAACCATCAGATTTGGAGGCAGAGGAAAGCTGAGTCCGAGGTACATCGGACCCTTCGATGTGCTAGAGCGCGTTGAAGAAGTTGCTTACAGATTGGCCTTGCCGCAGACACTGGAAGGAGTTCACGACGTCTTCCATGTATCTCAGCTGAGGAGGTACATACCGGATCTGAGTCACGTGCTTGACCACTCGGAGATCACCGTTGGTCCAAGCTTGTCATACCAAGAGGAGCTGGTAGAGATCCTAGATTGAAGCGAGAAGGTACTGCGAGGCCAGACTATCCCTCTAGTTCATGTCGCATGGAGGCATCATGCACCAGGTGTATCAACCTGGGAACGAGAGAACGATATTCAGCAATGCTTTCCCCATCTCTTCGAAGGCCTAGGTATGTGATAGTATTTATTTCATTCAATAGTTTTCTATTTGTCTGTTTTTAATTTCGAGGACAAAATGCTCTAAGGAGGGTATATTGTAAACCCCCTCGACCAGAAATTAGGGTTAATTAATTCAAATAGCCTAATTAGGGTTAACTAGATATAATTAAGATCTATTATATAGTATTATAATACCTGTGCAATGATTTGTTGTTTTAGGATACTACCCTAGCTGTTACCCTAAAATAATTTCCGTATACCTGGCTTAGACATGCTAACCTATCATATTGAACCTTGAACAAACCCCGGATACTGATTTTCGTCCCTGATTTTAGTCGCACAAAAGTCGTTACAAACGTCCGTACGCAAATTAAATAAATTGCATAATTATGTTCGTTGTCCATTCCAATCGAAATTGAGACCCCATCTTGATCCGATTTGACCAACCCAGATCATGACATTATTGTACACTGAGCCTACCACACTAATGACCCATGTCCAACCCAATTTAGACCTCCGGTTCTTGTTAAATTAAATTAGAGACACCCGGTGCATTAATTATGAATTAATTAACGTGGTGACCTAACCTCAATTAAATTAGGCCCAACTCCAACCCAAACCCACACCCACACCCACACCCACAAGCCTCATACAAAACACCATACACCATCCTAGCCCAATGAAGAACACCAAACATGGTGTTTGTTTACAACAAATCCCTAATTTCAGAAATTGTGCAAATACCAAATTATTCAGGGGCCTTTTTGCAAAATTGCAATGAGGTGCCCCACTCTCATTGGCCCAACATCATGGAGAAAGAAATTGTCATTCCCTAACCGTATCTATTCATTTTCCCCCCATTCCTAGGGTACTTGCACCCCTTTATGAAGGGCACATCATGGCCCTTCATTCCAAATGCTACATTCCTAGCCCTCCCCTCATCATGATGGACATCCCCAACTCCCCAAAAATAATGTCCAGCCGGTCCTAATCCCTAGGCAGCCCCCCACTCTCTCACCTACTTAAACAATATGTTACATCACTAAAGAGGGCACACAACCCAAGAAAACCAACAAGAAACCCTATTTTTCTTAAAACCCTTCACTACACAGCCTACCCCTACCCGAGCCACCCGCCGCCTCCTCCCGGCCAGCCACCACGTCCGGCGACCCCCGTACCGACCCAGACCCCTTTGCCGACCTCCCCCCTACCTACCACCATCGTCCCCGATGATTACTCCGCCCACAGCCGCCGCACTCCCCGCCGTCTTCAACTCGGGCCACTCCTCCCTACATTGACAGTCGACCACCTGATCATGGATTGCTTCGTCGCCTTAGCTCCGCCGACCGCCGTACTTGGCCTACCTCCTCCCTGGCCAACCACCGTCCTCCCCGTCAACTCCCAGCCCCGGCTAACGCCGGAGCAGACCGCCCTCGTCCCCGCAGCGTCGACGAGCCAAACCATTGCTGTAGCAGCCGACGACTTCCCGAGCTTCGCCGGAGCTCCGTCCGGCCACCCCCGCAGTCGACGGCCAGCCACCGGGAAGCCCTCGACCCGAGCGTCGATATGGTATAATATTTTATATATTATTATCTGTATTTTTAGGTGTATTTCAAGTATTCTATACGTATTCAGTATATTAATTTATATTTTCTGTATTATAAAGTATATATGTATATATATACCTCATGTATAAATAATGTATTATAAATATATATTTATTGTAATTAGTATTATATGTATTTTTGTACGTGTATAAATACTTATGCATATAAATGTATATATATATATATATATATATAAGTATATATATGTATGTATGTATATTGTATTATACGAGAATAGTATATATTTAATATAAATCATAGTATAAATATGTAATTTCTGTGATTTAGTATTATATATGTAAAATAATACTATTTTTTATATATTATATATTCGTATTAAAAACTTATACATATGTAGCATGTATATATATATGTATGTATGTATGTATGTATGTATGTATGTATGTATGTAGGTATGTATATTTTTAATATATGAAGAATATTAGATATATAATATATATTGTGTTTAAATATACTTTCTGGGATTAAGTATATTATATGTAATATATTTTATATATTAAATACTTATATGTATTAAAACTCTAGTATGTATATATATATATATATATATGTGTGTGTACATATTCTTAATATACATTTCATTATTTTGTGTATATTACTATGTATATATGTGTATATAAATGTGTACATATTTTGTGCATTTAAAAATATTAGAATATAAAATGACAATATGTAATTATATATGTATTTTATGTTGTGTACTTGTTCATATAAATATATGGTAATATATGGGTCTATGTATTAAGTTATAAATATGGTATTATGTGTTTATATATATTACTAAATGTATATATATATATATATATATATATATATATATATATATATATATATATATATATATATATATATATATATATATATATATATATATGAACATAATTATTAGTGTATTTCTAATAATACCTAAGTACTATCTCTTTGTACTATTAAACCTACATATTATCTGAATATATTTATTTATAATTTTGTATATTTATATATATATATATATTTGATATAGCTATATATATATATATATATATATATATATATATATATATATATATATATATATATATATATATATATATATATATATATATATATATATATATATATATATATATATACAGTCCAGACCCTGTGTCAGCTGTAGATACAAGCAGTGTGTCTTAGTCGTGCTATGGTAGCGACTAATATTGTCATTATTATATCATATATAGGACTGTCGGACAGTACCGCCGAGGCATCAGGAGCAGGACTTTGGATTTCGCAGCTACCCGGGACAGGCAAGTATACCTTGCTGATTTACTGCTTAAAATTAAATGATAAATGTTGCAAATATACATAAAACTGTGCGCGTCCGAGAATGACTCGGGTGCAGTCGACAATGCATCGATAAATAGTGTACTTGACCAAGTTGCTAGATGACTCACCTACTACTGTGAGGATATTTTGATATCTTCCTAGACCGTGACACTTACACGTATCACGATGGTACATTCATATTGGGATATGGGTTCGCGTACCCGATTCGCTATCGGTACGTACGACATGCATCACGGACTAGCCTGTATTCTAGAGTAGTATAGTTAGATGAGACTTGGCATATAGATACGAGACACTCACGTCGTGTATTTGACTTGCGTATCTACATTGGGCGAGAAGGACAACTGATAAACGTATGGGATACACCCATCGAACTCTGTGGTATCCAGAGGAGCCACAGACCCGATGACCTCCTTTATTTAGATACCGCGCTCTTCGGAGTGTTACGGGTATATATATTGCAGATACCGCGTCCCTTAGAGTGTTGGACGTTATATATATACAGATACCTCATTCTTCGGAATGATGGACATTGCAGATACCACACTCTAGAGGACGTTGAACGTTATGCCTACACCTACCTATACGTTCCGTGGTTGTCCTTATATTGCATTCACTTAGATGGTTAGCACACCCTCTTTACTTTTATTCAGTACTATATCTGGCATACATATTGTATCTTGTTACGTCCCTCTGAGGACCTGATTATCTTCCAGATCTGGACGAGGCCTATTACCCCACCGTGTATGGGCCAGGTGTGGAGACGAGGTTTGCTCTTGACGAGGAGTTGGAGGTTTTACCATCAGAGTACCCCTGATCATCTTGGTAGGCCTTCCGCCTATGACTGGAGCTCCTTACCTAGTTAGCAGTTGTTTCAGCCACTCTCATTATCAGTACTTCTATTTCAGACTATCAGTACTTTATCTCCAACATTTGTAGTGGGTTTGTTCCCACCAGACATATTTCAGTTGTACTATGTCATTCGACTATGTTTATTATATTCCAGTCTTTCATTTCAGTATTTTACTTGTTGTTTGTGGATGAGATTAGACACTGCCTGTTGTTGATATTAGACTTATTAGATTTAGGACAGCGTAGCACGCTTCGCCAGGATCCATTAAATTGGGATATCCTCGAAGACGTGTCAGCTGGCCAATGCCCCGTGACCTGGTTCCATATATTTTGGGACTGGGGCGTGACAGAGACACACCTTGCTTAGGACCTCAGGCGAGTATATTTCTCTGTTAGTTTTCATTCATAATAGTGTATATATTTTATGTTCTAGAATTGTATACTTGATTCCGACACAGTGGTTTTATGGACTAGTACTACATGGACCCTGTCAGGAGATGTTATCCCCTACCGTGTTCAACGGGTACTCCTGCACATGTATTTTATCGTGTGTATTGGGTATTGATTATTTATATTTTGTGTTCACACACTGCTCGTGTTCAGTATGCCCATATTCGTGTTCGTAACATGTCATATCGTGATTAGATCCATTGGTATTAGTTGGAGATGGGAGAGTAGGAGTTGATTATGTGATCAAAGTCCTATTGTATTTGTGTACATGTCGATTATATACCATACTTGTAATCGAGTTATCTTATTATTCGTGTTCAACCTAAACCGATCACATAATGAACTTGTATTCTGAGGAACATTAGTTATATTTTAGTTATTTATATTACATATATTCATATTATTGTTCTTCATTCTAGTACATTACCTGTTCTCTCTAGTTCACTACATTCATATGTTTAGATATATTGTATTCTTTTCTATTATCTATTTTATATGCTCGATTATGTATTTGAAACTACTTTCAGAGGTATGTACTTCACTCCAATTCGGACTGAATATATTTTTCTAGATAATTAGCTCATAGATCAGTATCCTACATTCTAAAGGCCATAGGATGGTGTACCTTTAGAGGATACTCCTGTAGACCAGGAGGACTTAGTTGCAGAGCATGAGGAGGTTTAGTTTATTTTGGTGGATTGTATTAGACTTTATTGAGATTTATGGCATGTATATTATTTTAGACTTGTAGATTGTATCTTGATTCTTTTCTTTGTTATTCCATTCATGCTTAGTTTGCTTTGTGATTGAGTTTAGTTATATTTGTGAGATACCATATTGTTCCTCTGTTTGGAGTTGAGATGATTAACATGTACTATATTTAAATTATTGATATTTTAGTTAGTTATAATTGACCCAGACAGCGTTCTACCGTCGATGCTACGGCGTAGGCTGGGCGTACACACGTACTCGTGCCCAAATATCTGGGTACGGGTCATGACACATTTTTATTGGTGGCCCATGCAGGTCCTCAAGACACAATTAGAGCGACATCGTAGTAGCGCTCGCCTAGAGTAATGCTATGAGCCTGGTTTAGGAAATATGATTTAGACTGAGAGTTTACTCAATCACAACTAGAAAACAATTCTAATATCAGTTTTGCTATCCATGTCTATTTGAATGTTGGTTTAATTGGTATAAATTTTGCCTTTCATTAATGATATCGTATCATACTCAATATTGATTCCTTATTTCAATCTATCTTTAGGATGCCACCGAAGACGCGTTCCCAGCGCTCAAGTGCCATGTCAATACGGTCAGTTACTTCATCGCCTATGAGGGCAGCAGCATCAGACGATATTCCAGTACCTATATTATGGAGTTCAGTTTTACGGATCCAGGTGGGCATTTTTGCAGCATCTTTTGGAGGTGCTCCACCTCTGGTGCAGAGGACAGTGCCGACAGTTTCAGGAGATCTTCCACCTCCACCACCCACAGTCGATCAGACACAGATATTCGTGCTTTTTCAGCAGATATTGGAGGCACAGTAGCGTCAGTCAGAGTTCATGCGATAGAGCTTTGAGAATGTTCACCAGATGACGCTCGCAGTTGTTGAGAGAGTCGCCTTAGTCCGGCCACAGATGGCACCACCTTAGTTTACCCCACAGCAGCCGAGGCCGGGGACCATCATAGACTTTAAAAGGATGGGGCTAAAGGACTTTAGAGGCACAAAAGGGATCCTTGATGCTGATGATTGGATAGATAACATTGAGCGGAACCTGCGTCTGGCGCATATTCCAGGGAGGTTGCAGATAGAGGCAGTAGGGTGCATGATGTTCGACATTGCATTGACTTGGTTCAGGATGAACCCGAGGATCTCAGTACCCGGACTTACTTGGGAAGTTTTTAAAGAGCTCTTTAAGGAAAAGTTTTTTCCAGATATGGCTCCGACATCTCTAGAGAACCATTTCCAGTACCTTGTTCAGGGAGGTATATTGATGGATGAGTATGCGGTAGAGTATTGTAGACTAGATAACTTTGTGGAGGGACAGAACCCCATATAAAGAGCCAAGAAGTTCAGGAAGGGCCTGAATCAGTAAGTCAAATCACACACGAATGGAGATCCCAGTGCTACTTTCGAGAAGATTTTGGGACAGGCACGACGGGTAGAGGATGATCTAGAGTTTGGCTCTATAAGGCCGAGGGACACAAAAGGATTTAGTACCAATACGGGTCCAATAAAGTGGCCTCATTTTTAGGAGCAGCACCAGAGGCATTTCCAGCAGCCCTGGCAGTAGTATCATGGACCAGCTAGAGCGCCGACACATCAGATGCACCAAATTCAGAGGCCAGCTATTCCTTGCACTTTCTATAAGAAGTAAGAATATGGATGAGATGCATACAGGATGAGATTGGGATAGTGCTTATTTTACGGATCAGGAGATAATCAGTTGAGAGCTTGTCCTAAAGTCCCAGCTCGTCAAGCTCAGGAAAGAACTCAGGCACAGAGAGCACCTGTGAGACCACTAGTGGGACAGCAGAGAGGACCTCTACCACTACAACAACAACAGTTTGCTCAGCACCAGCACCAGCAGATAGGTATCCAGCGACAGGGGCGAGCTTTCGCCGTGATCGTCGAGGAGGAGGAGCCAATCGGTGATGTTATCTCAGGTTCAGTCTATCTTGATTATTTTCCAGCTCATGCTTTATTTGATTCCTGTGCTTCTTATAGTTTTGTATATGTATCTTTTGATCTGAGACATCATCTTGAGTTTGAACCATTGGCGAGGACTTGTGGCATTATCCTGGTTAGTGATGTTTGCATAGACCAGAGAGTTTTCTTGGGAGGCCAAGAGTTGGGCATATGTCTACTCGTAATGCCACTTTCGAGCAACGATATAGTACTCGGGATGGATTAGTTGAGTAGACATCATGCTAGTATCGATTATCGTAGAGGTAGAGTTTTGTTTCAGACGCCAGGGGAGCTAGAGTTTGAGTTCGTCAAAGGAGCAACAGAGCAAGGCGAATGAGACTTCTGTGGAGCTTTGGTAGAAGAGTTGGAGCTGCCACATCCATTGATTGTAGAGTATATAGAAGTCTTTCTAGAGGAGTTGTCAGGGTTACCACTAGATAGAGATGTGGAGTTCTTTATAGATTTGGTGCCAGGATCAGAGCCAATATCACAATATGTCTATAGAGTGAACAACAACAAACTGGCGGAGTTGAAAAAGTAAGTGGATGAGTTACATGACAAGGGCTTCATCTGCTCCAGTTCATTACTATGGGGTACTCCGGTACTTTTTGTACCAAAGAAGGATGGGTCAGTACACATTTGTATCGACTATAGGGCACTTAACAACCTCACTATCAAGAATAAATACCTGTTGCCATAAATTGATGATTTTTTGCCTATTCTTCCAGGAAATTATGCCCGTATGAGAAGAATTACCCTACCCATGACTTAGACTTGAGGTTGGGATACCACCAGGTGAAAGTGAAGAAGGAACATATTCCGAATATAACTTTTAGGACTCGGTATGGGCAGTTTTAGTTCTTAGTGATATTGTTTGGGTTGACCAATGCCCCAGCAGTATTCATGAACCTGATGAATAAGGTGTTTCATCAGTACTTGGATCAGTTTGTGGTAGTCTTCATTGATGATATCCTAATACATTCGAAGACCCCAGAGGAGCATAAGAAGCACCTGAGGATAGTTCTAGAGATCGTCTGGAAGGAGAAGCTATATGGCAAGCTTTTGAAGTGTGAGTTCTTCCTTGATAAGCTTTTGAAGTGTGAGTTCAGCACCGCATATCACCCTCAGACAGACGGGCAGTCGGAGAGGACTATCGAGACTCTCGAGGACATGCTACGTACCTATATTTTAGATTTTGGAGGTTCTTGGGAGGATCATCTTCACTTGGTAGAGTTTTCTTACAACAATAACTACCAAGCCAGTATTGAGATGTCACCATTTGAGGCATTGTATGGACGGAGATGCCGCACTCCTTTATCATGGTATGATATTGGTGAGAGAGCTTTATTGGGACCAGAGATGGCAGTGGATGTAGCTGAGAAGTTCAATCTCATTAGAGATAGACTTCGAGTGGCGCAGGACAGACAGCGGTATTGGGCCGATAGCCACCAGAGACCATTGGAGTTTGAGATATAGATTTTGTTTTGCATTATTTGTGATTGTTTGTTTTGTTAGAGTGCTAAGGTTGTGTTTCGTGCTAGGTTGGCGGTCTGGTTTTCTTGAGGATTTCTCTGACACGTGGTATGATTCATTTTGGTGGAGGCAAAAAGCTTAGTCCATGATTCATCGGATCTTTTAGTATTCTTGAGAGGGTCAGTGTAGTTGTCTACAAACTAGACTTACCACCTGTATTGGAGTGAGTGCATAACGTATTTCATGTATCGTAGCTGAGATGGTACGTGTCACAGCCCAGTCCCAAAAGTATACGGGACCAGGCCACGTGGCAATAGCCAGCTGACACGTCTCCGAGGATATCCCAATTTAATGGATCCACGAAGAGTGCTACGCTGTCCTATAATACTAACATGTCCAATATCAGTCAATAACAGGTAATCTAATCTCATCCATAAAAGAAAGAGCAAGAAGCACTAAATAAACTGCTGAAGATATATACCAGTCTCAAGATATCATAGTACAACAAAAAATGTCAGATGGGAACAAACCCACTACTATGATAAAATAAAGTACTGAAATAATAGATAAAGGAAAGTGACTAAGGCATCGGCTGACTAGATAATGATGCACCCAATCTAGGCGGAAGGCCTACCAACTGATCACGGGAACTCTGACGGCTACACCTCTAACTCCTCAGCTGTAGCGAATCTCGTCTCCTGTCCGGGGCCGTATACTGTGGGGTAGTAAGCCTCGTCTAAATCTGGAAAGGTACTAGGTCCTCAGGGGGACGTAACAAGATACATAGAAGCATGCCATATATAAATACTGAATAAGATAAATGCAATAAAGGGTGTACTAGCCATCTAAGTGAATGCAATATGAGAACAACTGTGAGTATATGGGAAGGTGTAGGCTAGACATATGCTGACGTAATTCACCAGTCGTGGCAACCGGCTAGTATATGCCATACATGCCTCCTATAACACGGGCGCAGTAATACAGTAACGTCCGACATTCTATAGAGTGTAGTATGTGCAATGTCATCAACTAACGTCCAACACTCTACAGAACGTGGTATTAGTAATATATAAATACGTCCGTATTACTCCGTTGAGTGCGGTATCAGTGTGAAGGAGTGGGGTATCCCATATGCCTACTAGTCGTCCTCCCCTCCCAATGTAGATATACCATTCAAATAATCGACTTGCATATCCCTTATCTAAATGCCAAGTCTCTATACTGAGATAGTCCTAGATTTCTTACTAACCGTGATGCACGTCACACGCGGCGATAGCTAGTCGATCACGCGAACTCGCATCCCAACATGAGATTTGTCACTACGACTACGTGTAAAAGTGTCAGGTCTTGGAAGATAATAGGGTATCATCCAACGAGGTGAGTCTGCTAGTGACTAAGTCCATGTATACTAATCATCGACGTATCCGTCGAATGCACCCGAGACAATCTCAGACGTGCACAGTTGTATAAAGCAAAACAACAAGCATATAATACAATATTTTCATAATTTAAATTAGACGGTAAAATATAGCAAGGTATCTTGCCTGAGTCTTTAAGAGATAAATGCCAAAAGCTTGCTCTGGTAGCGTCTCCTGGTGTCACTACCACATTTCCAGATGAGGGCATTTGTGTAAATTCACTATTTTAAATAATTATGTGTTTAATAAATCTGTTGAGTTTTATAACTAATTATATATTGTAAATGATTTTTGGTTTTAGGTCAAACCCTAGAACGCATTATGACTAAACCCTAAATTGAAAACCAATTCTAGAGAAACCCTAGAATTCTAATTTTTGGGTGGAACCTCAACCCTAGAAGGCCTAAACCTGAGTTAATTAGGTTCTACATGACCTAACATAGGGGGTTTAACCTAAACTATGCATTAGAAACCCTAATTTGGTTTTAATATAAAAGGGAACCCTCTCTTCCTTCATGTAGAAAGAAGAAACCCTAGCCTCCATCAAGAAAACCATCTTTCCCCTACCACAAATTCGAAATTAAAACCTTAGGATTCCATCTTCCTCCTCCAAAGCAAGGAAAGCAAGGAACTTGGGTCAAGAAGCATTGGAGAAGAAGAACCTCCATTGAAGAAGTCATCTCCCTATAGGTAAAACCCTATTTTATTCATTTAGATTCTTTTTCTGTTGTTATTGCCCTTAGGAACCCCTTGCTGTTTAGATTTCGATTTTTGGGTTTTGATTTGGGTTTTGGGTGACCATCATTTGGATTTCTCCCAATTTTTCGTGAACCCTAACCCTTAGGGTTTGCTTGTAGACTGATTTTATCCTCCAACGTGAAGATTCAGATCTCGTTTAGGGGTTTCATTTGAGTTTTTAGAAGTTCTGTGTATGGGTTCGATTTCAGCACCCTAAGTGCTCGATGAAATGTTCATTAAGGATTTATCTATCTAACTTATTCAATTTCTACATATTTTGATATACCTATCTATATACATAAGTATTATTGTGTTGTAAATAGGTTGTGTGTTGTGTGTACACGGGTGAGTTAGGGGTTTTCCTGTGCACAGTCGGGTTTTGTGGGATGGCCTGTGTGTTTCTTCAGTGAGAGCAGGGGGGTTTGGTCCAGGTCTGTGCAAGTTTCTGTGTATGCAACCTATGTGGGCTTCAGTTTCTGTTTGTGTGAGAAATTCTCAGATTTTTGTGATAAACATCAGTGTCTTTCCCTGTGCAGTTGAGAGCAGTGTGTGCCTACCTGAGTGTACCTATGTATATCTGTGTGTACCCAGATCAGGGAATGCATATGTGTAAATATATATGTGTGTGTATCAGTTAGATAGGGGTATGTGTTGTGCTGTGTCTGTAACTTATGTAGGGTAGTGTTTGGGTAGGGGTATCAGATATGGGGGGAGCCTGTGCTCTGTGTATTCCTATCAGTTTAAATCAGGGTGTCCTTGTACTCAATTACTATGTGTTCTCAGTGTGACTATTGTGTATAGTGTCTAGAGGAGAATGCAGTGTGAGTTTCCAGTGAGTGAGTGATTTCTGTGAGGAGAGTCTACCCTGTGTATCAGTTAGATAGTGTGTAGTGAGGAACGTGTGTGTACTGCACAGTTCCTAGTATATCAGTAGCTAGTGTCTAACCTGTGTGTTCAGTGTATACTGTGTGTGAGCCTAGTTAAGTGGCTGTGTGTTAAACTTCTGTGTGTATATGTTACAGTGTTTGAACCTAAGTGTCTCAGTGTATATCAATATGTGTCTAGGTATTAGCTAAGTGCCTGGGTGTAAAGGGTAGTTCAGATTTCAGGGTGTGTGCAGGATTAAGAAACCTGTGTGTGTATCTATGTATGTGCCAGTGTAGGTGAGAGTGTGTGTGTTCCAGAAGTCAGTGTGAGTGCAGTATAGGAATTTAGTTCCTGTGAGGTTAGCTGTGTGTGATCAGTGAGTATGTGAGGCATTAGAGCAGTGGGGAAACTGTGTCAGTATGTGTGTAGGTGTTCAGTGAGCTATGTGTGGCTGTAAGTGAGTTAGAGGTGAGTACCCAAATTTCAGTTTGTGTCTGTGAGTGAGTGTGGAAACCAGTGGGTATGTTCCTCTGTGTGTGCACCCTGAGTGATACCTGTGAGTATGTATCAGTGTTTATGTGTCCAGGTAGTTAGGTAGTTAAGTTCAATACTAGATAATGATACTAGTTAGATTTGATTTTACCAAGTGTAGCAGCAACATTAGGAGTTAGAGTATAAGAATTGTATGTAGGTTAGGTAATATAAATATGTATGCCTATGTCAGTTAAGACATAAGTGTTAGTTATTATATACCAATATACATAGAGTATCATATTCCTTATATAGTTAGTACTAGTTAGTTAAGTGACCTTTTAGACTAGTTAACTAGTTTGAACCCTAAACCTTAGTATGACCTAGAAACCTCATTTTTAATTAGTTAATCATGCTCCTTTCTTTAATTCATTATCCTGACATTAATTTTCCATAAATAGGTCATTGTGATTCCACTTTGGACCTCGATATTTACACTTTGCTCAGGACCACAGGCGAGTACATTCTCTGACTGTTTTCATTGTTGATTATTTCTATAATGCAGTTGTATTACATACTTGATTTCGACACTATGGATACACGGGTTAGCACCCTAGATCCCCATCATGAGGAGTCGTGATTAGAATCCATCGTGCTAGCTGGGGGATGGGGAACTATTAGTAGATTATGTGATCATATCCAAACATTTACATGCATCATAGCTCACCCCACTTCTCACGTCGGGTGCGGCCTGACCATTTACATGCATCATAGCTGTTATATATGATTAACCTGACCACTACATGCATCATAGCTAACCATATGGTTAGCCTGACCTACAAGAATCATAGTTAATCATATATAACCAGCCTGATCAAGTCCCAAGCCGATCATATAATAAACTGATAATTCAAACACTTAGCTAGATGTCTATTTTATTCAGATTCACTTGTTCTAGCATTCACTGTTTATTGTTCATTGCTAGATGCTCTATTGTCTATTTCCATTTCTCCAATACTTTATATTTCCAGTATTTATTTCCATCTTGTATTTCTTACACTGTTTATAGTCTTTGTCAATTTAATAAAACTGCTGTTAGTGCTTGTGCTTCGCTCCAATCCTGACTGGATAACATTTTTCAGAGGACCTGGAGAGCTTGTGCCCCACTCATTACGGCCCAGGATTAGAGGGTGATTTTACTCCAGAAACCCCCGAGGAGTTGCCTATCCTAGAGGAGACCTTACCTGCCAATTCTTAGATTATTTTTCTGCATTTATTGTTCTATACTGAGACTGAGTTATATTTATTATTTTGTGATTTGTGAGGTCATCTAGACCCAAGATTTGAGTTGGACTTATTGTGGTTGGTTTATATTAGAACTCTTTTCTATTCTTATCGTGCCATTATTTTCTATTAGCTTGTGATTGAGTATATCATAGAACTGTGGATTATTTATCATTGTCCTCCGTGCAGAGTTGAGACTATTGACAGGATATATTATATGTTGAGACCTAGACAGCGTTCTACCGCCGATGCTGCGGCGTAGGCTGGACGTACCCACGACTCATGCCCAATTTTCGGGTGCGGGTCGTGACACGTTTTAGTGGTGGCCCATGCAGGTCCAGTCAATAGATTCGCATTAGAGCGATATCGTAGTGGTGCTCGCTTAGAGTATTACTACGAGCCTGTTTTAGGAAATAAGAATTAGGCCGAGGATATGCTCAATCACAATTAGGGAATTCTGATTTTTATGATACTACTCTTAATGATTTTCCCTTAGAAATTTACTGTCATTCCTTGATGATATCGTATCTATTGCCTTAATTAAATCTTTCGATCTGTCTTCAGGATGCCGCCGAGGAGGTCCCAGAGACTCGGAGCAGCAGATTCAGAGAGGTCTGCCACCTCTCGCCCTGCCGGACAGACATTCGCAGCACCTCCTACATCTCCAGTACATGTGGGAGTGTCTGCAGCATTCGGGGGTCCTCCACCACCTGTTCAGAGGGTCCCCACAGCTACAACGGGGCCTCTACCACCACCACCACCAATTCAGCATCCAGGAGGTGTGCCCGTCGATGGGGCACAGATGTTCGCCTTGATTCATGGCATGGTCGATGCCCAGAGAACGTCGGCAGAGGCCCAGAGAGTGCAGGCTGAGGCACATCAGGCCCAGACAGAGATAATGAGGGTGAACATGGAGAATGCTCATCAAGTGGCTCTCCAGGCTGTGGAGAGAGTTACTCAGCAGCAGCAGCGTCCTGATCAGCACCACCAGAGGCCGGGCACCATTGTGGATTTCAAGAGGATGATGCCTCGGGAGTTCAAGGGGACAGAAGGGATACTCTACGCCGATGATTGGCTAGAGGACATCGAGAGGAACTTGCGCTTGGCACAGCTTCCAGAGGCCCTCCAGATCGAGGCCGCTGGCAGCCAGATGTTCGACATTGCCTTGACGTGGTTTCGCATGGAGCCGAGACTCTTGCGCAGGGGAATCACTTGGGAGGCTTTCAGGGAGCTCTTCAAGGAGAAGTTCTTTCCTGATGTCGCCCTGGGAGCTTTGGAGAGTCAGTTCCATGACTTAGCCCAGGGGAGCTCGTCCGTCGATGAGTATGCCGCGAAGTTTTCCCGCCTGAGCCGCTTCGCACCGTCGATGATTAGAGATCCGGGGGACAGGGCCCAGAAGTTCAGAAAGGGGCTGGCAAGGGAGATCAAGTCTCGCACGTCGAGATATCGCACAGCTACCTACGAGGGCATATTGATGGATGTCCAGATAGCCGAGGACGACTTGGGCCTCAGGCCCAAGAGGGGACGCGATGGTTCCGGAGGAGCAAACAGTAGTGCGGGACCGGGCAAGCGTCTACACTTTCAGCAGCAACAACAGAGACCCTTTCAGCAGCAGCATCAGGCACCAGCCCGAGGGCAGGTCCAACAGCAGCAACAGAGACAGACTCAACCCGCCATCCAGTGTGCGTACTGCAGGAAGATGGGATATAATAGAGATATCTGCAGGAAGAGATTGGGCTCATGTCTGTCCTGCGGATCGACGACACACCAGCTGAGGGATTGCCCTACCATTCGTCCAGGTCAGGGTGGAGCAGCCGCCCAGAGAGGACCAGACAGGGTACCTACCGTACCAGGAGGCCAACAACAGAGGGCACCACTTCCACCGCAACATCAGAAGTTTGCCCAGCACCAGCAGCAGAGAGGTGTACCCCAGGGGCGAGCGTACGCCATGGCAGTCGAGGAGATCGAGCCAGCAGGAGACTTGATCACAGGTTCGGTTCTTCTCGATTGTATTCCCGTATTTACCTTATTCGACTCTGGCGCTTCCCATAGTTTTGTGTCTGTATCTTATGCACTTCGACATTATTTAGACACAGAACCATTAGCTAGGACTTGCAAGATCATGACTGGTGGAGGTATTATCCTAGTCCGTGATCACTGCAAGGACCGGAGGGTGTCAGTAGGAGGCCGAGAGTTGAGCGTGAGCTTACTCGTCATGCCACTTCCGGGGTATGATATTGTACTCGGAATGGACTGGTTGAGTAGGCATCATGCTACTATAGATTGTTATAGAGGCAGAATTTTGTTTAGACCACCAGGAGAGCCGGAGTTTGAGATCGTCAGAGGAGCAGCGGAACAGAGGAGGAGCACATTTTGCGGAGCCAGGGCGGAAGAAGAGGAGTTGCCACATCCTCTGATAGTGGAGTTCCTGGATGTATTTCCAGAGGAGTTGCCAGGCTTGCCGCCAGACAGAGATGTTGAATTCTCTATAGACTTGGTTCCAGGAGCGGAGCCCATTTCACAACATGTCTATAGAGTCAACAACAGCGAGCTGGCAGAACTGAAGAAGCAAGTCAAGGAGCTGCAGGACAAAGGCTTCATCAAATCCAGTTCATCACCATGGGGAGCTCCGGTATTGTTCGTACCGAAGAAGGACGGTACGGTGCGCATGTACATTGATTATAGAGCTTTGAACAATATTACTATCAAGAACAAGTACCCGCTGCCGAGGATAGATGATCTTTTCGATCAGTTGAGCGGGGCAAGGGTGTTTTCAAAGATAGATTTGAGGTCAGGCTATCACCAGGTGAAGGTGAAGAGAGAGGACACGCCGAAGACAGCTTTCCGGACCAGATACGGCCAGTTTGAGTTCATGGTGATGCTATTTGGTTTAACCAATGCACCGACAGTATTCATGAACCTGATGAACAAGGTGTTCCACCAGTACCTTGACAAGTTCGTGGTGGTGTTCATCGACGATATTCTTGTGTATTCCAAGACCCCGGAGGAGCACGAAGAGCACCTGAGGTTGGTCTTAGAGACTCTCCGGAGGGAGAAGCTGTACGGGAAACTCTCTAAGTGTGAATTCTTCCTTGACAAGGTTGAATTTCTTGGGCATGTGGTATCGGATGACGGAATCTCGGTTAACCCACAGAAGATCGAGGCAGTGAAGTCGTGGGCTACCCCCAGTTCGGTAGCTGAGATCAGGAGTTTTCTCGGGCTAGCAGGATACTACAGGAGGTTTGTACAAGACTTCTCCAGGATTGCAGCGCCAATGACCAGATTGACTAGGAAGGATGTGGATTTTGTCTGGACGGAGGAGTGCCAGGCTGTATTTGATGAGCTGAAGAAGAGGTTGACAACAGCTCCCATTTTGACGTTGCCAGCAGGGACAGGTGGTTTCACCATCTACAGTGATGCTTCAGGGAAGGGTCTGGGATGTGTTCTTCAGCAGCACGGAAAGGTAATTGCCTATGCTTCCAAGTAGTTATGCCCTCATGAAGAGAACTACCCCACCCACGATTTGGAGTTGGCAGCAGTTATCTTCGCTCTAAAGCTGTGGAAACATTACCTGTACGGAAAGCGTGTGGAGATCTTCACAGACCACAAGAGCTTGAAGTACGTATTCACACAGAAGGAGCTGAACATGAGGCAGAGGAGGTGGTTAGAGTTGATGAAGGACTTTGACATCTCATTACAGTACCACCCAGGGAAAGCCAACGTAGTTGCCGATGCCTTGAGCAGGTATCCGATGGCTATGTACTTGACGACAGATAGACATTTGTTGGCTGATTTGGAAAGCTTGGAGATTGAGGTGTTAGTTCCCAGTACTGAGATTCAGATGTGGGGATTGCAGATACAGTCCAAGCTGATGGACAGGATCAGAGCTGCACAGTATGATAATAAGGCACTGAGAAGTATCAGAGCACAGGTTCAGACAGGATTGTCGGACGACTTTACTATCGCAGATGATGGTTCCTTACGGCACGGCACGAGGATGTGTGTGCCGAGCGGGGAGTTGCGCGAGGAGGTTTTGCAAGAAGCACACCGCTCTCAGTACTCGATGCATCCCGGTGCCAACAAGATGTATCGAGACTTGAGGGAACACTTATGGTGGTATGGAATGAAGTGCGAGGTAGCAAGCTTCGTATCCCGGTGTTTAGTGTGCCAGCAGGGAAAGGCAGACCGGCAGAGGCCAGGTGGTTTGCTTCAACCTTTACCGATCTCAGAGTGGAAATAGGAGCACGTGACCATGGATTTTGTTTCAGGGCTTCCACGTTCTCCAGTAGGGAAGGACGTGATTTGGGTCATCGTGGACAGGTTGACCAAATCAGCCTATTTCTTATCCTTCAAGGTGGGCACGTCGACAGAGAGGCTAGCAGAGATGTACGTGCGACAGATCGTTAGACTTCATGGAGTTCCTGTAAGCATCATCTCGGATCGGGATAGCCGTTTCACTTCCCACTTCTGGAGGAGTCTGCAGGCTAGCTTGGGCACTCAGCTCAAGTTCAGTACCGCATACCACCCCCAGACAGACGGGCAGTCTGAAAGGACTATTCAGACTCTCGAGGATATTCTACGCACTTGCGTTCTAGATCTCGGAGGTTCTTGGGAGAATCATCTGCACCTGGTAGAGTTCGCTTACAACAACAGCTATCAAGCCAGCATCGAAATATCACCATTTGAGGCTCTTTATGGAAGAAGGTGTCGTACACCGTTATCTTGGGACAACGTTGGAGAGAGAGCCTTGCTAGGACCAGAAATGGTCATGGATGCAGCAGAAAAGGTAAAACTCATCAGAGACAGACTGCGAGTGGCGCAGGACAGACAGCGGCATTGGGCCTACAACCACCGTAGACCCCTTGAGTTTCAGGTATAGATTATTATTTTTCTGGTTTGTGTTGTTTGTTTAGACTGCGTGTTGAGACTATTTTGTTTTAGGTTGGCGATCTAGTATTCCTACAGATTTTTCCGACGCGTGGCACGATTCGTTTTGGTCAAGGCGGGAAGCTTAGCCCATGCTACATCGGACCCTTTGGCATTCTTGCGAGGGTAGGTGCAGTGGCGTATAGACTGGACTTGCCACCTGCATTAGAGGGAGTGCATGATGTGTTCCACGTGTCACAGCTGAGACGATATATGGCAGACCCTAGTCACGTACTTGACCACTCGGAGATTGAGGTTGGTCCGACGCTCAGCTACCCCGAGCAGCCCGTAGAGACCTTGGACCGCAGAGAGAAGGTGTTGCGGAACCAAACTATTCCTTTGGTTCGTGTTGCATGGAGATATCACTCTCCAGGGGAGTCGACCTGGGAGAGAGAGGACGAAATGCGCGAGCAATACCCGTACCTCTTCTAGACTTGAGGTATATCCCTTTCTAATTTATTCCTGTTCTGTTCAGTCCAAATTTCGAGGACAAAATTTCTTTTAGGAGGGTAGACTTGTCACTACCACATTTCCAGATGAGGGCATTTGTGTAAATTCATTATTTTGAATAATTATATGTTTAATAAATCTGTTGAGTTTTATAACTAATTATATATTGTAAATAATTTTTGGTTTTAGGTCAAACCCTAGAACGCATAATGACTAAACCCTAAATTGAAAACCAATTCTAGAGAAACCCTAGAATTCTAATTTTTGGGTGGAGCCTCAACCCTAGAAGGCCTAAACCTGAGTTAATTAGGTTCTACATGACCTAACATAGGGGGTTTAACCTAAACTATGCATTAGAAACCCTAGTTTGGTTTTAATATAAAAGGAAACCCTCTCTTCCTTCATATAGAAAGAAGAAACCCTAGCCTCCATCAAGAAAACCATCTTTCCCCCACCACAAATTCTGAATTAAAACCTTAGGATTCCATCTTCCTCCTCCAAAGCAAGGAAAGCAAGGAACTTGGGTCAAGAAGTATTGGAGAAGAAGAACCTCCATTGAAGAAGCCATCTCCCTATAGGTAAAACCCTATTTTATTCATTTAGATTCTTTTTCTGTTGTTATTGCCCTTAGGAACCCCTTGCTGTTTAGATTTCAATTTTTGGGTTTTGATTTGGGTTTTGGGTGACCATCATTTGGATTTCCCCTAATTTTTCGTGAACCCTAACCCTTAGGGTTTGCTTGTAGACTGATTTCACCCTCCAACGTGAAGATTCAGATCTCGTTTAGGGGTTTCATTTGGGTTTTTAGAAGTTCTGTGTATGGGTTCAATTTCAGCACCCTAAGTGCTCGATGAAATGTTCATTAAGGATTTATCTATCTAACTTATTCAATTTCTACATATTTTGATATACCTATCTATATACATAAGTATTATTGTGTTGTAAATAGGTTGTGTGTTGTGTGTACACGGGTGAGTTAGGGGTTTTCCTGTGCACAGTCGGGATTTGTGGGATGACTGTGTGTTTCTTCAGTGAGAGCAGGGGGGTTTGGTCCAGGTCTGTGCAAGTTTCTGTGTATGCAACCTATGTGGGCTTCAGTTTCTGTTTGTGTGAGAAATTCTCAGATTTCTGTGATAAACATCAGTGTCTTTTCCTGTGCAGTTGAGAGCAGTGTGTTCCTACCTGAGTGTACCTATGTATATTTGTGTGTACCCAGATCAGGGAATGCATATGTGTAAATATATATGTGTGTGTATCAGTTAGATAGGGGTATGTGTTGTGCTGTGTCTGTAACTTGTGTAGGGTAGTGTTTGGGTAGGGGTATCAGATATGGGGGGGAGCCTGTGCTCTGTGTATTTGTATCAGTTTAAATCAGGGTGTCCTTGTACTCAATTACTATGTGTTCTCAGTGTGACTATTGTGTATAGTGTCTAGAGGAGAATGCAGTGTGAGTTTCCAGTGAGTGAGTGATTTCAGTGAGGAGAGTCTACCCTGTGTATCAGTTAGATAGTGTGCAGTGAGAAACGTGTGTGTACTGCACAGTTCCTAGTATATCAGTAGCTAGTGTCTAACCTGTGTGTTCAGTGTATACTGTGTGTGAGCCTAGTTAAGTGGCTGTGTGTTAAACTTCTGTGTGTATATGTTACAGTGTTTGAACCTAAGTGTCTCAGTGTATATCAATATGTGTCTAGGTATTAGCTAAGTGCCTGGGTGTAAAGGGTAGTTCAGATTTCAGGGTGTATGTAGGATTGAGAAACCTGTGTGTGTATCTATGTATGTGCCAGTGTAGGTGAGAGTGTGTGTGTTCCAAAAGTCAGTGTGAGTGCAGTGTAGGAATTTAGTTCCTGTGAGGTTAGCTGTGTGTGATCAGTGAGTATGTGAGGTATTAGAGCAGTGGGGAAACTTTGTCAGTATGTGTGTAGGTGTTCAGTGAGCTATGTGTGGCTGTAAGTGAGTTAGAGATGAGTACCCAAATTTCAGTTTGTGTCTGTGAGTGAGTGTGGAAACCAGTGGGTATGTTCCTGTGTGTGTGCCCCCTGAGTGATACCTGTGAGTATGTATCAGTGTTTATGTGTCCAGGTAGTTAGGTAGTTAAGTTCAATACTAGATAATGATACTAGTTAGATTTGATTTTACCAAGTATAGCAGCAACATTAGGAATTAGAGTATAAGAATTGTATGTAGGTTAGGTAATATAAATATGTATGCCTATGTCAGTTAAGACATAAGTGTTAGTTATTATATACCAATATACATAGAGTATCATATTCCTTATATAGTTAGTACTAGTTAGTTAAGTGACCTTTTAGACTAGTTAACTAGTTTGAACCCTAAACCTTAGTATGACCTAGAAACCTCGTTTTTAATTAGTTAATCATGCTCCTTTCTTTAATTCATTATCCTGACATTAATTTTCCATAAATAGGTCATTGTGATTCCACTTTGGACCTCGATCCTTACATTTTTCTCAGGACCACAGGCGAGTACATTCTCTGACAGTTTTCATTATTGATTATTTCTATAATACAGTTGTATTACATACTTGATTCCGACACTATGGATATACGGGTTAGCACCCTAGATCCCCATCATGAGGAGTCGTAATTGGAATCCATCGTGCTAGCTGGGGGATGGAGAACTATTAGTAGATTATGTGATCATATCCAAACATTTACATGCATCATAGCTCACTCCACTTCTCACGTCGGGTGCGGCCTGACCATTTACATGCATCATAGCTGTTATATATGATTAACCTGACCACTACATGCATCATAGCTAACCATATGGTTAGCCTGACCTACAAGAATCATAGTTAATCATATATAACCAGCCTGATCAAGTCCCAAGCCGATCACATAATAAACTGATAATTCAAACACTTAGCTAGATGTCTATTTTATTCAGATTCACTTGTTCTAGCATTCACTGTTTATTGTTCATTGCTAGATGCTCTATTGTCTATTTCCATTTCTCTAATACTTTATATTTCCAGTATTTATTTCCATCTTGTATTTCTTACACTGTTTATAGTCTTTGTCAATTTAATGAAACTGCTGTTAGTGCTTGTGCTTCGCTCCAATCCTAACTGGATAACATTTTTCAGAGGTCCTGGAGAGCTTGTGCCCCACTCATTACGGCCCAGGATTAGAGGGTGATTTCACTCCAGAAACCTCCGAGGAGTTGCCTATCCTAGAGGAGACCTTACCTGCCAATTCTTAGATTATTTTTCTGCATTTATTGTTCTAGACTGAGACTGAGTTGTATTTATTATTTTGTGATTTGTGAGGTCATCTAGACCCAAGATTTGAGTTGGACTTATTATGGTTGGTTTATATTAGAACTCTTTTCTATTCTCATCGTGCCATTATTTTCTATTAGCTTGTGATTGAGTATATCATAGAACTGTGGATTATTTATCATTGTCCTCCGTGCGGAGTTGAGACTATTGACAGGATATATTATATGTTGAGACCTAGACAGCGTTCTACCGCCGATGCTGCGGCGTAGGCTGGACGTACCCACGACTCATGCCCAATTTTTGGGTGCGGGTCGTGACACCTGGCTGATCCAAAGACCCTAGATATATAATATAAGACAACAATACAGACATCAGATACTACGCATTATCTACATACGATTAAGATGCTATTCTTGAATACTGTCGCGAGTTCACTGTTTTTTGAGTACAGTGTCACGTGTTCACGTAGCTAGGGTGTACACGTGTTCTGTCTTCGGTTAACAGGTGTCTCGATGCAATAATTATCCAGTTATAGGTTGTCCATGTTTTCTGTTCTGTGCGAACATGTCTCTATTCTCCATGTTTGAACATACTAGGATTTATATTCAGCTATTTCTACCGAATTACCTGTCCTTGGTAACTGATCGCTAATTTAGAATAATTATTTATTAATTTATATCTAATTAAAAATCACTTCCCCGCATAAAATATTAACTAAGTTTATAGGCTATTAATATATTTTCATATTGACACGGCGACACGAAGAAGAATACTAGGACACAAGAGAGACGGGTTCCACGAACGAGTACCTGATCGACTGAGCGAGGGGGTCCGCTCGCTGGTCGGCTGTTCCCTCGGACGTGGGTGGCTCCGGTCGATGTGGAGGGATCCGTCCTTGCTGGTGGTGGGGGCAGTCGGGATTGGGACAGCGGCTCGGGGGCGTCAGGCGGGTTCAGGCGTTGTCGGGGAGCAGTCGGGCAGGTCGAGCGGCGTCGGGCTGAGTCGGGTCGCGTCGGGATGAGTCGGGCGGCGTCGGGAGAAATCGGGCGACGTCGGGATGAGTCGGGCGGCGTCGGGAGTAGTCGAGCGGCGTCGAGATGAGTGTTGTAGGCGGTCGGGACTGTGATGGGGGTGTCCGGCCAGTTGGGAGGGGCTCGGTTTGGATGGGGAGGTCGACTAGGGTTTGGAGGGGATGATAAATAGTGGGTTTTTAGTGTTTTGCATAAGAGGGTTGGTATTTATATGTGGTGATGGGGGTTATGGGCTTGCCTCTAGGGTGGCCCTGTCCTGCCTTGTTGAGGGCTGGTCCACGTGGTAGAGTGCAATATGGGCTTGGTCGGGCTTGTTTGAGGTGAAATTGACCTCAAATTTTAATTAAATTAATAAATTTAAGGCATTCTCTCAAGGACTGTTGCGTAGCTAAGGCGAGATGCGATAGCGAGTATCTAAGGTTGCACAAGGGTCAGAGGGGTAGTCTGGCACGTCTAAAAGATGTTCGTGACTTTGGGTGGAAAATACTAATGGTAGGATGCTCCAACCTCGAAGGAACGACAAGGTGTATTAAGACGTATAATTGACGCACATTTATCTTAATTAACTCCAAATAAATCCTAGTCTCTTGATTTAATTCTAATAAATCCTGAATTTGGTCGAGGGGGTTTACAACCTACCCTCCTTAGAGCATTTCGTCCTCGAAATTAGAACATACGCTTGGTAAGAACTTCTGACTGAATTTAAAATGCTAATACGTACCTAGTCCTTCAAAAATGTGGGGATAGCACTGTCTAATATCCTCCTCGCGTTCCCAAGTCGACTTGCCTGGTGCATGATGTCGCTACGCGACGCAAACTAAAGGAATAGTCTGTCCTCGTAGTACTTTCTCACTCCTATCCAGAATCTCAACAGGCTCCTCTTGGTATGATAAGCTCGGGCCAACTGTGATCTCTGAGTGGTCAAGTACATGACTCGGATCCGGTATGTACCTCCTCAGCTGAGATACATGGAAGACGTCATAAACTCCTTCCAAGGACTGCGGCAAGGCTAATCTGTAAGCAACCTCTCTGACGCGTTCTAATACGTTGAATGTTCCAATGTATCTCGGGCTCAGCTTCCCTCTGCCTCCGAATTTGATAGTCCCTCGAGTAGGCGAGATATTTAGAAATACGTGATCTCCAGCCTGAAATTCTAAGGGTCGACGATGCGCATTTCCCCAATGCTTCTGTCTGTTTTTTGCTGCTCGAAGGTGTCCTTGGATCTTCTTCACCTTTTCTACTGTACGAACAACAAACTCTGGTCCGAGAATCTGTCGCTCGCCTATATCACTCTAGCATACTAGAAAACAATATTTTCTTCCATACAACGCTTCATAGGAAGCCATCTGGATGCTTGCCTGATAGCGGTTATTGTAGAAAAACTCGACCAGATGCAAATGGTCCTCCCCTGATCCTCCGAAGTCAAGCATGCACGCTCTCAACATGTCTTCTAGCGTCTAAATGGTGCGCTCTGACTTGCCATCTGTTTATGGGTGATATGCTATGCTGAACTTTAGGCGAGTACCGAGACTTTCTTGCATACTCCGTCAAAAATAAGACGTGAACCTCGTATCCCTGTCAGACACGATGCTAACTGGTACTCCATATAGGTGTACAATCTCCCTCATATACATATCTACTAAGGCCTCCGTCGATTGCCCAACTCTGAAGGGTAAAAAGTGTGCGGACTTGGTGAGTCTATCCACGATTACCCATACTGCATTGCGTCCACTAGGACTTCTAGGGAAGCCCGTAACAAAGTCTATGGTGATGTGCTCCTATTTCCACTCTTGTATAGGAAGTGGTTGAAGCAATCCTGCAGATCTCTGATGCTCAGTCTTGACTTGCTGACACACCAGGCACTTGTCCACAAAGCGTGCTATCTTTCTCTTCATTCCGTGCCACCAGTAGTACTATTTCAAGTCACTGTACATCTTTGTGCCTCCTAAATGAATATAATAGGTTGAACTGTATGCCTCTACCATCAACTCCTGACGAAGTTCTCCATTTAGAACATAGAGACGATCTCCACATCTCAAAGTTCCATCTTCATGTATTCTCAGTCCTGTCTGTATTCCAGCTTCTGTCCTCTGTCTAAGCCTCTGAAATATGGCGTCTATCGCCAAAGCAGCCTTGATTCTCTCCACTAATGTCGATTGTAATTTGAAACTCGACAACTGTCCATCTACTCCAGGCATAACGACCTCTATACCCATCTGCTCTAGCTCTCTCAACAGATGTTGTTGGGTGGTCAAAAAAAATGCCATGGGTCATCTGCTCAACGCGTCAGCTACTACGTTGGCTTTTCCCGGGTGGTACTGTAGCTCGATCTCAAAATTTGTCATCACCTCGAGCCATCGTCTCTGCCTCTGGTTAAGATCCTTCTGAGTGTAGACGTACTTTAGGCTCTTATGATCAGTAAATATTTTTACTCTCTCTCCATATAGATAGTGCCTCCAAAGCTTTAAGGCAAAGATTACTACTGTAAGCTCCAAGTCGTGGGTGGGACAGTTCTTCTCATGTGTCCTCAACTGTCTAGAAGCATAAGCTATAACTTTTCCATGCTGCATCAATACACATCCTAATCCTTTTTCGGACGCATCGCTATATATTACGAATCCTTCGGGTCCAGAAGGTATGGTCAAGATAGGTGCAGTAGTCAAATGCTTCTTTAGCTCATCGAATGCATTCTGATACTCCTCTGTCCAGGTAAACTCCTGCTCCTTACGGGTCAAGTGGGTCATTGTCTCTGCAATCTTTGCAAAGTTTTCTTTGAACCTCCGGTAATACCCGGCAAGTCCTAGGAAACTCCTCACTTCTAAGACATTGGTAGGGGTTGGCCATGTCTCTACTGATGAAATCTTTGTCGGATCTACTAAAATTCCATCTCCTGAGATGATGTATCCAAGGAAAGCAACACGATCTAGGAGAAACTCATATTTGCTCAGCTTGGCGTAAAGTCTCTCTCTCCTTAGAGTCTCTAACACTAGACTCAGATGCTCTTCGTGCTCCTCATGGTTCTTTGAATACACCAAAATATCGTCGATGAAGACTACCACGAACTGGTCTAAGTATTGGTGGAATACTCTGTTCATCAAGTTCATAAATATAGCTGGCACATTCGTCAGTCCAAAAGGCATTACTAAGAACTCGTAGTGACCATAACGAGTCCTGAATGCTGTCTTCTGAATGTCCTCTCTTCGCACCTTTACTTGATGATAACCAGATCTCAAGTCGATCTTGGTGAACTCTACTGCTCCTGTCAACTAGTCGAATAAATTATCGATTCGCAACAGTGGGTACTTGTTCTTGATAGTCAAAGGATTAAGGGCTCTGTAATCAATGCACATGCGTACTATTCCATCCTTCTTGGGTACGAACAACACTGGTGCTCCCCACGGTGATGTGCTAGGACGGATAAATCCTTTGCTCTGCAACTCTTCTAATTGTAGCTTCAGTTCATCTAATTCCTTCTTAGCCAATCGGTATACATTAGAAGATACCGGCGCTGCTCCGGGTTCTAGCTCGATGGTGAACTCCACGTCTCAATCTGGCGGTAAGCTTGGCAGTTCTTCGGAAAATACATCCTCAAATTCTGCAATTATTGGAGGGGGTGCAATCTCCATAGCCATGCAAGTTTCTGCTATCTGTCCTACTCCTTGTTCGATGGTCCCTCGCATGTACTCGAACTCTGGTTGATCTGGTGGTCTAAAGATGACGCTACCCTTCCGGCAGTTCAGTACAGCATTATACTGATTTAACCAGTCCATGGCTAACACAATATCAAAGTACGGCATAAGCAATACCAAGAATCGCACTCTCATCTCTCTACCACATACAACTACCGAGAACATTCTGGTAGTATTGGTAACCGGCACGATACCTCCTCCGGTAAGAATCTTCCAACTCTTAGGTAAGGGGGAAGTCGCTACTCTATGCATTGCTACAAATCTACTAGATATAAATGACAGTGTGGCTCCAGAATCAAACAATACAGTTGCAGGTAATGATGCAACTAAGATGGTACCTGTGAAAGCTTCCCCTTTTGTTTCCTCCTAAGTAGCTGCTAAAGCGAAGGCTTGTCCCTGCCTTTGTCCTCCTATCTGCTGTCGGTTCCTGTTGAACTGCACTTCCTATGGGGCCAAGGGTGGTCCCCTCTGAAAACCTTCGGGTGATAGTGGTCGCTGGCCTCCTGGTGGGGGTAATATCCTCGGGGTTAGTACTGCTGGCCTCGGTCCTGTCTGTAGTGCTGCCTCTCAGAGCTGCGGGTAATCCCGGACAAGGTGCTGACTGGACCCACATATCATGCATAGTCCTAACTTCTTCCGGCAATCTTTAACGACGTGTCCCTTCTTGCCACAATAGTGACAAGTCGAAAGCTCCTGTTGTGGGTATGGCGCTGCCCTCTGCGGTAATTGTGCTCCGGGACGACGAATCGGTCCTCCTGCTCCGGGCTGTGCTCTGGCTGTTGTAGTCGTGCTGGAATGTCTAGCTCCTCTGACGATGGCCTCCTGGATCCTCACTTCTACAAGAACCTCTTTATAAGAAATCCTCGCCTGTGTAGTTGTATACCTCTGTAGCTCAAAATTGAGGCCAAGATAAAATCTCTGGGCTTTCTCGAGATTATTGGGTATCAGGACGACACCAAATCTGCTAAGGCGGCTGAATTTCACGTCATATGTGTTAATAGTCATATTTCCCTGTTCTAGATGTAGGAATTAGGAGTATAGGGCATTTCTGACAGTAGCTGGGAAATACTTTGCGTTGAAGTATTCTAGGAACTGTTCCCACGTCTGGTTCTTCCCTACACTGTGCTCAATAGAATCCCACCAATGATGGGCGTTGCCTTTCAGTTGGGCCCTCACTGCAGTCATCCAAAGATCTAGTTACAGTTGTGAAGCCTCTAACAACATCTCTTTAGGAGATCTGTTAGGCAGTCTCATTGCCCGAGAAAGTATCTGGTCCCATCTGTCGAAACCATCTAACAGTGCCACCTGTCTGGGCTGGTGGAGGTGCTGGTACTGGTGTTGCGACAAGTGTCCTCTCTAGTACTATCATCAGGCTCTGTCTCAATGTCTCTGTCTGCTGCCACTGTGCTTGCATCATTGTTTGGAAGAACTAGAGCATCTGTGGCTGGCCATTTAGCTGTGGCATCTGGGGTGGATAAGGTGGATGCGGTGGTAGTAGAATCTCTGGCTGTGCAGTAGGCGTCTCCTCAGATGTTGGCCTATCCGTCTGCGGCATCGGTGTAGCTCCTGAAGGCTGGCCCTCACAATATTGTGTGGAGATTATCTGGGAAGTCTGTCCCTTAGGCTGCGGGGTAGGATTGCCCTGCGATGTCTCGTGCCAATGTATCAGTAGGGTCTGTAGCGGGGGTTGCCCTTGGGGTACCTCCTCTCCTTGAGTGGTGTTATCTGGCACCACGACACGGGGTGCTCCTCGTCCACTACACAAATTTATCTTGCTGCAAGAGATAGGACTTCATTAAAAAAGTACGAGAACAAACAAACATGATACAGATATTTAGGAGCAGTATGAAAAAAGTTCAAAGATGAATTAAAAGTGGATGAGACCTAATAATTTTTATCCTTTTGCAGGCTCGCTGGGCATTTTACCATACCACAAGCGAAAAGAGTCGACCTGCATGGGCCACCACTAAAACCATGTCACATCTCAGTCCCAAAAGTACACGGGATCAGGCCACGTGGCAATAGCCAGCTGATATATCTCCGAGGATATCCCAATTTAATGGATCCACGAAGAGTGCTACGCTGTCCTATAATAATAACATGTCCAATATCAGTTAATAATAGGTAATCTGATCTCATCCATAAAAGAAAGAGCAAGAAGCACTAAATAAACTGCTGGAAGATAAATACCGGTCTCAAGATATCATAGTACAACCAGAAATATCAGTTGGGAACAAACCCACTACTATGATGAAATAAAGTACTAAAATGATAGATAAAGGAAAGTGACTAAGGCATCGGCTGACTAGATAATGATGCACCCAATCTAGGCGGAAGGTCTACCAACTGATCATGGAAACTCTGACGGCTGCACCTCTAACTCCTCAGTTGTAGCGAATCTCGTCTCCTGTCTGGGGCCGTATACTGTGGGGGTAGTAAGCCTCGTCTAAATCTGGAAAGGTAGCAGGTTCTCAGGAGGACGTAACAAGATACATATAAGTATGCCATATATAAATACTGAATAAGATGAATGCAATAAAGGGTGTACTAGCCATCTAAGTGAATGCAATGTGAGAACAACTGTGAGTATATGGGAAGGTGTAGGCTAGACATATGCTGACGTAATTTACCAGTCGTGGCAACCGGCTAGTATATGCCACACATGCCTTCTATAACACGGGCGTAGGAATAAAGTAACGTCCGATATTCTATAGAGTGTGGTATCTACAATGTCATCAAGTAACGTCCAACACTCTACAGAATGTGGTATCAGTAATATATAAATACGTCGGTATCACTCCGTCGAGTGCGGTATCAGTGTGAAGGAGTGGGGTGTCCCATATGCCTACTACTCGTCCTCTCCTCCCAATGTAGATATACCAGTCAAATAATTGACTTGCATATCCCTTATCTAAATGCCAAGTCTCTATACTGAGATAGTCCTAGATTTCTTACTAACCGTGATGCACGTCACATGCGGCGATAGCTAGTCGATCACGCGAACTCGCATCCCAACATGAGATTTGTCACTACGACTACGTGTAAAAGTGTCAGGTCTTGGAAGATAACATGGTATCATCCAACGAGGTGAGTCTGCTAATGACTAAGTCCATGTATACTAATTATCGACGTATCCGTCGAATGCACCCGAGACAATCTCGGACGTGCACAGTTGTATAAAGCAAAACAATAAGCATACAATACACCATTTGCATTATTTAAATTAGACGGTAAAATATAGCAAGGTATCTTGCTTGAGTCTTTAAGAGGTGAATGCCAAAAGACTGCTCTGGTAGCATCTTCTGGCTGATCCAAAGACCCTAGACATACAATATAACACAACAATACAGACATCAGATACTACGCATTATCTACATACGGTTAAGACGCTATTCTTGAATACTGTCGCGAGTTCACTGTTGCTCGAGTACAGCGTCACATGTGCACGTAGCTAGGGTGTACACGTATCCTGTCTTTGTTTAACAGGTATCTCGAGGCAATAATTATCCAGTTACGGGTTGTCCATATTTTCTGTTCTGTGCGAACATGTCTCTATTCTCCAGGTTTGAACTTACTAGGATTTATATTCAGGTATTTCTACCGAATACCTGTCCTTGGTAAATGGTCGCTAATTTATAATAATTATTTAATAATTAATATCTAATTAAAAATCACTTCCCGCATAAAATATTAACTAAGTTTATAGGCTATTAATATATTTCCATATTGACACGGCGACACGAAGGAGAATACTAGGACACAAGAGAGACGGGTTCCACAAACGAGTACCTGATCGACTGAGCGAGGGGGTTCGCTCATTGGTTGGCTGTTCCCTCTAACGAGGGTGGCTCCGGTCGACGTGGATGGATCCGGCCTCGCGGGTGGTGGGGGCAGTCAGGATCGGGACAGCGGCTCGGGGGCGTCACGCGGGTTTAGGTGTTGTCGGAGAGCAGTCGGGCGGGTCGGGCGGCGTCGGGCTGAGTCGGGCGGCATCGGGATGAGTCAGGCGGCATCGGGAGCAGTCGGGCAGCGTCAGGATGAGTCGGGCGGCGCCGGGAGCAGTCGAGCGGCGTCGGGATGAGTGTTGTAGGCGGTCGGGACTGTGATGGGGGTGTCCGGCCAGTTGGGGGGGCTCGGTTTGGATGGGGAGGTCGGCTAGGGTTTGGAGGGGATGATGAATAGTGGGTTTTTAGGGTTTTGCATGAGAAGGTTGGTATTTATATGTGGTGATGGGGGTTATGGGCTTGCCTCGAGGGTGGCCCTATCCTGCCTTGTTGAGGGCTGGTCCACGTGGTAGAGTGCAATATGGGCTTGGTCGGGCTTGTTTGAGGTGAACTTGACCTCGAATTTTAATTAAATTAATAAATTCAAAGCGTTCTCTCAAGCACTGTTGCATAGCTAAGGCGAGACGCGATAGCAAGTATCTAAGGTTGCACAAGGGTCAGAGGGGTAGTCTGGCACGTCTAAAAGATGTTCGTGACTTTGGGTAGAAAATACTAATGGTGGGATGCTCCAACCTCGAAGCAACGACAAGGTGTATTAAGACGTATAATTGACGCACATTTATCTTAATTAACTCCAAATAAATTCTAGTCTCTTGATTTAATTCTAATAAATTCGGAATTGGTCGAGGGGGTTTACAATATGTGGCAGATCCTAGTCATGTGTTGGATCACTTGGAGATCGAGGTGGGCCCTATTCTTAGCTATCCATGGCAGCCAGTTGAGATTTTGGATCAGAGAGAGAAGGAATGAGGAACCAGACGATTCCTTTGGTACGCATCATGTGGAGGCATCACTCACCAGTAGAGAGTATATAGGAACGAGAGACTGAGATGCGCGAGCGATATCCATATCGGTTTGAGCTGTGAGGTATAATTCTTTCTTACTTGTATTGTTTGCTTTTGGTAGTTAGTTCTTCCTTAATTTCGAGGACAAATTTTTTTAAGGTGGGTAGAATTGTCACCCTCACTTTTTAACTAAGGATAGTTTGGTAATTGACATAGATAATTATATTTTAGGATTATAATATTAGATATTATGCATGTTGTAATAATTATTTATTGTATTATTTATTTATTAGAGATTTATTTTGGACTTGTGTAGTAGACCTAACTAGATAGTTTAGATTCATGGACCCAACATTTAATTCTAGTTTAGATTGAGCCCAATAATAGACACATTCATTAGGAGGACAAATTAATTAGTGAAACCAATTAGACTAGAACCTTCCCTCCTTAATTAATTTCTTTATGGGAGGCCCTAAGGGGTATTTTGGATATTTTATAATAGCTTGCATTAGGGGGCAAGGGGTCGGCCACCTTTAGGCTGGGCGTACCCACGTACTCGTGTTTGAATATCCGGGTGTGGGTCGTGATAGTACTAGAAGGCTATAGGAGTTGCTCTTGGGAATAGAAAAGTTTAGGCTCAAGTAATGAGTGTGAAAGAGAGAAAAATGAATGTATGAGTTAGTTAGAATGGTGAAACTCTTCTCTATTTATAGCATTTTTTTGAACCGAGTTCGGCCAGAGTCTAGATGCCCCAATGTTCATAATTTTAAACGTTGCACCTGAACTTGTGGATGACCGAGACTTTGCAGGAAGAATGAATCATGGGTGACCAAATTTGGTCTGAGTTCGGTCCGAGTTCGGCCAGCACTCTGCCTCACTTTGGTCAGGTCAGATCAGTCCAGTTTGACTAGGTGTTTAGATCATTTGTGAACTTATATTTGTGGCTTGAATAATTGAGTTTGAGTCAGGTCAAGTGGACTGAGTAAGGATATAGGTTTAAGCTTCTTAATGTCAGTACAAGTTGATGTACATAATCCTAGACTCAATAAAATATAAAAACATATAAAAAATATAAACTCTACTGTCGCAATCTCCTTCAATCTTGTACTATTACAATATTGTAGTCTTCTATGTAACAGTCTTCAATTTGTACTTGCATATATCGAATCAGGGTTTCATCGATTGTCAAAATCAAGTTGATTGTGATATGTTTGTGCCAATGCCTTCTTATGTCTTCTTATCTTAAACCCCATGATTGTTGAACATCCATATAACATGGATGTTGCTTTTCTTCATTTGTATGATTGATTGCTTAATTTTATGTGTAGATAGGCCTGTAGCCAGTATAGTGATTGTCCTGATTTCTCTAGGTTGCCTTGGGTTTAAATTTTGAGGATAATATTTTTTAAGGAGGTTAGAGATATCGTTCACCGTTCTCGATAAACGTATTAATGCGTATAATGCTTGCTGCATTACCGCCAAGTCAGCCTGAGACCTGACCCATTCTCTTTAGCCTTTGGTTCATGGTTTTATTGTGTGGTTAGGATTGTATAAGAGAGGACATGGATTAGTGATATATCCAGGTCTATTTCCAAGCATCACCCCCTCTCCATATATAACACCCTTTTCTCTCTCACTCCTTCATTTTTACCTTCTCTTTTTTCCTCTTCCTTAACTTAGAACCCTAACCCTAGGAGCTAAGTCTTGAGACTTAGGATGTGATTTCAGAATCCCCTTTGAGAAGGAGTAGAAGACTAGGGCTTGGATTGCTGTCCCCAAACAAGTATATCTTGCACAAAGTGGAGAACTATAATTTTTGTATATTTTGTTTCTTTGATTTAACTTGTATATTATAAGTCTATATTATGTATTTTTAGATTCTCTACATCTTTAGTATTTGAAATTTTTGGTTTTAATGAATGGTTTGGAGTAGATCTATATTTTTAGTTAGTGCCTATAGGATTTTTCGTGGAATTGATCTCTTAAATATTAGAATTTCTAGGATCTAATTTTACCATATTTTAGAGAATTAAATTTCATATAATTTTAACTTTTAAAAGATTAAATTCTGACTTAAAATGAGTTTTTATGGCAGAAAAAAGTTTGGAATTTTTTTTATAGATTTTTGGCTTCTGTTTCTATACGAAAAATTGTACCATGTGCGTAGAATTATGCAGAGACTGCTGCACATAGAACTACACAGAGACCCATGCCCGCTTACAGAACTACATAGAGACCCCTGCGTATTGAACTGTACAGAGACCCTTGTCTGCACGCAGAACTACGCATAGACATATGTTTGTGCGCAGAATTGTGTATAAGCCCTGTTATGTGTGCAAATTTATGCAAAAACATTTTTTGCGCAGAAAGGCTGTTATGTGCGTAGTAAGGCTATTTTTTTTTTTTTACCTTTTTGTCATATTCTTCGATTATATTAATATTTTATCATAATATTATGATTTTTGTACGTGATATTGAACTTAAGGACTTATGTAGTTTCTAATTATCTAGATGATGATCATTGCTTGATGTACATTATCGACATCATAAAAAATAATATTGATGATGGGTGTAAATTTTTTATTAATTACGAATTGACAAAGAGGATAAGAGAATCCTTATAAAAGAGGATCTAAGTAGACTAAAAAAGATCAGGCAAGTGTGATGGTGGAGATTGAGCACTACAGCGGCTCCTTTACTCCGTTGATGATCCGGGACCAAGGAGGTTGTTGAGGGTTCGAATAATGCTTATGTCTTCTTTCTGCAGCGGTAGAACTGGTTCTCCTTTATGTGTATGGGTGGTTGCTGCTTGCATGTAGGAGACGTCTGCTATTTATAGCCTTAGGAAGGCCTTACATAACCACATGTACGCAGGTTACATGCTGGCGCATGGCAAGGTAGGCGTATGCTGTATTAAGGCTGCTAGGTGGCAATCAAGTCTGGGATTATTGATGCCCATAATACTCATGACATTTACTTTTGATGGATTTGATTGCACCTTGGAACTGCTGCAACTTGGTGCATGGAAATCGACAAAATCATAGTGGCACATGGTACAACGGGAACATGAGAACAGTAAACTACATAATGGCACTTGGCACTATGGGAACATGAATCACCAAGATACGTAGTGGTGCATGGCACTACAGGCACATAAAATACCAAGCTATGTAGTGACGCATGGCACTAAAATATCACTTAGACTGTTGGCGCATAGAGTTGGATTACTGAGACACATGGAGTTGGGTCACTGAGACGCATGGATCTGGATCACTAAGGCGCATGGTATAGATTTTTTATTCTTCTACAAGACCCCCTTAAAAGTTTTTGAACTTAAACTTTGTAATTTTTAAAGTTCTGAATACTTTGAACATAAGCATGGAGGATATAGGTGCAGGAATTACTTTGGAAAATATAAAAAGCCTCCTTATGTTTGACGCATCTGTGGAGTATTTTTTCTTTGGTGCAGCAAATTGTTTGGCTCATCTGCCTATTGGACTTATAGAGAAGTCACTTAGCCAAGTTTCTAGGGGTTGTGCGGAACATCAGCACTTACAGCCTGTCAAGTCAAGAATTATGACACCTTGTTTCTGGGGGTCTTATCTGTTGAAGCGCTGTCCCCTTACGAAAATTGAAGGGCCAACCGCCACTGTGCGTCTGATCCCTATAAGGGTTTCTAGGAAAATAGGAAAGAAAGCATTAACCTTCCCGCTGATGTGCTCTTTCTTCTTCTTCTTCTCTTCGATCCTCTCCATTATCGGTCTTCTTCAACTGTCATGGCTCCCAAAGGCAAAGGGAAGGAAAAAGTGAAGATGGGTGAAGCCACAACCTAGCCACTCTTTGAAGACCCTACGTACGATGATGTGAGGGGATCAGTCAGAGGTAAGGGAAGTCGAAGTCCTTCGTTGTGGGCCTTTGTGCCTCTTCTTTTAATTTGAATCTGCATATTCTTTTTCTTTACTCTTTTTATGGTCCATTGTAGGGATGGGTCCTACCCTATCTGAAGCATACGTGGACTCATCATAATTGAGGCGCATGGGCTTAGTTATGTAGCTTTGTGTAACCTCCGATTCCCAAATTTTCGAAATAATTAGATTTTAATTTATTTTAAATATCAAGTTTATAAAATATTTTCTGAAATTATAATCTTGTCTTTTTAAAATTTTACAAGATTGCCATTTCCCATTAACTAGCCAACACACCCTCAATTTTTTCCACATGAGAACTTATTCATACCTAATCTGGGCCATTTATTATTTGGGGCCAATCCTCACCCTTTATCCCACACCTTTTTTCCTATTTAAGTCTCTCACCCACACCATTCCCAAGAAACCCTAATCCCCAAAATTATTAGCTAGCCCCCAAGCCCTACCCGTAGCTTCTCTCCCCTTCATTTTTCCTTTTTCTTCTCTTCTTCTTCCTGTTCCTTCTTCTTCCTCCTAATCTTGAGAGTGGAGAGAACAATTGATGACGAAGGTGGCAGAGGAGGAACTCCGATGAGTCCGGAGGCGGCGCCGGGCAGAAGATCTCGCTGGCGATCCGCGTCACGAAGAGCAACAGCATCTGGGGGGAAATTCGGCCTCCTGGGGCGCAACATGGCCAAACCTAGGGTTCTAGCTCTCACAACCGCTTACCCATCAAAAGGTCAAAGGACTAAAGCTCTTCTTCACGTCTTGAAGTATTCATCTGGAGGAGTTCTTGAGCCTGCAAAACTGTACAAGTTAAAGCATCTAACAAAAGTGGAGGTTGTCCCAAATGATCCTACTGGCTGTACCTTTATGTTGGGGTTTGATAATCTTAGGAGCCAGAGTGTTGCTCCCCCGCAGTGGACGATGCGTAACTTAGATGACAGGAATCGGCTTCTTATTTGCATTTTAAACATGTGCAAGGGGATAACAGGTCATATGCCCAAAGTTGTTGGCATAGATATTGTTGAAATGGCTCTTTGGGCAAAGAAAAACAATCCCAAAGTGACTAATCAAGCGAAGGCGCAAGATGGACCAGTTGCATCTGTTATGGCACAAAGTGATGCAAAAGTTACTGTTGGAAGAGACCTCGTTTCACAAGCTGAAGAAGAGGACATGGAGGCTCTTCTTGGCGAGTATGTCATGGGGGTTGGTAAAGCAGAGGTTTTTTTCTGAAAGGTTGAAGAGGGAACTTCTTGCTGTGGAAGCAGCCAATGTCCCTGCCCTTCTGGAAAGTGAACCCTTGATAGAAGAGGTATTGCAGGGATTAGAAGCAACTACTGCATGTGTGGATGATATGGATGAGTGGCTGCGTATTTTTAATGTAAAGCTTAGACAAATGAGAGAGGACATTGAATCGGACTGTTGGATCCGTCGACCACCGCCGAGTTCGACAGCCGCCGCCGCCTGGAACCGAGAACACCCGCCGCTCTCGAGCTTTGACCGCCACCGCTCTCGGGTTTCCACCGCCGCCTCGAGCAGATCCGCCACAGCTGATTTCCGGCGAGACTCCTCCGTCGACGACGAAACCCATCGTGAGCCCCTTCTCTCTTTCCTCTTTCCTTTCTTAAATCCTGTAGTTGTGTTGATTTAATGTATATATAATAGTTAATTAATTTATAATTAGTTTAGTTAATTTATAATTAGTTTAGTTAATTTATAATTAGTTTAGTAATTAATGTAATTAATTTAGTAAATAAATATAATTAGTTAGTAACTTTATGTAAATAGTTTAGTAATTTTATGTAATTAGTTTAGTAAATAAAATATAATTAGTTTTATTGTTTATAGTGTATAAAATTAGTTATGCATATATATAAGGATTTTTGATTATGTGAAATATAATAATTTTTGGGGTTTTTATAATTAATTAAAAAATATAGTTTCAATAAGAAAATTAGTTCAAAATTTGTTATTTGGAACGGTGACCGATTTTACTATAAATGAAAATATATGATGGCTTTTACATAAATTCTAGATTTTTATAAATAAACTTTTATTTGAAATTATTGTTCAAAATAAATTCGAAATAATTTTTATTAAATTAAGGTGTTACCTTAATTACAAACAAACGACCATTTCTCCTATTAGCTCGGTATCCTTTTCTCGATTTTCGTGCCGAACTCCGATCTTGAACTTCTTTATATAGTTTCTAGCTATTTGGACTGCTCCGGACCCATTAGAACTAACTGCTACTTCATTTGGGATCACCTTGAGAGGTGTGGCATTATGTACATTCTTTGATTTGTTAATATACATATATAAAAATATTTGATTGGTATAGATACAAATACGTATTTTGGTATAAAAATATATATATTTATATACATATATTAGTGTATATACACAACTACGTATTTTGTACAATTACTAATAGACACTTATATATATATATATTATATACGTTTTATTGGTATATAATCTGAGTGTAAATGTGTGTTATATACGTATCCCTACTAGATGACCCTAGTTGACTAGAGCCATGCCTGGCATAGCCCTGAGGCCAGGGTATTTCTACTATGTGTTAGTGTAGCATCTGATACAAGTGATACTATTATATGTTTATAGGACTGTCGGATTCTCCAGACGATACTCTGGGACAGGACATTGGTATTGACAGCTAAGGACCCAAGGCGAGTACATTCTCTGATTAGTTTCTAATTTATGATATCTCCTATGTTCACTGTATCTAGTGTAGATATCCATGCTCTTGACACGTTGGTTGCACGGATTGGTATACACGGATCTCGTCATGAGATGTTATTCCTTATTCATGGTGTAGCTTGTACAAGACTTGTTTCCTTGTTATCTTGTGCATGTACAGACACTGATTTTCGGGGAGACTAGCTACCTACCTAGGGAATCCCGTGCCATAGCGTACCATGATTGGATCTACTATACCAGTCGGGGGTGGGGAATATTTTAGTATAGATATGTGATCATACCCAACTTTTCATGCATCATAGCTCACCCCACATCTCACGTCGGGTGTGGCCTGACCATCTCCATGCTTCATAGCTGTTACGTGTGATTAGCCTGACCTCTACATGCATCATAGCTAACCAACTGTTAGCCTGACCTTACATGAATCATAGCTAATCACATGTAACCAGCCTGATCAAGTTCCCAAGCCGATCACATGTTAAAGCTAGTACTCATACACTTAGTCATAGGTCTTGCTCATGGACATATTGTTTCTTCTCCTGCATTTACTTACAGTATTTCCAGTATTTCTTTTATTTCTCGTACCTATACATGCTTCTGGTATATTTCCATCTAGAACTGCTACATAGTTTATATTATTAATATAGAACTGCTATTTAGAGATGTACTTTGCTCCTTCCTGACTGGAAAATATTTTTCCAGACTGTGACCTTAGTAGACTGGTTTCTGACTCACTTGAGGATTGGAAGTTAATGACTGCAGGTATAATTATTTTGTCGTTAGACTTTTCTTGTATTTCTTGCTTGCCTTGATATCTCATCGTACTTTAGTTTATGTGATTGAGTATTTCTAGCATTATTTTATGATATCCACGTCTCCTTATGGAGTTGGGTATTCACGTGAGTTTGATTAGATAGTTACATGACCTAGACAGCGTTCTACCGCCGATGCTGCGGCGTAGGCTGGACGTACCCACGCACTCGTGCCCCTAAACCGGATGCGGGTCGTGACATATTTTTAGTGGTGGCCCATACAGGACAGACTTCGTAATTAGAGCGATGTCGTGGTAGTGCGACAACTTAGTTGTACTACTGCGTGCCTGCGATAGGATCTAGGACAAAGGATACTAGGACGAGAGCGAATACTCAATCATAAATTCTTGAGAGATTCCTGGAACGACCCCTTGAGAATCTTATTAAAATTTCTAATTTTAATTCCTTTCCCTTGTTTTCGTCTGTTCTCGCTTGTTGATATTGAGCTTGATTTTTGTGGACCAGTTGTTAATTTAAATTCTTGGTATCGTTGTCGAGTTAATTTTATATTGAGATGAATTTTACGGACTAGAATTTATGGTATCATCTGATGACATATATTGATGAGGACAGTGAGAAAGGTAAAACATCTACTTTGGTTATGGAACCTAGAGTTTATCGCAACCATATTAGCTGTCGTGACGAGAACGTAGGAACCTAACTTGGATGTACATACTTTAGTTATGAGATTTAGATTTTCTCGCAGCCATACCGGTTGGCGTGGCGAGGATTCTAGATGACATGATTATAGGGTTGCATACCTTAGTTACAGAACCTGTCGTTTATCGAATCTATGCTTACTGGCGTGGCGAGGATTCTGAGTGTCATGATTTCGGATAGACGTGTATGATTATCAGGTTGTATCTTAAATTGGTTCTTAAAGTATCATCTCAAGACTTATCTATTTATGTCATTTACAGGACTTTGTTCCATCGCTTCTTTTCTTTACTAGCAGTAAAGATACCTTCCGTCCTTGATCCAGTTCTTTTGAGCCTTATTTCTTTAAGGATCCTTGTTAGTGTGATAATTAATGACTTATAATTATGGCTGTGTCTTGAGTATTAGTATTGGTTGAGTGTTGTTAGTGAGTTATAGGTGTTTCCTAGTTGGACATGTGAGCAGTAGGCTTTAATCTAGAGTTAGCCCTTAGCATAGTACCTTGTACCAATGGTCTTGGGATAAGCGTCATTAGAGACTGAGAGTAGAAGGAGAGTATAGAGTATCAGAGTTAGTAACAGAGCCAATTACCCGTCCTGGATAATCATGATTTTGTAATTAAGTGATCTATGTAAACAATTAAGTATCCATGAATTGTGTTAAGGATTAATGGAGCATAACGTTCAATTTGATGATTGATATCGGGCGTGTTAAAGGTAAAGAAATATATATATATATGCATAAAGAGTTATAATGAGGTGTCATGAGTAGAGAAATATCGGAATTGGTAATGAAGATGGTGAAGCGTATCACAGATCAGTTTAACAGGCTGAAAAAGTTAAAGGGAAATACTTATACATCAATCGAGATGAGGAACCATACACATACCCATGAGAGTAAAGAAACATGAGTGTAATAGAGGATACAGGTGATCATGAGTTCTAATGAGCTTGATGAATGATCCATTAATGAGGCTAGTGATATAATACCAAGAGTGCTAATGATTCTATATCAAGGAATTGTCAAGAATGACGTTAATAACAGTAAGCACCATGTATGATGATAATTAGATGATATACCAGTGGACATAAATTGAAAATCATGAAAGAAATTACAGGTGATGATAACTTTGATCATTGGAGATAATGGTGCAAGTGATTCAGGCAGTACAATTTTAGTACACAGTTAGAGACACTAGATGCATTGAGTGCACCTTGAGTATCAGAGACCGTGAGCACTGATATGTACATTTGTGGAGTTATAAATTAAAAGATGGAAATAAAATTTTATTTTTGAGGAGTTGAGATTACGTCATTAAATTTTGACGATATCAAATATGAATTCAATAAACATGGTTAAGGCTACAAAGATTTTTGGAGTGATTAAATTTTATTTCGATGTTGAGTATCTGATTTAGAGGAAGAATATACAATTTATTTTGAGTTGATCGAGAAGTTAAACCTTGACGATTATTTTGAGGATTAATTTTATGGTAGATGAGAGATATGAATATTAATATGTGAGTAGATGATATACATGTGTAAGGATCTGGTGATTTGAGCATGATTGAGATGGCACCGCAAGACTGACTTGGGTGTCCATCTAAAAAAAAAAAAAAAAAAATTGTATTGGAAAGAGCAGTATTTAGTAGGGTGTTGCACTTGACGTATAATTGAGTGATAAGAACGACTAGTATGAACAATTGTAGTAGGAACGGGAACTGACAGAGGGTATGGTACTAAAGAGATAGAGGTATCAATTTGGATGCATCATTGAATCATGGTTATATTAGAGATTCTTGGCATCAGATTTCGGTATTAATAGACAGACGTGTGTAATACGGATATATTCATGGATTTTGGTGGATTAATGATTAGTTGATATGGGTACCAGTGTACATGAATAAGAATTAGTTAATGAATGTGCTAGAGTTAAGTGTTTGTTAGAGATAGTAGATACTACAAGTAATATGTTAGCAGGTTCTTTCGTTCCCTCCTAATGTTCTTTTTCCGTCTTTCGATTGATTGATTTTCCTAATACTGTAGTTCGTATGCATGATTTCTTGTTAGGATATAACTAGTAGTACACCTTAACAGAGACTGAAATACCATGACAAAAGATACATGACCTATATATATTTTTTTAAATTGCATGGCTGTAGGTAGAATTTTCTTAAACCATGATCATTAGGGTTTTGACCATAGCAAAGATCTATGACAAGGTTATGACCGACAAAAGAGACAAGAGGATTAAATTTGTGGATGAGCATTATTTTAAATAAAGAATTTAGGGGTTGTTATAACAGAGTTGATGGATCATTGATTTTGCAAAAATCGAGGTATGATTGAAATTCGAGGATAAACATTAACTTAAAAAGAGAGTTAAGAAATTCATAGGGCAAAAAAAAAAAAAAAATTGAGGATTTATTAATTTTAGGAAGGTCTTGATATGATTAAATTGATTATTAAAATTTGAGAAAATTAGAGAGATTATCATTTTATCTATTTGATTGCAAGATAGAATTTTATATTTTATATTATGAATGTTGCATTGAAGATTCTGAAAGTATCGCATCGTTGAGTATTTGAGGAAAAAAATCGGGAAAATAAAATCGTTAATGGAATAGTGTCGAATTCAATTCTTAGAAGGAGGATTTAGATTTGAATAAGCATCAATTGAATTCGAGTTAGAAGAGTAAGATGATTGATGGATTATTGTTTAAATTTTAATTTTTGGGATACAATTTTTTATAAATATGCATTGATTGGATTTCAATTGGAGGATTGGATATTAAAATCCTGGAGTATTTAGATACGAACTTAAAATTGTTGGAGGAGATTATGACCAAAAAGGGGAATTAATTTTTTAAACTTTAAGATTTTCAGGAATATGATGTTATAAATTCTTAAAGGTTGTGAAATAGCAATATGGAATTACTTCATGATTATTTGGTTTAAAATTTAAATTTTGATAGAAATAATACAATGTGTAAATGCAATTATTGAGGATCTTAAATTTCAAGGACGAAATTTTTCTAAGGTGGGTAGACTTGTAACCTCCGATTCCCAAATTTCCAAAATAATTAGATTTTAATTTATTTTAAATATCAAGTTTATAAAATATTTTCTGAAATTATAATCTTGTCTTTTTAAAATTTTACAAGATTGCCATTTCCCATTAACTAGCCAACACACCCTCAATTTTTTCTACATGAGAACTTATTCATACCTAATCTGGGCCATTTATTATTTGGGGCCAATCCTCACCCTTTATCCCACACCCTTTTTCCCTATTTAAGTCTCTCACCCACACCATTCCCAAGAAACCCTAATCCCCAAAATTATTAGCTAGCCCCCAAGCCCTACCCGCAGCTTCTCTCCCCTTCATTTTTTCTTTTTCTTCTCTTCTTCTTCCTGTTCCTTCTTCTTCCTCCTAATCTTGAGAGTGGAGAGAACAATCGATGACGAAGGCGGCAGAGGAGGAACTCCGACGAGTCCGGAGGCGGCGCCGGGCAGAAGATCTCGCTGGCGATCCGCGTCACGAAGAGCAACAGCATCTGGGGGGAAATCCGGCCTCCTGGGGCGCAACATGGCCAAACCTAGGGTTCTAGCTCTCACAACCTCTTACCCATCAAAAGGTCAAAGGACTAAAGCTCTTCTTCACATCTTGAAGTATTCATCTGGAGGAGTTCTTGAGCCTGCAAAACTGTACAAGTTAAAGCATCTAACAAAAGTGGAGGTTGTCCCAAATGATCCTACTGGCTGTACCTTTATGTTGGGGTTTGATAATCTTAGGAGCCAGTGTTGCTCCCCCGCAGTGGACGATGCGTAAATTAGATGACAGGAATCGGCTTCTTATTTGCATTTTAAAAATGTGCAAGGGGATAACAGGTCATATGCCCAAAGTTGTTGGCATAGATATTGTTGAAATGGCTCTTTGGGCAAAGGAAAACAATCCCAAAGTGACTAATCAAGCGAAGGCGCAAGATGGACTAGTTGCATCTGTTATGGCACAAAGTGATGCAAAAGTTACTGTTGGAAGAGACCTCGTTTCACAAGCTGAAGAAGAGGACATGGAGGCTCTTCTTGGCACGTATGTCATGGGGGTTGGTGAAGCAGAGGTTTTTTTCTGAAAGGTTGAAGAGGGAACTTCTTGCTGTGGAAGCAGCCAATGTCCCTGCCCTTCTGGAAAGTGAACCCTTGATAGAAGAGGTAATGCAGGGATTAGAAGCAACTACTGCATGTGTGGATAATATGGATGAGTGGCTGCGTATTTTTAATGTAAAGCTTAGACAAATGAGAGAGGACATTGAATCGGACTGTTGGATCCGTCGACCACCGCCGAGTTCGACAGCCGCCGCCACCTGGAACCGAGAACACCTGCCGCTCTCGAGCTTTGACCGCCGCCGCTCTCGGGTTTCCACCGCCGCCTCGAGCAGATCCGCCACAGCTGAATTCCGGCGAGACTCCTCCGTCGACGACGAAACCCATCGTGAGCCCCTTCTCTCTTTCCTCTTTCCTTTCTTAAATCCTGTAGTTGTGTTGATTTAATGTATATGTAATAGTTAATTAATTTATAATTAGTTTAGTTAATTTATAATTAGTTTAGTTAATTTATAATTAGTTTAGTAATTAATGTAATTAATTTAGTAAATAAATATAATTAGTCAGTAACTTCATGTAAATAGTTTAGTAATTTCATGTAATTAGTTTAGTAAATAAAATATAATTAGTTTTATTGTTTATAGTGTATACAATTAGTTATGCATATATATAAGGATTTTTGATTATGTGAAATATAATAATTTTTGGGGGTTTTTATAATTAATTAAAAAATATAGTTTCAATAAGAAAATTAGTTCAAAATTTGTTATTTGGATCGGTGACCGATTTTACTATAAATGAAAATATATGATGGCTTTTACATAAATTCTAGATTTTTATAAATAAACTTTTATTTGAAATTATTGTTCAAAATAAATTCGAAATGATTTTCATTAAATTAAGGTGTTACCTTAATTACAAACAAACGACCATTTCTCCTATTAGCTCGGTATCCTTATCTCGATTTTCGTGCCGAACTCCGATCTTGAACTTCTTTATATAGTTTCTAGCTATTTGGACTGCTCCGGACCCATTGGAACTAACTGCTACTTCATTTGGGATCACCTTGAGAGGTGTGGCATTATGTACATTCTTTGATTTGTTAATATACATATATAAAAATATTTGATTGGTATGGATACAAATACGTATTTTGGTATAAAAATATATATTTATATACATCTATTAGTGTATATACACAACTACGTATTTTGTACAATTACTAATAGACACTTATATATATATATATTATATACGTTTTATTGGTATATAATCTGAGTGTAAATGTGTGTTATATACGTATCCCTACTAGATGACCCTAGTTGACTAGAGCCATGCCTGGCATAGCCCTGAGGCCAGGGTATTTCTACTGTGTGTTAGTGTAGCATCTGATACAAGTGATACTATTATATGTTTATAGGACTGTCGGATTCTCCAGACGATACTCTGGGACAGGACATTGGTATTGACAGCTAAGGACCCAAGGCGAGTACATTCTCTGATTAGTTTCTAATTTATGATATCTCCTATGTTCACTATATCTAGTGTAGATATCCATGCTCTTGACACGTTGGTTACACGGATTGGTATACACGGATCTCGTCATGAGATGTTATTCCTTATTCATGGTGTAGCTTGTACATGACTTGTTTCCTTGTTATCTTGTGCATGTACAGACACTGATTTCCGGGGAGACTTGCTACCTCCCTAGGGAATCCCGTGCCATAGCGTACCATGATTGGATCTACTATACCAGTCGGGGGTGGGGAGTATTTTAGTGTAGATATGTGATCATACCCAACTTTTTATGCATCATAGCTCACCCCACATCTCACGTCGGGTGTGGCCTGACCATCTCTATGCTTCATAGCTGTTACGTGTGATTAGCCTGACCTCTATATGCATCATAGTTAACCAACTGTTAGCCTGACCTTACATGAATCATAGCTAATCACATGTAACCAGCCTGATCAAGTTCCCAAGCCGATCACATGTTAAAGCTAGTACTCATACACTTAGTCATAGGTCTTGCTCATGGACATATTATTTCTTCTTCTGCATTTACTTACAGTATTTCCAGTATTTCTTTTATTTCTCGTACCTATACATGCTTCTGGTATATTTCCATCTGGAACTGCTACATAGTTTATATCATTAATATAGAACTGCTATTTAGAGATGTACTTTGCTCCTTCCTGACTGGAAAATATTTTTCCAGACTGTGACCTTTGTAGACTGGTTTCTGACTCACTTGAGGATTGGAAGTTAATGACTGCAGGTATGATTATTTTGTCGTTAGACTTTTCTTGTATTTCTTGCTTGCCTTGATATCTCATCGTGCTTTAGTTTATGTGATTGAGTATTTCTAGCATTATTTTATGATATCCACGTCTCCTTATGGAGTTGGGTATTCACGTGAGTTTGATTAGATAGTTACATGACCTAGACAGCGTTCTACCGTCGATGCTGCGGCGTAGGCTGGACGTACCCACGCACTCGTGCCCCTAAACCGGGTGCGGGTCGTGACACTTTGTCTTGTAGATGCACCTAAAGCTCACCTTTTTTCATGCATGGACGTGGCTGTCTTAGGACGCCCATCGTGAAGCATGCGTCAAAAATGACACACATCTTCCCTCCCTCCATTTCATGGGAACGGTCAGTTTTGGCTTTGATGCGTCGTTCCTATGAGATGCACAGAGGGATCATGCATATGATGCATTGTGCACATTCCCACTTGATGTGCGCATGTTTAATTCGTGCATATGTATTTCTTGGGATTCTAATACTCTGTTTGATTTATTATTGTCGTCTCAATGGCCATACCCACAATGGATGAGATCCTCTTCGGTCGTACCTATACTGGGTTTGGATTTTATCGAGGAACTGGTTAACCCCGCCAGAGTTCTTATTTCAGCAGGCCAGCCTTCATGGAGGATGAACCTCATCGCTAAGCAAAGCTACACTTTTCTCCAATATCTGATGGACCCGGGGAAATTCCCGTGGCAACTGGTTCTTAAGAGTGGTTTTTGAAACCTCGATTTCTGTTTAGCGATGGCCTGATCGCCCGCGAGGATGCACAACTAAAATTCTAAGAGGAGTAGTATTTTGAGGCTAATAATGTGAAGATGCACATCCCTAAGATTGATCGTCAGCTTCTATTCTTGGCTTTTACATGCCTGACCGCCAAAAGAGTCATGAACTGGGAGCTTACTTCTACCCAGGGCGAGATACTCTCCAGCCATTGCATGCTCTTGACGAGTACCCCTCAGAGAGATACCTTTGGATTTCCAAGGGACGAGCCTTCCTACTCCTTACGGGTGTTACGTCCCGATAACGTGGATAGTAAATTGGCCCCGGAGCTTCAGGTCTTTGGAGCTTCGACTTTTGCCGATCAGCTATTGGAACACGATTTTTCTTACTCGCCAGGTTCTATTCGAGGGACCAACTGGACTCACATTGACCAAGAGTGGATATACCTGACCTCATAGATTCTCAATACATATGAGATATACCTAAAAAACCTAGTTCTGTACTATGCTCTAAGGGCCACCCATTACGGGGTGGTAGTGAATCACGACATATTCTTTGCTTTGATAGAAATGTATAATTATGATTCAGGGACATTTTTTATGCTTGAAGGAGAGATAGGACTGGCCCTCCATGAGAGGCATAAGGTCTCTAGGCTTCCATGGGGCACTGAGCCTTATGAGAAGTACACTCCTTGTAATGATGAACTTACAGCCTTGGAGGCAAGCTACCCTGAAATGATGGCTGTGTACAAAGAACTGTTATACCATCATCCATTGGGCCACTGCTTGGACAAAACATGGGCTTCTCCACATGCTACTATCTGGCAATGATACCTTTTCAAGAAGCCTCAGACTGGGTAGGTAGATGGGCGTCTCTTTACTTGTCAGGCCTCTTCACTGAAGTAGATAGAGGACTTAATAGCCTCCGTGAATGAGAGAAACCCTACGATAGATAGTAGCGGCAAGCCATTTTCTTAGACGTTCTCTTTTTTGCCCATGTAAACACCCTCGACCAGAAATTAGGGTTAATTAATTAATTTGGCCTAATTAGGGTTAACTATGTATAATTAAGATTTATTGTATAGTATTATAATACTTGTACAATGATTTGATTATTTGAGATGATACCCTAGCTGTTGCCCTAAAACAAATTCCACATATTTGACCTAGACCAGCCAACCCATCATATTGAACCTAGAACAAATCTCGAATACCGATTTTCGTGCATGATTTTAGTCGCACAAAAGTCGTTACAAACGTCCGTACACAAATTAATTAAATTGTGTAATTACGTTCGTTGTCCGTTCCAATCGAAATTGAGACCCAACCTCACCCAGTTTTGACCAACCCAGATCAGGATATTATTGTACACTGAGCCTACTACACTAATGACCCTTGTCCAACCAAATTTAGACTTCCAGATTTTTATTAAATTAAATTAGAAACACCGGTGCATTAATTATGAATTAATTAATGTGGTGACCTAACCTCATTTGAATTAGACCCAACTCCAACCCAAACCCACACCCACACCCACAAGCCTCATACAAAACATCATACACCATCCTAGCCCAATGAGGAACACCAAATATGGTGTTTGTTTATATTAAATCCCTAATTTCAGGAATTGTGCAAATACCAAATTGTTCAGGGACCTATTTGCAAAATTGCAATGAGGTGTCCCCCTCTCATTGGCCAAGCATCATGGAGAAGAGAATTGGTCATGCCCTAACCGTATCCATTTATTTTCTCCCCATTCCTTTGTACTTATATTACTTTATGTAGGGCACATCATGGCCCTACATTTAAAATGGCCCATTCCTAGCCCTCCCCTCATCTTGATGAACATCCCCAACTCCCCAAAAAAATAGGTCCAGATGGCCCTAATCCCTAGGCAGCCCCCCTCACTCTCTCTCCTAGTTATACATTAATTTACACCACATAGAAGGCACACAAACCTAGAAACTACTCAAAACCTTAGTTCTCCCAAAACCCCAGCCCCTAGCCCGACCCCTGTAAACTGCCACCCGTCGCCTCCTACCGGCCAACCATCGCCTCCGGCCACCCCCATAGTCACCTGACCACCTTCGCCGGACCATCCCCCACCTGCCACCACCGCCACCCGCCGCCTAGTCGCCGGGGCAGCTCCCCCCAACAGCTGTCCCCAACCCGACTGCCCCCTCCCGCACGCACAGCAGAGCCACCCAACCTCCCCGTACTCCGCCACCACTGCACCACCGACCGCCCAACTCAGCCCAACTCTTCCCCGGCCAACCCCCTTCCTCCTCGCCGAGCCTCGCCGTCGGTCGACGCCTCAGCCACCCTCAATCGCCCCCGCAGCGCCGGTATTCCCTGAACAGCTGCTGCTGAGCCGACGTCCCCGCGCGACGCCGGAGCTCCGTCCGGCCACCCCCGCCGGCGACGTCCAGCCACCGAGACCCCCTCGACCTGAGCTCCGTTCAGGTACATTATTTTATGTATAAATACATGTATTTTTATGCGTATTAGGTGTTGCAATGAGTATATACATGTATTATATATAGGTTTCTATATTTTATCTTTGTATTTAAGTATATGTATTCTGTATTTACTGTATAAATATGTATACATATACTGTATTCGGTTGTATATATATATATATATTTGTGGCTCATATTAGATATATATGTAGTATGTATTGTGTACATGATTTTAATACCTGGTTATATATTTAAAATCTAATATGTATAAGTATATAAATAAATATATATATATATGTGTATACGTATATGTATATTTTAGAAATACATTTTTTTATGTATAATGCTGTACTCATATATATTTATTATATATATTGTGCATAATAATAAATGTGTATTAGTATATTATATATTTATACTATGAGGTATACATACATAAATATATTAATTGGTATATTTACTATTTTGTGTATATATATAAATATATATGTATTTTAGTATATATGTAAATATATGTATGTGAATATATATATATATATAAATATATATATATATATATATACATTGTGTAATTAGTATAATTATAGTGTACATGTATGTATGTATGTAGGTATATTTTTATTACATGAAGAATATTAAATACATATATATATTGTTCTTAAATATATTTTTCTATGACCAAGTATATTATATGTAATATAATATTATATATTAAATACTGGTACGTATTAAGCATCTAGTATGTATTTGAAAATGTATATATAAACATAATTATTAGTATATACAAATTAATACATAAGTACTATTTTTGTACTATTAAACAAATATATTATTTTAATATATTTGAGTATGATTTAGTGTATATACTTATATATATATATATATATATATATATATATATATATATATATATATATATATATATATATATATATACAGTCCAGACCCTGTGTCAGCTGTAGATACAAGCAGTGTGTCTTAGTCGTGCTATTATAGCGACTAATATTGTCATATTTATACCATATATAGGACTACTGGACAGTACCGCCGAGGCATCAGGAGCAGGACTTTGGATTTCGCAGCTACCCGGGACAGGCAAGTATACCTTGCTGGATTACTGCTTAAAATTAAATGTTAAATGTTGCAAATATACATGAACTGTGTGCGTCCGAGATTTACTCGGGTGCAGTCGACAATGAGTCGATGAGTAGTGTACTAGACCTAGTTGCTAGCTGACTCACCTTCGACTGTGAGGATATTTTGATATCTTCCTAGACCATGGCACTATACACGTATCGCGATGGTACACTCATATTGGGATACGGGTCCGCCTACAAGATTCACTATCGGTACGTACGACATGCATCACGGACTAGCATGTATTCTAGAATAATATAGTTAATTGAGACTTGACATCTAGATTTGGTACACTCAAGTCGTGCATTCGACTTGCGTATCTATATTGGGCGGGAAGGACAACTGACAAACGTTTGGGATACCCCCATCGAACTCCGTGGTATCCAGAGGAACCACAGACCCGATGACTCCCTATATTCAGACACCGCGATCTTCGGAGTGTTACGGGCGTATATACATTGCAGATACCACGTCCCTTAGAGTGTGGACATTATATATATACAGATACCTCATTCTTCGGAATGATGGACGTTGCAGATACCACACTCTAGAGGACGTTGGACGTTATGCCTACACCTACCTATACGTTCCGAGGTTGTCCTTACATTGCATTCACTTAGATGGTTAGCACACCCCTCTTTATTTTTATTCAGTATTATATCTGGCATGCATATTGTATCTTGTTACGTTCCTCTGAGGACCTTGTTATCTTCCAGATCTGGACGAGGCCTATTATCCCAAAGTTTATGGGCCAGGTGTGGAGACGAGATTTGCTCTTGACGAGGAGCTAGAGGTCCTTCCATCAGAGTACCCCTGATCAGATTGGTAGGCCTTCCGCCTATGACTGGAGCTCCTTACCTAGTTAGCCGTTGTTCTAGTCACTCTTATTATCAGTACTTTATTTCAGACTATCAGCACTTATCTCCAATATTTGTAGTGGGTTTGTTCCCACCAGACATATTTCAGTTGTATTATGTCATTCGACTATGTCCTTATTGTCACGACCCGCACCCGGTTTAGGGGCACGAGTGCGTGGGTACGTCCAGCCTACGCCGCAGCATCGGCAGTAGAACGCTGTCAAGGTCTTGATACTATCTAACTACTGTCACGCAAGCATCCAATCTCCATTAGGAGGCACGGATGACACAATTAAGATGAACACATACTCAATCACAGGATTACAGCACGATAAGATTTTGAATAATAAAACTAAATTAAACACAACACAAGTCCACAAGTAATATTCTAACTCAACAATATCCAAGAATCATCAAATGCCGGAGACAAATCCGGTACCAAATAGACTGTTAAAAGAACTAACTAAAAATAGTAATTTCCAGCTAGACCTCCTGGAATCACAACTACTATCAAGTCTGCAGCTACTCACCATAAGTGTCGGACAGCGGTCCTCTAAGGCATAGTCTGGAAAAATATTTCCAGTCAGGAAGGAGCAAAGCACAATCTCAAATAATAGTTCCATTAATTGATAATGTCTATAATACAATAAAACATGTCATGCTAGCTACAGAGAAGACAGTGAAATAATTGAAATGGCAATTTAAGAGAGACAGGTAATATAGAGAGACAGGCAATATGTTACAGTCGGTGCATGTATGGAAATAAAAAGAACAAGAAACAGTATCATATACGGGTGATGTAGTATATGATAAAATAGGGAGCTTTAATCTATTCTACGTGTTTGAAATAGTAGTTTCAAAATGTGATCGGCTTGGGAACATGTACGATAGCTACTGGCCTGGCTAATCATGGGTGAAGAGCATGATTAACACTTACAATTTCTATACTACAATAAGAGGTTATGATCACATTTCTTACTAACTACTTCCCCGCCCCCAACTAGTACTGTGGATCCAACCATGACACGTCACGATACACGAGCAAGTCAAGTCTATCATGTACGATGTCTAAATATACATGTCGTGTACAATGTCAATACGATAATCAAGGTAACATCTCATGACTGCAGATCCAAGCTATACTAGTCCGTGTAGCACAGTATCAAAGATTCAGTTGTAACATTTCAAGATCATTGAACTTATAGCAATTATCAAGAATTGGAAATTATCAGAGAATGTACTTGCCTTGGGTCCTTAGCTGGTATTTATGGATGTCCTGTTCCAGAGTATCCCCTGGGTAAACCAACAGTCCTATAAACACATCACAATTACAACACTTGTATCAGAAGCTATCCTAACACACAGAAGAAATATACTGGCCTCAGGGCTATGCCAGGCAGGGCACTAGTCAACTACGGTCACCTAGTAGATAGATACATAATTATACACATCTTAATTAACATATGTACTTATAATATATACATCAAATTAATTACATATTAAAATATGCTAAGGTTTTATACAAAATATATATATCAATGTATATCAAAATAATTATACACATAATATATATACATTTATACCAGTTAAATTTAATACATACACCTTGGTTAAATACCTACAATATATATACTTTTAAAATAAGTGATACTTGCATATATGTATAAACTTAATAAATAATACTTGTATACACACAAAAGAATTTAACCTAATATGTGTATATCTCTAAAATATATATACCAATATAAATACACTGCTATAGTTGTATTTTTACCAAAATACGTTCATTTCTATATTAACACATGTCAAAATGTGTACATATCATATATGTGCAAAAGTGCATTTTTAGAATATATATATATGGAAAATATTTTAATTGTATGTACAAAGTATATATTAAATAAATAATATACATATGCTAATTTCACATTAATTAAATACATAAATACTTTACATTAATTATATATATACAATTAAATTAAATACATACACTAATTACACATTTATACCTACGCAAATACATACTTGCATACATTGTATATATATACATGTACATTTATCCACATTAAATATATATATACATTAGATATATTAACATACATATTAATTAGATATATACATACATGTATATTTATACACATCAAATATATCTAAACATGTATATACATATATATATACATACATTAAAATATATACTATACATATTTATATATACATTAATACATCCTTAATTATACAATTTATTTGAAGGCATACTATACTCATACAATTAAATAAAAATAATTACTATACATATTTATTTTAAATACATACATTTACAAAATATATATTTATACATGTATTTCCATTTTACAATTAAATATATTAAGTATATACGAAATATATATTTATACGTATACCAATATTATATGTACTATTTAACATTTAATAAAAAATAATACATTATACATACCTACACATACATATACCTATTATATATATATACCCATACGTATATATATATACATATATATATAAAGATATATATATATAAAAAGAGAGAGAGGAGAGGAAGGGAAAACTTACAGTGGGTCGGCCGGCCGCCGGAGTACGGCAGGAGGATGGCCGGATCTCCGTTGGTGGTGTTGATGGTGTTGATGGGAGAAGATGGAGGAGAGAGAGAGAGGGAGCAGTTGACAGCGGGAGGGAAGCAAGGTGCAGCCGGAGAGGAGTAGCAGCGGCCGGGAAACTGCTGCCAGAGGTCGGAGGGAGGATCTCGGCTCGCCGGCCGGGCTGAGCAGCAGGGAGGCAGTAGGGAGTCGGGGCCGGAGTGCAGCGTCGCCGGTCGATGAAAGGATGGATGGATGGAGGACAGGCCGGCGGTGGAGGAGCTCGTGAAGAGGGGCCGCCGGAGTTGAGCAGAGGAGCAGCGGGAGGAGAGCCGCAGTGCCGCCGGGCCGAACGCCGGAACGGAGTACTGAGGGGCCGCCGGGGTGCCTGGCACAGGGTTGTGAAGATGGTTTCCCCCCTTTCTTAATATTATTTGAATTTCAAATTCAAAGAATGAAAGAAGGAGAAGAAGAAGAAGAAGAAGAAAGGAAAAAGAGAAAGAGAAAGCAAGAAGAAGAGAAGAAAATGTTCACATACGTAGGAGAGAGGGAGGAGGCTTGAGGAATTTTGGAGGCTTGTGAGGAGGTGGTGTTTTCTAGGTTGCCTAGGGATTAGGGTTGATGTAGACATGTCATTATATAGGATGAGAGAGGGTGTGATGTAGGGTGAGGATTTGACCCACTTAAATGAGTGGCTAGGATGGTTCATGAAGGAAATAAATTCATGTAGGGATGAGGGTTTTTAATTAAAAATTAATAGGCTCCCTCATTGGTTAAAAATAATTGGGTGAGGCCACAAAATGCTAAATTGCAATTTAGCCCCCTTAAATTTGGGAAATTGCACAAACACATAAAATGACGAAAATTTGGAGGGCGATTCGGGGTCCGGTGTTTTGTAGGGTCAGGGGGCACTGTATGATGGGTATGGGCTGAATTTGCAGGGCACTGGAATTAATTTGGGATTTTAAAATCAGATAAAATGGTATCCTCAATTTAAATAGAAATAAATGCAAGTTGTGTTCAACAATTAATTAGGAGTACATGGAGCCAAAATCAGGTCAAGTCATCAATACCAATATTGAAGAAGACTCAGAACAGAATATTTCCCTAATTTGGGTCGCACGAAAAATAGGTCAAGATGGCCTCCAATTTTCGATTGGAACGCACAACGATACAAAAATAGGAAATTAAAAATAACGTCCGCGACGATTTTTGTGCGGCTAGAAATAATGTACATAGAGCATAATTATGAGTTGCAAAAATAGCAGAATTGAAGGCGGGCATGTCTAGGGCAAGATGGTGAAATTTGTTGGAAGACAAAAGTCTGGATAGTGCTCCAAATATCGAAGCAAAGGCAATGCGCAAAATATTAAATAAAATATGGAAATAAATTACAAACTCCAAGAATTAAATTCTAAATAAAATAATAAAATCCAGAATTCTATAATTCGGACAGGGGTTCGTCTACTGGGCTTCTAGGTCTAGTCTGCTAGCTAAAATAATTAATACTGCATATAATTATATATTTAATTATACATCGCACAAAATTATTTAAATCAAATACACTATCATGCAATTAATTAATTGTAAATAACATAATATTAAATATTGTAAAAATTTGAAAATACCCCTGTTTTCAGAATGTGGTAGTGACAAGTCTACCCACCTTAAAAGAATTTTGTCCCCGAAATTCAAAATCCTCAAAGTAGCATGTATCATACACATCATTATTATTTCCTCAAAGTTTAAATTCTTCAATCACGAACTCAGTTAACAATTCACAAGGTCTTTCCACAATTTTCAAAAATTCTGTAAAAATCCTCGACATAGAATCAAAGTCCCTTTTTTATTAAAATTTCCTTGAAAGTTTTGAGTTAATAATTCAATACCCGAAATTTAATATTCACTCCTCAAGAACTCAACAATATGATATTTAAGGGTTCTCCAAATGTCACATATAAAGTTCTAAAATTCATAACTTGCAATTAAATAAATACATTGATAAATCTCCCAAAATTTCCAAATTAATAACCAACTTAAACATGTTATAATCTTTCCTGGAATTAATTTACCACCAATTATGAAATGTTAATTTCTTAACCATTTATTTAAATCAATAATTATCCTCAAATTTTAATCATCTTGTTCCTCTTGTCAAGTAATAACCTCTTCATGAATCTTTACTACAGTCAACACCAATAATCACGGTCTAAGAAAATTCTACCTATAATCATACCATATACAATCTAGGGGGAACATACATGGTTATGGTCTCATTTGTTATGGTGTTGCAGTCTATGTATCAGGGTGTACTACTAACTATAACAAGAAAAATCATGCATACAACTATTGTACTAAGCAATCAATCAATCAAATAGGTAGGAACAGAATAAAGGAAAGAATAGAAACTGCTAACACATTACCTGCAGTATCGGTCTCCTCGACCGTCATCGCAAATGCCCGTCCTGCTGGGGTGGTTCCCTTCGCGGGTGCTGAGCAATATACGGTTCCACAGGTAGCCTAACTGGATCTCTATAATCTGAAGCTGCGTGTTGGCTGAGAAGATAAGGGGCTAGAAGACAGTCCCTTACTCGATGTCCCGCAGCGCCGCAGTGCAAACAAAGTCCTAGCCTCGTTCTACAGCTCTCCCAAAGGTGACCTGGCTTCTTACAGAAATGACAAGTCTGCTGTGTCTCTCTTGGAGGCTGTTGCTGATTCTGCTCAACACGGACTGGTGCCTGGTACTGTGGTTGATACTGATACGCCCATGGATGTTGTTGGATAGGAACTGGTGCTAGGTACTGCTGTGGATGCTGAAATGTCCATGGTTGTTGCTGAATATGGAATGGTACTTGGTACTGCTGTTGGTGCTGAATACGGGGATGCTTGGCTGGTCCTGGGCTACCATTCGTATCTCCAAAAGTATTGTGACTTCTCTTAGGCCTGAGATCCAGATCCTCTTCTGCAATCTGAGCATCCATCAAGATAGCCTCAAAGGTAGCGGTACGACGACCAGAAGTGTGCGACTTAATCTCTCTCGTCAGTCCCTTTCTAAATTTCCGGGCTCGATCTCCTGGGTCTCGAATCATAGACGATGCAAAATGGCTCAATCTACAGAATTCTGCAGCGTACTCGTCGACCGACATATTTCCTTGAACTAAGTCATGGAACTGACTTTCCAAGGTTCCCAAAGCCACGTCGGGAAAGAACTTCTCCTTGAAGAGTTCTTTGAAGGTCTCCCAAGTAAGTCCTTGCACAGAAATTCTCGGCTCCGTGCGATACCACGTGAGTGCGATATCGAACATCTGACTGCCAGCGGCTTCTATCTGCAAGTTCTCCGGAATCTGGGTCAATCGCAGGCTTCTCTCTATATCCTCTAGCCAGTCGTCAGCGTAGAGTATTCCTTCGGTGCCTTTGAACTCTCGAGGCATCATTCTTTTGAAATCCACTATAGTGCCTGATCTCTGCTGCTGGCCAGGAAACTGCTGGTATTGTGCTACTCTCTCCAAAGCTTGGAGAGTCACTTGATGAGCATTCTCCATGTTTTCTTTTATCAGCTCGGTTTGTGCCTGGTGCGCTTCTGCTTGCACCCTCTGAGCCTCAGCTTGAACTCGCTGAGCATCTGCCGTCACTCTCTGGGCATCTACCATGCCTTGAATCAAGGTAAACATCTGTGTTCCGTCAATGGGCAAACCTCCGGGAATCGGAGTTGATGGAGGAGGAAGGTTGTCCGTCACAGCTGCGGCAATCTTCTGAACAGGTGGAGAAGGAAGATCACCTACGTGCATCGGAGATGTAGGAGGAACTACCGCTGTCTGTCTCTCAGGTAGAGAGGTGGCAGACCCCTCTAAAGCTGATGTTCCCGCTCTCATAGACCTTGTCTGCGGCGACATCCTGAAGACTGATCCCAAAGAATCAATTTAGGCAAAAATACGATATCATCAAGGAAGGACAGTACAGTTCTAAGGAAGCAACATTCAAGATAAAGATTGGGAATAACAATCCTAGTTGTGATTGCACAGGTCAAAGATGCATCCAAGGTCTGATACCTCTATCCCCTAGGTATCACAGTTCTATCACAAACACACTCACTGCTAGCTTCCTTACCTACTGCAATCGCTGATACTAGTTATTCCTATCACTCAAGTGCATAACAATTGCAACACACTATTCCAAGTACTGCACTCTCTAATACAACCCTAGATGAAAACCCAAGTCAGTTTGCAGTGAGATCTCAATTATACTCAAGCCAACAGATCCTTACACATGCATCTCATCTATTGTATACTAATATATCTCTCCCACTATAAAATCTTATCCCCAAATAAATTTTCCTCAAAATAACTCCTCGAATAAAATTTTAAGGTAAATTGCATACACTTTCCTCAAGGTTAATTATTTAAATACTGAAATGAAAATTTTATCAACTCTAAAAATCCTTACAGCTTGTCTAGGTTCAACAAATTGAATCTGAATTCCTCAAAAATAAAATTTTAATAACCATATTTCAACTTCTCAATTTCAAAGTTTTGCAATTCATTGAAATCTTCAAAATAAAATTTTTATAACAATCTCAATCTTCTCAGAATTCAAAAATTTGAAATTCATTTTCAGTCCTCAAAATTTAAATCCACCTTCTGTAGTCCAATAGCTCTAATGTTAATCACTTTCACTGTCCTCATTGACGGGCATCATCAAATAATACCATAAATCAGTCTATAACTTCCTCTTAATATGAAATCAACCCTACTATGAAATCAAAATCCTAATTTAACACCTAATCAACAATAATCAAATCAATATCAACAAGTGAGAATGGACAGAACAAGGGAATGATTTAAATTGGAAGTTTTAACAAGATTCTCAGGGGTCATCCCAGGAATCTCTCAAGAAATTGTGATTGAGTATTTATTCTCGTCCTAGTATCCTATGTCCTAGATTCTATAGCAGGCACGCAGTAGTATAACAAGGATGTCACACTACTACGACATCGCTCTAATTATGAAGTCTCGACCTGCATGGGCCACCACTAAAAATGTGTCACGACCCGCACCCGGTTTAGGGGCACGAGTCCGTGGGTACGTCCAGCCTACGCCGCAGCATCGGTGGTAGAACGCTGTCAAGGTCTTGATACTATCTAACTACTGTCACGCAAGCATCCAATCTCCATTAGGAGGCACGGATGACACAATTAAGATGAACACATACTCAATCACAGGATTACAGCACGATAAGATTTCGAATAATAAAACTAAATTAAACACAACACAAGTCCACAAGTAATATTCTAACTCAACAATATCCAAGAATCATCAAATGCCGGAGACAAATCCGGTACCAAATAGACTGTTAAAAGAACTAACTAAAAATAGTAATTTCCAGCTAGACCTCCTGGAATCACAACTACTATCAAGTCTGCAGCTACTCACCATAAGTGTCGGACAGCGGTCCTCTAAGGCATAGTCTGGAAAAATATTTCCAGTCAGGAAGGAGCAAAGCACAATCTCAAATAACAGTTCCATTAATTGATAATGTCTATAATACAATAAAACATATCATGCTAGCTACTGAGAAGACAGTGAAATAATTGAAATGGCAATTTAAGAGAGACAGGTAATATAGAGAGACAGGCAATATGTTACAGTCGGTGCATGTATGGAAATAAAAAGAACAAGAAACAGTATCATATACGGGTGATGTAGTATATGATAAAATAGGGAGCTTTAATCTATTCTACGTGTTTGAAATAGTAGTTTCAAAATGTGATCGGCTTGGGAACATGTACGATAGCTACTGGCCTGGCTAATCATGGGTGAAGAGCATGATTAACACTTACAATTTCTATACTACAATAAGAGGTTATGATCACATTTCTTACTAACTACTTCCCCGCCCCCAACTAGTACTGTGGATCCAACCATGACACGTCACGATACACGAGCAAGTCAAGTCTATCATGTACGATGTCTAAATATACATGTCGTGTACAATGTCAATACGATAATCAAGGTAACATCTCATGACTGCAGATCCAAGCTATACTAGTCCGTGTAACACAGTGTCAAAGATTAAGTTGTAACATTTCAAGATCATTGAACTTATAGCAATTATCAAGAATTGGAAATTATCAGAGAATGTACTTGCCTTGGGTCCTTAGCTGGTATTTATGGATGTCCTGTTCCAGAGTATCCCCTGGGTAAACCAACAGTCCTATAAACACATCACAATTACAACACTTGTATCAGAAGCTATCCTAACACACAGAAGAAATATACTGGCCTCAGGGCTATGCCAGGCAGGGCACTAGTCAACTACGGTCACCTAGTAGATAGATACATAATTATACACATCTTAATTAACATATGTACTTATAATATATACATCAAATTAATTACATATTAAAATATGCTAAGGTTTTATACAAAATATATATATCAATGTATATCAAAATAATTATACACATAATATATATACATTTATACCAGTTAAATTTAATACATACACCTTGGTTAAATACCTACAATATATATACTTTTAAAATAAGTGATACTTGCATATATGTATAAACTTAATAAATAATACTTGTATACACACAAAAGAATTTAACCTAATATGTGTATATCTCTAAAATATATATACCAATATAAATACACTGCTATAGTTGTATTTTTACCAAAATACGTTCATTTCTATATTAACACATGTCAAAATGTGTACATATCATATATGTGCAAAAGTGCATTTTTAGAATATATATATATGGAAAATATTTTAATTGTATGTACAAAGTATATATTAAATAAATAATATACATATGCTAATTTCACATTAATTAAATACATAAATACTTTACATTAATTATATATATACAATTAAATTAAATACATACACTAATTACACATTTATACCTACGCAAATACATACTTGCATACATTGTATATATATACATGTACATTTATCCACATTAAATATATATATACATTAGATATATTAACATACATATTAATTAGATATATACATACATGTATATTTATACACATCAAATATATCTAAACATGTATATACATATATATATACATACATTAAAATATATACTATACATATTTATATATACATTAATACATCCTTAATTATACAATTTATTTGAAGGCATACTATACTCATACAATTAAATAAAAATAATTACTATACATATTTATTTTAAATACATACATTTACAAAATATACATTTATACATGTATTTCCATTTTACAATTAAATATATTAAGTATATACGAAATATATATTTATACGTATACCAATATTATATGTACTATTTAACATTTAATAAAAAATAATACATTATACATACCTACACATACATATACCTATTATATATATATACCCATACGTATATATATATATACATATATATATAAAGATATATATATATAAAAAGAGAGAGAGGAGAGGAAGGGAAAACTTACAGTGGGTCGGCCGGCCGCCGGAGTACGGCAGGAGGATGGCCGGATCTCCGTTGGTGGTGTTGATGGTGTTGATGGGAGGAGATGGAGGAGAGAGAGAGAGGGAGCAGTTGACAGCGGGAGGGAAGCAAGGTGCAGCCGGAGAGGAGTAGCAGCGGCCGGGAAACTGCTGCCAGAGGTCGGAGGGAGGATCTCGGCTCGCCGGCCGGGCTGAGCAGCAGGGAGGCAGTAGGGAGTCGGGGACGGAGTGCAGCGTCGCCGGTCGATGAATGGATGGATGGATGGAGGACAGGCCGGCGGTGGAGGAGCTCGTGAAGAGGGGCCGCCGGAGTTGAGCAGAGGAGCAGCGGGAGGAGAGCCGCAGTGCCGCCGGGCCGAACGCCGGAATGGAGTACTGAGGGGCCGCCGGGGTGCCTGGCACAGGGTTGTGAAGATGGTTTCCGCCCTTTCTTAATATTATTTGAATTTCAAATTCAAAGAATGAAAGAAGTAGAAGAAGAAGAAGAAGAAGAAAGGAAAAAGAGAAGGAGAAAGGAAGAAGAAGAGAAGAAAATGTTCACATACGTAGGAGAGAGGGAGGAGGCTTGAGGAATTTTGGAGGCTTGTGAGGAGGTGGTGTTTTCTAGGTTGCCTAGGGATTAGGGTTGATGTAGACATGTCATTATATAGGATGAGAGAGGGTGTGATGTAGGGTGAGGATTTGACCCACTTAAATGAGTGGCAAGGATGGTTCATGATGGTTCATGAAGGAAATAAATTCATGTAGGGATGAGGGTTTTTAATTAAAAATTAATAGGCTCCCTCATTGGTTAAAAATAATTGGGTGAGGCCACAAAATGCCAAATTGCAATTTAGCCCCCTTAAATTTAGGAAATTGCACAAACACATAAAATGACGAAAATTTGGCGGGCGATTCGGGGTCCGGTGTTTTGTAGGGTCAGGGGGCACTGTATGATGGGTATGGGTGAATTTGCAGGGCACTGGAATTAATTTGGGATTTTAAAATCAGATAAAATGGTATCCTCAATTTAAATAGAAATAAATGCAAGTTGTGTTCAACAATTAATTAGGAGTACATGGAGCCAAAATCAGGTCAGGTCATCAATACCAATACTGAAGAAGACTCAGAACAGTATATTTCCCTAATTTGGGTCGCACGAAAAATAGGTCAAGATGGCCTCCAATTTTCGATTGGAACGCACAACGATACAAAAATAGGAAATTAAAAATAACGTCCGCGACGATTTTTGTGCGGCTAGAAATAATGTACATAGAGCATAATTAGGAGTTGCAAAAATAGCAGAATTGAAGGCGGGCATGTCTAGGGCAAGATGGTGAAATTTGTTGGAAGACAAAAGTCTGGATAGTGCTCCAAATATCGAAGCAAAGGCAATGCGCAAAATATTAAATAAAATATGGAAATAAATTACAAACTCCAAGAATTAAATTCTAAATAAAATAATAAAATCCAGAATTCTATAATTCGGACAGGGGTTCGTCTACTGGGCTTCTAGGTCTAGTCTGCTAGCTAAAATAATTAACACTGCATATAATTATATATTTAATTATACATCGCACAAAATTATTTAAATCAAATACACTATCATGCAATTAATTAATTGTAAATAACATAATATTAAATATTGTAAAAATTCGAAAATACCCCTGTTTTCAGAATGTGGTAGTGACACTTATATTCCAGTCTTTTATTTCAGTATTTTACTTGTTGTTTGTGGATGAGATTAGACACTACCTGTTGTTGATATTAGACTTGTTAGATTTAGAACAGCGTAGCACGCATCGCCAGGATCCATTAAATTGGGATATCCTTGGAGACGTGTCAGTTGGCCAATGCCACGTGGCCTGGTTCCATATATTTTTGGGACTGGGGCATGACATGGTTTTAGTGGTGGCCCATGCAGGTCAGTAACATCAAATATTTATCGCTTGTGGTATGGTAACATGCCCAGCGAGCCTGCAATAGGATAGAAATTACTAGGTCTCATCCACTTGATTACGCCTTTGAACCTCTTCCAAAATTTTAATATATCTGCATCCTGTTTGATTGTTTTCGTACTCTTTCTAATGAAGTTCTATCTCTTACAGCGAGATAAACCTTCGCAGTAGATGTGAGATACTTGGTGCCCTAGTGCCACCTGCAGCACCGAGGGAGGATACGACTCAGGGACCACCCAGAGAGCAGCCTCAGCCGGAGGCACAGGTGATCCCTCAGGCCCCTATGATGCACTGGCATCAAATCTCTCCCGACGAAGGGACGCAGCAGCCAGAGGGCCAGACGTCGCAGACGATTCCGAGGCAGTACTTCGAGGGACAAACCTCGAGGGCGACACCGATGCCACAGTACGAGAGGTCGGCACCCGAGGAGACACCAAGGAGACAGTCGGAGGTACCGCTTCCACCACCTCTACCGTTTCCACCTCAGATGCCACCAGCGGAGGGACAACCCCAGATGATGCAGTTCTTCCAGATGATGATGCAGGCCCAGTGGCAGCAGACGAAGACTCTGAGACAGGGTCTGATGGCAGTACTAGAGAGGGCACCTACCCAAGCAGTAGCACCAGCACCTGCACCTGTCCAGCAAGTAGGCACTGTACGAGGCTTCAGACAGATGGGCCCAGGAACCTTCTCGGGCAAGGAGACGGCCGAGAAGATCTCGGATTGGGTCTCCAACACTGAGATGCTGTTAGAGGGTTTGCAGCTACACTCTGACCTCTGGATGATCGCGGTGAGGGCCCAACTCACAGGCAACGCCCATCACTGGTGGGACTCTATGGAGCACAGCATCGACAGACAACAGACTTTGGAGGAATTTCTGGAATACTTCAATGCGAAGTATTTCCCAGCTACGGTGAGGAACGCCCTGTACTCTCAGTTCCTGCACCTGGAGCAGGGGAACCTGACTGTGGACGCCTACGACGAAGAGTTCAGCAGACTCAGTCGATTCGGTACAGCCTTGATCCCCAACGACTTGGAGAAGGCCAGAAGATTCTACCATGGCCTCTCTCACGAGCTACAGCGGTACACTACTACCCAGGCGAGGATCTCTTATGAAGAGGTCTCAGAGGCGAGGATCCAGGAGGCTATAGGAGGAGGAGCGAGACGTTCCAGCACGAACGTACCAGCCAGGACCCAGCAAGGAGCGGGAGGACCGATCCGTCGTCCAGGAGCGCAGGCGCAGCAGAGGACAGCGCCGTACCAGCAGAAGGAGCTTCTGACCTGTCACTTCTGTGGCAAGAGGGGACACGTCATCCGAGACTGCCGAAAGAAGCTCGGGCTCTGCATGGTATGTGGAGCCAGCCAGCACCTTGCTAGAGACTGCCCCCAGCGCAGAGATGGAGCACCCCAGACTGGATAGAGACCACCAGCAGCACCACTGAGGACACTACCCCCAGCAGGAGGTCAACGTCCACCAGCTACCGGAGGACAACAGAGAGGACCACCCTTGGTCCCACAGGAGGCACACTTCAACCAGGCCTGACAGCAGACAGGAGGGCAGAGGCGCGGGCAAGCCTTTGCTTTAGCATCTATCGAGGAGGAACCAGAGGGAGAGGCTATAGCAGGTATAATTCTAGTTGCATCATTACCTGCAACTGCACAGTTTGATTCTGGAGCTATACTGTCATTTATATCTAGTAGCTTCGTAGCAATGCATAGAGTAGCAACCTCCCCCTTACCTAAGAGTTGGAGAATACTTACTGGAGGAGGCATCGTACCGGTTACCAGCACCATTAGAACGTGCTCGATAATAGTTTATGGTCGAGATGAGAGCGCGATTGTTGGTACTCCCAATGCCAGCTTTCGACGTTGTTCTGGGCATGGACTGGTTAAGCCAGTATAATGCCGTGCAAGATTGCCCGAAGGGTAGCATTACTTTTAGACTGCCAGGACACCCGGAGTTCGAATTCATGCAAGGCACCATCGAGCGAGGAGTAGGACACGCAGCTGGAGCTTACATGGCGATGGAGACGGCACCCCCAGAAATCGTTGCAGAGTTTGAGGATGTTTTCCCAGAGGAGTTGCCAGGCCTACCGCCTGATAGAGAGGTGGAGTTCACCATTGAGCTAGTACCCAGAGCAGCACCGGTATCATTAAATGTGTACCGGTTGGCGAAGAAGGAGCTTGACGAGCTGAAGCTACAGCTAGAGGAGTTGCAGATCAAGGGATTCGTTCGTCCTAGTGCATCACCCTGGGGAGCACCAGTGTTGTTTGTACCGAAAAAGGATGGGACGTTCCGGATGTGCATTGATTACAGAGCCCTTAATGCTCTGACTATCAAGAACAAATACCCCCTGTCGTGAATCGACGATCTGTTCGACCAGCTGACAGGAGCAGTAGTGTTTATGAAGATCGACTTGAGATCGGGCTACCATCAGGTGAAGGTGTGAAGGGAGGACATTCCAAAGACAGCATTTAGGACTCGCTATGGTCACTACGAGTTCTTAGTGATGCCTTTTGGATTGACAAATGTGCCTGCTGTGTTTATGAACCTGATGAACCGAGTCTTCCATGAGTACCTGGACCAGTTCGTGGTAGTCTTCATCGACGACATATTGGTGTATTCGAAGAGCCACGAGGAGCATGGGGAGCACTTGAGGTTAGTGCTAGAGACGCTGAGACGAGAGAGGCTTTATGCCAAGCTGAGCAAGTGCGAGTTTCTTCTAGATCGTGTCGCATTTCTTGGACACGTTATCTCAGGAGATGGCATCTCAGTAGATCCCACGAAGATTTTATCAGTAGAGACGTGGCCGACCCCTACCAACGTTACGGAGGTGAGGAGCTTCTTAGGACTTGCCGGATATTATCGGAGGTTCGTAGAGAACTTCGCAAGGATCACAGAGCCGATGACCCGCTTGACTCCAAGGATCAGGAGTTCACCTGGACAGAGGAGTGTCAGACGGCATTCGAGGAGCTGAAGAAGCGTCTGACTACAGCACCCATCTTGACTATACCTTCTGGACTCGGAGGATTCGTGATCTATAGCGATGCGTCCGGGAAAGGATTAGGATGCGTCTTGATGCAGCATGGAAAGGTTGTGGCCTATGCCTCTTGGCAGCTGAGGACCCATGAGAAGAACTATCCTACCCACGACTTGGAGCTTGCCGTAGTGATCTTTGCTTTGAAGCTTTGGAGGCACTACCTGTACGGAGAGCGCGTGGAGATATTCACCGATCACAAGAGCCTGAAATACGTCTATACCCAGAAGGACCTAAACCAGAGGCAGAGACGTTGGCTCGAAGTGATGGCGGACTTCGAGATTGAGCTGCAGTACCATCCGGGAAAGGCTAATGTAGTAGCCGATGCTTTATGCAGGAAGCCCATAGCATTTTTCCTGACTATCCAACAACATCTGTTGAGAGATCTAGAACAGTTGGGTATCGAAGTCGTCATGCCCGGAGTAGACGGCCAGATGTCGAGTTTCCAGGTGCAATCGACCTTGGTAGAGAGAATCAAGTCTGCTTTGCCGACGGACGCCAGATTTCAGAGGCTTCGACAGAGGACAGAGGCTGGAATACAGACGGGACTGTGTATACACGAGGACGGGACTTTGAGATGTGGAGACTGTCTCTATGTTCCGAATGGAGAGCTACGCCAGGAGCTGATGATGGAGGCGCACAGTTCGACCTATTCTATTCATCCAGGGGGCACGAAGATGTACCGAGACCTGAGGCAGTACTACTGGTGGCACGGGATGAAGAGAGAGATAGCCCGCTTCGTGGCTAAGTGTCTGGTGCGCCAGCAAGTCAAGGCTAAGCATCAGAGGTCTGCCGGATTACTTCAACCGCTCCCGATACCGGAGTGGAAATGGGAGCACATCACCATGGACTTCGTCATGGGTTTCCCGAGGAGTCCTAGTGGTCACAATGCGGTATGGGTAATCGTAGATAGACTCACCAAGTCTGCCCACTTTTTACCCTTCAGGATTGGGCAATCTACGAAAGTCTTGGCAGACATATACATGAGGGAGATTGTACGATTGCATGGAGTGCCAGTCAATATCGTGTCTGACAGGGATACGAGGTTCACATCATACTTTTGGAAGAGTATGCAAGAGAGTCTTGGTACCCGCCTTAAGTTCAGTACTTTGTACCACCCGCAGATAGATGGACAATCCGAGCGCACCATTCAGATGCTGGAGGATATATTGAGGGCATGCATGCTTGACTTCAGCGGTTCATGGGAGGACCACTTGTACTTGGTCGAATTTTCCTACAACAATAGTTATCAGGCGAGCATTCAGATGGCTCCCTATGAGGCATTGTATGGTAGGAAGTGTCGTTCCCCAGTATGCTGGAGCAATATGGGCGAGAGGCAAATTCTAGGACCAGAGCTGATCGTCCATACGGTGGAGAAGGTGAAGAAGATCCAGGGACATCTACGAGCAGCACAGGACAGGCAGAAGCATTAGGCTAATGTGCATCGATGACCCCTAGAGTTCCAGGTGGGAGAACATATGTTCCTGAAGATTTCACCTACTAACGGAACCATCAGATTTGGAGATAGAGGGAAGCTGAGTCCGAGGTACATCGGACCCTTCGATGTGCTAGAGCACGTCGGAGAAGTTGCTTACAGATTGGCATTGCCGCAGACACTGGAAGGAGTTCACGACGTCTTCCATGTATCTCAACTGAGGAGATACATACCGGATCCGAGTCATGTGCTTGACCACTCGGAGATCACCGTTGGTCCAAGCTTGTCATACTAGGAGGAGCCAGTAGAGATTCTGGACCGAAGCGAGAAGGTACTGCGAGGCCAGACTATCCCTCTAGTTCGTGTCGCATGGAGGTAACACGCACCAGGTGAATCAACCTGGGAACGAGAGGATGATATTCGGCAACGCTTTCCCCATCTCTTCGAAGGCCTAGGTATGTGATAGTATTTATTTCATTCAATAGTTTTGATATATGTCTGTTTTAATTTCGAGGACGAAATGCTCTAAGGAGGGTATATTGTAAACCCCCTCGACCAGAAATTAGGGTTAATTAATTAATTTGGCCTAATTAGGGTTAACTAGGTATAATTAAGATTTATTATATAGTATTATAATACTTGTACAATGATTTGATTATTTGGGATGATACCCTAGCTGTTGCCCTAAAACAAATTCCACATATTTGACCTAGACCAGCCAACCCATCATATTGAACCTAGAACAAACCCCGGATACCGATTTTTGTGCCTGATTTTAGTCACACAAAAGTTGTTACAAACGTCCGTACGCAAATTAATTAAATTGTGTAATTACGTTCGTTGTCCGTTCCAATCGAAATTGAGACCCAACCTCACCCAGTTTTGACCAACCCAGATCATGATATTATTGTACACTGAGCCTACTACACTGATGATCCTTGTCCAACCAAATTTAGACTCTCAAATTTTTATTAAATTAAATTAGAAACACCGGTGCATTAATTACGAATTAATTAATGTGGTGACCTAACCTCATTTGAATTAGACCCAACTCCAACCCAAATCCACACCTACACCCACAAGCCTCATACAAAACACCATACACCATCCTAGCCCAATGAGGAACACCAAACATGGTATTTGTTTACATTAAATCCCTAATTTCAGGAATTGTGTAAATACCAAATTGTTTAGGGACCTATTTGAAAAATTGCAATGAGGTATCCCTCTCTCATTGGCCAAGCATCATGGAGAAGAGAATTGGTCATGCCCTTACCGTATCCATTTATTTCCCCCCCATTCCTTTGTACTTACATTACTTTATGTAGGGCACATCATGGCCCTAAATTTAAAATGGCCCATTCCTAGCCCTCCCCTCTTCTTGATGAACATCCCTAACTCTCCAAAAAAATAGGTCCAGCCGGCCCTAATCCCTAGGCAGCCCCCCCTCACTCTCTCTCCTACTTATACATTAATTTATACCACATAGAAGGCACACAAACCTAGAAACTACTCAAAACCTTAGTTCTCCCAAAACCCCAGCCCCTAGCCCGACCCGTGCAAACTGCCACCCGCCGCCTCATACCGGCCAACCACCGCCTCCGGCCACCCCCATAGTCACCCGACCACCTTAGCCGGACCATCCCCCACCTGCCACCACCGCCACCCGCCGCCTAGTCGCCTGAGCAGCTCCCCCCAACAGCTATCCCCAACCCGACTGCCCCCTCCCGCACGCACAGCAGAGCCACCCGACCTCCCCGTACTCTGCCACCACTGTACCACCGACCGCCCAACTCAGCCCCACTCTTCCTCGGCCAACCCCCTTCTTCCCCGCCGAGCCTCGCCGCCGGTCGACCCCTCAGCCACCCGTAATCGCCCCCGCAGCGCCGGTATTCCCTGAACCGCTGCTGCTGAGCCGACGTCCCCGTGCGACGCCGGAGCTCCGTCCGGCCACCCCCGTCGGCGACGTCCAGCCACCGAGACCCCCTCGACCTGAGCTCCGTTCAGGTATATTAGTTTATGTATAAATACATGTATTTTTATACGTATTAGGTGTTGCAATGAGTATATACATGTATTATATATAGGTTTCTATATTTTATCTTAGTATTTAAGTATATGTATTCTGTATTTACTTAATAAATATGTATACATATACTGTATTCAGTTGTACAAATATATATATATATATTTGTGGCTCATATTAGATATATATGTAGTATGTATTGTGTACATGATTTTAATACCTGGTTATATATTTAAAATCTAATATGTATAAGTATATAAATAAATATATATGTATGTGTATACGTATATGTATATTTTAGAAATACATTTTTTAATGTATATTACTGTACTCTTATATATTTATTATATATATTATGCATAATAATAAATGTGTATTAGTATATTATATATTTATACTATGAGGTATATATACATAAATATATTAATTGGTATATTTAGTATTTTGTGTATATATATAAATATATATGTATTTTAGTATATATGTAAATATATGTATATGAATATATATATATATATATATATACATTGTGTAATTAGTATAATTATAGTGTACATGTATGTATGCATGTAGGTATATTTTTATTACATGAAGAATATTAAATACATATATATATTATTCTTAAATATATTTTTCTATGACCAAGTATATTATATGTAATATAATATTATATATTAAATACTGGTACGTATTAAGCATCTAGTATGTATTTGAAAATGTATATATAAACATAATTATTAGTATATACAAATTAATACATAAGTACTATTTTTGTACTATTAAACAAATATATTATTTTAATATATTTGAGTATGATTTAGTGTATATACTTATATATATATATACAGTCCAGACCCTGTGTCAGCTGTAGATACAAGCAGTGTGTCTTAGTCGTGCTATTATAGCGACTAATATTGTCATATGTATACCATATATAGGACTACTGGACAGTACCGCCGAGGCATCAAGAGCAGGACTTTGGATTTCGCAGCTACTCGGGACAGGCAAGTATACCTTGCTGGATTACTACTTAAAATTAAATGTTAAATATTGCAAATATACATGAACTGTGTGCGTCCGAGATTTACTCGGGTGCAGTCGACAATGAGTCGATGAGTAGTGTACTAGACCTAGTTGCTAGCTGACTCACCTTCGACTGTGAGGATATTTTGATATCTTCCTAGACCATGGCACTATACACGTATTGCGATGGTACACTCATATTGGGATGCGGGTCCGCGTACCCGATTCACTATCGGTACGTACGACATACATCACGGACTAGCATGTATTCTAGAATAATATAGTTAATTGAGACTTGACATCTAGATACGGTACACTCAAGTCGTGCATTCGACTTGCATATCTACATTGGGCAGGAAGGACAACTGACAAACGTATGGGATACCCCCATCGGACTCTGTGGTGTCCAGAGGAACCACAGACCCGATGACTCCCTATATTCAGACACCGCGCTCTTCGGAGTGTTACGGACGTATATACATTGCAGATACCACGTCCCTTAGAGTGTGGATGTTATATATATACAGATACCTCATTCTTCGGAATGATGGACGTTACAGATACCATACTCTAGAGGACGTTGGTCGTTATGCCTACACCTACCTATACGTTTCGAGGTTGTCCTTACATTGCATTCACTTAGATGGTTAGCACACCCCTCTTTATTTTTATTCAGTATTATATCTGGCATGCATATTATATCTTGTTACGTCCCTCTGAGGACCTGGTTATATTTCAGATCTGGACGAGGCCTATTATCCCATAGTTTATGGTCTAGGTGTAGAGACGAGGTTTGCTCTTGACGAGGAGCTAGAGGTCCTTCCATCAGAGTACCCCTGATCAGATTGGTAGGCCTTCCGCCTATGACTGGAGCTCCTTACCTACTTAGCCGTTGTTCTAGTCACTCTTATTATCAGTACTTTATTTCAGACTATCAGCACTTATCTCCAACATTTGTAGTGGGTTTGTTCCCACCAGACATATTTCAGTTGTATTATGTCATTCGACTATGTCCTTATATTCCAGTCTTTCATTTTAGTATTTTACTTGTTGTTTGTGGATGAGATTAGATACTGCCTGTTGTTGATATTAGACTTGTTAGATTTAGGACAGCGTAGCACGCTTCGCCAGGATCCATTAAATTGGGATATCCTCGGAGACGTGTCAGCTGGCCAATGCCACGTGGCCTGGTTCCATATATTTTTAGGACTGGGGTATGACAGCCCATGACCTATTTAACTTGTCTCTGAAAGTGGTGCTTACGGGCTATCTAACTATATGGCTGCATAACTTTGTGGTTCCTAGCGGTTCGGGCTCTTTGGAAAGAGTTAGCTGGAACCTTATTCTACTTGCTGTGAAGCTCATTGTCAGTCATCCATTTGCTCTCCTCCTGATAATGGTATGTAATATTCATTGCGGGCTGCAAGAATTTGTGGAAAAGTTGATACCCAAGGGGGGAAAAAGGTGACTTCCCTCGAGTAAAGCTCCCCTACCACTACTTAATGGGGTGGTTGATCCTGCACCACCCTGCTATAATGTATCATGGTATGTAAGAGGATACTGAAAAAGGGGATGCCTTTCTCCGACATTACCGTGGAAGGGAGTGGGTACATTCGGGCATACCTACTTGTCGGAAGATGCTAAGCTTTATGGATGGTTTCAACTTCTTTGTAGTTTCTCTCTGGTATGTGGGCTTTAGGGAGGGTAAAGATCTCGAGGATGTCGGTACCGGGTCTTCTGGTTTGCCAAGGCAAGCTATTTATTGGCTGTTGTCGATCCGGTCCTCTAACCTGGTATATTAGAATTAGGATAAGGTTTTCCTATAACCGTACCTCCCAAGCTGCTTCGTTCGTTAGTTTGGCTATAGTCAACTATTATTGGGTACCCCAAGCTCGAGCTTAGGTTCCATAGGGAGCTTACTTGATGGAGCTCGGGCTTGGCTATATTATAACGCCGGCTGTACCAGAGCGTATTTTACTTCACCCTTACAGTGGCCTACGACTTGCATCCTGTATGCGGTCGTGAAGTTCTACTATTCCGTAAATAATTTATCTCAGGGCTATGATCGGGAGCGGAGCTTCATTCTCAGGACCAAGCTGGACCTGTAGCGAGAGGGCACTTTTATGACCTGTTCCCACCATTATGGAAATCACAGGGTTAGAACCCAGAGAAGGAGTCAACCAGCTAGCCGTTGTTTCTTCAATGCGACATGCTTAGACTTTGGCAGGGCCTTTGTCCTCGAAGCGAGTGAAGAAGACTATTATTTTCAAGGTGACGGGGATAATATGACCTTTCCCTTGGCTTCGTGAAGGGGCTGGGAGACAGTCTTTGGTATTAGTGTAGTATCTTGTGTTTCTATTTTTTTCTTTCTTTTTATGTCCTTTTATGTGATTGACTCTTTTTCTTTCTTTCTTTTGTAGAGAGTGGATACTGTGGGTCAGCGCATCGCTGCAGAATCAGGTCAGGCTTCTTCCCTTTGGCTTGATCAGGCGAAGGTTGTAGTCGGGGTCGATACAGCTGTCGAGCATGCCAATCCAACACAAGTTCTGTAAACCCCCTCGACCAATTTAGGATTTATTTTATTTAAATTTAGAGACTAGGATTTATTTTGATACCATTAGAATTAATATGCGGCAATTATATGTCTTAATACACCTTACCGTTGCTACGAGGTTAAAGTGCCACACTAGTAGTTACCTTTGACCCAATGTCACAAATATCTCCTAGACATGCCAGACTACCCATCTGACCATTGTGTAACTTTAGATACTCGTTATTGCGTCTCATCTTAGCTACGCATTATTCGTTAAAAGAACGTCTTATGCATTATATTAATTTAATTAAATTGAGGCCAATTTTATCCTAAACAGGACCCAACCAAGCCCACATGCACCCTTTTACGTGGACCAGTCCCACCCCAACGAGTCAAGACCGGCCCAAGTCCTGAGGTCAGCCCAAAATTCCCTCCTTTATAAATACACATATTCCCTAACATTAAAACCTAAAACTTATTATCATCAACACCTCCAAAGAAACCCTAGCCGACCCCTTCATCTTAACCGAGCATCCCCTGCCCCCTCCCCCTCCCCTACCGGACACCCACTGCCACTGTCTCAAGCCACCATCACCACTTCAAACCACCGCCACCTGACCACCACCCCCATCCACCATCGCCACCATCTCCTTCACCATCACCAACTTCCTCCATTAAACTCGAACCCCTTAGCCGCTACCCCGAGCGCCCCTGCCGCCTTTGGCACCACCAACCACCACTTCCAGGCCGACCATGATCTCCCTACGACCCTGTCTGCCTTCCCCCGCCGCCAAGACGTCACTGCCACCGCTGCCAAATGCTGCTGCCACTGCTACACCTACTGTAGTTGCTGCCACAGCCGCTGCTGCCTTGCTGGCCGCCGACCGGAGCCGTCCCCTCGCTGGAGTATGCACAGTCGACGAGCACATGCCCTCTCCCTTTCAACCATGCCTAGGTAACCATCGTTTTGACTCTTCTCGTTGTGGTGTCGATTGTGTCGTGTGTCGAGTTTGGACACAAGTTAATTAATGTTGAACCATGTATTGGTATATGTAGGATGTAATTAGATTAGTATAATAATTAATGAGTTAGTAATTAATAAACTAGTAAATAACCCTAATAATTTGAATTATTATAAGGACTCATAATTCACCAAAACCTAGGCCTTGATCAAACACAAGTAACATGAGAAAGAAGGACAAGTAATTATGCAAAACATAAAGAGTTCCGTAAACCCAGAACTTAGTACTTTATTGTCGCGAGAGACACGGTAACTGAGGACAGGACACGTGCATACCTTAGCTACTTGCGCATGCGCCTCTGTAGTCGACTAGCCATGACCCTTGCGGCAGTACTTAAGCGTATCTTCATAGTTTGTGTATATATGGCTTTAGTGTCTGATGCTAGATTGCTATATTATATTGTGTGTTTAGGGTCATTGGATCAGCCAGAAGACACTGCAGGAACAGGCTATTGGCATTCACAGCTTGAGGACCCAGGCAAGATACCTTGCCATATTTACTGTTTAATTTAAATTATGTATATGTTGTATGATATCTTGTTGCTTATTTCGTATGACAGTGCGCGTCCGAGATTGACTCGGGTGTAGTCGACGGATGCGTCGATGATTTAGTTTACTTGACTTAGTCTCTAGCAGACTCACCCTGTTTGGGAGGATACTCTGATATTTTTCGAGACCTAACACTACTACATGGTTCACAGTGACAAATTCATATTGGGATGCGGGATCGCGTACTCGACTAGCTATCGGTGCGTATGACATGCATCATGGTTAGTCAGTAATTTAGGATTATTATATTTGTAGAGACTTGGCATATAGATACGTGGTATGCATATCGAATATTCGACTTGTGTATCTACATTGGGCGGAGAGGACAACTAGTAGGCGTATAGGATACAAACATTAGGATCCGTAGTATCCAGAGGTGCCACGGATCCAATGACTCCCTCTATACAGATTCCCCGTTCTTTGGAGTAGTATAGACGTTATATTATTCAGATTCCCTATTCTTCGGAGCGGTATGGATATTATATACTTGTAGATTCCCCGCTCTTCAGAGCGGTATGGACGTTATATACTTTTATATTCCCCATTCTTTGGAGCGGTATGGACGTTATATACTTGCAAATTTCCCATTCTTCGGAGCGGTATGGACGTTATGCCTACGCCTACCCATACGTACCAATGTTGTCCTTACATTACATTCACTTAGATGGTTAGCACACCCTTTATTTATTTTATTTAGTATTTATATATGGCATGCTTCTATGTATCTTCTTACATCCCTCTGAAGACCTGGTACCTTTCCAGATTTGGACGAGGCATATTACCCCACAGTGTATGGACCCGAACAGGAGATGAGGTACGCTACAGCTGAGGAGCTAGAGGTGCTACCGTCAGAGTTTTCGTGATCAGTTAGTAGGCCTTCTGCCTAGGAGTGGATGCATCATTAGCTAGTCAACCGATGCCCTAGTCATTATCTTTTATCTATCATTTCAGTATTTTATTTCATCATAGTAGTGGGTTTGTCCCCACCAGACATTCTTAGTTGTACTATAATATTTTGAGACTGGCGTTTATCTTCTAGCATTTATTTCAGTACTATCTTACTGTTTATATTATAGATGAGAATAGATTACCTATTGTTGATTGATATGGGATAGGTTAGTATTTTAGGACAGTGTAGCACTCTTTGTTAGGATCCATTAAATTAGGATATTCTCGAAGATGTGATAGCTAGCTATTGCCACGTGGACTAGTCCCGTGTATTTTGGGACTGGGGCATGAAATAGTTTTAGTGGTGGCCCATGCAGGTCGAGTTTTCGCTTATGGTATGGTAACATCCTCAGCGAGCCTGCAATCAGATAGAAATTAACAGGTATCATCCACTTTGATTATGTCTTTGAACTTTCTTCATATTACTTCTAAATATATACATCCTGTTTGATTGATTCTGTACTCTTTTAATGAATTCCTATCTCTTACAGCAAGATAAATTTGCGCAGTTGACAAGGAGCACCCAGTACCGTGGTGCCAGTTAATACAAACCAGGGAGAGGAGATACCCCAAGGACTAACTAGAGGGCAACCATCACCACAAGCCCCGGTAATTCAACATGCCCCGTTGATACAGTGGCACGAGACCTCTCAGGGCGATCCTATACAGCAGCATGAGGGACAGACTTTCCAGATGATCACCACACAGCATTTTTAGGGCCAAACTCTAGGGGCTACGCCAATGCCACATACCGAGAGGCCGATATCTGAGAAGACGCCTACCGCACAGCCAGAGGTTCCCTTACCACCACCTCCACCTTATCCACCTCAGATGCCACAATTAGATGGACAGTCGCAGATGCTTCAATTCTTCCAAACTATGATGCAAACACAGTGGCATCAGACCGAGACATTGAGACAGAGTTTGATGGTAGTACTAGAGAGGACACTTGTCACAGCACCATTACCAGCACCTCCACCAGCTCAAACAAGTGGTATTGTACGATAGTTTTGACAGATGGGACCAGATACTTTTTTGGGCAATGAGACTGTAGAACAGATCTTCGATTGGGTTTCCAACACGGAGATATTATTAGAGGCTTCACAACTGCATCCAGACCTTTGGATGACCGTAGTGAGGGCCCAACTAAAAGGCAACGCCCATCACTGGTAAAATTCTATTAAGTGCAGTATAGGCAAGAACTATGGTTGGGAACAGTTCTTAGAGTACTTCAACGCGAAGTATTTCTCGGCCATAGTCAAAAATGTCCTGTTCTCCCAGTTTCTATATCTAGAACAAAGGAATATAACTATTGACACATATGACACGAAGTTTAACTGTCATAGCAGATTTGGTGCCATCCTGATACCCAACGATCTAGAGAAAGCCCAGAGGTTCCATCACGGCCTCACTTTCGAGCTACAGAGGTATACCACCACACAGGAGAGGATTTTTTATTAGGAGGTTCTTACAGAGGCGAGGATCCAGGAGGCCATTGGCAGAGAAGCAAGACGTTCCAGCATGACCATACTAACCAGAGCCCAGCCCGGAGTAGAAAGACCGATCCGTCATCTCGGAGTACAGACGTAGCAGAGGATAACACCATACCAGCAAAATGAGCTTTCGTCTTGCAACTACTGTAGTAAGAGAGAATATTACCAGAAGGACTGCCGAAAGAGACTAAGAATATGCATGATTTGTGGAGTAAGCCAGCACTATGCCCAAGACTGCCCACAGCACAGAGACATAGTACCGCAGATAGGACAGAGGCCAACAACACCAGTCTCGAGGATACTACCCCCACCAGGAGGCCAGCATCCACCAGCACCCGGAGGATTTCGGAGGGGACCACCCTTGGCCCTACAGCAGACACAGTTTGACCGAGCCAGACAACAGGCCGGAGGACAGAGACATGGACAGGCCTTTGCATTAGCATCTACTGAAGAGAAAATAGAAGGGGAAGCTATCACAGCTACCATTTTAGTTGTATCATTACCTGCAACTGCATTATTTGATTCTGGTGCTACACTATCTTTTATATCTAGTAGATTCTTAGCAATGCATAGAGTAGCTACTTCCCCCTTACTTAAGAGTTGGAAAATTCTGACCGTAGGAGGTATCGTGCTGGTAACCAGCATTATTAGAACGTGTTCGATAGTCGTATATGGTAGAGAGATGAGAACACGATTCTTGGTATTACCCATGCCATACTTTGACGTTGTGCTAGGCATGGACTGGTTAAGCCAGTACAATGTTGTACTGGATTGCCGGAAAGGTAGCATCATTTTTAGACTGCCAGATCAACCAGAGTTTGAGTACATGCGAGGGACCGTTGGAGTAGGACAGGTAGCTGGAGCTTACATGGCTATGGAGATTGTACCCCTACCAATAGTTACAGAATTTGAGGATGTATTTCCTAAAGAATTGCCAGGCTTACCGCCAGATAGAGACGTAGAGTTCACTATTGAACTAGTACCCAGAGCAGAACCGATATCTTCTAATATATACCGATTAGCGAAGAAGGAACTAGATGAGCTGAAGCTAAAATTAGAGGATTTACAGAGCAAGGGATTTATCCATCCTAGTACGTCACCCTGGGGAGCACTAGTGTTGTTTGTACCTAAGAAGGATGGAACAGTACGTATATGCATTGATACAGAGTCCTTAATGCTTTGACTATCAAGAACAAGTACCCCCTGTCACGGATTGATGATTTATTCGACCAGTTGACAGGAGCAGTGGTGTTCACAAAGATCGACTTGAGATCGGGTTATCATCAAGTAAAGGTACAAAAAGAAGACATTCAAAAGACAATATTCAGGACTCGTTATGGTTACTACGAGTTTTTAGTGATGTCTTTTGGACTGACGAATGCACCTGCTGTATTTATGAACTTGATGAACAGAGTATTCCACCAATAGTTAGACCGGTTCATGGTAGTCTTCATCAACGACATCTTGATGAATTCGAAGAGCCACGAGGAGCACGAAGAGCACTTGAGACTAGTGTTAGAGATGCTGAGGAGAGAGAGGCTTTATGCCAAGGTGAGCAAGTATGAGTTTCTTCTAGATCGGGTCGCTTTTCTTGGATACGTCATCTCAGGAGATGGTATTTCAGTAGATCCGGCGAAGATTTCATCAGTAGAGACATGGCCAACCCCTACTAATATCTCAAAAGTGAGGAGTTTCCTTGGACTTGCTGACTATTACCGAAGGTTCATAGAGAACTTCGTGAAGATTGCAGAGCTGATGACCCGCTTGACCCATAAGGAGCTGGAGTTCACCTGGACATAGGAGTGTCAGAAGGCATTCGATGAGCTGAAGAAGCGTCTGACTATAGCACCTATCTTGACCATACCTTCTGGACCCGGAGAATTTTTGATCTATAGCGATGCATCCGGGAAAGGATTAGGATGTGCCTTGATACAACATGGAAAGGTTGTGGCCTATGCCTCTAGGCAATTGAGGACCCATGAGAAGGACTATCCCAACCATGACTTGGAGCTTGCCGCAGTAAGTTTTGCTTTAAAGCTTTGGAGGCACTACCTATATGGAGAAAGAGTGGAGATATTCACTGATCATAAGAGCCTGAAGTACGTCTATACCCAGAAGGACTTGAACCAGAGACAGAGATGTTGGCTCGAGGTGATGACAGACTTTGAGATCGAGCTACAGTACCATCCCAGAAAGGCCAATGTGGTAGCTGACGTATTGAGAAGAAGACCCATGGTATTCTTATTGACTACCCAACAACATCTGTTGAGAGATCTAGAGCAGATGGGTATAGAGGTCGTTATGCCCGGAGTAGACGGACAGTTGTCAAGTTTTTAGTTGCAATCGATATTAGTGGAGAGGATCAAGGCTGCTTTGCCGACATACGCCAGATTCCAGAGTCTTCGACAGAGGACAGAGGCTAGAATACAGACAGGATTATGTATACATAAAGATGAAACCTTGAGATGCAGAGATCGTCTCTACGTTCCTAATGGAGAACTTCGTCAGGAGTTGATGTCAGAGGCACACAATTCGACCTACTCTATTCATCCAGGAGCCACGAAGATGTACAGAGACTTAAGGCAGTACAACTGGTGGCATGGAATAAAGAGAAACATAGCCCGCTTTATGGTAAAGTGTCTGGTATGTCAGCAAGTCAAAGCTGAGCATCAGAGATCTCCAGGATTACCTCAACCGCTCCCGATATCGGAGTAAAAATAGGAGCATGTCACTATGGATTTTGTTACTGGCTTTTCGAGGAGTCCTAGTGGTCGTAATACAGTATGGATAATCGTAGATAGGCTCACCAAGTCAGCACACTTTTTACCTTTCAGAGTTGGGCAATCTATAGAGGTCTTAGTAGATATGTACATGAGAAAGATTGTGCGACTGTATGGAGTGCCAGTTAGTATAGTGTCTGACAGGGATACGAGGTTTACATCTTACTTTTGGTGGAGTATGCAAGAGAGTCTTGGTATTCGCCTGAAGTTTAGCACATCGTATCATCCGCAGACAGATGGTCAATCAAAGCACACCATTCAGACATTGGAAGACATATTAAGAGCGTGCATGCTCGATTTTAGGGGATCTTGGGTGGACCAATTGCATTTGGTCAAATTTTTCTACAACAATAGCTATCAAGCGAGCATTCAAATGGCTTCCTATAAAGCATTATGTGGAAGGAAGTATCGTTCCCTAGTATGTTGGAGTGATATAGGCGAGATACAAATTCTTGGGCAAGAATTGGTTGTTCGTACAGTGGAGAAGGTAAAGAAGATCCAAGGGCACCTGCGAGCAGCACATGACAGGCAGAAGCATTGGAAGAATGTGCATCGACGACCCCTAGAGTTCCAGGTTGGAGATCACGTATTTCTAAAGATCTCACCTACTCGAGGGACTATCAGATTTGGAGGAAGAGGAAAGCTGAGTCCGAGGTACATCCGACCATTCGATATGTTAGAACGAATCGGAGAGGTTGCTTACGGACTAGCCTTACCACAGACTTTGAAAGGAGTCCATGACGTCTTCCATGTATCTCAGCTAAGGAGGTATATACTAGATCCGAGTTATATGCTTGACCATTCAGAAATTATAGTCGGCCCGAGCTTATCATACCAAGAGGATCCTGTTGAGATTCTGAACAGAAGTGAGAAGATATTACGAGGTCAGACTATCCCCCTAGTCCGTGTCATATGGAGGCATCATGCACCAAGCGAGTCAACCTAGGAACGTGAGAAGGATATTCGACAGCGTTATCCCCACCTCTTCGAAGGACTAGGTATATAGTAGCATTTTATTCCAGTCAGTAGTTCTTACCATATTTGTGTTTTAATTTCGAGGATGAAATACTCTAAGGAGGGTAGATTATAAACCCCCTCGACCAATTTAGGATTTATTTTATTTAAATTTAGAGACTAGGATTTATTTGGGTACCATTAGAATTAATGTGCGGCAATTATATGTCTTAATACACCTTACCGTTGCTTCGAGGTTGGAGCGCCACACTAGTAGTTACCTTCAACCTAATGTCACAAACATCTCCTAGACATGCCAGACTACCCATTTGACCATTGGGTAACTTTAGATACTCGTTATTGCGTCTCATCTTAGCTACGCAATATTCGTTAAAAGAATATCTTGCACATTATATTAATTTAATTAAATTGAGGCCAATTTTATCCTAAACAGGACCCAACCAAGCCTACGTGCACCCCTTCACGTGGACCAGTCCCACCCCAATGAGTCCAGACTGGCCCAAGTCCCGAGGTCAGCCTAAAATTCCTTCCTTTATAAATATACATATTCCCTAACATTAAAACCCTAAAACTCATTATCATCACCACCTCCAAAGAAACCCTAGCCGACCCCTTCATCTTAACCGAGCATCCCCTGCCCTTCCCCGACCGGACACCCATCGCCATCGCCTCAAGCCACCATCACCACTTCAAACCACCGCCGCCTGACCACCACACCCATCCACCATCGCCACCATCTCCTTCACCATCACCAACTTCCTCCATTAAAACCGAACCCCTTAGCCACTGCCCCGAGCGCCCTCGCTGCCTCTAGCATCGCCAACCACCACTTCCAGGACAACCCCAATCTTCCCACGACCTTGACCGCCTTCCCCCGCCGCCAAGACGCCGCTGCCACCGTTGGCAGACGCCGCTGCCGCTGCTACACCTACTGCAGTTGCTGCCACAGTCACTGCTGCCTTGCTGTATGTCGACCGGAGCCATCCCCTCGTCGGAGTATGCACAATCGACGGGCACATGCCCTCTCCCGTTCAACCATGCCTAGGTAACCATCGTATTGACTCTTCTCGTCGTGGTGTCGATTGTGTCGTGTGTCGAGTATGGATACAAGTTAATTAATGTTGAACCATGTATTGGTATATGTAGGATGTAATTAGATTAGTATAATAATTAATGAGTTAGTAATTAATAAACTAGTAAATAACCCTAATAATGTGAATTGTTATAAGGACTCATAATTCACCAAAACTTAGGCGTTGATCAAACACACAGTAACATGAGAAAGAAGGACATATATTATGTAAAACATAAAGAGTTCCATAAACCCAGAACATGGTACTTTATTGTCGCAAGAGATACCATAACTGAGGACAGGACACGTGCATACCTTAACTATGTGCGCACACACCTCTGTAGTCGACTAGCCGTGACCCTTGCGGCAGTACTTAAGCTTAGCATCGTAGTTTGTGTATATATGGCTTTAGTATCTGATGCTAGATTGCTATATTATATTATATGTTTAGGGTCATTGGATCAGCCATGAGATACTGCAGGAATAGGCTATTGGCATTCACAACTTGAGGACCCAGGCAAGATACCTTACCATATATACTGTTTAATTTAAATTATGCATATGTTGTATGATATCTTGTTGCTTATTTTATATAACTGTGCGCGTCCGAGATTGACTCAGGTGCAGTCAACGGATGCGTCAATAATTTAGTGTACTTGACTTAGTTTCTAGTAGACTCACCCTATTTGGGAGGATACTCTGATATCTTTCGAGATCTGATACTACTGCATGGTTCATAGTTACAAATTCATATTAGGATGTGGGTTCGCGTACTCGAATAGCTATCGGTGCGTATGACATGCATCACGGTTAGTACGTAATTCAGGATTATTTCATTTGTAGAGACTTGGCATATAGATAAGTGGTATGCACGTCGAGTATTCGACTTGTGTATCTACATTGGGTGGAGAGGACAACTAGTAGGCGTATGGGATACACACATTAGGATCCGTAGTATCCAGAGGAGCCACGGATCCAATGACTCCCTCTATAAAGATTTCCCGTTCTTTGGAACGGTATGGACGTTATATTATTCAGATTCCCCGTTCTTCGGAGCGGTATGGACGTTATATACTTGCAGATTTCCTATTCTTTGGAGCGGTATGGACGTTATATACTTGTAGATTCTCCGTTCTTCGGAGCGGTATGGACGTTATGCCTACGCCTACCCATACGTACCAATGTTGTCCTTATATTGCATTCACTTAGATGGTTAGCACACCCTTTATTTAATTTATTCGGTATTTATATATATGACATGCTTCTATGTATCTTGTTACGTCCCTCTGAGGACCTGGTACCTTTCCAGATTTGGACGAGGCATATTACCCCACAGTGTATGGACCCAGACATGAGACAAGGTATGGTATAGCTGAGGAGCTAGAGGTGCTACCGTCAGAGTTTCCGTTATCAGTTGGTAGGCTTTCTGCCTAGGAGTGGGTGCATCATTAGCTAGTCAGCCGATGCCCTAGTCATTATCTTTTATCTATTATTTCAGTATTTTATTTCGTCATAGTAGTGGATTTGTCCCCACCAGATATTCTTGGTTGTACTATGATATTTTAAGACTGGCATTTATCTTCCAGCATTTATTTCAGTACTATCTTGCTGTTTATATTGTGGATGAGATTAGATTACCTGTTGTTGATTGATATAGGACATTTTTGTATTTTAGGACAGTGTAGCACTCTTTGTTAGGATCCATTAAATTGGAATATCCTCGAAGACGTGACAGCTGGCTATTGCCACGTGGCCTGGTCCCGTATATTTTGGGATTGGGGCATAACAGGTTCAGATTCCTCCTCCTTTGGTGGAAGCGGTTGAAGTCACAACCCATTCTTCTTTGTCGGTAGAATTTGTTTTCAGGGACCCCACTCTTCAGAAATCTATTCCTGATGTATCTTTGACTGGGGATATTAGTGATTGGGACAGCCCCTCGAAAGAGGATTTTCTATCCGATAGTAACCCCCCACTCGACTGGGAGGGTGACAATTTTTTTAATATGATGGCCGCTATGTTGCTGGGGCAGAACTCCCAGTGCGAACTGGTGCTTCGGGTGCATCTCTTCTCGTTTATTCTACAGGTGACCCATTTTTGTACCACTTTTTTACCCTTCTTGAGAAGGTGGCTCAAATTATGACAACCTCTCTAGGCGGTTCTTGAGCAGAAACTTCTGACGGAGAGGAAGGTAGTACCATGGCAAAAAGGGAGTCTCCCATCCTTTCGCAAGAACTGTGCTTGATGCTTGTCGAGGAAGTGTCAGGATTTGGAGAGGAGGCCCTGGCCATAGGAGAATCTAATCAGAGGAAAGGTTTTCTAGAGATCAGTACTGAAGGAAGACCCTCCACTCCAGCACCTATGATGGGTTATATTATGGACGCGAAGATGTTAATGGAAGCAGAGGGATTAGGGAAGGCCCCGGTTGCAAGAGACCCCAAATGTGAGCTGAATCGAACGAAGGTTATGGAGGTGACGGCCGTACGACCTTTTGGAGTAGTCACTGGTCCCACAATGGTAGCCGAACAACCTCTGGCTCCCTCAAGTAAGTAGGAGGGTAGGCTTTCCTCTTTTCCATTATATAGGTGTTTTTAATTGTTAACATTGTCTCTTTCTGTCATTCCAGATGTTCTATCGTCAGCGGGGAACTCTCTAGCTCTACCTTCTATGACCCATCTTTCTTTGGTCGATGCGGATGACTATGTCTCCCTTCACATGGAGTCCTTCTTCCTTCATATGGAGTCATTCTTTCTCCATCTGAGACGGGGGGTATCTGGTGTCCTGGAGAGGGACCAATATTTTACCCTGGCCAAATCTTCAAAATTGTCTCTAGTTGAACTGATCAAAGGTTACCCCGGTTATGAGGCTCGGGCAGACGAACTGGTGGCGCAGGTAGAGGAGCTCGAGACCTGTCTTGCCGAGTTAAAGTTTTTTGACAATACGGGTCTAGCGTCTATGGATGCTGAAGAAAAGAATCGCTTGATTGTCATCCTTGCTAAGGACATGTCTGCTTACCCTCTTCGCAAGGAGATTCTTAAATGCGAAGCAGTGGAAGCTAGTATCAAAGAGGTAGAGTTTGTTGCTGCTAGAGAGATTCGTGCCCATACCAAGGAGATGCTGGGCAAACGTCTAGTGGACGTACAAGTATAAATTGAGCAACTTCAAGCAGAGGAGGTAAAGCTCGAGTCTGATGCTCATCGCATAATGGAGAAGGAACTCACACTTGTTGAGCAAGATGATGCCAACACCTAGTATGCCGCACACTTTAAGGTTCATATAGTGGATTTAGAGGCCGAGCACGAGAGGCTGGCCATCTTTCAGGATAAAATCGTGCTTCAACGGGAAGCTGAACACCGGGCTGCTGATGGTGTCTATCTTAGAGCGGATGAGTAGAGGCATCAGATTGATGAACTGTGTACTAATACTAATAGGTCCCAAGGATCATAGTTTTTCTTTCTTTTTCTCGAATTTTCTTTTTCCAGTGCTTTAATATGCCTTTTGATGTGATTCCCTTATTTTCAGAAACAGAGATTTCTATTTTGCTGATATAACACAATCTCGTAATTATTAAGGACATCCTTTTTAGGATATATGAGAGGGCATATTATTTATGGTGCGTCTGGGCGCAAATAATAAATTTAACAAAAATCCTATCAGAGGTGATAGATTTTGGTGGACAAATCATCACTGGCATACTCGTGGTAAAGTACGAATGACTAGTTTAGGTAGCAACCAAGGTCGGAGGCGGCGGTTGATAGTTTGTTGTGAAATAATGTTTGGGGATATAGTTCAGAGATGAACTCATATTTCCATGGTAAAGTTTACTCAGAGGTAATATGGACATGGTAAACATTATTGATAATGTTTAGGAATATAGTTCAAAGATATTATGGACGTGAACTTATAGTCCTATAGTAAAATTTACTCAGAGGTAATATGAACATGGTAAACCTTATTGGTGAGAGTACGGTGGTGAACCATAGTCTCATTGGAAAGTTTAGTCAGAGGTAGTATGGACATGGCCAACCATGTTGATAAGAGTATGGTTCAGAGGTAATATGGATGTGGACCATTATCTCATGGTAAAGTTTACTCAAAGGAAATATGTACATGGTAAACCTTATTAATTATGTTAGGAGCATGGTTCAGAGGTAATATGGACATAAACTATTTGATCTAGAAAAGTTCTTGAAGATATGTTACACATTGCGTACTCGAAACTCTCGAGTACAAATAACAGATTTATCCAAATGCTACGGACGAAAATAATTTACTGAACAAGGCATGTTCTATCATTCTCTTTAAGCAAACAAGCATTCAAAAATAAGCTAGGTGAGTTCGTTTATTAGCATGTAAGGCAGGTTCTATTATTCTCTTTAAGCAAATAAGCATTCAAAAACTCAGATTCATTATTAAGGCGTGCAAGAATCGGAGAACAAATTCTGCCTACTCTCCAAGCATTCAAAAACTCAGATTCATTATTAAGGCGTGCAAGAATCAGAGAACGAAGTTCTGCCCACTCACCTTTATACATAATGCCGAGGCAGAGCGGGATATTACATACTTACCCACCAACAAAAAGTTTTATCCTCGAAACTTCAAGGATAAACTTCTCGATATCCCGACCAGCGATAGTCCACATCCCTCGCCGTACTCAATCAAAACAATCAAGCAAATCAAGTCCAGATAATATTTGCACTTTGAGAATTTCTATGGACTTATTGTATGGAACGCTCTATTGCAATACCATATCGAGCAAATCTCAGAGTCATAGCAACGGATTGGTAAAGGAATTAAATCCGCTCTGATACCATTCTGTTATGCCCCTGCCCATAGGACCTCCCTATCATTGTTTCCCCCATGGCGGGACTTGACGTAAATCACCGTGCCTCGGTGCACCGGACTTGAATCAACGAGCCTCGGCGCTCCCGCGGGGCGCGTATGGCCGTTTAATACTGGGATGTGATGCCGTGCAAGCCTGGGGTTGCGCCCGCACAAGGCTTCATCGTTTAAGTTTGTTTTGTTTATCATAGCATCAATCAAGTAAGTAGCGGAGGGATATTGTTATAATGCAATGCATTTAGCCAACTGAGTATTCGGGACAAATCGAGGGACTTGGGTTTCTCTTAGCAAAGGCATCATTCCATACATTATGCCCCCTTTATACGATAGCAACTCGGGGCAATCGAAACATGAATTTTGGGTCTTGGGGATGGGGCATGCCTATCGCTTCCTCGGACGATCTAGTACCTGTAAGCAAGTAACTATTGGTGGGTCAGCACTTTTATAAGTACTGGTGAGAATAAAGAATTGAACAAAAGCAAGCATTCACTAAAACCATCATTAAGTAATCATGTTATAAAATATTACATTACTAGTGATCTTTCTAGTTTTGCCAATGTTCATTTCATGCACTTGATAGCAGAGTCATATTACTTCCTTTATGAAAATATCTTGAAAATAAAGTTTCATATTCGATATTAAGCAAGCAAGCAAGACAAGCTATTCATTTTGTTTCAGGGTGTGCGCAGCGTATCTTGTGATACTCTAGGGACAAATGCATATCTAGACACAAATGCATATCTTAGGGGCGGTCCTTTGTCCAAGCCAACACAATAAACTATCTTATATGTAGTGTGGTCCCCGAGTATCTCAGGATCGGTAGGGGTTGGTCCAGCTTACCAATGACTCATTTATCTGATGCTATTGGCAGCTGTGACTCATGGTTGCTTTCTACTATCTCTGTAGCAGCCATGACACATGCAGTTCATCTCTCTACCAATAGCCATTGTTCGAACGATACGAATGCATGAAAACACTATCAAATAAACATTTAGGATACAGACGAGATGAACCATCAGACTATAATCTCTGTTGCGGGGGCAAGCCGCCTTATCTTTGAACACATTCAAGCACATGATATGGTTCTCTCAGAGCATAGAAGATAGTGGAACATGTTCATGTAAAACATATACTTTTAGACAAGCGTTTGAGGATTCTTACTTATGCAGATTATATTCATTTCAAAGACAAGCTAGATGAGTTCGTTTATTAGCATGCAAGGCAGGTTCTATCATTCTCTTTAAGCAAACAAGCATTCAAAAACTCAGATTTATTATTAAGGCATGCAAGAATCAGAGAATAAAGTTCTGCCCACTCACCTTGATATATAATACCGATACGGAGTGGGGCATTACAGCTGGATAGTGCTCCAACAAATAGGTTGGTGAGTAAGGCATTATCCCAAAGTAAATGGTCCATTATAGACTAGAAGTATCTCATATACTAACAGGGTGACGTCTTTCCGTCAAATGAAGATAGAGATAATAGGTTGTATTTGGGAGAGTATACCACATTATCCAATTCAGGAGGATAAGATTTTTGGATCCTGAGCTTCTGGATCCTATCATGGTTGTTCCGAGCATCAATACGAGCACACAGGTCCCTAAAAGTTTCCTGGACATCATCTGGTAGAAGAGGAGCAGAGGATCATGGTGTCATCTAGCTACTTACGACCTGAGGAGCCGGATCAGGCATACCAGATTCCTCGTTGGTTCTCTGGTTTGGGTTTGTTCGTCCCATAGCTTGCGGCTGCGTTGAGATAATACTTTCTCTGAGTTCTAGCACTGTGTGAGTCAGAGTTTGTATTGAAGTGCTTAGAGCTGCATCATGACTTTGAGTGTCTCGAGACATTACTGGTTACTAGATTCTATACCGTGCTCATCTTCTGCCATATACACTGACATTAAGTAGGAGGAGGCAGATAGGAAGGTAGATGCCTCACTTTCTGGCTCGAATGTTTAAGTATCACTATCCTCGGGGAGATTGGGTAGTGTCACATCACTTTCATTATTGGAGGGATTACTACCCTCAATTTTAGTTGTGGGCTCATCCTAGAGTGTGGCTACCTCCAGCTAAGCTATAATTTGCGTGCATAGGTTCATTGTCCTCTTAGAATGATGAAATATCATAGAACATTAGGAAACTGCTACCCCCAGCTCTAGTTGAAGCTTTATTTGGGGAGGTAAGGCTACCCCCAGCCAAGCTGTCATCCGTATGTAAAGACCCACAATCCCCTTGAAACTATAACTGGATCTGACCCAGTTCTTTCATAGAAACTATAATTGGATCATTAGTGGAAGACTTGATGTGAGATGGACTGATCACATCTGCACAGCCAGACTGGGCACATGGGTTCGTCATTCCACTGTTTGTTCCCTACATAGTTTGGGTGCAACTACGACATCCAAGTGGATTTGGAAAGGCTCTAAGGGTTGACTAACTTCTGGCACATGAGCAACTGGGTCTGCCCTATAGAGTCTTCCATTAGCGGCGCATGTTATAAGAAATGGCTCATGCTTTTGGAGATCTGACAGCGCAGCCTCTCAAATGTGCATGGCTTGGGGTATTTTGGATTTCCTTCAGCCTGCATCCTTGGGTGCATAGTACAGGGAATCTAAGTTAGGACTATATTATTTTTTATTGAAATTGAGTTTGGGAAAACTTTCGTTTAACAACAAATAAAAAAGTACAAAAAAATCCTAGACAGAAAATCTAAGTACAATTTTTTTATCTGGATAATGTGACGATGGAGATTGAGTACTACAGCAACACTTTTACTCCGTTGACGGTCCGATGAGTGAATGATGGACACTCTCTTCTTTTCTCTTCTTTTTTTTCTCTCAAGCTTGTGTGCACACACGTAGCTCGCCTGGAGGGCTATAGTCTCTGAAGTAGAAAAAGCCAGCCAGCCATTGGAACGTCTAAGTTGCTCCTATTTCTAGCTACCATATTGATGGAATATAGGTGCCACATGTGCTTCTGTTTGGTGGCCGCGGGGGGGGGGGGGGGGGCACTTTCAAAAGAATGCGGCTGCAACTGTATGTGCATGTTATGGGCATGTTGCCACGTGTTCTTCATCCTTAACAAGATATAGTTGGGTCTAGGCCGAGATGCCACATGGACGTTTATTGGAATTTGCTGTTATTGAGGATCTGGACAGTTCTCGTCTTTTGTTTGCATAACTTGGTCATCTTAACACATGGCCTGTATTTAGTCAGAGATATTCACATCAGTCACAACAAACATATTTTGTCTCAGGGAACCCTACCATATTGGATACAGGAAGTCTGGGACACAACGGAGTCTAAAAAATATAACGCCAGAGATGCATGGAATGCATGGAGTCTGGAATACAAAGGGCTAGAGATGCATAAAACGTATAGAGTCTAGGATACATGGGCCCAGATTCATATAGAACACATAGAGTCTGGAAAGCATGGCGCCAGAGATGCATGGAACTAATGGAGTCTGGGACGTATGGGACCAGAGTCGTCTGGAACGCATAGAGTCTTAGATATATATAGCCTCGTATACGTAGCGTTTTATGCCTGTCAAAAGTTATTATTAGTCTGACGAGAGCTTCTTATCACTTAGTATGCTCACAACTTTTGAAGCATTCAAAAAATTATTTTTGTCAGGATTCTATGTCAAACATTATCTTTGTGTCAGGTCTTTATGTGGCCAATATTTGGGGTGCATGGATACTTCTTTTTCTTGGCCGCATGGTTATTCTGTGGCCTAATTTCTTTTGAGTTGATCTCGGGGCACATGATTATTGGACGCGTAGATCCAGATCTTCCATTCTTCTACAAGACTACCTTCAAAGTTTTTAAACTGATAAGTTTGGAATACTTTGAATCAGAAGCATGGAGGAGAGGAACTTGGACTGCATGGATATCGGGCTATATGGACGAGTCTTCGTCAGGCTGTCAAGTCTCCATTTAATACAGGATTTGACTCGAGCTTTAAATGGATTTCTGGGGATTTTAAGCCAACGAAAATTTTTGAGGAGATAAATATGGATCACGTAAATCAAGGTATCAGGTCATCCTTATAACTGCCTGGTTTATCGTCTCGATCTTCTCATGTGCCCTAGGAGCCTGTAAATAGGTGGGCTGCAGAGGGGAGATAACTTTTGTCTCTCGTCTTCTCCCTATTTTCGTAAAAGAAGATACCGAGGGCTGTTGTTTATCTCGCCGAGGGGTTCGTCCAGATCGACGTTGATCTATGGCCCCCCGATGCTGGCATTCTCTTTGGAGGTAGGATGTATTATGGTGGCAGGGACACAAAGACACAAGTATACGACCTCACAGTGTGGATAAAAAAGTATCTAGAATATGTACAAGCCCCCATAAAATTTTGTCGTACGGATGAGTAAACATCTGCAACATACGCACAAAGCCTATATTAGTCATGGTCGTATGGATGTGAACTTATCTGCAGCATGCATATAGATCCTATTTATATCTTGGCCTCATGATGAGGAATCATCTGCAATCATGCACGCAGAGCCTATATATGGCTGGGTCGCATAGATGGGAACTTATCTGCAACATGCACTCAGAGCCTATCTGTAGTTTAGCCGAATGGAAGAAAGGTTCTCTTATTCATGCTTACGGACTTAGCTATCTCAAGACGTCCCCTCATGCGTGTGGCTCCGACCTAGAAGTGCCATACGGCCACTGTATACTTTTACAATCTTTGTTTGAGGCTGATGTGTGTTCTCCTTATGCAGGTTTTACCACCTTTATGGTGCCCAAGATGGAGCATGGAAGGATATCATAGAACCCGTCAATCAAAGATAACGTCAACCTTACCTAGCAATTTTTTTTCCAAAAACTGATCCAGGAGACGAGGGTGAACACCCTGCGTTGTGCATTAAACTGTCCCTATTTATGCAGCATGCTAGCTGCGTTTCTCCCCTTTATGTGGCTTGCTACCAGCCGGGGGCTTGCGGCGTCGATGACATGATTTGAATTAATTTTTATTCCTGTCTTCGGTTGTAAACCCCCTCGAAAAATTTAGGATTTATTAAGACTCAACCACAACCCAACTCCGTGTAACCTAAATATGGGCATTGACCTATTCCGAGCCTGCTACGCTCATGACGCTTGTGTCCCACCCAAATCTAGTTCCATGTGTTTTCAATACATTAAAGAACACCATGCGCCTTGCTTTTAATAAAATTTAATTAAGAGCAATTTTACCTCAAGCAAGACCTAACCAAGCCACGTGCACCCTTTTTTATTGGATCAGCCCCTACCCAATAAGTCCAGACAGACCCAAGTTCTGAGGCTAGCCCATCAAACCCCCCTTATAAATATAGATAATCCCAAATATTAAACCTTAAATTTATTATTCATCAAATACCCAAACCCTAGCTGTCACGACCCAATTCCGTAGAATCAATTGAGGCGTCCCCCGAATCGTGACCGCCGTGCGGGCCTGGGGTTGCGCCCGCACAAGGCTTTAATGATTTGCATAGCAAGCACATATTCAGAGTACGCAGATAAATTGAAACACAGATTTGATACATAGAAAATTTCTCTTTATTGATAATGAATATCTATTACAAACTCTTGAATGAGTTAGCTAATATGCCGAGCGGCTTACAAAAGAGATAACTCAAAATGAGATAGCAGTCCTGTACATTACATCCCTTTATAAACTCAAAACGATAAGGACCTCCAGGCTGGAGGATAGCTTTGCCACAAAGTTGCATTTGTGTATGAAGAGTTGCAAGCTTCGGACTTCAAAAGGCTTCAAGGAAGTGGTGAAGGTGCGCCAACAGCTGGACTGGATCGGGAAGACGACTTCGGCTCCTCGCTCGGTTCGCCTTAGTGCGGAGAACCTGTTTCAATGAGGGTCAGCATATCGAAACATGCTGGTGAAGGCGAGCTAGCCTGACTATACCAATCAACACGTTGTTTAGTGAAGCATGCATATTTTGTGGGTTTCTATCTTGCCTTAGTTCATTTACATGTAAGCAGCATATAGAATTTACTAAAATGGACGTGCCACCGTTCGGTGGATTTTACCTGACCGTCTGAATTACCTGCATAATACTTACCATGCCTTCCCTGCCACGAAGACACAAGTTAGTATGCAACAGGTTTAAATATACAAGAGATCACTTGCATAATGCCATAAGGGACAATAGTCTTAGACGAAGATGGTTTGCAGCCAATATACAGTGGTGCCACAAGCCATCTCGTCCAGTACAGTAGACTATACAGTAGAGTTCCGTCCGGACCGGATCGGTGCCAGTACCCCAACAACCGTCCGCAGGAACCAGTTACCTTGTGCACAAGTTGTCCGTGATCGAATAGTACGTTGCTAAGTTAACAGTTCATGCAGTTGAGGCAAACAGTAGTACGGGACGGTCGGTATTGCATGATTCATTTAACATAGCCTCTTTGAACAGTTTAGCACATACAAGGTGTTCCATACTTAGCACAATTTATAGAACAGTTATGAACGAACAAGCATACAGTATGATAACAGTTCACATATTTGATTGACAAGCATAAGAACCAACTCTATTCTCTTTTATCTTGGTTTCTTTTATTATTACTTGGTATCGTTTGATCGGGGCGAAGGAGTGAAGCTTGGAAGCAGGGCTAGCTAATCGGGTTGGTAGCCACTCACTTAGATTTAGGAAGGGAGAAGAAAAGAGGTGCTTCACGACTCCGCTCGCAAGCCGCCTACTGCTCGTTCACCTGCACACGAACAGCTCGATTAATCCTTCTTTCTCTCTTTCCAAGTCTCGGAATAGAAGTGCAAGTCAATGAACGAAAACAATGAAAACCATCAAAATCGTTCAAAGAAAACAAGCAAATCCCAAAACCAACTCAAAGCACGAAAGCAACAAGCGACATCAAAAACTGAGGCAATAAAAAGATAGCAGCGGAGAGGTCCCTCCTGACTCTGCCGCTAAGCCGATCCTTGGGGCGCAGTCCACTGAATATGGAAATCGATTCCGAAGAAACAAATCCATAACGAGGACGAGTTCTTAATTCTATCTATCCCGATCGAACGATACCATCTTGTGTTTCTTAGCCGCGCTCTCCGCACCGGAAGAACGGGGCGCTACATCCTACCCAACTAATTGGAAGTTTCGTCCCGAAACTTAAGAATAGGACCTACCGTTAGGGATTATTGCGTTGCGGGCGACGGTTAAGGCGGCTCAGTGGACAGTCACGAATGGTATGGTTTGCTTCACCGCAAACTAAGCATAACCCAAGTTTCAGGCGGCACTTATCAAATATGTGCCCCGGTCGTTTGCAGAAGTTACAGAGCTGGTTTGCATTCTGCTTTCCGCCATCGTTGTGACATTTTGCAGCGTTGTTTCCTCTGTCGTTGCTTTGGCGTTTGTGATTGTAGGTATGCACAGCGCCGGCAGGAACGTGAGGATAAAGCGGTTAGAGAGATAGGGCATGATTCATGACTTCACGCATTGTACATACTGATGAACGGCTATGTACGAATGGAGGGCAAGGCGTTGTCCACCTTCAAACCTTCTAGCTTGACTCACTGCATCAGGTAAATAGGCCCTAGCGAATTTGGAGAGTCGGTTGAATTCGGTGGAGTACTCTTTAACTGTCATGCCGCCTTGCCGCAGCTGCACGAACTAGTTCTCCATTTGACATTGTACTGGAGGGGGTACAAACTCCTCTTCGAACGCGGCACGAAAAGTCGTCCACGAGATCGCCTCCTCTCCGTGATCAAATTGGAGAGATCGTCGATGCACGTCCCACCAATCGTGTGCGTTGAGGAGGAGCTGTAGTTGCGCGCAGGAGACGCGCTTATCTTCGGGGACCTCTAGCAGAGCGAAGTGATCTTCAAGTTCGGCCAACCAATCTAGAGCTACGACTGGGTCCTCAGTCCCGTTGAATGGGGTGTTGCAGACTTTCTTGAAGTGACCGAAGTTGAAGGCAGTCACGTCCCTCGCCCTTGGAATTTGCGGCATCTCTACTTCAAGCACGGGCTGTTCCACCGGAGTCGTTGCTGTTACGGCGGAATGGTTGGCAGCCAAAGTCTGAACGATCTGCTGCAGGATATCTACCTGCTTCTGTTGGACTGAGAATCGTGCTTCTATATTGTCTTGAAACTTGAGCTGACTCTCTTCCGCCCGCTTCTCGGCCCGTTCGTAGCGAGCCTCGTCCCTTTGTTGGTTTGCCTCCAACATCTGCAACATTCGTTGGACGGGATCGATGCTTGGCATGGCTCGCTGGCTCTTTGAACTTCCCGAAGTATCCGAACTACTTTCTTGGACTTGCATTTCGTCCGGGGTTTGCGCTGCAGATTGCACTGGAGCCATTCCTTCAAAAGAAGGTAAATTACATTAGGATCATAATATATTATGGACTTATTGTATGAACGTATCTCATTTTAGCCTAGCGAGTTCAAGAGTTCGCACAGGAATTTGATCGTTAAAGGAACTTTTCCAGCACGAAGTCTAAGGAACTTTGAATCTGTGCTCTGATACCACTATGTCACGACCCAATTCCGTAGAATCAATTGAGGCGTCCCCTGAATCGTGACCGCCGTGCGGGCCTGGGGTTGCGCCCGCACAAGGCTTTAATGATTTGCATAGCAAGCACATATTCAGAGTACGCAGATAAATTGAAACACAGATTTGATACATAGAAAAGTTTTCTTTATTGATAATGAACATCTATTACAAACTCTTGAACGAGTTAGCTAATATGCCGAGTGGCTTACAAAAGAGATGACTCAAAATGAGATAGCAGTCCTGTATATTACATCCCTTTATAAACTCAAAACGATAAGGACCTCCAGGCTGGAGGATAGCTTTGCCACGAAGTTGCATTTGTGTATGAAGAGTTGCAAGCTTCGGACTTCAAAAGGCTTCAAGGGCGCGGTGAAGGTGCGCCAACAGCTGGACTGGATCGGGAAGACGACTTCGGCTCCTCGCTCGGTTCGCCTTAGTGCGGAGAACCTGTTTCAACGAGGGTCAGCATATCGAAACATGCTGGTGAAGACGAGCTAGCCTGACTATACCAATCAACAAGTTGTTTAGTGAAGCATGCATATTTTGTGGGTTTCTATCTTGCCTTAGTTCATTTACAAGTAAGCAGCATATAGAATTTACTGAAATAAACGTGCCACCATTCAGTGGATTTTACCTGACCGTCTGAATTACCTGCACAATACTTACCATGCCTTCCCTGCCACGAAGACACAAGTTAGTATGCAACAGGTTTAAATATACAAGAGATCACTAGCATAATGCCATAAGGGACAATAGTCTTAGACGGAGATGGTTTGCAGCCAATGTACAGTGGTGCCACAAGCCATCTCGTCCAGTACAGTAGACTATACAGAAGAGTTTCGTCCGGACCGGGTCGGTGCCAGTGCCCCAGCAACCGTCCGCAGGAACCAGTTACCTTGTGCACAAGTTGTCCGTGATCGAACAGTACGTTGCTAAGTTAACAGTTCATGCAGTTGAGGCAAACAGTAGTACGGGATAGTCGGTATTGCATGATTCATTTAACATAGCCTCTTTGAACAGTTTAGCGCATACAAGGTGTTCCATACTTAGCACAATTTATAGAACAGTTATGAACGAACAAGCATACAGTATGATAACAGTTCACATATTTGATTGACAAGCATAAAAACCAAGTCTATTCTCTTTTATCTTGGTTTCTTTTATTATTACTTGGTATCGTTTGATCGGGGCGAAGGAGTGAAGCTTGGAAGCAGGGCTAGCTAATCGGGTTGGTAGCCACTCACTTAGATTTAGGAAGGGAGAAGGAAAGAGGCGCTTCACGACTCCGCTCGCAAGCCGCCTACTGCTCGTTCACCTGCACACGAACAGCTCGATTAATCCTTCTTCCTCTCTTTCCAAGTCTCGGAATAGAAGTGCAAGTCAATGAACGAAAATAATAAAAACCATCGAAACCGTTCAAAGAAAATAAGCAAATCCTAAAACCAACTCAAAGCACGAAAGCAACAAGCGACATCGAAAACTGAGGCAATAAAAAGATAGCAGCGGAGAGGTCCCTCCTGACTCTGCCGCTAAGCCGATCCTTGGGGCGCAGTCCACTGAATATGGGAATCGATTCCGAAGAAACAAATCCATAACGAGGACGAGTTCTTAATTCAATCTATCCCGATCGAACGATACCGTCTTGTGTTTCTTAGCCGCGCTATCCGCACCGGAAGAACGGGGCGCTACACTAGCCGTCCCCCTACACCCGAGTTACCCCCCCGACTGTCAGACGCCGCGACCACCACCGGACCACCTCAGCCATTGGACCCCCTACTGCTGGACCACCACCCAACCGCCAGCAGCACCCCATCCGCCTACAACCATCGGACACCGCACCATCACCATCACCCCACGCGTCCTAGCCGAATATCTAACTGAGCCATCTCCTTCCCAATCGGACACCCACCGTCTCTGACTTCACAAACACCGCTGACCACCAACCTCAGGTCTACCCCGGCCTAACCCCATGAACTGTTAGCCACCCCGCGCCGCCCTCAGCCCGCCCGACGCCACCAAGCTGTTGCTGCCGCTGCCGAATCTGCTGCAAGCCGCTGCTGTCGCTGCCGGCCAACCCACCGGTCGACGCCGGAGCTCCTCCAGCGAGGAAGATGACTAGGACGAGCAGAACCTCATCCAAACAACCAGGTACTCGATTCCCTGCTCGTTCTCATATATTATCGTTGTAAGACTGTTTATTCGAGTCGTTATGTCGATGTGTCCTGTGTCGACACAAACCAGTTAAAATAAAATAATAAGAATATGTATGTATTCGGGTAATTAAACTAGATAATAATAAACTGAATTAACTATAATTATATATAGACCGGTATGATGATTAATAAGATTTAGGATTTGTTTAATAACTAGCAAACACCTAAATTATGAGACTGTCATCAAGGCTAGTAATTCACCTGAAAGCCTTAATACAAACCGAGTACGGTTGGACATGGAAACCAAAGACATATATTCGTACAAATCAGAAATAGTGGTAACTGTCACGACCTACACCCGGTATAGGGGCACGAGTGCGTGGGTACGTCCAGCCTACGCTGCAGCATCGGCGGTAGAACGCTGTCTAGGTCACAATGCTATCTAATCATTCTCACACGAGCATCCAACTCCATAAGGAGTCACATATAGCACGATATCATATGAACAATACTCAATCACATAGCTAAAGCACGATAAGATATCGAAGAAATAAATAAACCAAATTGTAATACAAGTCTAAATAGAATAATCTAACTCAACAATAATATCAAAGTCTCAACAAAGTATGCCGGAGACAAATCCGGTACCATAAACTGCTAATAAAAACTAACTAAATAACTATTGCTCCCGGCTAGACCTTCCAGAATCACACCAGGCTACAAGGTCCAAGTCAGCAGCTACTCTCCCTATGGTCCATAAAATGTCGGACACCCATCCTCTAAGGTGTAGTCTGGAAAAATATTTCCAGTCAGGATGGAGCAAAGTACATCTTTAACAGCAGTTCTACATCAATGATTAAATCTATGTAGCAGTAAATAGATGGAAATATACAAGATGCATATACATGCGCAAGAGATATATAATAAAAGAAATACTGGAAATACTGTAAATAAATGCGGGAAGGAACAATATGTCAATGAAGAAGAATACTATGACTAAGTGTGTTAGTACTAGCTTTAACATGTGATCGGCTTGGGAACTTGTACACGAGTACGGGCCTGGCTAGTCATACGTGCAGTGTATGACCAACACTAACATGAGAACAAGACTTGTACATGAAGGGTATGATCACATATCTACACTAAAATACTCCCCACCCCGACTGGTATAGTAGATCCATCCGTGGTACGCTATGGCACGGGATTATCTAGGAATGTAGCAAGTCTCCCCGAGAATTAGTGTTTGTACATGCACAAGATAAATAATGAAACAAGACTTGTACACGATACACCATATACAAGGAATAACATCTCATGACGAGATCCGGATATACCAATCCGTGTAACCATCGTGTCAAGAAATATGGATATTTACACTAAATACAATAAACATAGAGGATATCATAGATAAGAAACTATTAGAGAATATACTCGCCTGTGGTCCTTTTGCTGGTATGAAACAGAGACCAAGTCACAGTCTAAATAGCCTATGTATTACAAATTTATCATATCAAAAGATAATTTATTTTAATTTATTTAATTTTGGCATAATTACTCTAAAATCTTATTTTAATCGTATTATTCTGATTTTTATGTCAAAACCTAATTTTGCGCAAAAGAACCTAAATTTTTATCGACTCGAGACTCATGGCACGCAAATCGAGGCGATCTGTTGACTGAAAAGTCAACCAACACAAACTCAACTTTCGTGCATAATTTCCCATAGATTTTAGTATAAAAAACATGCTGGAATTTATGGCTCATCCGAATTCAAATTTGTTTGGGAATTATGGCATATACAAAATTTGTATTGTGCACGGATGGTTAAATTCTAACCTAGAAGTTCTATAGAATTAACAGTATATGAATACTTCGTATTAAATTCTAAAAAAACATATATTATTGATATCGATATTAGCTTTCCGAAACTTTAAACGATTCATGATTCTGACTCCTGGTTCTCCCAGAATCGCGAAAATATTGAAATACGTCTATTTTTGGATATGCTGTGCTCTACGAATTTTCTAAAATTTAATACTCATAATTTCGCAAAACAATTTATATATTCAGAAATCTAACCTCAATATTGTTCTAACGCAAGAAACTGGGCCTCGTTTGGAGTACGGAGCTATACGCAATGACTTCTGGAATGTGAAGGAATCCTAGATGGCAATTCTCCAAAATTTGGCTCAAGGTAAACCCTAGAAATTAATAACTTAAACTATTATATATATAGAGGAGAGAGAGAGCAGTCGCGGCTCGAAGAGCGCCACATGGCAGCCATTTGCGACTACTCGCTCAGATCAAACTGTCAGACACTGACGCAGCTCGGCTCAGCTGAGTCCGAGTCAAACTCTGACTCGGCTCGGCTCGGCTTCACCCACACCCACCCCGCGGTCACTGACAGGCGGGCCCCGCCCGGTTCACTGCGGGAGGATGACAGGTGGGCCCCTGTTGGCTGACTGGGCAGAAATAATTACTTTTTGGGTTTTCCTTTTCAGAAATTAGTTTTTAATTTAGTTTTCCTAATTAACTCAAAATAAATGCTAAAAATAACCAGAAAATTCTCAAAAATTTTTAGAAAATATATTTTATTATTTAGAACTTAAAATAAAAGTTTGGCATATTTTTAATTAAGTTTGCATCTAAAATAAATTCTTGAAAGTCCTAGGAAATTAGGGTTACTAGTTTTTAATTAACTAAAAATTCTAGAAAAATCTCACTAGCCCCAAATTATCCTAAAACTAATATTTAAGCTAGAATTTCAGGATACGGAGGTTACAAGTCTACCCACCTAAAAAAAAATTTGTCCTCAAAATTTAAAATTCTTAATTATTTTATCTAATTATTACCATCAAAATTAAATTCATCACACCAAATAATCATGAAGTAAATCCACATTGTTATTTCATAAAATTTTTAAAATATTATATCCCTGAAAATCCTCGAAATAAAAATCAAATTCCATTCTTATTATAATTTCCTTCAAAATTTTAAGTTAATAATTGAATACTCAAAAATTAATACCCAATCCTCTGATTTAAATCCAATCGGTGTATATTTATAAAATCTAAAGTCTCATCCCAAAATTTGAATTCAAACACTAATCTATTAATGATTTACTCCTCTATTCTTTTTCCACACAACACTCATCAATGTAATACTTATAAAATCTTCAAATACCGCATTCAATTTATATCTTAAATTTATATCTTGCAGTCAAATAAATACAATGATAATCTTCTTAAATTCCTCATATTTTAATGACAGTTTCAATCATATCCTAATCTTCATAAAACCTATGATTTTAACAAATCATCAATTCTGCCATATTAAGTTCTCAACTCTTCATTAATGTTTATCCTCGAAATTTAAGGCACCTTGTCTCTCTTTGTCAAGTCATAACCTCTTCACTACTCTTCACTACGGTCAAATCCCCAACAATCAGAGTCTTAGGAAAAATCCTACCTACAGTCATACAACATGCAATCTAGAAAAATATATATATGGTTTATCGTCTGTTTTGTCATGGTATTGTAGTCTCTGTCAGGGTGTATTACTAACTACATTCTAGCAAAAATTACTGATATAAGCTACGATACTAAGAAATCAAGCAATCAAAAGAAGAGAAAAGGAACAGAAGGAAGGGATAACAAGACAAATAGATTAAAAATATTCCTAGTTGTGATTGAGTATCAGCTCTCATCCTAGTATACTATATCCTAGATCCTATCGCAGACACGCAGTAGTACAACTAAGACGTCATACTACCACGCCATCGCTCTCATTGCGAAGTCAGACCTGCATGGGCCACCACTAAAAATGTGTCATGACCCGCACCCGGTATAGGGGCATGAGTGCATGGGTACGTCCAGCCTACGCCGCAGCATCGACGGTAGAATGTTGTCTAGGTCACAATGCTATCTAATCATTCTCACACGAGCATCCAACTCCATAAGGAGTCACAGATAGCACAATATCATATGAACAATACTCAATCACATAGCTAAAGCACGATAAGATATCGAAGAAATAAATAAACCAAATTGTAACACAAGTCTAAATAGAATAATCTAACTCAACAATAATATCCAAGTCTCAACAAAGTATGCCGGAGATAAATCTGGTACCATAAACTGCTAATAAAAACTAACTAAATAACTATTAATCCCGGCTAGACCTTCCAGAATCACACCTGGCTACAAGGTCCAAGTCAGCAGCTACTCTCCCTGTGGTCCATAAAATGTCGGACACCCATCCTCTAAGGCGTAGTCTGAAAAAATATTTCCAGTCAGGATGAAGCAAAGTACATCTCTAACAGCAGTTCTACATCAATGATATAAACTATGTAGCAGTAAATAGATGGAAATATACAAGATGCATATACATGTACAAGAGATATACAATAAAGGAAATAGTGGAAATACTGTAAATAAATACGGAAAGGAACAATATTTCAATGAAGAAGAATACTATGACTAAGTGTGTGAGTACTAGCTTTAACATGTTATCGGCTTAGGAACTTGTACACAAGTATAAGCCTGGTTAGTCATACGTGCGGTGTATGACCAACACTAACATGAGAACAAGACTTATACATGAAGGGTATGATTACATATCTACACTAAAATACTCCCCATCCCGACTGGTATAGTAGATCCAACCATGGTACGCTATGGCACGGGATTCTCTAGGAAGGTAGCAAGTCTTCCCGAGAATTAGTGTCTGTACATGCACAAGATAAACAATGAAACAAGACTTGTACACGATACACCATATATAAGGAATAACATCTCATGACGAGATCCGGATATACCAATCCGTGTAACCATCGTGTCAAGAAATATAGATTTTTATACTAAATACAATGAACATAGAGGATATCATAGATAAGAAACTATCAAAGAATATACTCGCCTGTGGTCCATTGCTGGTATGAATCATAGTCCAAGTCACAGTCCAAATAGCCTATGTATTACAAATTTATCATGTCAAAAGATAATTTATTTTAATTTATTTAATTTTGGAATAATTACTCTAAAATCTTATTTTAATCTTATTATTCTAATTTTTATGTTAAAACCTATTTTTTTCCAAAAGAACCTAAATTTTTATCGACTTGAGACTCATGGCACGCAAATCGAGATGATCTGTTGACTAAAAAGTCAACCAAAATAAACTCAACTTCTATGCATGATTTTCTATAGATTTTAGCATCAAAAACATGCTAGAATTCATGGCTCGTTCGAATTCAAATTGTTTGAGAATTATGGCACATACAAATTTTGTATTGTGCACCGATAGTTAAATTCTAATCTAAAAGTTCTACAGAATTAACAGTATATAATTACTTCGAATTAATTCTAGGAAACTTCAATGATCTCGACATTAGCTTTTCGAAACTTTAAACGGTTCATGATTCTGACTCCTAGTTCTCCCGAAATCGCGAAAACATCGAAATACGTCTAGTTTTGGACATGCTGTGCTCTATGAATTTTCCAGAATTTAATACTCATAATTTCATAAAAAAATTTATATATTCAGAAATCTAACCTCAATATCATTCTAACACAAAAACTTGGGCCTCGTTTGGAGTCCAAAGCTATACGCAATGGCTTCTGGAAGATGAAGGAACCCTAGATGGCAATTCTCCAAAATTCGGCTCAAGGAAAATCCTAGAAATTAATAACTTAAAATATTATATATATATAGAGGAGAGAGAGAGCAGCCGCGGTTCGGAGAGCACCATGTGGCAGCCATCCATGGCTGCCCGCTCAGATCGAACGGTCAGGCACTGACGCGGCTCAGCTCAGCTGAGTCCGAGTCAAACTCTGACTCGGCTCGGCTCGAGGTCTGCTCGGCTTCACCCACACCCACCCCACAGTCACTTACAGGCGGGTCCCACCCAGTTCGCTGCGGGAGGCTGACAGGTGGGCCCCTGTTGGCTGACTGGGCAGAAATAATTACTTTTTGGATTTTCTTTTTCAGAAATTAGTTTTTAATTCAGTTTTTCCTAATTAACTCAAAATAAATGCTAAAAATAATCAGAAAATTCCCAAAAAATTCTAGAAAATATATTTTATTATTTAGAACTTAAAATAAAAGTTTGAGATATTTTTAATTAAGTTTAGACCTAAAGTAAATTCTTGAAAGTCCTAGGAAATTAGGGTTACTAGTTTTTAATTAACTAAAAATTATAGAAAAATCCCACTAGCCCCAAATTATCCTAAAAATAATATTTAAGCTAGAATTTTAGGATACAGAGGTTACAGTAACTCCTTATCTATAGTAATTATTGTCTCAAGACATACACTAACAAGGATAGAAGATGTGTACATCCTAGCTACGTGCACACGTGACGCCGTCTTCGATCAGTCGTGAACTTGTGACAGTTCCTAAGAGCAACGTAGGGTCTGCTTATTGTCTTAGTGTATGATGTTAGATTGCTATATTACATTGTGTGTTTAGGACTATTGGATTAGTTGGAAGACACCGCAGGAGCAGGCTTTTGGCATTCACAGCTTGAGGACTTAGGCAAGATACCTTGCCATATTTACTTTTCAAATTTAATGCTACATATGTTGTATGTTATCTTGCAGTTCTATTTCATATGACTGTGTGCGTCCGAGATTGACTCGGGCGCAGTCGACGAATGCGTCGATGGTTAGTATACTTAACCTAGTCCTTAGCAGACTCACCCCATGGGAGGATACCCTAATATCTTCCGAGACCTGACACTCTTACACATTTCACTGTAACATTTATATTGGGATACGGCTCCGCGTATTCGACTAGCTATCGGTACGTGTGACATACATCACGGTTAGTATGTAACTCATGGCTACTTTTATTCATAGAGACTGGCATATAGACATGTGGTATGCCCGTCGAGTATTCGATGTGTGTATCTACATTGGACAGGGAGGACCACTAGTAGGCGTATGGGATACACCTATTGGAATTCGTAGTATCCGGAGGAGCCACGGATCTAATGACTACCTTTATGCATATTCCTCGTTCTTCAGAGCTGTATGGACGTTATATATACTTGCAGATTCCCCGTTCTTCAGAGCGGTATGGACGTTATACTATTCAGATTCTCTGTTCTTTAGAGCGGTATGGACGTATATATACTTGCAGATTTCTCGTTCGTCGAAGCGGTATGGACGTTATGCCTACACGTACTCATACGTACCAAAGTTTTTCTCACATTGCATTCACTTAGATGGTTAGCACACCCTTTATTGTATTTATTTTATTCAGTATTTATATATATGGCATATTTCTATGTATCTTGTTACGTTCCTCTGAGGACCTGGTACCTTTCCAGATTTGGACGAGGCTTACTATCCCACAGTGTACAGGCCAGGACAGGAGACGAGGTTCGCTACCGCAGAGGAGTTAGAGGTGCAGCCGTCAGAGTTTTCGTGATCACTTGGTAGGCCTTTTGCCTAGGATTGGGTGCATCATTATCTAGTCATCCGATGACCCAGTCATTATCTTTCATCTATCATTCAGTATTTTATTTCATCATAGCAATGGGTTTGTCCCCACCCGACATTCTTGGTTGTACTATGATATTTTGAGACTGGTGTTTATCTTCCAGCAGTTTATTTAGTACTTCTTGTTGTTTATTTTATGGATGAGATTAGTCGGCTGTTGTTGACTAATATTGGGACATGTTAGTTATTTAGGACATCGTAGCATTCTTCGGTAGGATCCATTAAATTAGGAAATCCTCGGAGACGTGACAGCTGACTATTCTCACGTAGCCTAGTCCCATATATTTTTGGACTGGGGCGTGACAAGGTTTTAGTGGTGGCCCATGCAGGTCAACTTATTCGCTTGTGGTATGATAACGTGCCCAACAAGCCTGCTATAGGATAGAAATTACTAGGTCTCATCCACTCTGATTATATTTTTGAGCTTCCTTCGTGTACTTCTAAATATCTATATCCTGTTTGTTTGATTTGTCCTCTTTTTAATGAAATCCTATCTTTTGCAGCAAAATGAATTTGTGCAATGGACGAGGAGCACCCAGTGCCACGGTGCCAGATAACACCACCCAAAGAGAGGAGGTACCCCACGGGCAACACCCGCTAAAGACCCCGATGATACATTGGCACGAGACTTCTCAAGGCGATCCTACACCACAGTACGAGGGTCAGACTTCCCAGACGATCCCCACGCAGCATTGTGAGGGCCAGACTTCAAGAGCTATACCGATGTCGTAAACTGAGAGACCGACATCTGAGGAGACGCCTACTGCACAGCCAGAGGTTCCATTACCACCACCTCCACCCTACATACCCCAGATGCCACAGCTAGACGGACAACCATAGATGCTATAATTCCTTTAGACTATGATGCAAGCACAGTGGCATCAAACAGAGACGCTGAGACAGAGTTTGATGTTAGTACTAGAGAGGACACCTGTCCCAGCACCTTCACCAGTCCAGACAGGTGGCACTGTTAGATGGTTCCGACAGATGGGACCAGATACCTTCTCAGGCAATATGAGACAGCAGAACAGATCTTCGATTGGGTCACCAATACAGAAATGCTACTAGAGGCGTCACAACTGCACCCAGACCTTTGGATGACTGTAGTGATGGCCCAACTAAAAGGCAACGCCCATCACTGGTGGGATTCTATAATTGCCATCATCTCCTTCTCCTGAACCGTGTAATGCACAGTATAGGCAAGAACCAGACCTGGGAACAGTTCTTAGAATACTTCAATACAAAGTATTTTCCAGCCAAAGTTAGGAATGCCCTGTACTCCTAGTTTCTACATCTAGAACAAGGGAATATGACTGTGGACGCATATAACGCGGAGTTCAGCCGTCTTAGCCGATTTGGTGCCGTCCTGATACCTAATAATCTAGAAAAAGCCCCGAGATTCCATCACGGCCTCAATTTTAAGCTACAGAGGTATACCACCACATAGGCAAGGATTTCTTACGAGAAGGTTCTTGCAGAAGCGAGGATCCAGGAGACCATTACCAAAGGAGCTAGACGTCCCAATATGACCATACCAGTCAGAGCCCAGCCCAGAATAGAAGGACCGATCCATCATCCCGGAGTGCAGACACAGCAGAGGATAGCACCATACCAGCAAAATGAGCTTTCGTCTTGCAACTACTACGGTAAGAGAGGACATTACCAGATGGAATGCCAAAAGAGACTAAGAATATGCATGATTTATGGAGCAAGCCAGCACTATGCCCGAGACTGCCCACAGCGCAGAGACATTGTACCGCAGACAGGACAGAGGCCAGCAGCACCGGTTTCGAGGATACTACCCCCGCCAGGAGGACAGCGTCCACAAGCACCTGGAGGATTTCAGAGGAGACCACCCTTGGCCCTAGAGCAGGCACAGTTCGATCGAGCCCGACAGCAGACCGGAGGACAGAGACAGGGCCAGGCCTTTGCATTAGCAGCTACTGAGGAGGAAACATAAGGAAAAGCCATCACAGGTACCATTTTAGTTGCATCATTACCTGCAACTGTCTTGTTTGATTCTGGAGCTATATTATCGTTTATATCTAGTAGATTCATAGCAATGCATAGAGTAACTACCTCCCCCTTACCTAAGAGTTGGAAGATTCTTACCGGCGGAGGTATCGTGCCGGTTACTAGCACTATCAGAACATGCTCGGTAGTTGTATGTGGTAGAGAGATGAGAGCGCGTTTCTTGGTGTTACCCATGCCATACTTTGATGTTGTGCTAGGCATGGACTGGTTAAGCTAGTATAATACTGTACTGAACTGCCGGAAGGGTAGTATCACTTTTAGACCGCCAGACCAACCGGAGTTCGAGTACATGCGAGGGATCGTCGAACAAGGAGTAGGACAGATAGCTGAAACTTGCATGGCTATGGAGATTGTACCCCCACCAATAGTTACAGAATTCGAGGATGTGTTTTCAGAAGAATTGCCAAGTTTACCGCCAAATAGGGACGTGGAGTTCACCATTGAGCTAGTACCCGGAGCAGCACCGGTATCTTCTCATGTATATCGATTGGCGAAGAAGGAGTTAGATGAGCTAAAGCTACAATTAGAGGAGTTACAGAGTAAGGAATTTATCCATCCTAGTGCATCACCTTGGGTAGCACCAGTGTTGTTTGTACCTAATAAGGATGGAACAGTACGCATGTGCATTGATTACAGGGCCCTTAATGCTTTGACTATCAAAAACAAGTACCCCCTGCTAAGGATTGACGATTTATTCGACCAGCTGACAAGGGCAGCGGTGTTCACCAAGATCGACTTGAGATCGGGTTATCATCAGGTAAAGGTGCAAAGAGAAGACATTCAAAAGACAGCATTCAGGACTCGTTATGGTCACTACGAGTTCTTAGTGATGCCTTTTGGACTAACGAATGCACCAGCTATATTTATGAACTTGATGAACAGAGTATTCCACCAATACATGGACCAGTTCATGGTAGTCTTCATCGACGACATTTTAGTGTATTCGAAGAGCCATGAGGAGCACGAGAAGCACTTGAGACTAGTGTTAGAGACCCTGAGGAGAGAGAGGCCAAGCTGATCAAGTATGAGTTTCTTCTGGATCGTATCACTTTCCTTGGACATGTTATCTCAGGAAAGGGCATCTCAGTAGACCCGGCGAAGATTTCATCGGTAGAGACATGGCCAACCCCTACCAATGTCTCAGAAGTGAGAAGCTTTCTAGGACTTGCCGGATATTACCGGATGTTTATGGAGAACTTCACAAAGATCGCAGAGCCGCTGACCCATTTGACTCGTAAGGAGCAGGAGTTCACTTGGATAGAGGAGTGGCAGATAGTGTTCGATGAGCTGAAGAAGCATTTGACTACGACACCCATCTTGACTATACCATCTGGACCCAGAGGATTCGTGATCTACATCGATGCATCTGAGAAAGGATTAGGATGTGTCTTGATGAAGCATGGGCCTTCTAGGCAATTAAGGACCCATAAGAAGAATTACCCCACCCACGACTTGGAGCTTGCAGCAATGATCTTTGTCTTGACACTTTAAAGGCACTATATATATAGAGAAAGAGTGGAGATATTCACTGATCATAAAAGCCTAAAGTATGTCTACACCCAGAAGGACCGTAATCAGAGGCAGAGACGTTGGCTCGAGGTGATGACAGACCTTGAGATCGAGCTACAGTACCACCGAAAAAGGCCAACATAGTAGCTGACGCTTTGAGCAGAAGACCCATGGCATTCTTCTTGACTACGTAACAACACCTATTAAGAGATCTAGAGCAGATGGGTATAGAGGTTGTTATGCCCAGAATAGACGAACAGTTATCGAGTTTCCAGTTGTAATCGATATTGGTGAAGAGAATCAAGGCTGCCTTACTGACAGATGCCAGATTTCAGAGGCTTAGACAAAGGATAGAGGCTGGATTATAGACATGACTGCTTATACATGAAGACAGAACCTTGAGATGTGGAGATCGTCTCTATGTTCCAAATGGAGAACTTCGATAGGAGTTTATGACAGAGGCACACATTTTGACCTACTCTAT